>CM075937.1:31422809-32745135 GCA_038030265.1 Corythucha ciliata | reverse complement strand
ACCGAGTGATTGATACTAGAGTCAAATATATCATACTGTACGACTCAAGGATATTCACTAAAGATCTCAATTATATTTGGAAAAAAATCGTCAACGTTCTCTTTATTCGCAAAGTGCCTGGTAGTCTTCGATACGAACTGAGCACCGTGCCATTTCCTAAGCCTATCAGAGGACGGCTAACAACAATGAGATTAGACTCTTGGAGAGCCGGAAAATTTCAGGTTTTAACCTAAATACCCCCCCTCTACTCCTATCACTGGCCACTGAGTTGTCTGCAAATGTGTCTGCTTATTTCCAGAAAAGTAAAGATTTATTTATCGATAAAACTTCGAATTTAAGAAATGAAGTTCTGAGAGTTGCTACCTTTGACCACATGCCGTCTACAACAAAAATGTCGCTTGCAAAGAATTCGGGCATGTCCAGCGGATTTTCAGTCGGGCGGGACCGAGGAACCACCCATGTTTTACTCAGGCCTTGAGATTCAGGTAGGCGTCAGTGGCGTGCCCAGGAACTTTTTGCGAGGAATTTTTAAAATATAAAAGTTATACAAATGCATACGCATATATGTTATGAAAATTCGGATTTTGAGTTTAAGCGTTAATCACAAACGTTTAAAGACCAGTGTGAAGGGGTGTTTTATTAATTTGTTTGAAGCAATTAAGTGCATCTATGCCCTACCATGTGTTCATATTTTAGCGCAACTATTATTTGCAATAACTCTTTTTCCACCGATACAAACGGCTACGCTTATGGTGACATCACATAACCGTAAACGTTAGCCGTCAGACGGTTATGCAATAACTCCCCGAGGTGACTAAACTTTACTATAGGTGCCGCAGATTTCCCCCTGACCATCGGACGGGAGGAGTGGAGACTGACGTCACCAGCAGTCCTTTGCTCCCGATTGCTCACCCCAGAGCAGCAGAGCAAGTTAATTTTGAAATTGAAGCTTATGAAATCTCAAAAATCACAGCCCAATAACCATTAATAATGTACTGGGTCCAGCGAAATGGCGGTTGGGGCTGCTCGTGACGTAGGTGAAAGACAGTGATCTGCGGCACCTATAGAAAATTTAGTCACCTTGATAACTCCCTAACGAAAGTAAACATATTTCAGTTATCGTAATAAATGGCTAGTCTGCATAGTAGGGCCGAGTATGTGCTTCGGAGACTCTGGTAGTGCACTTGTATGCGACGACAAAGCAGTTGGAATAGCTCACGGCATCGTTAATGTAGCCCCGCGTTGCAAGTTTTGGAAGAACATGGTAACAAGATCAACGTGTAATGATGAAAACGGCTTGAATGTATTCATGTTTATATGTCCACTACTCGACTGGATTCATCAGTACGTCGATGAAGTCCCCGAAACGCCAGCGATCTGCCTCGGGGTCTTGTTCTCATCACCTGTGATAGCTGTTGTTTTTGCCTTTACCTTTTCAGTATTAAAAACGTTACTTTTTTACATAAGCGGTTTTACCCCGTTTCTATCCCAGTAGGCAAATGAAACTGTCACTGTATGTATAGCTGCGTGCTAGTGTCGCGAACATTCGTCCCAGCGTAAGAAGTATTGACAACTCAGTTCGGTAGACGAGAAAAGATGATGCCGCCAGTATTTCAATAAAAATAAATCAAATGAATTTGATATCTTCCGGAAAACTATGGAAGGGCATAGCCCAATGCGATTCGAGTTTCGAGAAAAAATGGGCTCCACAGCGGGATTTGAACCCGCAACCTCCATCACGCTGCCAATTACGCCTCAGTGACGCCTTTGGCAGCCGTTCTGCGAGGGATCAGCTAAGCCGAACGAGCGGGTTTTGCCACCCAAAAGTAAGATGAAAATGGCTGGCATTTGGAAACTCCTAAACATCTGCCACACAAGCCTTGTGTCTGCCACACAAGCCTTGTGTCTGCCACACAAGTTTCAGATCGAATCATATTCCCCATGGAACCTCTGGCCCTAATTTGATTTACTTATGCCTCCTTCGGTATAAAATCCATTCGTACCGCTTGGCTGGACTTCAAAAGTAACCTCGCCCTTGACTGTTTTACTTATTCATCATTTTTCGTGTTTATTTCATTATTATTTTAATTACTTGTATGATTTGTTAATTTGTTTGCTTATCTATTTATTTGTATCTTTTTTTGTTGTTTAAACCTCAGGACCATGGATAAAAAGTACGTTAAGAGCGATGTGACGAGATTTAGACGATATCTTCCTCAGGTGCGTAAGCATGATTATAAAACGGGTCTCTTTACCGAAACCTCGACTATTCCTAAATCCCTAAAGAAATATTTAAATTAATCTCAAAGATAATATTGTTTAATTTGAGCCAAGGTTCTCCGGCTAGAACAAACTTGAAAGACCAGCTTTCATTTATTAATGAAGCGTTGGAAGTAAACTTTTTGAACGCGTACACTCTTCTGAGTGAAAAGGTTTTTTATGTGTAGGTATAACACTAAAAGTGTTTTCTACATTTTCGTCTTTTAAATTTACAGTCATTTTATTACATCAATTACGGGTGTTTTCAACTTTATTTGAAAAGTATTTATGGCGGCCCATGAAAGATCTTGAGCTCCTCGTTATTCCTTTGAAAATGATAGTAATTGGATTGGGGGAGGGAGCAGGGGTTCAGAGAGAGGTATCAATGGTAAATAGATTTGAAAAATGATTGTCGTAGACGTTTCATGATCAATCAATGTCTCTCGTTCTTTAAGAATCCAATCTATTCAAATTTAATCATTTTCTATTGTAGATTTTGGCAGTATGCGCTAAAAACACTCTTTCCTTAAACTTTGGTCTCAGTATTGCGTTTCCTACAATGGTCATACCGGCGCTCATGCGCCCCGATTCTGAATTTCACATGACGACCGAGCAAATATCGTGGATGGGTAATTGAATTGAATGAATCTTTATAATTTATTTTTTATTATTGATTTTAATGAATAAAAACATGAGTCTGTAATTTCTCAGGAAGTTTGTTTCTCCTCGTCATCCCTTTTGGGTGCCTCGCCTCTGGGCCATGCATACACAGATTCGGCCGTCGAACCATGATGCTTATCATGTGCGTACCATTCAGCGCCGCCTGGCTCATTTTTTATTTCGCCAACTCAGCTGCCATGTTATACATTGCAGTTATTGTCCACGGTCTGGTCAACGGACTTCTGGAGGCTCCGGTATTTTTCTAGTTTCATCTTTTTTGCACGTCACTAAAATCCTTTAGTTTCTTCACCCTCTCAAAATGCTTATACCCCGCTGGCACATTGCCTTTAGATACACACATACGTTGCAGAAGTGAGTGAACCCGATCTCAGAGGCATTCTTTCGTCCACTACGACGTCAATATCCCTCATTGGAATAGCCATTCAATTCCTTATTGGTAACTATTTGGATTGGAGACGTGCATCCATCGTTAGCCTATTTTTCCCAATGGCTAGTTTCATGTGCATATGGTTTGTCCCTGAAAGCCCTTACTGGTTATGTGGTGAGTTCTTTTATCGAATGGCATTATTCTGTCTCCTCCATCAGCTACCTCCAATCGTAAAGCAAGCTCGTTTCCAGTAGACGATAAACCAGGTCACTATTTTAGGGTCATTTATGATAATTAAAATTACGTATACTTTACTCGTGCCTACCTTTGCCGTTTAGATAAGACAGAAGAGGGCACTATACGCATAGAGCAATTAGTTTTTACTGTTTTGTAAATATTTTGCGAATACCTCACTTTATAAAATACAAACGTAGTTGATACAAAAATCCACAACGACCAGGGGCCTTATCCTCAAACGAAATAGCGAAGCTTTGCTATGGTTGAAACATTGAAATATCATTCATGAAATTAAGAAAACTGAACGGAAACATATGCTTTTTGAAAAAAGCGATGATGAAAAAAGTTAGTGAATATTGCCCCAGAGGTATAGGCATTCATTAAGGCCCGTTCACAAGCTCTATGTTTACGTTCTGTGGAGTCTATGCAGCCAAACAAATTTACTCCCTCGAAAAATGAAGCATTTTTATAGGTTGCATAGACACCACACAACACAAACATAGAGCTTGTGAACAGGCCTTAAGGATAAAAATGCTTCATTTTTCGAGGGAGTAAATTTGTTTGGCTGCATAGACTCCACAGAACGTAAACATAGAGCTTGTGAACGGGCCTTTAAACATGTTTAATGAAATTAAAAATTACGTTAAAAGTTTTCAAGAATCATTTTACTACGTAAAATGAGCGTCTTCCTATGATAGTTTCTCAGTAGCTTTCAATGCCCTGAACTTTGAAGTTGAGATCTGTTCTCACAGGAAAGCAAATATTGCGAATGTGAACGCGGAAGCTTCGCCCAATTTCTCAGAATGTGTGAAGCTCATGAAATTTTATTGTTTTAAAGATAACTCTAGACTTACTTTTACAACAAGAGGGTTTAACGTTAAATCTCTAGATCTCGTTTGTCACGATCTTCGTTCCCGACTGCCGTGCACAGTTTATTCTTTAAGCTATATTCGCATATGATGCGTTGCTTTGATGCGTGAAAAACATGATTCCTATCAACTTACGCCTTCGTGAACCGGAAGTTAAGCTATTCTTGGAGAAATCAGATTGTTTAAGCAACTGAATAGTGCAATAATTAGGAAAACCGGGTTCTGAGCCACAAAGCCCACTCTCCTCGGTCTTTCTTTTTCGTTATACTATACAGCGTGTAGTATGATGATATAATAAACCTAGCCTCACAATTTCACTGTCATATTCCATTATTATCAGACTCAAGTGCTGAAAATGTCTCAAGTCGGATGTTCACATGTAGTGAAATGTTGAAGAATGTGAGTATTTTCCTTTTCGCTCACGTGTACATTTTGCCATATACAAGACAGGGGTGGAGGAGTACGTTCTATTATTTTCTCTTTTTAACGACTTCAACAGATTTAAATGCCATACCGAGGTTTTACAAAAAAACATTATTGTCGGTTATTTGGCCGAATATTTTATTTTCAAATTGAAAAAATAGATTCTTTAACTGAATTAATGAGCAATATTATCCCATACCCACCAAAATCTGCTTATATATGTACTACATGTACAGTCGCAGATGCCGCAGAGTTTGATGGAAGTGGCTGCGGGCAATCGTCCGTCGTGGTTTTCGTCCATTCCAATACGAAATTCAAATTGATTGACCAAAACTCCGCCAGCTAAACTCTCCAATCGGCCAAGAAAGAGATAATTTAGCCCAAAAGCTCTATTCTTCGGCGTAAATAATTGTTACCCCTTTGTGGCTCGTTTGATGCCGTTCAGGCAATTAATCAATCAATCGGGCTTTTTGAAAAAGAAAAATGTCAGTCTGACACTTGAAATGACCTATCAGGCCTAGCTGGATTAGCTCCGAAATCTTTTTTGCTCGTTCAGAAATGATGGGGGGGGGGGTCCCGGCTATCAATGATTTCATTTAGCTTTTGGCAGAGCTTAAATAGCTCTTCTAACGATAAGTCAGGGAGTTGAGTGAAATACCTGAACCTCGTGAGGCAGAAACATTATGTGACATATTAGGTCAGTAAGATGACTGTAACAATAGGGGGGACCAAAGGAGCTTAGGTGCACCTGCGGCGATAGATTTACAGGGGAGCCATTTTCCAGGGACGACCACCCCCTCCACCGACACTTTTTCGAAATTGTGGATACTGGCATACTGTGTGAGGCAATCTAGAAAAATGTCGAGTGCCATGGAAGGGTTGACGAGCCGGGGCCAATTGTTATTGGGTGTGAGGCTTGGGGTATTTTCAAGGAGGCCGGAGTTCGTAGTCTGTAGAGGGGAAAATGGTACCTGGGTGAAGTAGGGGTCATGCATCGCCCCTTGCAACCAAGGCAAAAAGAGTTCAATGCTCGCTCCGTGCATCTAATTAATAACAAAGTGCTAATTATTTCGACGATGAACGTACAGGTACAATGAAACTAGGACCACAAACGGCATCCCCCCCCCCTTGGGGTCGAGGTCACTTGCTCAAAAACATAATCAAAACATTCTTCCGAACCCATGAGGGGATGGTTACGCTGTTAAATTGTGGGGTCGTATTTTGTTTTCAAAGGCGCTGGTTTGACCCGGACGTGGTTTATGAGTCCCTCGGACTATGATTGGACCTCCGTGAAATACTCCCGGTTCTAGTCCAATGCGTAACATAGTGTCCGCAAGCGCTCCCCTGTCAAATGATGAATGTTTCTGGTGGTTGTTGCTTTCATCCGTTTTTATCAGTGCCGGTGGAAATCGCAGACGACATTGGAAGAGCAAGAATCTGACCAGTTCAGATCTCAGAGTCCACTGTATCAAGTCAACTATGCCTACATGTACAAAATTACAAATTTCAATGCCAAAAATCCACATTCTTCACCAAATTTACAGCATCTTCATGAAATTCCCTTGTTCCTATAGTATAGACTAATTGAGAAAGCGCCATAATGTGCTGTTCATGGGGCTCGAACGGCTACGGGGCTGGATTTTTTTTTTTAAAGTTGATATTTGTTGCCAAAATTTCCACAAAAAAAGCGCTCATTCGTAGATTAAGTTAATAAAATGCGCTAACTAGCAATTTACCGGCAACTTAGAGACCTCAAATTGAGAAAACATTGCTAATTAGGGGTCTTTGTAGACCTTTCAACAACTAAAATTCAGAAAATTCGCTGTGTTGTTATTGAGGCAAGTCCACGAAATTAAAAAAATAATAATAATCACTAATTCACGGCTGAAATTGAGGGAAAAAGTAACCACTCGTAGCTGAAACGAGACAACGTCAATTTGCGATTCCCGGAGACAATCTCCTGGCGCAAATTATGAAAAAGTCGTTATTTAACCCTACTACTTGAAAATGATATTTCTGGTTTATTTAAAGGCTAAGGGGCCTCATTGAATTTGCGTTTTTTACCGCTTAAAAAACCCTAAACTTCAGAGATTTGAACCTTTAAAAAAATACAATTTTTAGAGCCCTGTGTATACTCAAATTTTGTAGATTCTGCACTTACAGAACGCAATTTTGTTGGTTTGGACAATTCAAGAACTATTTTCGTCCTGCAGCTCCTTAAAAACAAGCCTTCTGATGGCTCCTTAAAAGCACCTTAGATCCATTAATCAATTTCACGGGATTGACTCACCCCCCTCCCCGTTGCTTTGGCCTACACAAGGAGCCAATTTTCTGGTCCCCGCTTCTTCAAAAAGGAAATGTTGCGGGGCTGACTCAGTCAAACCCAATCTCCCCCATATATCATCTTGATTACTAGAAAAAGAGCAATTTTGCAGATTTCGCTGCATCCAGAACAATGTGGAACCTTTCATAGTTTATTGCCGCCTCTGTGTTGGAAGCTCTACCTAACCAATACCCCCCCCCTCTCCAAAGAATGCAGACAACCTTCAGCTCCCGAACTCTCGGAGGCTCCATCCTTTAACTCACTCGTAAAGGAAGTCCGCCGCTCGAATGTGCGAACGATACTTTTTAGTAGGCGAATCCAACATGTACCCATTCTTTTTTGCGATTCCTCAAACTTCAAAATGGGGGAGCGCTGCGGGAAAGCATTCAATCCCCCTGAACCGCACTTCCACCACCACTGTTCGCGCAAGGGCACTTGTACGAGTGAGCGCAACAAGGCTCTTCCTTGGACTTCACGGGTGTCAGCTGTGATACTGTTGGTTCCGTGGCCTTTCCACGGGAAAATGTGTTTGAACAACGGGAAATGTTGAACAAGCCGGTTTCCACCATAATGCTACTGAGACACTGAGTCATGGTCGCCAGCGCCCCTTAAATTGGCTACAAAATTAGCGTTTTAGTTGGAAAATAGGGAGCAATTAGACCTAAGTTCTGAACTTTTGGCAAGTAAAAAATATTCTTTCCTTGTTTCGTAATATGGCTTACGGATAATACATTTGTTGTCGCGTCCGGTATGTAAAGTGTGTTATTTACGTCGACTTCGAATAACTTCCCCTCTGCCTGTACCTTTAATTCAACGCGGGCTTGTTTTTTTACCGACATATTTCTGCGGTCAGCAGTAGCCACAGATTGAATTTCGTTCGGAGATTCATCGAGAAGGTGAGCTTCAGAGTTCATAATATGCGAAGAAGCACCGCTGCCGAGGTACCATGCTGCACAAGAAGTCTTGCCAGTTAGAAACGCCTGTTTTCTTTTTCTTCAAACCGAGATTTCTGTTTTTGACGATTGCTCTTTTGATACTTTGTCTCATTCGGAAATTTATTTTTAAGAGTAGGACACTGGTTAGCAAAATGCCCAATTTCTTTGCACTTATAGCATTTCACGTGCTTTGCTCCCTATTTTCCAACTGGTTATGGGCCGATCAGCAACGTTTTACTAGACCGTCGTTGAAATTCGTAAGACATTTTTTTCTCGTTTTTTTCGTTGATCAGAATGAGCTCCTTGGTGGGTCAGATCGAGCAATTGAAGGGGCACGAAAATTATTGGTTCATGGAAAGTCGCCATGAGAGCCGCCCTGAGGATAGAAAAATTGTGGACAGACGTCATTGAATTCAAGACCAGGGACGAAACAGGAGCGTTCGTCGCTGTAAACTGTGACAAGAATGAAGCCGCACTCGCTCGCATTACTCTCTGTGTCGACAAAATAAACTACTCGCACATAGCTAACGCGGAAACGGCGAAAGAAGCCTGGGACTCGTTTGCAAGGGCTTTTGAGGATTCAGGGTCTCGTGAGAAAAGCCACTCTACCGCGTATACTTTCGTCACCTGTCGTTTGGAGAAGATACATCCACTGAAGAATACTGCATTTTAGTACTAACTACAGGCCAAAAGCAAAATGAATTGAAATTCGTCGTCATTGACGAATGGATTGGCACGTTACTTCTAGCCGGCTTACCTGATGAGTATCGACCTATGATAATGGGAATAGAAAACTCAGGGCACAAAATAACAGCCGACTTGATAAAAGTAAATATTCTCCAAGATGTACCCTCCTTCCCCTCAGAAATCAAAGAATCGGCATTTTTGGGTCACAAAAACTTCTTACGAAGTCTTACTTGTCCCTCTCTAAATAAATTTTAGAGAACAAGGTCATCCTTAAAAGTTTAAGAAACACTAATTTTAATGAAAACGTATCATTGAAAAGGCAAGAAAAAGGAAACGAATAATTTTTATACTGACCGCAGAAAATGTGTTTTCCTCTAATAAAAACCGCCGTGGAAAATTAAGAGAGAATGCGAAAACAATGTTCATCGGAAATTGGATGATATGCCGGACAAAGTGCTATTTTATATACTTAGAGCTGTTGACCTATAAGGAAAATGTATGTACTTTCCAACTGCTGTTCCGTGCTGAAATATTTTTAATGGATTACTTTTAGCAGCAGCCACTGGTAACTGTGCATACTTACCGGTAAAAAAGAGCAATTAATATCGAAATTATTCACTTTTACCATCTAGGGTTGGTTTTTACCGGTAATTGTGCACAATTACCGGATTACTTATCACTTTTACGGTAAGATAAAATCACCAGGTGAAATAAAATAAAATGAAATTTATGTTTGCCAGATTTTGACATACGTCGCTGAGGTATGTGAACCCGAAGTTCGTGGCCCAATGTCCTCAACTCATTCACTCGCCTCCCTACTTGGTGTCTCCCTTCAATTTCTCATCGGTAATTTACTCGACTGGAAACGAGCTGCTCTTGTCAATGCGATACTGCCGATAGTCAGTTTCATCAGTATCTGTTTCGTTCCCGAGAGCCCCCATTGGTTGGCGGGTGAGACCAGAATATTTTATTTTTACCCTTCCTCTCCCCCGTTTTTTTTTTTCTATACACTTAGTCTGGCGGGACGGGATGTTTTTTTTTTTTTTTTGCAGGGCAAGGAAGAATCGACGAGGCAGAAAAAGGTCTCATGTGGTTGCGGGGATGGGTCGGGTCGAAAGATGTTAAAGAAGAATTGGACACGTTGAAGCAAGCTGTTGAAGGCTCCAAGGGAGTTTCACCCTTTGCATGGATCTCTTACATGAATTCTACTTTTTTCAAGCCATTTAGCTTGGTTGTTTTCGCATTTTTCGTCGGACATTTTGGTGGAATGTCCACGCTTCAAACTTATTCAGTAAGGCCGCTTTATGAAAAATTTGATCTGACTGCACTCCTTTTTACTATTTGGTGATTTCAGGTAAGCATATTTGAAAGTATTGACTCTCCTATTGGAGCGTATAAGGCAACAGCCATCGAAGGGTTTATTCAACTAAGCGGAGCGATCGTTTGTGCTGCCATCCTTCCCTTTATCGGGCGCCGTGTCATGGCGCTAACCTGCACAATAGGCAGTGGGATTTGTCTTCTGACACTCGCTCTAGTTGGAACTGGTTGGGCAGCTGTGTCCCTTCTTCTCGTATCAGTATTTTTCATCAACACGTGCTCAAAAATCTTCCCTTGGGTACTCATCGGAGAGGTAATAAATTCTGAGGGGTCCAAAACGTTAAATGTTGAAAATTTCACGTCTATCACTACTAAACTATTTTTCCATTCAGGTGTTCACACCCACGATGAGGGCCGTAGCGAGTGGTATGGCTTCCTGTGTCGGCTACGCCATGGGATTTCTCGTCAACAAAACTTGGTTCGTCTCGCTGGATCTACTCACCCTTCAGGGGGTATTCATTTTCTACGCCGCTATCAGCCTTTTAGGCGGAGTGACGTATTTTTTCGTTCTGCCTGAAACTGAGGGCCGCTCCCTAGCAGAAGTTCAAGCTCATTTCAACGGTGAAATCGATTTGACCAAATCTAAACATGGTGATCGAGGTGTGCATGCATCGTCTCGAGGAACAGTGAATTCTGGGTTTTCCCAAGAGGTTTAGAGGTGAACTATTTTTCCCCCCTAAGAGCCATAAAATCAGATATTAGTTTGTTTGTGCTACTAAGCTATCTGTTCATTTTTGGACTTTGTAAACATTTTTTTTACTATGAAATTAGCCACTCAGACGTAATCCTCTCACCACAGCGTCTTTTTCCAGTATTATAGTTGAATGAGAGCCCCTGTTCTCGTATTGGAGGAAAGGGAACACGGGGAAATAAACCTGTTCGAAAGTACAAACATGTTAAAATAACATGTATCGTATCTTTTCTTGTCGGCTAACGTAAGACCAGTCGCCAGTACTTTTATGACCAATTTGCCCATTTCTCGAAGAAAGTAGATATTTGTTCTTCTATAATCAGCTACTCGACTCTAAACAATGGCCCCGTTGTAAAACTCAAAAAACTGCTCAGCACTTGGTCACCACTTGATGAGGTTTTGTTTTCAATACATGTAAAAAAAGAGGGAAGGATTAATCGCAATAAATCGTGTTACAGTTTTACAACGGACCCAATATCTATAAATTTCCATCATGTTCTCCTAACTAATGGAAAGCCCTCCTCATGTGCGACCGAAATCACCCTATACACATTGGTCCGAAAATCAAAACCCATCGAGATAACATTTTTCTTACGATTTTAAAGCTTACCTCACTTTTTTCAACTAAAAGCGAGAAACTCGCTTTCAATTTGAATTTTCCTGACTTTTGGCGATGGATTCGGAAAAGTGCACTATTTCCTGTCAGGATTAGCCATTTTCGGTGGACAGTAACTATTCTTCGTGGCCTGAAATGGGACTCAAAGTCTTGCAAATCGGAGATTTCAAATTAGTCAATAAAAGTAAGCCCCCGTTTGTTCACACTAAATCTGAGGAAGTAGTGTGCTCTTTCCGAATACATCGCCAAAATTTGCACAAATTCAAATTGAAAGCGAGTTTTCCGCATATAGTTGAAAAAAGGGAGGTAAACTTTAAAAATCGTAAGAAAAATCATATCTCGAAGGGTTTTGATTTTCGGACCATGGTGCATGGGGTGATTTCAGTCGCCAATGAGGTCAATTTTCACCCAAATTTTTTTGTCACACTTATCCCCTTCCACCCAGTATACTTTGCAGTTTATTTGATTTTGTTAATGACAGTGGATAGGTACTTCGTTTTATTCTGTAAATAAACAATACAAAAAAATGCAACTAAAAAGCTGTGCCGTTGATCAAACGAGATTTCAATTTTTCATCAAGTTTGCGTGATTTTTAGTGCAGAGTGATAAAAATGATTTTAAAAAATAAGGCTGTGATGAAACATTTTAAGATACACATAAAATACAATAAAGTAAATACGTTGAAAAGAAGATCACGACTTAAATGTTCACCGCAGTTTACAGTTATTTGGCTCGGGTGTGAACATAATTATTAAACCGTTGGTGAAACTAAATAAACCGTACGTGATCATTTTTTATTTTTTCCAATTTCACGCTCTACATGAGAAGGCAATGGAAAATAAGCCACCGGAAAATAGGTAGCAGCACCATCCAGCCACTCTTCAATCGTAATGCTTGACCCTATAAAAACCACAAATTATTTTTTGAGATGGGAGCGTAGTTTTATTTGGACTAGTAGGACGTAGTTTGTGGCCAGCGAATAATGAATTCCATTTATTTGTAATTATTTTATACGGTATACATAAACTTCGCAAACAGTTTTGCGGTTAAAAGTGTAGTATAGTGTAATGGTTTCAAACCACACTCACTTGAAAATAATTATTGTAAAATGGTTGTCTCACTTTTTCTCAAGGTCCGGGGGTTGAACTTGAACGTGAACGTGAGGTACCGAAACCGCAGTTTTTTGAAGCAGCTCAAAGTAT
The DNA here is from genome assembly GCA_038030265.1 of Corythucha ciliata. Taxonomy (NCBI): domain Eukaryota; kingdom Metazoa; phylum Arthropoda; class Insecta; order Hemiptera; family Tingidae; genus Corythucha; species Corythucha ciliata. The sequence goes on along the minus strand of CM075937.1, from coordinate 32,732,468 downwards.
ACGAGGAAGTCTTACTTGTCCCTCTCTAAATAAATTTTAGAGACAACAAGGTCATCCTTAAAAGTTTAAGAGACACTAATTTTAATGAAAACGTACATTGACCGACACAAATTATTGTCACTTCGATAATGTTTCAGTAGGACGGTAAAAGTAAAACTAAATGAAATTCATTCGATTCGACAAAAGAGATGGGGCTCCTATAAAAAAAAAAAAAAATTTTGCAGAAGAAAGTATCGCGAATAATATGAAGTCAGCTCATACTCACCCCCCCCCCGCCCACGATCCCCTTGTCTTTTTCGTACGGAACATGGAAGTAACAGGATGAAATGAGGCCTGGATTCACTCATCGTGAAGAAATCCTCAAGCCAACACATTTGGTTTGTTAAAATGAATTATGAATTGAATCGTATCCGGCGTTTAAACAGCTTACCGACTTTATTTGCTTGGAACCCCCCACCACGGGTTGACCAAATGAGTTTAAAGTTCCGTTTGGGCCTAAGCTGGGCTTAAGAGCTTGAACGCTACGCAGAATTTAGTGTTTTGTGCACATAATGGTTTCAACCCTTTTAGGAGGGCCACACATAAATTGCCAAATATTGGACAAAAATAATATTTAAAATGTAAAAATATTTACACAACAATATTTACATACAATTTTCAGTCGGTTGTTTTATTATAGGTAATGCTAAATATCAAGACGAGAGAGGAGACGACTTCAGTTGGGATCACAGCCTTCCCCAATATTTTTGGATAGAAGCGCTAATTTCAAGGAAATAAATAGCCCATGCGTTATATAACATTTAGCACGCTCTAGGGAAACCTCCCACGATCCCTTTTTACAATGTCCAGTTGAACAACTTCAAGCGCTTAGGGTCGTGCGGGCTTGACGAGCGTAGTTGGAGGTTTTATGATGAGAGGGGACATCCCCCCCCTCATTACACACCATCATTTTTGTTATGCGTGCGAAAATGTTGCGGATAATTGGCTCTCGCAGACCTATTAGTACTTGATTGCTCACTCAGGACGCCAACTTTAAAGAATTAAGCCATTTACCAATTAGCCAAAAGTCAATTAAACGATGACTCATTCGAAAAAACAATTTCATGGGTTCTGGTCCTTCAGAAAAGTCATTCCACGGGTTGGCCTCCTTCGAACTCCAAATGTATCGGATTTGACACGTATACATGATCCAATTTGCAGTTTTGACAAATTTAATATCGAATTTTGTTAGATTGGTTGTCACTACAGTGACTAATAGTCAAAATAACAATATGAATTTAATAAAGTTTCAGTATTGATTCTCTAATCGTCACGAGTGGTCTCTTTTATTTAATTAAAATATTACAATTGGCGACGAGGAAAACAGTTATGCCAAAGAAAAGAGTATCAAGGCAATATGAGAAGCTTGGCGAAGACAGCGATAATGAAAATGAGGAGCCGGGTTTTCAAAGGAAGCAAAAAGTATCGCTAAATGTCGGAACCATTAAAGAATTTGAAGTAAATAGGTCAAATTGGTTGGTATATAAAGAACGTTTGGACCAATTTTTCGAAGTAAATGCGGTGGAGGATTGCCGCAAAACCTCGGTGTTAATTACGGTAATGGGTGAGGAGTCTTATGAATATCTTAAGAATTTATGTGACACTGAACTCCCCAAAAATAAATCCTATGAGGAACTGTGTGACCTTATGGCGAGACAGTTTACAGCTCAAGTGTCCAAATTCAGGAAAAGGATAGAGTTTTTTGAAACTAATCAAAGCCCAGGGGAAACGGTGTCAGAGTGGTTTGTTAGAATAAAAAAGCTGGCAGCACCGTGTTCATTCGGTCAATTTTTGGAAGAAGCTATAAAAAATAAATTTGTCTGTGGGCTTAAACCTGGTTCAATTCTAGATCGACTCTGTGAGGAAGAACCGAATGAAAAGTCGTTATTAAAATTCTACGAGCTCGCGTTAAAAAAGGAGACAAATTCAAAGAAAGAAAGACAACCAGAAGAGGTTTTGAAGATAAAGGTCGGAAAAGAAGATTCGAGAAACTCGGGACCGAAGTGTCATGCTTGAGGTAAGACGAACCATTCGTTCAAATTTTGTCGTTTCAAGTCTTTCACTTGTCGTAAATGTGGAGAAGTGGGGCATTTGAGGGCTATTTGTCCGAAGAATAAAATAGCCACGAATATAGTGGATGAAGAGGGGGATACATGTGTAGAACAGTCGTTCGTTGAAACTTATTTTGTGGATTATCCGCATGTTGTAAGCCCAATAATAGCTAATGTGTGGTTCGCCGGGGCATCGTTACAACTTGAAGTGGATACTGGGGTAGGAGTGTCAATAATTCCCAGGCATATTCATTTATCGCGGTTCAAATTTCTCAAACTCGAACCATGTGACGTTAAATTAAGAACTTTCGGGAGTGAAATAATTTGTCCTGACGGTTTAATCAAAGGAACGACTAAATGGAAAGGAAAAGTCAAGACTTGTAGCCTGGTAGTGGCACCAAAGGGGTCCAAATGTTTGATGGGACGGAATTGGTTAAAGTTGTTTGGGATTGAATTGGATGTAAATGTATGTGAACCAAGTGAAAATCTGAAAACCCAACAAACAAACTTCCGGAATATGTTATTGGTCGATTTCGTTGAGCTCTTCAAGGAAGGCGTGGGCAAGTATAAATATGAAAAAGTTAAGCTTGATTTGAAACCAAATGCGAGTCCAAAATTTGTCAAACCCAGGGCGATTCCATTTGCTTTCAGGAGTCTGGTGGTCTAGAAAGTAGCCCATGGGGAACTCCGCTCGTACAAATTTTGAAACCAGCCAATTATTTGCGTCTCTGTGCGAACTATAAAATTACGGTAAATCCTTTTTTAAAAGATGTTAGCTCCGTTGCCACGTCTGGAAGAAATATGGGCAACTTTAAGTGGGGCAACATTTTTCTCCAAATTGGATTTCGTAAGGGCTTATAACCAAATTGAACTGCACGAAGAGTCTAGAATGCTTTTAGCTTGGTCTACTCATAAAGGCGTTTTCCAGGTGAACAGGTGGCCTTTCGGGACGAAATCAGCGGTGTCAATCTTCCAGAGCCTCGTGGAAAAATGTTTACAGGGAACTGAGGGCGCCATAAACTACTTGGATGATGTGGTGATTGTGGGCAAATCTGTAGAAGAACATCAAAAGAATTTGCGGGCAGTGTTCAGTAAACTTCAAGCAGCTGGTTTTCGACTCAATGTAAATAAATGCAAGTTTTTCGAACGAGAAATAAAGTTTTTAGGACATATGAAAAAGGTATTCACGAGGATCACAGTAAGATTATTGCGATCAAAGATATTGCGACCCCGAAATCGGTTTCAGAATTGAAGGCTTTCATTGGAACAGTGGGGTATTCCGTTTCATCAAAAATTTTGCTTTTAAAAACGAGCTTTTAAAAAAGGGAGCAACATTTTGTTGGACCAGGAAAAAAGAAGCTAGTTTCAATAAGCTAAAGGCCTTAGTTTCCTCGAGCCAGGTTTTGATGTCTTTTGATCCTTCTATGCCGCTGCGACGCTTTTAAGTGTGGCTTAGGGGCGGTTTTGTTACATGTGTGTCCGGACGGGTCAGAAAAACCTGTAGAATTTGCCTCGAGAATTCTATCTCCAGCAGATCTATGATTCACAAAGAAGCTTTAGCAATATACTGGGGAACTAAGAAATTTTATCAATATTTATTGGGAAATAAGTTTACGTTGGTTTCGGATCATAAACCTTTGGAAGCACTCTTTGGCGAAAAGGCAGGAAGACTTCAGAGGTGGGCTCTTTACATGTCTGGATTTTCGTACGATTTTAAACATATTTCGGGTACAAAGAATCTAGCGGATGGATTTTCTCGTTTGCCAGTTGGTACAGGAGAAGGAGATGAAGAGCTCAATCGCCGAGAGTATGTAAACATGGTCGAGAGCACATTATCCGGACCCATAAGCTTAGGGGATGTAAGAAAACACTCAAGGCGAGATGTGGAAATCAGACAACTCTATGATTTTATTCGATATGGTTGGCCACCTAACGTTCCTGACAATTTGAAAACATTTTACAGTAAAAGAAATGAACTGGACATTGATCAGGGAGTTGTAATGTGGGGTTATCGTTTGGTCATCCCCTTAAAACTACGCGATTCTCTCGTGAAAGAGTTACACCAGGGTCATCAAGTTATAGTAAAAATGAAAAGTCGGACTCGGTCCTACTTTTGGTGGCCCTCGGTGGACTCAGACATTGAAAAATATGCTAAAAATTGTTCTTCATGTCTTGCAGTAAGAAGTAATCCACCAAAAATAGAGGTGAAAGAATGGACCCGTTCAGCATACCCGTTTGATCGGATTCATGTCGATTTTCTCGGGCCTTTTCGCGGGAAGCAATTTCTGGTAATAACAGATTCATTTTCAAAATGACCTGAAGTCTTTAGCATGGGTAGTACGAGGGTTGCCATACGTCCCGGTTTACCGGGACATGTCACCAGTTTATAAACTTAGTGCCGGTCGTCCCAGTAGGACTGTCAAGTGTCCCGGTCGAATAGAATTTCCAAGTGCAGGTCAAACCAAAAAAAGGGACGCTAGCGCTAGCGGTGGATCTTTGATGAACCCCGCCCGATTCCCGTCATCTTATCTCTTATCAGTGCTTGTCAACCTACCTTGCCTTGCTGTCAACCGGCTGTTTACACTTTAAAAAATGTTTGTTATCGTTACGTGAATGTTTTGAGAGTGTCGCTAGTTTTGAGTTACACATTTTGAGAGTGGAGTGGACAACAACTGAGCTTTAGGATGCCGAAACGGAAGTGTCACTTCTCGGATGATTACATGAAAGAGTGGTCGTTTATTAGAAAGGGTCGTAATGAACAATGAACACGAAGCTCTCTGCACGATATGCAACACATTCATTTCCGTAAGTCATAGTGGTAAGACTTCCATTCACGATCACGTCAAGACTAATTCTCACAAATCCAAGTTATCAGCAGCTTCAACTTCACGAGATATTTCGTCATTCATGGTCAAGGAAAACACTCCAGAAGATATCTTAGTTTGTGCTGCCGAACTGACCACTGCCTACAAAGTTGTCAACCACCATCAGTCGTTCAAATCATTAGACTGCATCACAAAATTGAATCCAATACTTTATCCTGATTCCAAAATTGCGGCTAAACAGTCAACTGCGCGAACCAAAGCCACTGCAATAATTAAAAACATCCTTGCCCCACACTCAGTACAAAAAGCAAAGGGGGAAGTGGAAAATGTTCCTTTCTATGGTATCCTTACCGATGCTAGCAATCACAATGCTGAAAAAATGTTTCCTCTTCTAATTCAGTATTTTTCAGAAAAAGAAGGTTTGCAGCTGAAACTTATTAAACTGGATTGTCTGGAAAATGAAACTTCTGATACTATTAGGTCTATTCGTTTGTCGTCCCGGACTACTCCGAGCAGCACGAAATTTTGCAACCTCGCGGGTTATCATGTGAAATAACGCGAAAAAATAATGAAAGGTTAGTACTTTCAGTGCTAATAGTGCAGCTCCGGACGACAAACGAATAGACCTATTGTCTCGTATTGCATAAATACTTTACAAAATTTGAACATTCCACTAAAAAAGCTAACCGCTTACAGTGCAGACAACACCAACACGATACGATAGGATATTTTCACAAATAGATTCCCAGTGGACCAAAGATCGAAATCGGCTTCACATCGACACGGTGGAAAGCATCATTCAGTGCAAGTACAATTTCAACATGACTTGTTCTGATTTTCACAAATACGTTATGGGGAAACCAGAGCTCTTGAAGCAAGTCAAGAAGACGGAAAAATATAAGAACATTTGAATCGCTTTTGAAAACATTATGAATGTAATTTAGTTCCTGTTGAAGTGAAATCTATGTCATGAATGTAATTTAGTTTCTGTTGAAGTGAAATCTATGTCATGAGTTCTAAGTCATTTCCAACTTCATTCATTATTCTACCTAAATAAATATCTTTGATAGATATATTCATCTGTTTGTGTCCCGGTGAGTACCTAGACTACCACAACTAAGGCGACATTGGAAAAGCTCCGAGAAACCTTTTCGAGGTTCGGCGATCCTCGAACAATCGTTTCGGACAATGGGCCTCAATTTTGTTCGTCAGAATTTAATCATTTTTGTAAGATAAACGCGATAAAACATGTGCGGGTTCCAGCTTATCACCCGTCGAGAAATGGTGCTGCTGAAAATGCCGTTAAAAGCTTTAAATTAGGATTAAAAAAGAGTATTTTGGACGGTGCTAAAGTATCCCTAGAAACGGCCAAGAGTAGATGCCTTTTTAATTATCGCACTTCGGTACATGCGACAACTGGAGGATTGCGTGGGAGTTCAGCACGTGGGGATTCCGCACCATACCTGGACAACCCTTTTACAACTCTAATCCCATAATAAACGCTCTACCCTGAAAGAGTTCTCCTTCCAATCCCTCTTCTTTTCTTTCTTGCCTACGAAGAAGAAAAGGTAGTAGTCGAGAAATATCAAAAATCAAACACCGCCGCAGAAAAAGAGTCAGGGAAGAGGTCCTAACACCGGTCAGCCGCATCTTCCAAGAGGAATTCATTCGAATTGGGAGTGGAGGATTCGAGTTTGTGACGGAGATGCCAGTGTATGCCAATGCCAAAACTTCGCTTTGTGACATTCGTCGAAAAACGCTGGTTACTACCACTGGGTTAACTTGAGGAGTTGAGCGAAGTGGTAATTTGAAAATGTTAGGGGTACTCCCCTCTTTGCCATGGTTGTTTGAACTAGGTTTTCTCGACTACTACCTTTCCTTCTTCGTAAGAAAGAAAGAGGCTATGGAAAGAACTCTTTCAGAGTAGAGCGTTTATTATGGCGTTAGAGTTGTAAGGTATGGTGCGCTGGTTGTCCAGGTATGGTGCGGAATCCCCACGTGCTGGACTCCCACGACACCAACTGGAGAGACGCCAGCTAAGTTGATGTTTGGAAGGGAGATCAGAACAAGAATGTACGAAGTGAAAGTATCAAGCTCGGGAAATCAGGAAAGAAGATGGAAGACGGAGCGGAGAAAAGTGACATTTTTTTCTCACAGGAGAAAAGTACGAGTCAGGTCATACAGGGCGGATTTCGGAAAGAAATGGATAGAGGGAGAGATCACGAAGGTTTTATGATCGAACCTTCATGGTAAAAGAAAGCGAAAATGGAAGGATTTGGAAAAGACACATTGATCAACTGATAAAAGTAACGGGTGATCACGAACTATCCGAAGAAGAAGAAGAAGAAGAGTCGAAGACAGAAGAGGAGGAAGAACGAAGCTAAGAAGGGAGGAATGTTAGATTGGTTGTCACTACAGTGACTAAGCAAGACAACATAAATTTAATAAAGTTTCAGTATTGATTCTCTAATCGTCACGAGTGGTATCTTTTATTTAATTAAGATATCACAAATTTCACCCTTTAGCACCTTGAAAACCACAATTCTGCACAATTTAAAAAACAAATTCATGAATCGTACCCGTACCTACTCTGAAAAATTAATTTCGTGGGGTTGGCTTCCTAAAAAAAGGCCAACATCACGGATTTCACTCGTTTAAAATCAAAATTTCAAGGGTGTCGGCTATTTTAAAAATTTCGCGGGCCTCACTCCTTTGACAAACAAAGCTTTGCTGGTTTGGCCCTTTCAAAGCCCAAGTTTTGCGGATTATTGCCACCACAGAACCAAATTTCGAGGGTTTAACTGTCTCAAAAACCTAATTTCGCTGGAATGACTCCATAAAAAGCCATTTTATCGAAGTTGACCGATTCGAACATCCATCTCAACGTATACGGACTCAGTCGAAAAATCCTTTTCATGGGTTTGGGACCTTACAAAAAGTAAGTATTCGGTTTGGGCTTTTCCGGAATCCAAAATTCCAAGAATTTAACACCTTCAGATTCGCTTTCCCTAAATTTTATCAAAGAATTTGCGGACTTTCTGAAATTATTGATTCACGAATCCTCGTCTTTATATAATTCAGCAGCTTAGCACTTTTTCTCATGTTTAGCGGCAGTTAGTGATTGATTTTTCTAAATTTTAGGCGTGTAAATTAGCTATTTTTTTCAGTTTCAGCCTTGTATTAGCAGGGTTTCTCAAATATATCTGCAAATTAGTGTTTTTTGCTAAATTTTAGCTGCAAAGCGAAACTTGTCATGAATTTTAGCCATGAAATAGCGCTTTTTACGACTTTTAACCATGATTTATTTCATAAAATTCTACTGCGAGTTAAGAGGGTTTTGTCAAACGAATCCACGAGTTAGCGCTTTTTCTGAGTTCTAGAGTGATTTAGTACTCAATTTTAGCCGCGCATTAGTGTTTATTTTTTTGTGTAAAAAACGACATTTGACGAGAGTTTGGCTTTTTTCCCCACCTACTTGAAACCAATGTTGGCTGTGGAAGCCTACAATTTTCCTAATCATACATATTTAGCTCTAATGGTGAATTTCAACACCTCGGCTTAAAATTAAGTCGGAATTAAGGGAAAAAATCCGTTGAATTTTATGTAAACAAGGTTGGCTTAGTTAATTTCAAGCCGAGGTGGAGAAATCCCATAAGTGTTGCGATTGCGAGTTTTTATTTGTCAGGCTACTGGCATGATCGAGGCCGACTTTCCCGCAGGGTCTACGGCCACTTAAAAAAATGTCCATAAAATTGATATTTCGCATAAAAATACAGTCCAGAACAGGGCCAGAAAAATGTCCAATCACAAAAACATTAAATAACAAAATACTATGCCACGAAAAGATCGAGCGACAAAATGCTCTAACCACACAATGTTCAGATCACAGAAAGGCCTAACCACAAAAATTCCTGGCCCCAAAAACCTCCGACCACAAAAACATAGATGCAAAAAACTATCTTCATCTTGCTATAGAACCGAATGGTTGCTTAAGCTGTTGAAACAAAAGCTGATCAACCCTCTTCCCCTCAAGTAAACGTGAACAAAGTTTGATACACATATAGCTCTGATCAAACGATCCTGTTCATGTTCCAGCAGGACCGTTTCTAGCCCTTGCGGGGCCCTAGGCGAGAATAACAATTGTGGGGCCCCCGAACGGGCGTATAATTAAGCACAGACGCGGATTTAATAACCCGTGACTGGGAGGGGGAACTACCGAACATACTCACTCGCTACGAAAAGTTTGTACTTAAGACACGTTGACAAAAATATAATGTCATAATATTAAATTAAATAGGAAAAAATTAAGGGGGGGGGTCGGAAAGGGAAAGTATTACCCACCTGGATTTAATACGTTTCGGCGGCCTTGGTCCAGAAACTTGCAACTTCACGAAAATAAAGATCAGAAACTTCAAATTTTGCGAATATTTATCTCAACGTCTTGCGCAGTTTTCTGCTTGAATTGCCGGTCGTGGGGAAGAAGTGGGTGACAACTGACAATGAGCATAAAAATAATATAAAATTCCTACTTAGGTATACATTTAAAGTAAGTTTTTTGAGTACAAAACTATATGTAACTCCCGGCGTAAGCAAAAATAAAATTATCTGGTGTCTTTTTTTCGTCAGCCCAGATTCCGGAGCGATACGTCCGGTTTTGGCCGAATGCGGCTCTTCTTTATACCGTTGTGAGAGCGATGAAGTGGGGGAAGTCGAAGGCAAATGTTGCACGTGATTACACGGATGACTGATGCTCTCGGTTGACTAAGCGTGTCGTTACAATTAAATTTGAAAATTATTTTTTTTTTTTTTTTGGTAGTGTACGTAGAGGCACCAAATCATGAACGCACTCAACTAATAAAATATCGGATTTGATAGCTTTGGGGAGGGGCGGGGATGTTAAAAGTTTAAGATGCGCACTAGTTTCTCCTATTACACAATTTTCCAAACATGAAGCTGGACTTTTTACTGCTAGGGTTTCTCTTGGTCACAGGCAGTGGTGTCGCCGTGGAAGGGCCCAAGAAATTCAAGTCATTGCGCTCAGACAATGTTGAGTGGAACGCTTTCAAGGTATTCAATCTTTCCGGGTAACAGTATTGAACGATTTATAAAACATTGGATTCATAAAACACGAATAAATTGGTGTCCAGAAAAAATTCAGCAAAAACTACGAGTCATTTGAAAAAGAGAGTGAGAGAAAAGCAATTTTTATAGAAAATCTTAATGAAATGAGGGAGCATAATAAAAAGTATGAGATTGGAGAACAATCGTTCTACATGGGTGTTAATAGTATGACCGATCTGGTGTGTACGTCATATTGGTTTTGTTTAATGATAAATTGTTCATTAGATATAACGTTTTATTTTTTAAAAAAATATTAGCGGCTTCACGAGTTCAAGGCCTTAAGACATTGTATAACACAAAACAAGTTGGATGAAATGAACATGGTATATGGATCTGATGACATCGAAGTAAGAGATATTCCTGAAACCGTAGACTGGCGTAGAGAAGGCGCCGTCACTAAGGTGAAAAATCAAGGAAGATGTGGCTGTTGCTACGTCTTTGCCACTGTAAGTAGATAACCGTACAATTTCCCCAATAGGCTGAACGTTTCTCTCCGTCCCCTTTCATGATAGGCCGGTGCGATTGAAGGTCACAACTTCATTAAAACTGGGGAACTTGTGACGCTCAGCGAGCAGTTCCTCCTCGATTGTTCAATAAAGGCGGGAAACGATGGCTGCCTCGGCGGAAGATTATACAAGACTTTCCACTACATTGTGGAAACGCATGATAGAGGAGTACCAGAGGAAAAGGACTACCCAAGATATGATGAGAATGTATTGAATTGTCCTTTGTTCCTTGAGTATGACGAGGGGGTCTGATAACTGATAATTACTTATTTCCAAGGAACATTGGTGTCGCCCAGTGAAAAGACTAGTGGCCACAATAAACGGATACAAAATGGTCCTCAACAACAACATGACAGCACTTCAAGCCGCCGTCGCCAAAGGACCCGTAGCTATAGAAATATACGCCCCTGACAATTTTAGAAATTATGGTGGAGGCAAGCCGACCACTTCAATTCTCTAATAGTGTGAATCGCTTTAATTACCATCCAATTACAGGGCTTTACTACTGCACAGAAGGAGGAACCTTGGGTCACGCCATCCTCATAGTCGGCTATAAGCAGATCAATGGTGTTTTAGCGTGGATTATAAAAAACTCTTGGGGGAGTGATTGGGGAGACAACGGTTACATGATGATGGCAGTAAAAGAGAGCATCTTGTGCGCCCTTCCAGGAACTAACACCCTGTTTGGAACTTATCCAGTTATGTGAACATTTATCAAAGTATACTTCCAAAGTAAATAATGTTTCACATCCTATTTTGTGGCCTCTTCACGATTTAACGCTATAAAAATGATCCAATAAAGATTTTATTTTTGATGTCGTTGAAGCAGAAAACAATTATTCCTCAACGCCCGCAAACGATTAATCGGACCGTATAAAATATGCACCAACTTTCTTATTCGTCATCATTTTCAAATATGAAGTTGGTCCTTTTCTTGTCACTCGTTTCATTTTTACAGGCTGAAGCAAGCGGTCAGAAGAACGAACTCGGGCGATACAAGCCATTGCGCTCCAACAATGTCGAATGGACTTCGTTTAAGGTTTTCAGTTGCTCAGCCTTCTTGCAATTAACGATCTACACTCACAATCCATCCATTATTTTTATAGAAAAAGTTCAATAAAATCTACGAATCGCACAAAGTTGAGAGCGACAGAAAAGCAATTTTTATGGAAAATCTAAACGAAATGAAGAAGCACAACCGGAGATACGAGAAAGGGGAAGAGTCTTTCTTCATGGGCGTCAATGACTTGACCGATAGAGTGAGTATTTCACAGTGAATGGGCCGGTCATGTATAACTGATATATAATAATACGATGTTCTTTACGAATGACAAGGGGTTCCACGAGAAAAGAAATTATACATTTGGTGAGGAGTGGGATTCAGAGATCGACGAGCTTCAACAGCCAACGAACTTCAACAGTTTCATTATCCGGCCTTCTCTTCCTGTCAACGTGGACTGGCGCAGACATGGTGTCGTAACACACGTGAAGAGTCAAGGAGAATGTTATTCCAGCTGGGCGTTCGCGACTGTGAGTCGAAATGTGTACCTAAACTTTCTTGCCTAACATGAAATTCCGCTCGCCACGATTTCGTTACCTTTCCTTTCACTACAGACGGGTGTCATTGAAAGTCACTACGCTATAAAAGTAAAAAAGAACGCAGTTGCGCTCAGCGAGCAGGCCCTAATTGACTGTGCGTGGAGCGCGGGAAATAGAGGTTGCTACGGAGGTACTATACGGTGGGCATTACGATACATTCTGCGGAGGCCAGACAGAGGAATCCCAACAGAAGACTCTTATAAATACTACGGCTATGTATCGAATTGTTTATTATACATTTACTTAACACCGTGAGTAATTCAGTTTCTCACAGGACCGACAGTGTCGAAAATTCGGAAGCATTGGAGCTCAGATTGATGGATTTAAACTTGTGGAACCAGGCAACAACTTAACGGAATTAAAAATAATCATCAACAAAGGACCAATAGCTGTGTCAATCCAAGTCGGATATTCATTTGACCATTACGCAGGAGGTAAGAATTGCACATGGGTTTTCTATTCAATTGAATCGTGCTAACAAGTATTCTAAACTCTCAGGAATTTACGAATGTTCTGGATTGGCGACACAAGCATTCTCAGTCCTTATAGTAGGCTACAAGAATATCCATGGAACATCAGTGTTAATCGTGAAAAACTCACGGGGAACGTATTGGGGAGTGGCCGGTTATGTTTTTATCAAGATGGATGGAAGTGAAAATTGCTTCAAAGGCAACAATATTCAAGGTATTTATCCACTTGTGTGAACTTACTAGAGGTATTAATATCTTTACCGAAATACGTTGCTGGATACCTCAAATTGCTGGACAAATAAATACGTACAAACGAAACAAGATGAATAGAACAATCACCAACGTGTGATATTTCCTCGTCGCTCCAGGTGTGACGTTAAACAAGCAATTTCCACCAGTTCCGTTTTTAGAACCCTCTCTAAAAACGAATAAAATTAGTGAAATTAGGAGATAGAAATCCAACTGACAGCCCAAAAACCTCGAAAATCTTCTAAAGTTTCCAGTTATTCGCTTGTAAGTCAAAGATAGTCAACCACACCAAGAAAAAAAAAAACTCCTCTTATGAACCGACATAACGTGATAATGACGTATTGGATCTGGAGAATGATTCTCATTTTCGCACCCGAAACTTGGATAATTTCCCCTAAAATAATTGTTTCCGGCACTAAAGATGGTGGTATAAACAGAATAATCGTCCTTGCAACTGAAACCTTCCACTTGGCGAATGAAGACTTGTCCTTGTAAATTTATCGCCGCCTGAATGGGGTTTTCGCCACAAAAACTGAGAATTTTTCGCTAATAACTAACTTGAATAACTGACTGAATGACTGTCGTTTTTGGTGAGTTTGACGATTTCTTGCTCTCAATTCACACACTTTTACTGTTTGAAATCAATGTCTGATGAAAACGTCATTGCGCGAATGAACGCGAGAAATAAGTACAAACACTAGTCTACGTGTGAGTCGCTGTCATATTGGTGGATGCGGTAATGGGAGGAATTTCTGCACCCACCAATTATGTGAAGCCACCAATTCGTCCGTAGGGTATTGGACAAATTGGTGGGCCACCAAAATGGCCGGAATCGGCTTCCGACAAAGTGGTTGACCACCGCAGGAATTCGATTTCATCTGAAAATATCTTTAGCATCTCTATCAAATTAGTGAAATAATTGACAAATAAAACAAAGAACCTCGCTGGGTTTCCGATGTATTTAGTTCAGAAAAACCTAGCGAACTTAAAATCATAGTAGAACATGAGTGAGGCACACGCCAAACACGGTGGTGGTTGGTCATACTGGTGGCCCACCAATTTGTCCAATACACGACGGACAAATTTAGTGTTTCGGACAAATTGGTGATCGAGGGAATTTTTCCCCATCCACCAATATGATACACAACGTACATATTGGTGGCTGCAGGAATTTCTTCCATTACCGCACCCACCAATATGTCCGTCCAGCAATATGTCCGGACCCCTTCCAAGCTCGATATGTTGTGAAGGGTAGGCTCAACCACGAGCATACACGGGAAGTTGTGCGGGTGAAAGCATTCCATGTGCCCTACGCTGCACTGCAACTGTCACTCGGTGAAACAAAACGTACAAAGTTATTTTTTTTTGCAAAGCGTATGAGACGCAATTACTGGCGTGATTGAAGCACCCAAAAATTTCAAAAATCCTTTATTTATCAACTGTTGGGTTATTTTACCAATGGAGCCTGATTTATGGCGTTTTCCATTTGCATAAAATTCATTTCTGGAGCCGAGCATTTCCACCCGTCTTCTCTGAATTAAATTATAATATGGTAACGGAGAAGACGGGTGGAAATGCTCGGCTCCAGAAATGAATTTTATGCAAATGGAAAATGCCAATGTATGTATACCTAAAGGAGCCCCTAGACGGTCAGTTTTTTGATCAAACGTGGTGGATCAATCGACTGTGACAGTCATGATTGACCGTCTAGAAGCGTGTTTTACGATTGAGTCAATGACTGAAGAAGATTGAATGACCACCGCCTTTTCCTCATCTTCCTCGTCTTATTTCTCTTCAGTTGGAGTGCAGCCGCAGTCAACAAAAAAAGCACGGACAAATCCTGGTTTGAACTCATTGTACTCAGCACAACACCGCGAGAGACACTGATACTGTGAAGGGTTTTGTTCAAACAACTGAAGAAATGATTGAAGCTCACTTCAATCTGTTTGTTCAATATTTTGATCAATCAGACTGACCGTCTATGGGCTCCTTAACTCTATTTGAAACATTAAAAAAAATTATTTAGGCGTGAGTTCCCATGAAAACTTCAACATTATAATCAAACGCCTGGTCAACCCAACGATATATAAAAGAACTGGATTGCTCATCACGGCTGATAAAGACCATCTGATAATAGCCATCAAATAAGCTCCCATAGAGGATGAGAGGGGTGGAGTTTCAAAATAAGTGCCATTATAGCCATAACTACACAAGGAGAGGGACAGGGTGATTGTTTACCAGGGGACGACCTGCCCCCCTCCACGCCCCTCCAATCATTTGTGAGCTATCCAGGTTTATATATCGTTGGGTCAACCCAATGACTATCATTCGTAACACGGGGGTCACCCAAAGCCTAAATAAACTCGTCCGGGCATTTCACTAGCAATTTTCATTCATCACAAAAAATATCCACAAAATTGTCCCTACACAAATGACCGTTTTTTATAAAAACATGCGAAGTGGCTAGAAAACTGACGCCCGTAAACAGCGAAATGTAGCACGTGGAACCTGATTGGTTTACTGCACACCACATATTTCAGTTTTCAGTCTAAAAACCGCAAACGTAACGACGGTCATACATTTTAAAACTAAGCGTTTGGCAGTGAAACTTGATTTATGGCTTCCAAGTCACTCGTTCGGACCTAAAACTAGTTTCTCGGCGAAGAACAACTGGCAATTTTATTACGTGAAGTTACAATACCGCCTAGAAACTGTCGATTTCAGTACCACGATTAACCAATTCCTCCTCTCCAAAACTGTCACCCGAAGCAAACTTTGCCCCTTAAATTAATTGCTTTGCCTCAAAGCTTGAAAATCAACGTCAAGAAACACACGTAGACAATACAGGAGAACATACGCAGCGGAAAACGACGGAGCGTGCGGAATGACATCAATCCCGCTCGCTCAGCTGCCTTTGAAGGTGCGTAAGAGGCTGATTTCGGGCGGGATGTAGGAAAATGTTTTTTCTTTATTAACAAAAGTTTGCATGTTTGAAATCCCACTAAATCGAACATTTTTCGCAACGTAACATAGATACGCTGAATTCGGTGTCACTCTGTCATTTTCATGCCTCTAAATAGCTTATTTGCTTACCTTCCACTTTTTTAATCTTCAGAAACTGAATGTGTGTCAAGGGGAGGCAGAAAGGGTCGTTTCCCGTCAAAAACTGGCACCTTTGCTAGGGAACTTTCCCGTGGTGTTCTACTCGGAGTTTTCTGTCCAAGTAGGTACTAATATTTTTTCCCTCAATAAACCGATACCCGATTCTGATAAACTGAAATTTTGGTCCTCTGGAAGTTCGTATTGGATTTGTAACTAGTACTTCAACCACTCATCCACCGCAGAGTGTTTTTCAATAGGAAATCAGAGCTTAGAGGTCTGGAACTGTATACCTACCACCAAGTTAGTCCTTGACTCCTTGAAGCTGTTTTTCCGACGCAAAAATTGTCGATTTTAAGCAAAACATTCAACCAGTAAACGATCAATCAAAAATAAGGATGTTCGGTCCAAAACCCCAGTGGTATAGTTCATCCAGTCATTCTAGTCTAGTCCTGGAAACAGACAATCCATAACTCAGGCGATTAATAATTGTTATCCTTGGAATTCATCAGTGGAACCTTCAAGTCTCCCCCCCCCCCACCTACCTATTGAGAGGATGTACCCCATCATCATAGAGTGACCAGATGTAAAAGTGGTTTCCGAGGATGCCTGGCATGAAAAACTAGACAAAAGTAGGATGCTTGCGATGGGAAGTAGGACAAAACAGTAGGACGCCTTAAAATCAAGTCAAAAACAAATCTTTGATCAGTTAGATGTTAAGGCTAATGTCCACTCTTCACTAGTGTGATTCTCATGCAATAGGGTGCGCTAGTGTCGGGCTAAATTTATTCCCCTATTTTCTCAGCAACCTCTCATTTTTTTTCAATTCTGAAAATTGCATAATTCTCAGGAAATAAAACTACAGGGAGCTAGCATTGTGGATTTTTATTAACAATTTTCATTACAATTCATCAATCGCAATTTGGCGTTAGAAAAATAGTTATAAATAAAACAAGGTCCAGCCCGAATTCTCCCTAGCCCATATTGAACAAAAATTAATCATTTAATAAATTTTGTTGCGAAATAGCGTCCGAATCAGGATTTTACGATAGACAATGCATTATTTTTAAAAAAATGGATGGGCGGACGGGGGAGTAAACACAAGGCTGCTTCTTCAAGGCCGAGAAGTGGTATTGTTTTTTACTCGACTAGGGTGTAGACTCACTCGTACTACAAAATTGGGTAGATGGGTAGAAATAATACTTCATGACCGGAGTTTGCTAAGATGGAAATCAACGTGCATTTCTGCACTTGCATGTTCATCTTGGACAGCTCTTCAGATGTATGAAAATGTTTTAATAATTTTAGTCGCAATTTCCCGTTTTTCCTTTATTTTATCCGCAAATTAGAGCTTTTTCTCAATTTTGATCATGCATTGAATCGAGAAACGACGGATTAACTTGATTTTAGCTGCGAATGACCGCCTTTTCTCTATTTGAAAGGGGATAATTTTCTCTATTTTAACCGAGAGAATAATCCTTGAATCTCACTTTTTAGCGCAAAGGATTTTTTTCAGAATTTTAGCCATGAACACGAACTATGCATCGCTTTATCTCAATTTTAACCACGTAGCGTTTTAATCAATTTTTGCCACGAACGAACGCATTTTCTCATTCGAATTTGCGCCTTGTCTTATCTATAGCCAATAAGCCTCAGAAACCGTGGCTTGGCGTCTTTCCGATTTGGCCAGTCGTTTTTGCCAAGCTAAGCTGTGAATTAGCGGCTTTTCTCAATTTTAGCCACAGAATTGCCCCAAAAACATCACATTGGCGTTTTTTCTCAATTCTAACCTTACAAAAACTTCAGTACAACTTGAATTAGCGATTTCATTTCAAATAATGCATCAACAAATACCAAATCAGTTTTTTTTTCTTCGATTTTAAGCACGAACTGGCGTTTTTTCTCAATTTTATTTGATAATTTGCGTTTTTTCTCAATTTTAGCTGATTTGGGTTTTTTAGTGCATTTCATTCTGAAAATGCACTATTGGTCTCGTCGTGATGGTGGCAAACATGGGTCATGTGATGTTTTTTTCACGTTTCAGAACCTCTAGAACACGAATTCAGTGGTCTCCAGGATTCATATATGTATATAAACAATATTATGGCCGTTTTCTTGTTAGCACGATAACTCTCGAAGAAATTAATTTAGCGGAACGCGCTTTGGCACAAAAATAAGTAGTCAGAAGACCCCGGTCGGTATTGCATTAGGGCCGAATCGGTCGAGGTGGAGGGGGGGGGGAATAGGGGTTGAAATGGTCAAAAAATCACTATAAATCACCAGTTGATTCTAGAAGCATCATATTCGGTACGTATACCCCATGTTAGAGTAGCCTTTGATTCCCATTTTAATTTTTTGAAAAAGTCGAAGGGGAGGGGGTGTTGCCCCCGGAGTGGAAGTAAGCGTGTGGTCTTGTTAGCACGATAACTCTCGAAGAAATCAATTTAGCGGAACGCGCTTTGGCGTTGATTCTAGAAACATTATATTCGGTATGTATACTCCATGTTGGAGTAGCCTTTGATTCCCATTTTAATTTTTCGAAAAAGTCAAGGTGGTGGGGATGGTCCTTTCGGTGTGGAAGTGTAAAAATAGCGTTGAACTTCACTAGTTCATCTTAGCGCTCTAAAATTCGACTCAATAATTTAATGTAACGAAAGCCCTGGGTTCCATTGAGATTTATCGAAAACTTTGATGGGGGGGGGGATGAAGTTTCAATAAATCGCTTAAATTCACACGTTTAGGTATTATAAGATACGGCACAAAAATTTAATATTACAAAGCCCTTGGAAAACTACCGAAACTTTTCGACATTTTTGAAGAGAGGGTGGTGAAAATAGAGGAAGAAGTTCGGCTTAATGAAACAAATTATGGTATCAAAATTATTACTTCTGGGGCTGCTTTGGGTATCCGTAAACGGAATGAAATGCACTCCTGACCGCCAGCTGCCGGAGCGAAATTTTTATTTTTATTTTAGCCGTGAACGGGGTCTTGCCCTAGGACTGCTCGAAAAAACTCGTTCTTTCGCACATAGACTCAATTTGGGATCTAGTTGGTCCTAACATCTGATCAATTTGATCAACTAACGAATGACCGCCTTTTCTTTATTTGAAAGGGGATAACCTGGCCCTGGGGATAACTTCTTGGGCCGAAAGCGGGCCCTGAGCAGGTTTTGAGGTCATAGAAGTGTGGGGTGTCGATTTTCATGTAATTTCAAGACGGATTTGGCTACATTCATGAATAATAAACCTATGTGTAAAATTTGCAGCGTTTTTTTCTGAGGGTTAGTTTCTTTCCCCATTTTAGCCACGAATGTGCGATTTTTCTCGCTTTTGGTCAAGAATTACCACTCTGTAAATTTCAGCCGAAAAGTTTTGAGTGCGTTAGCATTTTTTCTACATTTTTACCGAAAAAGAGACACCATATACCGCGAATTTGCAAATTTGTCTCAATTTTAGCCTCGAAGGAGCGCATATTTCAGAATTTCGTTCCTAAATTCATAAACATCAGACGTACAATTCCCTGTTTTCCCATTTTTGAGCTTTGTGGGAACCTCCTCGGAAGAGGGGCTCGTGCCTGTCAGTCCCTCTCGCCACTACCATAAGGCACGACTACTGATTATTACTTATTATGCGACTTTTTTAACGGGACGGAATAAATTTTGACGGACTTGACGGGGAAAGCAAAACGTCAGTTGGTAAAGCATTCAAAGGAGCGAAATTAGGTATCCATTGAAAGAATGAAAATCCACGAAACTGTGATTTGAAAGACATTGAACGGTGGAATTATGGTTTTTGAATGAGCCAAATCCGTGAATTTTCATTTTGAAAGAGCCACATAAGCATTTTGAACTAGCGAAATTTATTCTAGAAAGATCTACGACCACGGAATTTGGTTTTGAAAAAATGAAAATACGCAAAATTGGGGTTCGAAATGGCAAAAATTCGTGAAATTGGGTTTTGGAGGAGCAAAATCCGTGATATTGGATATGAAAGAATCGACAATCCACGGCACAATTTGGGTTGGAACTACTGACTTATGGCTTATTTTATTTATTATTAGAGTTATTGTTATTAGTTATTGTTGTATAGCGATTATTATTGTTGAAAATATGTTTTAACGTTTGCCTTTTCGAATTTAATTTTTCGAATTGGCCAAAACTGTGTAACTGTGGCTGTGCATTCCAGAAGGAGCCAAGTCCACGAAATTTGGCTCGTGGAATAGCCGAATTAGGAATAGCGAAATTAGGCTTTGAAAGAGTGACCTAAATTGACGACAATTGGGTTTTGAACAAGCCAATCCGGAAAATTTGTTTTTGAAAGAGTCAAATTAACTATCAGAATTAGCCAATCCGGCCATTTGGTTTTGAAAGCGTTAAAATCAGCGATAACACAAAAAATCCGTGACATGTTCTTTTGAATGTGCCCAAAATGTGAGACATTTGGTTTCGGAAAATCTCCAGCGAAATTGTGAATGACTGGGGAGTGGGAACGTTGTGGTTAAGCACCCCTGCTTTGTTAAAAGGTGAACGTGGAAGATATTGGGAGTAGAAGTACCAGACGTTACACTTACAATAAGTAAAGAGCGAAAAGTATGACAAAAAAGAGGACAATTTTGACCTCTCCCCGGAACCTGAAAAATGAGCCCGGACGCTCTAAAAAGTTGGACATGCCAGGGGAAAGTAGGACGTCTGGTCAGATTACCCCATCAAGAACCTCTAACTACGCCCATGCACTTCTCCGAGCATAAATCCTATCTACGCCACTGCTTACAAAAATGCGCATAAAATAAAATAAACCCATCACTCTTCTTGGTCGAAGAATTTGCCTGCATGGTGCTCCAACCTCGCGGCACTTTCAGGACTTTCACTGCTTGGGCTCCCAAGTTAGTTATATTTTATATTTTCCTCCCCACAAAAAATGATCAGTCAGAGACACGCTAGTTTTCGTTTTTTCCGTTTAAATCGGGCAGCTTTGCTAGAGGAGGGGACCACAGGTAAATATAATAAAAACTTGAAGAAAAATAGCGATAGAAAAGTAATAAAGCCACCGGTCCAAGTGCATTATGTTTTACGCGCAACCTAATGCCCAGAAGGCAGAAGGGGTGTTCATCATAATTTATTTGTGGTATAATTTAAACGGAAACTTTTGAGTGACATTTTCAGCGGTCGGTCAGAGTAAATTATAATCTCAAATGAGTACGATTGATCACTCTGGGTAAGATGGGTCCGATGTCTACAGATTTCCTTAATTTATTTCTGGAACTTGCCGAATTGAGGCTGTAAAATTGAATGAATCTCTCTAAAATGAAGAAATACCTTTGTGCCTCTGTTCCTGGATATAAAATATTGAAGACTGTATTTTTAAAAACCACATAGGTAAATATCGACGCGAAGTCTTAATCAGTTTTTTAGAGTCCAAAATTTTTAGGCTTCATTTTTAGAGTCCAAAATCTATGTCTTATATTATAATCATGATCCGCTATTGGATTCAGAAAGTTACACACTTTTTAAGGTGTTGGAAGAAATAATTTTTGGCAGCAATAAAAAAAACAAATAGTGTAGGAATTTTAATCAATCATTTGAGTAAAACATTCTTTTTTTATTTAACTATGCCGACTAGTTTCGGGTCAAAGCACCCCATTTTCAAAGCATCCGCAGGCCGAAACAAATTTATTTGTCACATGTCAAATCACACACAATTCCTAACAATCTGCTGAGAGACAGGCATCAAGGAAACTTGTTTCTCCACTCTTTTTAAAAAACAAATACGTATGTATACAGGTGAGCTGCCCCTTATTTATTCCTAGCACACAAAAATCCATCAGATCACATTCATTTTTGACCAACCGAAGATATTGAGACATTTCAAAATTAATATTTGCCTTCTAATGTGAATCTACCTCACTTGGAGAATTTATGAAATTTCAAAACTTATATTTCAAAGATAGGAGCCGAGCAGATGCATCGTGAGCATTGTCTCCAAGTGGACTACATTGCATGCAATAGCATTGGAGCAAATACATAAATTGTTTACTGTACATTGCGGCGTGATTGTACTTGGGATTTTCCCTGTTATTATTCTTGTCCAACCAGTTCTCCAACAGTATGAGGTTTCATCATGATGTGATGATCAAATGAACAATTCAAACAATACAGACATTGCTCATGTATCTCCTGGTTATGTTATGCTTCTGAAATAGTCAATTTTAGCCTGCAAGAACTCATTATTGATATCTCTTCGTGCAAAATCTCGCACCTGTAAAGATAGCGCCCTCCACTCTTACTCGTATTGAAAATATTAAAAAAGTTCAGCAAATAGCCCAAGAAATAAACAGATCCAATAAATAAATGAAACATTTCCGGAAAGCTGGAACTGGAAAAAGGTTTTAATTCTGCGTAGAAGCCCATAGATCTGTGCATGCACAAATTCGAACATGTTGTGAGGTCCTATAAAATGGCATTGAGAATACAACGGATATTCAACGTTATGGCTCACTGTGTGTGTATCGCAATATAAGCCAATTTTATCCTCTTTCATGCAGCGCTTAAAATTTTATGAATGACCCCGAATTTTGTCTTTTCCAATAAAAAAATTTTTTTTTGCTTCCTCCACCGGAAACAAATTGTATTTGACCTTTTTCCTATCTGTGTATTTCTATGAGATTCATTGCGGTGCATTAAATGAAATTTGCGGTGGAAGAAATGAAAGCTGAGGTATAGGAACTAGGAAGCTATAATACGTCTGTGATCGTTCCTCGAGATGAAAAAAGTGTTGGTCTTCCATTTGCCTTCATTCGTGAGATTGGTCGTTCGTCAGTTACAATCAAAATGCATCAAAAAAGTCAAAATTACCAAGGTATTTTTTTTTGGTATACCGATATTAATATTATATGCATAATAATTTTCTTCTAGAGCAGTCACTTCCAGGTTCGATTCTCATTTTACAGACATACCTACTGCGGCTGCATAAAATATCGAGGGAATATTATTATCTTCCGATGAGGTAATTGTGTTAAAAAGACGTGTTGAAGAAGAAAAAGCATGCTGCGAGAGTGTGGGCCGAAAATCGAAATTCGAAAGACAAAAGGTACTAAGACACTATTTTGTCCTCCTCTCACTGGCACAACCCGATTCATTTTGTTATTTCGTGACGTCTGTGAAGTTCACGATTTTTCTCCAAGTATTGTTCTTTGAATGGTTACGTGTGACGGTTGGAGGGAGAAGGAGAATTTAACACAGAAAAAGCGTAGGCGGTATAATTGCTTTGGCACAATCTGAGACAGAGATTCCTCTACTTTTTGTATTGCTTTGTTTATTTTTAGGAGGAGGTTTTTGCTAGGAAAGATTATCTCCCAGTCACGGCCAGAGTAAGAGTCTGCATCGTGACCCTCTCCCCCTCAACTTGTTTTTCACGCCACAGCCTCTTTTTCAGGGCATTAAACAATGGTAAAAAATCAAAGTTTTACAACTTCAAGAAGAGCAGAGCAATTAAATCCAGAATAGGGGTAAAGGGCTGGTAGGAAGCCCTTCGTTTTGAAATTAAGAAACGAATGGTAATGGTGGAGAGGGCGGCGAGGGGGTGAATATTGATCAATGATTATGATTATGTTTTAGACCCCAAGGGGGGTATCACGTTTTTATACCATTCGGGAGGGGTCGCGGAGCTGTAGAAAAAATCTATAACGAGGGTGAGCGCAGCTGGGGTCGTTTTTTTTCTTCTTTTTTTAATCCAAGAGAGATGTGTGGGGTGAAGGATTAGAGGGTGAGTTACTCTCTTTCAGGGGGTTGTTTTTTACTATTTTGAAATATAAAACGTTCATGAGGAAGTTCTGAGGAATGAAATCGACAGAAAATATGTCAGAGTCCTTGAAGTCCTTTTCCGGAAAACAGACAAAAAGTTCGTGTTTTCCTCTTTCTCGTTGAGTGACAAGAAATTTAGATTGCATGTCAGGAATTAAAAATTTCATTTGACCTGTTTTCTATCCGTGTATTTCTATGAGATTCATGGCGACACATAGAAATCATTGAATAATTGCATTTCCTGCGGCATCAGTTGTTCTAAAGTCAAATGCCCTAATCCCGGGATTTGTCAAGTCAAAAAGATTATGTTCGTTAATACGCTCACCAAGTGTTGACCCTCCCCCTTCATTTACCCTCATCGAGGAACTTTACGTGTCACTGGTTGTAAAGTTGTGTGTCCAGAGGTGACGAGGCGTTGTCCGACACGATAAACGAATAAGGGGACTTTTTTTTGTTGTTTTTTTTTTTCGTTGAAAAGCAAGGTGCATGTTCTTTCCATCGCTGAACGATGCGTCAGGAGGGTTGAGAGCCGACAGAGGACATCATGTAGGAAAACATTGTCGAATAATGACGAGGGTCTAGAGGGTTGGTTTTGCCCGTGTTTTTGTGCCAAAAGTTTGATCAGGGGAGACCGATTACCCTCGATTTTGTGTTGGCTATTCACATACCACTTTGTCCACTAGTTGTGGGGGGGGGGATTACAGAGCATTTATCGGGATTATGACGGAAATGCGGCGTGAACATTAGAAAATATAAAGGAGAAGAAAAAAATTGTGAAGAACGCATTTCTTGGAGTTCAATCGCCTTTCTTTTTTTACCCGCTACCCCTCCTCATCCACCCCACAAGGCACCACCATCATCACGGTAACATAATTGAAGAAGGCCTTGCTAACATAACAAGGTGTTCTTTGTCGTTCTTTCCTTTAAAAAGAGAGAGATAGGAGTAGACGACGAAGGAGGAGAAAAAGAAAAGGGAAAAAAGTCGGGTGATTATTTTCCGAGAGATGAAAGACGTCCTTTTGTGTGCATTCTTTTTCCACCATCGCCCTCCATCCTACTATTTTATCGACATCTACACCATACAGCCTGTTCTCCGGTATCTTCTCTCATAATGCGCGAGAAGAAAAACGTTGGTGTAATAAGGAACAAGTCCCACCCTATTTTGAATTTGTACTGTCTCGGTTCTTCCGCGCACTTGTACCAATAAAAAACTGAGCACGTTTAGAAATATTTTATGAATATGACTTGGAAAACTCAGTACTCCCGGACCAACAAAAATTAAAAAACTAGGACTTGAATGAATTCATACTTCCTTCCCTACATCAAATCTCCCTCAGGACATGGTCATTCAAATATTTAGAAAAGCAAGAATATGCCTTGAAATGCCATTTTAACCCTTGAAACCCACATTTCTCACAATTCATTCATGAAATAAATTCCACGAGTTTAGTAGCTATATTTTAACACTCAAACACGGATTTGAATTTCATATAGATGGAACTAAATTTCACAGGGTTTCCTCTCGAAAAGCGGCCAACCGGGAAGATGAAAGCTTATTCCTGATTCACCTTCCTCTTATTCATACTCATGGTAGCAAGAATTCTATACCCCCCCCTCCCATTTAACCAGAACTCCTCGGATCTGGCACTTTAAAAAAATGTCTCGCATGTTCTAAGCTCAATCAAAACCAAAATTGTAGCATGGATTTGGCACCCATAGAACCAGATTTAGCTTTAGATCGTTTACTCCCTAAAAAATCCCAGGTACCAACAAAAAACAATTGTGTCGGCTTGGCCCTCACTAAGAACCAATTTGGCCAGTTTCGGCTTAAAAATTAAATTTCATAGAGCTGCCTCTTTCAAACCAAGTTACAGTGGGTCTGGCTCCTTGAAAGAACGCAATTTGACATGAGACGGCCGTAGTGTACTGATGTAAGGGGAGGGGGACCGTCCCGGGCCCCACATCAATAAGGGACCCCGAAAGTTTAACGGTAGGAAAATGAGGATTTTTAGGTTCTATGTTCATAGATGTAGGTAGGTAGTACGTGAAAAGGAGCTTTGATACACAGTTGGACAGCGATTTGACTCCTTTCGAACGTTGCAGGTGATCAGCAAGGATAAAGGCCAACATTCGACTCAGCCCACGAATACGCTATTCTGAAGGCTCAAATATAGGAAATTCTCGGCATCTGGAGGTAACTTCGCGGTTCAAATAGAGAAAATACGTCGATCCACAGTTTCTTCAGGCCCTAAAATCGGATAACATTGAGAAGTTGCACTAATGTGCTGTTCTTGGGGCAAGTACGCGGACAAATTGGCAAAATCGCTAAATTCGTGGGTGAAAAATCGCTCGTACGTGGTTTCGAAACGCAACTTCCAGACCGAAAGTGGGATAAAACCGCTGATACACGATGTATAGAGTCAATTTTACGGCTACACTGCGTGTAAAAAAACGCTAATGGGCTGTTCCTGAACCAAGCCCACGCCTAAAGTACAATAAAAAAACACGTTAATTCGTGGCTAAAATTGAGAAAAGGGCAAATTCACAACTGAAATTGCGAAAATCGCCCATTTTTCGGATAAAAAAGATAAAAGGCGCTACATTTGCCAAATACGCTAATTCACCGCCGAACTTAGGAAAAATCGTTAATTATCGGCTAAGATTAGGTCAAACCAGGAAAATGAGGAATCCGGGAAAGCCAGCAACGACAGAGCCCAAAGCTCTGAGCGAAATAGAAAATCTTGGGCCTGAACATTCACGACAGTGCCAGTTTCTGTTCTTTATATGGTCGACATAGCAAGCCTCTTTGTTTTGTTTGGATTTTTAAATATACCTACCCGGCCTAAGGCCCGGGTCGACCGCACATGGGTTTAAAGTTCTGTTTAACACTAAGCTGAGCTTAAGAGCTTACACCCCAATCAGAAACTAGCATTTTGAATACAAAATCGTTTAAACCCTTAGCAACGTTTAAAAGGACATTGTCGACCTAACCCTAAGCCGGCTACGACAGCGCCCAAAGTGTTGACGAATAGCCACAAAATTTAACGTTTTCCGAATCTTAACCATGAATCGGCGTTTTCTCGCAGCTCAATTCAAATTCAATAGCGCTAATCCGCGTCTAAAATTTAAAAAAAATCATTTCAGTTAAAAAGCACTTTTTTGCACTCCACGCCCCGTAAGTTGCTAATTACTGTACTAGTTTAGGACGGAAAAGTTGTACTTTACCATACTCAGTCTGGTGAAGTTACTTTACCATACTCAGTCTGGTAAAGTTACATGAATTGGGATAAAAGTGAAAGTTAGGTCCTAATGTTTTACCCTTAAACTAGGTATTTAAATCCCCCCCTCTCTAGTCAACCAGAGAAATTAATGGTCAGAAATACCTCACTGATTAAAACGATTCTTCTGAGCAGTTATTAACGGTTTGCAATGGGGAACTTGCATGAATCTCAGACTGGGAAGAAAAGAATACCGGTGATTTGACCCGTGAACTGAAGGATAACAACGGAAGTTGCAATCCGATAGGTGCGTTTCAGTGGCGTAGGTAGGAATTTGTCCGGGGGGGGGGGAATCAGATTGAAATCACGTAAGGGCGAAGGGAGGAGGTAATTTCACATTTTAGTCATAATTCCACCCAGCCAGCACACTCTTGAATCTGGGCATCTTGCTGGCCTCATCATATAGCCTCAACCTCTCAGTTAGGGCGATTTCTGGACTCTACCCGCAAATTAGCGCTTTTTTGACCGAGTGTATCGTTCTTCTCAATTTCAGCCGCAGATTAGCGGTTTTGCCCACCCACTCCCATAGCCGTGAATTAGCGTATTTTTTTTAACATTATACTATTGCCATGCATGAATTTGCCATCTTTCTGAATTTTAGCCACAGCAATGGCTTCAGCAGGTGCGAATTTAAATCATAAATGTAAATTTTTTTTCAAACCTTTTTCAAACCAAAAAAATTTACATCTATCCATCCATTTCTGCCAAAAAATCATCATTTTTAAATTATAAATTTCACGACACTTAGGCCCGATTTCACCAACTTCTTAAACCAAGATCAACAACTAATCGCGATTACAATGTAAACACTTATATCAGAATTCATATGGGTCGCTATTGGCAACTAATCACGATCAACTTTAAACGAGATCAATTTTTGTTGGTGAAAATGGGCCTTAATTCGAGAATTAGTGATGTTTCTCAATCTTAGCAGCGAATTTTCGCTTTTTCTTAATTTTAGCAGCTTGGTAACATTTCCAACCCGTGCATTACCGACCGAGTTTTGTCAATTTTTGCCAAGAATTGGCGTTTGACTCAATTTAAGCTGAAAATTATCAATTTTTTCCATTTTTAACTGAGAATTAGCACTTTTCCCCAATTTGAACTGAAAATTAACGTTTTTTTAAATTTTAGCTGCGCTAATTTGTGATTTTTTCAATTTTTGCCGCGAATTAGTAATTTTCTTTATTTTGTATCCGCGAATTAACGTTTTTCCACAACTTTATATCTGCAAATTGCAAATTAGCGATTTTTCCAAATTTCAGCTGTGAAATAGCGTTTTGTGCTAATTTTGCGGCCATTCAGCATCCTATTCCCTTTCTCATACGCGAATGGGCGATTTTACGCCATTTCAGTTGTGAATTTACCATTTTTGTCCAATTTTAACCTGAAAGCGTCTTTTATTTGTCAATATTATAGCGTGTTTTCTCAACTTTAACCCCGGGGTTTGCCCAAATACAACTCTTTTGCGTTGATTTTCACAATTTATTCGAAGAATGGCCTACATGTACAGCGAATCAGCGATTTTTGTCTTAATTTTAGTTTGGAAGTTGCATCCCACGTTGCGATGGTTGCGAGACCACGAATCGGCGCTTTTTAGCAGCCTGTCTGATAGGGGGGCCGGGGCGAACCCCCTACCCCCGTACCACGGCAAACTACTGCGTTGGGTCTGAAGTCCAAGGAAAAAGCTGGAAGTACTCGGACCTTTTCGGGCTGCTATAAGTCCAGAAAATCTGCTAAACCTAACTTCAATGTGAAACGCTCATTTTTGGAGATTTTATGGGCTCTTCGTTATGGTACTAGTGCTCCTTCGTTCGTATAATTGTAGCTCTGGGGGGGGGGGGGATCTATCCCTCATATCCTCCCCGTGCCCACGCCACTGGTGCGTTTTAAGATTTTTAAAAAAGGTTCAAAGTTCTTCAGGAGGGGATGGATGGTGCGAGGGGAAATGACGTAAATCCTTACTTGTGAAGCATTTGGAGGGAACTCTAAAATTGTTTGTTTACAATAACATGAAAAATTTACCTCCACTAAACGCGTCTAACCCCCTCTTCCCCACATCATCCATTTGAATAAATAAGTTTTGACGTAGTCGAATTGTGAATCGCTGAGATTTAATAATAAATAGCATAATATTTCTCATCAAATTACGTGTATTAGGAAATTCCATATCAACGGTTACATGCACTATTGAGTTTCACTTTGATAACACGAGATATCAGCCACTTTGATTTGAGAGGCAAATTTTTCTCATAAAATTATTGCCCACTCACTTATTTTATTTTTAAGTATCAGCCTCGGCTTCGCCTCGTCTGCCAAACAAAGTACTCGCAGGTAAAGTGGCACTTACCAGTCTCGTTATGTAATGTACTATTTCGCACCATGCCCCGTAAGTAGCCAATTACGGTATTAGTTTAGGACGGAAATATAAAAGAACTGGATTGCTCATCACTGGTGATAAAGAATAGCAATCAGTTAAGTTCCCAAGTGGATAAGAGGGGTGGAGTTTCAAAATAAGTACCGTGTTGCCATAACTTAGGGTTACCATAAATTTTTGGTGTCAATCCCGGACGGTAGACTGTTTTGGGTCATGGTAAGGGGTGGGGGGGGGGGTAGACCAATTTTCAATATTTTAAAATTCTCCTGAGGCGCAGCTTGGGTTGGGAGCGGAGTGAGCATATTTTTCAGACGACACTACTTGATTTTTGATCAAGTGGTGTGAAAGGAAGAGCTTGTATGTTTTGATCCCCTCGAAGAAATCAGGGCACGGAAGGGGTGAATTGGCCTTCACGTTTAATAGATCCTCCACGACGGAAACGGATAAGCTTTCTCGTTCGGCGCCCCAGATTGATCCCGTCATTGAGATAATCCTTTCCGCAGAAGCCGATGTCCCTGGCAAGCACAAGCCGAATTCCACGACTTTACAGATGTTAGGGCTAGCAACATTAGATTTAGAAAGGATTCGAAAATCTCTAGCCATTTATTTTCGGTTGAAATTCAGGACAAGTTTTTGCGTGTAGTTTGTCAGTGGCTGTGGAGGGGATTGCCGCTCGCCCATCTTCCCTCTCCTCTAACCCTTGATATCGTTTTCGCTCTCGCCCAGCTTGGTTTGAGTCAACCCGGTTGAGAAACCCGGACAAATGACGATCCCGGACGCTGCCCCGGACGGGGTTACCAATCCCGAACTGTCCGGGCGAATCCCGGACGTATGGTAACCCTACCATAACTACACATCACAAGGAGAGGACCTGGGTGATTGTTAATGAGGGGACGGACGACCTGTCCCCTCCACGCCTCTCCATTCCGCTGTGAGCAATCCAGGTTTATACAGGGTGGTCGGTTTTGAGATGCAAAAAAAAAATTGGGTAATAGAACACCGAAAATGGGATAAAAAAGTCTTATTCGGATAGTGGCCTATCTCTTTTTGTTTTCGAGTAATAATTTTTTTAGTGATTTTTAGGCGCAACTGTATTTTTCGCCGAAAAACTGTTATTTCTCAGTTTCTACTTCACGTTTTTCCAAAAGTGATGGCAGTTTCGTAATCTACAGAAAATTTTCTACGGGATGAATGCAAAATCAATATTCTAAATTGTCATAAACGCCTGAAAACGTTACGTTTTCGTTGCGTTAATGCAAAAAAACCAAGAATTTGACTTCACAAAACAATTTACTGTGTCACCAAAAATGTCTTCACACGTTGTCAAACGACATAAAAACTTCTCCGTTTTCCCAGCTTTCCAACGGTGTACTCGAAAGTGGAATTATCTCCCTCCTTCGACGAGAAAATTCGAAAAGAAGCGAAAAAGTCATACATTTTGGGCTAAAAATGTCAATAATAACAGGTGCGAAAATTCAATTGTTTGGCTCTCTTTCTTGAGAAATCCAAG
This sequence comes from Corythucha ciliata, assembly GCA_038030265.1. Lineage (NCBI taxonomy): Eukaryota > Metazoa > Arthropoda > Insecta > Hemiptera > Tingidae > Corythucha > Corythucha ciliata. Next base: position 32,701,546 of record CM075937.1, on the reverse strand, counting down.
CTCTGGCACTATAAAAATTAAAATGTATTGCATTTGAAGAATAAACAACAAACAAACAAATTAATAAAATGGACGAAGAGGTGTGCGAATTTAGGGCGTCTGTTGGATTTTTATGGGGTCTGGGCTGGGATCGTCGGAGACCGAAATCACCGTCTTGCTGGAAAATAATTTGTTCCCTCAGCTCTGGGTCCATTCCGTCAAGAAGACGTGGCAATTCGACTTGCAGGAAATGCAGGTAGCCTTGCCCCGTTCCTTCAAAGAAATGTGGGCCTATTAATCGGTCTCTCCGACCCATAAAAAACCAGCAGACGCACTAAATTCGCCCACCTCTTCGTCAATTTTATTAATTTGTTTGTTTGTTGTTTATTCTTCAAATGCAATACATTTTAATTTTTATAGTGCCAGAGCTTGGATTTCTCAAGAAAGAGAGCCAAACAAATGAATTTTTGCACCTCTTATTATTCACATTTTTAGCCCAAAATGTATGACTTTTTCGCTTCTTTTCGAATTTTCTCGTCGAAGGAGGGAGATAATTCCACTTTCGAGTACACCGTTGGAAAGCTGGGAAAACGGAGAAGTTTTTATGTCGTTTGACAACGTGTGAAGACATTTTTGGTGACACAGTAAATTGTTTTGTGAAGTCAAATTCTTGGTTTTTTTGCATTAACGCAACGAAAACGTAACGTTTTCAGGCGTTTATGACAATTTAGAATATTGATTTTGCATTCATCCCGTAGAAAATTTTCTGTAGATTACGAAACTGCCATCACTTTTGGAAAAACGTGAAGTAGAAACTGAGAAATAACAGTTTTTCGGCGAAAAATACAGTTGCGCCTAAAAATCACTAAAAAAATTATTACTCGAAAACAAAAAGAGATAGGCCACTATCCGAATAAGACTTTTTTATCCCATTTTCGGTGTTCTATTACCCAATTTTTTTTTTGCATCTCAAAACCGACCACCCTGTATAAAGTTCAAAATGGCATAAGTTTGTCTAAAACGAAAGCTCTGGGCAGCTAACTGGCTATGTACCATCTGTTTTATGGTAATCACTGAGCAATATTGATTGTGTTGAAAGCTCTAAAACTCGAGAGAAATAGGTCCGCTGACAAACCTATAGCTATATTAGCCCGTGGCCTAGAAACTATAGCAAGACCATACATACCATACAGTGTGGATTCTTGGTGATGTGACACAAAATGTTGGGTGAAACCGCGTATAAAGCCGAATACAACGCCACGTTCGGACTTCGGACGTGTCCTATCTCCTATACGCTACCTATACGATTTTTTTTTTACTAAAAAACAGTAATTGCGTTCTAAAATCCTTTATTTCTCTGTTTATAGTGCACCTGATGCATAACGTTGATGACAGTTTCAAAAACTAAGGAAAATTTCAGTTTGGATGAGGCCATTTCATTGCCTGAAATCACCATCAACTCCTAAGAATCTGACCTTTTGTCATGGATTGACGAAAACTCCATAATTTGTACGTTTTCCAAAACACTGCTGTACCTAAGCGGCTTCCTTCACAGGCTGGCGATGCATCACAATAACGCCTCCATCTTCTAAGCTTCGATATGGTGTATTCACTTTTTATGTTACCACTGAATTTTCTCGCGATAACGTCATGAGAAATCGTCATTTCTCCTGTAGAAAACGCCGTTTTTGTACATTCTCGCGACGTTATCGCGATAAACCTCAGTGGTAACATGAAATATGAATACACCGTAACAAAGCTTAGAAGAAGGGGACGTTATTGTGATGCATAGCCATCCTGTGGAGAAAACCGTTTGGGTACAGCAATGGTTTGGAAAACGTACAAATTATGGAGTTTTCGTGAATCTATGGCAAAAGACCAGATTCTCAGGAGTTTATGATGCTTTCAAGCAACCACATAGCCTCTATTCTAATGGAAATTTTCCGTAGATTCTGAAACGGTCATCAAAGTTTGGATCAGGTGCGATATAAGCAGATAAAATTGGGATTTTTGAAATCAATCACTGTTTTGTTTGTTTAAATTGTTAAAAAATCATAAATCTTGAATGGGTCGAGATAGGACATATCCGAAGGTGGCATTACACTCGGATTTAGACGCAGTTCCACCCACATTTTGAGTCACACCAATACGAATCCTCCCTGTACGCATGGCATAGCCCAATGGAAGCCTCTTTTCCTTTAAGAATTAGGCCCCCTTGAGAAGAAGAGGGGGTTTTTGTTCATTAAAAGGGATATTACTGACATTGTACCGTCCTCTGAAATAGCAATCTGCTTTAACAAAACACAATCAAGGATAAAAAAAGTTTCCTCATGCCAGTTTTTTCGACAGAAAAATGTGAAAATACGAAGAATGTTTACTAGTACACCCTTTGTAACTCACGAACTGTTCACTTTAGAAGATTATCTTCTGATCCATTTTTGTTGGCAATTTGATGGAGAATACTTTTGTCTTTAGTCAGTGTCACGCAAAACATCATAAATTTCGAAATATTTGAGACATACCTAATGAAAAAAAAAATCATAATTTGCCAACTTATTCCCCCCTCCCACTTATTCCCGTTGCCCAAAACGTCGGGACTTTTCTCCAATCAATATGTGGGTTGTAAAGAACAATTTGGCGTTAGAATGAAACTTTTACTTTGGATTTGAGGTCTAATTACTCCGCACTATTACAAACATTTATAGGTATACGTTTTGTCAGCGGACCCCCCTCCCACGCGTGTTTCAGCACTTTCAACATAATCTAAATTGATCAGTGATTAGTGATTACCATAAAACAGATGGTATGTGATAGTTAGAGGACCAGAACCTTCGTTTTTGGCAAATTATTTCATTTTGAGAAAATGCATCCAACTTTGATCGCCTACGTACGAGCAAAAAATAAATTTCAACAAATCGTAGAAAATTTAATTCTTTAAAAATGAACATTTTGTTCGAAAACCGCTTAGTTTAGAAGTTATGAGGGGAAACCCCCAAAAAAGTCGAAAATTTTGAGGTTTTTTGGCTCTCCCCAAGTTAGCACAGGGTCCTCGAGTTGAAAAACTTGACAAAGTCGTCCCACAGCATCCCCGAGCAACCAGTAAAAGTTTCAAAAGCTTCGGAATTTTTTCCGGGTATAATGTACATATCTACTGGACTATGTGGGATGTCTCTCAAGGGTGAATCCAGAGAAAACTGCTGGATCTTCGGTTGCTCTTCCCGTCGTAATCGAGACACAACATTGTCATTTCACTGTTTCCCAAAAATTGAGGGTTCAATCGTTATCAATTAGCCCAGTGTTGGGAGAAAGTCGACCGCTGGAAGGCTTGGGAGCTTGCTTGACGTTTGAGTATAAATGTATCAGAAACCATGTTCGTCCGTTCTCCTCACTTTAGGCCAACTGACTACTTTTTTCCCGGTGTGTTACTGACGTTGACCATGACAAAACACTTTACAAAAACACAAAACTTGTTCGACTATTATCACTAAAAATAACATATATGTATGTGGGAAGTATCGGTTTCATTGTCGCACTACACTATCGCCGCTAGTGATAGCTACAATCGCCAATTCTATTGCGTTTTATGTACAATTTCTGTAGATTTGAATGAGTACTTAAAATCCGTGCAGCTCAAATAAGGCGTGAAAAAACATGACATGTACTTGACGAAGGCTGTTTGGAGGGGGCGAGGTATTATCTGCGAGAAACTTGGCCTCAACGTTCGGTCAGCAGAGGAGATTTAAGGAACACCATGCTCACCTGACGCTTGAGAATGCCCAGGATCTCGCTGCACTTGACAAATCATCGTGAAACAACACAGTTTCCAAAAGTGCATTCAAAAAATGCATCATTTGGGAGGTTTTTGGAAGATTGGTAATAAGTGTCAGAACTGGCCCAGATCGGGTACTCGGGGGTTTTCGAGGTCACTAATCATGACGTTCAAATTGACCCCCGAACACCTAGTGCACCAGAACCTGACCGTAAACGTCATCTCCGTGGCTTTTCCTGGCGCAATCCAAAAAGGCCTTCCGAAAATCATTATGGGGGGTTTTTTGGGGCGCTGAATTCAAATATGGCTTCGGCGAACACCCCGCGGACACCTAGTACACCCCAACCTGGACATGGACGTCCTCTCCGAGAATTTTCCTGACAAGAGTGTCAAAAACAACCCAAATATCATTGAGGGGGCGTTTTATGAGGCGCTGAAGTAGAATTTCACGTCGAAAACGATCCCCCGAGCAATTGGTGCTCGGCAACCTGAACCTGAACGTCGTCACCGAGGGTTTTCCAGACAAACTGGAAAAAGACGAACCGAAAATCGTTGAGGGGGGTTTTTTGGGGCGCTGAAGCAGAATTTCTCGTCAAAAACGATCCGCCGAGCACCTGGTGTACCTGGACCTGAAGCGCCCTATAAACCCCCTTAACGATTTTCGGTTCGTCTTTTTCGAGTTTGTCTGGAAAACCCTCCCTGAATGAAAATTAGGTAAATTTTTTACAAATAATTTTTGGAAGCGAATGCAAAAAACCGCATTCCAATCCGCCCAGGACGCAAAATTTTCCTTTTTATGACGTTTTTTCACGTATTTTGCCTCGACTATGTTTGTAAGTTTGAATTTTACCAATTGTTTATTTGTATTTTAAAGCAATAATTGCATGCCTTTTTCACTTTGAAAACCATTCATGGCGAATTTATCTCCTTAAAAGTCGTTTTGACGGGTTGCTTCACCAAAGGACGAAATTCGCGTGGCTTCTTCCAGAAAAACAAATTTCGTTGGTTCGGTACTTTCTGTTGACGAAGTTCGCGAAGGCACTTCACATCTCTAGCCATTTAAAAGCCCAATCGTTTCGTGGGGTTCGCACTTTCCCGAAACCATCATACTTCATGGGTTTCCTCCTTTTATGAGCTAATCCCACGGCTTTGGCGCTTATAGAAAAATACAATTGCATCCTCTTGTCTTCTTCAAATGGATAACTTCGCAAGTTCAACTCTTTCAAAAACCCATATTCGCGAATTTCACTGTTCCAAAATACTGATTTTGTGGGTTTTGGCGCCACCGAACTTCAACTTTTCCCTCTTCGTTAACTTCCAACCTCATCAACTCGGCCGATTTGCCCGGGGGGTGGGGCATAAAATAAAAATTCGCTGTGTAATAACACAATAATACTTAAGCTCAATCGTAGTTAACGGTAGACTTTCCGAAATTAAAGGCTTTGGGGGAAATTCTGCTAGTAATCGGGGAGGTTAAAACTTACTTTGTTTTCGGTCAAGAACGAGAAAAAGGTATAACTTCGCGAAAGTCTGGAAAAAGCTTATTATCTCCTTCAAATGAACTTGAACTCACAAAAAAATCACCCTTGTTTTTCTATCATCACATAAATATACCTATCGCTTAATCCTTCTCTCCATGAACCAAAAGGTTCCTTTCTTCCTGTCATACCAACCCTCACCGCTTTTTCGTGATCAAGAAGCAAGCGTACCCCTCAAAGGTAGTTTTTATATGGCCCCCTCCACCACTTCTCGCACAAAAAACCATCTGCTAGACTGGGGCGCGTGCTAAGTTTCTTCTCTCTTTTTTTTTCTTTTTTCAACCCCTCGTTCACTGCTAGAAGCCTATTGTCGTTTTTTCTCTCCTAGTTCACCCCCCGGATTTTTTTTTTTGTGTGTGTGGTGGCTTTTGGTTCTCTACAGGGTAAGAGTTGAGGGGTATATAGGAGAGGGCGAGCCGTTTTTTTTTTTTTTTTTTTTTTTTTTTTTTACCGTGCCCCCCCATTTCATGTAGGATCAGTATGTCAGTAGAGCAATGTCAGTCCTTGGTTCTGGGTACAAAGGTCAGATTTCAATTTGTTTTTTTTTTAAATGTCTTTCTCCTTCTACCAAAAATCTTCAAGGGACGTTTTTTCACTTCAACATAAAATGTTGGTAAGTAACCATTTTGATCATCCCAAAAAGATGCCTTTTTCATATTTTTACAAGTTCGTGTTTGTTTAACTACGTAACCGCTATATGATTGGTTATGTCTTCCTAAATAAAAACGAGGAGAATTATCTTGCGATATGGACGCCATTATAGTGCAAGAAGTTTTTGTTTGACTGCTTTCTACGCAACTGTGCAAGGAATGGAGGGTTTGAGCGCAAACTCTTGAGAGAAAAGAGGGTGAAAGAAAAATATTCGGCAAGACTAAAAGCTTAAGTGAAGTTTTGTTGGTGAAGGGGTGGGGGGCAAATGGCTCTTAAGGGTTGCGTCGTCCGTCCTATGGTTGATTTACGAGGGTGTATGCGTGAGGGGAGAAAGTTAAAATGGAAGAAATTATCAATTTTTTTTTATCAGGATGCTGTGGTTAGCTCATTCTTGAATTGCCTACACATATAAGTGAAACAGAGCAATAGGATACAAATTTCGAAAAGCGAAGCATTCTATTGTATTGTTTTCTTTCCGCTTCCCTGTTTCCCTCTTTTCACGGAAACAACTCACTATCTTTTTCCTCTGTTTTAAAGGGGGGGAAACCTTTTAAAAAGAGAGAAGAGAAGTCGGCTAATCATTTCCGGTGCTTTAACACACGATGATTATCTCAATAGTATCTGGCAACACATACCCCCTCTCCTTTCTTCGATTTTTTATTTATTGGATCCGGCGATTACAATTTCAGATAGGATATGGGGAACCTAATCGATCTTATAAAGATATGCAATTCTTGGTCCTTCACAGCTCCAGAATCCCGCACCTCTTCATCCTACTTTTTAATATTGATTGGGGGAGGACCCTAGTCCAGTAGCCCTACCCCTTTCCCACAAACTCGAGCTCACAAAACGGTTTAGAAGAAACAAGACGAGGGACCAGTAGGGGTGGTAGAAGTGGACCCGGGAGAAATAGGGGGAAAAGAAGGCAGAAAAGCCAGAGGGGACTTTTTCTTCTTCTACTTCTTCTTCGTAGTCTTCCTATTTCGTTCTCTATACTTTAAGAGGGCCAAAATCCTTTCAACCCCTCTCTCGCTTAATAAGCTGGGACAGAAATTAATGGCTTAACTTGAACAACCTAAGCCTACAGCTCCGCTTTATCAATATTAGAAGCCAAATCCTATACGCTCTCTCCCCCCCTCACCTGTCTTTTCCAGAATCGGAAAGAAAAAGTGTGAGAAGGAAAGAAGGTTTCGTCCTCAGGTCGGACTAATCTCATGGATTTCGCGGTCTTGGATAATAAGAAATCCATAACAGTTATATTGTTCTCCTTCTATTCTTGAGAATTTTTCAGGGGAATGGGTTTCGCACTTTCACGTGGTGTGCATAGTAAGTAATTAACGATTGTCTTTCTTCATTGAAGAGGTGTAAAATTGAAAAATTTCCTAGTTTGAGATCTCCACAAGCCTTTTTCGGTATTAATTCGAAGGGGCATTCTGGATAGGATAAATAGGTTCGAGAAGCCGTTTCGTCGCACTAGGCCTTCGGAGTCTGGGACCATTCGTTTATGTTATATGGGCAGTATGGGCCGAAAGGTTTTGGCACCTTCGGAGTCGGGAGACCGTCCGGAAAAAAAAATGTGCATGCCACCTCCGACACGCGCCTGCAGTTCACTTCTTTTGGTGGCCTGATATACAGTGGTTCATAATTATGTACCTGTATTACGGTGAATGATTTTCTCTTTTGATTTTATTTTAAAAATTGTTTTCCTTTGTAACACTATGAATGACAACGTCATTGTCCAACATTGTGGCATTTATACTGCCGTTTATATTGCCAAAACCAAGAGAATGTTGAATTTTTTTAATTACCCACCCCCCTGTGGCTTGTTTGACCTCCATACGAATAACTGTTGACCTCCTTGAACTCCAAGAACTTTGTTTACCTACTGATGAGCCGAGCCATATCCACCTTAATGGGGGTTTTTAGTTACTGAACCTCACAAAATTGTTTTTCTGTTTTTTGTGATTGAAAAGCGCGATTGTTTAAAATATCCAAAACCTTGCAATTTTTTTTATGATTTAGAATTAAATCCGTGAAATTGGGGTTTTGAGGGGCCAAACCCACAAAATGATGTTTCACAGAGTCAAACCTTTACAAAACTTGTGTTATGAGAGTGCCACTCATGTAGGGTGACCAGACGTCCTACTTTCCCCGAACATGTCCTACTGTTTGGAGCTTCCGGGGACGTCCGGGATCATTTTTCACGTGTCCGCCGAGAGGTCAAAAGTGTCCTCTTTTTTGTCCTATTTTTTCGGCTCAACTTGTAACGTCTGGTCTGTAACTCCGAATATCTTTCACGTTCATATTTAAAGAAAGATGTGGGGCAGAGTTTAGTGGAATTGAAAACTATAATTTCGGCATAATTCACTATAATTTCGGCTTTGAAGAAATTTTAATTCTGCGTGAATGTGAGGTGACCAGATGTAAAATTAGTTTCCGAGGACGCCTGGTACGAAAAAGTAGGACAGAAGTAGGACGCTTGTAACGGAATGTTTTTGTGAGCCTAGTTTTCAGATTATGTAATTTATTCCCTTTTACTTGTACATTGTGCTATTAGTTCGAGAGCTGGCGACAGTCCCATTCAACCGGAAGAACATAGTCACCGAATGTGTGCAAAATGATGGCATTTGACCCCCTATTTACGAGTCCGGAAGTCTGCCATGCTGTATCTGGGGCCTTAGGATTTTATAGCTAATTAAATTCCTTAATTTGGGACATGAATTTAACCAGAAGAACATAGTCCCGAAACTAGTCTCATTCGAAAGGTTTTATGAAGCCGATTACGAATATGATCGTCTGCCGCCGTCTGCCTGGGGCATTTGCCCGCTGTGGCTCGCCAAACTCACGTAATTCGGTGAATTTTGATTAACCGGAAGAACATAGTCCTGAAACTGGTCTTATTCGATAGGATTTATGGAGATGATTACAAATAAAATCGTCGGAGCATTTTCCCTCGGTGGCCAGTAAATCCTTAAATCAGGGGCATTAATTAACCGGATGAACTAAGTCCGGAGAATGGTCTGTGTTTCAGGACTATGTTCTTCCGGTTAATCATTTTCCTCCGGTGCGGTTTGACTGGTCACTAAGGGCAAGTGCCCCAGGCAGACGATCATTTTCGTATTCAGCCACATGAAACGTGTCGCCAAGGACCATTCTTCGGACCTAGTTCTTGCGGTTACTTAATATCCCTGATTTAAGGAGTTTACTGGCAACCGAGGGAAAATGCTCCAGGCAGACGCCGGCAGACGATTTTATTTGTAATCATCTCCATAAATCCTATCGAATAAGACCAGTTTCAGGACTATGTTCTTCCGGTTAATCAAAATTCACCGAATTACGTGAGTTTGGCGAGCCACAGCGGGCAAATGCCCCAGGCAGACGGCGGCAGACGATCATATTCGTAATCGGCTTCATAAAACCTTTCGAATGAGGCTAGTTTCGGGACTATGTTCTTCTGGTTAAATTCATGTCTCAAATTAAAGAATTTAATTAGCTATAAAATCCTAAGGCCCCAGATACAGCATGGCAGACTTCCGGACTCGTAAATAGGGGGTCAAATGCCATCATTTTGCACACATTCGGTGACTATGTTCTTCCGGTTGAATGGGACTGTCGCCAGCTCTCGAACTAATAGCACAATGTACAAGTAAAAGGGAATAAATTACATAATCTGAAAACTAGGCTCACAAAAACATTCCGTTACAAGCGTCCTACTTCTGTCCTACTTTTTCGTACCAGGCGTCCTCGGAAACTAATTTTACATCTGGTCACCTCACATTCACGCAGAATTAAAATTTCTTCAAAGCCGAAATTATAGTTTTCAATTCCACTAAACTCTGCGAAGTTCGTTCTTTCAAGGACCAAATCCAAAAAATAGAGGGGCTTAGTCCACGAAATTGGTTTTATAGCTAGTCAAAACTGAAAATTCTGCACATTTCGTTTTCTCAAGAGCTAAATAAGCAAGAATGGGTTTCAGTAACACTGAAGGCCCGCACAGAGGACCTTTTATGCCTCATCCATGTTTTCTCGAACATGATTGGTAGATTCTTTCATAGACCGGGTTGTTACTTGAGCTGAGTATTTGCTTATTTCGATTCAAAACAGAAGACTCACTAATTAGAACGACCGATTTGAAGCCATTTAAGGAAATACTCAGCTTGATTGACGACAATAACCCCTTTTTTCTGCGATTGAAGCCCGTGAAATTGGTTTTTTGAGGATCCAATCCCAGAGAATGGTTCCTCGTTTTTCCAAGCGCCCGCATCGCATCTCAGCCTGTTTGTGGGAGAGGGAGGGGAATCATCCACGCTCCGGAAGAATTCGTGATTCTCGTAGGAAAAAGCCACAAATCTCATTATCTCTTTTCGGGTACCTTCCCGTACGCGATTTCTTCCGATTTAAAATTTTTAGGGTATAAATTGGTCAAAATTGGCTACTCTGTTACCAGCCTCAGCCGTTGACTCATTCCAAATTATCTCTGTGTCTTCATCATCTACGCAATTCCATGTTAATTACGCCCCTATGAGCCAGCTCCACTTGTTTTATTTTTGGCCCATACTTCTTGCGGTCTTACCGGTCAATCGCCGTATTGGGTCTTAACCTTGAGCTTAAACCAAAATGTGACGAATGTGACATAAAAAAAGAGAAAAACTCGTGATATGAAGCGATCCACACAAAATAATATTGCTGGGGCCCTGTTCTGTAAGAATTAAGTATTCCTAGGAATATCCTTTTCCACCCGTCCACCCCGAATTGAATCACATGTTGATGGGGAGGACGGGTGGAAAGAGACAGTGATAGTGACAGTTAAAAGTTGTAGAACAGGCTCCCTGTACGGTGTTATGGGTTGCTATAGAGCAAATTGTAGCGTGGACTACAAATATTCGTGGCAATTGACAACAAAAAGCACCAAGTATAACTGACTGAATTGCCGTATAAAATTTACCTCGTCCAATAATTATTTAGGTAGCCATTCATGACTTTACAAAAAAATTCATCCTCTTTTTGTGGCGTGAATAAATAATAAAACCGCTGTCTTTCCCACTTTTCTTTATCTTTTTTTTTTTTTTCTTTTTTAGGAGTAACTTTTGCTTTATCAAAAGAAGGCACTTAGGCTTAAAACCTTCAAGGGGCCCCGCCCACACTTTTACTTCTTAAAAAAAAAAAAAAAAAAAATACATCAATTAAACCACCCTTGTGCTTCTCCCTCTTCTCATTACTGAAAGGTACTGCAAACGGCAAGTAGTTAGGTACGAGAATTGGGGAAGGGGGAATCATCTAAGTACAAACTTTTAGCTCCATTTTTTGTTGTCAAGCTTCTCTTTCTCTCGCCCATCCTATATTCCTTTTCCTTTAAAGCTCCGAAGGCAAAGAAAAAAAACCTAAAGCAGGGTGAAGTGAGTGGTGGTTTGGGGAGCTCTTCTGGAGTGGCTTTAATTAATATTCATTAATTCTTAAAGGCTTCACGGCAATTAAGTTCTGATGGAAGAAACGGTTTTTTTTTCTCTCTCTTAAAAAAAATTGCTCTTCTCCCTTCGCCCCACGAAGCAACACAACGACTTCTTATACTCTACACTTCGCCTTTGGGTATCTCATTACTTTTCTTAAGAAAAAACCCCTTTCTTTTATCCCCCACTTGGCTAAACTACTGGATTAAATAATTTATCAAAGGTCTCCAAAAAATTAAGGGGAATTTAATTGAGTTTTTAAGTGTGCTTGATTTGCTTTTGCTGTTTTTTGTTTGCCACAAAGATGCAGCCACACCAACCCTCCTTTCATCTCACACCAACAAGAGAGAGGCTGTACTTTTGACTTTCTCGCTATTAGGTTAACACTGTACGCTCCTCCAGTTAATTAACGCATGTGTACGCGGTGGGCTCAGGAGTGACGAAATGTTAACCATGTTCAGGTGGGGGGGGGGGTAAAAGGGAAGAAAAGTTTTTCCTCTATGAGAAAAGAGATGCTGTAGAGGGCCGCCATGTTGTCATACCACCCTCTTCACTGGGCTTTTAGCTCCATTATATACCACCGCCTTGTAATTGGTCAACTCACCCCTGCCCATACCCACTCACTCTTCGCCCTTTTGCCGCCACGTCATTATCATCAAACTTGAACCTAAACCTTACCTCCTCCTACAACCAGCATAAAAAGGACAAAAAAAAAGAAGACTTCTAAAGGGGGAATGAGTTGGCATGTCTGATGTCCGTGAAAGGGAAGGGGAAAGATCGATAAGATTCAATGTTTTTCGATGTGACTGCTCAATGCTTCTTTAAACCGTAATTACGGCACAATTTAAAACAAAACGTGCAAAATGCACATGTTTGTGTATCGAATCAGAGACACACATTCGTCCAATAACTAACTGATGGATTTGACAGTCCCCAAAGTTTCCGATCATTATGCTCCGTCTCATGATCATACAGTTGAGTTGAGTCCACTATCGGGCTAAGGTACGGTCTTAAATTGGCAACCCTGTTGTCCAAATTCCTCGCCCATCGCTCAACAAACTGATGTATACGTGACAAGTGGCAACTAAGAATCCACCAAATGTTCAAGAAAACATGGACGACAAACAAAAGGCGCCCGTTCCCAATAGGTCTGATTCCCTCTTGGGATCGTCGTCTTTGGAGGTCGTCGCTAACTTGAAGCGATAATAGTAAATCGCCAACTGGAATCATTAGGTGCTAAGGATGATGAGCAAGCGTATGGTGGGGCGTTGCACTAAATAGAGGAGCACCTGCACTGATGTAGGGGTACTTCTACATCATCAGAGTGCTTCTTAACGTGGGTATGTTCTTCACAACTCCCCACCGTGAGTGCGTTCTTTAGAATTCCCCTTGTATAGGCCAGGGGCCTTATTACGAACGGACGGGGGAAAATCCCGCCAGCGGGATCCAAGGACGCCGAATAAGAAATAACACTGTCCCACCATCGCAAACGCATCTTGCGACATTTTCACACGGGTTCGTAATACGGCTCCAGATATCACAGATACGCCCTCGGTTTCACCACGGATACGACCTCGGTGTTGTCCATGAACGGAGTACCCGAGACTGCGGCGTTCACGCAAGGTTTCCATGGCCGCCACGAAGCTCTTCTTGAAAACTTCTTGGGTGTTCCCTTCATCGTCCAGCCTTCAGAGCCTATAATACATATCTACATGCAGGGGGTCAGATTAAAGCGCATCTTGCCCGTCGTACTATGCAGACCTTGAAAGGTATACGGACCGAACATCCCAGCGAAGGGAAAGTAATACAGACAATGGATACAGTTAATGTACATAATTATTTTTTCAATACTGTTGATCATTCATCCGAAATAACCTGCTGTGTTCCAAGATCATCATCAGCCATAATTAATGCCCTTTGCTCATCGCCTGGTTTTGCATGTTCATAGCCTGCGTTATATGTTCATATAGTCTGTGTTATTAGCCCCATAGCCTATGTTCTGACTCATGGAGCATTACTATCCGTTCGAGAAGCACTATACCGTCAGTATATAATGCGCCTTTGGCCGAATTGAAAATAACGACTGGTGAAAAGTGTTTTCCTGTCACCAAAAGGTCGGAGAATCATATCATTGCTAGCCAAGTTTGGAATTGAAGTAGATAAAAGTTAGTCTATAGAAGCTTAAGATCATTTTTGAAGATTTTCAGCTAGTTTAGCCTTCTAAAGCTAATTTCCAGTTTAGAGCATGAGGGATTTCGTTCATTTGTAAATAAAAAAGGGATGGGAAATGACCCTTCCTTTTTTATTGATAAAAACGAAGGAAAAGAGAACCTCATTTCCTTCGTAAATTAAAATGCAGTGAAATGAAACTCCACCCCATTGCCTGTTCTGTTCCATTCCTCACCACCACTACAGGCTCATGCACACACACTCCCCTGACATTCTCCTATCCTTTTCGGCCCTTTCTGCTTGTCTCTTCAGAGCCCTTTTTCCCTTAATTTCCTTTTGGAGAGGCCCTTCGTTTTAATATGTGAATCTTTTGGTGTGAGTGTTTGAATGCAAGTCGTATGTGCGTGAGTCCTTCTCTATTTTGCTCTGGTGCTTGGTAAGGGGGTGGTGATGGAGTTTACGGTCCAATCGCAACCTACTTGGGTACATAACATCCACCCCCTGTCATTCTTCTATTCGATGCAGAGTTTTGTAGACACAAGCTAAACGATTTCTTTATTTTCCTCATGGTTCATGGTGAAGAAGAGAAGGAGAAAGGGCTTCACGAATAAGGAAATTTATAAGCCTCCAAAATTTCTTAAACCTCTCCAAGAAAAAGGCCCATCTCGTTTTTTTTTTTTGTTTTTTTTTTGTCTCTGAAACAACAAGTCTTCTCAAAACGTAGTGTTTCATACAAGTATGTTGTTGGAAAAAGAATAAATACGAGTCAAGTCCTCGGAAAACCTTGAGTGCAGAGCGTGAGTTTTCTTTTTCTTGTAATAAAAAAGTCCTCTCGAGTAATTTTTTCACGTCACGTTCAGGCCGTTTCGCAGATGACGTATGGCTAGAATTAATGCGAAGATTGAGAAGAAAGAGCATAGGGAGAGAGAATGAAAACAGAAAAGAAAAAAATAAGAAGAAAGGACTTTCTGGAGTTGATTGGTGCTGGGTGCTAAAGGAGTGTGTGGAGAAATGACAATGGTGGGGGAGGTATAAGAGGAAAACTGTCTTCTCTAGTGAAAGACCTTTTTGTTTCATTCCATTTTTTTTTAAAGAGGGGGTAGCTCTCGAAAAATAATTTCTTGCCCCTCTACACCCCCCTTACATCTTTTTTTCGGACTTCCACTTCCTCAATAAAATCGATACCAATTACAACCTAAGATTATACAGTCCTTTTCCATCGTCCCAACCCCTCTTTTCTTTTTTCTCATTCGAAGGGGGTGACTAGTAAACAGAAACAAAATGGCGGTGGAGACCAGACCCAAACTCTCTTATCTTTGCACTGTTTCTTCCTTCCACACCATTAACTATTTAGTGAGATCGCTGGTGGGGGCGAATGGGTCAGTCAGGACAAATTGCAGTCCACATACACAAGCACACATTTATTCGTTTTAAGGGGGACGAGAGAGAGTGAGTGAGAAAGAGTGGGTGAGAGGACCTCATTCATCAGCCTGAAAGAAAAGAAATAAGATAGAGCAGGATGGCTGAGGGTGCGTGGAGGGATTCGATAAAAATAAGAGAAAAAGAGTGTCAGCAAGTGGTAGGGGGTTGTGCTAATGAAACTTCCTGCTGATTTATAAAGAAATAGGATTTTTTATTTATCGAAAACCTGTGGTTTATAGTTTCCTTTCCAATGCAGGCATCCTCTATACTGGGGTTCTTATTCTCATTAAAGGTAAATGTATTATTAGGGGTACTCAAATAATCAGCCTGTAAACCTGTAAAGGAGTATTTCTCTGTAATTAAGTAAAATTCCACCCCCCCCCCCCCATGTCCATGCGTTACTAAAGAAACGAGATTTATAACATCTGTTTACTGGTTTACCGAAATACTGATTTTTATTTGAGTACCCCTATTGTAGTTGTTATGAAGTATAAGTAAACGAAATTAACCTAGAAGTCGAAAAATCGTCCACCTTTCCGTATGCATACTCATTTCGAGCTTTGATTAGGCTCGTCGTTCTCTCAAAAAGGAAGGAAAGTCATTACGATAAACCTCACGCTTCAAGTAGCACCCTCTGGTCATTTTCTATCCTTTTCCCCTTATATTCCATCCTCGTCATTTTTTTATTTTAGCTCACAACGTCTTAAGGGGAAGTTCAGGACTGTTAGGATGATGGCGAGAGGAAGGGGTGCGGGTGAAAGAGCCGATTGGCCAGTTAGTTTCCTCTTTAGTTAAGATATATTACTGTACGTTGTGGAGAAGGAGCCCCCCACCATCCAGAACGGAAACGTAGCATGAAAGTTTCCATCAGAGAAAGTGGAGGGGGGTTCTAATACTCAGAATGGGGGAAAAAAGCGTCAGCGATCATATACGGGACTGACTAAGCGAGCAACATTACCTTCTAACTAGAAATACTTGCTCTCAAAATGGTTGATGATGAGAGAATATTTGTCTCTTTTAGAAACACTTTGTGCCTGGAATTTGAACGTGTATGCAACATCGATTTTCACCATAAAGTCCCTGTGCAACCGTCATTATGCGCGAATTGACGCCGCTTACAAAAGAAGTATGCAGGGAGAAAAACTATACTTGTAGGTATACCAGAGCCGTTCTATAGCCTTCTCGGGGTCCTATAGGCCCCAATAAGGGCGTCACCAGGAGTGGGAAAGAGTGGGCAAGCTGATGCCCCGCCTTCTTCAATTTGTCTTTGCTCAAAAACTAGGTAACATCGGAAACCGTCAATTAGCCCCTTCAAACTGGCTAATTAGTGGTTTGCACTAAAAAGCTGTACATTTTGCTGTTAAAAAACAAAATTATCTAGAAGTTTCCCACCCAAAAACAGATTTTCCGAACGAAAAATGGTAGTTTGTCGCAAAGCAGCTTCACAAAAAAAATTGAGAAAAATCATTCATTCCCAGAAAAAAATTGAGAAAAACAAAACGCTCATTCTCAGCTAAGAATGCAGAATGCTTTTGTTTCTTATTTTATTTTATTTTATTTTATTTATTTATTTATTTATTTATTTGAGCGAAGAAATACTTAGAAATATCCTAGCGTCCTAGCGTGCATCTATGATGACGGTGCTTAGTGTCGGAACAACGATGTGGATGATTGATATTACCGGAGAAAAAAGACAAAAATGAAGGAGTGGGAATGATTCTACAAATATGGGCAGGGAAAAGGGTAATACACAAATGTGTAACCACAATAAGCATGACTTCGGCTAACCGAGAAAAACAGATAATTGTGAGTGAAAGATTTCCCTCCAAACACGAACAACTTGGCGCTCAAACGAAAAAACCACTGAAGTTTCCATCTCAAGGATTACCGCTAAAGAAGTATATATTTACGACGAAGATGGAAGGGCATAGCCCAACACAATTCGAGTTTCGAGAAAAAATGGCTCCCTGGCGGGATTTGAACCCGCAACCCCTGGATTACCAGTCCAGCACGCTGCCAATTGCGCCACGGAGACGTGACACCGGCCACAGAATTATTCATCATATCCATCTAATAACAACATCTAGATAAGATAAAATTCGGCGTGGTTTACCGGTCAGGAGAAACGCCTAGAGTTTAGAGACACAATGGACCTAGGTGGGGTTCGGCTTAGCTTATCCCTCAGAGTACGACTCCCAAAGGCGTCTTTTTTTAAATGCCGTGGATCCCAGGCAAGCCAACCAAGACAGTACTCAAAGCCTGACGAATATATAAACACAAAAATTACAATATTTTCCAGAAGATCCAGCTAGCTTAACTGCAGCTTAAGCGAAACTGCAAGTTTCAGGACCTTTTGTTTTTAGTGGGCGTGAAGCCCCGACTGCAGTCATCTTTGAACTTGAACTATGAATTCATTTGCAATTGAAAATTGGCAAGCGAAATTAGAAGTTTCCTGGCTGAGTAGGTATACACATGAAATTGACAGTTTCGGGCCCTAATTTCGGTAAAATTGCAAGTTTGGGGCCTTAAAGCAAAATTGCAGTTTGAGAGATAATTTCTGTAGCGGTTACGCGTCTCAATTTTGGAAAAATTGCAAGCTTCAGTGCCAAATAAAAAGCCAAATTTGTTCTTAAACATTGCACGTTTTTGGGCCTTTTCCGTGGTAGCGGATTCAGTATTCAGCAGGCTAGCCCGCCCTAACAGAGCCCAGAATCTATCGAAAACCCACGAAATTGGAAGTTTCATGGCCAAATATCCGTGGCAATGTGAACTTCGGGTCCTTATTCCCACGAAAATGCTTGTTTCGAGTTTTAATTTAGGAATTTAGGATTAATTTAGGTGTAAATCCCCGTGACCCCATTCCCTTGTTCATTGTTCCTACAATACATCTAGATGGGCGTCAGTGACACTTCCATAGTGCCTTCAGCACTGAACAGAACCTTCTCCATCTACTATCTAGAAAAGACTCTGACTAATTTCGTACCAAAAGATACTTAAAGAACCGAATTTCATTTATTTGGCTCTTTCAAACAGAAATGGAAGGGGGGGGGGTCTGTCTCACTCTATACAATGTAAACAAATATCGAGGATTTGGATCCTTCAAATGGTAATTTCAAGGGTTTGGTGGAACCAATAAGCCAATTTCGTGAGGTTGTCTTCTTCAAAATCCAAAATCAAATTTCAAAATCCAAATTCGGGGGTTTTCAAAAGCCTAATTTCTAGGAGTAGTTTTTGAGTTGCAGGCAGAAAAGCAAAATCATTGCAATTTATCGGCCCCCCAGAAGTCATGAAATGTGTTCATTGGACTTAAAAAAGAATTTCCAAGTAGGCAATCAGCAAATCTCAAGCAGTCGTGAGGGGCAGGTATATCTTCAGTGTTTAGGCGGCGCTGTTTTCAAGTGTAAGGTATCGTTTCACTCAAGCGTGAGTGAATGTTTCAAAAGTTCCATCTGGACCCCCTTCCAATCAGCAGACTCTGGCCGACTAACTTTCGTATAGACCTTTTAATGAAAATACCAAAAACTGTTCAATTGCCTTTCATCTTGGAAACTCTGACGGACACTTTATCCAAGATTCAAACTATTCGCTGATTAGTCTGAATCACTTTCAACCGTTCATCCCCTCTCGCTTTTTCCACCGATTCGCCTGTTGGAATTGGTTAATTCCCAAGAATCGAAGCTTAGAAGTTTCCAGGAATTTGTAATTTAGACACTGGGGATTTTAAGCTTTAAGCATTTAGTGGTTAAAAGTATAACAGAAAGGCTGAGGAAAGGGGATTTAGAGTGTCAAAGACAAAACCGGCCCGCATGTAATCACATCAAAAATTAGAGGAGAGCTTGAAGAGGAAAAGCAACTTTATAAATTAATCTTCTGAATGACTGAGGTTTGTGGCAGTGGAGGGGGAGAATCCTCGAAACCTCCGACGTAATTATGAGATTAGCCCTTGGTCCCTTCTTCAACCAACCGGCGAAGCAACGATACTTCGTTGAGTGGGGAAAAAAGGAAAATGAGAGTGAAAGGAGAATACTTGGGGTTTCATAAAGAACAATGTAATTAGAAATTCAAAAGTTCTCCCTTCTTTTTATTTTTATGTTTCATTTCGCAACCCTCGAATGATTTTTTTTTTTTTCTTAACCAACAAACAACTCGAAAAAACTTTTTTACTGGGGCCTATTAGAGGGCCTTCCCTCGAGACAGAGAAAGAAGGAAGCTAAATTAAAAACTTACTTCTGCGGTTTCCCTCCTTCCTTCCTCCCACCTGGTAGACTAAAATTTTCTATGGGAATTGGAGGGGGATAATCCAAGTAATTGAGACTCCTTGCGTCTCTTGTCTCAGTTTGTTTACATTTTTTAAATTTTACTTCTTTTTACTTTTATTATTGTGCTCAAGATGCTGCCTAATGCTTTTTACTCATGCATACTGAAAAAAACACTCTTGATTGGTGCTTTGAATAATGTCATTAAAAGAATTTTTTGGATTTAGGGTTATGGAAATTAGGGTGTTTGAGGAATGAAGACTGCGTGATTGATGATTCAGTGATTGTGTGGAGGACCACATGATACTTCCATGTTCAAGTTTTTGGCGTTCATCAATAATGCATACAAAAAAAAAAAAAAAAAAAAAAAAAACTTCTTAGGAGGGTAACATGGGCGCGTTAGTCGACAAATGCGAAATAAAACTCGAGCGCCCATGTTACCCTTTAACCAGCATGAAATGCTCCGCAGTGATCATTTGTTCCCAAATTATTCCCGGTGCGCTATTTTTATGAAAAAGCGTAAAGGGGAAGCTCTTTCCACTAAATTCGGGATGGGCGAGAGTCCATCCCTAAATGGACAGGCTTTAACTATGCAACCGAGTGAACCCATCCGGCATTTTTGGGTGGATAAAGTTGATATTTAGAGGGTAGGAGGGGTGCACGTATGTGTGAAAGTACTATGGAGTGACCCATGAGGATTTTGAGGCGAGCTCAAAATATTCTCTATAATTTACACCTCAACTGAATTCTATTGGTCAAAAGACAGTCGCTAATTTGTAAACAAGAAATTTGTGATCATTTTATATCTGACCTAATATGGCCGTGAGTTCACTTGGTTGTAAAGGTTCTCTACTGGCGACCGGCTTCACGAAAAATGCGTTTCACTTCCTCGACTTGTTCCTGCCTCCATGGATTTATCAGTCGGGTCCGAAAGATATTTGAGATCGGGGATATAGATATATGGAGTTAGATAAATAATGGAAGGAGCGAAAAAACTTGAACCATGCGACGCCCGATTCAAATTTAGCAGATCTGAGTCTCCCAGAAATATCTCTGATCAGAAATCCCTCCACCACACACCACATCTGATGGATTTCCAACTCTCTCCGATAATCGTTCCGCCAGTAGATCTGTCATCGTTTCTTGCCAATCACTAACGACCAAACTTTCCCTGAGATATCTCTCAGTAACACAAAATCTGCCGCAGATATTTGATGCTCGTGTTCGTGTGTGTTCATCCAAATTACAAGTACAACAAATATGTGACACTTGTCCATATTAATAGCGTAATATAATAGAAAAGTAAAAATAAATAAAAATGAATATAAAAGTAAACAAAATTGAGATAAATAATAAGTAAAAAACAAAACCAACAAATGTAACAAAAATAAAAATGAAATATACATCCGTTAGTTACTATTTACTAATCACTGTTGGGTATTAACATAGGCATAGAACGTTCAGTTTATCAAATGGTTCATGACGAATACGTGTGCGTGAATATTTAAAACTGGCGACGAGGATGAGTGAGGGAGTTAACGACATAAAAAGGCGAGTTTGCCATTTTCGAGCGATGCTTCTTCGAAGAAAGAAGAGAATAGCACGTTCAATGTAAAAATTCCTTCTTTCGATGCCGAAGCAACCGACTGAATGGTGTACAGGCAAAGAATTCGAAACACTTTTGATCTTCACAATGTTCCGGAGTCAAAGTGGGTGCTCTTCTGCTGAGTGGCCTTGACGGTGGAACCTACCGTAAATTGTTGGATATGTGTGAGCCTTCAAAGCCGGAGTCCAAGCCGTTTGATGATTTACAGCAAATTTTAGACGGATTGTTTCAATCCGCGCCTCATCAAATCACTGAAGGAATTAAATTTCAGATGCGGTATCAAACAGAAGTGGAATCGGTTCAGGAGTTTTACGCCGATTTAAACCGATTATCCAGGTATTGCCAGTTTCCTAGCAATTGGTTGAATGAAGCGTTGTTGTGTACACAGTTCGTTGCGGGCGTAAGAAACGACGATCTTCGCGTACTTTTGTTAAGTCAGAAGGATGTCACTGTTACCCAGGCGCTGGAAATTTCTACAGCTTACGAATTAAATCGGAAAAACGCCAAGGTTTTGCGGAGTTTTTCACCAAATGAATCCGAAGTAGATCGTTTAATATTGGCTAGTAGGAGTAAAGTTTTCTAAACCATTGAGCTTGAGTAGTAAAGGAAACAAGGAATCCTCCGAAGCAAAGAAATCTCGTTGCATACGTTGTGGTATATTGTTCGTATTTCGAACGTCGTTTTAAGACAGCTACATGTTTCAGGTGCAAGAAACCGGGTCATTTATCACTTTTATGTCCTAATCGGTCACCAAATTTAAGGAAAATAAAAAACATTGAAAAGGTTGGAGATGATGAAGGGAATGAGTCACCGGTTGAGATTGTTATCGTCGACGGTAGAGCCTGGTCAGTGAAACAAACACCTGTAAGTCGTAAAATTTTAGTTCCTGTTGATTTTGGAAATAATAGAACGGATAAATTCCTGATTGATACGGTGTGACAGTTTCTTCAATGGGTGTGTACCTTTTTCGCAAATTATTTCCCAAGCTGCACTTGAATAGCTCAGAAATTAAATTAAAGACCTACACGGGAGATGCGGTTGAAGTTATTATTGGTCATGTGCCTATAAAAGTATCGGTTGTAAGACAAATGGCGTTCCACCGGGGCGGGAAGAAGGCACAATCCTGGTTGTAAGTCACAAGGGAACGTTGGACCTATACGTAGTTAACAAAGGCAGGTCGAATATCATGGGATTAGACTGGATTTGTGCTCTTAATTTGGATTTAAATAATATTTTATTTGCAAGTGACCTAAATTCGATCGATTCGGAAGTTAAGAAAAATAAATTAGACAGTTTGTTCAAAAAACATGATGTTATTTTCAAATCAGCCCCCCTCCCCTATTCTGTAACTCATAACGCGTGCGTTAGCAAAATTTCTCAGCTGATTACTTTCAATTATTCACCTTGTTTATTTTGCTAACGCACGCGTTAAGAGTTACAGAATATGGGGGAAAATTTTCAAAGGTAAATCAAGAGTGTACGTTAAAGCAACTTCAGTTCCAGTTTTTCGGAGTGCAAGAAAAGTGCCATTTTTTCTCATGCCAAAATTGCGTATGGAGTCAGAGCGTTTAGAGAGGGAACAGGTGATTAAAAAAAGTCGAACGTTTGGATTACGCTACTGCACCAATAGTACCTATTACGAAAAGCGACGGATCTTTACGGCTGTGAGCAGATTTCAAGTCTACCGTAAATCCTCAGATGGTTTTTTTTTTTTTTTTTTTTTTGAGGGTACGGACTCGGATCTACCGAGTCCGCTGGCGCCTAAGCTCATAAGCGGCTCTTACGCCATACCCTTAGAATCCATTAGCTGTACACTTCACACCCGTACTACGCAGGCGTTTCGGTCGATACGCGGTTTGTCATACGCGCACCGCCGTGAACGCCCACACGAAGCCGAGTGCGAGCCGTGTCACAGCTCGCCGCAACCTTAACCCTCAGATGGTAGTGGACGAGTATCCCATTCCAAATGTGGAGGATTTGCTAACTGGTTTGGGAAACAATAATTTTTTTTCTCGAAAATAGATATCACACAAGCCTACACGCACATAGAAGTCCACCCTGATGACCAACACTACTTGACTCTTAACACTCCTTTCGGGTTGTACAGCTATTTACGCCTTCCCTTCGAATTAGCTAGCGCACCAGCCATAGGCGGATCTAAGGGGGGGGGGGTAACAGCAGAATTACCCCCCCCCCCTGGAGCTTGGGAAATCTCTCAAAACATTGGTGAAGGGGAGTGGTGGGAATGTGGTGGTGGTGTACTGGGGGGAGGGGTTTCGATTAACCCCCTGAGAGAGGTCCCAGATCCGCCCTTGTCACCAGCTATTTGGCAACGAAATACCGAGCGAGTTTTGTCGGGCATCGAAGGTTTGGCGATTTTCTTCGATATTTGTGTTGCCACTAGAACTGAGGATGAACACTACGAAAAACTCAATGAAGTGTTCAGTCGGTTAGCAGACAACAATATTCACGTGAATCAAGCTAAGTGTTCCTTTTTCGTAGACTATGAGGAATATCGTGGGTATAAATTAAGTTCAAAGGGAATTCACAAGTGTGAAAGCAAAATAGATGCAGTATTGAAGGTTCCTGAACCTCAGAACGTTTCCCAAGTTCGGTCTTTCTTGGGTCTCGTATCTTTTTATGGTCGGTTCATCAGGAATTTTAGTACAATCGCACATCCGGCATGCGAGTTGCTCAAGAAAGACAGTAAATTTGCATTCAATGGTAAATGCCAGGAGGCATTTCGTAAACTGAAGGAGAAAATATTGTCGGACGAAGTTTTGGCTCATTTTGATCCCAACAGGAAGTTGGTACTTGCGACGGATGCAAAGTCCGTTTGGGTTGGGAGCTGTTCTTTCCCATCTACTGGATGAAGGTAGTGAACGTCCCATTGCTTTTTCTAGTAAAGTTTTGTAATCGTCGGAGAAACGGTACAGTCAGATTGATAAAGAGGATCTGGGTACCTTTTTCGGAGTTAAAATTTTTTTACACGTATATTGTATATACGGCCATAAATTTACGCTCCTTAAAGATCATCGCCCTCTAGTGACCATTTTTTCACCCTCTAAACATTGCTCAACGTTGACAGCTGTGCGGATGCAGCACTACGCTGTATTTATTCAAGGCTTTGATTTTGATATTTCATACAGAAAATCGTCTTTACACGGCAATGCTGATGGCCTCTCGAGACTTCCGACTTCGAGTGAAGAAATCCAGGAGTGTCTCGATTCAGATATATTTTCGTTCCATCAGGTGCGTACATTACCTATTACAGCAGACGACGTTTCCATGGAAGTAAAAAATAACTCAAGTGTAATGGCGATCGTGGAGGCTCTGGAAAAAGGGGAGGAGTTTGGATCGAAAGATGTCGTTTAATCAAGAGTTGGAACATTTTTCATTGAATAATAACTGTCTGTTCTTACAGACCTAGAGCCAGCGACGTAAAAAGTGCAACCATTTGCATACTTTTCTTACCCAGCGCATGAAATCGAGAATAATTCCCCATAATAGTGGGAAAAATTGTCTGCCTCCATTTGGACGTGACGAAACCGGTGGGAGACGGCATCAAAGATTCACTTGCGGGGAGAAGTAACAAAAATTCCGGCCAGACGGCAAAGACGTTATTATATTAGGAAAATATTGGGAAATGAATATTACGTTTCATGCTAACGGGTCCTGCGGCTGCGAGCCAAAAGAAAAGTCGAAAACCACTTTGATTTGAAGTACCGCTTGTCAGTGTCAGGGTATATGGGGCCTATTAGAAGAAGAGGGACGAAACACTCTAGTATCGAATCCGTTTTATTTATTCGATGCATTTTGAAAGATCCCACCGGCTGTACTCTGATTTAAAATGCGTATTATGAATTTTCACATTTCGTGGTGAAAGCAACCATAATTTTACACACGCTGCTGCCTAAAATATTTTTTGGGGTGTGTTCTTACCTGAAGTGACACTGTTTTTCTACGATAGCATAAAAACTGTTCATCATAGATGTTTTATTATTTATTTTTTTCAGATTTCTCACCTTGTTTTCCCTCAGAAAACAGTACCCTGGCACCGAAAACCTATACTTCAAATTAGAGGGTTTTAAGCTTTCACGACTTTGCCATTGGCTCGACGCTATGGATCGCAATTTGTGTTACTTCTCCCCACAAGTGAATCTTTGATGCGCATAAAATCGAGAATAATGCCCCAATAGTGGGAAAAATTGTCTGCCTCCATTTGGACGTGACGAAACAGGTGGCAGACGGCATCAAAGATTCACTTGTGGGGAGAAGTAACACAAATTCCGATCCGATGGCAAAGACGTTCTATTCACGTGATTACGCATTGAAAAATATGGGGAATTGAATATTACATTTAATTCTATGATAATGTTATCAGGTGTCAGGGTACTGTTTTCTGGGGGAAAATAGGATGAGAAATCTGAAAAAAATATAATAAAAAATCTATGATGAACAGTTTTTATGCTATCGTAGAAAAACAGTGTCACTTAAGGTAAGAACACACTCTAAAAAATATTTTAGGCTGCAGCGTGTGTAAAATGATGGTTACTTTCACCACGAAATATGAAAATTCATAATACGCATTTTAAATCAGAGTACAGCCGGTGGGATCTTTCAAAATGCATCGAATAAATAAAACGGATTCGATACTAGAATTTTTCGTCCCTCTTCTTCTAATAGGCCCCATATATCCTGACACCGATAAGCGGTACTTCAAATTAAAGGGGGTTTCGACTTTTCCGACTTTTCCTTTGGCTCGCAGCCGCAGGACCCGAAGCATGAAACATTTCCAATGCGTTATCACGAGAATAAAACGTCTTTGCCGTCTGGCCGGAAATTTTGTTACTTCTCCCCACAAGTGCATCTTGGTGCCGTCTTCCATCGGTTTCGTCACGTCTAAATTGAGGCAGACAATTTTTCCCTCTATTGGGGAATTATTCTCGATTTTAAGTGCTGGGTAAGAAAATTATGCAAATGGTTGCATTTTTTACGTTGCTGGCTCTTGGACTCTAATTCTTATGCTTTGATCGTTCAGTTTTTTAAATGGTTCATGACGAATACGTGTGCGTGAATACTTAAAACTTTCCGAGAAAACCGCTAGGTACCAGATCTGTAACCCACTGCTCAGTTTCTTAGACTGATACAATGTCGGGTTCTGACCAATATACTCAGTTTAGGCGAAAATAATCAGTCCGTAATGGTTGCTATGCGGGTTTCTGAGACATAAGTGTGCCAGACTTCGAGGCCGACTTTTCACTACTTTGCGATGAACACTCACTTTCCTTGCTAAAATATTTCGATTTCTTACACCAATACTTCGGCCTTGGTCTTACTGCAAGAGTGTTGCACATTTTTTTTTTTTTTTTTTTTTCATTTAGTTTGGCAATAGGACTAAAACGGTGCAATAGTGTATAGGATGAACAGTGGATCCTTAATATAAATATGTAAATTTGTGAAACGATTTGGGTAAAACTCCGTTGACAGTAGAGTGAAAACACTCGTAATTGTATGCCACAATTCTGCAACAATGAGTTTGCAGACAGTGGAACTTTCACTTTTTGCCAACAATTTAAGGCTTCTGCTTCTTTAACAAAGTGCACGCAATATCAGAATATCACAAAAACATCACGTTCTAAGAACTTTCCAATGTCGAGTTTTCATTATCTCACAATCAGTCGGTGAAAATTATCACTTCTTTCTGTATCATAAATAACATACTTTTGGTCTACAACTAGGTCACTGAGCAATACCTTCAGCTGCTGGCTGACCCTCGTCGCGCACCTCCACACCCATCAGGACTCGGACTCCCGCGACCCGCGAGTGTCCAAACCTCATCACACACACAGCACGCTCACCTTGTCACCCTGCTATACACACCGTCTTTATGGATCGTGTGATGGTGATGTGAACCCCCATACAACTTCTTTCGCAAGCAGGATGAATCCTATATCTCGCGTAATTAAATCACCCGGCTGGGCCTCGTTCATCAAACAATACTCACTTGATACCCCCCCCCCCTACTTTTCACACTTGTCATGAAATATACCTATAAAAAAAGTACACGAGCTAGGTTGAGTGTGATGGCAGCAGGCTGTGTTCTTGGAGAGGGTGCTTTTAAAGGGAAGGGAAAAAATGAAAAGATAAATTGACAACGCTTTGTCGTTAAAAAGAACGGGAGAAGGAAGAAAAACGGAATGAAAGGACACTTTGGCGTTGATTGGGCTATCCGTCAAGAGGCGTAATTAAAACCAAGATGGCGGACTTCGACGTTGATGAATCGTTGAAAAAGGAAAGGTTCTTTACTTATTATTTTTTCTCCGCGAGTAACAACGCAATTGAAGACGACAGGTTTCCCTAATTTGTTTTTGTTTTGCGTGCTAGCGAAGCAAGATGATCGGATGACGGGGGAAGGGGAAAAATATCGTGAGTTTCTTAACAAAAACTGTAATTATTATTTTTAAACATTTCTGGCGATCAATTGTCAGTTTGACTACCTATACCATTGTTATAAATTGAAAATTGAAAGGATTCACTCCTCATCTCTCCCAGACAGGCGCGGGAATCTTTTATGAATTAAAAAACAATAATTTTACTTTTATTTCGTTTTCCCCTCTACTGGATTCGCAGAAGAATAAGAAAGGAGGAAAAAAGGGACGCTGGCGCAACCTCCTTAGCATTTCCCCGCATCTCCTCATATACAACAGCCACGCTAACAAACACCCCCTTCCCGTATATGCCACACACCGCGTTCACATATGAACCTCCCAACCCCAATCCCTTCCAACCATCGTCGTCACTCTTTCATTCCACCTCAGAAACCCGTCCTGCCATCATGCACACACACGAAGAAAGCGTCTATATTAAAATACCGGGAGATGTAAAAAGCTTCTCTTCCTCACCTTTCCTATAACTTTTTTTTTACTTTCTCTCCTTCCTTATATATATATCCTCTCGAAAAGTTAAGGGAAGGAAAAAGGGCCTTGAAGGTGGGTTACGTTTAGAGCGAAATGCCTTGGCCTTCGTTGGTGGTAGTTAGGGGGGGGGGGTCGAAGAACAGGAGAAATTATAAAAAGGGGAAAAGGCGGGGTCGAAATAGTAAAGAGAGTGAGGAGAAAGGAAGGCGTGTCTTAGATGCCTGGCCCCCTGCTTCCCACTCATTCACCTTCCCTATCAGACCATGATTAGAAGGAAATGGTGATGGGGGTTCCCGCAGAGGGTGAGACACAAACGGGTGGGGGTGGGCTTTAACACCCCCGCAAGGAGATTTCAGCTCATACAATATAGGGAAAGTAGGGGGGAATGCAATGGAGGAGAGATTTCATTGTGTTAGTGAAAGTGAGGGGAAAGGGGTTCTGATGAGTGCTGCTATGAGCGGTTAGATATTATAACTACCAGAAAAGTTCAGTCAACACCTACTGGGAGTTGTACCGAGCGTAATTAATGTCAATCAAAATTTAAAGTTGACCGTTACCAAATTCCCTGAGACGAAAAATCAGGATCCCGGTGATCTCTAACAAAATTGATCATGATGCATTAAATTTCATGAAAAATTGCTCAAAATTTCGCTGCAAAAGTTGCATCGGGATCAGGAGAGCATGCATGGCATGCTGATAACAGATAAGCTTGCAAGCTTCGTGCAAAATTTTACATCATTTCAGTTTTCTCAAAATCTACTGAACAAAAATGGGCCTTGATTTTATCAAATTCTTCTGTGGGCTTCAAAAATCGGAATCCCTATATTCTTTCCAATATTAGAGTAAGGAAGTTTCGCATTATCCAAAAATATTATTTTTCGGTGAGGCATATCAATCCTTCCGTGTAAATAAATAGATAAAAAAAGTAAAATCCTTCAGAAATATTTTTATTTATTAACAAAAGTTGGCATATTTGAAATCCTCCCAAAACGAACATTTTCCGCAACGTAATTCAATTTTTTAGAATAAGTCAATGAAATCACGTGGTTTTCTACACTAGTGTAGCTAGTGCAAAACAATGGAACGGACCTACATAATCCCTTCTATTCTCTGTCTTTTCATGCCTCTAAATATCTCTGTTTATCCTCCATTATTTTATTATTGGAGAGCTCTAGTACATAAAATACGTTACAAAAGATAGGTTCGCTTTTTTGGGGGTTATCCCGACTCATAACAAACCCTCTACCCCCTAGTGAGAATAATAGCGGAACGGGGAAGGGTTGTATACCTACGCGAATGCTTAGGTTGAAAGTGTATTTATTTAATTTTTATTTATTACAGAAATTATTTCGTAACACTTCGTTGCAAGGGAATCAATCACATAGCAATAAATTGCGTAAATAAAGCCAATAAAGGTTTTACCGCGGGTTCTTCTTCGGGTGGTAGGATTCCAATATTTCAGAAGTGAAAAATGCAGAGAAACCAGAAGTATTTTCAAGATCCGAGTATTGTGGCTGAGAAAGATTGACGTCCACTCTCATTAACACGACTGATTAGCACTAATTGTCGTTAAATTTCACCAATTGCGAAAAATAGCAAAATGAACTCGTTGTATTTTTTTAATGTTGCTAAGCGATACTGGTTGTTGTGAGTCGAAACTGGTAACCGTGACGTCAAACTTTTGCGGCGTATAGGCAAAGAAACACAACAAACCGCTCCCTGACAGTACCGATACAGCAACGTTACAGGTGATTTTTTTCGGAAAGCACTGACACAAATGACAAGCAATGACAATCAGTTTAACCGTGATTAATAAATATGCTGAATGGAAACGGAATTAAGGCCCGCCGTAAATTGAGCCCACGCGTGGGTCCCCCAAGCTCAAAAAACAGTTTAGAGACTGTATCCATTTTGAACTGTTTTTTGAGCTTGGGTGACCCACGCGTGGGCTCAATTTGCGGCGGGCCTTAATTCCGTATCCATCCAGCATAATTATTAATCACGGTTAAACTGATTTTCATTACTTGTCATTTGTGACAATGATATTTCTGATGATTTTGGTTTAGTTTAATCATTATTCATTAGTCGTTGATCGGGGTTACGGTGAAAACAGACCTAACTGTCGTTAACTACTTTTGTTAAAGTTGTGAAATAGGCCCCGGATCAATCTGGACTCTCATCCCTTCTTCTCAAAACCTCATAGAATTCGCTCACAAAACACGGTTAAGGAATGTTTATAGTCTGCAATAGAACAAGTGTATGCCTATGGCAAAACCTGCTCGACAACAACAGGAATAAAAATAAAAAAACTTCATTTCCTCGCAACACTTATTCCTTGTTTTGTTTTTTGTTAGTTCTCCCTTTTTAGTGACCCCTCGCCGCGTGCGGTTTTTATTTCGCTCTGGCCCTATTGTGTGTTAATTTCCCCGCTTGCTGAGCTACGCCTCGAAGTGCACCCGCAAACTTCTCTTTTTTATCAAGTTAGCACCCAACTATAAATATCCACCGTTTCCTCGCCCACATGTATACGGCAGAAGTCTTTACTTAAAATATAATTGGGAGTGAAACAGAGATTTACTAGCCGGTCTCTAAAGAAATGGAGATCAGTGAGTGGCATAAAGTCTGTTACGTGAAATAGTTTAAGAGGATATCGCTTTTTTTCTCTCTCTCTCTCTCGGTTCTTTTAATTGCCTGTTGCCCAGTCTTTGGAAAAACGGCGAAAACTCTTCGCACCGATACGAGAAGGGTGATGAAAAACGAGACTAAAGAAACCATAAAGAGGACGAGGGGTTCGAGGGTTAAGGTGGATTTTCGTAGGGTGGAATAAGGGGTGTTTTCCTACACCTCTCATTTCCCCTCCAGCCTTATACAATCCTCCCATCCCTCTTTCTTTCCTCTTCCTCAAGTTCGCCCCAGAGGCTTCCAAGACAAACTTCTCATCTCTTCCATATATACACACACGCTCACTTCCTTGCTTTTTTTTTTTTTTTTTTTTTTTTTACTCCGCTGCTTGAGGCTGATCAATATACCATTCTACGTTTTTTGAAGGGATAAGGTTGTGTGGGCGAACGGAAGGCTGGGGGACCTCCACTTGTGCGTAGTCCTTAGTTTTAATATCCCACCCTTTTTGCCCTGACAAGCTTCCATTCGCTCTACTCACTACTTTTTGTTGTTCCTTCTTCTTCACCTTTTTCTTTCACTATAAGTGAGTCTTTCCAAAAAAGCCGCGCCTCGAGGCTGTATAAAATTACTGTGAATCGCCCTTTCTCTTCCTCCATTTTCAGCCAGTTATTTTAAGGCCCGAACTCATAGTCATCAATATTTGCTTATTCAAATGGAAACAGATAATGCATGCATAAAGCTATAGCCGCAGGAGCATGCGTCGTCAGTATCCAGTTTCGGCTCATCGCCATCGCAATTTCTGTAAAAAATTGAGATTTTCCCACCCGTCTTATCAACAAGCGTGGTTAAACGCTAAAATAACGAAATTTGCTTGTAATGTTCCAAAGTTTAATTTTAGAATTGGCCAAACCTTTGAAACTGATTTAAGAAAGAGCCGAACCCTTTAAATTTGGTTTTTAAATAACAAACATCTGTAAAGCCCCGTTTACACGATGCAATGTTTGAACCTGTATTGCATGCTGGTATTTTAAAAACATCCGGTCACTACCAAGGAACATATATTTTTTTAAAAAACCAGCATGCAATATAGCTTCAAACGTTGCATCGTGTGAACAGGGCTTAAAATTGGTGTTTGAAGGAGCCACAAATCTGTGAAATCACGTTTTGAAAGAGTGGAAATCCGCAAAACATGAGGTATTTGTTCGAGCCAATGTGATATAATTTGGGTTTGGAATAGGCCAAATCCTAGAATATGATTCTGAAAAGAGCCAAATTATAGTTTTTTGAATTAGCCAAACTTGCAAAACCGATTTGGCACCTTTTAAACCAAATTTTACCGATTTTTCCCAGTTTTGCGAGTCAAATTTCGTGGTTTCAACCCCTTTTTTAAGAGTTGATACCACGAAATTTAATTTTGTATAGCGTGAAAATTCGCGAAACTGGCAATAATCGGTAAAATTAGGTTTAAAAGGCGCCAAATCTATGCTATGGAAGAGCGAAAATCTCCGGCGAAATTGGATTTGAAAAACCAATACCACGACATTTTTTTTTATCGTTTTTTTGTTGCCAAATTAGTTTTTTGAGCCAACCGAACTTATAAGAAACTGATTTTATAAAGCGTTAAATTCACGTTTGGTTTTGATACAGCCAAAATCTCCAAAATTCGGATTTCTTAATGAATAGATATGTCTTTATGAAAGTGCAAAACCCACGAAAATTTGGTTTTTGAAAGTGCATGTAGCTCAATTTTACTACTGTGTATCTCCTGAGCTAAAGACTCTTAAACCAAAAGGCTTCAAGTTGCAAATAAGAGATAAGTTAATACAAAGCTGTTTGTATTCTATTGATGAATTTAAACTTATTTAATATTCAAATGACGATTCCTTATGAAACATTTTTTCTTTGACGTTGCAATGCTTTTACAAGGCGGCTGCAAATAAATATCTCCCTCTCTCTCTCTCTCTCTCTCTCTCTCTCTCTCTTTCAAACAATTTTTAAGGTGAATTTAGGAGTCCGATGGCCTCAAGGTATATACATTTATAGTGCGGGAGCCCACAGTAAGAAAAAACTGGGTCTTGATCGTGTCTGGCACCTGTACAGGACGTATTTTATGGTCTAGGAGATGACGCTTCTGAGATCGGCAGAAATTTTCCGTGGGACAGTGGCTCACGCCAGAGGTAGCTATTGAAAAACACACCTTTGAGTGCTTTGAAAACGACTGGCGAGAGTAAAAAGTCATTCCCCACGACCAATACGTTACGAAACCAACAACGCCGTCCAAGTATATATTGTAGATAACGCCATCAGTGAACTTTGGAAAATGTGAAATTTCTTGGGCGGATGTGTGGATTTCGAAGGCTATTCGAAATTGGATAGCCGTGATGGTGGTTTTCTAGTTTATTGCTGGCGAAGAACCAATTTTTACACTAAACAGCCGTTTTTAAGCAACCCAAAGGTGTGTTTGCCAACAGCTAGCTCTGCTGCGAGCTACGGAAAATTACTGGCAATCTCAGAAGTGTCATCTCCTAGACCATAAAAAACGTCCTGCGCATTTGACCTTACGATCAAATGACCTGGATTTTTCATACGTGAGCTCCCGGACTATTACGATTCATAAGGCCAGAAAGGTTAGAAATGCCTTTCTAAGGCCCGAGATGGGCTAATTCCTTTTTCCGTGGCCATTGCAACTCATTTTGCAAGCATTGCCGAAACGTTGCCAAATATTAGAAATAAATCGAGGCCGTCGGACACCTAAATTCACCTTCATCCATTCCTACGTCACGCCCATTATATGTATATGAACTCCACTAAATTTTCTATTTGAAAAGAAGCAATATTAGAACGCGCAATCAATTCGGGTGAAGAAAACGTTTTGTCTCGATCGTTCTTTATAAACAAATATAATCAGTGAATGATACGTTTTCTCCACCATGTTCCACGAAATTTCATTTTTGGAATAGCCAAAACCCGCCTCCAGCAGACTAGGCTTACCAGTGCTGGTGAGAACTGTGAGGTCGAAACGGAAACTGTATCAATGTATACTTGAAAGGTTAAACAAACGAGAATGTTGCCTAAACAAACGATTTTATGACTATATGACGCTAAACAAACGATTTCGGACATGGGTCAGGGTGCCGTGCGTGAAGTTGGACTATTTCTTCTATCTAATTCGTCGGCTTAAAATTGGATGACATGCCGATTACAATTTACCGAATATCGGTGACATTCATGAAAAATGCTAAACCTTGTGTTTGTTAAATGCTAAATGCTGAACAGATGGGTGTATAGTCCTTAGAAACGAGATATTGGACATCAAAAATACGAAATAACAGGCTTTACGTCGATAACATATGTTAAACTCCTGAGAATGAATACCCCTATTATTTCCGTAGATGTTTTATTGAATCGAGAGTTTAGGATTAAAGAGACTTAACTACAAAATTATCGTTTTTGAGTTATGGTGCTTTTCTGTTAGCTTATATTGTGTTCTACGTGGTGCCAAAGGGTGTAAGTCCCTGCAGCTTATTTACGGATATGCCACTTAGGACTATTTTCTGTCTTTTTAATGTCAAATTTCAAGTTAGAAATCTCCAACGATCCGCGTTGTAAAAGTTATCAATTTTTTGTTTTATAATCAAATTTTATGAACTTGAGGGGGTGTAGTTGAATACAGAAAAATCCTTTGCAAATTAGACGACCCTTGTCTTAGGACTTTTCAAGGGATTACTCCCCCCTCACCCTACCACCCTAGTCACCCTGCAGTGAATTCGAGGGAGTGGGGAGGCTGAAAATAAAGAATTAAACTTTATTGAAGCTAAATACTTACCATTTTTTACTTGTTTTGAGTTCCGAGAAAAAATTGCTCCCAGGGTGGGATTCGAACCCACGACCTCCTAGTTTCGCGCCAGGCGCTCTGCCACTGAGCTAGCCTGAGAGGCTTACGCTAACAAGTAAAAAATGGTAAGTATTTAGCTTCAATAAAGTTTAATTCTTTATTTTCAGCCTCCCCACTCCCTCGAATTCACTGCAGGGTGACTAGGGTGGTGCGGCGAGGGGGGAGTAATCCCTTGAAAAGTCCTAAGACAAGGGTCGTCTAATTTGCAATTAATTAATTGCTGGGACACATAAAGAAAAAAGAACAAAGAAAAATCCATGGAAAAGGTCGATTGAAAGTATTGTCTATTTCGAAAAAATGGGAAAATTGTAGTTAAGTCTCTTTAATCCTAAACCCTCGGCAATGTCGAACGATCCTCAGCTGAGCATCGTTTAATGACCAGCGAAAAGTTTTCCAAGGTGACTAATCTCACGTGTAGGGGACCGGGTCCATTCTGCCAACGAAAAGTACCCCAAAGTAGTTACGTTACATACCTACCTATAGTATATTACGTAAACATCAATAACTATTTTTTTTTTTTTTTTTTTTTTTTTTTTTTTTTCAGAACAACTTCGGACCCATGCGTTTTCTAAGGACACCTACGTACAAATGGAACGCAACAGGAAAAAAACTACACTTTCATTCATACTATCAGCAGAAGTCATGTTGAGCCCATGGGCGGAGATAGCCGATGTTCCTTGGCAGGAGGGGGGCTTCAGTCCTATGACTGGGAATGATCAATAGTAGGAGCGGGGGGTTAACCCAAAAAATGTTCAAACTTTCGAGCCCTGTACACACAAAGGCATTTAACAAGATTTTTCGGAAAACATGATGTGAATCAGACCGAAGAAACTCGTGTTTCACAAAGTTGTGCTGTGAATTAATACGCCCCTTCACAAGCTCTATGTATGTGCTCTGTGAAGTTTATGAAACCAAAAAAATGTTGTATTAGTCCGGGAGCCCACCGTATGAAAAATTCGGGTCATTCGATCGTGTCTGGCACCTGCACAGGAAATTTTTTCCTGGTCTATATGAGATGACACTTCTGAAATCACCAGACATTTTTCGTGGGACAGGTGCTCACAACAGAGCTAGCCGTTGGCAAACACACCTGCTGCTTAAAAATGGCTGGCAATTGTAAAAAATTGGTTATTCGCAAACAATAAACTAGAAAACCACCATCGCCATCCAATTTATTATGAACCTAGGCTACTAGTAAGCCTCGAAATTTCACATTTTTTAAAGCTCATGGCGCTGCCTACAATCAAATTGGATGGTGTTTGTTTTTTAACGTATTGGTCGAGGGTAACGGCTTTTTACTCTCGCCAGTCGTTTTTAAACCGCCCAAAGGTGTATTTGCCAACAGCTAGCTCTGTTGGGAGCCTCTGTCCCATGGAAAATGTCTGTCGATCTCCTAGACCATAAAAAACGTCCTTCGCAGGTGCCAGACACGCAAAAATGACCCGGATTTTTCATACGGTGTGCTCCCGGACTATATTATTCTCTCAAAAAATGAAGCATTTTGACAGGTTACGTAGACTCTACAGATCACACAACATACATACAGCTTGTGAACGATGCCTAAAAAATGTCTTTGTGTACAGGGCTTTAGAAGTACTTATAGACGGTGAGGATTTCCTGTTCAGGCCAACCTCACCGGCCGGCCGGAGCTTCTGGACCTGGCTTTGACTTCAGTTTGAGTCGCCTTGAAGTAACCACACATCAGTTGAAGTCCCGCGAACCCGCTCGAATCGTGTTGGGCTATGCCCTTCCATCGTCGTCCGGATAATATCAGTCTAATTAATTTATTAATTAACAATAAAAAACCTTCGCAACAATTGAACAGACGTTACGTCATTTGGCCAAGATTCGGATCTGCAGTCTGAAGGACTCAAACTTTATTGTCTGTTTGTTGTTTTGAATTCATTAAAAGAAAGCGTCAACTAGATATTACACTCAATCCTCCCTTCATCAACTTTCATGAGTTTTCTTGAAAACAATAGCACGGG
The DNA here is from genome assembly GCA_038030265.1 of Corythucha ciliata. NCBI lineage: Eukaryota > Metazoa > Arthropoda > Insecta > Hemiptera > Tingidae > Corythucha > Corythucha ciliata. The sequence continues at coordinate 32,665,284 of CM075937.1, read as the reverse complement.
GGAGAGAAAAGTCATTTTTATGAGATTATCAAGTCAATTCAAAAGCCACAAAAATCCCATAAAAGAACTTTTATTTTTAACTTTGGCTTCTAACCAGGGGACTTTAAAGGCTCTTCCCCCTCTCTTTTTCGGCAATAAGTTTTTCCTCGATACAAAAATTACAAGGAGTCGAGGGTGCGTGCTATAACTTCCACAAATCTTCATTCTATCATATCTCTAATTAAGTTTAAATTACTCTAATTTCCCTGGAGAGGCTTCTTTTTTCCAGGAATTTCCTCTTAGAGGCACATGGGAGAAAATGCAACCCCTCGGTTTCCCATCCCTTAACCGCCTGAAATGTATCAATTACACTAAAGGGTGAGAGAAAAATGGATGTTGGAGGAGTGTCTAATTAAAACAGCGCGGACGTTCCACTTTCTCTGTGCTCTCCGTCTCCTCGGTTGTATGGTTTGTTAGTGGAAGGTGGGAAGGGGGGAGTTGTACTCCTCTCTCACTTCACATCCCGACAGTAATGCCCGAAATATAAGGGTGGCTTCTGCGAAGGGGGTAGAAAGGTTTAGGTTATCCCTTGGACGAAGGACGGGGTAAATAGGGTTTCAATGGGGTGAGTGGGGAGGAAATGAAATTGAAGCGCAAGCGCGGTAGTTAGTTTCTACAAAAAAAACCCTCTCTCATCCAGTTTAGGAGTTTGTAAAGGACGGGTGGTGGTGGATGGGAGGGGTGGAGAGTTGAAGATGAGAGAGGGGTTTCATACTCACCCTTCATCTATTACAGTCTGGTGGATGTTGGGTGGGTGAAGGAGTGCTACAGATCAATAGAATAACTACATCTGCGTCTTTAGGGAAATTTCACGCGAACTCTCATCTCAACCCCTCTCTAAACCATGGTAATCGAACGCCCCCCACATCTCCGTTTCTGATAAATAAAATTAACGAATGGTTTTCGAGGGCTTTGAAGAGCGTGTTTTTGGGTTAATTGCTCGGAGAGTTTAATGAACGAATAAAGAAGAGTAGTAGGCTCATCAATGAGTTAATTAACACTGAAGAGCACAGCAGCTACGTTTCATAACTGCCATCATACTCAAGTGGATCCAGTTAACATTCATCACGGTTTCAAAAAAAATTCGTGAACCCTTATTCTCTCTTAGGATTTCGTTCTGTCAAAGACTAATTTTCTCCTCTGAGAGTACAATATCTCCACTGATGTATCATTAACGTATATTTCCCGTTAAACAATTTCACTTTTCATGAAAGACGTGCGAACTCTACAATAATGCTATAATCGCATAATTTTGTGTCTTCTAACTTCTGGGAAAGTGAATTTTATTCCCTTCCGATTAAATTAGGCTTCGTATAATATCTTGGCATGAAATTCAGATAGCTATCCTTAAACCAATTCTCCCTCATCAACCATTTTTTAAAGTTCTTTTTCCTCCTAACCACCTCCTTCCACAAGGGGTAAATCAATAATCAATTACCCGTTTCTGGAATTCTCGAACAAGAGGTGGAAAAGTGAGAAATGAACTAGAGAGATAGTGGGAGAAGGATCTGGAGGACTCCGAGACAATTTTTTTTTCCTCTCAAAAGCACTAATTAACGAAACTATCAGAGTTTTACAGACTTAGATACAATGAAAAATTAAGTTTCTTTGCACATAGTACAAGGAAATGGGTCTGTGAGAATAGGAGGGGGGGGGGCTTGTGCTTGTCCTTTTAATAGGACAAAAAAAGCCATTTGGGTATTTTCCCATCAAAAGCTCCGACTTCAAAAGAGTTTCTCCTCTTTTTAACTGCCAGTTAGGAACTCTTTTTTAATTAACAAACTTTTTTACGCGCAGGTTGGAGTGCTACGTATAGCCTTAAAATAGAAAAATACTGAGAAAAACCACACACAAAAGTTTTCTAAAGCTTTTTCCCTCCCATTAATTTAAAAAGCCGTCGCTCACAGCCATAAATATCCCACGTGCATTTAACATTTTTTTGAAATGTTGATAGTCAATCGATTTCGGTCATCTCAGGCCGGACAAGTCTCCTGGACTGACGGGTGTGTTCGGAATGGAAATTAGTGAAGTGCCACACCATGGAAATGAGTAACAAAGAAATCAACGAGTGAGCAAGTCAACTTCCCCGTAGGGAAACCAGAAACCCCTTAAGTCAGTTACTGTCTGCACTAGTCTACGCCAATCACCAATGCAAAACTCTCGGTCAATTCGAGGGGTGCTGATTTATTGATTATTTAGGCCGAGGTAGATGGACTTGATATTTATGTTCCAATTTTAGGAAAGCCCCATTTTTGAATCTAACAACCAGATTTCCGGGTGCCAAACTCAGGCATTTGAGATTTCAGGGTGCCAAAATCGCGAACTTTGGCCTTTAAGAGAACAACGAACATTGCGCTTTTGAAGGTACGGAATCCTCAAAGTTGGCTTTTGAAATAGCAGAACCGGTGAGATCGGGGACGAAAATGAGGTCGGTTTGTCCAATTTAATTTTCCTCGACCGGGTCCTCCCTCAAAAACCCATACATTTGCTGGGAGATGATGAGGGATGATTTCCTCATATTTTCAGATTCCACCCAAATTTGGTATTTATAGTTTATATAACCCTGAAGAACCGAATATGACGTCCGTTTTGAAATAAATATTTATTTCAACCCAGTTCTCACCGGGATTCTATAGGACGTTGGATGGTATACCGTATGGCAAATTATTTCAGGATATCACAGGAATTTACACAAAATTGGTATTTAAAGGGCTTTCAACTATAGAAATGCTAATTTGGTGCCCATTTGCTTATGACAATTTATTTCAACTCTCACCTCACCCGGACTCCAGCTACATGTGCATGTACCGTATAGGAAAGGATTCTAAAACTAGTTTATAATTGGATAATAGCATGATATTCTGGGGACAGCAAAAGAATTCCAGTTCAGCCAGGAGCATGGAAGAAGCAAAAAGGTATAATCATAATAATATAATAATAATATTTATTGCGTCCGCCATGGTAAGGCATTACAACGTCAAACAAAATATGTAAAAAAGTGTTTGAGAGGAAAAAGCTTCATTTAAATAAATTATTGGGGTCGTAGAACTCCTGAAGGCTGTACAGCGGATTCTCTACAATTAATGTTTTTACCTTTTTGCTTAAAAATTACTGGAGGAAGACTTTTAAAACTTATGTTCATAGCATTATACATTTTCGTGGACAAGTAAAGGAAACTGTTCATCGACTTCATCAAACGGAAAGAACGGAAAATTGTCTTTGCCACGTGTGCCGTATGAGTGCACGCCTGAAAACGATATCCCACCTTTCTCGTGAGCCATACACGAGCATTGATAAAGATGCCAGGTAAAGTCATAATACTCAGGCTCCTAAACGCATCCCGGCATGAGTCCCTCGGTCGCAATCCACAAATCAACCGCACAGCTCTCTTCTGCGCAACAAAGACCTTATTGGCATTCACAGAATTACCCCACAGCACTGTACTGTAAGAAAAGTGAGAATGGAAGAACGAGAAATAGGCCAACCGAACCACACTCGCGTCGACAGAAGAACGAAGGCGGCGAAGGATGAACATTCCCCTGACAGCTTTTTGAGTACAGTATTGATGTGAGCTTTCCAGGTGAGAGAACCGTCTAGATCAATACCGAGCATTCTTGCTTTGACACCAGAAACATGATTCAAAGAAAAATGCAGGTACTGAGTCTTACGGCTATTCAGGCACGGGAGGTTACCATTAGTCCATTCCTTTAAACTTATCTCACTATCCGTCATTGACGAGAAGTCCGGAATGACTAGAGAGATGTCGTCAGCGTATAAAATAGGCATTACGTCACCCGATGAACTAAAATGAAGGGGCAAATCATTCATGAAAATGATGAAAAGGAGAGGCCCCAAAATCGAACCTTGAGGAACCCCAGACAGGACCTCGCGAGCTTCCGACATGTAATCGTTGGCCCACACACTTTGAAAACGACCAATTAGATAAGAATGAAGCAACTTCACCGCCTCTCGAGCAAGACCATAATGCTCGAGTTTAGCGACAAGAAGGCGGTGATCCACCGTATCAAATGCTTTCGACATATCGAAAAACGCAGCACTGGGATTCTCTTTTTTTCCAGAAGCTCCAGGGCCCCAGTCACCAGTTGGAAGACACCATCGACCGATCCTCGACCCGAACGAAACCCATACTGACATTCATTGAGCAAACCCGATGTCTCGAAGTATTCAACCAACTGCTCATTCAGAATTATTTCAAGAATTTTACTCACAAACGGTACTAGGGCTATTGGGCGGTAGTTGGCGGGATCGTCCAAAGAACCGCTCTTGAGTAGTGGAATCACTTTCGAGTGCTTGAACGTCGACGGGTAGATGCCAGAGAGTATGAAGTATGACACCGTTGAAGAGGTGAGCCAAAGGTTCACTGATGTAGCCGAAAATGCCTGTCAGCATTGACGCTGAAATTCCATACACATCCGTTGAATGGCTAGAACTGAGAGTGCCCACAGCTTCATATACTTTTTCAACGGAAATCTCCCTGAATTTGAAAAGTGAGGTAGATGGACGTGGCAGGTCCTCATGGGATGCCCAGGCAGAAGATGTTGCTCTGGTTGGGTCGGGCGTAAGATCGTTCACCAACTTGGCCACGCTCTCCATGAAATAATCGTTGAATTCGTCAGCTGTTATTTCCGGTACATCTTTTGAAGCGAGAGATGAAGGATGCATTTCGCTCTTGATTACACGCCAGACGGCTTTAGTGCGATTTGTTGAACGATTAATTATATCCGAGTTAAATGACTTACGGCACTCATTCAACTTTTCTCGGTAAATTTTCCTCGCCGAGGAGAAAGCCACTTTATACTGAACTTCACCCGTCAACCTATAGAAGTGAAGGAGCGTCTCGTAACGAAGCATCATATCACTGAGCTCCTTTGTATACCACAAAGCGCAAGGGCGACGACTCGGATATTTCTTCCAAAGAGGAAAACACAACTCAGCAGAACTCATCAGAACGCCCATGAAAAAACTCCCTGAGTCCTCGACATTCCCCAGGCTGTAAAATTCACTCCGATTGAAGAATCAGAAAACGTCACTAAACGCAAGCATATACTTCGGCGAGACAAATCTATAGAATGCGATAGGCAAGGCCGAAAAATCTACAAGAGGCAAGTCGGAACGAAATATTATGGTTGAATGATCGGACGATACAGCATGATTAACCGTAGCTTCGAAGGCTCCCACCGCTAGATTAGTAGCAATATAGTGAGATTAATGCCAAATTAGACTTGCAGGGACATCGAAAGGGTTGCAAAATTCATATGATGTTTTATTTCTGAAGAAAGGAACAATAAAAATATTCCTGTGGATATGGCTGCAAAACGGGATAAGTGAAAGGGATAAAATATCGGCGGTGGTATTAATATTCTATGGGCAAAGTTACATACTATAAGTCTACGGGATGATGGATTGGTGGCTGTACGAATATTCTGGGGGCAGCAATCAGAACATCGAAAAAGAACGATGAATAAGAGATCGGTGGTGGTATCAATATTCTAGGGGCTGCCAATGTAACATAAGAAAAGCAATGGGGCAAGAGATCGGCGGCTACATCAATATTCAACTATCACAACATTGGAATATAATAATAGATAGAGATCGGTGGTAGTATAAATAATCTATGGGCAGCAAGCATAACATTGGAAAATAAATATGTCTATAGCCCGTCAAGAAGAACTGAACCCGAGGCCAACGCTCTCTCATTCAATTACTTGCAACTTCTCTTCCCTCTACTCTCGTCAACGAATAGTTTGTCTCACTGTCTTCCAAAGACAAATGTTATTATCAAGCTGAGGATCCATGGAGGGGGTAAGGACAAATAGCTAGAGGGGCTGATCACAGGAGGGCGAGGTCCACGTTTAACTTGACTAACTATAAGAGATCGGCATTGGTATCAATAATCCGGGGGCAGCAAAAGTAACTTGCTAAAGTAAACAGCAAAAGAGACATAGGAAAAGCATGCGGATATAGATCGGTAGTTGTATCAGTGTCCCGGGGGCAGCAAAACAAATGTTAATATTCTGTCTGCAGCGAAACAAATATCTATATTCTTGAGAAAGCAAAATAAATATAAATATTGTAGGGGCAGCAAAAAGAAATGTTAACATTTTGGGGCCAGCAAAATGAATGTCAATATTCTGATCCATCTTATGCGTAGATATTGTAGGATTTTTTGTAGATATATAATCACGAAAAGATATTGTCTTCCCACACGTCTTTTTTTATTATTCCTAACCGGTTTTCGGTCTACAAGGAAACCATCTTCGGGGAAAAAAGAATTCTGCAAATTCCATAAACAACATTAAGATTATGACTAGATTAAGAGTTGAAGGGGGGGGGGGACAAAACAACTAAGGACTTAACATCGATGTAGGGGTCATTTAAAAAATATATTACTATAAAACGTACCTTGTCAAAAACCTCTAAAAAAATGTTCGTGTAGAGCACGTCTACCACAGTCAAAAACAAATCTGGTAACTTAATTTCCTTTTAAAGCTATACTTTTCGGAGGAGCGCTCGGCGGCAGGAGTGGGTCGAGAGAAAGGAAGGGGGATACGGGAACCTCAATTCGCCCGTTGATGCAGTTCTCGTTGTGGGAGATTTCCTCGTGAATCATGAAGTCCTCCAGAGCATTCATTACTCCTTTTTTCCGCTCTTTCATTATAATCTGGGCCGTGTGGACCCCGTCACCGACGCAGCTGCTGGTGTGCTGTCTAAACCTTGAGTCTACTCGGCGGGTATGCTCTTTGAACCTGACAGCAAAACTTCGTGTGGTGCGTCCTACATACGTTGCTTCCTTACAGAACCCGCGCTTGAGCTTGTAGATCCCACTGCCCTTCTCAGGCTCTTTGGGATTCTTCCCGCTTGGTAGCATGTTCTTTAGAGAACCATTCGCCTTTAACGCTGGTCGATAACCCACTCTCTCAGCACGTACTCCACCTCCAAGGACATCCGACCCAGATAAGGCAAAGGGACCCACTTATCGCCACCAAACTCGTTGTTTCCTCTAGCATGTGCGGGAGAGATCGAGTCTAACAAACGATCGGGTTCCTTCTTTTTCATCATGCCATTGACAATATTGGCATTATAACCATTATTTACTGCTATCTCTCTTACAGCTAAACATTCTTTTTTGTAATTTTCTTCGCTCAGTGGTAGTGAAACGAGACGGTGAACATCTTCGTTTTTTGGACAGAAGAACCAGTAGCGCAGTAGCACATAAAAAATGGTCTAAATTTTTTTTTTAAAAAGTGGCGTGAGAACCCCTTTGTATCTTAACTTAATTGCGAATACTTGTACCTGAATGAAAAAAACGGAGATTAATCGAAAATTGTGGGAGAAGTAGGATTTAGCGTCGATACGTCAGAAATTATTTGCCACAGAATTACCTAGTAATCGAAACCTAGTTGTTTCTTGGTATGAAAAACGCGAATACGGCCTTTGTTTTGAGGACACACAATTTCCTAGGCATGTTCTCTTTGTAGTGGAATGCTATTTTCGGTCTCAACTTCAAAACAATTGGTTCTGGAATTTTGTAGCTATTTTTGTCGGATATCTCGTGCAATTTCCATGCGAATTGACTAAAATGTTGCCGAAAACAAACCCCTTTTTTGTCATCTTGTATTATAGGTCAGAAGTGTTCGAGAAAAAGAAATGCTAACTCTGAATAAGTTCGTACGGTACAATTTTTGGCAGCCCTAAAACCGACATTTTTTGGCATTCTTTCAGTTTCTTCTAAATATCCCGAAAACGAGTCACTTTAGAGGAAAATGTTCACTCATAAAACTTATTGATCATTGAATTTCCTACAACTTAGTAGTTTTCCACGACGAATATGGAACAGGCTACAGATATTCGAAACTATTATTCTTATATGGTCGAAAGTCCTAGAACAGCCTGTTTTTGACCAAATTCTACTCATTGTGCTTCACCGTAGACTATTTTGTAACATTTTTTCTGATTTCCAGTAAAATTTTCATGCGCATTACAACGTTGCCAAAAACAGACCCTTTTCAACTTTTCGGTTGAAATAATAATTTTAGGCCAAGCCAAACCGCAAAAATGACTTTCAATTTCTATTTTCAAGTATTACGAATATTAACAGGGAGGCGACGATGTGGCTGCTATCACTAAGTAGAGGCAGCATGCGGAGAGTTGTGGGGATGTTTACAGGCTACTATGCGCTACGTAAGCACCTCCACACAATAGGAATGGTGGCAGACCCAATGTGTCGGGGCTGCGAGTTGGAAGAGGAATCGGCTATGCACTTTGTAGGGGAGTGTGAGAGGTATGCGGCTACTCGTTTCCGCATTTTCGGGACAGATAGGTTGCCAGGCATCACATTCTCGAGGGCCGAGGGGGTCCGAGTCCTTCAGTTTGTGAATGCCGTAGATAGGTTTGCGGACCCGCATTAGGCTTTTCCGAGTCCGACCCTAAGGGCATGGCGTATGAGCCGGTAACGGCTTAAGCGCTTCGGGCTCGGCTAGGCAGGGTGCGGACCCACTGAATAATAATAATAATAATAATAATAATAATAATAATAATAATAATAATTACGAATGTTTCTATTCCCAAGGTACAGGAGTTAGGCGGAAACTGAGGGAGGATAAAGATTTGGCGTGATAAAATCAATTTTTTTCGGCTACAAACTGAAAGCCTGGGAGTTTATTGGCATGAAAAACTGAACCTGGCATTTGTTTAAAGTAGAACAATTGGATGTAGGGGGCTATGCAGCCACCAAACTTCACGAAGATTGCACCCAAGATGCTGTCCAGTCTCCGTTTCGGCCTCAGACTTTCAGTCACGAGGGCTACTCGGTCCTGGTCTCATCAGCCCGGCAATTGAGCCGAGTACGGAGCCGATGGATCGCCCCTCGCCGGGAGCCTAAATCCAGCTATTCTAATTGGAACGCTGCAGGCCACGGCGCCTACAGCCGCTACATCGCCAGTCCCCGTTTCGCCCTCTCGGTTCTCATGGGTTCTGGAATTTCCCGTCGCGCTCGCGTTTCATTCCCGCCGAAGACACCAGCCAATCAGAGAGCAGATTTTCCTTCGCGTTTGCGTTCCCGTTCCGGTTCTCTCAGTTGTGCAAAGGCATTTAATGTGGTGATGTATGCTTTTTACAACGAATATTTCATTTTCTGCGTTTTATCTGGGCTTCCTTTGGCCCAATTAATAATAGGAACTGCTATCGACTTAAGGGCTAATAAAAATACAAAATTATGTAGGCGACGTTTCGACGGTTGGTTCTCCGTCCTCTTCTGGCCTTCAATGACTGTATTCCTGACCATAGACGGAACATATAGAGGAGACAATGAATTACAGAACGCACACTAAAGCTAGTTTCTACAACACACACATACTTTTTCTTAAAAGATCAAAACATGATAAAATTCCGGTGTATGGACAACGCACAGTTCCACCTATGTCATTCCCTTCAGTAACATGTAAACAATAAATAAATACACAATTATACAAAATTAACAGTTGATAAATGTTATATTTTTAGGGTTTTGGCTTTTTTCTTCTTCTACTTCTTCGTTTCCTGAGCTTTCGCCTTCTTGTGCTGAAGGCATCGTCAGAGAACTTTTTTGGGTTTTTTTATTTTAAATTATAGACATGTGACGAATGGAGGGGTGTCAATTTCTTCTTGCTGATTAGAAAATTTGTTGTTGATGGCAACTGAGAATGTCTTCTGGTCATCTTCTTTTCAAGTTTGCAATCAGTGGCCTCCAGGCATGTGGTACATGAATTCCTTCATCTCTGTTGAAGTTTTCTTTTTTCTTTATTTCGATGGCTTCTCGAATTTTTCGTTTCTTCCACGAACTTTCAATGGCCAGTATTTTGGTATCTTCAAATTTGATGACGTGTGATTGTCCGCTGTACATGTGTTCAGCTATTGCTGATTTTTTATTTTTTATTCAATATTCAGCCGTAAAACACCGCAATATTGAAAAATCAGCAATAGCTGAACACATGTACAGCGGACAATCACACGTCATCAAATTTGAAGATACCAAAATACTGGCCATTGAAAGTTCGTGGAAGAAACGAAAAATTCGAGAAGCCATCGAAATAAAGAAAAAAGAAAACTTCAACAGAGATGAAGGAATTCATGTACCACATGCCTGGAGGCCACTGATTGCAAACTTGAAAAGAAGATGACCAGAAGACATTCTCAGTTGCCATCAACAACAAATTTTCTAATCAGCAAGAAGAAATTGACACCCCTCCATTCGTCACATGTCTATAATTTAAAATAAAAAAACCCAAAAAAGTTCTCTGACGATGCCTTCAGCACAAGAAGGCGAAAGCTCAGGAAACGAAGAAGTAGAAGAAGAAAAAAGCCAAAACCCTAAAAATATAACATTTATCAAGTATTATGGCTTAAAAACTGATAATATTAATAAAATTAACAGTGACTAGAATTATGAAAGACTTACATGTAGAGAAACTCGTTAGAAAACTTGTATACATATAGTGGTAACTGTATGGTCACACCTTTGTCTCAATAACACTCAATGAAACTACTCAATAAAACTAAATAACAGGACGACTAGACCTAGGAAACAAACAATCACAGATTAGAAGAGGGAGATTGACCCCTCCCACCTCCCCTCTTATTTTTCAAAACGTCCAGTAAGGGCACATAGCTACCATGGAGGTATTGCGTGTCTTCACGCTTTTTATTAGCCCTTAAGTCGATAGCAGTTCCTATTATTAATTAAAACAAATCGAAGGGCGTTAAATTCTATTGTACTTTTCCTTTGGCCCAGTTGGTCAAAACTTTTCCCTCAAAGCTCACCGCGAACGCCAAAGATGAACCAACTTGCGTCGCGTTGGCGTTTCGTTCCCGTCAGCCAATCAGAGAAAAGAATTTCCTTCTCGTTCGCGTTCCCGTTCCCGTTCCGTCGATTGTGCACCGGCCTTAAGCCGGGTCCTCCCCGTCTTGGTCTTGCCACAACGGGTTGAGAGCCGAGGGCGGCGATCGTAGTGCAGTAGCACCTCCGCTTCCCGGCGAGGGGCGGTCCACCGGTTCCGTACTCGACTCAATTGACGTCGAGACTAGGACCGAGGGTTGAATTTGTAAATATAATGAATTATGATGATTGAATAAGGAAGAAAGGAGGATTGAAGGAGGCTTGATGATTGCCAGGCAACAGATGCCAGACGATTCAGGGAGGATTGATGATGATCATGGCTACAGTTGCAGGGGGCCAATGCCCACTTTGTCAATTTCTAGTTAAATAATTGAAAATACAATCCGACTAAAACACCATTACGCTTTGTCATCAGATAATCTTCAATGGTAGACAGGCTAACTATCCAAAATAAGTTCTTCAAATTTCATAATCAGTAATTGATAAATCGGCCCTAAGGGTTTATAATTGATACTCATAGGTTCATGATTAGTCGTTAAGGGCCAAGATTGATGATTATGAGTTTTATGATTATTAACACTTGATTGATGAGGGAAGGAGGATTGAATATTGGAAAAGAAATGAAGATTGAAAAAGGATAGCTGATTGGAGGAAAACTGATGATTGAAAGTTAATGATTAACATTTGAAAATTAGGAGTTGATAGCGAAGAGAACATTTTTAAGGGTTGATGATTGAAGGCTGGTGTTTGAAGGAGGAGTGATGTTTGGGAGAGTGTCTGGTATTTGAAGGAGGAGTTATTATTGAAGATTGAAGGAGGAACGAAGACGAATGATTGAAGGAGGATTGAGAATTGAATGACGATTGATGGTTATAGCCGTTAATGGGTAAGGTCCGGTAATTGAAGATGAGTCGGGTAGATTATTGATTATTTGAGGTGTAGAATTTTGGATTTAGGGTTATGGAATTTTCGGTGTTTGAGGAATGAAGACTGTGGTATTGATGATTCAGGGTTAGTGTGGAACAAGACACGATACAACAAGTTCCCGTTTTTGGCGTTCATCAATAATGCATACGAAAAAAAATAAACAAGAAAACTTCCATGGCCGTATCCATTTTTTCAGTGCTCCGATCCCTCCGATTTCATGCTGGTTAAAGGGAACATGGGCGTGCGAGTTTTATTTCAAATTTTTCGTCTTGAGGAAACTGATAAATACTCTACACGGCAGCCTCATCAATCCTATTAGCACATGCGATCCAGACGAAAGCGAGAATGTCTCTTGATGTCATTTCGCCATTATACTCCTTGAAAGATTTCGACTTACCAACAATGTGATCTGCTGTTGAGCCGCGAAGGGTAGATGACATGACGTTCCGTATAATGCAACAAATTCAACACTCTAAATTTAACTGCCCCTTCCTAATTCATATAAGACCATTGTATGGTCTTATGAGTATGTTTACTTGCCACCACTCCATCCGAGAGAGTAATTATTGTGCACGCCAGTCTTTGTGATGAAAGTTGAGACAGGACACCGTAGGCCTATTCTTTGGGGTAGCTGAGATAAGGTTTCCCGGCCCTTTAACGTTTAGGAAGAACTTAATCTCTAATAACTCGCTTAAACACAAATTTAAGCGAAATTCAAGGGGTCCAGCAAGAAGCAATCTTAATTGCAAATAAATATTTACATTCCCTCCACCCAATTATTTTTTTCTTCGCCTTCTTCTTCTTGAAGGAATCACTAACCCTCGCACCCTTCTTTATTTTGAAATCGTTTTGCTTCGTCTAAACAATCTTCGAAGAAAAGAATTCTCCCTTCCCCTACCGACCATACCTCTTTTAATTAATTTTTCGTACTCCTCTCTCCCATCCACCATCCTTGTGCGAGACTGGCGAAGAGTAGGCAGAAGCACTAAGCACTAAACAGGCATAATGGGGGGATTCATACAAGATAATAGGAGCAATCTTATTATGGTGTTGTGAAGACTGTAGGATGATGTGGGGGATGAGTTGGAAGGGAGTCCCGACAATGGTTTCTGACTCTTTTTTTTTTTTTCTTTTTGTTAAGGAAGCAAATCTTGTCAGTAAAAAAGTAGGGAAGATTTTTTCCTAACTTTCAAAAAGTCTTAAAACAACCCAACTTGCACAAAAGGGGGAGGAAATTGCTCCGTTCTTCCACCCCTTCTATTCGTGCTAACTTCCACTTCTTTGCTGTTTTTTCCTTCCTACTTATAAAAATCTTCTTTTGTTATTTCACTGAACCTGATATTGTACTTTGCTCGAGAGAATTTTGCCCAGTAATTCCACATTAGGGATTTAGAACTCAATTTTTTAAGCTCTCAACCACCCTCAGGGGAAAAAAGCTCATTAAACTTCCTATTTCCTTATGCACACACTCTCAAACAGCGTTCCTAGGGTAAATATCCGTCTACTTATTACCTTGCCATCTTCGTCCTTAGGTTCAACCTCTTCTGCTCTTTTTCATCCTCCGTCTCTATCCCAGACGAGAAACCCCTTTGGGTTGGTCCCCCCCTACCACCATCATCGTTTTCTCAACGTGGATAAATCCGCAAATATTTACGGAAAGGAGATGACACCTCGCAACTGCGATGGAATGGCTAGGAGGGGAAAAAGCTGATTGGTTTCCCTCCACTCCGCCTGCCTTGAACCCCATTTGAGGAAAAACCTTTTTTGACGGTTTTCGAAAAAGATGACGGTGACGAAGGGGTGAGGGGTTATCGTGTGAGAGGGAAGGATATACATATCCTTGAAACGATCACGGTTCTGACTTCTTGTGTGCGGGGGTGTGATCCTTATACGATATGATGATGCGGCAGGGTGAGGGATCGGCGATGAAGAAGAGGTGTGTTGAGGTGACGCCGAATTGGTAAATGGGAGGAACGGCTCTGAGCATGAAGAGTGGAAAGGGGTTTATCCCTTGTGAATTAAAAGCAATTCCCGAGGATTCCTTCACCCCAACCCAACAATTTTTTTCGCACTCAGGTCAAACATCATCTCCAACCATCTTTCCCACGGGCGGAGTTTCCAAGACAAACTTTACGTAGGTACCTACCTTTGGTACTCGTTCAGTCTTCACTCACTTTTCTCTCTCGAAAAAAAAACTTGACCCACTATTTTTTTGAAAACAAAATAATGAACCTCAAGAGAGTCAAAATTTCCTTGAAGAATCCCTAAAGCAAATACAAATATCCAGCAAGATTAAAAACCACGCCCGCTTTTCCAAAGCGAAGGTAGTGAAAAATCTAAAAATTGCAGTTCGACAAACGTTTTCCAACCTATCCAAAAAAGAGACGAATAATAAATGAAAATCGGACCGAGGAAAGCTGAGAGAATGAGAACCTCTCCCTCGTATTTGATGGGCGAGGGGATGGGGGAGTGAAAGGAGATTGCTTCTTTTTCCTTCGTTTCGTTCGTTTCTGCTTTCCCTTCCCCCTTGCAACATCATCCTTTTCCAAGAGCCATCCGTTCACACACGAGCTACTCCTCACATGCAAAGCAAAGGCGGGATATATATCGAGGGATCAATGAAGGATTGTTTTAAGTGGATGGCAGAAGAGCTATCTCCTATTCTTTTTTCTTTTTCTTATTCCTTTTTCCCTCTTTTCCCGGGACCATCCCCGCCTTTTTTTTCTTCTTTTCCTTGAGAGAACAGATAAAGCATTAATCGAAACTCCGGAGTGTCGCCTTCCGTTCAATACTAGACACCCCTTCTCAAACCGTAATCTCTTTTTCTTATGTCCTTTTATAACATTTCCCTTTGTATTACGTGGAAACCTGGCCTCCATAAGTTGTAGTGCTCGTTGACAAGAATTTGTTTGGTCATCCTTTCCAAAGGTATATCTGTGTGAACATGGGAATGCCATATGAATCACTGGGGAAAACTCGAAGCCATTTATTTCAGGAGTGGAATTTCCTCGGAGCTAATTGAAACACCCTGATGTAGAACATATTCTGGAACATTTGCTGAGTCAGGAATTCAAACCCGCAGCAACAGTCATTCACAAGCTGATTTCAGCACGCATGAGCCGAAATGAGTCCCAAAATTCCAGCTACAATGCCTCCATAATTCCTACAATTAAGACTCCCTGAAATTCTGATACTCTCCTTGAGAAATCTAAAACTCCTTCAGGATTCGGATTTTCACTTTACTCGTTGCCAAAGTTTCGTCGAAACGGAGACTGTACCGTACCTTCGGTGAAACATTCGTGATTGTCCCAACATCCTCCCTCAGCCATTCTGTCTCATTGAGACGAACCGTTTGATTGGAATAATTGAATCTCGGGCAAATACAGGGTAACTAAGTAGAAAAAAAGACGTCTTTCTCTCCTGGGTACTAGTCGGAGTTTCTTTCTTTGTACGTGCTGTGATATATAGATTGTAACCGAATGTGATAAGAGATACTCGGGATGGAGAGGAATTTTTCTTTCATTGCTTGATGTTCCTCATCGAGGTTTTTTTTTAATTTTTTCTGTTGGAAAAAAATTTGCCAGATTTGCCTGAAGAGGTCGACGTAGTTGAGTCGACGAAACGTTGCAAAAGAATGAAGTAGTTTCGAAAAAAATTGTTGTTTGCCTTTGCCCGTAAATAGTCGATAGCTTAGATACTGTTCTAGAAAAAAAGAAGTCTAGAAAGTGTTTTCTGTTTGTCGGATAATTTTTCTTGCTCATTATTGTGAAATTTGGGCTTGCGTGGGTCAATAGTTTCGCAATTGTGAATTTTTCATCTTGATTGGACTTATGGTTTTTGTGCAATTAACTTATTTTTTGTCGCACCCAGGTACCTATTCAAATCTCTTTTTTATTTGAGTTCTTTTCAAAGAGCAAAGTTTGTGTCTCGGAGTACGCGTCTTAAGGTAAATTAGTTGTTCATTTTAAGAGTGATTTTCCCTTGCATGTAGTGGGATTTTTGAGTATCCCCTCTCCGTTCGACTGCAATAGCCCGCATATCTCGAGTGTCATCCGGGTCGCCGAAATATTTTTTATTTAAACGTTCAGTTACATTTTCATCAAATGACTCGGCTCGATCATTCCCATGAGACGAGTCTTGTTTTTTTCTGATATGGAAACAGGGCTGTGATTGGCTCGCATTTCGCTCAACTATACTATGTAATTACTGTCGGTAACTTGACATCTGAAATTATTAATAATCAAAAATTAAAAATTAAGGGTCGTAGGTGAGGAGTATCCAACGCAATTTAGATATTACAAAGAAAGATCTCTCCCACTTGATTGCTTTATTGCAACTTTCGTGACCGCGGTTTTGGCAACGCCATTCTCGAACGAGTCAACAATTAAAACATAAACGTAGAACGTATACTTGCAGATGTTAATCAAAATATTTCAACGACCATTGTGCAAACGCATACAAGAGACAAAGACACCAGGCTCCCTATTCTGTAACTCTTAACGCGTTAAGAGTGCGTTAACGAAATAAACAAAGTGAATAATTGAAAGAAATCAGCTGAGAAATTTTGCTAACGCGCGCGTTACGAGTTAGGCCGGTCGTCCACTGGAAGCGTTTTCGAGCGGCGCTACAACGAGCGACAACGAGCGTACATACAAAATGACTTAAATTGAATTCAATGCATGTAAGCCTGCAGTAGACGATGTCACATTCAATTTGAGCCTTTGGGATGTACGCTCGTTGTAGCGCCGCTCGAAAACGCTTCCAGTGGACGACAGACCTTACAGAATAGGGGGGCTTAATAAAAAGTTCATAATACCAGGATATGTGTTAGTTAGCAAAGAGGTAACTTTGCATGCGCCGGAACGAAAGAGCTCCCATAAGGTGGTAAAACTGCGCGGACAGGGCTCCAGGCGGTAGCGGCCCGAATCGGAGCACCCTTGAGCCTGACAGCGATGTTTGTGTACCTGCCACCTGGAAGTTGGTGGCAGAAAAGTGACTTGATGAAGTATAGGGAACGTATCTAGATCACTCTTGGTACTGGGGGATTTTAACACCCACAACGGTTTCCTTGACAGAAGACACACGACGACGGTACTATTTGATTTGACGAAAGCAATAATCAAGAAATTACATTCTCGGGGAATCCGTGGTAGAATGTTGAAGTATTGTGAGGGTTTCCTGGCGTCGCGAAACTTTCGTGTTAGAATTGGGATTGTACTGTCGAGTAGGTTTCCACAGGTGAATGGGACACCTCAGGGTTCAGTACTGAGCGTGATCCTTTTCCAAATGGCTTGGTTGAGAACATCCCGACCGAGAGATGTTCAGCTCTCGATGTATGTAGACGACATTATGTATGTACGCAACAGACCGATGATGTGGAGCCAAGGCTGCAAAGGGGGATCAACAAACCGGCGGAAAATGCGAATAACTTGGGATTCGCGTTCTAGACGGAGAAGATGGTGGCAATACACTTTTGAAAGCTAGGGAAAGACCATGAGCTAACCCGGCTGAGCCTGTATCATAAACGAAGTGGGGTGAAAGGCTCCATGAAGTTCCTTGGGCTCCCCTGTAATAACAAACTAAGCTGGAAGACACATATAGACAGCCATGTGAAGATGTGTAAAATGGTTAGCAACAGCCTGAAAGGTTTAGCCACTGGAAAGGTCCATTGTGCGCTCATGCGCTTGGCTGTGTTGTGTTTGGATTACCCTATGGAAAAAAACCTATTGAAAGCGCACGTCTGGCACGTCACACGCCTGGCTGATCCGCACATTGGCTCTTTTGAACACAATTTCGCTAATTTTCAATATTACAAGACCAAATGTCGCTCCTCGCTCTTATGAAAATCATTTCGTGGGTTAGGCTCTATCATAAACCAAATTCGTATGTGCCGATCAGTTTCATCTTCATTATCAGTTCATCATGATGATCATCACGAGCCTTGTTGGAATTGCCTCCTCCACTCAATTCGGCTCTGAAACGGACGGCTTCGAATTTAATTGGTCGGGTTGAAAATTTGCTGGTCGTTCATGTAAGGAAATTGATTTAACATTTGTTTTTGTTGTGTCATTGTAATTATAAATTAAAGAAATATTCGAGTAGTCACAACCATTTTTTATCATTATTTATTTTTTCTACTAGTTTCGGGGAAGCTCTCCATTCTCAATAAACCAGCTGCCTTAACAGAAGAAAGATACAACCCCCACATTATGCGTCAATTTA
Organism: Corythucha ciliata; assembly: GCA_038030265.1. Lineage (NCBI taxonomy): Eukaryota > Metazoa > Arthropoda > Insecta > Hemiptera > Tingidae > Corythucha > Corythucha ciliata. Next base: position 32,647,202 of record CM075937.1, on the reverse strand, counting down.
CTAAAATTTTTAAAACACAAATGACTAAATTAAAGGTCAGTACTCACATTATATGTGTCTCAAACGAAACTTGATATTAGACTGCCTCTCCGTACCTTGGACTACTTCTGGGAACCCCCCCCCCTTTTTATTTATTATACATGGAAATTGTTTTATTGGCCTAATTATTATTTTTATACATTTGTAGGATATTTTCATACGGTTCCATTGCTATCGCATCTGTTTGGAAATTGCAATTTTTATTTTCTAGCTTAATATGAATCTTCTCTAGAGTTTTTAGCTTTCCTTGATGTTGGTCTGCATTTAGCACTTTAACATCTACGAAATTGAAGATATGTCCCGTTCTTACATGGTGCTCACTTAGACCCGTACTTTTCTTCCCATTTTTTGTATCACTTTTATGTTTTGCTACTCTATTTTTTAATTTTTGTGTGGTTAAGCCAACATAGCTATTTTCGCAACCTCCACAATCGATTTTATAAATTACATTACTTTTTTGGGATTTTTCGTCCGTGTCTTTGATATTCGGGAATACATTTTTTAATTGGTTACCTAATTTGAAAGCTAATTTTATATTATTTTTATTACAAAACTCTTTTAAGAGATTCTTAATTTTGTATGAAACTTCCTCTATGAATGTAATACTACAAATTACTTGTTTTTCTTTTACTTCAGAAATTTTCACAACCTCGTTTGCTTTTTCTGGGGCCTTAAATTTTTCCAATTCTTTCTTAATAAGTTGTTTTACTAAATTAGAGGGGTAGTCATTTTTCATAAACAGAGCTTCTAATATTTTGACGTTTTCGGCATGGAAACAATCATCACTTAGCATTAACATTTTCTTCGTTTGGTTTTTAATAATGTTTATCTTCAATAATTCTTTTCAACAACTATACTACGGTATAGAACAACTATGGTATAGAAAAGAAAATTCTTCAGACAGACTTTTAAATTTTTATTCCAACCATCCGTATCATATGAAGATAAACATTATTAAAAACCAAACGAAGAAAATGTTAATGCTAAGTGATGATTGTTTCCATGCCGAAAACGTCAAAATATTAGAAGCTCTGTTTATGAAAAATGACTACCCCTCTAATTTAGTAAAACAACTTATTAAGAAAGAATTGGAAAAATTTAAGGCCCCAGAAAAAGCAAACGAGGTTGTGAAAACTTCTGAAGTAAAAGAAAAACAAGTAATTTGTAGTATTACATTCATAGAGGAAGTTTCATACAAAATTAAGAATCTCTTAAAAGAGTTTTGTAATAAAAATAATATAAAATTAGCTTTCAAATTAGGTAACCAATTAAAAAATGTATTCCCTAATATCAAAGACACGGACGAAAAATCCCAAAAAAGTAATGTAATTTATAAAATCGATTGTGGAGGTTGCGAAAATAGCTATGTTGGCTTAACCACACAAAAATTAAAAAATAGAGTAGCAAAACATAAAAGTGATACAAAAAATGGGAAGAAAAGTACGGGTCTAAGTGAGCACCATGTAAGAACGGGACATGTCTTCAATTTCGTAGATGTTAAAGTGCTAAATGCAGACCAACATCAAGGAAAGCTAAAAACTCTAGAGAAGATTCATATTAAGCTAGAAAATAAAAATTGCAATTTCCAAACAGATGCGATAGCAATGGAACCGTATGAAAATATCCTACAAATGTATAAAAATAATAATTAGGCCAATAAAACAATTTCCATGTGTAATAAATAAAAAGGGGGGGGGGTTCCCAGAAGTAGTCCAAGGTACGGAGAGGCAGTCTAATATCAAGTTTCGTTTGAGACACATATAATGTGAGTACTGACCTTTAATTTAGTCATTTGTGTTTTAAAAAATTTAGTAAATTGACGCATAATGTGGGGGTTGTATCTTTCTTCTGTTAAGGCAGCTGGTTTCTTGAGAATGGGGAGCTTCCCCGAAACTAGTCGAAAAAATAAATAATGATAAAAAATGGTTGTGACTACTCGAATATTTCTTTAATTTATAAGTTCATGTAAGGATGCAGGAGTTTGTTTTGTGGTTTGTCTGAAAAACTAGTTTCCTCCCATACACGAGACGTGAACTATAGGTAGGGTGACTAGATTTTCCCAGACGAAAGAAGGACCCTAATTTTATAATGGGGCAGAAAAAATATCATGGGCGGGGGGGTGTTGGGATTGATAGTTCCACTATACTGCCACTGATTATAATTAGGACATGTCCAAAATTTCCAAAACACAAAATTGGCTTTTTAAGGAGCCAAAACACGAAGTTTGCATTTGGAGGAGCCAAAACAAAAAATTCGTGTTTCAAAAGAGCCGAAACACGAAATTGGCTTCCGGAGGATCCAAAACACGAAATTGTCTTTTGAAGGGGCCAAAACACGAATTTAGCTTTTGAAGGAGCCAAAACACGAAATTAGGGTTTGCGAAAGAGCCAAAACACGAAATTGGGGTTTGAAAGAGCCAAAACACGAAATTGCCTTCCAGAGGTTCCAATACATGGTAGGAGAGGCCCAAGGGAGTGTTCGCCTGCAGCTAGCTCTGGTGTGGGCCCCTGTCCCGCAGAAAATGTCTGGCGATCTCAGAAGGGTCATCTCGTGGATCATAAAAAACGTTCCTGTGCAGATGCCAGACGCAATCAAATGACCCGGATTTTTCATACGGTGGGCGGCTCCCGGACTATGATTATTTCGTTCGGGACAATCTATCTTTCTTCACGAGGTCATTCAGGCTCCCAGGAAGTACCCTGTTTTAAAAGAAGTAGATTTTAGGGTGAAAAGAAGTACCGTCCTTCCAAAAGAAGGACCTCTGGTCATCGTAACTATAGGGGAAAAGTCGAATTTCGGCTCAGTTTCCGAAATGGAAGAGTTCGTCATGAAACGTCCTTTAAAAAATTGTGTCTCCACCCCGGGTCTTCGTATACTAGCATTGTGACATTATTTTTTATCTTTGTCATTTCTCTTTTCATTTTTAGACACACACTGAAGGTGATATACCGTGGGCATAAGCTATAGGTGTAGCCTCAAAAAAGTGTCTTCACTATACACACAACCTGTCCCTCCATCATTACTACCCTAACCATTTTTTCTACAGCGCATTTAATACAGGCCGTGCCTTATCTTGTCCCTTAAACTAGCCATATCCTCGTCTTGGATGTTCTTTTGGGTAGAGTGCTGTCACTTTTCCCGCAACTATGGTCCACATGAGAGAAGCCGCAAGTACTACTTATGGCGCCCTCTTTTTTCATCCATCCTTCGATAAACTTTTGTCCACAAGCCCTTCACAACTCGCCCTTTCCAGAGATGACTGGGAAGTGGAGTGATAAATTTGCTTTAACATCAAGCCGCACCCCCTCTCGTAAGCAAGCCTCTACTGGTAGCATCTCCGGCGGATTTTCAATTCAGCGCCTTATCAAAAGACCTCCATGAGAAATTAAACTGTATGATTTCCTAAATCCAATGAAATGTGTCGGCTTATTTCGATTTAAATAGAGGGGAAAGAGGATCTGCAGAGGAAGGGGAGCTATAAATCTCTGGCAAAATCCACCAGACCGTTGTTAGAGGTGGTGGGTGTGTAACGCAGTTATTGGACTTCAGGCGTTCACTTCACTTCATTCACCATAGCAGCTCTGTGATCCGCCTATTAACACCTTCTCTAATTTAAATCAGGAAATTAATTTATTTCCAGGACATTTCCACTGAAGTGCCTTTTGTCATTTAACTCTGTAGAGGGGAGCAAGAGGGGATCTTTCGAGTTTAATGAGATCCGCATTTTAAATTAAATATTAATCATTACCATAAAACCCCACGTTTTAACAATAATTTTTAGCTTGGGGTTCGCTTCATGAGATGTTGGAAACCAAAATAATTTAAAACGTTTGTTTTTTTTTTTTTCATCTTTGACTACGAAGTTATCGATTTTAAGCTATAGCAGCAGTCCGGGCTCGAAACTGTTACACAGGCGTACAATGACTTTATCCCTTGAAAGAAAAGAGGTCTCATTAACGAAATTGATGATATTCCTTCATTAATGTTCATTAAAGTGGAATAAAAAAAAAAAGTTACAGGGGAAGGCTTTACTCGGCGTCAATTTGTCTAAATTAGTGCTAAACAGTCTTTCCAATCTCCCATCATTCAAACAGTTCTCCTCTCTCACAAATTGCTGCACTGCAATCAACGTTAATTTATTACGATGGCGAGAGTTGCCGGTAAAGAAGGCAATCTTACTTAGAAATTTAAGAGATCTTACAATCGAGTTTTCCATCAATAATTATACAAAATTAGCATGATTCTTCAATCGCCACATTTCAATATGACTTATTCGACTTGTAATAAGGGGAGAGCACCTGGGAGACAGAAGGAATAGTGTCGTTAATATACCCCAGTGTGGTTTGTGATTTAAATCGAGACCGCCTTTTGTAGGGAAGGAACTGAAAATTCTTCATGAGCAATAATCATTAATTTCCCCTTTATATTTTGGAGCTCCAAAAAGGCTCCAGTGTAGGATTCTTAGCCAGATGGGGGTTAAATTAAGATGTCAAGAAAAACTTGATCCATTAATTTTAAACCTTGGAGGAAACAATTTTTTTTCTCTTTGAATAAATAATAATTTTATAATATTTTTCTCTTTCATTTAAATTTTTTTTTGTACACCAAAACTTAAGAAATGCGGGGGCCCAGGAGCAGGGGGTGAACACGTGTTACCATGTCGGTGATGTAGTAGAACTTTGGATAGCGATGGTTATCACCGTGCAATGATTCATTTCGAAGAAGCCATCGTGTTTTATAGCCAGCGATATTATATGAGGACGTTCCGTGAAGGGGGTTTTAACGGAAAAACATCTGGATCTTGTTTTATAAGGCGATCACAGTATTCACGGTATATTCAAATGGTGGGGATGAGTACTTTTTTTTGCAATGGAATGATGGGAACTGGATAAACCTTAGCAAACTTAAGGTGAAGAAAAAAAAAAATTTAGCTGCTTATTATGTTCAACTTGCTTTTTGTTTTCTTTTTTTTATTCTCATTTTGAAGAAGAATGAGGCCACTTCGTGTAAGACGGGAAGTCGGCCAATTTTTCATCTTTTAAGACTCTTCTTGTACCTCTTATACTCCTGCCATCTGTGCAGCCCTCATCTTCTTCTTTTTCTTCATCTCCTTATTGTTTTACTTCTTTCACACAACTACTTATAATAACCGCGGCTTAGGATAAACTCACGTTTTCTCGTCCGTCGTCGACAAAAAACCCCTTCCTCCGCCCTGGAGAAGAATATCCACCAAAATATAAAAATGTTACGTGACGGTCTAATTTCTTCCCACGGGAGAGAGAAAGGGAGATAGGTTGACAGAGAGGATTGAACTTTTTTTTTATCGCTCTAGCACATTCGCTTGTGTTTTAATAAAGCGGGATGCATTTGATAACCAGATCTCGTAGGAAAGATCTAAGCACACCTCTACCTCTCTTCGTCTGTTCCTCATTTTTTTTTTTTTTTTTTTTTTTCATCTGAATGAGAACACATCATTATGAGAGACCAGAGGTTGGTGCCGGACAGGATAATGAATATTTCTTTTCACATTTTTTTTTGGTACTCGACTCAGCGAATCCAGTCAGTAAGCTTATACCACTTACCGAGAGAGGATTACGGGAACAACGTGGCGGCTATTGGCGTCACTGTGCCGTTATTCTACTTATGAGGACAATTTTTGTCTTGTTCAAACAACACTCTTCAAGTTTTCTTAGCATAATTGGCACCCTATTTTTCCGGATTTATTTTCCATGTCACCACGCTTGTCTCAATTACGAGACTTTCGCGGTGCTGCATCATGAAGATTGATTCACTGGTTTTCATTTCGAAAATTGACACGATACTATTAATAAGAAAGCCAAAGGTTGGTAAATCTTAGTACGAAGTGACTATGGCGGACCAACAACCACCATATCAACATCTATGAGGGATGTCAATATCAATATCTATGAGGCTTCCTCAAGGCCCCGCCACACAGAACGCAAATTGACGCGTGGACCGCGTCGAGAAAAAAAACATAGCAACTGGGTACGCCTCACACTTTCTATTGTTATAGACTCATTATAGTAGAACCTCTACATGGAAATGTCATGGTTTTTCCACGCGTGGGTCAGAAACTAAATAAACAAGAAATATAATTTTTACGTTGCGTTAAATGAGTGCCTTTTCTAAATTATTGTCGCGAACCTGCCTCTACGAACCGCAAAATTGGCGTTTCCTCAATTCTTGCCGAGAATTTGCGGTTTATCTCAGTTTTAGCCATGTATAATTAGCATTTTTTTCTCTATTTTAGCCGAGAATCATGACATTCCCTCGATTTTACCACGAATTGGAAAATTTCTCACTTGTATTTTTAAGCGCGAATAATATCTCAATTTTAGCCGTGAATTTCCTACTTTACCTATTTTAGGGCTATAATATAATATTAAATTTAGTTCCACATCTATACCTCGATTCCTATTTTAGATGCGAATTAGTGGCATTTCTCAAATTGATCCTCAAATTAGCGGGTTTTCAGTAATGTGTCTGTGAATTAGCGTTTTTCTCAAATTTAGCAACGTATATTAGCGCATTTTCTCAATTTTACCCGCGAATACGGGTTTTCTCTCAATTGTACTGCGAATTATTTTCTAATTTTAGCTGAAAATTGCCGCGCTTTGCAACAATTTCAGCCGAAAATCGAAGGCTTATTATTTATTTTAGCTGTGAATGACGCGGTCTTACATAAATTTTAGCCGGGGATAATTTTTCCAAGTTTCAGCCTCGTATTAGCGAGTTTTCTCGAATAGATCCTCGAATTCATGTTTTTTCTCAATTTTAGCCACGAATTAGGGCTTTTCTTAATTTTAGCGAGGAACTACCTCTGTCTGCCTCTTTTAGCCACAAGTATGAATTTTCTCAAATTGATTTGCAAATTGGCGTTTTTTCCACCTTTTAGGCGTGAATTAGTAGGTTTTCTAAAATTTATCCATGAATTGGAGTTTTTTCTCAATTTCACCAGCGTATTAGCGCTTTTTCTCAAATTTTGCCGCGGATTAGCACTTTCTTTCCCTTCCTAGCACCAAAAATTATAGTTTCTTCTCAATTTTTGCCGAAAATTAACGATTTTTTCCTCTTTTATCCATGCTAATTAGCACTTTTTTTTCAAATTTTAGTCACAAAGCGAGAACCATCAAGAATGGACGTTTTCTCAATACTAGCGCCTGCTGAGTGATTCATCGCTTCTTTTTCTCAATTGTATAACAGCAAATTACCGCATTTTCTCAGCAAGTATGGCCGTGAATGAGCCTTTTTTCAATTTTTAGACGCTATACGAATCATCACTTTTTCGCTATAACTGCAACTGCAACTGCTGTATTAGAGCGCCTTCTCAATTTTAGCCACCTATTTAGGGACTATAAAAACTTGAGGTTGAGCGTATTTTCTCTATTTTACGCACAATGTTACCTTCAGATAACCCCGAATTGATGTATTTTTCTTAATTTCAGCGGAAAATGAGCGCTCATTCTCAAGATTAGCCGTGAATCAACGCTTGAAAGACTTTTTTTCATTTTCAAGCTTTTCGGTTGGTCCGGAACGGGGACCTCTCGCCCCTCGTCATTGTGCTTTAATGCTAAGTGGTTAATCGACCAGCAACTCTGGTGAAATTTCGTTCCCTGTATTTATGACAGGTAAATCTTAAGTTTCTCGGTCGAACCTAGCATAAAATTACAACTTTACCACCCGCTGGACTTTCAAGCAACTGACGCACCAACTAAAATTGTATTTTTAATTCAAGGTTTCAAGGCTCGCCAGAAGAACCATGGGTGATTTTTAAGACCTAAGCATATTTATTCTCACTCTTATAAATACTATAATGATTACAAATGTGATTTACCTAATTAATTGTTTAAGGATATTGTGTTTTTTTTCATTTCAAGATGCCCCTCTCCCAGCAGTCCCAGCCATCATCACGCTGTATCCTTTTGCCCCCTTTTCTGTCTCTTGTGTTCTGAAATTTCTCCACGGAAAGTTTCTCTATCCTTTTCTTTTAAGAGCCCCCCCCCCCTTGACCACTCATCCCCTGCTAGAAATTCTTCTCCCCTTTTTGTCTTTTCTCGGTTCACGGTTCGCAACACATTCTAATGAGTTTTCCAGAAAGGAAGGGAAACCCTTTTCCCACTCCACTTTTATTCCTTGAGCATGTCTCCTATAGCCGTATTATGGGGAGGTGAAGTGGCTCCGGCCCTGTATAGTAAGAATGAACACGAAGGAGAGGAGGTTCTTTTGTACTACAGCTCTCGTTTGTAATTATTGGATCAATCTCATCAAGGGATGGTGGAGGGGAGGAATCGTAATAAAATGAAAACTTCTAATCGTTAAAGCGATCTAAAATAGAACGTGATGGGGAAAGGGGTTGAGGAAGGGAATGAGAAGAGGGTAATTTTTAAATCAGTGTACATTTGCATTCGCTTGAAAAACGGAAATCGAGGAAGGGAGTTTAATTTCTTTTGACTTTTTAAGTTAATGAGGAATGCAAAGGTCCTTTTTATATTTTTTCTCGGAACGCCATTACCCTCTTGTCGCCCTCACTGCTCCCTTCAATATTTACGAGCTTTTTTAGGAGTTGTTTCTTGCATATATAAAAAGAATAATTAATTTAGTTTCAAACAATGAGCAATATTCTTATACATTCAGTTCATTTTCTCATTCCATCTCGATATAACCCCCTCCACCATTATCTGACTGTAATTTACCTCGATCTTGAAACAAAGGAGTTTTTCTTTCAATTTTTTTCTTTCCATCTGGGAAAAATGTTCTCGCGAATGAAATCCAAAGTTGTGTGGAGTCTGTCGAGCGACAGAAGGGTACAAATAAAGCATGCATATTCAAAGGTACCGGTAACTCCAGCAATATACTCCTTCCACCATTGGTCTACGTCTTTTCTCTCGCTTCAATATATATAGTCACGACCGGAAACAATGCAACACATTTCATAAAAGACCGTGTCGAGGACCCCTTCCCCTCTCACTGCCACCCCACCTGTCCGCTACCCCACAAATCGCCTTTAGAGTTTTTACCATCTTCTCGAGGATCTCTCTCTTCTCCCGGTGATCTACAGGCTCCGAGAGGTTATCTGCGCCCTCCATCTATATTTGCATAAGTTACCTTTTAAACCTTGTTTCAAACTCCCCCCACCCCCAACTCTTCTTGCGTTCCCTTCACCACCCACATTTTTTATTCTTTCCTCCTCCTGAGATTATTGTTCTATGTAGGTGTATTTGAAATTTTAAAGGTTCCTGCACTATGATCAAGTATACTACACTGATGACAATGGCATTCATTCTCGCGCTCATTCAGCTCTCTTCTCCGGCTTTTCGAGTTTTCAAATTCCATCCAGTGGGGTGAGTATACAAGAGCTGCGGTGGAAAGGATGAGCGATATTAACCAAAATCCTTTCAAGACCCCAGAGGGCGCGACACCCAGAAATCCACTAAAAGCGTCTACGGGTAACTGCGTGGGTGGAAAAGCGTTTTTCACTTATTTCTTCTCCTCCCGGGATTCCTCTCCTTATACTCACTTTCTGAAGCATTTTTTTCTCTCGTTGGCCCTATTAAAGATGCTTTTAACAAACAAAACTCGAACTCGGCGATTAACGGGTTTTAGAGTCCCAATTAAAAAGGAAACAGTGCCTCAAAAAAATCTAATAAGAGGGGAAGGGCGCCTTTAACAGGTGGCTACCCCCTGTTAGCTCTCCTAAGCATGCTAAAGAGTTAGTAGAACAAAAATCTGTTACATTTGCGACTTTCTTCTCCTCTTCTTTCTTCTTCTTCTTGACATAATTGCTCATTTCCTGTAATGTTTTAATGAGAGGGGAGTATTTTCTCTTTTTCATTAAACGAGGGCCAAAGAATTGTAACTCCTCCCTTACTTTGAGCTCACTAGGATTAAAATAAAACAACAAAAGGATAAAAAAGGTATACGTCGTGTTTTTAAATGTCAGGTGGCGTTTTTTTGTACACTCCTGGCATATGTTGTAAAGTGTCAGTTGTTGCGCTAAATAGAAAAATATATTAGCCTACTTGAGCACTACGGTTTCCGTTGAAACGTACAGGGATGTCTTTTAATTGAGTGCGGGTTACACCTTGCAGTGATACAACGTGTACTATGATGAAAACAGATGGAAAACCAACATGATTTTATGTTAATTCCAAAAATCTGACGTTCCTGCTACAATTTGATAAGATTTTTTTATAGGAGCTTGTTAGAACGATTCTGCAGAACTAGAGCACCATGAACGGCCTTTTCTTATAATTATATGTTAAATAATATATAATTATGTATATTTATTTAATTTTTATATTTTTTTGAAAAGAAAGAAAATAGTATATTATGCACCTAGCCGCGAAAGTGTGTCTTTGCCGGGCCGAGAGGAGTTGTACGGCCGAGGCGAAGGCGAGGCCGGACACCTCGAGGACTGGCAAAGCACTTTCGCGGCGAGGTCAATATACTATTTTTTTTTAATGAAGTGAAAACTAAGGTGTAGAAAAAACCAAATCATATTATTATATTATCAAAATTAGAGACTAATTAATGGTCTTTTGGGGTCTGAATATAGAAGGTTGGGTTATGACGTAGCTCAGGACCCTCTCGGCAGTTGTCTCCCGATTTTCACAGATGTTTAAAAACTCCTTTGGATGATTTTGTTTTTTACTTTTTTGTCATTATGAAGTGCAGTTCGGAGAATCACTGCTCGGAATGCTCCTGACGGACTCTTTTCGAAACTACTTTCTCGGGCTAGCCGTAGAAACAACCGCTTTATCGCCTGTTTTTGAGCTATAAAAACGTGTTTTCGCTTCATGAAGAAAAAAACAAACAATTAATTTATACTCATTTTTATTAGTGCAACGTTTCGTCAATCATTGCGTCGACCTCATCAGGCTAAACAACAACCAATGAATGTCCTATTGTTTTTTTTCAACAATATAGTACAAATCGTTACGTCATTCCGTTCCTTTTCTTGCCTTTTTATGCCGTCGTCAACTTTTTCACCGTGCAATACTGCACTCCGACAAACACGACGAAAAAAACGCTTACTACAGAAAAAACTCGTCAAACCACACTCCAACAATTTGTTTTGGATGAAACTTCAAGACTGAAATTGAGACAAACTCGCTGATTCACGGTCTATTGAGGCTAACTTCGTGCACCTCTAAAATTTACGAAAAATGCTAATGTGCTGCTCTTGGGGCAAGTCCACAGCTAAAATGGAGAAAAGCGCTAATTCATTGCTAAAAGTGAAAACCCCCGAACATTCGCGGCTAAAAATGAGTACGAGTGATAATTTGCGTCTAAAATTGTAAAAAAAAAAATCAAATTCGTGGTTTCTAAAGGCAAATTCAGGTAAAATCGAGAAAAACTGCTAATTCTTGGCTACAGGCGAAGAAAATGATAATTTTAAACTGACGTTTGAGAAGAACGTAAATACGCGGCAAAAATGAATTAAAAAAAAAAAAAAACTCAATTTCGTGACTAAAATTGAAAAAAAAAAAAAAAAAAGCGAATTCGCTGTTTCTGAAGGCAATATAACCTCAAATTGAAGAAAACAATTACTAATTCATAATTAAACGGGGGAAAAATCCCTAATTCAATAAAAGCGCTAATGAGTGGCTAATTCACTACAAAAAAGTTTGAAAAATGGTAGTTTGCGGCCACAATTCAGAAAAAGCAATAATTCATGGCTAAAACTGAGAAAAACTTAAATTAGCTTAGTTAGTTTAACTAATAATTTAACGGTAAGTACATGAAAGTTAGTTGTATTTCATCATTCTTAATAGAGGCTAAGGGGCGCCTTAAAGCGTTTCCCATTTGCCATCTCTTCACTGGCACGGTGGAGTGTATGAGACGTCATTGCACTGGCAATAAACATGTAAACACCTGGTGTGGTGTGGCTTCAAATGGAGCAGTTTTAAGCCAGCTTCATCATTATTTCTTCCTCCATGCGGTTTATCTGTTATAAACCTAAAGTTAGGTTTAGGTTAGGTTAGGCACAAGCACTGTGCTAGTTTATCTGTTATAAACCTAAAGTTAGGTTTAGGTTAGGATAGGTTAGGTACAAGCACTGTGCTAGCGCACGTTGCAGTGGAAAATGGAGCAAAATCTCAGTTACAGTGGTGCGATTCAATTGACAAATGGAGCGCCAAAATTCTTATCAGGACAACAACAGTGTGCACCAGTGTGAAATTCTCTTGCAAATGGTTAACGCTATTAGAGATTTCCACCCCGGGGCCCGATAAGCGTAGGACCGATTTTGAGGTGATTATTGCAGCGGGCATTAAAGCTGTGGAAAATTACGGGTCCTTGGTATAAGAGTCCGGGTTTTACAGCGCGTGGTATTGAAGCAGTTGGTGGTTATTCACTGTACTGATACACCACAGAAAGCACTTAATGAATCTTTGGGATGCCGCGCTTTCTTTGATTTTAGTAGCCGCATTGTCACTAAGTCGTCGGCGAAGGTGGCTGCAGAACGGAATATGACGTAGTAGGCATCTCACCTGAACCCTGGATCAAGGGCAGCGATGTTATTCGCGACGGAGGTGGAAGTGAAGCTCACCATTAAATGGTTCCGTGACCATTACTTCCATTATAATTATATTTAAGGTGGTCCGGTTCGCTCGGTATGATGCTGCAAGCGTGGCAGGCTGCCATAGCCGTGTCCCATTCGAGTTGTCGTAGAGTGAAGGCGGCATTACTATCTTTAGTCTATGCGGTCTCGTCCAGCACCGCGTGGCTGAACGCGGAATGTTCAGCTATCGAATTGTCGATCTTGTGGTCTATAGGGGCGATACAGGCAAATGCATGGAGTGTGGCCCGAGGCCTGAGGCCTGAGCAATGGGAGCGCCGTGATTAGTAACCAACGCGGAAGAGGACTTCAGTTGTTGTCTGTCGGTGAAATGTCGGGGCATAACCTCTGCACGTTATAAGGAGACCAGACGTCGGACTTTCCCCGGACATATCCTGCTATTAACAGCGTCCATGTACGTCCGGAATTATTTTTCAGGTGTCCGTTGAGATATCTAAAATGTCCTCTTTTTTGTCGTACTTTTCAACATACTTATAGTTGTAATGCCTGGTGGGTCTAACCCCAACCCCAGTTCCGCGGATTTTGCCTCTTTCAAGATAAGTTTGCCGATTCGTCTCGTTCAAAGTGGCACTGCTCACAAGTCACAACGAGCCAGACTTCTTCTCCCCCTATTACGTAATATGTATGCAAGAGTATTTAGTGATCAAGGACACTATTCAATTTTACGGCGGGCTATTTTCGAACCTTTATTGAATAAAATGTCTCCAGTTTAGAAGAAAAAAGGTCGCTATCTACATTGTGGAGATGGAAATTGAAAGAGTGAAGGGGAAAGAGGGGAGGTATATCTTGGCTTAGGTATTGCACGTTAGTTCCTCCCCGTAATCCTTAGCTTTTACTTTTACCAAAATTTCCATCTCGGTATCTCCATAGTCGTTGTTTTTTTCTCGATATCAATTTAGTGCCACCTCATCGCGATCAAAGTTGTGGCGAGCACCCAAAAGGGAGAATAATAGTGAGCGGGGAAAACTATTAGAAAACTCTCCTTCGTTTCTGTTTCATAAAGGTTAAGAAAGGAGGGGTTGAAAACAAGACAAGGCGATATAGAGGAGAAATGTGGAGGATGAAGAGGAAAATTGGCCCGCTCGACAAGAGGGTGAAAGGGGGCGGTAAAGGGGTTAAAAACCCTTGCATGCTAACTCTAATCTAATCCCATCTTTTCATTATTTCCCTTCTTGTCTCCCTTCGCCCTAAACCTTTTTACAAGCTATCTTTCCGATCCAGTGAATTGGACAGTGCCAGGCCCGTGTCAGCCTCGGGAATGACATCTAGATCAACTTATACCGACGTGCATGTAAAAAGGCATGTGGAAAATCGGATGCTCAGCCATTCCCCTTCGTATCCACCTCCTTCCCATCATGTTAATAGTATCACACTCACGAAGAGTTGATATGTTGAGCGTAATAGGAGACTCAAACCAGGCTCTTCTTTTCTCTCTCTCTCTCTATTTTTTTTTTTTTTTTTTTTTTTTTTTCCTGTTACTTCCATGTTTTATGCTAACGACCTCTTCAAGGGGTGGTTTTCCCATTTCGAAATAAATAATTCGTAATTTAAATCATAGCAGCTCTCAGTCAATCCCTGTGCACCCCCTCGTCTTCATAATGAACAAACACAATGTAGTTTCTTTCTATAATGAAAAAAAAAATTCCTTGTAAAAACCCTCGCAGAAAAAGAAATAAAAAAGGGCAGAGTGAGTTCGAGAGAGGCTACCTTCTGATTTGATTCACATAGTTATGGTGAGGGGAAGGGGCACAAAGAAATCTCTTCTGGATCTCTCCTTATTTTCTGCTTTAGCCCTCTGAACTTTTTTTTTTTTCAGACAGAAAAGCACCTCTGCATCCTTACTCTTTTCAATATCAGTAATGCTTCCTTTTTTGCAGTTCAAAAGATTTCTATCGCCTTTCCAGTCTTTTTAAAATTATTTCCGGTATAATTAATTGATTAATTTGAAGGCATACAAGGGAAATCTCAGCGACGGAAAAGGCGGAGAGGCAAAATTACAAAAATTCTCTAGTCATGAGGCGTCTCCTATACATATTATATGAGTGCGTCTCATGAAAAACTTCCGATTTTCCTGCCCTCGCCTAGCCAGCTTGCTAGACTTTTTGAGTGAGGGTACAATTCATACTATTGATAATCCGTCAAAGACCCTTCATTTCAGAATTAAATCAATAATCACTGAAAAATAATCACACGTTTTCTTCTAAGGTTTCCCTTCACCTCCTAGATGAGTCCACGAAAGAATTAATACCCCGGGAAAGGACTTGCGGGAGGCAAGTTGATTGCTTTTTCTTTGGATGAAAAATGAGGTTCATACTTGGGTTTTTAGGAAGGGGCGCGAGAGGGTGAAACCAAAAAGGGAAGCCAAGAGGAATACTTGAAATCCCTTGGGAACTTAAACAATCAAAACTCTGACTACATGGAATAAGGAAGGAGCATAGTAAGGGATGGTGAAAGTCCGTGGAAACTCACAGGGAAGGAAGGTTTTGAGGTTCTGCATAGAAGGAGAAAAGGTCGTGGGCACAAAAGGGAGGGGGAGAAGGTTAGGTTTAATTTCCTACGGTTATTAACGTTAACTCTTCCCCACCCCTTTTTACCACCGCCACGCTTTTCCTCGTGAAACTTCACTTCCGCAAAATTTCCAGTATTAGTTCTCTTAGTTCACTTCTGTAGCTTAGTAGCGTGGGATGAGGGTGTGCAAAACTTGGAATTAGTTCACAACCGACCCCAAAATGGGTAGGAGGCTCCGGAGAATTGTCAAGAAAGGTTCAAGGGTGGTGGAGGGGGCGAGTTTAAATACCGGGGAAACCCCGTTGCCTTCATCCGGTGGATGACGGCAAGAGATGGTGGAAAGCTCGGTTTTATAAAGGAGGAATGGTAGGGGTATTCGTAGTTTGAGCTTGAATGCTAACTAGGTTCATCATAAAATCGGACGTGATTCCATTATTGCCGTGGTGAGGAAGAAAGGGGAAAGTTATAATGACCGTCTAAAACTGATTACTTTGGAGTGTTTGAAGACTTCACAGAAGTCGAGATGACCCAACAATTGCAAGCTGTTTAGAGATGCTCAGTATGTTCCTCTAGTTTGAATCCCATTGCATTGTTCTAGTAAAACAGAAAGATATATAACGCATCAAAATGTACGCAAAGGCCTTGCCTTTAAGGTGAAGTTGACGTGATGTGGGACATGGGAGAAGAAAGGGATTGCCTTCTTCCATCACCGTTCTTCAGAATCTCTGCTCAGAAAAAAAAAAAACAAAAAAAAAAACTTATTTCTATCCTTCAGCAGGAGACCGATTAGAGAAGAAAGGATAAGATATTCACAGCACGGCCTAAGAGGGTTCCCGGAGGCTTCCTTCACGTCAGGGAAAAATAAGGAAAAGGGATGGGGGGAGGGGGCCGTTTTCCGAATCCCTCGCACAACGCGCCTTCATTCGCTCTCATCATTGCTTTATCCTCTGGGTGCGTCGGACGAACCTTTGTGAGTGAGAAAAGGACTGACCCGAATGAGAGGGTGAAATGAGACGAAGTGACACAAACAAATGCAACGAAGGTTTTCCATCTATCGCATTTTTGCCTCTTTCTTCATCACAGTCTTTTTCTTTTTAAGGTCTCTTCAAAGACCCTACCCTGATTTCAGTATGTAGGTTGACATATCCTCCGCCTATTGCATCAAATGTAAGCTACATCAAGCGTTGTTTTCTTTTCTCACAAACAATGTTTGGAATGCTGAAATTCGTCCATCAGACAGGCCCACGCAGAGTACGAAATTTCAAGCCGCGCAAAATTTCAGCTGTAAGGTCGGCAGAATTATCAATGACGGGTATTCTAACGAGAAACGAAGGTAACGGCCGTCCCGGCTCCGTATCCTAAACGCGACTTTTGCATATGTCTTGTGTATTGATGCAAACTGAACATATTTAGAAATCTTCGCTTTCTGTCCGATTCTTCAAAACGCCTTCAGAGCCTCTTAAAGGGTTAAAAAAAAATTAGCGTTTCGCATTGACGTAGCTTTCGGCCGAATTCCTTCACTCCATTGATGGGCCGGCGTGGTCCGCCTTTTTCCTAGCTATTACTTTTCCTTTGACTGATATCGCACGTGACCGCTCTCCACTGGAAAACTCGTGGAGCCTCCGGGAAATGGGCCGGAATTGATAGAGGAACCCCTTCAACGGTTCCTCTGATCGAGATCTGTTTCCATTTTTCGATCCCCGTGGCAAATAAAAAACCCCAAAAATACGTGATTTCGTCAATTTTCCAATTTTGGCTGTACCTATTCGCCAAACTCGCGTTGCCAGCGGGCGTATTTCGTGGCCAATTTTCTCAATGTGTTCCAATCTGAGCCTGACGCGGTTTGTGTGTCCCTCCGACTATGCCGCATTGAGAGATGCAGGCTGTTTTGGCCTAACGACTTTCAATACGTTGCCAATTGCGGAAGGTGGCTGGCAGGGAAAAAGTATGTCCAACAGATGGGGGATTTTCGTAATGGAATGTCGGAATCCCGGGACCACTATATGTACACGACGAAATTCTTGCACGGCTTCGGAAAACGGTCCGGAACCACGGGAAGAACCCCACCAACCGCACGTTGTTGTTGTTGTTTATGTTTTTACTTTACTTCATTGTGGTCCCACTATCAAGAGCGATAATTCTGTTATATACAATAAAGCTTGGAACTCGTGGCTTTAGTTTCCATGCACCCGTTGGTGGGCCAAAGCAAGAGTTTACAATTAGATTCGTTCGTTTGTCCTTCAGTGTAGTGGTGCAGATGTAGTTTGAGAAATCCGGGAAAAAGCAAAAGAACGATTTCGTGCAAATGCCTAACCTTACGAGAGCAAAAACGTTAACTTTATGATCGAAAATTTTTTGTCTCTCCACAGCTTTATTTTTAGGTCTTCTCCAACTAGCTTCTCCAAGTTTTTTGACACTTGACGAGTTTATAGCGTTTGAACATTTATTAATATTGACGTGGGTTCCCCCCCCCCCCTTAATGGAATTTTAGCAGTTTTGAAGTTTGCAGTTGAAAATGGCCTGATACAGGGAGGCCGAAACCGGTCCTGCACCTAAAAATAAAGCTGTGGAGAGACAAAAAATTTTCGATCATTTAACTGAAGATCTGCAACCTCCACTATCTCGCTCTAAAAAAATAATCAACTTTATGATTTATTCCCGCTTCCCAGACAGAAATTGATGAAAAAAAGGCAATTATTGAGCAGGCTATACTTAACATTTCGAGCAGCAAGCTCCTCCTAATTTTTCAGTGTAGATAGTGCTGCCCTAAACAGCCCGAGATTTGACAAACGAACGTTTCAGTGTAGTTCGGGATTACAAAAGAACGCTTTTCGGACTGTTCGCGCAGTCCAGAACAGCTCCGGACGACAAACGAACGAGCCTAAAGCCGGGAATACACTTGAGTCGAGGCAGGCCGCGCACCGAACGAGGCTGCTCTAGCGCGCCTCGACGCGCTAGTGTGTATGGCTTTTTTCTGAGCGGCGAACAGGCTCGGCCGGCCTGTGCGGCCTGAGCCATCGACTGTCAGTACATCAAAGTGAGCCCGGGCCGAGGCATGCCTCGTTGGTGCTCAGTGCGGACGGAATTTTTATCGATCTAGTTTAGTTTAGTGCGCGGATCGAATAGGGAGCCGCCCTAGTTGTTGCCTAAGTTCAAGTTGGTATCAGAATGCATACAGTATACTTAGGCCATTTTTTAGTTAGTCAGTTTTTTCCGTCATCTTCTTCTCCTCATCAAAAGTTGATAACACTGCTCGCAGCGCGCCAATGATCAGAAATGAGCACGCCTCGCCTCGCTTCAACTCTTCTTCAAATTCGAGAGAGCCTCGGCTTTCCTCGTTCGGTGCGCGGTCTGCCTCGGCTCAAGTGTATTTCCGACTTAATACTTGATTGTAATTTATAATGAAGCAAAGTTGGTCTAGTAACAAGCTCGTCTGATCGAAAATAGGTTTCCTTTTTTTTTTTTTTTTTATTTTCCGTGGTGGCAATAACAACCCCAAAGTACGCGTTTTCGTAGACTATAATATAATAATAATAATTAGTGAGCGCCGGGTTTCGAACCCGGCAGGCGCCAAAGCCTCCTTTGGGCTCATACGCCGTACCCCTGATCCAACCGTGTACTTCACACCGTACTACGCGGGCGTTTCGGTCGGTGCGCGGTTTGTTGAACGCACAGCGCCGGGAATGCCCACACGAAGCCGAGTGTGCTGTGTCACTGTTCGCCGCTGCCTTATAGTGAAATGGGCAATTGCTAGATTCGAACGTAGGCCCGCTGGGTTGCGAAGCGAGTATTGTATCCATTACACCACCGAGGCGCGCTTTTCGTAGGTTAATAAATCGTAATCAAAACCCAATTTAGAGAGGATTCCATCGTAAAAAAAGTAGCAATTTGGTGGGCCGGGCTCGTTCAAAATGAAATATCGCGGATTTAACTGTTCAAAAAACTAATTTCGTGGCCTTGTATGATTCAAAGAACAAATTCGGTTCTAACGACAAAATGTCCCGACTACAAAAACCTCTAACCACAAAACGTTACTTCACCAAAAAACTCTCACCACAAAAATTGACCAATTGACCACAAAATGCACCACGCGAGTGCATTGAATTGAATGGAAAACGCCATTAAACCACAAAAAGCTCTCCAAGGAAACGTATTGAAAACGTGAAATTGCAAATGTCATCGCTAATAGGAACACGTTTGGCTTTTTTGGTTCATATACCTCCTTGGTTGGGACTTTTTACTTGAGGTTTTGTACATTGTGAACATTGTCCAAGCTGATATGTACAGAGTACGAAAATTACATAATACATATATAATTTTGGACTTTGCCGTCTTTGGTGTGTACAAAGTCCGTTATCTCGGTAGTAAATCGGACTTTGTACGAAAAGGCTGGCCAGTGTCAGTTGTACAGACTACAGAAATAAGTGGGCAAGCGAACAATGTACAACTCCAGGCTTTGCTCGTAAGTCAATACGCTCAGATTTGGTATAGACAAGTGGAAATGGGAAATGACTATTGTTGAAGAATAGAAATCCCGATTCCCTCAACTTTGACCAGCTGACGTGGCCATAGGAAATAAATAATTTTGACGAGGAATGGGTATTGTCCTCAAATCAACGCGAAATTGCTGCAGCAAAGTTTTGCGATTTAAAAATCATATGCCCCCTGAAATTCTTTTGATTTTCAAGCGGAAAAACATAGCAACAGTGAGTTCGTGGTAGTCGTGCTTGTTTGAAATACGCTTAATCCTCACAATATTGTTAATCTTAGACGCGTATTCTCCAAACAGGTTTTGTAAACTCTACCAAACACAACAACACACTACAACTGGATGCTGCATTTCAAATCAAAATCCACCCTTGCTTCAATTGCTTCATCCACAGAGCTTTAAGCTACACTGGACCTTGTAACACGTGAAAAAGATGCAACGAAAGAAGATAAAACAAGGTCATTTTACAGTCTATACAGGGACTACCTACCACTGCTGTGGCTATGAGGGCTAGCATGTTTGTACATACTTCTCAATTTTCCGCCGAACGAGTCGTTCGAAACAGCCCCCACCATCTTACTACACACAGTCACACAGTGTTGAGGTTGAAACTTAACGAAGTGTGCCAACCCTTTTTTCCTTCGTCTTCGGTTTTTTATGCCAATCAAGGATAGTTTCTCTACTGGATTATGTAGGACAAAGTTGAAACAGAGCTCGGGCCGTAGGTCGGGCAAATAGCGGTAAATCATTATTTTTCGCTTCCTCCTGCGTCTGCAGGTGAAATAGATTCCAGGTGTTCTCAGTGAAATCATTAGATTGACTTAACAAGTTGAAGCCCTCAGCCGTTAACTATTCGCCCTCCACCACTACCTAGCCCTATAAATTAGGTTTGAAGGTGCCGCTTTCCTTCTCATTCTCATGAACTTCAATCAAAAGAAAGTGATGCTCAGAAGTGCTAATTTTCGTCCCTTCTCTTAGGAGTTAACAAGACCAAAAGCGGGAAGGGTTTCAAAAGGGTTAATTGTTTAAATGGGATGAAGGGTTACTTCCTCACGATTCCCCCCTTGTAAGCCTTTTACACATAAAGGCTGGTGGAGGCGTCTCCATTGCCTCCGAAGACAATCCTGCGAAGCATCAGGTGGGTTCTCAACACCTTTTCCTACAAACAAAACCACCTCGGGGCTTCTTTCCCCTTCTTTATTTCTTAATTAGTGGTGATGAAGATTCATTCTTAAAAAGGGGATGATTTTTCAACCCCTCTAGTCGCTTTCATGCAAACATTCGCTTCTTTTGAATGGCTAGACAGCAGAAAGCTACGGGAAAATTGGATAAACTTGCCTCCCCCTTGGAAAAATTTGGATGGGCGTCCAACCCTTCGGGTTAATGACGGTCCTGGCCCTCACTCTCATCGGCCCTATCACTTGAAAACGTTCTCCTGAAAGACCGAAACGGAGGCTTAAGGTCAATTCAGACTATTTGGACGTGACTTGGGAACACGCTGTTCCACGTGTGATATAAAAGTCCAACATAGGCTTTTGTATATTACCGTTCACATTGCTCGGACACGCATCATCCTACGTGTTCCCACGTCACCGAACCTATTATGTTTGAAAAAGTTTTTAGGAAGGTAAGAACTTGTTCGCCACAACCTGATAAATAAATAAGAATAAAATCACTAATTTTTGGTTTCTCAATGCAATTTCAAGAACCAAATTTAGAAAAAATGCCTAATTCAAAGTGTATGGAGGGTCTTTAAGGATAATTTTTTTTAAAAAACGCGTGTCCTGGAGAAAGTCCGAGGCTAATACATACCAAGAAAATCGCTAATTCGCTGATTGTCTTGACAAAAACGCTAATTCGGGTCAAAAGTCGAGAAAATGTTGATTCACGGTTTCTGGAGGTAGCTTCGTGACTATAGGTGAGAAAAAACCTATCCATGGTTAGAAGAGAGATAATACTTTTAATTCGCAGCTAAAATTTAAATAAATAAAAACAACGCTAATTCACAGATGAAATTGAAATAAAATGGTCGTTCACGGCTAAAATTAACCAAATGTTTTGCGATATACTTGAGATAAAGTGATGATACTTTTGGTTAAAATCAATAAAATACGCTCATGTGGCAGCTAAAATTTTTAAAAAACGCTAACTCGTTGCTAAAATTGAAGAAACGTGCTAATTCGTGATTTGTCGATTCAATTTCATGACCGAAATTGAGAAAAAGCTCTACTTCTGCAACTAAAATCAAGAAAAGTGGTTTTTTGCCACTTTTGAGTGCAGCTTTTGTGTTGTCGATGCTGCACAAGCAAGACGCCCGCCGTAATTTGAATTTTTTCACTTTTATTTGCTGTAACCATGTTCACTTTTTTTTTCCTTTCAATTGTGTTTAAAGTTATTAAAATAAATGTAATTTATAAAAATCTTTGAGTGATTCCGAAATTTCATAACAAAAATCCGTCAAACGTCATATAGAATTTTTCCTGTCAGCCACTTTGTAAATCCGCCAGATCTTACGGGAAGTCCGTGAAATTGGCAACGCTGTAGCTTGCTGTGGTTCGTGGCTTTGCCTGTGGTTTCCGGCTTTACTGTGATTGGGGCTTTACTGTGGTTAGAGATTTTTGGGGTAGCAGACTGGGAGATTTTCTTTGGTTGAACCTTTGCTATGGTCGGTCTGTCAGAGATTTGCAGTGATTGGAGCTACTACCACTACTACTATGGTTAGAGCCCTCATGGTTTGTACTTAGTAGTGATTTCGAGCTTTGCTGCTGTTCTGACCTTTGTTGTGGATGGGAGCTGCAGTGCTGGCCTTAGACGTTTGGCGCTCCCGGGCGAGTCTTTCCATCCCTCCCGCCAATTAAAACCTATAATTATCACTTTTTCTTGATTTCAGCCCCGAATTAGCGTTTTTCTTCAATTCAGCCGCTAGTTACCGTGAATTAAGAGCTTTATCCTGAATGTTATCCGCCAACTAGCGCTCTTTCCTCATTTTGCCGCAGATTAGTAGTTTTTTATTATTTTCAGTTACGAAGTTACCTTGAGAAGATACGAATTAGCGTTTTCTTCAATTTTTGTCTTCAATTTGGCGTTTTTCCACACTTCTGCGCTTCTTCTAAATTTGATCGGTGAATTAGCGAATTTTCTCCATGACTAGTGTCAAATCAAAAGAATCCATCTTAAGGTCAATACAGACTACTCTGACGTGACCTGGAAACACGCATTCCCACGTATGATAGTAAATTCCAGAAAAGGCTTTTATTTGTTTACTTTCACATTGCTCGGACACGCATCATCCCACGTGTTCCCACGTCACGTCAGAGCATTGTGAACACAAACAAACAAAAGCATTTTCTCTAAACATACCCTAGAATAGCCCCTTTCCCGCTCGCTGAAGCCTCCTCTAGCGTTTTGAAATGGGCCACTTTTTCGCCGTACACAGCCTCCAACATATGGATCATATTTTATTCAAGTTCATTGTTGGCCTAAAAAAAAGTGTGTTCTGTTTCATTCATTCACGACTCTGCTACCAACAGGTTATGGCGCCCATGTCCAATTAAAAGCGTGATTGTGAAAGATTACAAAGCTAAGACGTAAACCGAATAAGACGCAAGAGAGTTAAAAAGTAAAACGAAAGATCAAAGAAATGGGTGAGTTCGAGGTCGTCGTAAATAATATTGAAAAACTGACCGACTCGGCATCGTTTCCTCTTTGGAAATTCGAAATTAACATAATATTTGAGTCGAAGGGTTTAATTAATATCGTCGAGGGAGCCGAAAACTTACAGGAAGATGCGAGTGATCAGACAATAAAAGAATGGAAGCAAAGAGATGCTCGGCAAATTATTGTCGGCTCTCTCCATAAAAAACATCGTTCACACATTCTTTCATGTGTGACGTCATCGGAAATGTACAAAAAGAAAAAGCTCTGTACTATTTTCTAAAGAGACTCGGAGCATCAAAGAACGTCGACTTACGAAAAATTATTTTCGTACAAATTTGATAGCGTCAAAGACATGGTTACAAATTTGAGCTCTTTGGAAAATCTACGTTTTCAACTTAATTCTCTCTCCAGAGATAAAATCGATGATGAAATGTTGATGGCAAAAATAATTTCGTGTCTCCCGTCGAATGACTCATTTATTACTTCCTTGAACTCGACGACGAAAGTTGAAAAGACCTTCACTAACATGACGTCCCGACTTCTGAGCGAAGAAACTCGGAAAACTGACGCCGATTCCTCTAGCTCCATAGCTTTTTACTCGAAAGAAAAACGAAATTTTCGACCACGTAATGATTTTGACAACACCAAAAAGCGTCAAAATGACTATTTTCGTAAAAACGACGGCAAATCTCAGTTTCGATGCACAATATGCAAAAAGAATAACCACGAGCAAAAAGAATGTTATTTCCGTAACAAAAACAATGGTTGAAACCAGGCAGCATTTTTCGCCGAGAGTCAATCAACCACTAAAACCGGTGATTCTACATGGATCGTCGACAGCGGCGCAAGTGCGCACGTGACGAACAATAACAAATAATTAAAACAACAGCTAAAACTAACACTAAAATAACCGTCGCAAAAGGAAGCAGTTTCGTTCGAGCTGTTAGCATTGGAAAATTCGAATCAACCGACTGTAAACTGAAGAACGTTTTACACGTACCAGAACTCCCTGCTAATCTTCTATCGGTGAACGCAATAACCGAAAAAGACGGAAAAGTAGTTTTTCAAAACAATCATGTTGAAGTCTACCAAAAGGATGAACTACTCATCACTGGAACGAAAAATGCAAATGGTCTCTTCGAAGTTGAACAACCATCTCAATCCGCTAAAGCCTTTATTGCCTCGAGCAGTGACATCGTAGTGGCATGGCATCGAAAACTAGGACACCTTGGTCCGGAATATATCAAGAAACTCGTGAATTTGTCTAACGGATTAAAATTGACCGACGGAGACTTCAAATCGCTTCAAACTTGTGAAGTATGTCTAAAAGCAAAAGCCTGTCGCAAATCTTTCTGTCAAAACCGTTCTCGAGCAGTAAAACCCCTCGAAATCATTCATACTGACGTTTTAGGACCTATTGAAACGTACACTTGGGACAACTACCGTTATTTCGTCTCTATCATGGATGATAACACGCATTTTTTTGCTACGTTTCTCTTGAAAAGCAAGGACGAAGTAAAACAAATTCTCAAAAACTACATCGCTAAAATTGAACATAAATGGTCGTCGAAAGTTCAGAAAATAAGGATGGACAATGGAGGAGAGTATGTTTCCCACGATTTCAAACAGTGCTGTGATCAAAAGGGGATTGATCTCGACTATACTCCACCTCACACTTTAATGGACAAGACCAGAGCTATTCTCTTTGATTCTGGTCTGGAAAAGGAAATGTGGGGTGAATGACTTCTCACAGCCACTTTCCTTCTGAACCGAAGTCCGTCAAAAGCAGTAGATTCAACACCTGCTGAATTATGGTTCGGTAAAAAGCCTGATTTGTCTCATCTACAAGTCCTTGGGTCAGCCGCGTACTCAAAAATATTGACTCATACCGGGAAACTTGATCCCAAAGTAAAGAAATACGTCTTCGTAGGCTATACACCTAACGTTTACAGACTCTGGGATACTGAAAGACGAAAAATTGTCGTATCTAGAGACGTCTACTTTAACACTCATGACGAAAGACATCGTGCGGGTCCGTCTCTAATTGTCAACCTTGATTTTGATTTGAGGGATGACGCTAAAACTCCCACAAATGAGACCGACAACGAAAACTCATTAACAAATGACGATGACGTCATTGAAGATAATACCAATCGTTTGGAAGAACCGATCGCAGACGTACCTAATGACGATGAAGAAATAATTACAGCGGAAGAAACAGACAATGAACCTCCAAACACCGCAAAGCAAGAATATTTAAGAAGATCAACGAGAACTAAAAATTTACCCCAAAAGTTAAATGACTATCACCTCAATTTAGACTCACTGGAAACCCTAGAAGAAACCGCATTTAAAGATGCTCTAAAAAGCAATGAAAATATTCAATGGCGTCAAGCAATAGAAGAAGAAAAGAAATCATTAGCAAAAAAACAACACACATGGGTGTGAGCAAAAACTCGGTCACAACGACGAAACGTTCAGTCCATTTGTCAGTAGTGATGCTTTGCGACTGATGCATGCTTTGATTGCTCAGAAAAATTATGACATGGCTAAATTCGATGTGCGATCAGCTTTTCTTTACGGAATATTAGAAAAACCTGTTTACATGGAGATACCTGAAGGTTGGAAACAAATTAAAAACAAAGTATGTGAAGTAGAAAAGGCTCTCTATGGCCTTCGAGAAGCTCCATTCAGGTGGAACAAACGCTTTACCTAATTTATTTCTAAAAGTGAGCTGAAGGCTCTAATGCATAAGCCGTGCATTTTTAAAAACGAGGACTCTACGTTATTCCTTGCGATTCACGTCGATGATGGAATTCTGGCCTCCGACGATGAAAACAAGATTTCAAAATTACTCTTTCAACTGACACAAGAATTTGAAATGAGTGCTGTTAAAAATCCCAAAACATTTTTCGGGCTAGAAGTCGCTAAAGAAAAAGATGGTGTGAAAATATGTCAAGCAGAATACGGAAAACAAGTTTTAAACAAATATGGAATGCAAGCCGGCACCTACACCTTTCGTTAATCCTTCGGATAAAAACGAATCTTTGGTCCCTGGATTTCCTTTCAGAGAAGCCTTCGGCAGCTTGTTGTACATATCCACAAAAACTCGACCTGATTTGGCTTTCGCTGTTGGAATGAGCAGTCGAAAAGTCGAAAGTCCTACCGAAAACGACCTTTTAAACTTAAAAAGGGCCTTGATACCTGAA
This sequence comes from Corythucha ciliata, assembly GCA_038030265.1. Classification (NCBI taxonomy): domain Eukaryota; kingdom Metazoa; phylum Arthropoda; class Insecta; order Hemiptera; family Tingidae; genus Corythucha; species Corythucha ciliata. The sequence goes on along the minus strand of CM075937.1, from coordinate 32,620,699 downwards.
AGGCACAGTAAATGAAGGTATTCGCTATTCGCGAAATCCGACAGACGAAATCACAGCTTATTGCGACTCAGATAACGCCGGAGATCCAGAAACTAGAAAAAGCACTTCGGGTTACATAATCTATTTCGCTGGTGGGCCAATAAGCTGGAGTTCCAAGAAGCAGTCTATCGTTGCAACATCAAGCACTGAGGGTGAATATATCGCTGCATCGGAATGCTCTAAAGAAGTTGTATATTTGAAGAGCCTTTATGAAGAAATGACAAACAAAACTATCAGAGCCACCATCAAAGTTGATAATCAAAGTACCATAAGCCTAATCAAAAAAGGAAATTTAAACAGAAGAAGTAAACACATTGACATTAGATTTCATTTCATGAAAGAACTATCCGACAAGAAGATCATCAATGTTGAATATTGTCCTACGAACCAACAACTTGCTGATTTGCTCACTAAGCCGCTTCATACTACCAAATTTGCAAACTTCAAAAGTCAGATGGTGACATCTTGATTTTAAACCCTTTTTAAATACAAAATTAAGGAGGGTGTGTTGACATCGACGCTGTCGCTGGGAGGGGAGTCTGTGACTACTCCACTTCAATGGAATGAAAATTAAAACACAGTTGGCTTTTGAACGAAGAATTATTTTACCGACAACGCTCGAGACGATCACTTGTTTTTTTTTAAAAAAAAAAGATTACGTTTTCTTTTATCGTCATTTTCAATAACGAGTGATTTTCAGTAACAAAGAATTCACAGAATGTGTATCGGGGTAGTGCCGTAGTGGTACAACGGTATTCCACCGAATGTGACCAACATTTTGGTTGCAACTCGATTTCCAGGCACAGTTTTCACTGCCTGTTCGGCAGTTCACTGCAGTTCACATGCTCTGTGCAACGCGTCTGTGGAGTCTATGTAACCTATCAAAATGCTTCATTTTTCGAGGGAATAAATTTGTTTGGCTGCATAGACTCCACACAAGGCAAGCATAGAGCTTGTGAACGGGCCTTAAAACTTGTCACCTCTTCGTTAATATAGCTCTTTTGAAAACGTGTTCCAAAAACCAATCAGTTTTAGTCCGTTATATTTTTTCCTCAACAACCTCCTATCGTAGTTGAAAAAAAGCCAATCACTTGATGTCATTCGTTAAATTTATTTACTGCAGTCGTTAACAACTGTTATGCAATTTCAGCAGCACCCCGCAGTCCTGTTTCCAGGGGGCATTATTTGTTGGAATCAATCGCATTTCTCAGGCATGCAAGTTATTCGAGTAAATGCCTCCTCCTCCCTGAGGTTCACCGACTTTGACCGTTGATTGATGATGTTCCACGTTTGCCGAGTGTTCCTAGTGTCTAGGCTCTTTTCTGCTGATTGAGTGCGTTAACCGAACTGTAGGGACCCTGCTGTAATTGTATGTATACCTATCTCGCAAAATCTGCCACTCATGGCTACAACCGGACAGTCCTGGCACCTCTTCGGCACACGACTCGATTACTCTAGTCTAGTGCCAATGGGTTGTCCCAGGGGATAGATGGTGAGAGGGGGTGATCATATCCCTCTCTTCCACGATAAAAAAAATCCCAGAAGTAGTAATGTTGAGACCATGATTTGTTTCGTTTATGTTTGACCCTCCCTCGTACTGTTTGCTGCCGGGTTTGTTTAAGCTGAACTTAATGGGAATCAAAGGCTATTTCAAAATGGAATCATCATACCGAATATGATGCTTCTAGAATCAACTGGTGATTTTTAGTGATTTTTTTACCATTTCAAGCCCTATTTTCCCCCCCACCACCTTGACCGATTTGGCCCAAATGCAATACCGACCGGGGTCTTATGACTACTGATTTTTTTGCCAAAGCGCGTTCCGCTAAATTAATTTCTACGAGAGTTATCGTGCTAACAAGGAAACGGCCATAAAGATATATATATATATAAATGAATTCCGGAGACCACTGAATTCGTGTTCTAGAGGTTCTGAAACGTGAAAAAAACATGACATGACCCATGTTTGCCACCATCACGACGAGACCAATAGTGCATTTTTCAGAATGAAATGCACTAAAAACTCTTCGCCTCGACTGTCTCGAATGAAACCTGTAAAACGATGAAATGGTGATAGAGGGAAGTAGAACCAAAAATTTTTCTTTTACTCTTATACCTTTTTTCATTTTTCGTGCAGAAACAACAATTAATTCTGTGTAAAAGGAAAATGGGGCAGCTCACGCGAAAAAACTAAATGTGCCTCCCCCCTGAACTAAGTGGAACGCAAAAAAGTAACAAAATTACCCAGGGAAAGTTTCAAACCCTTTATGTTATTTATTTCGCCTGCAGGATGTAACTTAAATAGGAAACCCTCTCTCCTTTTTCTCCTCCTCCCACAAAACGTTATCACGTTTGTGTATTGAACGAGTTATTTATTCGGTTTCACGCAGCAACAGCAAAGGAAATTAAAACAATAATATTGTGACCCTGTTCCTAAATAATATTTTTCGTTCGTTTGGGAAAAAGTATATCCCTATCGCTACAAATCATGGGCCATTTCACATTTCCATGGAGTTTCAAATTACGTTGTAGAGGATATAGAGAGTGTAGTATTTGTTGGAGTGGTATGGAAGAAGAAACGAGATTGTTCTGGAGTCGGTATCTGTACTGGTTTTGGCTAACAAACGGCTAATCTCCTAAACTTCTACACTGTGCGCCATTTATATGAAGGTAGGAAGAAGCGGAGAGGGGTTTAGGTGTTTCCTTTATTTAACTGAAGCTGGAAATGTTCTGGAAGTAAATTAATTTCCTGAGGGAGGGGGCAAAAGCTAACATCCTAGTGGGTTCTCTGTGTTCGGAACGAGAGAATCTCCGAAAGCGCCGGAATCTCACTATCGTTCTCTCTCTCACTCTCTCTCTCTCTCACGCTCACTCTTTGCTTCAACTTCCACCTGACTGTATGAAGCACATTGGAGTTGAGGGGAAGGAAATGGTTATGGGCTGACGGGGAAGAGAATGAGGGGGTGTTCGCGATTCCTGGTTGCTCCTAGTTAGTGATATTTCCAATTTAAATGCCCTTCCGGGTATGAAGCTTTCGCGGATATTGCAGGTGGCAAAGGTGAAGTTGGAAGTGAGGTCGGCTACAAACAGCCAGGAAGTTCGTTGGACTTCCAGAAGGCGGGTTTCAACCTGTCGACTCCCAAGACAACTCTGTTTTGAGCAATACGTATAGTATTAGGGGTTATAGAAAGGTATGTTTAGCCCTAATGAGGCTAATTAGTAATTTTACACGATTTCATAAATACTTTTGTTGCTAGCGCGCAAAAGACTAAGTCCAGGGTAAAATAAATAAATATTAAATATTTTCAAGCCACTAATTTATTTCGAACAGGAAGGAAGGTCTGGGCCCTGATTCTTGAAAGTTTCGCATTATGTATTGCCTTTCGTTTTCAAACAAGGTGTGTCATGCCATTCATAAATTGAAACATGGAAAAGGCAGCAGCGCAAAATGCTCAAGAATAAGGCTCCTTAATCTAACAAGACGGAGCGTCAGACGTTGCACGCACGACCTACGCGTTATGCGGGTCGAGAGCTGTTTGTATACTGAAGTATAATTATGTCACAAGGGGAGTTGCTTCTCGTCATCCCGTCCAAATTCAGTTTGTTTGAATTCGCAACCCGAAAACAAAAATGGAGCTGTATCGATCAATAAATCGCACTAGCCCACATAATAATAGCTCACCATAACACTTCCATGCGACGGCTGGAAACATCCAGAAGATTTACTGTGGGCCTGAACTATTTCGACTTGTGTTTAAGTTGCATGCTGTCCGACCATGGCCCAGATCTCGTCGAACTCGTCGGAGTTCTCACGTTTGACAAGCACTAAAAAATTGTCAATATGACCTTATTTCGTCGTTGACCTCATGATTATACATATTCTTGAACGGGTGAGTTTAATGCCCACTGTACAGGAGGATTGTACGACAGTTCTACAACTTTTAGCTCAACCAATGAGGAAGAGGAGTAAGAATAGTGGATAGGTAGGGGAGGCGAGTAATCTTTTTCATACAAGCAAACAAAAAACTATAAAGCACGCATTAAATTTAAACTGACGAAAGCACGTATTTTTCGGTGAGGCCACTCCTTGTCTAGTTAATTTCCCATGCAAACTAAATTATTCCTATGCTTTCATCAGATATGCGTAGCTTGAACTCACCGTACTCCTTTTTTTATCTCTTTTTTTTTTTTTTTTTTTTTTTTTTTTTTTGTAAGTAAAAAGTTTGTTAAGATGATGGGACTTGATCCCGGTTTTGACCAGAAAGCAGAGTACAAGTAACCGACTATTTCAAATAAATTGCAGTTTAAAATTTGTTTGAATTTGTTCTTTTCACAAGCAGCTAACCGTAAGAAGAAGAATGCCTACAGTAATTTCATAACTGCAATTAAAAAGAGACTCACAATAGGACTAACTAGTCTTCCTCTCCTCGTCATCCATACGTTTCATACACCATCTCCCCTCAACGTCCTAATAATCGCTAATCAACCTTTGACTCTCCTCTCTCACAGACACGCAATCACTCTATCTCTCTTTCTCACCAATGAAATCCACCCTTTTCCAAGTCCCCGACCTCACCAGAGACCCCTAGTGATATTGGATGACGGTGAGTGCGGGGACGAGACCTTCATCTACTACTCAAAGTTCATTCAGATGCTAATGATTTTACCATTGCTCTTGTGTCTACCGTGAATATGCGTGCATGGCGTTGAAGGATCGAAAAGTCAAAAAGGGCTCCACGAGGCGGGGGTTATGGTAATAATTCTCTCTCGCTCATTCATAACGAGAGACACACAAGCTTGAGAATTTGCACTGCAGGATTGGCTAATGGAAGAGATGAAAAGGGGTGCAAAAGCCCCCTCAAGCTCTGCTTTCTAAAAGATCTCTGTTACTCATATCTCTCAAGCTCACTCTCATTCTCTCTTATTCGTTCTTCTAGGCCTTTACTCTTTAAAGGTTGGGCTTGCCTAATGAGCCTCTTTGAGTCGAAAAGGAATTTTGGACTGAAGTTATGAGGGGAGAGAAAGGCGGATAGGGCAGTCAAAAAAACCGCAGGGCAACATAGTTTTACAGGCCTCTATAGTGGGATGGGAGCTTGCCGATATTTTGGAATTAGTTGGGGGAGGGGGATCAGAAATATAATTACGCCTTAGTTACTGCAGAAGAATACAACGTGTAATTTCTTGATTCCGTCATCTCCTGGGGCCTTAATCACTAAATCACTGCACTGCAGAAATCACGTTATCATGGGCGCTTGGTAGCGCCTTTGTGATAAGAATAGCCTAGGCCGTTGTTATGAGTAGGCAGAGTGGGCGACCACCTAGCGGCCCCAGCTCATGAGGGGCCCCCGGCTAGGAATAAAACTCATTTACAAAATAATCGTTCCATTCATTAATATAATAATCTTTCCATCCATTCAAGACAGTCTGTTTGTTCTAGACCCAACCCCCAACCAACACCACCACTAGGAGCACGAAACTATTTAGTAGTAAAACTGTTAATCAAGGCATTTTAATGGCACGCATTGTACGTTACCTTACGCCATCTGCAAGGAACAAAGCATCAGTTTAGATTACTAGAGCACAAATCGTCTGCTTTTTAGCTATTGTTAACGTGCTAAGGCTTAGTTTGGCCGTTTTTGAAGCAAGAATGCTGAACTTCACCATTTTCCGGGCACCAATTGTCCGATTAGCTATTCGTAGGACGTGACTAACCAGTCAAAAAATTTCATAGCGCACGATTATAGCCATTCTGTAGCCTTGTAGGTCACGAATGCTCATTTTTGTCATTTTTAGAGCGTGAACTGTCAGTACGAGTTGGCCATTTTAAGATCGTGAATAGCCAGATTTGCTATTTTATGGCACGAATCGTCAGCTGAGAGATTTTCAAGTCTGGGCGCGTCAGGGTCTATTTTGTCTGCTTCGTTGCGATCGTCTGTCTGAATAATTTTGGAGCGCATAACTATAATCAGCACATTAGCCTTCAATCATTTACATGGCGTGAATGATAAGTTTAGCCACTTTTGGCGCCCGAATGGTTGATTTAGCCATTTTCAGGATGGGAATCGTTAGTTCAACAATTTCTAGGGCGCGAGAAGTCAGCTTGGCTGTTTTTAGAGCGATAATTGACAATTTGGCAATTTTTAGAGCAGCAATCGCCAGTCTCTTTATTTTTGGGGCGCAATTAGTCACTATAGCCATTTTTAAGGCGTCAATCGTCAGTTTTGCCATTTTGGGGCGCGACTATGGTTAGTTCAGCAGTTTTTGTGGTGGGAATAGCTAGTTTAGCTTTTTCAAAGAAGCGAGTCGAGTCGCTGTCAAGACAGTTTTAGTAGAGCAAAGCACACAATTTTTCAAACCTCTCCCTTGAGCAAATTCTGAATCCGCGTCTATAAGTATATGTACATAAACAATATCCACCCGTTATGCGGCCCCGCAATAGTTCTCGCCCATGGACCCCGCGAGGGCTGTAGAAACGGTCCTGTAAGTATAGGTTCCCTTTTAGCACCTCTCAATTTTAGTGAATAAGGTCCCAGATTTGTATGATTTTTTGATACGTTGCGGCTTCGTCAATAAATGTCAATATTCTGACATGCCCCGCCGCCTTAAAGGGTCCTAATGCTGGCAGCGCCCATGAAGCGTTTCCTCGTTTATATTAGCTCGCTCTGTGCACTCTGACCTTCGTCGACTTCTCTTATGCGTTCCCCGCCAGAAGTCATCTGCCTCTTCTCACATCCTTGAATGTAAGGACTTTAGTATTTTCTCCAAAATCACGTCTTTATCCATATCCACTATCTCACTTATTGGTATCCCAGCTGCCATACCACTTCGTCTCGGATGATCTTGCTCAGTCTGACTGTTTCTTCGCTGATCCCACCTCTTTGTAGAAATTTCTCCACGCCAGCCTCTTCATTCTGAAGTCACGCTTTCAGGCCTTCCTGGCTTCATTAAACTGCGGCCGATCCACAGTTCCGACTCGAAGCTTTTACCAGCTGTCCAGTCAGCTTGCTCTGTAGGCATTCAACGCTACTCTCCTGCTGTTACTCATCACCAGACTTGTACTCACACCCGGCATGATGGGTTGTCTGTAGAAAAGCAGTTCGACGGGTAGCTTTTTGCATGGCCTGATGACCCTGGTAGAGGACAGTTTGTCTAAATAGTATAGCCAGTCTCAGGTCAGTTTGGAGGCGTTTATTGACATTATTTGGGATGCTTTTAACAACCTCTCAAGGTATGCGTGGTAAGAGCACTGAAGTAATTCGAAGTCGATCAAATTGTCGTCGACAACATGATAGAGGCGATGTTGGGAAATAGGTGGGTGTGGGCTTGAGTTTATGCCTCAGAGGGGGACTCCTCAAGTCTCGTGTCTTAAAATCTGGCGAAAACTTTCTTTTGTCAAACATCATATTGTTTTTGTGCCGTGACACCCGTTTTCCACGTTTTAAACTCAAAACTCAGGCATCATAAAACCTGTGGTTGGGAGGGGGGACCTTGCGTGATGCATGAATTGGGACGACCGAATGGCAATAAATTGAGGTGCATGTTAGATGCGAAATAGTCAAAAAAAGTTAATGGCTCAAACGCTTGGGCTAGCTAAAAATTAGCACAGGCTGTGATTTTCAAATCGGTAGTGATTTTATGAAAGTGTTTGTAATCAAGATGAGAACGTTTCCATTTCCATGCTTCCTTCCATTCTTTATTTTTCTCCTTTCCTTCACAGCAATCCTCTTTTCGGTTCCATCTTTTTTCCTTACCAATCACTTTTGGAAAAAAAAAGGTTGACAGGAAGAGGGGGGTGGACCCATCTTCTGCCCCTAGCTGGTCTCATGTGCAAATGGTGGGATTAAAAACGGAGCGAAAAGAAGGAAGTTGGTGGGTGGAGGGGACAGGGTCCCTGGGATAGGATAAACGACGTGTAGATGTTTTTAAGGAATTGATGTCCGGGTCTTCTACTTCTTCTTTCCCTTTTTACTTTTTCTCGTACTCACACACTGTCTCATGGTTATATATTGTTCACCCGAGGAAGGACAAACAAAGAAAATGAATTCGGGGTAGGGTCGTTGTCGGTAGCAGAGGGTGTGGTGGTGGTGGGAGGGCACAGGGGGCGTTTGATGTATGAGCGAAAAAGAGACTGCTTTTCAACGAGAAAACGAACATAGCAATATTATGACGAAAAGCGAAAGAATAAAAAAAATCGTTTCCCATTTTTCCTCCGCGCTCGTTCGTGAGTTGGGGGTATTTTCCTATTCTGGGGTGTTTTTAAAAGCAATTCTACTAGGAAGCCATCAGTTTCCTACTCAATGTTGCGGACCAGATAGCACGGATATTATTCAAATGAGACTCACTCCCCGCTCTCTCCCTCTCACAGTTCTTACTAATTCGTGAGCCCTTCTAGTGATAGGGTGAAATTAACGACCCTGAAGAACAACAAAGAGCGATTGGACGCGTGCTTTGATTACGCCTCGTTGAATATCCAAAATTTGAGAAACGTCCTCCCTCATCCCAACAGTAATCGAATCGCTTTTGAATCTGGGATATAAGCTGAGGGTTTTTTCGTTGCGAAAACTTTTTTTATATTATTTCTAACACACGGCCATGTAGCACACCCCTCACGCTATGGCCGTTGATTAGAAAATTCCTCTGTTCGGATGACCAAATCCTTCTTATTCTTCATTCTCGAAGGAAAAGGAAAGGAAGTGCAACGCCTGTAGTCCTCCGTCCTATACGATGCCGCAATCATTGCCTACTTATATTCTTTGCTTCCAGAAGGCTGACCAACTGAAAAAGAGTTAAATGTAGCGAAAATTGGAACCCCCGGTCGTCTGATAGGGGGATAGGGGCGATCCTTCTCGTAAAAAAGAAGAAGGAAACCTCTTCAGCATCATCACCACATCCACTTCTGGGTTTGTTGCACAGTTACATTCCTAGATAACCTCTAAGAAGAGTTTCCGTGGAGAACGGTCATTGTTATATTTTTCAGACAAGAAAAATTTTTTTGCACCAATTCTTGTTTTTTTTTGTTGGAGAACTCACACATCCTCAGACATCAGCCGCGGATAAAAACTAATCAGAACAGGGGTCAACTGCTTCGGGATATCAAACAAAGTCAAAAATTATGATTATTCATGGAAAACATTATCATTTTTTTTTTTCTCGTAAGTGAAGAAAAAAAAAGGGTGCGTCCCCAGATCCCAATCCTTAACGATTCATTGTTGACTACCTGAAAGAATTAATACTTCTTTCTCTCTCTCATAAGAGTCCAGCTTGGGGTAGCAAAGGGGGTCTCCGCAGCTTCCCCCTCACACCACTCATCTACCTCCCGTAAAAATTTAGGTGACACGCTTCTAACACATAATTCAAGATTAACTTGCATCCAACACAATGGAACGTAGGAGGGATTTCTTTTCTTTTCCCCTCCCTTTTTTTATCTTCTTTTCACATCTCATAAATGATAACCGCTTCCAGACTTATAATTCTTTCTTCCCCGTAAAAAGAAAAAGAGAACCTTTTTGCCCCTACTCTCTTCAACCGCTTTCTTTAAAAATTTTTGTTCTTCGAACATTCTTTCAAATTCTGGTTTCTTTAGACGCTTACAGTTTACTGAATGAAAGGTGTGCGAACTTATGAAGGCTACCCACACGAAATGGTCAGACTTGCTATACGAGCCTTTAGAGCGCCCAGTGCACTTTTCAAAAAATTATAAGAAGAAGACGCCCAATACGTTGAACGCTACAACGACGTTCAAGCGGAGAAAAGCGTCAAGTTGGGATTAGTTACACTCTTGGACAAACCTCCTTTCAAACATTCTTCAGTTGTAATCAAGGTGACTAAATTTTCTATAGGTGCCGCAGATCACTGTCCTTCACCTACGTCACGAGCAGTCCCAACCGCCATTGCGTTGGACCCAGTACATTATTAATTGTTATTGGACTGTGATTTTTGAGGATTCATAAGCTTCAATTTCAAAATTAACTTGCTCTGCTGCTCTAGGGTGAGCAATCGGGAGCAAAGGACTGCTGGTGACGTCAGTCTCCACCCCTCCCGACCGAAGGGCAGGGGGAAATCTGCGGCACCTATAGTAAAGTTTAGTCACCTTGAGTTGTAATCATCTCTACAATCAATCGCACTTGCATACGTATAATCAATGCTCATTTTAGTTCGATGTTTTTTTTCTGTGTCCAATTAGTAAGTCAGTGGGTAAGCGATAGAATGTTAGAGCGACGGAGACAACGAGAGACAATTGAAGAACGAAATGGATAATTCCTATACCGCACATAGTTCGTCCGTAAACTGAATCAAGGTCTAAACCTCGCCCGAAACAATTTAATCCAGAAATTCTTCATGGCGGAATTTGCTGCTGCGTTGTCTCGTATAGTAACAATGGCAAGATGAGCGTGTTGGCGGCTGTATAGCCCAGCTTGCAAAAAAAAAATAATCAAGGCCGCTTGAGTACGCTTTTCATCGCCCTTCTCCTAATCGTACTCATAAGTGTTTCGTAATTCTACTTAACCATTTGTTTGGGCTGAAATGAAAGGCTTTGAGGCTTTAAAAACGAAGTGAAGGGGAAGATTACTGCTCTTGAAAACTTAAGATGCTCATTTTCCGTTGCCTTATGAAAGCTTAAAACTTGATGAATTCTAGCGAGGCGCTGCTATTAATAGCCCCCTCTCCAAAAAACCAAGACGACACCTCTCATAAACGACACCTCAATCAAAGTAGCCTACAACTCATCCCCAGCATACGCCCCCACACCCTTCCAACAAAATTTCAAGACTAAAAAAACATCCCTTTTTGAAAGTTATTAAAAAGAGGGTTACCGCACGTACAATGAGGAGACGTGAAGGGCCACCACACGGAGGCTTAATTTTCAGCTTCGATAAGCGAGAAATTATAAAGAGACAGGAAAGGGAATTTTGCTAGGACAGTCATGGTCATTTGGAAACTGGTCAACCCTTTCTCCAATTATTATCATCATCCCCTAACGACTGTTCAGAAGGGGATGACGGCGGGAAGAGGGCTCAAATGAGGGGGATGACTAGGCACGGTGGTATCATTTAAAATCAAAAGTGGCCTCACTAAAACTCTGACACAGGGTTGATTTGGTGAATGGTGACTTGTGAGTCAAATACATATTCAAATTATGATAATAGATAAGAGAATCTGTTCTTTTTCCCTTGAGAACGCCATGGTTTAAAAAAGTTATTCTTTAAAAATGCTGACTCGGTGCAAGGCTAACAGCGAAACACTTGCACTTGAGAAAATGGTGTGAGAGAGGCTTAATCTGACAGTGTACTGGGTTACATTTTTTTCGTGGAAGACAAGTTTACAGCAGCACAAGTGCACAACAATAAGAAAGAAAGTAGGTAAATAGTATAAATAAAATGTACATGTATGTGCACCAATTTGGTGCATGGAAAATTGTAAATCATTCAACGACAACCCCGCCTATACATATGTGTGTGTGCGGTGTACACGCGGCACACCACACCGCAAAAGTCATAGAACGGCGTCAGTATATTGTAACTGCTGAATTCATTCATGTTCTTCACCCGCTGACAACTGCTAAGCAAATGTGAGGGACGAATGGAATCTCTGTCGGACTGGCCGATTTCGGAGCCATCGACTGGGCTTTCAGGGGGGGCCATGGGCATTTCTTAGTATTTACGCTTGCTCCTCAAAGTTTCTGGGCTTAATACGCAAGTTTATGGAAATGGTATAAAGCTTTTGGCAGCACGGTCAAATCGGCTCGTTTGTCCGCTGTTCTACGTGCAGTGTTCTGCAATTCCAAAAGAAAGTTTCTTCGGAAATTGAAATTACCGCAGGATCCAGGTGAAGGACAATATAGGGGCGATCAAAACCCCCGAATGGCTCCTGCACAGCGTGCACACTATTATTATCAATTCCATTAAGGAATTCCCAAGTTCGCCCGATTCAATATAATTTTATGGCGGGAAAATACCAAGTTTCGTGACCAATTACTTAAATTTGTGACTCTAAAGGCCTCTTATTGGCTTGATGGATATTCCTTATAAATAAGAGCTATACATCTCTTCAGCCCTGAATTCAGCTAAGTTCAGTCCTGTCTTGTTTTGAGAGGTACTCGGAGGCCCGTAATGTCCTTGTTGGGAACTAAGGCTTCATTTTGTGAATATTATACTTTGCCCTATTCTTGTTTAAAAAGTGTATCAGATGTTTTTGGACTTCTTCCGTGATATTGTATTCTTTCTTATCTCGGTTAAAAATACAATGTTCCCATTCCACGACTTATTTTCTTAAATATAAAAGTGGCGACGAGGATTAAAGAATCATGCCGAAAGCAAAACAAAATCGTTCTTCGCTGAGGGATATTTCTCAAGAAAAAGATGAAACAGCATCTCATAGGCCTCCTCCGAAAATCCAGGTGGAGTTATTCAACCCTTGTTCATCTGACATCGAGGTATGGAATGTAAAGTTTAAGGCTTCACTTCAGTTAAACCAAATTACGAATTTACGAACGTGTACGATAAACGAAATCTAATTATAAGTGGTTTAGAATTATCAACTCTGCAACTTCTAATAAATTTGTGCAATACAGTTAAAGAACTTCAAGCCTGTTAAATTGAAGGTTGCCGAACGAGTTCGATTTTTCAGCCAAAAACAAGGAGACCTTTCAATAATATGTGATTTTGCCGTGGTTCGTTTAAACATTCAGTATCTTTATGTGAATTTCCCAATACTTTTTATCAAGATGCCCTCATTACTTCATTTATAATGGGTTTAACAAACCACTCGATTCGCACAAAACTGCTGGAGAAGGATCACTCCGAGTTTTCATCTGTTGTGGAGTTGAGCCGTACTCTAGAATCTATTCAAGGTATTTTGACGCCGCTTACTCAAATGGACAGAGAAGTGATTTGTGCTAATTCAAGTGAGAGTTCAAAGAATTCGCATCAATCAGATTCAAAATTTGGGATTTGTTACTCGTGCGGAGGTAAACATTTACGTTCCACTTGTAAGTTCAGTGACGCAGTCTGCCATTCATGTAATAAAAAGAGTCACATTTCTCGATTTTGCAGGTCAAAAAAGATTATTAATTCGACTGATGAAAAAACAATCGACCAAGACGATGTTTTCATGTTGAAAGGACTGAGCATAAACGCTATCGCTCCCATTTTCGTACTGGTCAAAATCAACGGCATTTGCGTCCAGATGCAGCTGGTTACCGGAAGTTGCGCGTCTATCATCTCTCGAACAACGTGGGATCGTCTCGAGAATTTTCCATTATTCAACGTTGTACGTAATTTCACCTCATTCAGGGGTCATAATATTAAACTTACAGGGAAACAAACTGTTGGTCTAATATTCAAAGAGGTTTCGGCGATGCTTACACTTTATGTCGCTGAAAACGCAACGCAAGATCTGTTGGGTCGCGATTGGATCGACAAACTGAATCTCCATTCAGATTCTTTACAAAATTTGATTAAAATTAATTCCATTTTATACACTGACGGTCGAATAAATTTGAAAGGCTCAGCAATTGACGTTCTTTGATACAGAAACTGCTTATTGTAAAAAATTCACGGCCAAACTAATTTTAAAGCTAAATTCAGCTCAGGTTTTTTAGCGAGACCTGTTCCTTTTGCTCTACAAAGGAAAGTAGATGAAGAACTTGATCATCTTGCAGCAGCTGGGATTTAGAAGTCCATTGAATACGTCGTGGGCCACACCGTGTGTCGTGGTCAGGAAGCCTAACGGGACAGTCCGCATGTGTGGCGATTTTTCGACTGGTCTTAACTCTCACCTGGAGACCCAGGTTTATCCACTATCTATATCCGACGAAGTTTTTACTAAAGTGAGAAGGGGTGACAAATACTCAGTCCTCGACCTATCTGACGCTTATCTTTCAATTACTGTCGATGATGCTTCACAGGATTTACTCGTAATAAACACGCACAGAGGTCTATACAGGTAAAAACGGTTTTGTTTTGATGTGGCCCCAGCGCCTTCGATTTTTCAAAAGGCAATGCATTCCATGTTAGCAGGTTTACCCAACGTCTCTTGCTTTTTAGACGATGTCATTGTAACCGGTGTAAACGACGAAGAACACTTACAAAATTTAGAGGAAGTATTCAAACGGATTTCGCAATACGGCTTCCGAGTAAATAAGAAAATGTGCAAATTTTTCCAGGTCTCTGTGGACTACCTCGGCTTTACTATTTCTAAGGAAGGAATTCATACATCCAGTTCAAAAATACGTTGCATATCCGAAATTCCTTGACCGAAAAATGTGAAAGAATTATAATCTTTCATCGGAATGATGACGTTTTACTTGAAGTTCATCAAAGGGTTTTCAACCATTTCTTACCCCCTAAATCAGCTACGGCGGGAGGTAGCTTTCAAAAGGCTACAAAGATCCCTTTTATGTTCGCCGGTTTTGACGCATTTCGACAACTCTTTATCAATCGTAGTTTCAGCAGATGCATCGTCGGTGGGAGTGGGTAGCAGTATTTCTCATCGTTTTCCGTAAGGTTCAGAGAAACCAATAGCTTTCGCGTCAAAAACGTTGACTGAGGCCGAGCGAAACTATTCTCAAATTGAGCGAGAAGCATTGGCTCTAATTTTCGCTGTCAAAAAATTTCGTCAATATCTTTTCGGGAGAAACTTCATTTTGCAGACTGACCACAGGCCATTGGTAAGCATTTTCGGATCCAAAAAAGGTATTCCTACAATGACGGCTAACAGACTTCAGCGATGGGTGTTACTTCTGTCCAATTACACGTTCCTAATAGAGTACGTTCCGACGAAACAATTCAGTAAAGTAGATGCATTGAGTCGATTGCCTTGTCTTATTTGACAATCAAGATAACGAGTTTCTGTTAAAAGTTGCTGTAAAAGACGTTCCAAATTCCATTAAGCAAGTAGCTGAAGCCAGTAAACGAGACGATACTTTCAGAGAAGTATTCAACTTCATCAACAATGGATGGCCTGATAAGTGTCTATCCCCATCGTACAAACCATTTTTTGATAGACGAGAAATGCTAAGTTTACAAGACGAATGCATCTGTTTTGGGATTCGCCTCGTAATTCCTAGTCAATTTCGAGCTAGCATTCTAAACTTCCTTCACGACACTCACGTCGGAATGACACGTATGAAGTCCTTGGCTCGTGATTAAGTGTGGTAGCCTGAAATCGATAAAGACATCGAACAATTTTGTAAAAAATGCAGCAGCTGCAATTTATTCGCTCAAAATGAACCAAGAACGGCTTTTTTATCGGCCTGGCCAGAACTAACTCAGCCTTGGAGTCGAATTCACTGTGATTTCCTTGGTCCATTGTACAATAAATCGTTCTTAATCGTCGTTGACTCGTACTCAAGGTGAGTAGAACAAATGAACAACTTTACTACAGAATCCACATTGCGCGTGCTAGAAGGGCTTATTTCACGTTATGGAATTCCCGAAACCATCGTCACCGACAACGGAAGTGCTTTCACGAGTGAAAAATTCAAACAACTCTGTAATCATTTCTCGATAAATCACGTTACTATTCCACCGTACCACCCATGTTCCAATGGACAAGCAGAAAGATACGTGGGCATTTTCAAAGCATCCTTAAAGAAGTTGCTGGATTCTCATCCATCAGAAACTTTTACCGATCATATTATGCAGTAATTTTTATTCAAGTATCGAATGACGCCACACAGCATTACAAAGGAGTCTCCAACTGAACTTTTTATAGACAGAAAATTACGTTCTAGATTAGACATTATTCTGCCGTTTCGGAACAAAACGAGAATAGTTCACCTACAGTCGAAATCGAACCAATGAAAAGTAAAGAATTCTCAGAGGGACAGAAGGTATTCATCAGGGTCTACCGCCAAAATGTAAAGATGTGGTCCCCGGCTCTTATCCGAAAACGTTTGGACCAAAATACATGGCTTCTACAGGAAAACAACGACATGGTCAAAAGACACTCGGACCAAATAAGGCTTCGCCTAAATTGCATTCATAATTTATTGATATCATTCCAACTTATGAGGTTTGAGTCAACTGTCGCATGAATGAAATGCACTTTTCCCGACAGGCTGCTGTCGGAACTGAAAAAGTATAAATTACTAAAAATTGTTATGAAACTCACTGTCTTCTCAGTTATTTGAACTGATTTGTAATTTACTAATCAAAAATCGTAAACGGTAAAGTCCCATTTTTCTCAGTGCAAGTACATTGGTCACGTGCATGTTCAGAAAATATTGAACCGGTTCATCATTCTGCCTCACGCCAAACCATCAATTCCATTGAAATTCTGTCTCAAAGATTATCTTGAATGTATTAAACATGAAAAAAAAATTATGATAGGATCATCCAAATATGTATATGTTTTGGTGATGTGGAAACTACGTGAAAATAGGATTTTAATTTGGCTATGACTACAGTTCACTTCGCTCTCGTAAAACTTCCTCATCATTATATTCATTTTGTATAAATAAAAACCTCATTGAAATAAGATCTTGTCTTTTTTCCGTTTAGTGACGAAAAGGAGGAAGTCTTTAATTATCGCGTCAGCGGAGCGTTTAAAACGATCCCTTCCGGTTTCTTTTAAACAATCTACACTCACCTGTGCTAGTTCTAACGAAAGATAACCATCAAAATTGCTCTAAACGATTGTCAACAGACTCTAAAATGATAATTTATTGAATAGGTGACAACCTATGTTGTTAGGTTTTACTGTAAGTGCGTCGTGGGGAGTGGGGGTAGTTTGGTTGCTTGTCTTCGTAATTGTTTATAGGTTAGTTGCGGATAGGAATCGGACAGTTTAATGCTTCCGCTAGATCCATGTTATTATAATTGTAAATTTTTAACCAACAATTGTTTAAAACTCGTTTTCTTTCATCCTATCATTGAAAATTAGGGAATCCTGATGAATGTTTTTTCTTTTTTTAAATGGGGGTGGGTAAGTGAAGGGGCTCGGTTTTTTTCTACTTCTTTTCTTAACAAAGAGACCTATTTAATTATAGGCGTTATATAGCCCTTATTTTGGCCCCCTACACCCAAATCTCAACCACCGCTTTCTTTTCTTTTCGCAGGATGAATTATCCAGGCTGCTTACAGAGGACAAAAGAACATTAAATCCCATCCACCTTCCACCCTCTCTGCGTCTCAGCAATCTTCAGGGCTCTTCTCGTTTCATTCTTTTTTCCCATTCTCCTCCTCATTCTCAATATAACCCACCACCACCCTTCTCATCCATCATCTGAAGGCGTTTCCTTAATCACAGCTTCTTTTTATTTTCTGAAATGAGAATAAGGAAGACGGCGAGGAAATCTTATTAATAACCCCCTCCTGCGTTGAAAACCTAGTCACCATGAATAATATTAACAAAAAAAATCTTCATTACTTATTCTATCAATATTTTCAGCTCTTTTTCAATTATTAAATCGTATTACCAGGAAACTGCCGTAACTTTAAGAAATGCCTAATTCAAACTCATGTCCAGATTTTACTTCCCAGAGGAGTAGGTATAATGGGTTGGATCGCCAAACTGTTGCTCCTTCAAATTTGTTAATGACGCTTGTCAGAGGGCGATGAAGCTCGAAAAAGGGGTGACTTTTCCCTCTACTAACCCTCGTTTGCGTGGGAGTATCATTGCGTCTGCACAGAGAATTAGCACGCGTTGGATGCAAATGAAGTTATGAATATCTAAGCCCTCCCTTTACATTCTCACCCCCTTATACAGGTCGGAAATGTGATGTGAGAGAGAGAGGGTACGAGTGAGAGAGAGACAGATTGCAATCTGGTCCTACTCCCATTGCTAGATTGGCTTCGTTATAACAAAAAGAAGAGGTGGCTCATGATGAGTGTATGAAAGACAATGTACCGAAATCAGGAGTTTAAGATTTCGATAGAAAACAAAGGTCACTAAAAATAAAATATGTATAATAGCGAGGGCTTAAGTGGCGCGACATATGTAGCGCAGCTCAAACCTTCTCCTACCTTCTTCACCATGAACCAAATCATTACGAAACGTTTTAATGAATAATAAATGTTCTGTAAGAACGGGGGAGGATTTAAAAATGTACGGGCGCAATTATGCGCATATTATTATAATAATTTACGTAAAATTATACTTGAAATAATTGTTTGGAGGGCAAGGACGCCAATTGCAAGTTTTTTTTGTTTTGTTTTTTTAGGCGGCATTGAAGCACAATAGATGCCCTAATGATGTATATTTTGTAAAGTCTCCAATTTAATTCTGCTATAGAAGCCCTTTGTTTCAGGGACAGAGCGAGGAAAACATTTCAGACGCAATTAACGATTTATTAGTCATGCTTATTTTCCGGGACCAGGAAGGCCTTCGGGTTGATCTGAAACTGCCCTTGTCCATACTCTAAACAAAAATAGTTCATGTTTTCTGACCGGATCAACTGTTTTCATTCTCCGATTGTCAGAACTGTTTAATTTATGAACAGGGTGGATAAAATTGTTTCATGCTATGTGAGGGATAAAAAATTATATTATTGCTACATGGAGAAATTTGGTGTTACCGGTAACCAAAAGAACAGTTGCATGCCTGAAGCTATAGTTGAATTGCTAAGACTCACTTTATGAGGTTCAAAACACAGTTTTTCCGAACTTCACAGTTTCACACAGATTTATCATTTCTTGGTCATACAATTTCCATAAACCAAGCTATAGGACAAGTGTGAAGAGAACCAACCACATGGTTCTAGACAAGCCTTACTCAAAGTTACATGCAATTTAAAACGAGGCCTCCCATTACTCGCCCATTCACGAGCCGACAGCGACAGCGATTTTGACAGATTTGATCGGCGATCTTTTCGGAATATATCGTTAACTATCTAGAGCAAAGACGATGAAATCGGTCGTCGTCCCTTAACGTACAAAAGTCGTCTGCGACCGATATCTGCTACCCGATCAAATCTGCTGTTAGTGGAAGCACATCTGGCAGATTGAGATCTGTCGCCGACAGAAATCTGACTGATAGTCGGGTTCGAAAGATATTTAGATCGGTGGCAGGTATGAAAGAAATCAGAGGGAGCAAAAAGCTTGAACCATACATAATGAGATAGGCCCTGCGGCTAGTCCGAGCAGTAGCACAGAGTAAAGACTTCTGTGAAAAGTCAAGTTACCTTGTAGATTGGCGAAGTTTCACAGGTTGAGACTTTGGGGGAAAAACTCGTCAAAACCTCCATTCATTTATTTGTAATTGACATTTGTATTGACAGCCGGACTGGGTTTCCGTCAGCTTTTCTTTGCAGTTTGTAAATTTTCCACCTCCTACTCAGAATGACGAGTCGCTAAATGTGCTGCCAACAAACCTATACCCCAAGCTGCGTATTCGGGCTGAGCGGAGTTTTGGTCGGCTCAAGAACGCTGCTGCTCCCTTCTTCATCTCCCAAACTTCGGCTCGGTTGTGTATTGGAACATTTTACCCCATTTAATTCTCCTCTTCTGAGATGGGACAAAATTAGGTTGTAAACAGGCAATAAGGATTAAGCCCAAAGATTCCGTTCATTAATATGAAAAAAATATACATTTAAATCCCAGCCTTCCTTCCTCTTGGCGAAGAGCCGATCAAAGAGGAATGAAGAGTACCCCCCCCCCCTTCCTATCGTCATTAAACAATAAAAGTCTTTTAGAGCAGGCGTTTTTCCCCACCAATAGGAAAATCATAGAAAAATTAATCGGTGGGAGAAACAATTTAAAAACCCTGGAAAAGCCTTCTCGAGGCTTTTTGAGGGCTCCCAGCGATTCTGCATACGATTTCCACGCTGTCAATTTTAAGATTGTTGTTGAGTTTCATAAGTTACTTCTGACTTCAAATCTTTCAAATAAACGAGTTTTACATTCTGCAAGCTGCTTTACGAAAAAGGTCGGTACAGCCTTCTTATTAAGACACTCAAACTTTTCCCCATTTTTATTCGGGACCCTTCAGGTTCCTTTTCGATAAAGATTTTTCGTTAAAAATTAATTTTTCTAACTACTTTCAAACAGTAAAAATTTGAGTTCATTAACTATTCCCCAATCGTTTCAATCTACCGTAAAATTGATAATTCGTTAAATTAAATATCCTCTTTGGAATAAAAATAAGTAAAGACATTTTATTGTTTTTAAAAATTGATTCTTGTAAAATCACCGCGTTATCCTCATTGTCTGTAGCATTTGTTATAAATTTCTTTCTAAAATTAACTTCAACATTCACGCACACTTTATATTTATAATTGTAATATTTTGAAAAAAATAACGAGTCTTGTTTACAAACGTTAAACCAACGAAACCCTCTCGATTCTAGCCAAGCGAGTAAACGTTCCTTTTGTAAATTTAATAAATAAAAGTAAACTTTTCCGATCATTTAAAATATTGTTCAAGTATTGTTGTTTAAAAATCAAAAATCTAATAATTTAAAATATTAAATAAATAATTCAAACTATTCCATCCTCGAAGGTCTTCACCAAACCTTGAAACTATAAAATCCTTCCATTATTATTATTTTTTCCCCCCTAGACAGTTGCAATGATTTCATCAATGCAATCAATGATTATCTTCAGTTTATTTTATTGACCCGGGACATATTATAGGACTCAACGGGTAAAATAGAACGACTTTTAAAATTAAAAAAAAATCTTGAATTCAAGATAAATCACGTCGTAAATTTGTTAGATGGATATGATGAATAATTCTGTCGCCGGTATTTTTAATTAATAAATTAATAACACTGATGTTATCCGGACGACGATGGAAGGGCATAGCCCAACACGATTCGAGTTTCGAGAAAAAACGGCTCCCCGGCGGGATTTGAACCCGCAACCTCTGGATTACCAGTCCAGCACGCTGACAATTGCGCCATGGAGACGCCTTTGGGAGTCGTACTCTGAGGGATAAGCTAAGCCGAACCCCACCCAGGTCCATTGTGTCTCTAAACTCTAGGAGTTTCTCCTGATCGGTAAACCACGCCGAATTTTATCTTATCTAGATGTTGTTAGATGGATATGATGAATAATTCTGTGGCCGGTGTCGCGTCTCCGTGGCGCAATTGGCAGGGTGCTGGACTGGTAATCCAGGGGTTGCGGGTTCAAATCCCGCCAGGGAGCCATTTTTTCTCGAAACTCGAATCGTGTTGGGCTATGCCCTTCCATCTTCGTCGTAAATATATACTTCTTTAGCGGTAATCCTTTTTTTTCGTTTGAGCGCCAAGTTGTTCGTGTTTGGAGGGAAACCTTTCACTCACAATTATCTGTTTTTCTCGGTTAGCCGAAGTCATGCTTATTGTGGTTACACATTTATGTATTATTCTTTTCCCTGCCCATATTTGCAGAATCATTCCCACTCCTTCATTTTTGTCTTTTTTCTCCGGTAATATCAATCATCCACATCACATTGTTCCGACACTAAGCACCGTCATCATAGATGCACGCTAGGATATTTCTAAGTATTTCTTCGCTCAAATAAATAAATAAATAAGTAAATAAAATAAAATAAAATAGGAAACAAAACCAGGGCGTGAGAGCGAGCATTGCGGGCTTCGCTTCCTCAATCCTTCCACCAAAATGATCATCTGACGGTCATTTTCATAAATATTTGAATTCCACCTGGCGGTTCCGCACGCTGTGCGGTAAAGTAGGTCTTTACGCACGCTGAACATCTACTTAAACCCCTTCTTTATGAACGATCGTAGGAAATTAGTATATTACAATACAAGGTCGTAATGAACGCTATTTCGGGTGAGGGCGGAAGTTGCCGGCACGAGACGCAATTCGAGTCCGCCCGAACCTGAAATGCCCATCCATTACGACCGAGTATCGTACGCCATTTTTTCCACTGTCGTTAATTTATGTCATTTCTAAAAACTATAGAATTACACCTTCCACAAAATCTCTAACTAGTGGGAGGTGCTTATTTTTCGCGGAAATATTTTAGCTTCATTCATTATTTTCAAACAAATGAATTTAAAACATCTGATCCTACTAGAAAAATACTTTCATAAAGCTTAAAGAACAATAGGGCACAGGCAACGATATAAACCTGGATTGCTCATAGTGGGCTGGAGGGGTGTGGAGGGGGTGCGTCGTCCCCTGATAAAATTGTGACCAATTTCGCACCTTTCTTTCTCTTTCTCTTTTCGTGTAGTTATGGCAACTGGATCCTTATTTTGAAACCTCATCCCTCTCATCCACTTTCTGATGGTTCCATTTTATCAGCAGTGATGAGCAATCCAGGGGGGCAAGTAAGAAGGGGTGTTATAATTTTAACACGGCGTTATCCTATCACAATTGAAATGGTTGTCACGTGGATACCACCCGTGTTATTCCATTTAACACCCCTTCGTAACTCAGCCCCTAGTTCTTTTGTACATCGTTGGGCACAGACTACAATTGCTGTTCCAGTGTACTGGAGTAAGAACATGGGCAATGAGACGCTTGGATTTCATATCGCACGGTCAGGAGCAATAACCCTCTTTGCATCTTCCACGGAAAGTGGTAGCAAATTAGGTTATTTCGAACGACTGTAGAAAAACTACATTGCCTACAACGCAACACGTCCTTGCGTTCGGCCAATCGTGTTACATTTGGATAAAAATTAGCACTCGCACTAGGTCATTCGACCTCTGTTTACGTTTTTAAATAGAATACCTAATACACAAAACATGACTTGAAAAGGTAAGATGTCTGTTCGCGTATAAAATGTGTAAAGTAGTGCAGGGCAGAACAGAAACAGCCGTGTTACCTTCTCTGTAACCTAAAGCCCGCTCTCACCCCCCTCATTATTACGCCAGCATGCATCAACCTGCCCAAATTTCTCGCGAACGCTTTGGGGTGCACGGTTGCGCACTAGTGCGGCTTGGTGCACCCCAGAGCAGTTTCGCGAACATGCAGAGGTAGAACGAACGAAGAACTTTAATCAAATATTATGCGACTAAAAAATTGGAGAAAGGACTCTGAAAAATCAATCCTTTTTTTATTTTGTTTTTAATGAGAAACCAGCTAGACAAATAATAACCATGTTGCACCGTCCAATGAAGTGAGGCAGATAGCTGTTCCTCATGTCGAGTGACACAAAATATGTATAGTAAGACATGGACAGAGAACGTACGCAATCGTGACGTTATGACGCGTTTTGGCGGGAACCAAAATTTCCTAATTTTAATTAATTAAGAATATATATTTCTAGCAACACGTTTCTTTATACATACATTTCGAGGGTTTAGGATTGAAGATACGTTATTACAAAATTATCGTTTTTGAGTTAAAGGCTTTTCTATTAGCTTACATCGTGTTATACGTTGTGCCAATTACGTCTATTTTCTAGGTTTTCAATGCCAAATTTCAAGTGAGAAATTGTAAACGTTATCAATTTTTTGTTTTACAATGAAATTTTATGAACTTGAGGAGGGGTAGTTGATAGTTGAATCAAGGAAAATTCATGGAAAAGGTCGATTGAAAGTATTGTTCGTTATTTCATACTGAAAAACGGGAAATTTGTACACGTACGTTAAGTCGTGCTTTCCCAAATAAGACGTCGGAAGAGCTCGAATTTTCGAGGTTAAAGTTTAAGTGGGTTTTATTGTTGTTTCAAGGTTGAAATATGAAAAATGAAGATTTATCGGGCGTGCGGAATTACCTGGAGATTTAAATGAGACCTTAAAACCCAGAGTTGGTGCAGAACTTAGCAACAATTTACTTAACGCTGAGTAGGTGAGGTATGATTGGAGGGGGGTCGAGGAAACACATGTGCAACTTCCTCTTAAACTTTGAAATCAATCAAGGATGCTTTTTTAGCGAATTTTTAAAAAATTTGAGTGGGGTTCGATTACGTCAAAACTTATTTATTGAAATGGATGATGTTGGGAAGAGGGGGTTAGACTAAGGTGACTAAACTTTACTATAGGTGCCGCAGATTTCCCCCTGCCCATCGGTCGGGAGGGGTGGAGACTGACGTCACCAGCAGTCCTTTGCTCCCGATTGCTCACCCCAGAGCAGCAGAGCAAGTTAATTTTGAAATTGAAGCTTATGAATCCTCAAAAATCACAGTCCAATAACAATTAATAATGTACTGGGTCCAACGCAATGGCGGTTGGGACTGCTCGTGACGTAGGTGAAGGACAGTGATCTGCGGCACCTATAGAAAATTTAGTTAGACGTGTTTCATGCAGGGAAATTTTTCATGTTATTTGTAAACAAACAATTTTAGAGATCCTTCAAATGCTTCTCAAGTAAGTATTCACGATATTTTCCCTCGCACCATCAATCCCCTCCTGAAGAACTTTGAAACTTTTTTAAAAATCTTAAAACGCACCAATCGGGTTGCAACTTCCGGGGTTATCCTTCAGTTCACGGGTCAAATTACCGGTATACTTTTCTTCCCAATCTGAGATTCATCCAAGTTCCCCATTAAAACCAAAATTATCGTTTAACAAACGACAAACGGCATACATATAGCGCAGAGTGACACTCGGGGGAGATTCCCCAGAGTCATTTTCTCACAATTTGGCCTCAGTGACTTTTCACACCGCATTCATAAGTCAAAACACTAGTGCATTGACTGGGAGACAACAATAATGTCTCAAAGCTTTCAAAGATTTATGTTTCATGGTTTCAGCCTTCTACATAATTTTGGCTAATTAAAAAACTATAGTTGAACCACATTCTAATGGAACCTAAAAATCAATAAAACGAATTTATGTACAACCCGGAGATAAAGCAGTCCTTATCAATTTCAAAATTTTATGGTAAGCCTGCCTATTACTCCCTAGGGAAAGTCACCAGCTTTATTCCCTCATCTTTCGGGAGTAAAGCCGTGTACACACGGAGACTTTTCTGTCCTGTCTCTATCGGTCGCGGTCAGGTTGCTAAGGAGGCTACACTGGTTGGAGGGCAAACGACCCCCCTTCACCATGTCACCATGACGACAACAACTGAGCAGTAATGATTGAACCAATTGAACTCAGGAACTTTGTTTGCCTACCAACCAACCTGATACCCCTGACCGCGACCGATTGTAGCTGGGGTTTTAAGTAGTTAAAAACATTTAGGGCCGGTTTCACCAACGTTTTAAAACGGTGCTTAAACGAGTTCAAGCGTAAAACGCTCGCAAAGCGCCGCTGTTGGGTTTCACGAAACTCGTTTAAGCTAAAACGCCACCTAAACGCGTTTAAAAACTGATCGCCCATTTTTGAGGGTTCAGGAGGGCTTAATCGAGATTAATCAGTTTGTTTACCTAAAGACCTCTTGTTGAAACTTCCTTTTCGGCATTTTTGTTCACTTTTGTCTGCTATAAAATGAGTGCAAGGGGTTTGGTGAGAGCTCTGTCCCTAGCATTTGATGAAGTAGATGAAGGTGAGGAGCAGGAATTTACCGTGCGCCGCCCGCGATGGATCAGGGAGAGGACGGAAGACTTTGATGTCCTCGATGAAACTGACTTTGCTTGTCGGTATCGTTTGTCAAAATCGTCTGTCATGTCCGTCCTGCAGCTAATAGAAGAGAAACTCGAGTACACCACTGATAGGTAAGTTCAAACGTTGTTTTCTTACTTTTGAATCGAGATGCTAGCTACCTAGCTTTGCTATAATTATTTAAGGGAGGAACACAAAGGCGAAAGAGAGATAATAGGGCACTTATCATTACCCGCCCATATTTCTACTGTTTTTCTTTTCCAGAAACAACAGCGTATCTCTGATCAATCAATTACTATGCGCCCTACGATTTTTTGCAACTGGGTGTTTCCAAACCACTGCTGGTGATCTAGGTGGTTTCAGTAAGGCTACGGCCCACCGAATTGTACACCGAGTGAGCGCTGCCATAGCCGATCTACGGAGGCAATTCATATATTTTCTTGAGGTTCCTGAGGAAATAAGGCGAACCCAGCTAGATTTTTATAGGAAGGCCAAATTTCCAAGAGTGATAGGAGCGATCGACTGCACACACATTAAGCTTCTACAGTCACCAGGTATTCTACATTCCTATTATTTCTATGTACTTACAACCAAGTTGCTACCTCTGTAAGAAAAATGCAGGTATCAGCGTAGATTGGGTGCCGTTGACAGTCACAGATATTTCAAGCCACACGGCCTTTCATTTCAGGTGGGCCAATGGCGGAAGTTTTTCGCAACAGGAAAGGTTACTTCTCCCTGAATGTTCAAGTCATTGGGAACGCCGATTTGGAAATCTGTGATCTGGTCTTGAGATATCCTGGCAGCGCCCATGATTCACGAATATTTCGTCAGTGTCGTAGGAGAGCGCGTTTCGAAGAGGGAATTTATGGAGATGCCCTTCTCGTTGGGGATAGTGGGTATGGATCACGTCGATACATGATGACTCCTCTAGATCAGTGTAATACCAGAGCAGAACAACTGTACAATGAGCCGCAGATACGTACGGGAAACCCGATAGAAAGATTATTCGGGGTTTGGAAAAGACGATTTCCAGTCTTGGCACTAGGTTTGAGGGTGCGACTTCCTCAAACCTTTGCTATCATAACTGCGACCGCCGTGTTACATAATATTGCGAGGAGAGCAGGAGAAGAGGTCCCGTCTCTTCCAGAATTAACTTTGCCTGCTCCATGGGAAGAAATGATAGCACTGGGCAACATTCCAGTCGCCGCTGATGCTGAGAGAGTGATAACAGCTGACAACCGAGAGAGAGAAAATATAAAAAATAAGTAACGGTGGACGGTGAATTTCCTCGTTTGGAAAGTTCCTGCCTAGAGGAGAAGCTAGCACTAGCAGTCTGGGTCATAGTTTCGAAAATCTGGCGAAGAACAGCAGACCGAGGGGCTCTGAGCATGCTGGGTGTGTACTCGGACCAATCTTCTAGCTCGACTAGTTCAGAATTAACGTTGTTGTTGTTGTCGTCGTTGCAATCGAATTTTTCTTTACTTGAAGTTTCATCTGTTACAAGAGATCTAGATTCGGTTTTCTCGGCGGCCATAACTTCATCGGAGGCGTCATCTTCGAGGTTGTCGTCATCGTACGGATTGGTCAACGGCTCAACTTGAGGTCTGATCAGATCTATGACCAATTCTAAAATTACGTCCATCTTCGGGATCTTGGATTTCCCTCCTCCTGCACAGAAAAACCAGACATTGTAAAAACATTTAACCCGATAGGTTCAAACCTACCTCATACATAAGCCAACGAAAACAGAATCAATATTCTGTTGTATGAAATTCACAAATTCACTGATTTAGGTAATTATAGAGCCAACTTTTACGTCTACTTACCGGTTCGAAAGATGTTCTCTTTTTGTAGGCTAACAATGGTCTTCGCCCTTTTTTTAAGATTTTCCCAAAGGGTCTTCAACACCTCCCAATTCCTCTTATGAATGCTGCTCGTCGCGTTAAATTTTTCTGCTATTAACTTCCACTCATTGGTTTTTTGTTTGGACGTGAAGGAATCCGTCCGCTTGTTTTCTACTATGTGAAAACTTTTTTTAACGAGGAAACCAGAAGCTCTCGCTCACGCGGTTCGAATGCCGGATCTCGCTTCCGTTTTCTTTCATTGTCAGCCATAATTTTAACTTATGTAATTGTTTAACAAACAAGGAAAGTTTCACCAACGAAAACAAGAAGGAAAAAATACGTAATACGAATGATAGACAATTGCACACAAAGAATGAGCTGTTATCATTGTTATCACAAACAACTGGAGACGAACACCTTCTTGACACCGGTTAAAACGGAGTTTAGATTGCGATTAACTGTAAACTCGTTTAGCGCTAAACTCGCCACTTCGGAAACGAGTTTAGTATCGTGAAACCCATTTGTCGTTGATCGAGATTAGTGATCTCGTTTAAAATTGATCTAGATCAATTCTGATCGAGTTTAGAGTATTTTGGTGAAACCGGCCCTACAAGTGAAGTTTTAGGTTTGTTTGGTTGAATGATAGTTCAAGAAATTTAATTATTTCTTTTTTATTATCCCCATTTTGAAGCCCATGGAGCGGCTTCATATGAAATTATTCGCACATATTTTAAGCATTTTTATTACCCCCTCTCTTAAACCCTCTGCTGAAGTGAAACAAAAAACCAAAATGCTTCGTTTGAACCAAGTTTAAACACTGAAATATATTGCCATATGGGCAGACAAGTACTTGCCCAAGAAATGTCCGACTTTTTCCCAGATTTGTTTCAAGACCTTTTTTTCTGGCAGCATTCTACCTTCTAGAGGTTTGGGGATCTGAACAGATGATACCTCGACCCCCGTCCTTTCCTTCCTCGTCATCTTTTCTCTTCTTAATTTAACATTTATTAAATTACGTAATTAATTAAAATGTGGCCATTAATGGGCGTGGGGACATTAGATTTCTTAAAAGGGTCAAACAGTAAAAAAGTGCGTCGTGTGCCTCCAGCACAGAATATTGGGCATAAAATGAAGGCCCAGATTGGCAAGGACAACTCTTGAGTCTTGGCTACTATGCAGGGTACAGAGGCACCTTCCCTGCCTGGTTTCGGTTCATGGCGCAAGCCAGCATCCCCAGCTCTGAAAGACCCACCTCCACGTCGTGCCTCTCGGGCGCGGGTGGCTGGCCACTAGTTACGGCTAACGAGCCGAGCTGAGTGATGGGACCGACTCTGCTGGGGAGTCTGGGCCAAAGATGGGGTACAGGCCAGGTAAGGGCCGGCAACGGCCTAGGTACTGTCCACATCTTAAGGAGATCCGCAGCAGGGTACAGGGCTGTGTTTGCTGTCGTGATGGGCAAATCCTGCGCCATCTGATGGCCACAAGGTTGAGGGTCTGGACTTCCGGACCCTCAACTTGATCAGTCGTTGAAAGAGTCTTCATTGTTCAGTAATTAAGTATATTGAACTTGACTCAATAAACTTTACACGCAAAGAAGCTGATGTTCCAGTTCCGTGAAGTCGAATTTTATTATGTTATGCGGAATGAGCACGAGGAGTTCGAACTCGTGACTCGAAGACTGAATCTCTCCTTCATGCCCTCCAAGAATCCCAAGAATCTCAGTCTGAGGATCCGGTCGAGGATCCGCTGAGTAATGCGAGGAGCGAAGCTCCTTGGTTTCAATAGATTGTGAGTTCAACAATACCTATAGTTTCTTCAAACATTGTTTTAAACTCTCGATTTGAGTTTCTTTTGACGATTTATGAAAAATAATGCTTCCCCGGCTCTTTTTCCTGTTTGTCACATTCAATTCAAGGCTTTGGAATGTACGCTCGTTATAGCACGTTATTTTAGCGCCTCTCGAAAACGCTTCCAGTGGACGACCGGCCCAAGGGAAATGGCTACAAATAAAGAACACTTGCTGCGACGATAGATGACACTCTACACTACTCCATGATCAGGATTTGTGCTCGATATTATCCTAACTCCGATGTAAAAGTGCTTAAGAATCCCCCCCCCCCCAGACGGAAATCTCTAAATCCGTCCCTGTTACTGTATGTACCTACATTAATCCGACAGAAATTGTTTATTTTCAAGCCCGAGAAGTTACTCCCATTGTAACGTGAATACGTTTTACAGGAGTATTGACATCTTTCATAAATACAGCAGCGCTCTTGCCGAGCTAATATGAACTAATTGCCTAAAAAAACTTGCCTTGTTTTGTTTATTGTGGTAGTGAGAAAGAAAATTATTGAAGTAAATCCAATTGAAAATTGAAGGATACCCCAAGAGGTCGTTTCACTTAGTCGTCACATGATGTCAATAGGGTCCAATTCGGCAGAAGTGGTAAAATGGGTCTCACAGCGCGTTCGCCGCCTAGTGTTGGTGGTGCTGGGTGGATGGTATTGGGGTCTCAAAACTCAAGCTCAGCTGCCACTTGCCAGCCAAAAAACGTACTATTCACGCTAAGCTCCGTTTTTTTTTTTCATTATTATTATTTTTTTTATGTCCTGTCCTTTGTTCACAGGGCTAATGTAGACGCGGTATTTCTAAGCTGTGTTTCCGCGTGGTAGGGAGGAAGGAGAGATTTTTCCAGAATTTCTCCGTTTTTTCATGAAACATAAAATATGGTTTTTATACTTTTTGGCATCACGACAAACGAACATTCCTAAAAATCTTGAAAACTTCGCGACAGGACAGAAAAGTCTCCGTGTGTACAGGGCTTAAAGGTCATTGTTACCAACTATGAAAGACAAGAAATACTGATTTTGTAGAGTGATTTACTTGAATGACGTCGGCTACTCTGCATTCCGCTTCCCTGGCTTTTTTTCATTTCTCTTGTTGTGAACGCCGGCACGCCATAAATTCGGGCGGCGACCTCCTCGCTCTGAAGAGTCACGGAGATTGGAAGTCTAGCGTCCAGCGTTGACGAAGGGTACGTTGAAAACTCCATGAAAAGTAAAGAGTAAACCGCAAGAAGAATTCCAGGGGCCGACGACTTACCGGGGACCGGGGCCCAGCACAAAGTACAAAGAGATAGCTAGGCCTGTTTTACACGAGTAAGTTTTGTGTTCAAAAATATGTTCAATCTGATCACAACCAGACGATTTGAGGCAGGGAACATCTGTCAATTTTTTTCAAAATGGCTAGTTTTTTCAAAAAACTTACTCGTGTAAAAGGGGCCGAAAACCCGAAGAAGAACACTTACTGTATGTCACCCCGAAAGAAGTAAATTACAATTTCAAATTGCAACAATTGCCGAATCAATATAAAAATTGACCAAAAAGAATTACTTACACCCGTTTACACGGTTTAATCTTGTTGCTCAATATGATGGAATTAATTTCATTGAATGGCTCAGGCAATTTCATAGAGCAAGATTATGATAAGTACAAATGTTTACATGTTTCAATTTCATTGAATCCATGAAATTGAGCAATAAGATTAAACCACGTAAACGCGCCTTTACCTACATTGTTCATTTAAATAATTCAACGTACAAATATATTTTCTGTTGTCTTGCGAATGATTCAACCACAACAATCACACCGCCCTTCTATCAATTCAAACCTCCTTCACTTGAGCAGTTGAGCGATGTATTACTACGAGCAGCGAGATAACGCTAACTGTTCTGTTGCGTACCCGCTTTCCTAATTATTATCTCGGAATTTCCATTGATTCCGCTTTTCCGGTTGTACATAAAGTTATGTATATAACTTTGGATTAAATCCGTTTATTTTCCTCGAGACATTACAGCCCTCGCTTCGCTCGGGCTGATAAACTTGTCTCTAAGAAGATAAACCACGTCTTTACTCCCTCGATATAAATAATATACTATTGTTTTACGTATGATTAGGTTCATTTACATTTGGAAATTTTGTTAAAAAATTTTATCAGAGTTTGGTTCAACTATAATACGATGGGGAAGCGAGGTTCGATTTTTCAAAGGTAATTCGACTCATAACAAATAAGAAGGTTAGAACCCACCTCACCCCCTTTCAATGTTTAGAAGAAGTAAAGGAGTCTAGTCTCCAACTTCTGCCGTTTCGTTTAGATATATATTTTGTGTTGGTTAAAGTGAATAGTCCCTCGCTTTTTTATTTATTTATTTTTTCGGAGATTAGAAAAATGGCTCGTGAACTTGGTGCCCGGCGAAGTAAAGGCTCACAAAGAAGGAGAAGCCAGCTTTAAAAAAAAAACATGTTGATATTGTTCTACGATGATCGTTGTAGATTGCAGTCATCGCAGAAAAACTGTAGCGGCTGAATTGAATACGAATATGTCAAAGAAGAAAGGGCAGTCGTTTCTGGTACATCGAACACTGAATCCCACCAAAAACTTTAAAAAAAACACACACAGTGTAGTGAGCTCAACGGCCAGAAAATAAGTTTTCATGGGTGATGGTGATACCCACAGTTTCACAAGTGCTGTACACCGTACCCTGTGTCTCGAGTTTGCTTGTCACCCGAAAGTCATCAATTTCGACTAATCCCGGAAGAAACCAAACCCGACATTCGCGTGCTTTTGACGGTGGTCTCTGGAGGGTGTAAATCTGTCGAACACGTCTGTTATGACTTCAAAAGCATAATTTATTATAATCAACTCATAAGTAAACGATTCAATTTGACTACACGAAGTGTTTTTACCGTGAGCTGCGCCGGAGTGAAAATACATTTTGGTTAATCTAGAATTCTAGAGAGAGGTGAGGAAAATAATGTTCATCTGAAGCCGGACGGATTCAAAAAATCAAGTAGCCCCTGTCGATTGCGAATCAGGTCTTCCCGACACTAATTATTACGTAGAGAAACTTAAAAAATATGTGAAAAACACTGAACTGCCTTAAAACGTGGGATTTGTATCAATAATGTCAAACTGTCCTAGGGGTTGATGATAAGGTGATAAGGTTTATTATGAGTCGAAACTTCCCCGACGTATTAGGCTCATTATAAACCAAATGCCGTGACTTTCGCTCTTTCATACCACAATTTCTCCCGATTTTCGCTCTTCCATAGCCAAATGTCTCCGATTTTACTAATTTTCCGCAATAGGTAAGTAATTTTCTTACTTCCTAGTTCTAGGATCTAGATATAGATCTGATTTCCTATCCCTCACATATGTATCTTTTCACGTTCCCTTACTTTTTTTATTGCCTCTCCCCACGGTTCACTGAGGGTGGCTGAGCCCCTGAGTAAAGTTGTCACTTTTAAGCTAGGTAACGGTTTTTTTTTTCGAATCAGAACTAATAAAATATGTGAGCTTTATCAATGTGTCCAATAGATGGCTTCACTTAGTCCACTCCTCTATCGGAAGTTGGTGAATCTATTTGGTATCAGATTTTTTGACTTCACCCGTCCCTTGTGAATGTCATACGGAATGTCAAATAAGTCACAGAATAGCCCCCTTAATTACCGTTTTTTCTCAGTTTTATAGCCGCGGACTTCCACAGATCACGTAAGAATTTTTTCAGCTACAAGAGGGCCTTCACTCCACATACCGCGCGCCGAATCAGCGATTTTTGTCAAATGGAGAACTTGCCTATAGACGATTTCCACTCATGCGCTCTCCAGTCCTACTTCAACAGTTTTGCAACCCGCTAAGGCCAGGTTATGGGTTACTCTTGTCCTGTGCTGTGTAAAGTGAACTTATTTTCCTCTCATTCCCGTCAAACTAAAACCACATTTGCAGTTATTCAATTCTGATTTTATTCTTCAGCCTCCGTCTCACGAAACGTTCCGATGAAAACTCGTCGTTCCGGGGGCACCTTAACATGAAGTCCCATCATAGTTGCGCATTTATCACACTCCTTCACATGTACTTTCTCTTCCCTTTTTCCTCAATTTGAGACGTTTTCAGTAAAGTGACGGTAAGGTTGAGGGAAAGGGATAAATTTAGTAGCTGGGTCGAAACCAGGTCGACTCGGAATGGAAGAACGTACAGTCACCGAAGCAGCAATAGTATCGAATTTTTCTGACTTTAGATGAGAAGCACGCGAAGGAAGTGTAATTGCAGACTCGAAATAAACGAAAAACTCAAAAAATCATGTAGTATTTGAAACCAAAATACACTCGTAGTAATGCTAGTAATGTGAAAAAAAATACTGTTAAAGACGCTCTAGGCAGCTAGAAATAAACCTAACCTGCAGTTCTAAACCTTCGCTTTTTCCACGGTTCTCGTCGTGATGGTGGCAAACATGGGTCATGTCATGTTTTTTTCACGTTTCAGAACCTCTAGAACACGAATTCAGTGGTCTCCAGCATTCATATATACAGGGTGGAACAGGATAAGTGTGACAAAAAAAATCGGGTGAAAATAAGCCTCATTTGCGATCGAAAACACTCTATAAACCATGGTTCGAAAATCAAAATCCTACGAGATATGATTTTTTTTAACGTTTTTTGAGGCTTGCATCACTTTTCTTAACTAAATGCGAATAGATCAGTTTACAGCTCACATTTTCAACTTTTGACGATGGATTTGGAAAGAGCACACTTGTTTCTGACAGGAATAGCCATTTTCGATAAAATTCAACTATTTTCTGTGGGCTTGAGAGATGCTCAAAGTTTTGCAAATCGTGGATCTCTAATTTTTCAAAAAATTCAGCCTCCACTTCTCTACACTAAATCTAAGCGTATCGACATCCCATGGGTCGGAAAAATTTCTTCAATTTGTCCTTCTTTAAATTACTCATGAACGTTTTTTTAGTTCATCAGCGAGTTTTCAGCAGAAAGGCCATATCTTGGAAAAAAAAGAATGATTTTTCTCTTAAAAATCGCTTGTTTTGACCAACCCAATTTGAACGAGCTTTGTGATTCAAAACATGCTAAAACTCATTAAAGCCTTATCCAAAGTTTTCCATCGAACCGAATGGAATGCGCACTTCTACGAAAATATCAAAAACTGTCGCTCCGGCAGTCGGCAAGGGTGCATTTCACTACTGCGAATTTCGGCGTGTTTAGCTGATATTCGACGAAATTAGTGCACTTAATGACTCTACTTGTTGATATCAATTTCCGGCTAAATAATTGCAAATTAACTGAAAACTTCGAAATTCACAGTAGAGAAATGCACTCTATCCGACAGCTAGCTGCGAGAGCGAAATTTTTTGGACTTCGACAGGCGTACACAGTCCGCCCCGTTCAAAGGAAAACTTTGGATGATGCTTTAATGACATCAATCATGCTAAAAATCACAAAGCTCGTTCAAATGTTGTAGGTCGAAACAAGCGATTTTGAAGAAAAAACCATTCTTTTTTTAAGAAATGGTCATTTCTGCCGAAAAATCACTGATTAACTAAAAATACGTTCATGAGTAATTTTAAAAAGGACACATTGGGGTAGTTTTTCCGACCCATGGGATGTCGGTGCGCTCAAATTTCGAGTAGAAAAGCGGGGGTTGACTTTTATGAAAAATTAGAAATCCTCGATTTGCAAAACTTTGAGCAGCTCATGAGCCCCCAGAAAATGGTTAAATTTTATCGTAAATGGCTAATCCTGACAGAAAAAAAATTTGCTGTTTCCGAATCTGTCATCAAAAGTTGCAAAATGTCAGCTGGAAACTGAGTTATTCCCATTTAGTTAAGAAAAGTGACGTGAGTCATAATAAACGTTAGAAAAATCATATCTCGTAGGGTTTTGATTTTCGGACCATGGTGCAAAGGGTGTTTTCAATCACAAATGAGGCCTACTTTCACCCAATTTTTTTTGTCACACTTATCCTGTTCCACCCTGTATACAGGGTGTTCGAAAATTCGATGCTCAGCCGAAAACTGGTCATAGTACAGCTGATTTGTGGTCGAAATCACTAAATTCACATTTTCGGAATTCAGCTTGGTTTCCATCTTTAATTTTTTCGCGGGGCTATATTTTTTTTTAAATACTTGCTCCCGGCCGCTCTAGAATCAATTCTAGCCCAAAACTAAGCCAGAGTTGGTGAGGTGAGAGACAGGGACCTCTCGGAGTGTCTGAATGTAAGCTAATAAATTACAAAATGTACAAGAATAGCAAAGATAATATTAAAGTAATTGAAAAAACAGCCGATATTCGGAATTAGTGATGGGTAATGAATGAGGGGAACGATAACTGATTGAGCCAAATGTTCTCCTTGTGTGAAAAGGGACATCAACCAGGAATTTGGCGATGTTTTTGTGCATTACAAGAAGACGTAATCGTTGAAACAATCGCGAAAAATGAAATGCCAAAGAAGTTGCATTTTCATCATTCCTATAAGCACATTCACTCGAAACTGGTGTTGGTAATGTAATGAGTTACCTTCGTGGCAGGGATTAAACCCCCAAGACATGGGAACTTCAGCAATTTTAAGTCCCTCATGGGGGTGATCCCTCAGATATCTCCTTAACCTAAAACGTTGAGGTATGACGAATAGAAAATCATTCACGACTCATTCCTCATCAGTAGATTCCTATACACCGAGTATTTGCGGTTCTGCTCTTTTTGAGCGTATTGAGGACGTTTTATATCCGTTGAGAAACCAGTGAAAGTATTTCTGCGTTACTACTAAAAACTCATCCAAATTCTGTATTACGAAGGCAGCGCCAAATCTTGGTTGATGTCGTTCTACACGTATGGAGGAACATTTGGTTTCAGATGAAGGGTCGCCCTTTCCACAACGAACGGAACTTCGCACTTTCTCCTCATTCTTAATCACTTTTTCCTTAAAAATTGGCTGTTTTTTCAATTGTTACTTATATTATCTATGCTGTTCTTGTAATTTATTAACTTACATTCAGACATTCTGAGAGGCCCCGCCTCTCCCCTCACCAACTCTGGCTTCAAAACATACTTCTAATCTAAAAACGATCTCTCATTCCCCATCAAAGCCCACCGGTTTTTACTATTCAAACAGCTACTTCTTCACGAATAGTTGTAAAATCCCGAGGCTATTGCACTCCATTTGAAAGCTGACAAAATGAGTAAGTTTTTCCAATAAACCCAAAAAAATATTGTCCTTTAAGGAGTGGGAGAAAATCGCAGGTGAAAAACATGGGAAATATACAAAGATAAAAAAGCATCACTTTCCAGCAGCTTTAGCGCCCTGAGGAAATGACCAAATTCATAATACAATGCAGTCATTTTGACGAAAATTGTGCGCTCTTTCAAATGACCCAATTAGTTTTGAGCTAGAATTGATTCTCGAACGGCCGGGAGCAAGTATTTCAAAAAAAAATATAGCCCCACGAAAAATTAAAGATAGTGGAATAACTCGAAAACCAAGCTGAATTCCGGAAAAGTGAATTTAGTAATTTCGACCACAAATCAGCTGTACTATGACCAGTTTTCGGCTGAGCATCGAATTTTCGAACACCCTGTATATTTTTAAATATATTTATTGATTGATTTATTTATAATATTATGGCCGTTTTCTTGTTAGCACGATAACTCTCGAAGAAATCAATTTAGCGGAACGCGCTTTTGCACAAAAATCAATAGTCATAAGACCCCGGTCGGTATTGCATTTGGGTTGTTTTGAGGTGGTGGGGGGGAAAATGGTCGAAAAATCACTATAAATCACCAGTTGATTCTAGAAGCATCATATTCGGTACGTATACTCCATGTTAGAGTAGCCTTCGATTCCCATTTTAATTTCTTGAAAAAGTTGAGGGGGAGGGGGTGTTGCCGCCGGAGTGGAAGTAAGTGTGTGGTCTTGTTAGCACGATAACTCTCGAAGAAATCAATTCAGCGGTACGCGCTTTGGCACAAAAATCAGTAGTCGTAAGACCCCGGTCGGTATTGCATTTGGGTCAAATCAATGCATTTGGGTCAAGGTGAAGGGGGGGAATA
This sequence comes from Corythucha ciliata, assembly GCA_038030265.1. Lineage (NCBI taxonomy): Eukaryota > Metazoa > Arthropoda > Insecta > Hemiptera > Tingidae > Corythucha > Corythucha ciliata. The sequence goes on along the minus strand of CM075937.1, from coordinate 32,583,537 downwards.
GGGGTTGAAATGGTCAAAAAATCACTACAAATCACCAGTTGATACTAGATGCATCATATTCATTACGAATACTCCATGTTAGAGTAGCCTTTGATTCCCATTTTAATTTTTCGAAAAAGTCACGGTGGTGGGGGTGGTCCTTCCGATGTGGAAGTGTAAAAATTGCGTGAACTTCACTAGTTCATCTTAGCGCTCTAAAATTCGACTCAATAATTTAATGCAACCTAAGCCCTGGGTTCCATTGAGATTTATCGAAAACTTTGATGGAGGGGGGGATGAAATTTCAAAAAAATCGCTTAAATTCACACGTTTAGGTATTATAAAATACGGCACAAAAATTTAATATAACAAAGCCCTTGGAAAACTAACAACACTTTTCGATATTTTTGAAGAGAGGGGGGTGAAAATAGAGGAAGAAGTTCGGCTTAATGAAACAAATTATGGTATCAAAATTATTACTTCTGGGACGGCTTAGGGTATCCGTATACGGAATGAAATGGACTCTTTCCGACCGCGTCATGGCGTTCGAACTTTTGGAGTCAGTGTTTACAACGCACGGATACCCCAAAGTTCTGGTATCGGACAACGCCGCGTATTTTACAAGTCTCGCCTTCAAGACCTTCTGTCAGCATAATGGCATCAGACGAAAATTCTCCGCTCTCGGTCATCCAGCGACCAATGGACTGGCGGAAAGGAATGTTCAAACCATTAAAAACGAGGTTAAAGCAAAGGAGTTGGAGCCGATGACATTCTCAAAGAAATTATTGAAAAATCCACGTATCGAGCAACTCCCCTTGCAGATGGACAGTCACCAGCCGAACTTTACCTCAAAAGAAGGCTCCGCATTCGTCTTGACTCCATGAGACCGTTCGAAAAGCCTGCCGAGTTCAAGGAGTCACCTAATCCGGGAACGCGCCAGTTCCAGATCGGGGATTGAGTACAGTCTCGATATTACGACAAAAATCGACCCACATGGCACTTCGGCACCTTATATAAAATTGGACGACGGATACGTTCATAACATGTTGACATATCGATCAACTGAGGAAATCCGGAGTCAAGAAGACAGTTTCCTTTTCCCCGGAAACCACCTACGTTGATGATGACGAACCTCCAAAGTAATCTTCATCTTAAATTTTTTGTTTTGTTTCAAATTTTCTTCATTTTTCTTGTTCTATTGTCAAGTTTTTATACAAGAGGGGGAGAACTGTTTTAACTTTTAATAGCTCCCCTTATTCATTCATTTTATTTTCCTTAATTGACACTTCTTCGATTGCAAGTTTTACAAATCAATAAAAAGAGTCATGTCGTGTTTTCTCAAGTTTTTTCGATGATTTCCATCCACTCGCTCGACCGCTACAACAGTACCCACCACTTTCAGGGGCCGTCTCGGCTGCTGGGCAAATAGTAAAATAAGTTTTGCACGTCTACCCCAGCCGCAGCGTAAGGTTACTAACCTGCTGGAGATGCCCCAGGATTTTGATGGATGATGGCGCAAAACAAACGTTCTACGTTTCCTCGTTTAATCCATCGTCCATCGTTTCTGGGTTTTGACCTGTGGGCTTGTTTTTTGTTTCTTCTTCTTCCTCTCCTTTTCATTTAGCCTCAGAGTGTGTAAGATACTTTCTGCATGAGAATGCAAATTGCATGTGTGCGGATTTCAGGCTTTAGAATAGGAAGTTATAATGGAATCCAAAACGGATGAACCACTTACAATAATACAATCGTTTATTGTGTTTTGTATCTTCATCCAAAGAGGAACATTTTGTTTATTCTCGCGAAGTCGATACAGAAGGTCTGAAGGAAATCGTTTGTAGCTTCTCCCGTTAGGCAGTGCTGAATGTGTTGTTGCGGAGCGATCTCTCTCGCCCCCCCCCCCTTCCCGTCTTTGACCGATTGTGTGACCATGCTGTGTTGGAGCTTGGGTTCTTCACCGAAAAATATTTTCTTTTTTTCCTCTCGTAGAAAATTAATGTGCTCCGCGACAACACAAGAGTCCCTGGTTTTCCATAGCAACAGGCCCTTTTAACGTACAGCCTCCCTCCACCAGTATACCCGTCACACCATGGTTTCAACCCTATCAACTTCATTCCATTTTCATTTTCCCAATAAATTTTCAATAAGCGGTTGACCGCGGTTTTCAATTATTTAATGAGAAATTAAGCTCAATAGAATATTCCGAGTAGAGAAGGAGTTTTAGCCAGAAATAGTTCTTACCCCCTGCCCCCACCCAAAAAACATCCCTGAGACCTCTTTTCGATATCGCTCTACGTCCTTGACATTGATGAGGGGAAGGGATATCTGGGATTCCTCGGATATTGAAAAGAGCCGAGTTCTCCCCCCAACTAGTCTCCCTCGTGCTTGACCGCTCATTATGAATACGACGACGAGTAAAAGGGCCTCAACAGAGAGAGAGAGTAGTGATGGCGAGGAAGAACATTATTGCGTTCGATTATAATTTAAAGAGCTTAATATCGTTCCCACCCCGCAACATCAATAAGATGAAAAGGGTGTGAATGGAAAACGAAAGAGGGGGAAAGTAATATGGAAAATTTCGTTAACCTCGTCTTCCAAGCAGAAAAGCGAATGGAGTTTATTGAAATTAAAACAAGAAAGAGGAAGATCTCTTTCTTAAATGAGTCCAACTTGTACCATTGCTTTCGAATTGATAGAGGGAGAGCCAATTCTCACTAATTACCTACGTCTAAGTCTGTTAAAAACTTGGGTTACAAGAGCGAATAGGTACAGAAGAGTGGGAAGGGACTGCTAACTAACCAAGCAAGTTACTTTCCTTCACCAATGCCACTCTTTTCTCGTAAAGGGAAAGGTTCTTGGGATAAAACTTTCCTCCTTTAGCATTTTAATCGTTGGCAATCTTCTGATTACTCTGCTAACAGCTTCTTCTCGTAAGATGGTAATCTCGTGAGGAAAGACATGTTCACTGCTTCGGATTAACTTTCGGGAAAAAGTTCTTCTTTCTATATCTTCATCTCCGTCTCTTTCTCTCTTTGCGGGCAAACTACAATTACCCTAATAATAAAACAGTTATTTGTGTCAACAAACCATAGTTTCCTTATTTCTGCTTCACTTACACGTGGACAAGAAATTCACCTCATCCGCTAAATAACTGGATAATTCGCATTTCTTCTGGTAAAGTTTCTTAATGACCCCTTCTCTGTCTTTCGTACCGTTCAAACAAGTAGCAACGGCGGGGGATTTTAGAGTTCAGAGTGGTGAGGGGAGGACTTGGTCGTTTTATTTATTAACTACCGTGGGACTACCGGAGCTGAATCATTAATCATAAATGTAATTAGTATTGTGTTTCTCACAGTGTCACACCCTTTCCTCTCGTTCCCATCTTCCCAGCATCCTCCTTTCCACATTCGTGTCATTAGCGCTCTGGAACTTGGAACTTATTCTCTTATTTACACACACGGAAGTTAGTTGAGGGTGGATGTGCGAAAGAGCGGAAAAGATGTTCCCAAATGTGCGCAAAGGTTAATACAATTTTTATTAGCTGACACACGTTCGTGGCAGCAGGGGTCCGCAAAATAAAAAGTGTGCTTTCTCATTCTTATAAAACAAACTACCAATATCGTTTTTTTCATCCGTCGTTTATTGTGTCGAAGTCTCAAGAAAATTTTACGGGAAAAATTAAGAAAAACGGCGAGTTATTATCCTAATTTATTGGAATAATAACAGGCAAATTTGACCGCAGAGCTTCCCATCTGTCTTTAGATATTTCTCGCTTCTTCTCGTCTATGGTAAAGCGGGGGAGGCTTGTGCCACCGCAAGACCTTTCTTTCTACCTGTTCGGCAACTGTCATCCTGATATGAATGTAGATCGAAGAAGAGAGATTAGTCATCTGCAGTTGATGGAACGTGCCAAACAGGTCCATAAAGAAAACAACAAAATTTGTTAAATTAAAGAAAATTGGTTTCATGCCAGATGTTTCCATATCCCTCGATTTCCTCGTGCAGGAGAAGGCACAAAAGCAAAGGGGAAAAACGTGAATACTAATCATTCTAGCGCCAATCAAACCGTGTGTTCATATAAAGGTTGTGAGTTACACGCTTAATTCCCCTCGAACTGTGGTGGAAAGGTGGAGTAGCGAATTAACCTATTACAAAACTCTTGAACACGCGAAGTATGTAAAAAAAAAAAAGTAATGGAATAATACCCTTCTTCGTCAACGCCTATCTATTTTTTATTTTTTTTCTGCTTGAAAGTGAGACTAATACCATAATTCCAGAGCAGGTTAGTAATGGTGACTTAAAGGGAGCTTTCGAAACAAAAATTATTGCTTTTGAACAATGTATTAATTGGAGAATAAATTATTACTGAAGAGCGCATGAGAATACTGGAAGCGTGGTCGCATTTCTGTAGTACATCGTATAGTAAGAAATTTCCACGTCACGTCACCGCGTGGTCAGATTTCTGTAGTATAAAATTCGGACGTCACCGTGTGGTCAAATTTCTGTAGTACACTTTTCCGACGAAAGCTTTGAGGTCGGATTTCTGTAGTACATTGTAGAACAAAAGTTTGACGCCGCCAGGTGGTCAGATATCTGTAGTTATAGAACTGGTATGAATGTCCGACATGTATTCGGTTATACGTTTATATTTCTGTACGTAACGTGACTAGGTGTACAAATTATTATAAGAAGGGTATGAATTTTCGAGCTGTAGTCGGTTACGTGTATGCGTTTCTACCTCTAAAGCGACCAATGGTTGGAAGAAGAGCATCGTTGGTATAAAAGGACGACTCCGCCATTTTCCATTAAATATTCGCTTGCTTCGCAATAAACCCGCATTTCTACGAATGAGTCATTACAGCTCCATGTGGCTTAATAACACTATATTAATGCTGAAAATACCGTTTTAGAGCCTAAAAGGGCGATTGTCCAGTACAACTTTGGTCCACATGAAGGTTTGACTGTTTTTAATTTTCGGCTTGCCTCATTTTAAATTATTTTTCCCTCCTTAATTAACTCCTTTCAGAGGGGAACTTATTTTTAAGGGCCAGAAAATTAAATTCTACACGATGAAATTTCAACGGTACCCGAATTTTTAGTCCGAACGGAGAAGTGAAATTGATAGTGAAATATGTTCTTAAGCCTTATGCCTGTGATCCCCACTGTGACTTCGTTTTACTTTACCTCTAATGGTTTCAATTGTATATCAGTAGCAACAAGATGTGCGGTTCCAGTGGAGAAAAATGTACTAAATGCGACCTCTTAGTCGTTAAAGTACACTTTCTTGTAATAAACAAGAAAGTTCGCTTCATTTACAGAGAACTTCATTTGTATTACAGATGATTGCATTACAAATATTTTTATTACAGTTGTACTAGAAAATATTGTAGTACAATATATTGTAGTACAGTTTTACTACAAACTATTGTAGTACAGTTGAAATACAAGAGAAATGACTTTTAACGACTCCTGGATGCCAGCCGACGTCGCCACGACCATCTCTTGCACCACCGTTTTGATCGCATTTTGGCTATGACAACGTCAGTGCGACGTCGGCCGGCGACGTCGGCACGCGCCATGCGACCTCTCCCGACTTCGCGACGACCTGATTGTGCTACTTGGGAAGGTACACTATGAAGGATCTTATACCACGAAGAAGTGACGTTCATTGTGGAGAAGATGGAAAAAATGTGTCGTACAAGCCATCCATATTATATATATTTTTAATAACTGACTGGGTCTCACGTTTTCCAGTACCCTCGAGAACGAATCGACAAGTGCATGAATGAAATATTCGTTTGTGTATAGTCACAGCTTCGAAGAACTAGCAAATCTCCACTCGTGCCTTTTCGCGTGAATCAGTGGCATACCTGGCGTGAGGCGTCATTTCATGCCAGAAGTTGTCAGGACAGAAATTTTGTGTATCTTGGGCGTACGCTTATAAACATGAGCTATTGAGAGTTGAAGCGAATGTTGAAAAGCATTGTTTAATCGAAGGAGGAAGACGAAAGCGCAGAAGTGGAGGCATAGCAAAGGCTGCCTCGACAGATGGCTTGCGGGGTCATTTTCGTACAGCTTTGTCTATTTTGCTTAAGATCTACATCAAGGGTTTCTGATGTGCTCGAAGCACATGTCCTACCGTAGATGAACTGGTTGAATTTTAATCTTCAATCAGGGGCAAAATCAGGCTTCGATCGGTTTCAAAGTTTGAGGGCCAAAAAGCAACGGCGGCCGAATGTCCATTCCAATCTTGCAGCCGCAGGCGCGCGTATGTCTAGAAAAAACCGCTGTTTTGGCTATGAACCTTGTAGTACACGGTATATTAATGTTTTATAGGCAAATGTTTGCCTTGAATTAGCAACACCAACCTTGAAATCAAAGCAGGATTTTGAATTTTCCCGCTTGAAAGTGACGTCACTGCACTGTAAAAAGAACTAGTGGTAAAATATTTCTCTCCGTTGTCATGAAACATTTTTTTTTTTTAATATTGAACGTTATTTTGTGGCTATAGTCTGTCCACTTATGGATGGACTCTCGCCCGTCTTTCAATTTAGTGGAATGACCTTCCCTTTTCCCCTTCTCTTGAAAAAAAAAAAACGCACCAGAAATAATTTTGGAACAAATGATCACTGCGTAGCGTCTATACCAGTGGTTCTCAAACTATCTCCGGCCTTCGCCCAATTCGAATTTAACCATTGCCCCCCCCCCCTGTTTTACAAAATTTAATATTAAGGTATAATAAGTAGGTATAAGTAGATATAAGACATGAACATGAGGCAGGTATCTACCACTTCAGTGTTTCTAGTTATTTTATTGAAAGGAACAGAGACTAGGAGAACTGCAATAGGCAACTGTGAAAATTGAATAGCACGCTCTTTTCAATGAGAGGGGTGAATTTGATGCCCTCCAGTCAATGTGTCCACGTCTGATGGCTTCATTTGGGTGAGTTTTAGTCTTTAATCGCCATTCCCTTCCTGTTTTGAAGCTGAAGAAAACATCCCTAGTTGTTTGTTATACCGATCTCGATTGGAAAAGAGACATATCTTTATTTGTTTGTCTGGATGCATTCTGTTGAAGTGATCTTTTAAAGTGACGGTTTCATCGCTTCACTGGAGAAAACTTTCTGGCACACAAGGCATAAGTGAAGCGATTTATCCGTGGGCGACGGAATGAACCCGTCGTTTTTTGTAGGAGGCTGACATCTTGGCACGTCCCGACGCAGCACCACTTCACTTTGGGTAAAGTAACTATACAACTGAGTGAACCTGTCCTCCATATTGGGGTAGATAACGCTAAAATGTTGTGGGTAGGAGGGGTGTATGGAAGTGGAAATACTATGAAGGAGCCCACAAGGCTTTAGAGGCGAACCGAAAATATTATCTAGTATTTAAGCCTCAACCGAATCCTATTGGTCGAAAGGCACGCAGTCGCTAAGCAAGCGAGTCAGCTGGGTTTCCTGAGAAGTTATTTGTAAACAAGAAATTTACGATAATTTTATCTACCCCAACATGGCCGTGAGTTTACCTAGTAGTAAAGGTTCTCCACTTTGGGCGTGAGATGAGCAGTGAGTCGAATCTTTGGAGGAGGTTTCACTTGTCACTTTGAGAACGCCCTCTATGAGTAAATCGCCCCCCTAATGCCCAAATATAATCTGCCGCCCTTTCAGAACATTTTTTCGCCCACATGGGGGCGATATCGCCCAGTTTGAGAACCACTGGTCTATACTTAACCATGGTGCCAGAAGTATAAGTTTTTTGTTGAGTTCTTTAAATACTTTTAGTGGGAGTGAACAAATCTAACTATCGAAATGTAGCAAACCGTTCGAGAGCCTGTAAGTAAGTGAACAGACTACAATGTTAATTACTTTAGCGTCTGTTTATAATGTTGGGACGTCACATCCCTATTTTTCATTTTTTTCATTTTTCTGCATGGGAGTGGGGCAAAAAAGCTTCAAAGTGTTTTTTCGTGGTCATTTCATCCTGATAACTCGTTTTCCACGCATTTTATTTTTTTTTATTTTTCCGGAAAATGGTCCATTATTTGCTTCCAATACTGGCTCTTATTTACGAAGCATTCCTTGACAAATATTTTCCAAATGTTGCAAAAGTTTGAGAGCTGGCAACAGTTCCATTCAACCGGAAGAACATAGTCATGAAACTTGTTCCATTTGATAGATTCTGTGGGGCTTCGGATATGAACATGATCGGGGAATACGAATATGAGCGTCTGCCTGGGGCATTTGCCCTCCGTGGCCAGTCAACCTCCCTAAATTTGGAAAACGAATTAGTCGAAAGAACGAAGTCTTGTAACTTGACTCACTCAGTAGGTTTTTTGGAGCTGAATTCGGAGCAGCCTGTCAAATTCCATTTTGATTAATTAGCCAAAAGAATATAATCTCGAAACTTGACTCATCCGGTAGACCTTTGGAGATGAGTCCGGATACGGATATGAGCGTCTGTTGGGGGAGTTTGCCCTCAGTGGACAGTCAAATTCCCTAAATTTTGGACATGAATATTGGATGAACTTGACCATTTGACTTGTGTCATTTGACGGGTATTATGGAGCTGAATACGAATATGAGCGTTGGTGCCGGCGACTGCCAGGGGCGTTTACCCTCGGCAGTATATCAAGTTTTCGAAGGCACATAACCGCCAGACGGAAATATTCGTATTCAGTTAAACAAAAAACAAAACAAAAAATACCGAATGAGACCATTTTCATGAATATGTTCCAACGGTTGGATTCACGTCCCAAATTCGGGGATTTACCGCTGGGGCAAAAGCCCCTGGCAGACGCACATATATGTATATTCGTATTCAGCTCCAAAATACGATCATATTCGTATTTGCTCCACAAAACCTGTCAAATGAGACCAGGTACATAAGTTGTTCCGGTTAATTCACATCCCAAACTCGGAATATTTGATTTGCCACTGAGGGCAAACGCGTCTAGCAGACGGCGGCGCAGGCTCCATGAAACTTGCCGAATGCAGGGCCGGATCTTGCTTTTCACCGCCCCGCGGCTAATTTGTTTTCACCGCCTCATGCGCCTACCCCCCCTCCCCCCAACTTCCACCAAGGCTTGTGGAGTCAAACAAGCAACGAGAGAATGGATCCTACAAGTTATTGGAGGAAAACTATGTTTCTTATACAACCTGGCGGGAAAACCTCGAATTGGCATCCACCCCATGCAGAAAGATGAAATTTTGGCTTTTCGTGATGAACGCAAATGACGCTGGGGGTTTGGGCCCACCAGAAAATTATGAAAATAGCCACTGCACTACGATCTCCGGCTCAACTTGGCAAAAACTTGGGTGTTGATGTTTGAACTGGGCAGCCGCGCGGCGTCCAGCCCCAATTTAATTTCCTCAGGCCCTTTGCTTTCACGGTTCTCTCAAGTCCTGGAGGTGAGCAGCCGGGACCTCCCAGATTCGGGTTCAGGCCAACCGCCCAGATCGAGTGTCTAGGTTCGAATCCCGTTCAGGGCTCCCAATAAGCTTAAACATGGAAAAATGAGGATTTTAAAGTTTCATGCATGTGAACAGGATATTTGGTATCCGCTTGGATATAACACTTTGGCCTCATCTGACAATTTTCATTCCATCCGTCGTACTTAGGGGAATAGAAAAAATCAGGGGCCCAGCAGTTTTTGTGACTAATGGCCGTATTCAGAGACCTTCCTAAACTTGAAGTCACCTTCAAAAGCTTCAAAAAAAGGCTATGCATTTTAATAAACCTTATGATCTTTGCAAAACTTAAGTTAAGGCTCCGATAAGGGAGGTCTCGGAATACGGTCATTAATATTAGATTCTGCCCTCAATTCGGATTCAAATTGTATACTTCTGGGAATAATCCGTGCCTTGTGGATAGCATCTCAACCAGCCGACCAAGATTCAAAATAATGACCTCAGTGCTACTTTTGAGTCATTGAATGTGTCAAGGTCCGTCGCCAGGAGCCATTCTGCCAGGAAGGGGCTGGCCAAAAACGGTGGCATCGGAAGTGTAGCCGCTTAAACGGTTCGTCTGAACGGCTCGTTTATTCGATTGTTCGATTCCCCGGGTGTAAAACCATAAAGATACGCGATTCCGTGCAATTTTAAATTTTGGCAATTTTTACTCAACCCGCCGAGGGCTTAAGTGGGTGATATTCAGGTCCATCTTAACCATCCCCAGCCAAAAACGCCCCCATAAGGGGTCGTCGGCAGTCCCATGTGCGCAGTTCTTACGGGCAAGTCTACATCTGAAATTGAGAAGCCACGATCATTTTTCGCTGTTCTGAAGGCTTACGCTGCTAAACGTTTTGAAAACTGCAATATTCCCGCCTAAAATTCAAAAAAAAAATCGCTCATTCATGGCTAAAATTAAGAAAATGCGTTAATTCGTGGTTTCTGATCCAGCTTCCAGGCCAAAATTGAGGGAAAAAACGCAGGTGTGTAGTTCCGGCCAATCCGCGACTTAAGTTGCAAAAAGCGCTAATTCGTATTTAAAAGTTTGAAAAATCGCTCATAGAAGGAAAAAATTGAAAAAAAGCGTCAACTATCCGCTCAAATTCTAATTCACGACTAAATTGGGGAAAAGCTCAAGTTCCGCTGCTAAAATTAAGAAAAAGCGGTCATTAAGCGGTGAGTAAACATCCATACTTGGTTTGGAACAGAGCTACAGGCATGAAATTTTTTTTGGAAGCGCTAAGTTGGCGAAATTGGTCCTTTAAAAGTGCCAAACACCTCGAAATTCTATTTTTTGGAAGAAACAAATCCTTGAATTCGGCAATTTGGCCAAACCAAGCATGATCAGGGGGCTAGTAGAAATGCCCGCTCCGGGTCCAGATGCCAGATTGGTGGAGGTTCACCACTGATCCTTCTATTGCATAACTCACTATGGCTGCGGCGGCTTCGTGTGAGCGTTTCTGGCAGAGGGTAGAGGAGCCCGCTTAGTACGGGCACGAAGTATGAAACGAGGGGAAAAGGGGAGAGAGAGAGAGGGGGAAAAAAAACACATTTACTTTCTTTCTCTGTTCATCTCTTCTGGTTCGATTTGTCTTATCTCCCTCCCTCGCCTAAAAATATTTCTCAAATTTTGCCGCCCCTCGAAATTTGCCTCCCATGGCTGTAGCCCCCGGTAGTCCCCCCCCCCCACTACGATCCGGCCCTGGCCGAATGGGACCACATTTACATGACTTCATTCGCAGTTAATTAATTACCCAAATTGGAAGAATTTAACTGGCCACCGAGAGCGAATGCCCCAGACGGACAAGTGAGGCAACTTTTAGGATTATTTTCTTCCGGTTGAATGACACTGTCACCAGCTCTTGGTCATGCCCGTATTTTATGAACGTTCCTTGACATTAAGGAATCCTTGAAATTCATTAAAACAGTTTTTTTGTTTGTTTGTTTGTTTTTAGGCTCCGGTACATGGCTATTTGGCCTTTTCTGGATCGAGATGGACCGGACTGCGTTGTTCGTCACTTCATCGCTAAGGAGATCTGTTATTTCATCAGATAAATCATAATAATACAATAATATCGATGTTTTTCTTTTGGTTCTTTCAGCTGCTTTATTATTTGTTACAGGGGGGGGGGGGTGATTCTGTAACTTGCAAAATTTACGTGTCGTAACTGGGAAGGAGGGGGAGAGGATGTACCCCGTTGCCTTGGTTTTTCCACACATTTCTTAAGAATTTATTATTTTTTCTTCGAGACCACACATTCTTGCGTGAAAATTCCGCAGTTAAATTTACTAGGTATCGTAAAAACCATGGCAACGAGGTACCTCCCATCGCCCTTCTTCCATTTTACGACACGTAAACTTTGAAATTTACAGAATAACCCCCCAGGTTCTGTTTGCCACTCATGGATTTCTCTCTTGGTTAAATATTTATTTATTGCAGTCGGGCTTGGGATAATTTTTTCCTTCTACGTGTGCCTTCCGCGACCCACACCTCTCTCACGCTCTTTTTTAATGACCATAGTTTCGTCGACCCACATGACCCATTCCAGTAACCTTGCCGTTCGTCCCAAACTTTGTTTTTTACCAGTGCCTTCAAGTCTGCAGCGGTGGCATGGCAAGTGCAAAGTCCTCTAACTGGTCATCTCCCATGGCAGCCTTTGCTAAGGTATAGGCTCTGTCGTTGTTGGCTATTCCAGCATGACATGGCACCCATCTTAATGTTACCCTTTGTCCACCTTGTTCCATTAGTCGGATTTCATCTTTAACCCTTTGAACGAGGGGGTCAGTATTGAACCTATTCCTTACTGCCTGGAGGGTGCTCACCGTGTCACTACATATGAGGAACTCTGAGCCTACCCTGCGTCTCAACTCTTTCATTGTCTCCAAAATAGCTGTTGCTTCTGCTGTGAATACGGAAGCGTAGGACCTCAACGTCCACTTAAATTCGCAAATTCCAATGAATGCTCCAGCGCCCACACTTGTTTGTAGCTTTTCTTGTATTTTCTCCATTTTCTCACTACCAATATACGTATAGATTGCATTATCGTCCACATATACGGACAGGCTTACTCCCGACGGTATACCCACTAGAAGCCTATTATATGGCAATGAGGAAAAGGACCACACTGATTGTTGAGCCTTGTGGGAGTGGGACACCATTTCGCTAACTTCGTCGGGAAGAAGAGACATTCCCAATGTGCACCCTAAAATTTCTTTCTTTAGAAAACTTTCAACATATCTGCACAGTCTGTCACCGATTCCCCACTCAGTGAGCTGTCTCAGTATGATCAAAGATGAGTGGAGATCAAAGAAAACCGCGATGGTATGTTGCCGACTTAGGAAGCTATCTAATTCAACTTCAATCAAATTCAACTTTTAGGAAGTAGTCTAGTAGGAGCCAAACCCACTGAATACGAGTTTTGAAAGTACCAATCCTACGATTTGCGGGTTAATTTAGAGCCAATTCTGAAAAATTTGATCTTCAAAGAGTCAAGCTGGATCCACCCAGTAGTAATGTTAATAACCTACTCATAAAATTATTCTTGAACGGCTCGAACACTGCTTACCCATCAGCCACGGAAACTGCTGGCGACAAACCGAATGGGCCACTGCTATTAAAAAGGGTTGTTTGAAGCGGCCGACCGGCCACAGTCAGCCCAAAAACTCTCGGAGGAATTTCCAGGGCCGTGGCCGGCGTGCTACATTTAGACCTCAGGCAGGTGAAATTCGGATCAGTTGTCATTAGTTACCGTAGGAGAGATGCTGATGTGATGACGGTATTGCATGGTATGGAATGGACAACGACGTGAAAGGGGCTTATCCAGGTGATAGTGGATGATGGGCGTGGATCTAAAACGGCGGAGTTCAAACGACTCAGATTATCCAACTCCTCTCCCTTCCTTCCCGGTTGTTATTCCTATAGACCCCTTCCTCTTATTCTCAGGATTCGGCTTTAGGATGCTTTTCGATTCACACGTGTGCGGTATAGGTAGTCCAGAGGTAAGAACGCTTTCTAAACCATTAAAAAATCACTGCCTCGTCGTCTAAAAACTTGCTATTTTATGCGAGAACAAACAAAACGATACTGTGATGTATCTTGCAGCACCATTATTATACTTGGACTTGGGTCACAGCCGTGCTAAAAGAAAAGGACTCAATCTAGTTTTTATCGGCATAGCACGTTCCCTTTTAATTTAATCCCCCCTCCCCGCTGCTGCTGTTCACCTTTCGCTGCTACCTACCAATTACATTATGAATCACAAGCGGCTCAAAATAACAAAAAGCCGCCGTGGGATGTAATTACTCAAGAATTTTAGCGATATCAGTGAGTGCTCGTACAAATTATTCACCCTTGTTATTAGAATCTGGGCTCAAAAGAAAAGACCGATCCGTTGGCGAATAAAACAATCAAGAGAAAAGTACAATGAGGGGGAGGTAACATAATAAGCGGGCCACAGTTTACCATGCCCTTCATTGTTACAGGGAAACTGCAGGAAGGTGAATTCTGAATGACCCGCGTATACGTTCCCTCCGACTCAGCCTTTCGAATATTAGGCTGTAATTAGAGGTTTAAAAAGGACAATATTTTCGACTATACAATTCCCTTCTTCCCCCATTACTCACCGGTCATCGCCACAGCCATAATTTAGAGCTTTGCATTCACTCTTTTCTTTTGGTAGTAATGTGCCGGAGTGGATTTACGTTCGAAATTACAGGCGTTGTTTCTTTCACCGGACAGCTTCGCACCTGCGAAACATTAAAATGGATGACCGCGCGCCCATTTCTTGTTGCCCCTAAGAGTTACCATCCCTATTGTCTCAAGAAGAAAAAAATTGCTTGAAAAATGATGTTCCAGTAGTAAACCCATCTCCGAGGGAGTTCATACCACCAGACTTTTACTTTAAATTAGCCTGTCGGGTGAGCCGATGATTTTCTTGAAAGCTGGTACGGTCTTGGTCTCTTTTGTAATGATGGGTTAGATGGTGGGGGAGGAGGGGTGAGAAATGCGGTTTGATCAGTTCAGTTAAAAAGACACCCCTATCGTGGTAAATATTTCGTGATCGCGTGGGATTCATTTTATTTTAGAATTCAACCCCTTCTTCCCATCCGTTTGCAATACAGAGGTTCCCATCAGTCTTTCAGAATCTTGTATACGAAGTCATAAACGAAACGGTGGCAATGTGGCTTCTTCAACTTTTTAGATTTCCCTGTCTGAGAATGAAATCTGTTTTCCCAGTCGCTCCTACTATATCAACTTCACCCATCCCGATTCAAATCACTCGTTGTCTCTTCTGGAAAATACACGCCATCGTTTTGTCTGATTAATTTTACGATATCGTGACGTTATACGTTTTGATAATTGCCTCCCAAAGAATTGCCGTGAAAGAACGCAAAAGGTAACTGGTAGAGACGACAGATGAGATTTCTGTTTTTTTCTTATTGCTCCGTTTCAAATGAAAATTAAGTAATTGGTTGTAGACCTTAAAATAGAACTTCGAAAACGAACGAAACGAATTAAATTAAAATGTACAAGTGGATACCGTGCTGTCAAAACGAAGGCGATAGATTGTGGAAACCTAGCACTGTCTGCTTCTTTAAACAAAATTACTCAGATTGTTGGTGTGGATGCACAGGGTGGAAAATCTTATTTTTATCGTGCAACAACTTTACCTAACCCACGACGATTTGTCCTCATGGAAAGGATAACGATTTCTCCCTCCCCTCTTTTCGTACACCCTTGTTATATTTTCTAAGACCACTCCTTCACGTTACCCCGTCACCCATTCTTTCAGAATATGGAGAAATGCTTCTGCAAAGGTGGGAGGGGATGAGCTTATGAAAATCTCTTCAAAACGAACAAGATGAAGACTGTGATGGTCATGGGCCTGACTGTGTTGCTCTATGGCTAGGGATGGTGATGAAGGGAGGTGAAGCTCGTCTGCCGAAGCGTTTTGGCTCGTAAAACGACGCCGCTTAACGCGTTGCAAAGCCGTAAAGTCCGAGAGTAGTAAAGCCCGGGCCTTCGGTCCGCGTAAACTACATATAGAAAAAAAGAAAATGGGAGGAGGGAAAAAAGATCGTGTCGACGACGAGGGGGTGAGAAGGAAGAGGATCGACGAGGTCTTTGGAAGCTTCAACTACTTCAAAAAGCCTCCAGCACAGATAGAAAATGGAAGGGGGCTGAAGAGTGTGCAGCGTATTTTATAATTCTACCCCACACGATTGGGTGAAGGGGTATGGCGAGTATTTAAGAGCCAAAGGGACTACTACCATGTAACGTCTTTTATATCCCCCCTCCCATCAACAACTGACAGTATTTGCCGAGCATGGGGTTTTGTTTTTCCTTCCTTCCAGATTGACCTATATATCATGCCTGTGACTTAACTGTTTTCGACCTCCATATCCTTTTATGTAATGTGAGCGACAAGTGTTATCCCTGATGTCGGAGCTTCTTTAGCATCGTTGGCTAGGAAGCAGTGCAAAATAAAAATTTTATTGTAAAACAAGCACAGCTGCAATTTTGTGAATTTTTTAAAGTCGAATTTCTTGGATTTGGCTTCTTGAAATAACAATTTTTTGGATCCGGCTCATTCAATAGTCAAATTCCGTTGGTTTGGCTCATTCAAATGGCTATTGCGAGGCTTTGACTCAACCAATTTCGTGATTCTGGCTTCTTCAAAAGCCAATTTCATTTTGCTGGGTCTTCAAAAACTAAATTTCTAGGACTTGGCTCTTAGTTGAGTATTAGCTTAAACGGCTTCAAATTGGTCGTTCTAATTAGTGAGTAATTAGTGAGCTTAAATTACGACTATGGTACTCAGCTTAAATGACGAATACGACCCTAAGCACCCTACACCGCAAATGATCCTTCTTCAAACACCATTTCGCGGGTTTGGCCCAGGATTTGGCTATTTCATATGTAAATTTCGAGCGTTTGGCCCAAATAAACCAATTTCGCATGTTTGGCTCTTTAAAATCCCCAACTTTGCGGATCTGGTGCCCTCAAAATCAATTTCGCGAATTTTCACAACTCAAAATTCAGACTTTTGTGTAAATTTTCGTGAGAATTCGCTTTTAGCTTTGTTAACCCCTCTTTTCGAAGATTTCCTTTCTTATAAAAAGCATTATTTTTTAGGTTTGACTATATTTTCTTAATTCCGATTTCATGATTTTAACTGTCACGGCTACAAAAAAACGTGGCTCAAAAGAATGACAACTGTTCACATACCTCCACAACGATTATTTGTAATGGTTTTTATTCCAAGCCGGGGGCACCCCACTAATCGGGCGCTAAGGCGGTTGCTATAACCCCTAAAAACGTCCCCACTGTAATGCAATTAATCAGTTT
The DNA here is from genome assembly GCA_038030265.1 of Corythucha ciliata. Classification (NCBI taxonomy): domain Eukaryota; kingdom Metazoa; phylum Arthropoda; class Insecta; order Hemiptera; family Tingidae; genus Corythucha; species Corythucha ciliata. Next base: position 32,566,768 of record CM075937.1, on the reverse strand, counting down.
TGTTGCGTGAACTTCTAGCTTTTTCACGAAAAACACTGTTACTGTGGTAAAATTTTGCGTTACGGAGCCGAAAATGAAGATTACGTTCCTATTTGACTGATTTGACAGGTTAGATAGTGTCCTACTTCCATGTCCCAAGTTTTCTCCAGAGGTTATACGTAACGCCCTTGGTGTTTTCGAGCTTTGGAGGATTTTCTCTTCAACATTAGAAGAATTTTTTCAACAATTTTGCGTGCTCGACACGCCAAAATCGACCGGGGCCAAACCCGCGAAATTGTTTTTTTTTTGTGAGCCAGCCCCACGATAGGTACTTGTTTTTAATGAGTAAACGCCCATGAAATTTCATTTTACAAGAAGCCAGAACCACCAAATTGGGTTTTCAGGTTGTGCAAAACCCGCGATTTTTATTTTCGTGCCAATCCAGTTGTACTGGTTTTGAATTAACCTGCGAGATTTTGTTTTTTAAAGTAGTCAGACCTGCGGCATTGGTAATGAGCCAGCCTGGAAATTGTTATATTGAAAGTGCTGCGGTCCGTTGGCTATTTCACGTTAGCTGACGCCACAAAATTGGTTTCTGACGTCCCAGATCTGCGAAATTTGGTATTGGAGATAGCCAAACGCCAAACCGACGAAATTGACATTTTAAGCGGCCAAAACCGAGAATTAATTCTTGAATCCACCAGAACCGTAAACATTTATTAATTAAAGTGTTAAATGCGCGAAATGTGGACTTCGAAAAAGTCCAACCCGCAGAATTGCTATTTTTAAAGTCTCAAACCCATGAAATAGCTTTTTTAACATTGATTGAACTTGATTGAATGTTTCCGAATGACAGCGAAATGGACTTTTAGGGAGTCAATCTTGCGAATCTGGTGTTTTGAGAGAGTCAGTAATCCTAAAAATTTGGAATTTGAAAAGCCCAAAGCCGCGAAATTAATTTCGCAGCGCACGGACAATTTAAACGAGTGTGTGTGGGGAGGAGGTGGGAGAGTGTGTGCCCACTATATCAGAAAAGCTGTAACTACGCTGGCTTATATGAGCCTGTCTGGAAGACAACCCCCCTTGTAATCGAATAGCAAATCTGGTGGGGCTTTTTGGAATAAAAGATCGGATCACCTATTTCAATTTTAGGCGCACTTTAATACGTAAATAAGGCGTAGGTAAGTGACGTTTGCACCGCTGTACCGCTGTAGAGGCCCGTGCAATGATCCCCTCGGGAATATTGAAGTTTCCCGGCATTCCTCAACGAATTCTCGGGCTACCTTTTTAATTTTTTTGTATGGATCGATTTTTTTCGATATTCTCCTCTCCTTCTCCAATTCAAGAACTGATTACAACCGTATTTGCAGTCTTCTTTATTATGGTCGTATGCATTTCGGGCACAAACAGTGACCCCTCCTCGGCAATTGACTCCTTGCACTGGAAATGACACAACTGTTGTGTCGCAAGATGCAAACCACGTCAGGCTGCCGGCTGTTTGTGTCCAGGCTTTTTATGTTTAGAGCTATTTGTGGCTCGAGCGTTTTTGGCGTTTCAGCTTTCTGTTGTTAGAGCTTTTTTGTGGTTTGAGTTTTTTTGCAGCTTTTTTGTGGTTAGAAAGTTCGCCATCACACGTCTAGGCCGCGGCTCAGGTGCTGACGGCGAATTTTATCAGGATGAGATTTTTGTGGTTAAAACTTTTAATGTTTAGTATGGCTATAAGGCTGATCTATAGGGATCTTTCAGGGCCTGGCTGTTCAGCTCCTTGACTGCTATCATTCGCAAGCGCCTCCCCCCCCCCCCGAGCCCACTAACACCAGCGGCACGAAACTAGCTTGTAAAACCGTTAATTGAGTACGAAAATTGGACTTTCCAGTTTGAAAGCTACTAAGAGGAAGAGAATAGCCGTAGTAAGTTATACCATCAAGGACAAATGACCAGTATTGGCCATTTTTGTCACGCAAATGGTTAATTTGGCCATTTTTGGCATGCGAGTAGTCGATTTTGCCATTTTGAGGGTTGGAATCATGACATGGTTAGGCACTGAAGTTTTCAAAGCTGCTCAAATTGTCAGTTTATAGCCATTTTCACGGCGCGTGATGTCATTTCTGGAGCGTGAAGCACCATTTGGGAAAATTCGGGTGGGGGGGGGGGATAATCAGTTAAGCCACCTTCAAGGCATTAATCACCGCATGCACAGCAATTTTGAGGCACGAATTTCCCACAATGGCATTTCCCACAATTTCTCAAGCCTCTCCCCTTCAGAAAATCCTGGATCCACACCAAATTTATACATATGTATATCGTTAATAGTCCGGGAGCCCACTGTATGAAAAATCCGGTTCATTTGATCGTGTCTGGCACCTGTGCAGGACGTTTTCTATGGTCTAGGAGGTGACACTTCTGAGATCGCCAGACATTCCGTCTGTGGGACAGGGGCTCACCAGCAGAGCTAGCTGTTGACGTACACGCCTTTGGGTGCTTTGAAAACGACTGGCGGGAGTAAAAAGTCGTTTTCCACATCCAGTGCGTTACGAAATCAACAACGCCATCCAACGGCGTAGACGCTGTGGCGTAGCCATAGAGGGCAAATGCCCCAGGCAGACGGCGGCAGACGATCATATTCGTAATCAGCTCCAAAAAAAACCTTTCGAATGAGACCAGTTTCAGGACTATGTTCTTCCGATTAAATTCATGTCCCAAATTGAGGACTTTAATTAGCTATAAAATCCTTAGGCCCCAGATGCGGCATGGCAGACTACCGGACTCGTAAATAGGAGGTCATAAGCTATCATTTTGCACAGCTTTAATGACTGTGTTCTTCCGGTTGAATGGAACTGTCGCCAGCTCTCGGTCTATAAGGGCTTAAACGATTTTGTATTCAAAATACTAAATTCCGATTGGGGTTTAGCTTAGTGTTAAACGGAACTTTAAGCTCATGTGGTCGACCCGAGTCTAATTTACGGTTTTTTTTTTTTTTTTTTTTTTTTTTTTTGTTTTTTTTTTGTTTTTTTTTTTTTTTTTTCTTTCTTTATTTTATTTTATTTTATTTGCTCAAAGCCATTTCTCAATTTTAATCACGACAGTGCGCTTTTCCCCAATTCTAGCGCGAATGAGCGCTCTTTCTCTACTTTTGCCGTGATTTTATTCCATGCGTCACGAATTGGCGTTTTTCTCAATGTTATCCGCGAATGAGAGGCTTTTCTCCAATCCAGCCACGGATTAGCACTTATCTAATTTGCAGCAGTAAATTAGCGATTTTTTCTATTCTAGCCACAAAAATTAATGCAATGTATAGCCCATGTCAGCCGTCCCGCCCACCCCCCTTTTCGCGGTGAAATAGCGGTGATCTTATGGCTAGTTTACATACTAGATGGTTAGTTTACAAACTAGCCAAGTAAACACTTCAACCGTAACATATATTTTATAACAACAAGTATTAACAAGTATTAGTGGGTTACGGAATACAATGACGCGTGTAGGCAAGTCTTAATGCTGATTGCTCGTTGAACGAAGAGGGGGAAGTAGTGATGCCTAGAGTTATGCGACAGGACTATTCGCGTGACTCTAGGTCTTACAGAAACATAAATTCTAGTTAAAATAATAACAAAAATTAACCTAGAGGCTACTCCCGTTCCATTCTTTATTATTATTTTTCCATGTTTCTTAAGAACCTCCAGATAACCATCCAGAGATTGGAAAATGACTAATTATGTTTTCCTTGCCCTCGACTCCAAGATAAGAGCAATCTACCCTCACCACTCATACCACAAGCTTAACTTCTTTTACCCCCAACGTCCCATGGCTTTGAGGGTGAAAAAAAAAAATAATTAACTCAAACTTTCCACAAACTCATTATTCTATTATACTCGCCCCTTCTCCTCCTTTACTACACCATTTTTAGACCTCGCCAAGTTTTCCTCTTCACCCCGTCGTAAAATCTTATAAACAGAAACGACTTCAAATCACGCATCCCTCGAAGTGAGCTATACAAGCCGCGGTACTAATACAGGTGTTCCTAGAAGCAATTACTGTACAACATGAGCCCCCCCCCCACCCACTCTCTAGATAATATTAATCGGAGGAGGGGATTTTTATGTTTTTATCAACTCACACAGGGGTACATACATCAGGGTGATTTTACCTAGAGTATACTACAACAGTTTCAAGTCCATGCGATCATTCCTACCCGTTTAATTTCAAGGGGCTCTGCGTCGTTGCCTCTGAGGATAGTGGTGTACTTGTTTGGTTGTGCGGAAAAAATTCCACGTGGGTTCTTGTCTTTGATGAAGACGGCCGATGAAAACAACTATAGAAAAAAAATTATTACATTATTTTTCAGTTTTATCTTCTTGAAATCGATTGGAAACACTCCTAAGAAGCAAGTAGTGGGGAGGGAAAATGGGGTGAAAGAACCGAAGAAAACTGTGCAATCATTCTCAGTGGGAGTGTTACACTTTTTGACATGCATTAAGCAATGACTGATTGGAATAAAAGAACCATAAAAATATAAGTATAGATAGAGTTGATGCTGGTGTTTTTTATTCTAAAAAATAAGGCGATGGTTTTTTTTCACTTTTTCCCACTGAAATCCGAACCACCTCTATCCCATTCACATTTTTTAACAAGTTCAATTCGTTAAACCTATCCTCTTGAAGCCAAAACTGCTCTAAAATTACCTCCACCCGCTCACCACCATTCAAACCGTCTTGATCGGCGTTCTTTCTTGTTTAAAAACATGGTCAAAACAGTGAAGAGGGGAGGGTTAAGGATAACTAGATGCAAATCGTAGTTTTAGGATTATCCACGGATTCCCTCCCACGGCCTAACTATAAACTGGGCCCCCGAGCCGTTCATGAAAAACGCATAAAAAAAGGGAATCGACCTGATAGTTTGAAGGGGAGCTGTCAATCGTGGGTAACCGAGAGATTTTTTTCTTTCTCATTCACTATCTCACTCTCTCGCACTCATGAATAGCGTTAACGACACAACGAAAATAGGAAAAGAAGAAAAAAGGGTGACGGCAAAAAAGAATGAGAGAGAGAGGAAGAGAATCAACAAATCTGGTGGACGCTCCAAATGGATATAATGTTTGAGGGTTTAGACTAGTGTAGCAATTCGATCTGACGAAATAGCGTGTGCGAGAAAACCCTAAACCACACGGATAATCCGCTCTCCCCCCTTTCAAAGCTTACATTTCAACATTTTTCGTGAAATTAAGCCACTTCCACACAACGCCACATCCACGCCTGTACTTTTAAACAATAGAAAAACATCCTTTTAATATCATCAAAAATCTGAACAATAAAAGGCTATAGAGTAACCATGGGTCAAAGGGGGAACGTGGAATTCCTCGATCGTAATAACGCTCAATCATTTGAGGCTACCCCTGTATTTTTTCGTCCTTTATTTCCCGGTGCCTCTTCCACCCCCCTCCACCTCTAAATTTTGACGTGCTACCTTCAAATGAATGCCCCCTCTTCTTCGTCTATGAGAATGTTCTCCAAAAGCTAATGACCGAACGAATTAAAATATAGCGATTGAAGCTAGACTTGCTCAACGACAGAGTTGATGATGATGAGGAAAAGGGTGGAAGGACTCGGCTGATGGAATTGTCTGTTTACCTTCTGATGGTTATTGCTGCTCGGAATATTTTGAGAAGACGAGCCTATCATTGCTATTGCTAAAAAGAGGACTAAAAGAATATAGAAAATAATCGGGACCTTTGAGTAAAAATGGCCTGCTGGGGTTAGTATTAAAGAATTATAAGACTCTTCAAAACGACAAGGTCCACATTGTGATTATTTATGAGCTTTAAAAAGACAACACGTTTCTTCCCGATAGTTAAACGTGGGCACAGGTGGGCTTCGATCATCAACACGTCCAGGAGAGAAACCCATGCCATACGAGGGCTGCGATAACACGTCAAGATTTCCCCTTCCTCATAACGCTCTGTTTTAAAATCCTACCCTACCTTCCAGAAAGGAATGAGAATGACGGATGTGCTTGCATTCGTAAGCGACAAGTCGAGTTTAAATATTGCTCCAGCGATGGAAAAGGGACGGAGGATTGTTTCTTCTTCACATATCGAAAACCTTGTGTCCGCATACATCATTCTCTCTCCACCCCTGAAGTTAGTGGATAAGGAAAGCGTGGAAGTGAGGAGGGGGAAAGCAAACCACTACAGCCCACACAAAATCGCAGCAATTTGTGAAACCATTTTGTCTCTCTCCAAAGCGTTATCGCAGTATCACTCGTGTAGTCAAATTTCCGTTATATACCCTAACACATTGTCTTTTTTTTATTATTTAAAGAGCTCTCATCCCCCTTCATTCAATAACAAAACAAAACAAAATCGATCGATGCCTAATCCTCAACTGACTATAATTAGATCTCGGGACGTGAGAAGAATGACGTTGAATTCATATAGCATAAAAGGACTACCATGGTCTAGCGCTGGGCGAGGAGGGTTTTAGAAGTAGCAGATGTGTGATTGTGGGTGTAGACAATGTAGCCAGGGGCTAATCCTCATTTCCTCTCTTTTCTCTGTTCTATGAGCTTTCGGAGAGACAAAAGAGTTCGAACCGGTCGCCACTTAGCCCCTTTTCTCAGGTCTCCCCGTTGCAACTATACATGAGAGGGATTCACATTGGCAGGGTTGTTGATAAGAAGTGGCGGGGTGAAGAGGTGGGGGGAATAGCAGGCAGATGCGGGAAGAGATTGTTTTCGACTGGGCCCACTGTAATCATTAATGTGACATTGGCCCTTTTGAAATAGAAAACAAAAAAGATAAAAGAGACAGATTTTTGTAGGATGGAGGTAAAGGATGGAAGATTCAGCTTTGAGCGCGACACAGGCGCGCTGCCGGTAACGACGAACATATACAAGGACAATAGGTGTCCTCGATTTTTAATCGCCCACAGGTTGAAACTTTCTGTTAAACTTTTCAAGATTTGTTCAGCGGTGGAATCAAGTAATTTTTAAACGTCAATGAAGAAGAAATAAGTAAAAATGTAACATTTTTTTTTTTAACTTCTCGCAGCCACAATACATGTTGTCTACTCCTCAACTTTTAATTAACAATTCCTCTCTTCATCACTTTTTATTCTCCAGTTCACACATTCGTCTTAATATAAAACCTAATTGTTCAATCTCTGCTCCACCCGTTTTCTCAATCAATTAATTACTTGAAGCTGTCATTTCGAACATAAAAAAGAAATACATAATAACACACACCCCTTCCTCGGAAACTTCCTTTCTCAGTCAATCTCTCTCGCTGCCTTCAAAGTCTTCTATCTCATTAATAAGACCCTTAATGAACAAGGGTTGAGGAGGAAGGGGGTCCTTAGTTCGATTTAAAAGATTTTAATTGAGGTGGCAACTTTTTTTATATTGCATAAAGGCTTGAGACTCTATGAAGGTGATGACTATCAGGAGTGTACGGGAGGGAGATGAAGGGGCGATGAGGAAGGGAGTTAAGAAATTAGTGACCTTTTGCCGAATCAAACGTCACTTTAACGAGATGAACAAACAAAAACAAACAAAAAAACAGAGACTACTGCAAAGGGGTTTCTATTATTTATTCTATTGTTGCCTTCGAGAACAATAATTTTATTCCTTTTGTGTTTGAACCAGTAAAGATCAGAGATTTCCCCGACCACTATGGTACACATCATGGACCGTCTTAATACGAATCTGTAGGTGCGTGATAAAGAACCGTAGTGATTATTCATTGAATATAGTTCAAGCTACAGTGAAACTGTTCAATAAAAGAGCGGTATAGGAGCTTTTCCATTTCCCCAAGTTTGGGCAGCTGCACGAAAATAACCCCTTGATGGTTTTCAGACATTCGGAATAATAGCGCTCTCGCAGAGGAACAGGATGCTCCTTTTCACGTCCCACAACCACGAAAATGAAACCTAAAAATTCTCATTTTTCTATTCATAAGCCTTTTGGAGGCCCCCTTTGAACGGGCGGCGCGTGGGGCGGTCTTTATCATCACCTCGGGAATATTGCGGTTTCTCTGGATTCATCAGGAACATTCTAGGACCACCTATTTTTATTTGTTTCTGGTTTGATTTTGGGACCAATAGCCGCACTTTCGTATATAAATGAAGCTCTGCATAGACCTTATAGATAGCACATTTTTGTTGATTTAGCCTCATCACGAATGATCGAATCGAGAGCCTGCGAGAGTTTTTCTGAATTCCTCAATCAAAAATCTAAACTAAACCACACCAGTGGCGTCTATCAGGGAGGGGGCGACTTGCCTCCAATTGACGCTGCCAGGGGAGGGGGAAGATGATTATTTGTAACATCCAGAGAGGGATTTCTTTCCCCTTTATTGCGCGAGGACTTATAGGCATAATGTATATTTAATTCAATTCTTAACGAAAATGAGTCAAATAAAATTAATAAAACCAAATAAAATAAAATTTTACTATCTTGATCGAGTCAGGGAGACGATTCTGTAACTTTTCCGCATCGGATTTTCTATCGAAAAGTCACGTGATTTCATTGATTGAAATGAAAGTCCCCCAGATCTGCAGAAACAGAGCACCATGGCTAGGTTTGGTTTTTATAGCAAATAATAAGCAAGACATCTGTGAGTGTTGGAAGGAGCCAAATTCATGAAATTACGTTTTGAAAGAGTGCAATTATGCAAAACTTGGGGCATTTGTATTTGGTTTGAAATGAGCCAAAAGCAGGAATTTGGGTTTGAAGCGAGCGAAATAAGTTTTCTGAAAGAGCCAGACCTGTAAAAAACTGATTTCAATAAGAGCTAAAACCACGTTACTTATTGGTATTTAATAGCGAGAAAATTCGCGGAGTTTTTGGGTTCGAAATAGCAAGAATCTGTGAAATTGGATTTTGATGGTGTCAAATCTGAGACTTTTGTTATGGCAGAGTGATTAAAATATCCGGCGAAATGGGGGTTAGAAAAATCCAAAATCACAAAATGTCGTTCGTTTGTAGCCAAATACATTTTTTAACCAATCGAAAACCTTCTCCCTCACCTTTCTTCCTTCTTTTTATTCCTAGAACTGATAATAGAGAGCTGAAGCCACGAAAATTTATTTTTGATGTGGCAAAAATCACAAGAACTGGGTTTTAAAGGAGCCAAATCGGCAAAATGTGTTCTTGGAAGAGCAGAATCCACAAAATACGGTTTTTGAAAGCAGAACTTCTTTTGCAACTCAGCATTGGTCTTGCGCAAGACTCGTTTGTAAGGTCTTGTAGAAAGTCTTGGTCTTGGTCTTGCAGCCTACAGAGAGTCTTGACCTTGCGTCTTGGTCTTGGTCCTGCTGCAAGATTCTCGTGAGACCGTAAGACCAAGAACATGTTTGCTCATCACCAACGTCTATACAGTTTTTGTGCCAATAATATTAATAACTGATCTAAAGAGAGTTGGAAAAAGCGGAAACTAATGCCTGTATTTATGAACGTTCCTATTGACATTCAGGAACCCTTCACAAGCTCTATGTTTTCGTTGTGTGGTGTCTATGTAACCTATCAAAATGCTTCATTTTTCGAGGAATACATTTGTTTGGTTGCATAGACTCCACACAACGCAAGCATAGAGCTTGTGAACGGGTTGGTGAACGGGCACTTAAAATTCATTGAAACAGATGTTTTTATTGCGATCAAAACTGTTCTCAACGGTTTGAAGGAAGCTTCAAAGAGCGTTCCTAAATGTGTTTCGCGCCTTTGAAAGGCGCTCGTCCGAGTAAGTTGCTGTTGGCCATAGAAGAAACAAGCAGCGTACTGCCAACGTTTGCAGTTTTTTGACTTTCTCTTTCTCCTAATCGATAGGTAGAAGGGCCAGGGCAGGGGAACATTTGCGTGACGGTTCCTTGTTTATCGGGAATATAGGTCCATCGCTTTGTGTTCGTGTAGGATCATGCCTCGAAAACAAAGTGTTTTGTATAAATATATGTATATGTTTAGAGCCTCTGTGCTTTCAATACATTGAGTTGGGTACGGAGCTGAACGTCCTCGCGAGGCAGTTTCGCCTGATGTGAACGTGTCTTGAGAGGTGAAACACTCCTCGCCGTGAGCCGCCGGCTGTCGGTCTCCTAGAGCGCATCAAAGTGTTTCGATGTGTGTGAACGTGTCTTTTTGCCTGGCGAAGCAAACCATTCGTCACTCAGTATTTCTAGTTCCCTGCGAGATGAACGGTCAAGAGGAAGTTTTTCGTTTGATTGACGAATTTCTGCACCAATCCTGGTTTTTAAGGACTCGTTTTAAACTTCAGGAAACTCACTGTCACATTCGGTACAGCGAAACACTGAAGTTTCGCTCCGTGTAAACGCAGCTTTAGAGGAGACAAAAAGCCGTTAAGAACAGTTTTGATCAGTGATCATGATCACAATAAAAACTTGTTCTAACGAATTTCAAGGGTTCCTATTGACACTAAGGTACCTTTTTGTTGAAATTGTTATGAATTTTTCCCTGCAAACACTGATTCGTCGTTACTAGTATTTACGAGAATCTGATAGCGAATTCCATTTGCATGAAGTTCTGCTCAGGATCAGTCCATGTCCATCCGTCTCCTCTGAACTAAAACATAATTTTATGTTAATGGAGAACGACGAGTGGAAACGAGCGGCTCCGGGGTAGAATTTCATGAACAAATGCGTTGTTTGGTATGAGTTCAAGAAAAGTCTATGAATGCGCCCCATGTTTGTTTTTCCTCGTCGCACTCCCCGTATAAGTATAAATTGCATCTAGATCTTCTGCGTGTGTGATGCATGATCATCAATTCGGATTGGGGGGGGTAAGCTCTTTTTAGGGGCACTTGCTTCCAGGGGGGATAGACGCCACTGAACCGCACTCGCCCATGAACAATCTTTTTTGATAGACTCGGGACACTAAACGGTAGAGGGACTCGGGATACAAAACTATTGATGACATTGATTTTCTGAGACCCCCCGAGTGCTGGGTCTGTTTGACGACGTTTTCCATCGCAGCAAGAGGGTTTTCATCAGCAGGGTACTGGAGTCCAATGAATACACAAGAAGGGTGATCGACCATGCCTTCTGGGGCAACCCACCTGGATTGACGTACTTGGGACGCCTAACTGATCGTCTATCTTCTGTGCTTAGAAGTGCCGGCCCTCAAAGTGACATTTAGGAACCAGAGAAATCACACGAAAGATCTTTTCAGGAAGCAAAAAGACTCTTCCTACATTGTTCAGACGAAGAATTTTTTTGAAGGATCGTGTGGCTGCTCACCGACGAGATGCCTTTAATGTTACGAGCTTACGAGTGACCACGCCCTGTTAGCGATGGCTTCGCATGCAGTCATGAATGGTCACATGTGTGGATTTGACAAAGTTAAAATTCGGGATTGCGGACAGGATTCGAGTCGGAGGCTGTTCAAAGAGACGGCGTACAAAAAGCTCTCCGGAGAAAAATTATTTGCCACAGAATTACATAGTAATCTAAATCTAGTTGTTTCTTGGCATGAAAAACGCGAATATGACCTTTGTTTTGAAGGTAAATCATTTCCCAGGCATGTTCTCCCCGTAGCGGAATAATATTTTCGCTATTAACTTCGAAACAATTTGGTCCTGGAATTTTGTAACTATTTTGTTAAGATTTCTCGTTCAATTTCCATGCGAATTGACTACAACGTTGCCGAAAACAATCCCCTTTCACTCCCATGTTCCCTACGGGCATTTTTTCCCCATCTTGTATGTGTAGGTCAGAAGTGTTCGAGAAAGAAAATGCTAACTCTGAAAAGCTCGTACAACTTTTTTGCAGCCCAAAAACCGAAGTTTTTTAGCACTTCTTTTAGTTTCTTCTAAATATCCCGAAAATGAGTTACTTTCGAAGAAAATCTTCACTCACAAAACTTGTTGAGCGATAAATTTCCAACAAATTTTGTACGTAAAGTAGTTTTCCACGATGAATATTGAACAGGCTACAGCCTTTCGAAATTGTTGTTCCAAAATGGTCAAAGGTCCTAAAATCGCCTGTTTTCGACTAAGTATTGCAGTTTGGACTATTTTCTATTTTTTGATTTTTCGGTATGAAAAAACGAAGACAAACAATTGAAGGAGGATTGAAAATTGAGTGATGATAGATCGTTATAGTCGTTGATGGATAAGGGTCGGTAATTGAAGATTAGTCGATGTGGACTGAGGGTTGATTATTGATTATTTGCGATGAAGAATTTTGGATTTAAAGTTATGAAAATTTCGGTGTTTGGGGAATGAAGACTGCGGGATTTTTTGTCATCTTGTATTTACAGGTCAGAAGTGTTCAAGAAGAAAATAACTCTGAAAATGCTACCTGTTCAGAGGTAAATTTTTGGCAACCCAAAAATCGAAATGTTTTGGCACTTCTTTTAGTTTCTTCCAAATATCCCAAAAATCAGTTACTTTCGAGGAAAATCTTCACTAACAAAACTTGTTGAGCATTAAATTTCCTACAACTTTTGTAGGTAAAGTAGTTTTCCACGACGAATATGGAACGGGCTACAGCCTATCGAAATTGTTGTTCTAAAATGGTCAAAGGTCCTAAAATCGCCCTTTTTCGACCCAAGTATACTCATTTTGCTGTACTTTGGACTACTTTTTAACATTTTTTTTTGTGATTCTTTGTATGAAGGAACGAAGACGAATGATTGAAGGAGGATTGAAAATTGAGTGACGATTGATGGTTATAGTCGTTGATGGATAAGGGTCGGTAATTGAAGATTAGTCGATGTGGGCTGAGGGTTGATTATTGATTATATGCGACGAAGAATGTTTTTGGATTTAGGGTTATGGAAATTTTGGTGTTTGAGGAATGAAGGCTGCGTGATTGATGATTCAGGGATTGTGTGGAGGACCTCATGATACTTCCATGTTCCCGTTTTTGGCGTTCATCAGTAATGCACACAACAAAAAATAAATAAACAAGAAAACTTCCATGTCCGTATCAATTTTTTCAGTGCTCCGACCCCTACGATTTCATGCTGGTTAAAGGGTAACATGGGCGCTCGAGTTTTATTTCGAATTTGTCGACTAACGCGCCCATGTTACCCTTTAACCAGCATGAAATCGGAGGGGTCGGAGCACTGAAAAAATTGATACGGCCATGGAAGTTCTCTTGTTTACTTATTTATTTGTTTGTATGCATTATTGATGAACGCCAAAAACGGGAACATGGAAGTATCGTGAGGTCCTCCACACAATCCCTGTTTAGGAGCGGCACGAATTTTCCCGCAGGCGTCGACTGCTCACGTGACAGCTCTGAAATCCAAAGCTGTTGCACGCTGACGTCGCTGAGCCATTCTGGAGTCGATAAAAACGGCTCAATCCAGCGACCAACCGAAAAATTAATTGAGGGAGGGCCCGACACTGTCGGCAACTCCGTAGCTGGAACTGGCTGTTGAACATCGATTGAACATAGGCCGAGTGGCTCATAATAACTAATAAGCCACGCCTTGCTCGTATGCTGGTAACTTTGAACAAATTACCCTAAAATATCGGAAGTCAACTTCACAAATTTCACTCCCAATGAGGTAATTTTGAAAACAAAAAAAAATGAACTTTTAACAATCATATATGGACGGGAGAGATTGAAAAACATGTTTAAAACGAGAAATCAACCTTAATTGGCAATATTAATAGAGTAATTAATCATTTTTTAGAATTTGGTATTTGAATTTGCTGCTTCTATGACGTCACTATATTGTAAACATTTTCCAAATTTCCCGGGCCCGGAAATTGGCGTAAGCCGCGGGAAAAGCCGCGTAGTAGTGAGTGTTTTCATGTTTAATTAGAGCGTATGCGTCAATTATGCACAATTCGGAAATTTCTATTTTTTTGTAATTCCTCATTGGGTGTGGGAATTGGTTTTGATGGTATTTTTGCGGAAGTGGCCACGATTCCAAGGGGGTGTGACAGTATAGGCCCCCCTAGAAACCTAATATTCAATTTTTCAATTTATTCATGTGTTTACTTATTTACACACAATGGTGTAAATTCTCAAAAGCTCGAGCTTTTATTTTTTCGGGTGAGAAAAAGGTAGGCAACGACCCGCAATACACATTCAACCCTGGAATGAAGGTGTTTCCTTTATAAGGATAACTAAGATGTGTGCAACTACCCCGAAATCACCACCCCTACACACAAGTTTGAAGTTTGAAGTTTGAAGTTTGAGTTTGTTGTGGGGTCGGTGATTCTTCCAATAACGTTTCCGTGATTCATACCTATCAGGCGTTGTTTGCGGGTAAACTTAAATTTTGATTTGGGAGAGGGGGAAAAAATTGTGCGATAAGAGTCGCTGATTGATCCATGAATTTATATTTTTTAGTAAACGACAAAAATGGTAATTTTGATACAGAAATTCGCTAGGCCCAAAGTAAAATCAAATAATTTTACCGTTTGGTTAAAAAAAAGTGGTATTTTATCCTCGAAAAATACATTCTTGGTGGGAAAACTAATAATTGGACTCAACAAAAAGTAGCGATGCCCCACAAAATTTGTGTCTCTCACACTAATAAATGACCACGTTTTCATTTTCGTGCAATTTTTCAGGAAGAAAGTGACCGATCGACATACGAGCCGATGATATGCCGAAAACCACTTTTTTCAACCTTTCTGAGGTTGTGGATCAACGAATAATGATGTCATCTTGGACCCGACTTTTTTTCACCAACACCATGCTTCCTTTCGCACGGGAACACGTATAAAACGGCATTCATCCCCTTGAAATTCAGTTCTAGGCTTCGGTAATCGTAGGAATCGTAAAATTAATCGTAGAAATTAGTAAGTATAGCAACTGACAGTTCAACAACGAATACTGTAGATTCAGTCAATCCATCAGTAAAGAATGGGAAATCTGTCCAAAAATTTTCATTTTACTTATGTTCTTGGTGAAAATTTACATCTCGGCCCGGAAACCATCAATAGTATTTTCATTAAACTAGTAAATTAATTAAACTTATTTTATCCTGACGACTCGGAAATGCAAAGCCTATTCGGGAAAAAATAGGCTCCCCGGCGGGATTTGAACCCGCAACCTCTGGTATGGTAGTCCAATGCGCCGCCAATTGCGCCACGGTGACTCCCTTGGGAGACGCAGAGGGAGGAATGAGCATAGCCATTGTTTCTCGAAAATCAAATTCTGTTAGGCTTTGCCTTTCCGAGTCGTCCGAGTAACATCAGTGTAATTAATTTATCACTGTAATTAAAATACCGGCGACAGAATTTATCCCTCGTATCTGTCTAATAGTATTTTCACCTAACTACGTCGTCACTTGTTTTATATCTTGAGCTAACTATGAGATTCTAGAAGCTCGCGATCCTCACCCTGGAAGTGGGTATTATTATTTGGTCTGTCAAACTGGAAATAAAGTCACCAAAATCTGTGTTTTCCGCCGAAAAACTAGCGGGTTAAATTAATCTAATTAGGGCCCCCCGATAAAGTTATTTATTTTCATAACCAAGGCACGATGGGTCGGCTGGGGGGGTGTAACGTCGCGCTTTTCAAAATGATTGAGAAGGGGAATTCGAAGAGCTGTCCATCTCTTCTGCGTCTTGAACAAGCTACGCTAAATCATGATAAATTAAAATGGAAAAGACTCTGCAACCAAGAATCATGCATTACGAGTTCCTCTCGTACCCCAGTGGCACATGAAATGTGCGGAAGTTGTATAATTGTGTGATTTGAACAGATGCATGCGACAGCGTTCCACTTGAACGCGTCCTGTAGGATCGAATGTTTGCTCCTACGAAATGTGTTTTTCTGATGTTTACTGCCTTCCACGGTTGTTGGAAGGTGAAAAATCGGAGTTTTCAAGTGCCCAGAAAAATATCAACAAATTTTGTGAAAAATACAAAATTGCACAGTCAAAAGATTTCCAGACATGCCACATTTATTTATATCTTTTTTTTTTTTTTTTTTTTTTTCTTGCTGCCTTTTCATAGACCTATTAGGATTTCTTCTCAAGAGTGTCGGTTCAAACTGCAAATAATGACTTACTGGAGGTAGAAAATGTTAATAGGTGAATCGTGACTACATTAGAATTGTCGGAACGGTGAATAAGAGTGCTGCTCCAAAGTGGTCCACAACTGAGTAGTTGGATTTAGACAAATATTTCAAAAGTCACATTTATTTCTCTCGATCAATCCAAAGTTCCAAGAAATTGACCTAAAAAAACACCCACGCACACACTCAAAAGAAAATGAGACTTCCCCGAGCCAGCAGGGAGGCCGAAAAATTACGGTCTGGACATGAAGTCAGCCCTTAGTTTGAAAGGAAAACAGTTGCCATGTTTAATAAGTGTTCATCACGAAAACTCCTTTATAGTTGGCCCCTTGACGAGGGGAAGACAAGGGAAGTAAATTAAGGTGCCAGATTTTTAATAGGGCGGTCTGGAAAATAGGGGGGCAAAGCGTCTTCTGTGTTCATTATTCATTTGTTTTTTCAAAAAGGGCAATAATTGAGCCTCCGGTAATCGAAGAATCAACACGAAACAAGAAACTGAAAGACAAAGAGTTATCGGAATAATTTAATAAAGCACACCCTTCCGATAGGCCGAGGAAAAAGCATGGCTGGGTCGTTAAACCGTTGAGTCACATTTTAATAACTTCGAGGGAAACTACAAATTAAGGGAATGCCTAATTATATCATCATTAGCGTTACTAATTCAAGAATGCAAACAACAATTAAGGACCATTTTGTCCGTGTAGTTTACATGAATAATGTATTTTTAGTCGAATCGATGCATTTTTCGTTGAGACCGACAAAACTGAAACCCGTATCTCTTTGCTTTGTTTTAAATTAATCAAAAATTGTCTATTTAGTTTAAATAAAGACTAATTGTCATTGCTCCTACACGCAGTGATTGACCGCTAAGTGAAGACCCCATTTGAGAGAACAAGAGAGACTGTAGAGGAAAGTGAAGAAGGGTATAGTGAGCGGGGGTGCTCACAATTAGCCGCCTCCACTCAGCTCGTGTCCATTAATTTACACGCCGCGTCTTCGGGAGCACGAGACAATTGCCTCTCTCTTTTCTACTTAAAAACCTCCTCCCTCCAGCCCTCTGAAGATAAACAATTAGGTTTAATTGTCAATCACGGCCCCTTGTGTCTCGTTTTGTGGTGACGTTCACCGTTGACAAGAAAAATAAAGAAAGCGGGTGAAGGGCGAAGAAGTGGGAACTCCAATTAAAGAACTTGACTGGTCAATTAATTGACATCAATTCCATTATTTGTCGTCAATGTAAAATAGGGGCTCTCTCTCCTATAGTCCGTCATTTTCTTGAGTAACGTTGGGTTTCTGAACGTTTCGGTCCAACGAGTTGTTTTGTTATTTTTTTTAAAGAATTTTCCCTAAATTAAGTTGAATGAAGGATAAAAAGAGCGACTGCATTAGGAAAAATGAGTTGCGTGTCTCTAAGTTAGCACTGAGGGAGGGAAAACTCCCCAAGAAAATAGGCCTCAATTAAAGGTACACGAACACCTGTAATGATTACCCTACAATATCTCGTGGAAGCTTAATTATTAGTCCTAGAGGGTTTTATAGCCCTCTAATGCACATTTCTTTCTCTTAAGTGCACAAAATATTGTTTTTTTTCGCGCCACTTTTTTTATTTTACCGATTTCTACCTTTTTATATAATGGACATCAATTTTTTAAGTCACACAAGGCGAGCTAATGTTCATGTCATGAGGAAGGGTGCAGAATCAAGTTAGCCGTGGTTGGGGGACAAGGGGATGTTTTGCGAAAGATTCAATAAGTTGTTGACACCACTTGCTGCCTCCGCATGAAAGCGTTGAAAAATCTCCCAAAACCAAAAGCTGTACCCATCAACTGAGCTTTTTGAATGATAAGGTGCGAAAAGGATGCCAATTTGGATTGAAGGAGCACAGTGGTTTGCCTCCGTCACTGTCGTGGACTATAATGACTAACATGTTTTCGCGTATTTTTTCTCGTTGACATACGGTTTATCGTGCGTTCTGTTTTCATTTTCACCCGAAACTGAAAGTATCGTTTTGAGTAGGGATGCTTATATGTTGGTTGGTATATTATGCTGACAAGAAATCTACTATTGAACGCATTGATTGGAGTTGCAGTACATGTTGCCACTGCACCTATGCGTTACGTTCGATTCCAAAACGTCATCCCGCGAAACTGTCACACCAGTGTAAGTACATCCGTCCAAAAAAGACCGCTTAGTTTAAAAGTTGAACAGAGAAGCGTGAAATTCACTTTTCGTCACAGTTCTTGCATACATCAAAGTCAGAAAACTCAATTGTATGCGATCGTAGAACTTTTCGGCTTACACCTTCAGACTAAAACTTGAGAATAAATTGTTACTTGGGTGATCGACGAGTAATATGACCAGAGAAGGAAAAATTGCAATAGCCCAAAGATTCTCCCCCTTGTACACTCTCTCTCTCTTCCCTAATTCGATCAATCCTCACAGGGCCCCCCCCCCTCACATGTAGGTCCACACACCAACAGCTTACACACACACTGGGTTCTCTATTTCCCTCTTAAAACTTCTAACTTTTTCCCTTTACCGCACTTTTGCCCTCATTTTATCGCTGGTCCCCTCCTTCATCTTTCACCTCGGTTCTTCTCATACCCGCAGTCGTCCCCATGCCTTTCTAAAGCCCAGTCACGCCCTCTATTAACAATTAATAACCCGCCTCAATTAGAGCCTTCCCTCTCGCGGAAAAACGTGACGTTGTGCACAATGTGAGTAATGTCCAGACGAAGACGTGAGTTAAAAAAAGAGAGGGCGTGAGTGTGAGGAGCTTCACTGGATTGGTGTGGTTCAGTTGGATTGGTAGGGGGGGGGGAAGACAAACTCTGCAACTTTTATCATCTTTCGGTGACCGCTTCTTTTTTCTTGTTATACATTAGTTGTTGGACACGTCGAAAAATATAAATCTATTTTTTATTACCACTCTAACAACGGTGGGTACCCCATGGATCAGGAAGAGTGGGGGTAAAGGGTAGCCGCCTTCAATTTGATGTTGAAATAATTGGCTTTGTATCACGGGAGAGCCGGGGAGCGAAGCGAACAGTTCAAGTTTAACAATAGGATCTCTGGCCTGAAGGTAAAACGCCTCCCCCTTCACATTTTCATTATCCTAATTTGCAATTTGGGTTCTTTGAAAATTACTGCCAACAATTAACGAGCTTCTCAACCACCGCGCCCCTTTCTGGCTTTAAACTTGCAATGTTGGGGTACGGGCTTAACTAAACTATACTGCTCCGCGGCTCTGTCTCACTCGGTGGGTATCCGGTTTTGGGGTTGCCTCTTCCTCGTAATCAACCCAACTCCATCGCTTTTAATGTATGTAAGTTGCCCTTTGTGGCAGCAAAATCCACCCTTCCCTACCCACAACTCATACAGCGGTGTCTCCGCGGCTACCTTTTGAGCTTTGAACCTTTTAACAAGGCTGGTAAAGAAAATTTGAATATTTATGGAGGGAGAAAGCGAACTCATGAGGCTGAGTGGAGTCGAGTTAAAAGTTAAAAATTAAAACAAAAAAAAATCGGTTGAAATGAATATTCCCGGTTGTAAAGATCTTTTTGGGTCGTAGAACAAGTTTCATCGCGTATATGAAAAGAAAAAACGAAGCATCCACGACCTTCTCCGTGGGTGTGAGGAGGGCTTAGCATATACACGGTAGTTAGCACCCCGCCGAGAACTCTTTAACTGTCGATCTCACGATCTCGAATTAATAGTGCCCCGGCGATAGGATCTGCGGTGTGGGGAGGGGTGCAAAGGGTTAATTAAAGATCAACTCAAAACACCTGGGATGCAGGAGATGGCCGAAGAGATGTTGTGGGCGACTTATGGAGTCTTATAAGATGACGTGAAGGTGGTTGATGAGCGTGAGGGGGGGGGGGGTAAATTTATGGTTGAGTATGTCCAAGGGATTTGCTTGAAAACCGGTTTTTTCTATATTTACGTTACACGTTGACAATTTTAATAATACTTCAGGTATGTAACTGTGCACAAATCCTAATTACGCTCGAATATAACGTGTAATTTGCATCTGCATACGTTTATAGCTTTGTAGTTAATGAACAACAACAACCACGGCCACAACCAAGGCACATAGGTGAGCAATAAGCGAGTGGTGTAATTTCTCTTATATACAAGTTTCGAGCATTTTCTTTTCTTCTTTTTTTTTTTTTTTAGATTTTTAAATATGTATGTAATTAAATAATCACCCCTGAATGATAAATAAACACTTAAACAATTTCCAAAAATGCCTCCCTTTACAGGGTCACGCAGTGATTTTCTCTCTCTCTCTCTCTCTCTCTCTCTCTCTCTCTTTCTCTCAAGGCTCGCTTGATTAGATCTGTGGGAAAATCTCTCACGTGATCCAGAATGTAAAACCGCACCGATGCGGTCGCGAGGGTTCTCGACTTGATACTTCTTTGGAGAAGACAAGGTTCGATAAACTTTTATGAAAATGATTGCCACCACCCCCACTTTTAAGATTTTTTTTTTTTATGGCCTCCAAAGGAGTTCGCTCTGGATGCTGCTCAAGAAGAATGTGTCTCATCTCATTTTCGATGCGGAGGATACGCATTCCATCATTCCATGTTCTGCACTAGAGGCGAAGAGCGGGAGAGAAAAAAAAAGCATAATTTCTTGGTATTATGGATATAAGAACGAAGATAGGTGATGGTTGAAGTGAGGGAAGGGATATGTTGAATGAGCGTAGGCGGGTGAAAGAAAAACCCCTTCGGTTTTTTTTTTTTTTGCTTTGTTTAGACAAGGTAAATGTGTGAAAGCATGTAAATATTACGTGAATATGCATATATTAAGGAATAATATGCGAACCTTCAGGAAACTGGTTACGGACAAGAGACAAGGAGACTATGTGACTGTCGTTTTAACTGCGGGGATAGAGAACACCCAATGAAAAACTCCGCCCCTTCATGCAATCCTAATACTACAGCCTGTAGAGTTCTATTGTTCTCTGTTAGCCAGCACCCGAATTTGCTTCATATCCTCCTGTTCCCAAGATCATAAAAACTCTTTACGTCCTTCAAAAAAACACCTATTTTCATATCAAGTGAACACGATAATATTCCAAAGGCGATAAAAAAAATTATATATAACCCTGTTTTTACCTTCCATTTCATTTAGAAAAACTATATTTACCCGCAACAAGGAACGCAGGGGATTTGACGCAAGTTACCGGGTGGGCGGTGGGGCGGGGGTTGTAAAATCCCCCCCCCCCTGAAGGCAGTTGGAAAAATACGTAACAAAACCATCCCTGAGTTCTTGATTGATTTACTGTTGTCTGCTTTTCGAAAGAAGGTGAACAGGGGATTATTTTTAGGAGACAAAAAACCAATCCATATAAAACAGAAAGATGTTTACATAACTTTATTGCTCCCGAGTGTTGGGGAGAACAGAGAGCTTTTAATTTGAATTGCTTCCAACGTGCATGATCGTATTATTTTGAGAAACGTTCGGGAGAGTGAACCCAGCACATGCTAAGGGAGGGGTCAGTATACGATTATAATTTATTAAGCGTTCTTCTTATTGTTAGAATAAGCTTCACAGCCTTTTCTATTTCGTACCAACTTTTCTCTTTCTTCCGGTTGTCACTTCATACATTTCGTCAAAAATAATCATACATTTTTCGGAAACAAATAACAAACTTATTTTTAAGCAAGATTGAATGCATTTCGGGCACAAACTCCCCCTTGCCCCTTGTAGAGGCCATTAACCGATGCTCCCTCTTCAGCAAACCCTTTGCTGCTTAAAACTACAAGTAGTTTGTATTGCTGTTTTTTTGGAGCGTTCCTTTTATTTTTTGCAAAAATAAAACTTTATTATTTCTAAACACCCATACATTCAAAATCAAGTTGGATGGCTTAAAAACTAATGATATTAATAAAATAAAACTTTATTACTTAATTACTTACATACTTACCTACTTACTTATAGCGATTTCCATTCAACACGCACTACACAAGTCCTCTCCATAAACATATGTTTCTGTACAGAGAGGACGGGTGGGAAAAACTTACACCGCACGAGTGCATTGCATTGAATGGAAAACGCCATTACTTGTGGTAGAGAACCTATAATCAGACAGGTAAAATCATAGACGCCATGTTCGCTCTTATCAATTATCAGTCTTGTAAAATCCACCTTTTGTTGATGTTTTGTGGATGTCAACAAACCACCCCCAGCCATTCTTATTAAACTGATAAGAACGAACATGGCGCCGTATGCGTCTACTCGTCTTTAAAGGTTCCTTACTTGTGGTGGTAAATTGTGCCTTTATATACTCCTCCATACTGAGGAAGTGCATATTATGGATTCATGCAAAGTCCGTGCGTTAAAAAACAAAAAATCACCTTAATTGCCATAAAGTTGCATAAAAGGAGCCTCAACCGAAAAGCGCCGAAACCAATTTCGCTGGTTATTCTCAATAAAAAACCAATGTCGCAGGTTTCACTCACTAATGTTGTGAATTTCGGTAGCTAAAAAACAGTTTCGCTCACTAAAAAGCAATTTCGTGAGATTCGCTCAATAAAAAAACAATTTCGGGGGTTATGCTCACAAAAAGCCATTTCGCCGGATTTTCTAAAATTTTCTCAGGATTTTATTGCATTTTATTGGTGCCTTCGCTAAAGGGGCGCCAGTAATTTCAAATACTATTTGTGGAATTAACTATTCGCTAATGGAATCGTATTTTTTCCACAATGTCAGTGGAATAATGCTCACTTTATTAAATTAAAATTAGTGAAAAAAGTAACGCTTTTCATCTCTTGAAAAAGAAACATCAAGTATGGGAAAAAGTGGTGGCTTATTTATATGAGTTGAATAATGTGAACTCTATTCAACTGGGAAATCGCACCCCATTGACCTAAAATCGACTTTGACTGTTGTATAAAATAGCTTTTTTCGACAACAGTTGAGTAATGGTAACATTATTCAACTCATAAGGGAGAGAAAAACACCATTTTCATAAACTTCATTATTCTCTCATATGAGTAAGAGAAAAGAGGGACGATGAATACGGAGCAATCTGTCCACTTGAGTCACAAATTCACAATCAATAGATCCACAATAATCACAATGACTGTTGCAGAAAACAATGCAATATTAAACACGATAGAATAGTATATTATATACCTAGGAGCTAATGTGCGTCTTTTCGAGACAAGAAGAGAGATGGCCGGACGAGGCGATAGCCGAGGCCAACCTCTCCCTGAGGCTTGAAAAGACACTAGCTTCGTGGTGTTCGTACTATTTTTTATTCTACAACAATAAACGTAATAATCAATTTTAAAGCTTTAATATTGAAAACAGGATTTGAAATTTGGCAATTCGAAAAATTTATTCCATAATTTTCACTAAATAATAATTTAGATAATTTCACTGAACAGCTGATGACCTTACCCAGTTTCAAACTTTTTAATTCGTCCGCTTCAACGCGATTATTTGAAGCACAGTCCGTAATAATTACTTTAGAGCCTAGGCTCTGAAACTCCGTAAAATGTTCGGCGGTAAAATACTTTAGCTCCTAGGAAAGAAAAGAGACGCTTTTAGGACTCATTCGCGACCGTAAAATTCGGTTTTAGTATCATGTAGAATTGAAAAGCCATTTCGTCGGATTCCTCCCAAATTAGACAATTTAGAGGGGTTTTCTCGCTAAAAAAAAAAAAAACAGAAATCAATTTCACTCGCTAAAAAAGCATTTTCGCTCGTTAGTGAGGCCATTTCACGCAATAAAAAATCGCTGGGTTTTCTGACTGGAACAAGCAATTTCATGAGTTTCCCGCACTAAAAATCAATTTCGATGTTTTTGATAACACAAAAATTAAATTTTTGCGGTAGAGTTGGTCTGGGGTACATCATGGCGCAGGGGGGTGCCTTGGTAATTTCAAATACTCTTTTAGAATTAACTATTCGCTAATGGAATCGTACCTATTTTTTCTACAATGTCAGTGGAATAATGATTACTTTATTAAACTAAAATTAGTGAGAAAAGTGACGCTTTTCATCTCTTGAAAAAGAATCACCAAGAATGGGGAAAAATTGGTGGCTTTATTTATGAGTTGAATAACGGGAACACTATTCAACTGGGAAAACGCGCTCCATTGACCAGAATCGACACACATTGACATTTTCTGTTTCGTCGGCGTAGTAAAATTGTCATGTTCCTGTTCCATTGTAATCGTTAGCATGACAATACCATGGCAGTGGATAGCATGGCATCCAATCGAGGGTCTCACAGCAACACCTGATATCGTCACATTTGTTAAAAATGAGTTTTTTATGTCGTTGGAAAGCTCACTTCAGCGCGGATCCATCGAACTATACGGTTAAGGAATTCCAATATGAAGCGCGCATTTCGCGAACCAGTTAACAACCCCTATCGTCAGGGTGACGGCAACAATCCGTCCTGTCAGCGGTGTGGCATCGTTTTACCTGCCAGATGCGGCGTTATTGAATGAGCTCCAAATTTCAGCGTAAATTACGACTTCATTAAACTGTTTTCATAAGTCGCCAGATGAAAGAAAAAATCATTTCATCTAATGTTTTTTCCTCTCCTGAAAAGTGACCTGAAGTGGGGTGTTGCTGTGAGATCCAACACTATAATATGGTAACCGTTACTATTGCAAACGTTGCTATGGTTTCTGATACCATAGCAACTGTTGCTGTGGTAACCCGGTTTGTGTCTTGTCCCTGAGACTAATGGTTTAGCTCTACTAAACTTTACTACAGGTGCCGCAGATTTCCTCCTGTCCATCGGACGAGAGGGGTGGAGACTGATGTCACCAGCAGTCCTTTGCTCCCGATTGCTTACCCTAGAGCAGCAGAGCAAGTTAATTTTGAAATTGAAGTTTAAGATTTCTCAAAAATCACAACCCAATAACAATTAATAATGTACTGGGTCCAGCGCAAAGGCGGTTGGGACTGCTCGTGACGTAGGTGAAGGACAGTAATGGCCGAAGATCTGCGGCACCTATAGAAAGTTTAGTCACCTTGGTTTAGCTCAGTTAGGCCAATTTTCACCAACAAAATTGATCTCGTTTTAAAGTTGATCGTGATTAGTTGCCAATAACGATCCGTATTAATTCTGATATAAGTGTTTACATTGTAATCGTGATTAGTGTTGATCTTAATTAAAGAAGTTGGTGAAATCGAGCCTTACTGTGACCTTTTCCTATTGTGAGAGGGCAACGATCGCCGTACACATGTCCGCCCCTCGCATCACGTGCTTTTTGAGCGATTTTACTAGCCCCCTGGGGGAGGCTCTGCTGCAGTTCTAGCAATATTTTGACAAATTCACAAGTAAATTTTTTTTTTTTTTTGGTCTAGTCTGGTCCAAAGACTGTTTTCGGCGTGATCTTCCTCCGTTTTCCTGTCCATTCCTGACTGCTTCGGTCTGATTCAGAAGTTATTATTGAATTGATAAAATATAGAATTGACTTATTTCACCCTTCTTCTGAAGACGCAATCTGCGAAGAGCAGCATCTCTATAACATAGGTTTAGTGGGAGATCTGATATGTATAGGGGCCTGAGGGGTGTGAAGTTGAGGAGAAGCACACTTCGTGTGAAATTGGCAATACATTTTTGGGGCGGCTGGATTTCAAATGATTGGGACGGATGGGGTACACAAACATAAATTCTTTAGAATAACGGGGTATATAAAGAGTTTGAAGTTTATCAGAGGGTTGGCAAATTTGTGGACCCGCATTGGATCTCCCTATTAGTCCGACCCAAATACTCAAGGGCATGGCGTATGAGCCGCTTTAGGCTTTGGCGCCCTCGGGCTCGGCATGGCCGGGTGTGTGCCCACAACAATAATGATTAATGAGCATTTTCGCTCGTTAGTGAGGCCATTTCACGCAATAAAAAATCGCTGGGTTTTCTGACTGGAACAAGCAATTTCATGAGTTTCCCGCACTAAAAATCAATTTCGATGTTTTTGATAACACAAAAATTAAATTTTTGCGGTAGAGTTGGTCTGGGGTACATCATGGCGCAGGGGGGTGCCTTGGTAATTTCAAATACTCTTTTAGAATTAACTATTCGCTAATGGAATCGTACCTATTTTTTCTACAATGTCAGTGGAATAATGATTACTTTATTAAACTAAAATTAGTGAGAAAAGTGACGCTTTTCATCTCTTGAAAAAGAATCACCAAGAATGGGGAAAAATTGGTGGCTTTATTTATGAGTTGAATAACGGGAACACTATTCAACTGGGAAAACGCGCTCCATTGACCAGAATCGACACACATTGACATTTTCTGTTTCGTCGGCGTAGTAAAATTGCCATGTTCCTGTTCCATTGTAATCGTTAGTATGACAATACCATGGCAGTGGATAGCATGGCATCCAATCGAGGGTCTCACAGCAACACCTGATATCGCCACATTTGTTAAAAATGAGTTTTTTATGTCGTTGGAAAGCTCACTTCAGCGCGGATCCATCGAACTATACGGTTAAGGAATTCCAATATGAAGCGCGCATTTCGCGAACCAGTTAACAACCCCTATCGTCAGGGTGACGGCAACAATCCGTCCTGTCAGCGGTGTGGCATCATTTTACCTGTCAGATGCGGCGTTATTGAATGAGCTCCTTTCAGCGTAAATTACGACTTCATTAAACTGTTTTCATAAGTCGCCAGATGAAAGAAAAAATCATTTCATCTAATGTTTTTCCTCTCCTGAAAAGTGACCTGAAGTGGGGTGTTGCTGTGAGATCCAACACTATAATATGGTAACCGTTACTATTGCAAACGTTGCTATGGTTTCTGATACCATAGCAACTGTTGCTGTGGTAACCCGGTTTGTGTCTTGTCCCTGAGACTAATGGTTTAGCTCTACTAAACTTTACTACAGGTGCCGCAGATTTCCTCCTGTCCATCGGACGAGAGGGGTGGAGACTGATATCACCAGCAGTCCTTTGCTCCCGATTGCTTACCCTAGAGCAGCAGAGCAAGTTAATTTTGAAATTGAAGCTTAAGATTTCTCAAAAATCACAACCCAATAACAATTAATAATGTACTGGGTCCAGCGCAAAGGCGGTTGGGACTGCTCGTGACGTAGGTGAAGGACAGTAATGGCCGAAGATCTGCGGCACCTATAGAAAGTTTAGTCACCTTGGTTTAGCTCAGTTAGGCCAATTTTCACCAACAAAATTGATCTCGTTTTAAAGTTGATCGTGATTAGTTGCCAATAACGATCCGTATTAATTCTGATATAAGTGTTTACATTGTAATCGTGATTAGTGTTGATCTTAATTAAAGAAGTTGGTGAAATCGAGCCTTACTGTGACCTTTTCCTATTGTGAGAGGGCAACGATCGCCGTACACATGTCCGCCCCTCGCATCACGTGCTTTTTGAGCGATTTTACTAGCCCCCTGGGGGAGGCTCTGCTGCAGTTCTAGCAATATTTTGACAAATTCACAAGTAATTTTTTTTTTTTTTTTTGGTCTAGTCTGGTCCAAAGACTGTTTTCGGCGTGATCTTCCTCCGTTTTCCTGTCCATTCCTGACTGCTTCGGTCTGATTCAGAAGTTATTATTGAATTGATAAAATATAGAATTGACTTATTTCACCCTTCTTCTGAAGACGCAATCTGCGAAGAGCAGCATCTCTATAACATAGGTTTAGTGGGAGATCTGATATGTATAGGGGCCTGAGGGGTGTGAAGTTGAGGAGAAGCACACTTCGTGTGAAATTGGCAATACATTTTTGGGGCGGCTGGATTTCAAATGATTGGGACGGATGGGGTACACAAACAGGGTATATAAAGAGTTTGAAGTTTATCAGAGGGTTGGCAAATTTGTGGACCCGCATTGGATCTCCCTATTAGTCCGACCCAAATACTCAAGGGCATGGCGTATGAGCCGCTTTAGGCTTTGGCGCCCTCGGGCTCGGCATGGCCGGGTGTGTGCCCACAACAATAATGATTAATGAGCATCGTCGGTTCTTTGCTGGGTGGCTCAGTTGGTTAGAGCACCTACCGTGAAACCAGGAGGTCGTGGGTTCGAGTGGGGGCAAATTTTTTCTCGGAACTCAAAACAAGTAAAAAAATGGTAAGTACTCGTATTTCATTAAGACGCAATCTGCGAAGAGCAGCATCTCTATAACATAGGTTTAGTGGGAGATCTGATATGTATAGGGGCCTGAGGGGTGTGAAGTTGAGGAGAAGCACACTTCGTGTGAAATTGGCAATACATTTTTGGGGCGGCTGGATTTCAAATGATTGGGACGGATGGGGTACACAAACATAAATTCTTTAGAATAACGGGGTATATAAAGAGTTTGAAGTTTATCAGAGGGTTGGCAAATTTGTGGACCCGCATTGGATCTCCCTATTAGTCCGACCCAAATACTCAAGGGCATGGCGTATGAGCCGCTTTAGGCTTTGGCGCCCTCGGGCTCGGCATGGCCGGGTGTGTGCCCACAACAATAATGATTAATGAGCATCGTCGGTTCTTTGCTGGGTGGCTCAGTTGGTTAGAGCACCTACCGTGAAACCAGGAGGTCGTGGGTTCGAGTGGGGGCAAATTTTTTCTCGGAACTCAAAACAAGTAAAAAAATGGTAAGTACTCGTATTTCATTTCAAGATTTTTTTTTTTAACTTTTGCGTAGTCATCCCTATGTAGCAACCTTCACACACCCCCCACAATTAATTTTATATACCACATTATTCTTTTGAGTAATATTATCTTTGTCTTTAAAAGCTGGAAAAATAGTCTTAAGTGAGTTATTCAACTTGAAAGCTATATCTATATTATTGACTGAACAAAATCATTTAATAAGTTTTTAATCGTATACGAAATACCCTCTATAAACGTAATACCCATTTTACATCTTAAATTTGTATTCATAACCTCACTTTCAATATTATTACCCGACTTAAATTTGTTAATTTCATTTTTAACAAGCTTTTTCACTAGTCCCGGAGGGTAATCGTTCTTTATAAACATATTTACCACCTTTTTTATGTTATCTTGATGATAACAATCTTCACTTAACAATAACATTTTTCTTGTTTGGTTCTTAACAATATTAACTTTCATGTGGTACGGGTGGTTCGAGTAATAATTCAAGTATTCATTTCAAGATTATTTTTTTTATTTTCAGTCTCCCCACTCCCTCGAATTCACAGTTGTGAATAGGGTGCAGTGGTGAGGGGGGGATTAAACCCATAATTGTCAGTAGACAGGATCATCTAAACTCAATTAATTAATTAATTTTCGGACACATAAAGAAAAAGTGATATTTATTATCAAGAAGGCGGCGAGGATGGAAAATCCCATTCTCGTTTTTATCTCAATATACATCCCCTGCCCGGGGAAATAATCGACTATCTATTTACCACTTCCGTGTGCCTAAGGAGACCTTGCAAATAAAAGTGCCATATATTCACACAGGAAAGCTGGCCTACTACTAGGTGAAAGTGCGTCAACAATGCGTGACAAACAATTCGGGCGCTTGAAGACCGCCTCGAGATTCCGCATTGCACGTCAAACTCTTAGGGCAATTTGTTTTTTGTTTTTTTTTGTTTTCAATGCAAACATTATCGGCCTACGACAAAGAATCTTGCTCACCCACCCGATATCTTGGACCGTTATTTCGTCAGTAGTTTGATCACTAATTAATTGCGCCTGTCACTTGAAACTGAAATCGAACCTACCGACTTTGTTTCATGAATGGTTACTATGCATTACAGGAAGATTAATATACCACGAATTACCGAACAATTTGTCTTTTCCTCGCATTATTAAAAAAGGTGGTGAGCAATAGGATTGAAGGGTTGGAAGCTTTATATTTAAAGGTGGAGTGATTCAAAACACTGACGCAATTTTTCGTTGTATTGATCTGCAGTATAATTACATTTAATTACCTTTCCGTGCCTTTAATTACAGGTTTTTTTTTATGAATTTTATATTGCCAACCACCCCCTCACACCTGATTCTTTTTTTGTCTGACCACGACAATAACCAAGAACTCCCTTTCTTCATTATATTTTTAAAGCTTTTTTTTCCAAGTTATCACCAGATCTGTCGGTAATTAACGGTAGTTAGAAAGTGTAGGGTTGTAAACAAGACGAAGAGAGGCGAGAGGGTGGACAGTGGTTGAATATTTTAATATTGTTATCTTAAAAAGACGAAATGAGCGATGCCCTACGGGCTAGTCGGTATGGAAAGGGGAAGGGATGTAATTGGGCAAACTTTGACCTGTAGAAGTCACGAAGCCCCATTGCGAGCAACGGGTTTAGTGAGAATTTTTTAGTAATTACTCAAAAGAAACTATCAAAACTAAAATTCGGCGTTTATAAATCGGTTGCAGAATGGGGGAGGGGGTACCAGACAGGCAGTCGAATGAGCTCTTATTTTGTATACACGTACAGTTTAAACATACATGTAGGTATATAATATATATATGAAAGTAATGTTCTATTAGCTTAGATCAGCTTGAATGACATGGTTGCAACCTATTACCATAAATAACCTGAAATATAACTCTCATTCAAGCTCGTAAAGCATTGTAATAGGTAAACTTTTATTGAAAGAGTGCAGGCGAGGGGACTACTTTCGTTCCTCTTTCTGGGAGGGAATGGTTATTGCTTGAAAATGCTGAATTTTCTGGGTGGCAACTTAGAAATCGTCGTAAGACATTCGCCGAGTAATTTATATTTGCACTAATCTCAACTGTCGTGAATTCTCCTTCAAGCTCAACAATTCTTTCAAGTTCAGCTCATCTCAAGCATTCCTAACAGCATATTTTTTTTAATGGGGTGGCTACCTATTGTGATCACTTTTGCTTGTGAGTTTCTCCCCCGCCCCCCACCTTATCCTCTTATATTCTGAAAACCTACCGGAGGACTGTGAAATTCAGACTTCTGAACATCACAAAAGCTTTATAATAATATAAGAGAAGAGATTGTCAGGGAGGAAACGGGTAGGGATGTGGGGAGAAAACACAATTCCGAGTAAATCACGCCTCAAAAAACTTGCATGGGTTTATCAAAAAAGTATCGAAAGGTTTTTTTTACAACTTTTTAAGCATTCTTTTTTTCACTCTCACACTTTTTTTAATGCATCTAGTTTCCGCGCGACCGTTAGTATGAAAGAATGACTGACAGGCTACGGCCTAATGAGCCGTGAACACCCTGATCAGTCACACGAAAAAGGAGTCAGAGTGGGACACCCAAGCATCAACAATGTAAGGCACCTTTAAAAACTCTCCCCTTTTCCTCACATCTATCGCCCATCCACAACACCAACACCTGTTTATGGATGGTCAAAATAGCCCCGCCGGGGGGTGAGACAAGGATATATATCATGCGTTCATCAAAGATATCAAACTAGAGGTTTCATAATATATACAGAGAAATGACAACGATGAAGGGCTGATGGGAGAGTATACCCGAAAAAAGAAGAAGTCATTTCTAGTTTTACTTTTTTATGTATGTATTTATTTTTTTTCACTTTTCCAATTAGTACTTCAGAAACTCGACAATGCACGATGAAGGACTTCCAAGTTTTTTTCCAAGCTCTTCAAAAAATAAGAGGCGCATGAGGCATGAGTGCCCTTTAAGGATAAGAGGTTGGGGTAAGGCTGATGTTTGTCCTATAGAAATGTTCTTGACGTTCTTTTAATTAACAACGATAGGTAATTCAAAAAATGTTGAAGTAAAAAAAGGGCACAACAGTTCCTGGAATAATGAAGAACACTCTCTGATATACCTCTCAATGTGTCTTTGATGTGGAGTATGTCCAGCTTTTGAGTGTCATCAACTCATCACTTCTGATTCCCCCTTACAACAAAGCTTTGTGCTAAAACAAGGGAAGTGCAAATTTTCTTTTTTTCTTTTCTTTTTCAAAATATTAAATTAGTTGAAGCATGACTCTCAGCCTCCTACCCCTTACTGATCAAAAAGTTAAAGAAAGGCTCTAATTTACCGTTCATAATTAAAGGTTATCAAACTATGTAAGCGGAAATTACTACAAGTCAGCAGATGTACTTTTTAAAGGCACTAGAGATTTGATAGACAAAAAATTGAAGGGGCTGAGGGGGAGGTTAGACGTATTGTTCCTTACGCAGATAAACCTCTCCCCTCCGCACCATCCCAATCACTATTAACCAAGGGCCCTAATGAGGCATCTGGACTCTTTTTTTTTTTTTTTTTTTTTTTTTAAAGGACAAAAGGACGGGTCGAATAGTGACGGAACAGGAGTACCCTTTTCCTCCCCCTCCTTTTGGTCTTATTTCGAGCTATGTCTATTAATATGTAAATTTCCGCCTCTCCCACGCGCCTAATTATATTCCGGGATTTTTTTTTAATTGTTCTCTGGTACGCGTAAATGGAAGCGTAAGGGACTCATGGGGAGGGAGATTTAGGAGAGTTAGCGCGGCGAGGCAGATGGACTTCTCTCTTTTGAACTGTTTCCTAATTCTTTTATGTAAACCTTTAACGATCAATATTGTTCCAGTGGCATTGTACTATCTATAATGATGGATTCCAAGGCCACCCTATCCTCCTCTATCCCTTCCCCATATATCAATCTTTAGTCACTCTAGCAACTCAACACCAACAGCCACCCTTGGATTTTAAACAGCCCGACGATTATTCAGTTGAAAATCAAACATTTTTACAACTCGCTTTCTTTACCGTGAACGCAATGCGTAAACTTTCAGAAATTATTGGCGAATTTAAAATAAATAATGATCACCCGAGGAACTGGAAGATGCCTTTGAAAAAATGAAAAGTAACGCAGTGTGATGGGAAATGTAATCAAGCGAAGATCTTCTTTACTACTTGTTGGCCATAACCCTCCCTCCAATCTTCCTTGGTGCCCTCTGTCTCTACATCCGCGCACACTTTTCCCCAAAGCATTTGGAACCGGGGGGTTTCACCCAATAGTCAGCTCACGTAGTAAAGATTACCCAAGTTCCGATCGCGCCTCTGTGCACACCCTTTCCTCTGTATACCTTTCTAGTGGTCATTCGCACTCACACGTCTAAAAGTATGGAGGAGAGGGTTGCTGACAATTAGCTCGAGGAAGAAATTTCTCAAGATAAATAAAAAATCTCCTTTCCAGAGTTTAACCAATTTCCGCCCCACCCCCTCACCCATTCTATTTTTCTACAGCCGTCGTTTCAGAGGCCGCAAAACGAAAGCAAACAAGTAGGTAACTAATAAATAAAATACTTATTTTTTCAATTTCTTTGTCCTAACTGTTGCTGTGGCTGTACTATACACCAGTACCTCCTTTTTCATCGACTTTCTGTGATCCAATCCTTCTGTAATCATTGTTTGCATCATGCACCAATCCACCTAATACAGTCGTGGGAAAATGGTTCATTGGACTGATTTTTAGAGGAAAAGAGGCTATTCTCTGAGTAAAATTGTCTGTTTTGGAGTAAGATATCTAGTTTTGGGATGAAATAGGGCGTGTTCCTATATTTATCGATGCCACACACCGTTCCCAATTCAAACGATGTCTTGGGGTAAACTGCCAATTTCAAAATTGTCAGTTTTTGGTGTACCTATAACGTGAATTTTGAGGGTAAAATCGTCAGTTTCGGGGTGAGATATTTATTTATAGGTAAAACCACCAAATCGGTCAAATCAAGGGTTCCCTCGACTTTGAAATGATCCGGCTTTTTCAAAAATATGGTTTCACGGGTTCTTACACGATAGAAACACAATTTTGCAATTTTTGCTATTATGCGGGGGAGGGGGGGGTGAATTTTACAAGTGTCTAACCCCTGTACCAGCCAGACTTCACTCAGGTTTATCTTTCTGAAGTCTCATCCCCCCAGTTAAGCCAGTATGCTGGTGGTGGTACGGGCAGTGCTTCTGACATTTTTTTGCCCACCCCTAGATCAGGGGCTGGCTACGACCTTTTTATAGGGGGAAAAAATTGGAGCGCCAAGAAAGTTGCCCCCCCCCCTTCTCAATCATGGTAATTCTGTTTCAATAAACTAAAAATGAGTCCCAGAAATATGTCAGTAAGGCCAAACATACCCGCAGAAGAGCATACTCGGCTATAACAATCAATTTTTGCCTTGCTAAGTGGCAACGAAACTGGATATGTTTTGAGCCAGAATCTGTTTACTCAGGCGGACAACTTTTAATTGAGCACAAAAAAGTCTAAGAAACCGAATGTTTAACTCACACGCACAATTTTCAAGCACTGGTTTTCTTTGAAGAGGGCTCTTCCACAAGGCTATTGCTCACATTAAACATTGAAATCAATCAAGGATTTTTTTAAAGCGAATTTTAAAAAAAATTGAGTGGGGGTTTGATTACGTCAAAGGTTATTCAATGAAATGGTGGTAAAGGGGAAGAGGGGGGTAAGAAGCATTTTCAGGGGGGAAATTTTTCTTGCTATTTTTAAACAAAATATGTTCTAGTTCCCTCAGATGCTTCACAAATGACCAATGACGTCATTTCCCCTCGCACTCCTTGAAGAACTTTGAAATTTATTTTAAAATCACCAAATGCACCAATAGGGATGCATCCCCCGTTGATATCCTTCTGTCCACGTGCCAATTCACCAGTTTATACTTTTCTCCCAAATCGGGCATTCATGCAAGTAATGCAAGTTTGCAATGTCAAATCAAATTACGGGTCATATCTCAGGAACTATTGGTAGTACGAAGCTACGGTTGGGCTCAAATTGTCACAAATTTAATCTACTTCAATAATGCTTAGGAGCGTCATAATCGAAAGTACATAGTTTAGAAATACAGGTGATTGAGCGGGAAAAGTCCAAAAATATCGAGGTTTTTTTGCGATTTTCCACGTGATTTTTTGTTGCCATCAGAGTCGAATTCAGCACCCCGAAAAACATATCGAGGTGGAGCAAAATACGGCCGCCATACCTATGAGCGTCCATCGTCATGCACTCCAGGCGTGGACCCAGAGTTTTGCTGTGCTTGACGATGGGGGGGGGGGGTACATAGAACCTCACGCCTACCCATATAATAAAGGAAACACAATGTGACGATCAGATTGATTTGACCGAAAACCTCCCTTCAAGACAGTGGTGGCAGAAGTATTTTGGACGAGGGGGGTGCGAATATCAAACCTTTCTCCCCACCCTTTCCTATGAGCGAAATCCAGGTTTTAAATTTTTAATTATGCGAATCCACAAAATTTAGTTTCTAAATAGTGAAACTGGGGTTTGGGGCCAGATCCAGCAGACGCTAAAGTGGGAATCGAAAAGTATAGGACATAAAAGAACCCGGACGGCGGACGCTCTAAAAATTAGGATATGTTGGGGAAAAGTAGGACGTTTGATCACACTAAGTGAACAGGATTTGACACGGCAAACTGTGAGGGAAGTGAGTTAAACGGTCAGGCAAGTGCAAGACCGAATCGGTCAGTATATGACCTCCCCGTGACTGGCAAGGCCGAATTCATCCATCTGTGAGGATAACGAGGAAGTGGGCGGGTGATGTGTAGACTGAAGACCTGTAGACCATGAGGAGAGAAGAATTCGCCCGGGGCCAAGGGGTAATACTCTTGTTCTCATAAGGAGGATAGGTTGGATGGATCGTTATGGTTATGGCCGTGCTTGAGCCGGTGGAACGTTGGTTGTCGCGACATGGAGACGGCACAGAGTGCAAACGTCAACAAAACGCGCAGATGCATCTGCTGCCTCAATTAGTCTCATCCTCGCCCATTGTTGAGCCCAAATAGTCAGCAAGTGAGACGGAGGTGTAGTAGTGGATTCAGGGAGATGTCAAGGGAGGCATCGCCTCGCCTAATTCTTTAAAATATACTTTTACCCGTTTAATTCTGTTTGATTGTGATTTTAAAAAAAGGTTGGCTCACATCTTGGTTGATCGTTTCAACGTGTTAATTTCCAGATTCTTTATTACGTGTTTAGCATTGTTTTTTTTGTTATTCATTTATTAATTTTATACGCGAAGGTCGATTTACATGGACTCGGTTTTACGTTAGTGTGAGAGTCGTTGGAAAGGGGAGTTACATAGTTTACTCACGAACAGGATGGACGGCTCTGGAGTACGAGGACGCCACGGGGAAGTCCTACTTCCGGGTGCGCCGTCGACGAACAACCGCTCAACAACGGAGTCAAGGTTTCACAGCGAACGCCCCGAAGGACCGCGACGATCTGTAGCCGGATGACAAACAGAGGACAAAAGAGAAAAAGGCCGGTGCTCGCGCCTCGCTAATCGTTCTCTCATTTCATCCCTCGAATGCCCCACGAAGACGTACCTGCTTCCTCTAGTTTTTCTCCGTTGCTGGCGTTCCAACGAGACGACTTTCCCCGGGCGCTGGTCAAAAACGCTCTCCCTTTGAAGCTGGCCCAAAACACACTCGTTCTCTTTCGGCTTTACTTCGAGTTTACTTTTTTATGACTAATATAATATAATTTAGGTAGGGTTCGCCTGCCTGAGCCAAGCCAACCGCCTCGACCCCCTTTCCACAGAATAGTCGTTAGGGTGGGTGTGACCCATAACAAACGGTTTCCCCTTTACGCGAAACTTATGAGAGTTTTGAGGAAATTTGACTTGTTTGAAGGCGAATAGTCGTTTTGTGACCTAAATCACTCTTTTTCGAGATTCTTCACAATTTTGGAGACTCAATCAAACAGT
Organism: Corythucha ciliata; assembly: GCA_038030265.1. NCBI lineage: Eukaryota > Metazoa > Arthropoda > Insecta > Hemiptera > Tingidae > Corythucha > Corythucha ciliata. The sequence goes on along the minus strand of CM075937.1, from coordinate 32,530,194 downwards.
TTCCAGGCCCCTGATAATCTCCTAAACGGGCTAAATTGCCTGTATTGGTCCAGAAAACTTGATTTCTTGGCTACATATTTGTAGTTTTTTTTCTAACGCAACGTAGTACCTTCATGCGTAATTTCAATTTTTGTGGCAAAATAATTTTTTTGTGACAAGTTTGCTCTTGTGGATGCTCGTGGAGGGAAAAGAAAAACACGAATATGTGGTTTCTGGCACTGAACTAACAGTTTCCAAGCTTAATAGTAGGTAGTTTTAGTCGCAAAAAATTACCAGTTCTCAATCAAATAACAGGATTTTGGCTACAATTTGGTGTGTTTCTAGAAGGAAAATGTCAACCTGAAAAGCTAAAAAATTAGTATCAGGGGCTAAGTTTGCCTGATTCGAACGTTTTCGGTATTAGAGAGTGTCTGGGACTACACTGGGTTTCGTCAGTTGTAGAACCAACTTCACGGTTTCCGGGCTGAAATATAGCCACTCCAAATCCAGTTATGGTGGCTACATTTCCAGTATGCAGGAACAGCCAGTTTTTGGGACGAAATACAATTCATTAATGGGGAGGGGGTCTCGACGAAAAGTGGTTATTTCTGTATCCAAAAAAAAAACTAGTCTCTTGTGTTTTGAGGGCAGCTTCATGCACAAGTAGTCATGAGTATTCTTTCTCCCCCCCCCCCAGCTGCAGCAGGCTTAATGCCTTGGAAGGCGCAGTGCCACGCCAGTCATGCCGGTCGGAAAGTGACCTGGCACGTTTAAGTCCTGGTTATCCCCGCCTCGCTCCTCGTCAGCTGGTCGAGGCACTTTACCGGCGTTGACGTGGAGAGTTTTACCGGTCGTAATGGTATAAGGCAAGGACCAAAGAGATACCTGAAGATGGAAGTGAAGGCCGATACTTGGAGACCGTGGGCTGCGTTTGGAGGCGTTGATTTTGGCTGTGACCGGCTTCATTTGTTAATTGAACATTGTCTGCGAGGGACAATGCGCGACCGCCTCGAAACAAAACACTTTGATAAAACATAACCTTCCCAATCCCTGTATGGGCTTATTTTTGGGTGTCTGCGGACACATGGGGAATCTGATTTTATGGCGGATTTTCTAGCCCAAGTTGCATGCAAATTGTATCATTGCAGTTGACTCAAGTCTGAAAAGTGATTTGGTTAATCGTCTGGACATGTTTTCACCGATGTTCGTATTAACACACATCTTGTTGAACGCCTAATCTTATATACTTATCAAGGTGGGGGGGCTGTAGAGCTGGTATATCGGCACTGCTTACGGAGGGTAACACGTTTCCTGAAATACCGCTTAGAAATACCGCGTCTACATTAGCCCTGTGAACAAAGGACAGGACATAAAAAAAAAATAATAATAAAAAAAACGGAGTTTAGCGTGAATACGTTTTTTGGCTGGCAAGTGGCAGCTAAGCTTGAGTTTTGAGACCCCAATACCCTCCACCCAGCACCACCAACACTAGGCGGCGCACGCGCTGTTAGACCCATTTTACCACTTCTGCCGAATTGAACCCTATACTCCTGTAAAACGTATTCACGTTAAAATGGGAGTAACTTTTCGGGCTTGAAAATAAACAATTTCTGTCGGAATAATGACAAGCGTCTAAAGAGAACTCCCCGTGGTTGTTTTATTTTAATTTATTTTATTTTATTTATTTATTTTAACTAATTCTCGTAGTTCACCACAAAGCAGTAGCTCGTACGGAGGTGTAGTGTTCCGCTTCTTTTTTTAAAAACCGAGGATTAGAGTTCTCGTATATATTTTTTTTTTTATCTTTATGAAGTCCAACCCGAAATCTTTTGAAGAAAATAAACTTATTTTATTCCCTAAACTAAACCTAAACCTTTTAACGCCTAAACTAAAAATTTCACAGCACAAATAACGGCTTTTTGGTGTACTACGAGAATCCCTCAGGGAGTTTTCTTTAGACGCTAGTGGAATAATGTAGGTACACATGGTAACAGGGACGGATTTAGAGATTTCCGTCTGGGGGGAAGGGGATTCTTAAGCAATTTTACATCGGAGTTAGGATAATATCCAGCACAAATCCTGATCATGGAGGAGTATAGAGTGTCATCTATCGTCACAGCAAGCATTCTTTATTTGTAGCCATTTCCCTTGGGCCGGTCGTCCACTGGAAGCGTTTTCGAGAGGCGCTAAAATAACGTGCTATAACGAGCGTACATTCCAAAGCCTTGAATTGAATGTGACAAACAGGAAAAAGAGCCGGGGATGCATTATTTTTCATAAATCGTCAAAAGAAACTCAAATCGAGAGTTTAAAACAATGTTTGAAGAAACTATAGGTATTGTTGAACTCACAATCTATTGAAACCAAGGAGCCTCGCTCCTCGCATTACTCAGCGGATCCTCGACCGGATCCTCAGACTGAGATTCTTGGGATTCTTGGAGGGCATGAAGGAGAGATTCAGTCTTCGAGTCACGAGTTCGAACTCCTCGTGCTCATTCCGCATAACATCATAAAATTCGACTTCACGGAACTGGAACATCAGCTTCTTTGCGTGTAAAGTTTATTGAGTCAAGTTCAATATACTTAATTACTGAACAATGAAGACTCTTTCAACGACTGATCAAGTTGAGGGTCCGGAAGTCCAGACCCTCAACCTTGTGGCCATCAGATGGCGCAGGATTTGCCCATCATGACAGGAAACACAACCCTGTACCCTGCTGCGGATCTCCTTAAGATGTGACCAGTACCTAGGCCGTTGCCGGCCCTTACCTGGCCTGTACCCCTTCTTTGGCCCAGACTCCCCAGCAGAGTCGGTCCCATCACTCAGCTCGGCTCGTTAGCCGTAACTGGTGGCCAGCCACCCGCGCCCGAGAGGCACGACGTGGAGGTGGGTCTTTCAGAGCTTGGGATGCTGGCTTGCGCCATGAACCGAAACCGGGCAGGGAAGGTGCCCCTGTACCCTGCATAGTAGCCAAGACTCAAGAGTCGTCCTTGCCAATCTGTGCCTTCATTTTTTGCCCAATATTCTGTGCTGGAGGCACACTAAAATTACCGCCGATGGTTCTGCGGTTGAGCGTTCTGCGGTCGTATAGCCGAACGTAGGTGAACATTCACCGCAGAAGAAATTACTTCTCCACGGAACTATTTCTTCGGTGGCTTAAAATTCGATGACACGCCGAATAAAATTTACTGAAGATCGGTGACATTATTTCGGTAGTTGTTTTACTGAACGTCGGACGATCCTCAGCTGAGCATCGGTAAACAACGACAAGTAGCCCATCGTCGTTGGCTATCCACCGAGTAACCACGCCAAGCGAGCGAGACGAACGAATGAAGCTTCTAGTTCTAACTGAGTTGGGGAGAGGAGAGCACGAGTTCAGTGTTCAGGTGGTGATTGTGTGTGTTGGGTGACCGTAAGAAAGTATCGGTTATTTGCAAGTACTAAAATTATTATTTCGGTTGGTGTAGTTTGTTGTAATTAATTTTTATCGAGTTTTACGACGCTTCCTGACTACCATGAAGGATGAACCTATTTCAAGAACATTATAACAGTGGTGCTGCATGATTGAATGTATTTTTTTGTGAGCCTAGTTTTCGGATTATGTAAATTTATTCCCTTTTACTGGTACATTGTGCTATGTACTTTATTCCCTACTAAGGATAATACAAGCATTTTAAACAGTGTACTATAGTTTATGGAGCAATGCTTCTCCTTTTTTGACCTTCACTGTGAATTACAGGCCTGGTGACTCATTCCACCCTCGCTGAATTTCGGTGGGTGTTTTCCACCAAAAGGGTCGGGATGCCGATCATGATTGATTGCGCACCGATATCAAGCGACTAGCCACCGAACTTCTGGAGATAAGCCGGACAACTCCGAGACCGAACATAGGCTCATTGAAGACGAAGTTCGGAAGCGAAGTACCGAAATTGTACTCGGCGGTTTTATACCGAACAAAAAGCCACCGAACATCACCGGAGAATGTTACTCGAAGAAGATCGGTGGTATTTTCACCGCCGAAGGCCTCATTTTTTCTCTCAGTGCACGACGCACTTTTTTACTGTTTGACCCTTTTAAGAAATCTAATGTCCCCACGCACATTAATGGCCACATTTTAATTAATTGGGTAATTTAATAAATGCAAAATTAAGAAGAGAAAAGATGACGAGGAAGAAAAGGACGGGGGTCGAGGTACCATCTGTTCAGATCCCCAAACCTCTAGAAGGTAGAATGCTGCCAGAAGAAATGGTCTTGAAACAAATCTGGGAAAAAGTCGGGCATTTCTTGCGCAAGTACTTGTCTGCCCATATGGCAATATATTTCAATGTTTAAACTTGGTTCAAACGAAGCATTTTGGTTTTTTGCTTCACTTCAGCAGAGGGCTTAAGAGAGGGGGTAATAAAAATGCTTCAAATATGTGCGAATAATTTCATACTAAGCCCCTCCATGGGCTTCAAAATGGGGATAATAAAAAAGAAATAATTCAATTTCTTGAACTATCATTCAACCAAACAAACCTAAAACTTCACTTTTAATGTTTTTAACTACTTAAAACACCAGCTACAATAGAAGACAGGACAGAAAAGTCTCCGAGTGTACACGGCTTAAGGAGTGGGTAATTTTTTGAACCTGTTTGTTTCATGTAGCTCCTGAATATTGTTAACTTATTTCCCAGCCATCATGGATCACACATGTTTGAGGAAGTAAGAGAAAGAAGGGCAAAAGGGCTCTCAACTCCAGCCGATTGCGTTATGTGCCCAAGTCCAAGTGTCACAATAGAGGTGGTATACGTACGCGGGACATTTCATTTCACTTTTTTTCCTAGAATCCGTTGGGCATAAAAAAATGTAAAATAATCCTGAGAACGGGGGAGGACCGGAAAGTAAATCCATAAATATTGTGATGTCGTATGTTCAAAGCATTTTCTTCCGGAAGACTTCAGTGACCAAGTGATTATTAAGCTCGGTGCACACGATGCATTTTTTTGAAGCATGATGACCTGCCTGTTCTAAAAAACATCCGGTCACTGATGGGGATCATATGTTTTTTTTCACCATGCAAGTAAACATGCTTCGAAAAATGCATCGTGTGCACCGAGCTTTAATGTTACATGATCATGATCCGTGCTGTGCATGCAAGCCTGGGCCCAGAATGACGGGCATAGGGGTCATGGTCCCTCTTTTGGAGTCGAGGTCATTCAGAAATGATTGATGCTCAAATGAGGAATACAGCCGGTTCCTAACCAAAACTCGACAGATTGGCCGCCAGCGTACCTTCAAGTCATGGGCGTAACGATGGATTGTCCGTTGATTCATCGTTACCACGGAGACAAAACGGACGATTTCTGAGGGCCGTATTCATAGTTGTCACTCAAGCTGGGTATTTGCTTAAGCGACTTCAAATCGGTTGTTTTAATTAGTGAATCATCTGTTACGAGTCGAAATAAGCGAATACTCAGCCTGAATGACGACTATGAATACGGGCCTGAGTCTTATTTCTCTTCTTTCGTGGCCGTGGCTACCTCAATGGCAATAAAACCCAAGGATTTCACCCCTGAACCCCCATTTCGTGGGTTTGACCTTCCTAAGTCCGAACTTCACGGATTGCCACACTCACAGAACCCAATCCCGCGGGTTTTGCTCTCTTAAAGAAGCCAATTTCGCAGAATCGACGTCAAGAAGACTCGAGAATTTCTCGGGTTTGACTCATTCAAAAAAGCTATTCCATGGTTTCGGCTCCTTCAATAAGGCGGATACGTGGGGGGGGGGGGCAGCACTTTTAAAATAAAAATTTCGTTGATTTGACTCTGACATAACCCAATTTCGTGGTTTAGGCGTTTTAGTTGCTTCAAGAACCAAATTGGCTCCTTTAAAGACAATATTCGCCGGCTTGCCTCTTGGAATAATATAATTTCACGGACTGGCGTTCCAGAAGCCCATTTCGAGGGGTTGGCTCCCTGGTGTAGACCACTTCACGGATTTCAGACTTTTAAAATGAAAATTTGCAGGTGTTGCCTCTCTTTAAAGATTAATTTTTCGACTCTGGTGCTTATCAAAAACAAAATTTCGTAGATATGGACCATTCAAAATTACCATCGTGGGATTTAGCAGGCCCGTTGCCTTCCAAAAAGAAATTTCACGGAGTTGCATTATTATAAAAACGTGGGGCTGGGTCACGAAAAAATGCAATTTTTCAGGATCATGAACACAAGTTTGCGCTTTCGACCCCATCAGGGTTGGCTCAGTCAAATGACCAATTTTGCTCTTTAAAAATAACTAAATCACTGATTTTACGCATTAAAAAACAGTACCTATTGCTGATTTCATGCTTTCAAACCCCAAATTTCACATATCTGGCCTTTTTGGAGACAAATTTCTTGGGTTTGGCTCACTTGAAACCCATTCTGCTGCTATCCAAGAGAGAGCGAAAGTGAGTGAATTAAACGGGTGTCCACATTGGTCCATTTGCTAGTTTTTTGGTCTCTTGCCTGCCCAGTATTTTTCCCAGTTTTTTTTTTTTTGTGGGGGGGGGGGGGTGATAGGAAGCCGGTAGTTTGGGAATCACAAGAAAATTAATTTATAATTTAAGCTACATGCATTGGACCGGGGAACGCATTTGGCACTGCGAACATGCAGAATGTGTGTTATCGTGGAGTTTTTCTTTACAAACAGTACCTGGCCCTATATTATTTTTATTTTTTCATGCTTCGGGTACTCTCAACAGTCCATTTCAAGTGGAATAATCGAAAGAAGTTGTATTTCTTAATAGTTTAAATTGGATTGCATAGAATAGACTGACCCCATAGACAATTTCGTCCATGTATCCTCACTAGTTTAGTTTACCATAAATCCGCAAAGTGGCAGACTCTTTGCTGGGATATCCCAACAGACAGTCGTAAATTAAAACTCTTGATACTACAAATGACCATTTGGTTTTTGGTTATCCTTATACTAGGCAACACGAAACCCACGGACCTTTCCTCTCAAAATATTTTCGAATTTTCGCAGGATCATTGCGCATCTTGTTTAACTTCACGGTTAAACCAATGGGTCCTACCCTAATTGTGTAAACGTTTTCTGCTCACGGTCCTTTTCTAGTCCAAGAATAATGTTTATAGAGATCGTTTCCTTATCATCGAGGTATATTGCATTATCTGAACTCGAAGAAACCTTTTTATGGTGTAAGTTGTTTTGCGACTCAAAGAGGTCGTTTACACGGTGCTGATAAGATTTTTTTCTATTGTCCTAGGAGTCGTCGACTGTCTGGGTGCCCCATTTGTTAAATTCATGAATACTATACTCATGCATAAGGTATTCATTTCTGTACTTCGAATTAAAAAAAAAATCAAATTAATAGCACCACACACTCAGTCCACCCACTACCTCACCATCCAATTGTACTGTCGATCGTACATTTATTTCATTTTCATTAATTTCCATTTATACTTAAATGAGATATGATGATAGGGGGGGGGGAAGGAAAGATGAGGAATATAATAGCGTTGTTTATGGGTTTTCAAGTCGCTAAATGCCACCAACACCTTCTTCATTAGCATCCGTACCCGAAGTGTCTCCAGCCACACCTTTTCTCTCGTTCGTTTTTTTCTTCCCTCTTCCCTTTATCATTCGTTCTCGCTCACTCTTTAGATGATAGATGTGCCCTCCCCCTCTCTATCCGCACAACAAGTTTGGACCAGGAGTAGAGGGTATCAAAGATGAAGTAGACGAGGAGAGAGAAAACCATCCACCGGTCCATTAGTCACTGCTGAGGTAGCATAAATTATAATATTATATTAATTGTAGCGTATACCTACCGCACGCGGAGGTGGTGGGCGTATCTACTTCTTTGGATCTGAGACTTTCTCCCCCCCCCCTTCCATAATCCACCCTCTTGTCATACCCTGGAGCTCGAGTGTAGACAATAGTGTTGCATTGAACGTTCCTTCGGAACAGTTATTTAGCATTTAGCCTAATTTGACCTTTTCTTAAAAAGGCCTCTCCATTGGTTCTATAGCTGCCTGGGGGCACTTGGTAAAGAAACTTATTAAAATTTTCTTCGTAAAATTTAAAGGAATAGTCGAATAAAAAAATAGTAAGAAATAACCTTTCACGTGAGGCTTTCGCCGTGCTACTCCCCATGAGTCCATCAACATCAACACCGCCCCGCATTAAAATGTCAGCCCCTTTCTACCTCACACTTCACGAACATCTTCCCTTCTACAAAGCCTCCGATATTTCCGCATTAAGGCCAATGCGTGCATCTCTTTTTTTATTAACAGTTTCTCATTGGACTTTGAAATAAAGCTGTCACCCCCTCTCTGAATTTTTCCCGCTTTTCTTCCAAGATTTTCTATTTTATTTTTGGTAAAACTTCTAACAAGTATACGGCGGCGTGCCGTGAGTTCTCGAATAACATTTTTACATTACTTAGCCAGGGCGCGCTCAGTTTTTTCTTGTCTTCCATACGAGGTGCAGATGACGGAAAAAGGCGTGATAACCCTTCCCCATCGCCTTGTCAACAGCTCCTCCTTTCTTTCCTTAAAAATGAAAAGTTAAACAAAAGCCGTTCATGAATGAAACTGAATTTTTTGATGTAATTTTCCCAGCTAACCACCTGCCGCTCCCGTTTTTTTCGCCACCATAAAATTAACGGTTTTTCTCATTTTAGATAGCCCGGTATTCACGGTTTAATAACATCAGAAAGTCATTAAGTTTCCTGTTTTTTGGAGGAAAAAAGGGAATTAAAAAAAGGTTCCCATTCGGAAGAAGTGAAAGGGGTGGCTGATGAGGCAAAGCGGTAGTGGCAATCATCTACAGCCTAGTTTATTTTTTAGTTTTTCCCTGCTAAATTACTTTTTTATTGGGAAATAAAACAACGTGTTTTTATCAACTTCCCCCGAAGTTCTTAATGATGATCAAAGATCAAATTAAATGTAAACTGGCCTGAATGATCGATTCCTCGCAGGTTCCTCTTCAGGCCGAAGCCACTGACTGATCCTTCCGCCTCCCTTGTCCTACGATGCGATCCCATTTAAAAGTACATAAATAAATTCTTCTACTAAGATATGGAATTAAACAGGTCCGAAAAATGTAAAAGTCTGGAAAGTGTGTGAGGAATTTGGAAACAGACTATGGTGGGAACAGGTCGGTATTTAATAAGAAATTATTTAATAAGTATATAAAATAACAATTTGGAAGAGCGATGCTAACGCTTTCGCTTTCACGGGCTGATAGTGGAAGAAAGTTCATTTTTGTTGCGTAGATGAAGATAATAAATGAGAGCTTAACGTCGGAACTTAACGTCGGGAATACGTAACTACTTCTATCCAATTAAAGGCTGAAGCTGAACATTATAATAGATTAAGTAAGCGAAATGCAAGCAGACAAAAATTCATACCTTCCCTAGAGGCGCAAAGTATTACTTCCGGCCCTTTTTCTAGGGGTAAGAATAGAGCTATTTCTAACAACAGAAACTGTTTTGTTAACGTTGCTGAAATTTCTTGTTAGAACAAAAGACATCCGTTCAGTACGAAGAAAACGAAAGTGTTGGTTGTTCTGTCCCCGAAAGGTCCTTTTACTGTTAAAAATGGTCAAGACTATGCCCTCCGTCCATAGAGACCATCCGAAGCTAAAGAAGAAGTGAATCTGCTCTCTTCCCCAAATCCTAATAAATTAAATGAAGGACGTTCATTTCAACCCCGTCCAAAAAAAGTAAACTCCGCAGCTTCAAAGAGAGGCTGTTCACAGCTGCCAGTTTCATTATAATTAAACCATTAATTACGGTACATTTACAGACTTTTGATGTAAAGAAAAAAGAAAAGTTAATCTTTAAATTCTTTTCCACGATCGTGATGGGAGACCCATTCCCCGACCACTGCACCAGTCCCGTCCCTTTGCGTCTTCCGCCTCTTATATATTTCCTCTCTGCATTCAGAGAGCCATTACAATTACAAATTACAGGGGAATTAAAAGCGATGCATCAGTGAAGCCCTCAACCTCCCCCCCCCCCCACTTAACTCACCTTCCAGTAAGTCCGATTGCGATGACGATCACATAGCAGCAATTAATCGAGTCTCGTCTCTTAACGCTTCACACCCCTCGTCGCCATTCCACCGATCATTCTTGGGCCCTTTTCTTCGTTATGTGTATAGAGCGTTGGGTTGGAAGGGGGGGGGGGAAGTAATAAACAATTATTTATGAGAAAAGTAGGCAGGTCGAAGTGCGGCAGCGTACGGTGGGGCGGGGCTGTCATTAACGTGTGCGAGGATGAAGGGAGAGGGAGTGAGAGAGCGTGAGTGAAAAACTAGTGGAAAAGGGGGGTGTACCTCCCGGAGGTTCATTAAGACGGATATTAATGGCTCTCTGGGTATTGCTGTAATTAATTTCTTTGTTTACTTTGAGTGGGAACCCGTGTTGACCTGGCAACCAGACACGGAGAAACATTAAAAAAAAATCTCCTCTCCTACCTTCACTTCCCTACTCCTACAATGGCACCAAACTCCATGTGAGCACTTTGTAGTCATCCTTGGCAAGCTTTCGCCCCCGCACCATCCTTAGCCCAGGTTTTTTTTATTCATTCGAAGATAACAGTTTTAATACAGGTCATTAATTAAGATAGGACGCTTGGGAGACACCACAAAATAACCTCGCGTTCCTTTTCGAGCAATCGGGTGTTGGCCTCAAGGAACAAACTCAACAAAAAATAAAATAAAAAATAAGGAAAAAAGTAATTTAAAGTTGATTAGCGAAATGTGGGTTATTAAAGAGCTTCGGAACTCATAAGGCACTCTAGATGATGAAGTTTTTACGTAGTTAATAGCGATGAGCTTTTTCTTTTTGTTATCCCCCTTCCCATGTCCTCTCCATCTTATTATTAGGTAAGTCCGGGAGGTAGAGAAAAAGAAAATTAGCCCTAATGACAATGAAGCTCCCGTCACTACACTCTTCCTCCACGCTTGCGGCCACTAAAAAGCAAAAGAGCTACAGTGAGGGCTAATGACAATTTTCCTTTCTTCCTTTACCAAGCCGCGGCACTGTGACAAATACACTCGAGAGTAAAAAAAAAATGTGGGGCTTATGGGCTGCTGCTGGATACCACGACTGTGATGGCGTGACGGCGGCGTATGAATCAAGAAAGAGGTGTGGGGCGGGAGAGGAAATTAAGACTTTTGATCCAGTAGAATGCCTTCGTCTCTTCTGCTCACCTCTCAACCGCCCCCTCCGTGAACTACGCCAACACCCCGCCCGGTACTGACAACCACTGCTACATAGTTTATCCAGGAACGTCACCATTGGGCATAGTCGTTAAGGATATCCCCTCAACCCCTGATCATCTCATACACAAATCATTCCCGTGAACTTTTTAACCAGTTCATGGAAATTAAGGGCACTCTATGAAGGAGACAGACCCAGTGGGATTAGATGGGCAAACACCTCGTCTCCTATCGGGGTTAGTAAGCTGTGGTTTTCAGAAAGAAGAGTTCACGCAGTTTTATACTTTTATTTATGTGATCAACTATTTATTTTCTTATTTAATTTTTGATAAACAAAACACTTTTTTCGTAGGCAGAACTGGGCAGCACAATCAAGCCCTCAGAAACTGAGAATAATGCACGACATGACACTTGTGCGAAGCAGTCGGGCCACCGTTCAGAGGGGGGGGGGGGGCAAAAAGCTTAGAGATGAAAAAATAGAGATTTTTAGGTTTTAAAGCATTGATTCGCAGCTAAAATTAATAAAAAGACGCCAATTTGAGAAATCAACCACAAAATAATAGGCGGTTAAAACTGAGAAGGCGCGCTAATGTGCTAATCGTTGGGGAAGTATACGCGGCAAGAAGCTTGGAAAAACGCTAATATTCACAGCTAATGTAGCAAAAAAGCGTTAATTCATAGCTGAAAATTCATAAAAACACTGATTCGCGGCAAAAACATTGAGAAAAAGCGCTCATTCCCAGCTATAAAATTTGAGAATAACCACCAATCAATTGCTCAGCAGACTCAGTTAATATCGAGAAAACGTACATTCTCGAGTTCAAGGGGCAACTCCGCGTTTAAAATTGAATAAACCGCTATTTCGCGTAAATACAAGTGGAAAAAATCGCTAATTCACGGCTAAAATGAAGAAAAAACGGTAATTCGCATCTAAATAGGGGGAAAATGCTGATTCGCGGATCAACTTGAGAAAATCCAATAATTCGCTGCCGCTAGAATTGAGTGAAGGTGGTAATTCCCGGCTAAAATTGACAAATAATTCAATAATATTTAAAACTGAACGTTATATGGCTATATTATTAACCGTTATGGCACGATTAAGCATCGTCATGTGTCAGTGACAGTATACCGTACCGAAATACTGTTGAGGGGGGTGGAACGCCCATAATGGCCCAGGATCGGAGGGAGCCCCGAAATGCCCAAAGATCTCCAGAGTATAGAGGTTCATGTGTGCGATGTTCTTAGGGAAATTATAGGAGCACGCCCTCGGCTAAAATTGGGGGAAAGCGCTAATACGCAAGTTCTTGTTTATTCATTACGCGGCTAAATTGAAAAAAAGCGCTTCTTGACTACTAAAATTGTGCAAAAATCACCGAATCGTTGATGTGGAGGCCACTTCACAGATCAACACAACTAAAATAGATTTTTTAAAAAACGCTAATCCCAATTTTCTGAATAGGTCCTTTCTGCGAGCGAATTTACAGCGGCAAAAAATCCGGCGGATTGAAAATCCAATGTCTCCACCTGAAAATTGCCCGATATTCAACCAGCAGTGGACCCACAGCGAATTCACGTTGGTTTGAGAGACGGCGCTTTCTGTGAAAATGTTGTCCGAACGAGCCAAAATCGTGAAATTTGGATTTTTGTAATAGCCAAAAACGCTGGTTTACGAAAGAGCCAAATTGGTTTTTAGTAAAGGAAATAAAGCCTGAATAGCGGCAAAATTCGGCCAACCTCAAATGTGACTTAAAAAATTCCTTTTGATGAATACTTTTTCGTGCATTCGATTCAGCGCCAAAAACTGCTTCAGAAATTCAGAAATCACATCTACGTGAACTGCATTACTAAACGTTGGACGTGAGGATTTTTCGGAAATATTCAAACCTAAAACCAAGTTATTGGGTACAATTTATGTCGTAACTCAAGAACTAATCGTCACACGGACTTATGGTCGATTTTTATCGACTCGGCACACAAAACTACATAGGACTAGACACCCCGTTCGGGCAAATTGCTTCACCCCTTGTATCGATGAGTTGGCCAACGTCTAAGATAAAGGATGTTTGCCACCCCGTATCGTTGCGGACTCTTCGAATCCTGGAAGTAAGAATAAAAAGGAATTTTTTAAGCCACATTTGAAGTTGGGCCAAATTTTGCCGCTATTCTGCCTTTTTTAAGCTTTATTTCCTGTACTATTTCGAAATTCCCCGTGTGTGTATTCTGGGACCAAATTTCCTGCTTCTTTTCATCGCTCCATGTTTCTTACATCCCCTCTTTTTATCTTTCCATGGAGGGATGAAAGTGTGTCGGATTACTTCAGTGGAAGAATCACTAAAGGTTTGCTCTTAGACAGGAATTACTCCCCGATAATTTCATTTCAGCCCTCCATTCCTGAAACTTACTTTCTACGTAAGTACATACATACGTAGGAGGTTGTAATATTCCGATTTGCGAGATTTCTGACAAAATTACCCAGTTCTGGCTATCAAGCGTCTGTAGTCAGCAACAAACACAAACAACTTATCTGCATAATATGCTTTTATAAAAACCAACAGTCCATGCCATCATGCAGCTTGCAATTTTCACAAATGTTATTATTTTTATTTTTCAGTGGATGCCGGGCAGAAACTCAGCTGCTCGCCTGCTCCTCTTTCGCACCTCATAGGATCCGTGCCCTCACGCGAAAGGGATCAGAAAACTACCGTTTTAAGCCGTCAGCAAAGGCCCAAAGGCGCTTCAGTTTTGCCCAAGCGCTTTGAAGTAAGACCAAAATTTTACAACGCTATAATTTTTAAAACGCTCATTTAATAATTCGTTGTTTCTATTCGATGACAAAAATTTCAATTAGATAACAATAAACGTTTTCTAAAGAAAAGACCGAGAATCGTCCTAGAGAGTGTCAGTTAGTGAAGCTAGTATGTGATGACGGTTGGGGTGGGGGTGGATAAAGAAAAAAATAACGAGATATTATTCACTGCCGCCCTTTTGTCCACTCGTCATTGGATACATCCTTCTTACACCACCGATTAATGACGGCCAGCCCAAGGGAGAGTCTTCATTGGTAATTGGGAAAAGAATAAGACGAGTTTATTAAAGGAAACCCTGAGGGTCGAATGAATGGATTTCATTCGACAAGATTACATACACGGAATTTCTTGGATGGGTGGGATGTGCAAATGCGTTGCTGTCTCACCCCTGCACACTAGTTTGCTTTACTAAATTACGATTTAAATAATCTCACGAACCTCATTTTCGCTTCTGAAACTCTGATAAACCGTTCATCTTTTCACCTCATACAATAAGACCGAAACCAAACTGCACCGAAGGGATGCCTTCAAGTTCAGTTGTAAGTTTCCGATAATCCCCGGTTACGTACTATGCACCGCAAAGTACAGACAGGGTCAGGTCCGTCGCCGTCGTTTAACCAACAAATCCACTGCTCGCGGTAGAAACCAACAGCGTCTTAAACCTGTGGTAAAATGGCTCCCGCAGCAGGTGTCCTTCTGTTATGTCTGGGTTGCAAAAATGGGTAGTGCAGCGTCAGTAGTTACTCTGTTACTTACGACGTTAGCATTTTCGGTAACCTATTAACGACTTCATTACTTTTGGAATGAAGAGTAACGACGAAGTAACTTCCCTTACTTTTTAGTTTGTTACCTCAGGCCACTGAGATGGAAGAACAGTCCTTCCAGAGTTGCCCCTCCCCCACATTTCCTTACTGACCATTTCGCGGTGAAATCTTAGCTCCTAGATGCAACAATTGTGCCAAAAAATCTAACAAGTACCTCACACTAGCCATTTTATTTTGACATTTTATTGTTTGGTTGAAAATGGCAATCGGGCCCCAAAAACGGCGGCCCGTTGGAATTTGTTTAAGCTACCCACGAGCTGAATTCATAATTAAGCACATTAATTCGCTTTTCAGCTCGAATTATGGGGCCTGAGCTATTGGAGAATATACAGTGAAGGAGCGAATGCAACGCCTCGTGTCGAACAGCACCGTGGCAACATTGATAGTTTCTGGAAGCGATGTTGGTATTTCGCGAGCTGGTAGTAGATGCCTTAGGTGGATCTACGAGGGAGAGGGGCAGCTGAACTTCCCCACCTCACCACAACCAAGAGCTGGTCAAATCGCTGTAAACCCCCCTCCCCCAACAGTAACCTGAAGAGAGGAGGGACTGGTAAGGTGGAGACAACCATGCTATAGGTGCGTGAATGAAAAATGTCCAGTGTATCGTTTTTATAAGCGCGGAAAGTCGATTAATCATTTCAAGGGCCATTTTGAGCCATTTTTTGGGCGCACTTCGTCATTTCGCCCATTTTCAACCGGTCGGTGTTGGGGCGAAAGTGGAAAGTGGTCAGTGGTTGACCATTGTTAGAGCGTGGCTATTATTAATTCGCGAATGGTCGGCTTAGCCATTTCCAGGATATGGATCGAAGGTTTGAGCATTTTCAAAGCACAAATGGTCAGTTTCGGAATTTTTGAAAAGCCAATGGTCAGCTTAGGCATTTTTTGATCGTGAGTTGTCGGCTTTGCCATTTTCAGGGAACGGACCGTCGCTTATCGTCAGTTCAGCCTTTTTTAATCGAGCATTGGGGCCATTTTTTCTACGCTATTACCATTCTATTGGCGATTGTAGCTATCACTAGCGGCGCTAGTGTCGTGTGATAATGAAACCGTTTCTCCCTACATATTATGTTGAATGATAACAAGTTTTGTGTTTTTTTAAATGGGAAAAAAGTAGTCAGTTGGCCTTAAGTGACGAGAACAGAAGAACATTGTTTCTGATAAATTTATACTCAAACGTCAGGCAAACTCCCAAGCCTTTCGGCGGTCGACTTTCTCCCAACACTGGGCTAATTGATAGCTGACACCGTTGAACCCTCAATTTTCGGGAAACAATGAAATGACAATGTGGTGTCTCGGTTACGACGGGAAGAGCAACCGAAGACACAGCAGTTTTCTCTGGATTCACCCTTGAGAAATATCCCACGAGCGCCTTATCATTTCTTTATTGGTTCTCGCCGGCTCACCGTTTCGTTTTAGTACTCAGAGAACGGCACGGGTTCAGCAAAATGGTCGAAATCGTTTTTGAATCGGTGTTTTCGAGTTTTCTTGCTCCAACAAATAGCCGACAGTGAAAGTTTCTGTACGGGTGTACTGCGCACCCGCATAACCATCTTGTTTTCTTGATTCGGTGATGCCAAAGGTACAATATCGAGGCCCTCTCATCACCGTCGGATTGTTTAGCGTAGTTCACAGTAAAAAAGGGTCATTTACCAACATTTTTAGTACCAACGTGAACTTCCTCATTGTAGAAAACCTTTGTTGTAGTTTGTTGTCAAACGACAACAACAAATCACATGGAGTACCGGACTCAATGTTTCTCTGACACGCCGCCAGATATCGTATCCCTTAGCTACAATCGCCAGTACCATGAAATGGTTATTTTAGATCGTAAATAGCCAATATGCTACTTTCAGGGTACAAATCATCAGTCAAATAATTTTTGAGACGCGATTAATCCTCAGATTTACCATATTTTGGACGTAAATAATCAGTTTTTCAACTTTATTTTTAGTTCAGTAAACAGAGCAATAAAAATAGGTAAAAGCTGCAAAAGGTGGTGTAGGCGATTTTATTTTTTCAATTATTCCGTTAGGGTCCTATTAACTAGGAATCACAGTTTGCACGCAAAATTTCGAGCCTTTATACTATTTCCACAGTTTGTCTGAGAATTTATTAGGCATGCACCCAACCCCCCCACTCTAGGCTACAGAGTATAGTAAGCCATTTATCTTCTCCAAAGTCCCAGTTCTGGAAGGTATGAACGAGACGTCTATTTCGCACCTATGACTTGATAAATCATTGATGACAAGGACCCAGAACGGTGCCAAAGGCGAATAGAGAACAATAATGACATGTGGAGCGATAAAACCCAGTCTAACAGTAAATTTTGAGAACTTTCGATTTGGGACAAACAGCGTTTAAAACGTCAAAAACAGGTTCCAGGTGGTTGATTCAGATGTTCCTGAGCTCTCCATTCGATGCTCTAGAACTTTCAATGAGGAGGGGTATTGATTGAAAAGATAGTTTTAGAGGTATGACGCTTCGAAAAAGGAATAGCGCACGTTTTTGAAAATTTTGAAAAAAAAATAGGTGATATTTGCCCATCTGTAAAGATTGAACCGCTCGACCGATTTGGAAACTTTTTTTTCCAATCGACGCGAAATGTTGTCAATTTCAACTAAGTACATTGTGCGTTTTCCGTTAGGATTGACCATATTCGACTTATAAGTGATTGACTGAAAAAAGTCAGAAAATTTTGAGGTTTTTGGGCTCTCAAAAGTTGTGCCTTTCGAAATTTTGTGTGCAAACTGTGATTCCTTGTTAATTAATGGATTAATTAAAAATTAATGGATTAATTTTTTTATTTAAAAAAAATCGCTTACTTTTTCGGACTTACTTAATCGCTTACTAAAATCGGATTATTTGTTTATTTAAAAAAAAATAAAATCGCTTACACCACCTTTTGCAAGGACATTTCCTCTATTTACTGGACTATTTAGCCATTTCCAATGCACGAATAGTCCATTTTATCAATTTTATAGAGGTCCGTTTGGCCATAATCGAGTGCATTTTTTTAGGGCGTGAATTGGCAATTTAGCCATTTAAAGGTAGCGTATAGTCATTTTTGCCATTTTTCGGGCTTGAATAGCACGTTTTGCAGTTTTAAGGGCGGAAATTCGGCTATTTTCAGAGCCGGGATAGTCACTTTCGACTATTTTCAGGAGAAAAATCGTAATATTAGTCACGTTTAGGGTTCGAACAGTTAGTATAGCCATTTTTAAGGCGAGAATCGTTAGTTTACCATTTTCAAGGCGCGAATCGTCATTTCTGCCATTTATAAGCGTGAATTGTCAGTTTGGCCATTTTTGGATCGCAAATTTCCGGTTTTGCCATTGACAAGGCACAGGTAAATAGTTTGAGGAGTTTCAAGGTGGGTGCTGTCAGTTTAGCCATTTTAAGGATTGAATAGGTCATTTCTAATTAAATAATTAATAATCATTTATTTGCCACCAACATATTAAAAAAATGTAAAACAACGTCAAGTATTGCATTGATGCTACGTAGGAAGTCAATCCTCAAAGTCTCTGACAGAATAGGAGGCCAGATCGAAAAGGTGGTCCTTCAGCTTTTTACGGAATTTAGGACCCTTTCTTGACCCCAAGGTCAGCATTCCATTCCAGGGATGATACTTCACCCACGAAACTGACGCACTGCCGCCAACCTGCCGCCTAGGTTGTGGTGTGGTTCTGTGGTGAGAGGGGGAAGTTGGCTATTTTCAGGCGACGATTCGTTCGACAGTTTAGATTCAGAAGAGCTCAAGGGTTTGAGTGATGGTCCAGCAACCAAGTGGCGCACAATTTACACATTACCACTTACCACGCGCTCAAAATCAGCACGCTCGTTTCCTGATACATAGAGGTTGGAACCGCGTTTGCCAATAATTTGTGGAGTCCTGGGCAAAATTATGGTGTACCGTGTGCGTTTCTAGGACAAACCTCGGGTGAAACGGCAAATTCAGGGGAAAATTCACGCTAAATGTCACATTTAAAGCAGAATTCACGTGCCACGCCAAATTTTAGAGACAATTATAGAAGACAAGTTTTATAAGAAACGCCTCGTTTGGAAGAAATGCCACATTCAACGCTATAAGTTTACATCGTGAAAGCCGGGCCAAATTGATGCGAAAACTTCGACGTATTTTTTGCTCAGCTTCGCGACCGGGTGACACTGAAAGTTGCGAAGAGCCTAGTTGGGGGTTTCAATGACAAATCTCAGAAATTCGGTATTTGAATACCTCGCAAAATTTCATTTTCAAATATAGGGAAACCCCGCGAAATTGGCTTATTAGTCGAGCCAAACTCTCGTAATTGTTATTTGAAAGAGCCAGCCCACGGAATTTGTTTATTCAGTGAGTCGGACCCCAAAAATTGCTATTTCAAAGACCCAAATCCAATAATTTCTGTTCTTGAAGGATCTCTCGGTAACGAAAATTGAACTTCAGCCCTATACAGCAACTATTTTATTCCCAGGAACATGTTTCAATGGAGAATTGGAGTCAACTTTAACTGTGCTTGCAGACCGGGGTTAGGGCACGTAGAGTTGGAGAACCTTTAAAACACAGGTACTGCAACACGGATTTCAGCGCGAAATATCATGAATGAAAAAATTGTCATCGTAACAGTAGCAAACAAACGCGGAAAGCGATCGAAATAAATCAAAATATATTACTTGTCAATGAGATCAGGTGATAATTATAATCATGTGAGGGACCAAGCATGGCGCTGATTTCCGTGTTACAGTACTCGTGTTTTATAGTGCCTTAGTAGAGTCAGCTTTGGTTTGCCATTTAGGGGCGCGAATATTAGGTATTTAGCTGTTTTTGGGACGCCAAGGCCATTTTTTCCACACGAATGGCCACTGTTGGCGCGTGAATGGTCGATTTAGCCATTTTCAGGGTGGGAGGCATGATATTTTCAGGGCGCACGAATCGTCAGTTTGGGCATTTTTATGGCGCGAGAAGTCAATTTGGCTATTTCCAGAGCGGCAATGATAGTTTGGCAATTTTTAGAGCGGCAACTGCCAGTTTCGCTATTCTTAGGGCTCAAATAGCTATTTTCAGTTCAGTCATTTTCAAGGCACGAATCATCATTTTTGCCATTTCAGGGCGCCAATATAGTCAGTTTAACCATTCTAACGTTGGGAATGGCTATAGTTTTTATATTTTTAGGAAGCGAGCCATGAGAGCATTTTAGCCAAAGCAACTACCCTTCGTGATCAGAAGAATGAACGCGAAGGCGATAAGGCGAGGAAGGTTGGGAACGGTCAAAATAGTGCTTTGCTGAAAACATTCTATGTATTGTCTCCCTTTTCTTCCAGCCAATGAGAACTGGAGTCGAATGTTTTCAGAAAATACTTTCTGCTTTCCCCCGGCAGGTTCATTCTTTCTATCGCCGATCAGTAGATATTTGGCTATTTAGCACTCAAATATACACAAAATAAAATAGGTAGGTAGGTATCGTTAAAAAAGTCCGTTCTTCACAAGTTGATCTGCAAGCATCAATTATTGATCCGAAAAGCAGACAATTTAATTATGAAAATATCAGACTTTCGGTCTCTATAATATGGTCGGGTAATTTTTCTCTAAACACTGATTTCGGGAAAAACAAGTAACGGTCACTTCCGCCACATTATAAACAAAATTAAAACGAGAAAAGGGTCAACTGTTTCAGTAACGGACTTACAAGTGGCTTTAACATTTTGAGCACATGAAATATATGCCCAGCTCTGTACATCTATGTATATTTGTAGCTTGTACCTAGTTTTGTGCAGAGCGCTTACCAGTTTACCCTCCCGCCAACTTAACGCCGTTCCAGCCGTTTCGTTAGCTGAGACCATGGAGGTAGGAACAAGTGGAGAGATAGAAAGGCTTTTTTAATGTAGAAACATGTGAAGCCGGGTTTTCCGCCATTACACACCCACTGTTCTCTTTCACCTATACTCGGATCAGCGAAAGAATGTGCATGAGTGGTGGGAGGCCATAAGCCCGATTTTTCCCTCTCTTAACGTGGTTCTCTACTTCTCCACTTTTATCAAACAACTGCAACCAATAACAGAGAGTTTTACCCAAGGTGACTAAACTCTTCTATAGGTGCCGCAGATTTCCCCTTGTCCATCAGGCTGGAGGGGTGGGGACTGACGTCACCAGCAGTCCTTTACTCCCGATTGCTTACCCTAGAGCAGCAGAGCAAGTTAATTTTGAAATTGAAGTATATGAATGCTAAAAAATCACAGCCCAATAACAATTAATAATGTACTGGGCCAAGCGCAAAGGCGGTTGGGACTGCTCATGACGTAGGTGAAGGACAGTAATGGCCGAAGATCTGCGGCACCTATAGAAAGTTTAGTCACCTTGGTTTTACCGATAAAATAGGAGAGGCTCCTCTCAGGTGATGGCGTGGTAGCGGTAAGTCATGTTGGTTTAGGGAAAAGAGAGAGGGTAATTTCATGCACATTCTTTCACCGATCCGACTATAGTGAGGACGGGAGGGGAATTTATCACTTTTTCACTGATCAAGTATCAAATTGTCAATGTTTTTGTTGGGTGAGGCCTGATAACAGATGGAGTGTAGTATAATGACGACCGGCTTCACGAAAAATGCGTTTCACTCCCTCCACTTGTTCCTACGTCCATGGCTGAGACCATGAAGTAGCGTAAAGGTCTATTCACACACATCAGGGGGCCTTAGCAACAGTCAAAACGACAGTTGATAGCGACAGTCGATTGTGGTGTTGTTATCAACTGTCGTTTTCTACATGTCGAGATCGTTTTGTGTGTTGGTGTTCTGTAAGAACAAACTTCCATAAATAATAATGAATTTATTTGGATACAATGAACCACATCAATCGGACTTCGTTCTAAATAAGGACGAAAATAATAGCAATTGGAAAACCGCAATCTCTGGGCATTCATCCTGCTAATTCGAGAAAAAAAGTCAATCCTACTATGGATAGACGTGAAAAATAAGCAACTTACTGTGTGAACTCGCTTGAAAAGACATTATTTTTCTTTTTTCTTAAGATTAGAATGTTGCCTTACGAGGAGGCTAGGCCCTTTAGTTTCGTAGATCGTATCCCCGAGGTCCTTGTTCGTTGGGACGGGCCCCTATTAGATCACTAGTTTCCCTTGCCATCAACCATTTACATCTCTTGTTTGTCACAGACGAAAATACGCGAATGTGTCACTATCGGCACTCAATCCACAGCGGTTACGAAAAAGTTGTGGGAGGCGGTAACGTCTGAGTTTAGGGGCACTTTTCCACGTCCACCCACGACAAAACACAATGCTACCCTCTGTTACAGCTAGCGACATCAAATGACAATGACGGAAAACAAAGTCAACACTTAATTCAAGAAATAAACTCAAGAAAGTTCACAGATTGAATAATCCTTCCTTCATATCAACTGCCGGTGTCATTAACAACACCCCCGAGGAGTCGTTTTGATACCAACACCAAATCCTAACTCATGACGTATAACGACATTTCAAGTAGTGTTGTTTTCTTACAGAACATCTCAAGGTGACGTCATCACTATTGACTGTTGCTATCAAGTGTTGTTTTCAACTGTTGTTAACTTTACAGAACAGGCCCCCTGTGCCGTGAACGGGACGAGCCCCGTCCGAGTCCCGGACGGAATTTGGGAATTCAATTCATATGGGAATTGAGAGGTTCGTTCATACATATCCGGCACGTGTCAGGGACGTGACTCTTCAATTTCCATTGAGAATAATATTTTATTTGCCGGACGGGGCACGTCCCGTTCACGGCACTGATGTGTGCGAATCGACCTTAAAAGGAGCCTTCGCGAGTCGCTCAGTTCTACACCTAATTACCTATAGCGTTTCTGCAGCCTCTAACAAGGGGCTACGTACAAAACAAATATTTTTGTAGATATACCTATACCCAATATTAAGACTTTGATTATCTGCCAGCTATTGCAACCTTGTTGCTATTAGATGCATCAATCCACCTTTCCATTCTTCAATTTTATAGCAAAAACAAGATTATATTGCATTTCTACGACCTAAATTTGGTAGAAAAGGGGAGAAACAATAAATCAAGTCGGAGGCGCCACGCATGTAATCGTGTCTTTTAAAATATAGTCCGCAAATATCATTGGATTTAAAAAGTAGGAAAATATGTCAGCGTGATTTGCTCACTGCTCTCCTCGGTTCACGATAACGCGTGAAGTTCATCGTTTTATTCATTTATTTCCCCAGCACTACTTTAAAACATAATATTTCAAGCGTAGGAGCCACATGGAATTGGCGCCAGTTAGTAACGTTCAGTCACCCTGTGTCGCCTAACAAGAAGGCGAAGGAGAAGCAATATTATTTTCTTCTTTCTTTTTGAAAATGAGTGAAAACGAAAAAATAGTCACGGACACTTTCCATTTTTTTGTTTTGTTTGTTTTTAGTGCATTTCATTCAAAAAATTTATCATTTTTTCAATCAGGTACCGTAAGATACGAATTTGGAAAAAAAACATTTCTTAATAGCACGTTGTCTTGTTTGTGCCAGTTTAATAAAAAAAAAAAAAAAACAAGTGTGGCGCCCCTCACCACGATTTATCTACAGGGGAACAAGATCGCGAGCTTGTTGGGCCCTGGGGAAAGGGTGGAATCACCTCCAACGCGTCCCACGCCCGCCCATCGTCCGGATGTTTTAATTTGTCCATTTTCCGTGTCTGGGTAGATTTAAGTTAACTGACTTTTTTATACAAGATTAAAAGTTCAAAATTTATAGATGACCACACAAAGGATTTTCGGGAGAGAGAGAGAGAGAGAAAAAAAAAGGCGAGGAAGAAGGGTCATCGTAACATCTAAAGGTCGTATGTATTAAAACAAAAATGTTCTGAAGGCTCTAATGAAGAGAGAAATTTTATAATTTTATTCCTCGGCACGACCTTTTTTTTCTTTTTAAATGGTTGATGTCGCAGTAGAGGGAGTAGTCTCCCTTAGTCTTGGGGTGGAAGAGTTTGGCTATTTAAGGGTCCTTGGAACGAGGAAGAAGAGGGGTATTTTCTTTTGGTTCGCAGTATATGAAGAGACGGTGATGGTTTTGTGAAGGGTGGGGGGGAAGTCTAAGTTGGCCAAGCGAAGTCGGAACACGAACCTTATTTCCATTTGAATGCAATCACAAGAAGGGAAGCCTAGGCAACGAAGATAGAAACGAGCACTCCTGAAGAGTAAGAGAGAGATGAAGATCGAGAAGAAGAGTGAGGGGTAAAGGGCGAATGAAAAAAAATCATCTTGATACCTCGGATTAATTTCAAAACAGCCAAGCTGCTTAATGTACGCTGATTTCCAAAATGAACCCTCGCCTTTTTTTCATGATGCATATAGTCTTTAGTCGTTCCAGAGAAAAACGCTGCATTGAAATGGTTCAGTACAGCTCTTAATGACTTCGTCAAGGGGGAACATTATATTGGACGTTTCTTAGAAAAGAGTGGGGGTAGGGACATTTTAGAAGTAAGCGCAAAGGCATTAACAGTCCATGTTGGAGAACCCATTCTAAGGGGTCGTGGAGAGGCAGCTCACAACACACTCACACACCAGTTGGCCCCATTTTTGCAACTAAGGGAGTTAATTGTGCTTTTCCATTAATGCCCTTAAAAACCCCCATCTATGGGTTTCTCTTCCCTCACTCTTTCCATCCATCCAATTTACCCCCTCAGTTTATTTTCTATCGCAATATTCTTTTATTTTCTTCTTTTTAAGGCGTTCTAAGAAACATGCTGTTGCATAAATCTTGTTTATTTTTGAAAAATTATTCAAACATTGTCCAGCTTACAGGACAGGACACTTTTTCATACAGAAAGAGAAAGAGAGAACAAAACAGGATAAAAACGGCTACACGCCCTCTTTATCACCATTAAACCCCCGAATTACTCAACTAAAAAATTTCGTCACACCTTCATTTGCATTACTAGGGAGGGATTATTTCCTTCACACCCCTACTCACTAGGCAGAGGGAAGGTTGCTAACGGTCACTAATAAAAGAACTTTTGAATAAATTACGACTGGACAGGTCCAGCTTTGACAAAAGACAAAAAAAGAGCTAAAAAGTTTGTAGAAAAGACGCAGTAACCACTGAGAGTATTCATTATGGAACGGTGGCTCGAAGCTGGTGGTTTCAGGAATATAAATTATAAATTTATGCAAGGTCTACGCGATATGGGGGACTGATGTGGTTACACATGCATGAATTGGTGATGAGTCCTACCCAGCGTTTCCAACTGATTTTGCTTTTCCCCGTCGAGCACTAATTTGCGGTTGAAATTATGGCAAAACGCAAATTCACGGCTAAAATTGAAGAAAAACATTTATTATCGGTTGAAATTGGGGAAAAGTGCTCGTTTCCGTCTTGTTCACGGAAGAAGCAATCATTTGCGGCTAAAATTGAATAAAAACGTCCGTCCGCAGCTATAATTAATTGAGAAATAGCGCCTTGCGAAAACGCGCCAATTCGTGGTTTGCGATGAAAAGCCTATCGCCAAAATTATGAAATGGCGCCAATTCACGGTTTATGGAGACTAACGGATCAAATTAAGAAAAATGGCTGGTATACGGTAGAGTTGGGAAAAAACCATGGAGGTAGGAACAAGTGGAGGGAGTGAAACGCATTTTTCGTGAAGCCGGTCGCCATTACTACACACCATCTGTTATCAGGCCTCACTCAACAAAAACATTGACAATTTGATACTTGATCAGTGAAAAGTGATAAATTCCCCTCCCGTCCACTCTAGGTGAATGATAACAGTGGGTGTGTAATGGCGGAAAAACCGGCTTCACATGTTTCTACATTAAAAAAGCCTTTCTCTCTCTCCACTTGTTCCTATACCTCCATGAAGAAAACACTCGAGAAATAGCACGCATTATAGCGAATATGCGTGATCGGGAACATAGCGCCAACCGGAGACACAGATATTAACCAAGCGGCCAGAAACTGGAGACAAGTACTCTGAGATCGAATTTTTCACGAAACGAATTCCAATTGAGTGCCAGAAAGGGAGAAATCCGATTTTTGAGCCACAAGGAACGTCAGAAACGGGTGGGTGGGTGGGTGAGCCATACGAAGCCCAAAATTTGGCCTTTTAAGCAGGGCAGTATAGAGAATATTCGGACCCAGGGATGGAAACAATGAGCCCCATGGAGTCAATAGGGCAATTTCAATGTTTAAATGGTTAAAATGCTGTAAAAGCCTTCTTTCATCGATGAAATTGACTAAATGCTCTAATTAGCGTTTTTGTTTTTTTTTTTCGATGCAACTTCAAGACCCCAATTGAGACAAATCACAGATACGCGGTGTAATGACCGCGATGAAGTTTACAAAAAACGCTAATAATGTGCTGCTCTAAGAGAATGCCTGCGGTAAAACTTGAAAACAGAGCAAAATCATGGCTAAAGCTGAAAAATTTCAAATCCGTGGCTAACAATGAGTAAAACAGTAATTGGTATGCGGCTATGATCGAGAAATAGTTCAAATTCACGGCTAAAAATAAGTATATGAGTGGCTGAAATCGAGAAAAACGGCAAATTCATGACCGTAAAAGTGAGGGGGAAAAACTGCTAACTTGACGATGAAATAGAGAAAAACGTAACTTCGGAGAACAAAAAAAATCTGTCAATTAGTGCAAAAAGGGCACATTTGTGGCTAAAATTGGGAAAACGCTATATCGGGGATAAAATTGAGAAAAATAGCTAATTCGAGCATATTTGGGGGTTTAGAAATCAGTTTGCGGTACAATTGAGAATACAATTGGCCAAGTCCCCGTCAAGAAGAAAAAAAACGCTAATCATACAGCGTCTAAAATCGAGAAAAACGCTAATTCAGTGAAAGAATTGGTTAAAATTGTTACATCACGGCTAAAATTGAGCCAAATCGTCAATTCGCGAATAGGAAGGAGAAAGTGTGCTAATTTGCGGTGGTGGATTGAGACAAAACGGTAATTTTCAGCCAAAATGAAAAAAAGCACTAAATCATGACTAAAAGTGAAAAATTCGCTTATTCGCGGCTCAAGTAGAGGACATTGCGATTTCAGGAGGCAACTTTCTCATTTGTCTTGAAAAAGAATAGAATTGGGAAAAATTGCTAATTCAATGCTAACATTGAGTAAAATTGTGATTCGCTTTTCGTATTGTTTTGAGAAAAAGAGCTAATTCGTGGCTAAAATTGATACGCAGCGCTAATCCACGGCTAAAATCGAGAAAAAACATCAATTTCCGCTGTTCATGGAGACAAATCGAGACAATTCGGAGACAATTCGGCTAAAATCTAGAGAAGGAGCCATTCATGCATGCCAGTGTGTGAATAAAACTGCTAATTGGCCGCTAAAACTGTGAATAACGTGAAATATCTGCCCCAGGACGCTAACGGCATTCGTCCGTGTCGTTTTCATCGATAGATCGTAAATCGATATATGCAATAAAATTAAATTGACAAGAAGACGGTAAATATTGGTATACACATTCT
Source organism: Corythucha ciliata (assembly GCA_038030265.1). NCBI lineage: Eukaryota > Metazoa > Arthropoda > Insecta > Hemiptera > Tingidae > Corythucha > Corythucha ciliata. Next base: position 32,502,899 of record CM075937.1, on the reverse strand, counting down.
CCGATTAAAAAGTGATGTTTTACTGGTAAAAGTGTGAATTTGCCAATGTTTACTCTTAACAACCGTAACAGATATATTTTTTGGCTGCCTATTTCGTCAAGCGAAAACGCGCCGAATAACGGGATGACGGAATGTAACCGGGGATCAAAATTATAAAGATTAATAAAATAATAACAAAAATCGTTGACCTTTTAAGAAATTCCGTTTAAAAAGTTCGTCATCCGTTAGACGCAATTTTTCCCTGGGCATGCCGCTTTCAAAATCCGTTAGATCTGACGGGAATCGGTCAAATTGGCAACGCTGTTGCCAAAATCCCAACCACCAGTTAAGGTTTCTAAAAAAATTGGGGTTTTAAAGGGCCGGGCCTACGAAATTTTGTACCTGAAAGAGCCATCCCCTGAGATGTTGATAAGGAAAAAAAAACTCCAAAATTGGGTTTGAATGGGTCAAATCCTTAAATTTTAGGTTTGAGACGTGACAAACTCCGAAATTAGGCATTTTAAAATAGCTAAGCCCTCGATTTTTTTTCCTTTAAATTCTTCAAATTGGGGTACGAAGGGTTCAAACCAGTGAAATTTGTACTTTGGACTTAGGCTTTTTGAAAGAGTCAAGCCCGCAATTTTTTTTTTTTTTTTCCTAGCGAGTGGAACACGATATATTGCGGAGCCATAGACCAGAATTTTGTTTCCTGAAAGAGGCAAACAGTGAACTGACTGATCGTCAAAATTGAGTTTGCACAGGCCAAATCCACAAGGTTTGGAAGAAGGAGCTAAACTCTGAAATTTTGGCTTTTGAAAAGAGCGAAGGCCACGAAATTACATTTTTGTTTGGGTCTTACCCGCAAACTGCGATTTCTGGATGATCTAATTCCGCGAAATAATTTTTCAAGGAGCGAAATCCAGCAAATTGGGCTTTGAATGGGCCGTTTTTGGAAACGGTTATTTGAAGTCTTCAGAGACGCTCTACCGTGAATTGAGACACGAGACGCTAGACGTACCAAGTACAAAGTTTGGTTCCCGTAAAATCTTCGCTACGGGCTGAATCTGCAGTTGTAATATTTAAATCGAATTGATATTAGCCGCGCGCTGCGCCACTCGGGCTGCACCGGAAAAATATTCAAATGTAATAAATAATCCGTTTCTCAAATGAATAAAATTGTTTATCTCTTCGACCTCATTATCTGAAGAATCGATATTATAAACGATTAAACGTATAACTTACCCTCTCCTCATCACGGGCACCATTTAAACGAGATGCAGTTATTTGCATAAGAAATATATTTTAGCAGATGGGTGGCGGTCTGGCGCGAGCCCTCTCTCCAAAACTGCGTCATGTGTAGAAGCTGCCGAATTGGTAGTTTTTTCTTTCTTTTTTTCAGGAGAATTAATAATGACGATAATGATAATTGGCCTCGGTGGATCGTTAATCAAAAGGGCCCGAACGAATGTGATGGGAGGTTGATCCTATGGGGAGCACCAGGTAGACTTGAACTTGTTCCTTCCAAGAGAGTCCCACCCCTTCGTAATTATTTCATTTTACTTATTAATTTATATTAACTTCCCGCTCTCAAAAAAGTTGTTGTTTTAAAAGCCATAGGAAGAGGTACACATGTCTGTGGAAGGCTCCCCTCAGAATCTTATAGTATACTTACTTCTTCCTTTAAAAAATGAGAACGCGACATAATAAGAATTTGTAATAAACCAAGGTAAATAAAATCACGTCTATAACGTCGGAAACGTGTTTTTTTTCACTCTCGCTCCATCTCTCTCTTTTCTCCCTTAATTCTCATACTCTTGTTCAAATAAGGCCGACGCGTTTGACTTCGGCTTTACTTGGAATAATAAAATTTAATATGCTAACTAAGCTCTCGTTGGGTCCACACAAAATGCTGATAGCAAGGGGGTTGTAGTGCGGGGGTGGACATTTATATTCCTCTAGTTGGGTGACACCAGAGTGGCGATATCAAATAAATAAAAAAGGTCCTCCTCCCCTGTAAGACGAAAAAAAAGGCTTTTGTTTCTTTTCACAACAAACCACGAGAATAACAATGGGCACAGTGTCCTCCGTTCCTTCAAGTCTTGGAAAAAGGCGACTCAAGTTCCTTGGGGGGTTGAGCTGTTTTTTTTTTTTTTTTTTTTTTTGTTCATTTACATTTTCTTCCCTAGTCTAATGATCACTGTTGCTGATTTTGTCTTTTTTACATTTTGTTATGTATACTTACGAGGGAAACCCAAGCACAGCCAGACAATGGAAAAGTACGAGCAAAGACGGAGAAAAAATTAGGATATGATATGTGTTCAAGTTGTTTGAACTATTCACAGAAAATTGTAAAGTATTCTAGTGCGAACCAATGTTTTATTCAAATGAGTCCTTCGCCATCACCTCATCTTTCAAGAAGTATTGCAGAATGAAAGGTGTCTACTTGAAGTGTGTGGCAGATGGATGCGGAGGGGCAGGGTAACAGGCGAGATAGAAAAAGCTGAACAAGAAACTGCCGAGAAATGATAAAGGCAAAAAGATTTTTCTCCTCCGTTACATGAAAATTACCTTTTGAATCATAAAGTAAGAACTTGGCGGAGCATTATAAGAGCTATGCGAAAGAATGAAGCCCACCCTCCCTCAATCCTATTTCACATCGTCACCTCCTTTCCGTGATCGACAATTACGAATTCCAAGGAAGCCACACCATCCTTTCCTCGCTTCCTGTCAAATGGAATAGCCTAAAGTAGCTTATTCGCTCTTCCATCCGTACCGATGCCCGTTTCCCTTCAATACAGGGATGATTGAGGAGTGAAAAACACGATTCGAGGGAAATTCCTAGGGAAGATGATCCCGCCATGAGAAAATAGTAAGGCGGTGGCCGGTGGGGGCTTTTAAGAGGCGTTTGTGTGTACCTTCAGACTCATTAGACAATATCGCGCGTGGACAGGAAGCTCTCGAGAAAAACAATGCCCTTTTAACTGGTAACAATAGGTTGACATCCAATACCTCAACTTTTCTCAGCACCTATTCTTTTCAGCCACCTCCCCTCCCACGCTGACCAGAGAAGAAAAAGAAGCCCATCGAGATATTTCTCTCTTTTCTTCTATTATACAGCTCCCTCGTGTCCCGGCCTCATGGACGTGGACACGTTTGTTCACTCTCATTAAACCCCTCATTTAACACCTCTTCCATAGAATGTCCAACCATAATTTAGTTATCTTTTGAGTGTTAGTTAAAAAGAAAAATTCACAGCAAAGGCTCAAGGGCGTCCATCAAAACGATAATTTAAATTTATATTTGTGTATAAGCCTGCAGAACAAACCCGTCTCCAGTATAACAGAAAAACACAAGAAGAACGCGCCCGGCGGGGACGTTCGTACAAGAGAACCTGAAAACAGGGGAAAGTTATAAATTTATTAAAGGGCCTTTGCCCTCTTCTTCCTCTCTCCTTCAGTGACGTATCTTAAATTATAATTAGATTAATGGACAGGCGGCAGTCAGGCGAAGATGCATTAACAACACACACCCAAGCAGAGCACGTGAGGCTTCTTCAATCTTTCCTCCCCGCAGACTGATCCTCCCCACTTCACTACCCCACCGTAACAACACACGACGCATCCCATCATACAAACCATTTGGAAGCCTCACTTTTATATAAAACTTCCTCTTTTAAGATTTATCAAGTTTTTAAAGATTCGCCTCCTGCGACGGTTGTAAGGAATAAGATGACTTTTTTTTCCCGTAACAGAATTTTCAGGTGGCTCAAGGATATTGTTTTCCTCTCCCAATTAAGACGAGGACGTAGTGAAACACAAGAACCCCTTTTCAACTCCCAAGAAGAGTTCTATGTTATACTTCTTAGCACCTCGATACGCCTGTAACATAATTTCTTGTTTTTAATTTATAAGAAACAATAATTGTGATTATTTCAATCAATGTCATTTAATCTCCGCTATTATATCAGATCAGCTTCATCCCACGATCCATCGCCAATGTCCATTCCACAGGCAGTATGCACTGAGAAAAAGGGACTTCAAAAAAGGACTGTTGATGATATTTCACTGCTGAGGCTAGAGTAACTAGCAGGGTAATTTTAAAGTGTCAGTATTGCTTCTACTATTACTAAGCTGTTTTCACAAACTAGGCACTGCACAACCAACCGTTTTTCCTTCAAAAATATCCGTTTCAATGGGTTAAAAGTGTTGGGGCTACACTGCAAGCTCTATTGTACTTCAATCGCATTTTATCAGCAGTGTTTTGTTACATGAAAACAGCCGTGGGCAGCTATCAGAATTTGCAGAGTAACTATGCTAATTTCATTTCATTGCTAAGATAGATGAATGATTTTCTTTACTCTGTTGAAGTAGAATCAATATATGGCACAGAGACTTTGATTGCAACGTGTAGGGTCATAGCAGAGTACGTACATCTATACTACTATTTAGAACAGTCTGAGAGAGAGAGGGTGTGAGGGTAGGAGAGAGAAAGGGGGGAGGGAGAGAGAGAGTGTGTGTGAGAGAGAGAGAGAGAGGGAGTGAGTGTGACTAACTACGAGAGAGAAATTAAAATTAATGCATACCCCTTCCCTTATTCTAATCTGGTAAAGAAGACGTATCACACTTCTGAAATCGCAGTCTGTGGCCTGCTAAAATAAATGTGCTTGCGGTGCAGTCTGTGGTCGCGGCCTCTGCTAATTCAAAAACTTCAGGCAAGCTTATGTTAACTTGACAAATGTACAAAAACGCTTGATCGAGAGAATGTTGCATATTCATGCAACGTACCTGCATGAAGATGGAGGTGCCTAAAGGTGGAAATAAGCAATAATTCGTGGCCAGAATTCAATAAATCATCGCTGCTAAAATTGGAGAAAAGCGCTAATTCACAGCTAATACCGAAGAAAAGCACTAATCTGCAGCTAAAATTAAAAAAAAAAAAGCTTTCATTTGCCCCTAAAATTGAGAAAATACGCTAATTCGGTGATGCAGATATAAGAAAAAACGCTGCTTCGCGACTAAAGTTCTGTTTCAGCTGAAATTGAGAAAACCGGCGAATTTAGCGTCCGAATTGTGTCGCTCATTTCTGGCTTATCGACGTCATTTCAATAACAACAATATTTAGGTCCAAAATTTAGACATTTTTGCAGCCGTTCGTCAGACTTTGGGCGCTGTTCTCACCTGGTATTAGTAAGGAATCCTCTGCCACAAAAATAACCAAAACGCAGCAATTTTGGAGGAAACTTGCAATTTTTCAAGTATTCTGATCAGGGGCCTTATTCTCTAACGAAATAGAAACTTTGCATTGGTAGAAACATTGAAATCTCATTCATAAAATTAAGAAAACTTAACGGAAACATTTATGATTTTTGAAAAAAGCAATGATGAAAAAAGTTAGTGAATAAGGCCCCAGGAACTTACAATTTTGCAGATATTTAGTTCCGAATGATGAAATTTCGGGCTATTAATCAAGCTTATAAGCTATGTCTCCACATGTGCCTTTTCGCATGCATCAGAGGCATTTGTCATAGCACACGGTGTGTTCAACGTGAGGAATGCGTTAGTGCATGCCTCAAAAAGCTGGAAGGATACAGAAATTGCGTGCACAGCTTAGGGCTTAGACGCATGCGTTGTTAAAAGTTGAAGTGAAAGTTGAAAAGGCGTGTTGAATTGAAAGAGGAGGACGAACAATACAAAAAAACTTCCATGGCCGTATCAATTTTTTTAGTGCTCCGACCCCTCCAATTTCATGTTGGTTTAAGGGTAACATGGGCGCGAGTTTTAATTCGCATTTTTTGACTAGCGCGCCCATGTTACCCTTAAACCAACATGAAATCCGAGGGGTCGGAGAACTGAAAAAATTGATACAGCCATGGAAGTTTTCTTGTTTATTTTTATTTTTATTTTTATTTTTATTTTTATTTTTTATTTTTGCATTATTGATGAACGCCAAAATTGGGAACATGGCCGTATCGTGTAGTCCTCCTCACAATCCCTGAGTCATCTGAGTCATCAATCCCGCAGTCTTCATTCCTCAAACACCAAAATTTCCATAACCCTAAAGCCAAAATTATTCGTCGCACGTAATCAATAATCAACCCTCAGCCCACATCGACTAATCTTCAATTACCGACCCTTATCCATCAACGACTATAACCATCAATCGTCACTCAATTTTTAATCCTCCTTCAATCATTCGTCTTCGGTCTTTCGTACCAAAAAATCACAAAAAAAAGCACAAGCACAATGAGTACACTTGGATCGAAAAAAGGCGATTTTAGGACCTTCGACCATTTTAGAACAACACTTTCGATAGGCTGAAGTCCATTCCATATTCGTCGTGGAAAACTACTTTACACACAAAAGTTGTAGAAAATTTGATGCTGAACAAGTTTTGTGAGTAAAGATTTTCCTCGAAAGTAACTCATTTTCGGGATATTTAGAAGAAACTAAAAGAAGTGCCAAAACATTCCGGTTTTTGGGCTGCCAAATATTTACCTCAGAAGAGGTAGCATTTTCAGAGTTAGCATTTTGTTTTTCTCGAACACTTCTGACCTATAAATACAAGATGACAAAAAATGGGTTTGTTTTCGGCAAAGATGTAGTCAATTCGCATGGAAGTTGTACGAGAAATCCGAACAAAATAGTTACAAAATTCCAGAACCAATTGTTTCGAAGTTAATACCGAAAATATTATTCCGCTACGGGGAGAACTTGCCTGGGAAATGATTTTCCTTCAAAGCAAAGGTCATATTCGCATTTTTCATACCAAGAAACAACTGGATTTAGATTAGTATGTAATTCTGTAGCAAATAATGTAACGTAGTCACGCCAAATCCTACTCCTCCCACAAGTTTCTCTTAACCTCAGTTTTTTTCGGGTAACAAAAGGGCTCTCGCGGCCCTTTTTTGCAATTGCAGCCGTCATTTTGTGCTACTGCTGCTTTTGCACTAAAAACGACGATTTTGGCTACAACAAAAGTTGCATTTTTTCGGCAATATTGTAGTCAATTCACAAGAAAATTTCACGAGGAATCCGAAAAAAATATTTAAAAATTATTGAATCACTAGTTTCTAAAAACGAAAATTCGGTACGGCGATAACATGTCCGATAATTTATTTTTTCTCAAAACAAAGGCCAGATTTGTCCTGCTCATACCAAGAAATAGCCAGGTTTTCATTTTCATTCAATTTACCGAAAAAAAGTGACAGACCGACGGCATGCCAAAAAAACCTTTTTTCAACTTTTCTGATGTTGTACGTAAAGAATCTGAAGTCAGCTCGGACTCTATTTTTTAGACGAACACCATACCCGTGCTTTTCGCTGATATTCAGACCCGAAACTTGAAATTTTGCAGATATTTATCACCGAATTAGCAATTTTGCAGCTAATTTTCGTGATTCCAATGTTGTAATGAAGCGTTCTTTCGTCCTTTTTTCATTGAATGGCGCGTATTCAATTTGTATACATTTAATTCAGAAGTGTTTCATCACAATTCTTCTAAAATAGTGAGTTTCACGACTGCGAACCCCGAGCACTCTGAGAAACAAACTTGTATTTAACGGATATTTCCGAAACTTGCAATTTCGTGACTGTATATCCATCGATTCTCGACTTTTTGGCCACTGAATTCAATTTTTTCGGTTAATTAGCCCTGAAACTGAAATATCGTACTAACTTAGCCCAGAATCTAGATAAATTACACCGTTTCTGGTAATTTATCTGATTGTTGACTTCTGGAACTTTACACAGTCACTCACTTTTTATAGCCCAACAAATCATGTTGGGGTTTTCTGCTTGAATGGTAATGCCTGCAGAGGGGGGGGGGGCGCTAACTTGTCAGTTACAAACGACATGGCGAAAAATATCAGAATCTCCACACAAAATCGCCAATTTTGCCGTAGAAAATCATTTTATCGGGCGAAATTCCAAGATTTTAAAATTTTCAGTTTCAGTGCTAATAAGCCAGTTTTAAGGCGTAAATTAGCGGTTTCCGAGTATTTCTTTTTGTTTTCAGGAACGCCCGCCCCATCGTGGATACTGGATATGCCGTGGTCACATGCCGTAATTTAGCATTTCATGTAGTGCGCGCTCTTGATGTAACAGTGAGGTTAGAACACCATCTGACCAGGAATTCCAGTCATTTCATTAAATGCATCCTGCCTCTGGGCACTTCATGAAATACATGAGGATTACACTATGTGGCCGAGACACTCAGGTCATTTCTTGAAATGGCTGGCCACATGGTATAATCCTCTCGTATTTCATGAAGGAGCCTGTTATAATGCACTTCATTTTAAGCTGATTGAAGTATCTATGAATGGATAATAATTTATAAGAAATGGCCGAATTATTGTTTTTTTATGCGATAAAACCTTGAGTTCTTTCAGAAGAAAGTCCATTTATAAGCAAAATGCGTTGGGAACAACGTGGAGTCAAAATGTGGCTGTCAGAATTTTGTATACACATATATTAGGTATAAAATCGGTCGAGGCTTACTCCTATACATTGAATCCTTTAATCCCCATCACTTTTAATTAGCCATTTGTCCAATATTTCAAACAGCGGCATCAAATCAGTTTTACATTGATCTCGCGAATGTTTAGAACACCACTTCTTGGTTTTTTGAAGCCTTCTGTCCATTTCGATCGACGGTTAGCGCAAAAAGACAGATGGGTCACGGTATCGAGCAGGTTTGCCCCGGGTAACCGTTTTGACAATGTGTAAAACAGGACATCTCTAATTTATTCTACTATGAACAATAAAAGTTTGTAACTGACCCCTTTCTCTTTTTTCTTGTCTCTGCTCATTTCACACAACTGATCCGGTGCTCTAACTATAAGGAGAGGGGGGGATGAAAAGATAAATAGGGTACCTGTTCATTGGGATTTGACAAAGACGAAGAAAAAGAAACTTTAAAGGCCCCCGAAATAAATTTTTCTAACTCTACCCCCTCCACATAACCAGTCATGTCCGACCGTCCGGGAACCTTTTGGTTGCGGATGGATCTTAAATAGCGAAGAGCAGAGGGTTGGTACTTCTTCCCATAGAAAACAAGAAGTGGTCACCCTTTCATTTTTTTTCTTCTTCTTCCTCCGTTTGTCCAGAACCGGTCCTTCTCTTTTTACCCCTCTTTTTGTCTCTGCAAATGTGTTGAATGAAGGAAGAAGGTTGTCGAGTGAGTTTTTGGGTGATGGAAGGGGTGAGGGCCTTTTGTCTAGGAGGAAGGACTTGAGAGAATTTTTCCATTTTAAAAAAGCATTTTTAATTTAGTGGACTATGTCCATGGGAAATGTGGGGAGGGTTTTTTGAATCTTAAATTAAGTATCACTGTCTTCTATAAAGCCCCCCTCATTCCTAGCTCTTTATTTTACAAAACCGGACTCAAGAAGTAACGGACTTATTCTTTATCTGAATCTTAATTATAAACAAATAGTTATACGGTGCAAAGAAGTAAAGTTCTCCGATTAACTTCAAGCTCGCTGGCGCTTTAAGCAGAGAACATTTTCTACTTTCCTATATCCTGAGTTTCTCTTATTACTTTTTCTCTCTTATACCGCCCACCTTACCAAGTGAGAAATAATAATTCCCTCGCAATTAGAGAAAACCAAGAATCCTCTCCATTTGCCAGGAGATTTTATTTCTTGATATTATCCTCCTTCCTTGTTCAAGCTGAGGGTAGCTCTTTCTCTGGAATAAAGTGGCAATTTTTTCACTAATAAAGTTTGAGGAAATGTTTGATTGAGAAAATTCTTCGAATAACACGAATGGAAATTGTATGGGGGGTTACGGAGGGGAGATAGGAAGTATCGTTTGAATTAGAAAGAAAGTGTGCTTTCTGAGAAACAAACGAGTTTAAATGTTATCTGAAAAGTGGAATGGAAGGGGAGATTCATATAAAAAAAGGGACAGTCGAAAAGGAATTCTTTTGATCGTGACTCCTTCGATTCGAATTCGGCTTATAGAAGACAATGACGATGAATGATAAAGGGGTGGGGGAGGGGAAACAACCCTTTCGTGTGACATTACTTTGAGTGGGAATGGAGGGAGGGGTTAAAACGCGAAAAGGGGTTTTCAAGAGGGCTAATGTTTTGCTTTTGAAATGGAAAAAGTGGATGGGTGAGGAGAGCACGTGACCCTCTGTGCGTAGCGTTCCAAAGATCTCGTTACGAATTTCAGAATGAAATCCATCGACTGATGGCGTCTCGCAGTCTGACGACGCAACTAGACGATGAATGACGAGACGAGGGATGGGGAAGGTTAGCGTGTAATAGTGGAAGAGTAGATTACACAATCAAGAGGTTCAAGATTTATATGTGCCTTTATATCCTCAATTAAGACATCCTTTAGGGGCCTCCAATTGAGGAGCTTGGGATCTTACTCTTTAATGAGGATGAGCAGCGTTTAGACCACTTAAAGTATAAGGATTTGGATTCTGTTTGATGATAGTTCCATTGACATTGACGGGAAATTATAGGAGAGTATGAGCGTTTTCTCTTGGCGGTGGAAGTACGCTCGAGGAGTGGGCTGAGGATTATATCAACAACCACAGATTTGAAACGAAAAGTTTATACAATAGCGATAATAGCCTCTTTAACGATTCATTGTCCCCGTGCTCCCACACTGGCACCCATTAAGCCCTCCCAAAAAAAGTTTTGCCTTTCTTTTCAATAGCTTCTAATTGTGTTAAGCAAGGTTTTAGGCAAATTTATCATTTCCTATAGAGGTCAAGCGTATCGCGTAGGCTGGTTTTATTTCGAATTTTTTGTTTTGTTTCGTTTGAAAAAAAAAAAAATTCTTCTTCGGACATTAAATGTGATTTTTCTCTGTTCCCATCTCTTTTTTATACCACAGTTAAAAACCATCTGAAAAACAAGAGGAGTTTACGCCCAATGAATTCAACCTGACCGTGACGAAAATGTCCCCTTCCTCCCCTATGCCATCGTAACTACGACAATGGCAATTAGTAACCTGGTAGTAATTTTTTAATTTAAGCTCAGCCAAGCGCGTTGAGTAAAAGGAAAATGACATCTTTTACCCCCTCTTTCTTGTCCAGTCATCAGTCAAACGTTAAGCTTTTCTCTCTTTATGATCCCTCTATTCCCCACCCTCTCCTCGCTCCTCGGCAACCCCGAAGGACTGTTGTATGCACTGCAGCGAGCTTTAATTACAGTCTTTCTTGGGTTTGAAGGTGTAGTGAGGGGGGTTAGAGAGGTGGCTACTTCCGGTGGCTATGAGATTCTTTCGGGAAATTAAAAAAAAAGTTTAGCCAGCAATTAAATGCCGTACGAATAAGAATTAAATGCACGAGCACGAGCTTTCCGAATTAATTTACGAAAGTCATGCTTTGGCTTTCTTGGGTATAAAGGCCGATGCCTGTTCGGTTCTTGTCTACAGATATGGTGGGAATTCTCATTCGACAGAGCGGAAGATTCATCGAATATAGGTACATCAGCAGAATCTGTTCTGTTCTCTATCACTGAAAGTTTGGGAAGGAAGAAATGGAAACAATGTAGTCACACTCTTACCACTTTTCACTCACCTATCGTTCGTTTTCAGCCTCACTAGGTGGCTGAGCAATTCAAAAAATCACCAATTGATACAGCCTTCTGCATAAAATATACGCTCTCTTCACAGAGAACCTCGCGATCCCTGAATACTCGTGCATTCAGGGGATGTGAAATGTGAAACATTTTTACCACACACCTTGAGGTGAAAGGTTCTCCCCAACACAAATTCAATTGGACTAACGTTTCAATCGATCGAATGCTCGTTCGATCTTAGCCAATTAAACTTTTTTTTATTTTAATGAAGTCCACGAATGGCCAGTACCGATAAGCCACTGCGAATAGGACTGGTGATCTTGTGTGGTACGTTGAAAGGTCAACGGATAATGAGTTGAGCCATTAAGTAAATAAAAAAAATAACGTTAAGTATAGATGTGAATACCGTGTGGCCATCCTGCACCCTTTGAAGAATCTGAAATTGAATTTTGGTAACATTCATTCGCTATTCTACAAATCTGGTCACGCTACAGTGAAATTCGTACCAACTAAATAAATAATTTAAATCGATGTTGAGCAATTTTGACATTGATTAATTTATGATAGAAATGATCAATTACGCCGATTGAGTCAGTCAGAGTTAGAGAAAGGAGTTCTGGACTATAACCATCGGGCCTATAATTAAAAAAAAATTAATGTTCAGCTCGAGGTAGCCCTTTCTACAATGAAAACCGCCTTTGATGGGTGAGTGAATTCCAGAAGCTACAATTAGAAACAAAAAGGTACCCCTCACCCGAAAACAATTCCCGCCCAGGCATTTTAACACAAACAAAAGACGGTGTATTGAAAGAAGGGAAAAAAGTTTTTAAATTTGATTAATAGTTTGATCGCTATCTTTCCTCTGTTGCTGTTAATTGTTTAAAAGAAGATGATGACTTAGTCACGCCTTCTTAGCTCCTTCTTACTAATTACTTTCGGCTTCCTCGAGAGAGAGAGAGAGAAAACTCCCCTTCATTACCAACTCGACTTATTCTACTGCTTTCTGTACCCCTTTTCTTCTTACGAGCGAATTCATTGTACATTATTTTGCGGAAGTTGCTCACTTCGTTCATTTCTCTGCTGTATGCATCATGTTTTGATGGGTTTTCCTGTGAATTTACGGCCGAAACAAATGTTTTCGTGTAAGATGCAACGAAAGTGCTATACATTCCAAAGCTTAAGTGAAAATTATTATACCAGTCGGATTAATAACGTGCTAGCAGCATGAACGAACATAATTTGTTGCTGGTTGAAAACGATAGAAGGAGTGGTAAAGGTGTGAGGTGGCCATAGTGCCGACTTTTCCCCTTTTTCGTTGAATAAGTCGTAAATTAGTGCCTATCAGTTCCAGAAAAAGTCGTCCGAGTGATTACCTCACTTGGCTTTGCCTCATTCGTTAAACTGGACTCCCACGATATGTACCACTTTCCTCCTTCGTTAAATTATTTGCCTTGCTAGTTGACATCCCTTAATCCTTTTAGGTATTTTTTATTACTTCAATTGAGACGTATATTATGTAATCCCCCCAACAGCAGAACAACCGAGGAAATTCGGGGATTATTCCCCTTTGTCTTCGGTTTTCGCTTCACACAAACAGGTCCCTCCACAAATTACAACAAAAAAAAAAAAAGAGAGAGAGAGAGAGAGAGAGCGAGAAAAAAAAAACTTTAAATTTTTAATAATCCCAATCCTCTCCTCCCAAAGTAAAGGCCGCGACTTCGTCGCTCCAAGAGAAAGGAATGTCACTTGATTAACACGGTTCGTTTTAATTAATACTCCAGTCCAAATTTAGCGTAACAGAATCGAAATCCAAGAAAAAGAAGGATGGAGAGTGTGTCTGCGTGTGCAACGGAGAGAGATTGAATGGGAACGAGAGAGACAAAAAAGGACAAGATGAGAATTTGTTTAAACTTGTGTTAGCCTTCGTGTATATTTTTTTCGTTTTTTTATTTATTTTTTTTATCCTTCGCGATGTCGGCTATTCATCTGACTCTTTATACAAATAATAAAAAAAGGATATTAACCTTGATGCTTTTCACATGGTAATCAATTCCTTTGATGGCGTTATGGTAAAGGGGTGAGGGGGTGTTAATCTCTGCTCATTATTTTCGGCTCGATATTAATTGCGAAGCAACTTTTCGGTTGCTTTTCGTTTTGTTTTTTTCCTCTTCTTTTTTTTCTGATATGACTGAATTTGGTGTATTGAAGCTTTGTAGCTAAAATTATGAATAACACAATTTCCCGCTGTTGTCGGTAATTTTTCTTCAAAGGAGAATAAAGACCGAAAAACTTTCTGAAAATTCACTGAATTAAACCCCGAACATTTTCCTATTTCAATGAGTGTTGTCAAATTCGGTCGCCTCGAGTCTTTCTACAGGGTTTCTGTATCGAAATCACTGGCAAAGTTCAATATACTTCAGAAGACCACCCAGGTCCCGTTAGCTCGATTTGGTTCTGTAGCATTATTTCTTCCTCTCTTTTTTTGGAGGTTCTCATACGGGACTACGTGAATATTAGTCCAGTCAAATCGTATAAAAAAAATACCATTCGTGGACAAAAATCTCGTCTTTGATTTTTTCACTTTATTCCATGTTTTTTGGGGTGAGGAACACGAATCTGAAGAGATCCAACACAATTTCCTTGTGCGTTTTGAGAAAATCGCGAAAAAATGATAATTTTTGGCACTTTTTTTAGTTTTTCGCTTGCAACTCCTCAATGACGCATTCTACGGAAAATTGTACCCTGTTCTTTTTTGAAGAGCATCAAGTTCTGCGTCGAATCACTTTTTCTTTTGTCACAATTGACCCAGCCGTTTCGCCGGTATTGATTTTTTTTAAATGGTCATTTTTAGTCGCTTTTGGCAAAAGCGTGTGAAAAAATAAAAGTAGTTCAACACTCAGTGCAGTGTTGTAATCTCTGACGCTACCTATAATACTGGTGATATGTTGAGTTTTAACATTTGTGGGCAAAGTTAGTGGGCATAGCCACTTTTTTAAAAAACAAAACCTATTTTCCTATTTTCTTCGCCCTGAATAGAATATTTTCCGGGCCTTGAAAAAGTTGGCAAGTATGGTTTCTGACTGTAAATTTCACCAGCTTTCACTGAAAAATAGTGCAATTTTCATCGAAGGCTTCGTTCGATAGTTATAGGCAAAAACGTTCGGCTAAAGAAAGGAGTTATTGGGAAATTACTCATTTTGCGAATTTCCCACTGCGTTTTATTGCAACTTATAAGGTCTTTATAAAAACGCCATAGACGATTCCTTATAGGAAATTTAATGAGCTTTCAGATGAGTTTCTTTAAAGTTTAATCGGATGGATAGTTTTTGAGTTATAGGCCGAAATGTGACAAACAACGTTTTTTTGCAGCGTTATTTCAAATTGTTTGACGTTATGGCCCAGTCTTATGTTAATATTCAAATGAAATTTCATATAATAGGTCTGATAGAAAATTCAATCAGCTTTCAGATCGTTTTTCACAGAAAAAAATTGGACTACTAGTTCTCGAGCTACTGGCGAAATTGTGCAGAAAAACGTGGTTTTTGGACCGCCTTTTTCCGCGTTTTTTGTCACTAACTGATACCACTGATTTTTCCTGTAGGTTTCAAGGCTTTTCACTTATGTAAAATTCAATTCTGAAAACTTTGATTTCTTGACATTTTTCGATTGGAACAGCCGTTTCTAAGTTGCAGCTGCCTTAGTCATTTTTATTAATTTTACCAAAAGTGGCTAAAAATGACCATTTCAAAAAATTAATACCGGTGATACGGCTGGGTCAATTGTAAGAAAAGAAAGAACGATTCGACGCAGAATTAAATGCTTTTCAAAAAGTGCTTTTCCGTAGAATGCGTCATTAAGGAGTTATAAGCAAAAAACTGAAAAAAGTGCGAAAAATGAGCAGTTTTTCGCGATTTTCTCAAAACGCACAGTGAAATTTTGTTGGATCTCTTCAGATTCGTGTTCCTTACCCCAAAAAACATAGAATAAAGTGAAAAAATCGAAGACGAGATTTTTGTCCACGTGGAACTACCGTTTGACTGGACTATATTCGTATTAAAAATGAAAAGGGAGGATGATCATTGAAACGTCTTTAAACGGTTCAATAATTGAAGACAATTATTGAAGAATATAAATGCACCAGCGCACTCAACGACCAAGTTGTGAAACAGCGCAGTGGGGTAGGTTTGTGGCCATGTTGACAGCCGGACAGGGTTTTCGTCAGTTTTTCTTCACAGTTTGTAAATTTTCCATACCAAATAATGCTTTTCTTTTTCACTCAGAAATCAGAATGACGAATCACCAAGTGTTTTGCCAACAAACCTCGTCTAGTTATCATTGGATTCTCGTTCTTAACTTGTGGCGTTTGTTACCTAATGAAGGAACTGAACAACTGAAGATGGCAAAACCGAAAGCTTGACATAGAGAACCAATCGCCCCGGTTAAAACCGCCTCGAACTTCGTCCACAAAAGGTTCTAGGCTGTAGAGGTTATTGGTTGGTTAGATATAGAGATGACCGCAGGGAACAAATTAATATCACGTGTACGTGCTAAAAATACGAGTCTAACGAACCCGATCTCGAGGGCTCAATGAAAGTTTCGGGACAAAACTCGCAATTTTTGGTGAATTTATAAGTTTCTCTCAAAATCTGTCAATTATTTTTCCAGAAAGTGAGTTTATTAAGTTGTGTTTTAATCAATTTTAACCTTTTCGTAGGTACTTATTATAATTTCTAATGTAAATCGTATAAAGACAAGCGCGGATCTTGGGAGGGGCTTAATGGGCTAAAGTGCAAATCCGCGGGCAAGTTATCGATGAGGTTGAGTCCAAGGCAAATATGGCATGTCGTTAATCTTTCAATTCGAGCGCGGAAAACCGGAAAACATCCTGGCGTTTTGTATTTCGGCTAGCTATGAACCGGAAATTTACAACCCGAAATTGATTTGACTCGTCGACATTCGTGAATTACAGCATAACTGAATTCGAACATTCGAGTAAAATTTTTACTAAGGCTCTGACTAAATGCCCCAGAGAGAGGACAAACAACCATCAGAGCCTCAGAGCACAAAAGTGGAAATTCAACTGCTCGGTTATAGCTGACTACTTCCCCCCCAGCCACCATAATTGATCCTGGCTATTGAACAAATGACAATAGCCCCACCACCACCGCACCAGTACCACTGGACTGCGGGTACTCATTTAGTCCTTGTTTTTGTCGCCGAATATAACAAAAGGTATATTATGGTCGTGAGGTTGCCTTAGAAAGGCTTCAACGGTGGGGGGGGGGGAGGTTAATGGGTTTTTTCCCTTGATCAAACTATAAAATTCAAAGCCTTCGTAAATGACCGTTTAAGAGGCGAAATGAACCACCAGTGGCTGGAACCTCTTTCTAGGTTCACGATGATAATGTTTTTAAGTAAAACGCACTCACAAATTTCGATTATTGGGACAAATGCGCAAAATTGGGGCTTTGAAGCGTGTCATACCCGAAGAATTATTTCTAAAAGAAGCAAAATGCGGGAAGAAAGCTGCGAAACTACTTTTAGAAAGGGCCAAAACCCACGATTTTTTTATTTTTACAGTGTTTTTTTAAGAGCGAATATTCCTGAAATTTGGTTTTAAATTATTCAAATCCGAAGGTCTTTGAAATGAGAGCCAAATTAGTTTTTGGAATTTGCCATACTTGCAAAATTGACTCTAGAAAGAGCTAAAGCGAGGTAATTGGGTTTTTGAAAGAGTGAAAATCCGCGATATTTGGGTTTGAAATAGCGAAAATCAGTGAAATTGGGATTAAAGGAACAAATCAGAAGCGAGAATCCACAAAATTTCGGGACAAAATCACGAAATTTTGTTTTTGGAAGATCCAAATTAGTTTTTAGAATTAGCCAAACCTGTGAAACTAAAAAGGAGACAAAGCCAAACAAATGAAATTCTGTTTTTAAAAGAGCGAAAATAGCTGACATTTTGTTTTTAAAAAGCCAACTCCGGGAAATGAGTTTTTGAAAAAACGAAAATCGATGAATCTGGCGAAGGTGTAAATAGTTGAAACGACTGAATTTGGGCTTTTAATTATAGCCAACTCCTTGAATTTGGTTTTTTAAAAAGAGCCAAATTAGTTTTTCGGGTCCGAAAACCCTCCGATACTGATTTTAGAAAAAAACAAAAGCCATTGAAATTTTGATTTTTGATCAAGCAAAACAAATTTCGCTCCGGCAGCTGGCGGTCGGAAAGAGTGCATTTCATTTTGTATATGGATACCCTAAGCCGTCCCAGAAGTAGTAATGTTGAGACCATGATTTGTTTCGTTAATGTTTGACCCTCCATCGTACTGTTTGCTGCCGGGTTTGTTTAAGCTGAGCTTAATAGGAATCAAAGGCTACTTCAAAATGAAATCATCGAAATATAATGCTTCTGGAATCAACTGGTGATTTCTAGTGATTTTTTGACCATTTCAAGCCCAACTCCCCCCCCCTCTAACACGATCGATTGGGCCCAAATGCAATACCGACCGGGGTCTTATGACTAATGTTTTTTGTGCCAAAGCGCGTTCCGCTAAATTAATTTCTTCGAGAGTTATCGTGCTAACAAGACCACACGCTTACTTCCACTCCGGGGGCAACACCCCCTCCACTTCGACTTTTTCAAAAAACTAAAATGGGAATCAAAGGCTACTCTAACGTGGAGTATACGTACCGAATATGATGCTTCTAGAATCAACTGGTGATTTATAGTGATTTTTTGACCATTTCAACCCCTATTTTCCCCCCTCCACCTCAACTGATTTGGCCCAAATGCAATACCGACCGGGGTCTTATGACTACTGATTTTTGTGCCAAAGCGCGTTCCGCTAAATTGATTTCTTCGAGAGTTATCGTGCTAACAAGAAAACGGCCATAATATTATATATATATGTGTGAATCCTGGAGACCACTGAATTCGTGTTCTAGAGGTTCTGAAACGTGAAAAAAACATGACATGACCCATGTTTGCCACCATCACGACGAGACCAATAGTGCATTTTCAGAATGAAATGCACTAAAATCGACGAAATTTGGTATGGAAAGAGCTTAAGTCCGCGAAATCGAGGTTTTGAAGAGCCAAACTAATGAAATTGAGTTTTGGAAGGGTCGGGAAATAGGGTGTTGAGTTTTGAACAAGCCAAAAACGAGAAATTGAGATTTTGAAAGAGCTAAACCCGCGTGATTGGTTTTGAATTAGATTGTGAGCCAAAATATCAGAACTGTCGGTGAAATGTTCTGAATTTTGTGGCCGAACTTCTCATACCACACTCATGTCAACAACCTTAGTGATCCCGTGAAATCCGCGCACGTACTCCGTGGACTCTACAACCTTTACAATGTACTCCGTGAGCTTGCCATTTCTTTCCTTAAAAGCCACAAATTCAATTTAGAATTGAACGGACTATTATATTTGCCCTAGAAAAGAAACTTTGGATTTTGGTCTGGACTCTAGTTTTTGGATTCAATAGCTGAACGTGTTGCCCAAGAATCTGACCGAATGGGCGATGTACGAGTATATTATAGTTTCTTAACCTCGGAATCTGACTGCTATGCTCTTAAATGGAAATTTATCCCCCGATTAGGCTTATTTTTACAAATAATTGGCTTGTTATAGCTTAAAACAGGCAGGAGGGTGGCAATTTCCGACATTAGAGGAGACATCGGATGTTCTCAACTTAAGTGGCAAACCTTCATAAGGCCTCGCCAAACCAAACGCGAACTACCGCGCGGACTGGTCCGCTTGCGAAAACCAGACCAACGGTATGCCGAAAACCACTTTTTTAAACTTTTCTGAGGATGTACATCATGAATGTGAAGTCAGCTCGGACTCGATTTTTTTCACGAACACCATACTTCCATTCCCGTAGGGAACATGGAAGTAAAAACTATGGTAAAGCTTTGGTTTCCTAGAAAAGCGGTGCCGTAATATTACGGTATAAAATTTCCCTTTTAAATCAAGCCATAGTTACCTAGATAGCGGTAAACAGAAAGCGGCTCCGCTTCCATCGCGACGGTGGTGATGAACGTTTTTTTCCTCGTAGTTTCAACATTTGGTAGTATTTTCTTTTAACATCAAAATAGAGTCGTTTTCGGACAGTATTATTTACGATTTCGTCACCGTCTAGCGTCCACGTAGTTTTCACGGTCATTGTAAACAAAAAACGTTCACCGTCACCGTCAAAAACCGTTGATGAACAGTTCATCACCGTCACGGCGGTGCCGCTGTCATGTTGACCGAACTTTACTCTCTAGGCAACTACTGGCGTGATTGAAAGGGTTTTTTTTTCCACCGCTATATTACGGCACCGCTTTTCTAGGAAACCTCACCCACGTTGTCATGGGGTTTTCGCGAGAGGACCAGTCCGCGCGGCAGTTCGCGTTCTGTGTGGCGAGGCCTTCAGACTGGATTGGTAAACTTGGGGATCGGTGACCGCAGGGCGCATCAAGCGTTATAACGTCTTTTGGCAGCGATTTTCTGTTCAGCTCTTGGCCTGGAAGCCGTGCCTTGTATTCCAGAACTCATTTTTTAGATCATGAAACTTTCGAAAGTTTCAGCTATCGAAATCGGCTCTATCGATTACCGCATTGAACATTTTTAAACAGAAACTCATACACAGATCGGCTTGGAATCTGTGAATTTCACCCCTCGAACCTGATTGTTCATTCAATAATACATTTCTCGTAGAATTTTGTTCGTAACCAAGTACATAATATACATTAATTATATAATATATTTTTGTTTTATTTAATAATCGCGATGAACATTAAAACCCTACTACTTGCACATGAATGTAAAAATGAGGGAAACAACGTACATTATTATTATTAAACTTTTCCTCAGCAAGAACAACTGTTATTTTAATAATATCGTCCTATATTTCTTCATAGCTGAAAGGAAACAATAATTACTCTTATACGAGCTTCAAAGAGTCTCCCACCCTCCCCACTCTCATCTGAAACTACCACCTCCGTCGCCCGCACATAGTTTTCCTATTGTTCTGTTCGAAGTTGTAGGTTTTGAGAGGGTGTTTCTTTCTTGTTTTCTCTCTCACTCCCCCTTCTTCACGTACGTAGCTACGCGGAATTCGTGTCAGGTTGGTAATTACGGGTCTTAACGTCTGCTTCCGGCCTTCTTTGCAGTTGGACATTGGTCAGCTTTTGTACTTCTTTATAAGAAATTAAAAGAGATCCAGGATGGAGTAAGAAAAAAGGAAAGGAGTTAAATGAATGAGTAGGGCGGAGAAGTATTAACAGATGCCTTATGAATTAAATTTTTTTAACAAATCGTTTCCTCGGCAATAAAATAACAAACAAGAAACATTTCTTCGAACTCGCGGAGACCCCTAAAGCTCTTAGCGCTCCATCTCTCTCACTCTCTCCTCCCCGAGGCTGATTTACGAAGCTATGTCGCGCTATCGCAAATTGTCTTCGATGTTATGCCTTGCATAGTACGGGGAGGGTATAGTGTTGGAACACACGAAGAGGGAATGCCGCCTACGCGACAAGGAGCGGTCTCGAAAAAACATCGAGATCGACTAATCTGAGATAAAATAAAAAAATAAAAAAACAAAGGAATGTAAAAAAAAAGAAAGCATAATGAAATTTCGTAGTATGTACTCAACACATCGGACGCTTTTTGCTTTCGAAAATTGAATAAAATTGACCTCAAAACGATACCTATAAAACGACCGTTGAGGATTGCAAGAGTGATTAAAGCTTATATCAATTCATTTTGTAGTTAAATAAAATGTTTGCTCTCACACCCAGCGGCTTTTAATAAAAATTAACAATCTCCAAACCGAAAGGGATGTCACCCTTATGCGGGGAACAGGTTTTCTCGCTCCTTCCAAAGGGCCCTCGCCCGTCATGTTAATGACCATTAAAGACACTTACTCGACTTGCAACGGTGTAAGACCCCTCCATGGGAAAACTGGTCAGTCGGCTCGGACCCTTTTTTTCGAAAGGGGTGCAAGTGTAAGGGCAGTTTTTTAAAATTTCCTTTACTAACCCTTTTTTACATAGTGGACAGAACCGGTTTGGGTGTACTTTTGTCTTTACTATCTCTTTTGCCTTTTGTTTGAAACTTTTTAATAAAGAATTCCCAGAGCCTAAAAGACTTGACCCCTCCTCGAATTTATAACGAACTTCTTCAGGTGGTACCTTTCACCCCCTCCCCAATAACAAAATCATCACCATCAGTGATTCTTCACCCATGGGAAATTAATGTGGACCTGCTAAACGGCTTAGCGAATCAAAAGCGGAATTATCTTAAAATCCACGATTACGATTATAATGTTGAAATAAACACTGTAGCTAATCTTACTATACTTATAAAATTAATTAAAGTATTAAGTTTATCGATAAGTAGCCAATAAGATTAAATGTCACCGATTGCGTTGTGATTGTTCTTGTTTCTCCAGGAGATGAATCCTCACGCAAGGCGGGTGTTTAAGAAGGGTCCCACCTCCAACTGCCAGCACAACAGCTGAGCAAAAACTTCTCCAAAAAATTTTTAATTGTTCAGGCCACAGACCTGCCGGTTGTTGTTTTTTTTCTGAAACGGACAGGCAGGAATTAACGAGGAGAAGTCCTTTCTGTTTGTTTGTTTTGTTTTTTGTTTTGTTTTTTTTCACGGCACCTTTCTGATCTCCTCGATTTGAGATGTGCGTGCTTTACATTTTTAAAAGTCTTAAATTTGTGAAAAACAGTGCGAAAGGAAACAATAACGGAGGAAGAGGTGGTGAGAGGGGAGGAGGAGGAGAAAAAAGTTTGAGTTAGTAGGTGTGAAGAAAGAATGTCGTTGCGTGTTAAAAAAGACGGCGGAATTTTTTAAAAATGCTTAGAGGAGGGTAGAGGGCAATCCGAATTCGTGAGCTGTATCTAATTAATTTAGAATTATTAAATGTATTCTTACCGAGGTGTTTTTCAAGCGAATGATTTTTTCCTCTTTTTTGCCCGGTTGACTCAATATGGTTAATGGAGGGAGGGGGATACGAGTAAAAGATTCTATTCACGTCGCAGGCGTTCAATAACGATAACGCTTGCGATTTAAAAAATATCAATTTTTTTCAGCACGCCACTGAAAGCTTTAGTTGAGTGACGACAAGTTAGAAAAATAAAATAACAGCAGTAGCTTTCTACAGGTACAACAGTTAAATTAAATAATAAATAATGATGCTTTACACCAGGATCTCGATTTTCGTAATATGTATTTTATAACTTGCAGTGTTGAGTGCTATTTGGCCGTTCAATAATCTGCGTTTTAAACCTATGAACGTCAGTCTTTTAACTATATTAGCCCAATTAGGAACAAACACATCCATTAACTCATAATTTTTCCTATACGAGCTTTTGACCAACTCAGAACTCAGGACGTTATAGCTAGGACAGTAACCAGACGTTATACTTTGTAAGTACAAGTAGGTATTCAGCCAGGGCCGTGGTGATATATTCGGGTCCGAGGATGAAACTCAATAGTCCCCTTTCTCAGGCCCCCTCCCTCGCAATAGTGCCAAAATATTTTACACTAAAAATAGGCCCAGCCCCAGCAAATCTCAAAACCACAGCAAAACTCCAAACCACAGTAATGCTCCTAACCACAACAAAGCTTCTTACCGCATCCACCACAGTAAAACTCCAAACAACAAACCAAGCTCCATGCCACAGCAAATTAAAAACTCCAAAATTCCTACCACAAAAACTCTAACTAAAGTAAAGTTCCAGCCACAGTTAAGCTTCAGCCACAAAAAGGGCCCTACCACAGAAAACTCAAACCACGAAAGGCTCCAACCACAATGAAGGCCGATCCATAGCAAAGTTCTTACCAATGTAGAACTTCAACCACTGTAAAGCATTCCTTCTGGATTTCACCTACCGCACGCAACAGGTGAAACGGCTTTACTTCAGTGAGGCAGCCCCGCGAAATTGGGCTTTCAGCAAGCCAAACCCCCTGAAATTGGATTTCGACCATGCCAGACCCACGAAAATGGTTCTTTGCCGAGCAACCATTGAGCCAGAATCGCAACAATTGTTTTCATGTGTACAAAATCAGTGAAATTGGTCTTTGAATGAGGCAACCTCGCGAAATTGGGTTTTTCAGTACATACCAAAATCCGCAACATTTATTTTATTAGCAACCCAAACCCGGCAACATTGTCTTTTTAGCCAGTTTCACCCGCGAAAATTGGTTTGGAATAGGTTTTTAGTGTGCAGAATCCCCGGAAATAGTTTTTGAATTGTGAAACCCCCCCCCCCCCCCGAAATTGGTTTCATTGTAACAAAAATTTCGTGTTTGTTTTTAGTGAGCGCAATCTGAGGGATAATGTTTTTTGGGAGAGTTGACGAAAGAAAATGTTGCGACCCCGTATACAATTGGTACTTTTTTAATGGATGGGCAGCCGGCCCACATGCTATTGGCTGCTCTTTCAAGTCTAGGCTGCCCTTTCTGGATCTTCTCAATCCGGGTCCCAAAGAAAGCCCGGGCCCGGGGTTGACGGGACTCAGTGCTCCCTCACACTCGATAGGCTTGGGTATACTTTTCGGCTCATTGTCCTTAGTTTTTTTAAACCTGGAAAGGACGTTTCAAAAATTACTACTTTTCAATCTTACTGGGAGTAGTGCTTTCTGCGGACCATGGATCGACCGTAGATGAGATTAAGCAAGCGATGCCAAAATTCCCAACAAAAAGTCAATTTCAAAGGATTCACTCCCTGAATAGCCAATTTCGTAGGGCTGACTCATTAAAAAAGCAATTTCACGAGGATTGGTCCTTCAAAGAGCAATTCCGCGGGTTGGCCTCTTTCGAAGTCCAAAATTCGTGGATTTGACACTTAAAGAAACCTTATTTCGCGATTTTGGCTATTTCAAGATTTAATTTCGTCTTTAGTTCCTTGAAAACACAATATCGTCGCAAGCTTGGCTCTTTTAATAACCTATAATTTCGCATACCTTGCACTTCGAGAAACCATATACGTGTTTTCTTAATTTTATCAGGGGAACAGCTAAAATTGCTACTTTTAAACCATAACGCGCGCTTTTTCAATTTGTCTTTCCACTGGACAGCCACAGCCAGAATTGTGACTTTTCGCAGAATTGTGATTTTTGGGATTTTAGCTGCGAAATAGCTCAAGTCGTAGGTTTGCCCGATGCCAACCGCAGAACAGACTAAAATTGCAACGTTCTGAAATTATAGCCATGAAATGGGGGGGGGGGAACTCGCCAATTGTTTCAATTTCGGCCACCGATCAGCCAAAATTCTTAATGAACAAAAAAAAACACTAAAAAATACCTCGTGGAAGCAAGCGTTCGCCCGAGGGCTGCTTCATTCACAATTTTGTTCCCTGTAAAATTGGTTTTAAATGAGCCCACGAAATTTCCTTCTTGAAGAAGCCGAAACTGCAAAATGTTGGAGAGGGCTATCCCTGTGAAATTGGGTAACCAGTTTGAAACTTTCGCTTACGAAATGAGTTAGACCCGTAACAGGGTTCGTTGAATTGAGCAAACACCGTGGAAGTTTGGATCTTCAAAGTTGTGAAATCCGTGAAGCTGGATTTTTTATTTAGTAGCCAATCCCACGAAATTGGTATCTAAAGCTCCAAAAATTTGAACTTCGAAAGAGACCAACCCACAAAATTTGGGTGTTGAAAGGGCTAAATGCGGGGAATTGATTTTTGCAAATGACTAAATCCGCGAAATTTTGGTTTGAATGAGAGAAAACTAAACACCGATGTAAACAAGACCGTGAAGAAGAGGGAGGTGACTGGGAATATGCTGTTTCGTCTCCCCGCGGTTGGCTTCTCGAGTGAGGAAACCCCGCGAAATTGAGTTTTGTGAGATCCAAATTCTGAAAATTTCGGGTCTAGAAGGGCTAAATCTACGAAATTGATTTTTTTTAAGGTGCCAAGTCTGAAAAATTCGTGGGGCCCTTGCGAAAGTAGTTCAAGGGGTATTTAACGGCCTGATTAATGGACATCAGCAGAGCACATCATAGAGGAAACTAGCCTCTTGAACTTCTTGATCATGATGATGTTTCTTTTCACCACTTAAGGAACGTCCTTAAGTGGTGAATTTTTGTCAACATCGCACGGTCACTACGACAACTAAGACCCTTTCTTGCCGTCGCCTTCTAACTTTGAAAAGACGTGGTGATTATAGTCGCACTTCCTGTGTAACTTCACTTTTCAATGCGTTGTTCTCTGATACCGCAAGGCCCCGTTCTATTAGTGAGCGGGAAATGAGCGATTTCTGCGTTTAGCGTTATGTCGCGTTCTATATCTGTGTGTTTTCTATATGAATATCGCGCTCTCGCTACAAACGCTAGAATTGCGAGGTCCCACCTCACGTAGGACATGTGGTATAACAGCACTATAATTATGATTGATGGCCATTCATCTCATTCTTAGAGGAAGTTAAGATCAGACGCAGGTTTGAGATTCTTTTTATTTTTTATTTATTTTAATTTTTTCAATTAAAGTCTTCATCCTTTGTCAGCAGGGAGATTTTGAAAGACGTAAAAAAGAAAAACGTTCACGTCCTTTAGAAATTTCTGTTCCGTGCCCTAGCAACCGTCGGACGTTAATAAAGACGTTCATGTTTTTACTTCATTCAAAATCTCACTATTATCCAACTCAGGTGGCACTATTAGTTTTGCGTTTTACGCATAGTTTATTTGTGAAATGTTGAGGTGTGTCGTTTCTTAATGGAAGTGAAGATCAGACGCATAAGGTTTGAGATCTCAAACTGCGTCTGCGATCTTCACTTCTAAGAAACGACACATCTCATTCTCAACATTTTACGAATAAACTATGCGTAAAAGGCAAAACTAAAAGTGCCGCCTGAGTTGTATACTGACAAAGGATGAAGACATTAATTGAAAAAATAAAAATGAGAAAAAAGGATATTGTGAAATCAGTTTGCCTCTCCTCCACACTTTCAGCCGATCCTGGTTTCACGCTCCATTAATTCGAATGTCCCTCAGTGTGAGTTAGGACACAAATGCGCTATTTACCATGTAATTATTTATGTATAAAAAGTAATTTGGGTAGATCTTCCTGCTTCTAATTGACGTTATAACGGGGTCGGTGGGGGTGCGGCTAGGCACGAGAACACACCCATACTTTATTTTTATTTTATTAGTGCATTTCATTTTATTTTATTTTATTTTTGAACAGGGAGTTCTAAACTGTCGATACGAATACCTATTCATACAGAGAAATTAGTTGAAATAAATAAATTCTTAACATCAATTTTTTTCCCTTAGAAATATCAGTAATTTAATAGATTTAACGAACAAAAATAGCAAAAGTATTGGTTTTTCATTAGAGCCCCCCCCCCCACCGCACTCTTTTATTTTCTTTTTTTCTCCTGACTCGTTCGTCTATTGATCTTAATTTAGTTCATTAACGTTGGTTAACCTCCCTTCCCAACCTCTTAGCCATTGCCCATACTATTCTTTACAAATGAACGCGATATTCTTTTTCCTAATAGCGTTCAGGGAGTTAGGTGTAGTGCATGACTATGGGGCAGGGGAGGGGAGCATTAGTTTGGGTCTCGGCTTCATTAGAGACAAGTACTAGGAAACACGCGAACAATTTTCCATCCACAACTACCCCCCTCCCTCCCTCCATCACTGCAACGCACTCATCCAACCATCTACTCAGCCAGTCTTTTTGTCCATTTTCAATTTCATTCTCGGGTTGTACCTTCTTTTTTCGTCAATAATTGCAAAAATACTCGCGACTATACAAGAGCGGAGAGGTTTTCTCGCGGGGAGGGATTCCTTGCATTAGGTACGTACAAAAAAAAAGTTTGAGGGTTTGTTAATCTCATTGCAAGGACTCTAGCCGGAAACAATTACAGAAAAAATCAATAACGTACCCTATCCATTGCCACCCGGCGGGCCAGACTCTTTCTTATGCCTCCAAGAATTGTGTTAAAAACTCAAGAAAATCGCAGAGGACTTTTTTTTAGTGCATTTCATTTATGAAAATACGTGCGATTGGTCCCGCCCTCACGGTGGCAATTTTTTTTTTTTCTCCAAGGTGCATCCCTCATTGTGTCTACACATATAGAGTTCAGGCCCTCGCCTTTCACATATTCAAATCAGTATATCTTCGAATATTTACATCTTATTAAAATCATTTCTCCGCTCTATCATGATGATGAAGGCCCCCATTTTGATGACGACATTTAGTAATAAAAGCGTGCGTCGTGTTAAAAAAAAAGGACGAAGGGGAGGGGTATCGGCTCCAAAAATGCCCTTCGGCTACACTAGTAAAGGAATTGTTTGATTTTTTTATATTTTAAGGTCACAACCCATTAATGATCCTCTGTTGATGTTCATAACACCCACTTCATTAGAAAGGCGGCCCCTTCCTTGCTAACCCGCCACTATTATAAGGGAGAATGTTGCAAAACGAGATGGGCCCTCGTTTCTAAGAGACAAATGTCTAGAGCGTATCGTGGAAGATGAGACAAGGGGTTGGAAATCAATTGGCTACTTGTCTTTAGCCCCTTTCTGTAAGTTAATTCTCGTCCGAAAGGTACTAAGTGAGCGTTTAACCAGGAGAAGCCGCTGAAAATACCTGGAGCTGAGGGGATACTTCCTTCTACATGCCCCTGACCGTTCTTCGTCCATTGCTGACGACAGCTACCACTTTAGAAGCAATGCGAAGCGATTTGTAAGGAAAAAAAGTTACATCAAAGGGAAAAGACAAAAGACATCCCTCTCTTCTTTCTCATCATTTAAGGAGGGCAAGTATTAAATTTAAACCTCTTCGTCTACTATTTGTACTTGTCTCTTTCGTCTTCTCTTTATCTCAATTCTGGTATTGCCCTCCTAACGTCATAAATGCTCAAATCTCGTGACGGAACTAGCTAATCGGGTTATAAGAAAAAGAACATTTTCTCGTTGAAGGTAAAATAAGGGCATAATGACTCGTTGCGAGTACTACTCACTCCCTCTCTCTCTTTCACACACACGCCCTCGCTCCTACCTTTTCGCGATAATGCCCAAGCCAAGTGCCACGACGGACCGTTATGCACTAGAAGAGATAGAGATAGAGTGAGAGAGAGAAAACTTCTGTCACGGCAATGATGAGAGAGAAGGTACTTTTTGAATGGAAAAAGATGTACAGACGTGGGAATCCTTCAGTAGCAATTTCCAGTGCGTATTAAATTAGCCTTCCACCTTTTTGGCTAATGTGGCACAGAATAGCTGCGGATCAAGGGTGGAAAAGAGTGGAGGGGGTCTGGGAAGAACCTGCGATGGGTGGGTTGGGAAGGGGTTGATGAGTAAGGAAATTCAAGGAAGAAGGAGTGAGAGAGTAAAAGCATCATAAAGGTTGGTATATGTTCTATGGGTGCTCTACATTCTAACGAATCCGTTACATTTCTGTCTTTATTCCTTCGTGAATTCTGTGAATTATTTTGTGATTGCCCGGATTTTTCTTCCCAACCGTCGTCATTTTAAAAAGTCCACGTTTAATGACAAAGGAAACGAGAAGACAGCCCACTCAGTAGAGTGGGCTGTCTTCTCGTATCCTTTGTCATTAAACTGAAGGTATCTGAAGGTAGGTAACTGAAGGTAGGTTAAACTGAAGGAACTGTAAGTATACAGGTGAACAGGTTAACGGATGAAACGAGCGACGCTATAGGCATGTAGCACGTGTGGAGAGAGGGGCATAGAAAAAAACCCTTTTTTTCTGCAATTTAGCGATTTTTTCCATTTTTAGCAGCAAATTAGCACTTTTTCTTAATTTGAGCTGTAAATTAGCGGGTTTCTTAATTTTAGCCGCACAATTTTGTGATTTTTTAGATATTAACTGAGGGCCGTATTCAGAAACCCACCTTTACAAAGCCTTAACTAAAGGACTAGAAAAATGTGATGGTTTATAAAAATGTGTCATCTGTTTTGAAGCGCTTAAAGGAGATGTAAAGGTTAAGGTTGGTTTCTGAATACGGGCCTGAGAATCAGTATTTTTCACAACTTCAGCCTCCTCCATGATTTTTTCATTTGAATTAATTTTATATCCACACGAATTAACATTTTTCACTCTTTGTCCGCGAATTAGCAATTTTTTCCGATTTCATCCACGAATTAAGCGACTTTTCTCAATTTCAGCCGCTAATTAATTAGCGATTATTTTCAATTATGGCCCAGAATTTTTCCGCAATTTTAGCCGTGATTTAATTCGCGATTTGTCTTAATTTTGACCGTGATTGAGCGTGTGTCCTAATTTTAGCCGCTTTTTCTAAAATTGATCAGCTAATTATCGATTTTGCTTCAGCAGCGACTTGAAGATTTGTTCACATTTAGCACATTGTTCACATTCACGGTTGAAATTGAGAGAACGCTAAATTTTCTGGCTATTCGTCAATACTTTGAGCGCTGTCATGGCCGGGGTTCGAAGCAATTTCATGCACATAAAGAATAGAAATGGCTATTTCGTGAATGTTAGGACCCACAGTTTGCAATTTGGCCGATTTGGAACTCTGATATGATTGTTTCGAGGCAGACTTTGGGCTCTGTCGTGGCTGTATTATCCGGGTTCTTAATTTTAGCCGCTAAATTAACGATTTGTCCTAATTTCTGAGTTTAAAATTAGTGGTTTTGTTTTTTTGCAAATTTAGCCGCGAATTAGCGCCATTTTTCTTTTCTATCCGCGAGTGGGCGATTTTTCGTAATTTCAGTGACGAACTTTCCTTTTTTTTTTTCAATTCAATAGCCATGAAGTAGCGTTTTTCCCATTTCAGCTGCGGGCTCGGCCCAAGTATAGCACGTTAGCGTTTTTTTCTACATTTTAGCTGTAAAATGGCATCCTTACACTGGAAATCAGCGATTTTTTCTCAATTTTGGTATGGAAGTTGCGTCGATAAACCACGGATGAACGCTTTTTCACAGTCCACCCCCTCCCTTCCCGGTACGCTACAGCCTGACATGGCAAAACCGAGGAAGGAGACCCGGCTTCATCAGGGCAGATGAGAATCGTGAGGGTGAATTGGGGGTCTGTGGAGTCTGCGGCTTGGAACGGCGCAGCATTGCTTAAAGATGAACGCGAAAGTTACAAGTTGGGACCGAAAAGCATAGAAAAAAAAAAAGAGGATAACTTTGACCTTTCTTTGGATACCTAAAAAATGAACCCGAACGCACTAACTAGTGTTAGGATTTGTCCAGGAAAAGTAGGACGTCTGGTCACCCTACACTTTCACGTTGGACACAATGTACCTATCACTATACGTACGCTGCGAAAATTTCGTTGAAATGACGTCAGTGATCGTGAGGTTGTCTGTCGAGACAAAGATTCCACTGCGAGTGTAGTGTGGACTGATTCAACCAGTTTTGGGGTTTAAGTAGCTCTGGTCCAGAGACTCTCTGTTCGGGGGTAAAATCGTTTGATTAAACACCGAATTTTCGGGGCATATACAAAGTTATTGACAGTAGCAATAACTGTTAATCGTTATGAATCTATAGTAAACGTGACCAGGTTCATAATTACTGCGCAGAAGCCTCGTTAATATTCAGTTCACACTATTTCTCATTCCAAAAATGTAGATAATATCTCTTCGAATCAAATGCAGCATCGTCTTCATTTGACCTCTTCAGCACATTAATGATGCTCGAGAAACTATGGTAAAAATCTGTTAGAAATTAGTTTAATCCTCTAAGTTCTCAACTTCTTTTGGTTACTTTTGAGTCCCTTTCCCTTGGCAAGGAAGAACAAATATTGAACAAAGGGTCGGAGGGGAAAAGGGAGATGGAACTCAGGCTAGCTCAGCTTTAATGATGATTAAATCAACAATTAGGTCTCCGACGATGGATGTCCTTGATGGGTCCACTTGGGAGGAGCATGGTGGTGGCGAGAGGGATGAAGTAGAAGAAGAAGAAGAAGGAGAAGAAAAAGAAATTGTCGGCCATGCGAAGACAGATTCAGGCGCTTTAATCCATCAGAGCCCCGTGTGTGCTTTTGCGAGGGTCCTGAGAAGAGGGGCAGTGTGAGAAGTGCGGGTGACAAGGGAAGAACAGTTGCATGGTGGTTGGGGTGTGTGGAAGGGGGAGGGGGATCGAGCGAGAGAAAAGCCCTTGGCGAGAGGAAAAAGAAAAGGGACAGAAAGAACAATTAAGGCCGGTGTGTTGGCCAGTGTTAATCAACTCGGCAATATTGATTGAGGGAAAGAGGGTGGGTAAGGGGAAAAACAGAAGAAGGTTTGGGGATGAAGCGGGGCGAGCCAGTCCGGCAGGGGATGAGAAGGTTAGATGGTTAAGAGGCGAGGTGGAGAAGGGCGCCCAACTAATTGCTACGTTCTCCGCCCAAACACGTCTCACACCCTTACCTCCTCTCTCTGCAAACAGGCAGAACAAAAGTACACAGGTAATTACTGGCACTTAGCCCAGTGTTAGTTGGAAACTTTGGGCGCTTTTTTCCAATTTTATAAACTAATGTGGGACGCTAAGCTTCAAATTTCGAAGTATATGGATGCTCTGGAGGCTTATTATCATGTACCGAAGCTCTAACCTTTACGGATAATATGTGATTTCGTTCAATATATTTCCTAATAAGCGAATTGAATGGGTAATTCAAGTTCAAGAAGCAACATCAAAAAGTAGGCGTTTCAAGTTTACCTGTTGGCGACGGCTGCGTTGTCAAACTCAGGTCTTAATTCAAAGCGCTTAAACAAAAGCTAAAGCCGTCTATGAGCCTTATTGAGGGGTTTTTGAGCAGATATTTTCCTTATACATACAGGGTGGAAGGGTTTAAGTGTAAAGAAAAAAATTGCGTAAAATTAAACCTCATTTGCGATCGAAAACACCCCATAACCCATGGTCCGAAAATCAAAACCCTTCGAGATATGATTTTTCTAGCATCTTTTTAGGATAACATCATTTTCCTGGACAAAATGCGAGTAACTCGCTTCCCACCTGGCATTCTACAAATTTTGACGATGGATTTGGGAAGAGCACATTCTTTCCTGTCAGGACTATCTATTTTCGTCAAAAAATAACTGTTTCTGTGTCCTCGGCAGCTCCTCAAAGTTTTTTGTTTTTTAGGAATTTTATTTTTTCAATGAAAGTCAGTCACCATTTGTCCATACTAAATCTCCGCCTATCGACTTTAGATGGATCAGAAAAATTTCTTCAACATGTCCCTTTCAAAATTACTCATGAGCATATGTTTAATTAATTGTCGATTTTTCGGCAGAAATGACAGTTTTTTTTTAGAAAAAAGAGGGATTTTTCAATTGATCGCTTGTTTTGACCTGTAAATTAAAGCAATCCTTGCGAATTTCAACGTGCGAAAAATAATTAAAACATCAACTGAAGCGGTCCTTGGATTGTAACTGAATGTTAACGCTCATCTAAGCAGCTGGCTGTCGTCGCTGTCGAATAGAGTGCATTTCACTACTACGATTTTCAGTAAATTAGCGATTATTTGGCAGAAATTGTTAGATAAAAGTAGTCACGCCAAGTGGTAATTTTTGTCGCGTAATCGCAAATTAACTGAAAACGTCGAACTTCGTAGAAGAGAAATACACTTTATTCGGCGGCCAGCTGCCGGAGCGACATTTGATTGATACTCTGGTAGAAGTTCACAGTCAGTTACATTTAACATGACATGATCTCGAAGGGTTTTGATTTTCGGACCATGGGTTATGGGGTGTTTTCGATCGCAAATGAGGTATAATTTTACCCAATTTTTTTCTTCACACTTAAACCCTTCCACCCTGTATAATCATCTTTATTACACTTGTTAAAATTGATCACAAAAATAAACTAATTGGTCGAATGAAAGGGTCCAAGCGCCAACGACCAAAGCATCAAGGGGTCGTGTTTCGTAAAAAGGAAGGCTACATACACGATGTAAGCGAATAAGCGCATAGCTGAGCTCAATTGCGAATTTTTGAACGGTTAAAGCGCTTGTGAGCGATTAAAAAGTTTCAAGCTCAACAGCGGAACAAATAGCATGCCAATTATATACTACAAGTAAGGCTCTATATTGATGTCTATTATATGCATTAATTATAAGATACACAAACCCAGGAATCCTTACCTCACCGCCATTATGCCTAAAGTTTCTTTTTCAAAATATTTAGCTGAAAGCTCAGACCTCATTTTTCTATCTGGAGACCCCTTGGTAACAATCCCCATGTGAGAGGGGTCGTGAAGCGACCTAGTGAACTACTTTAGGGTCCAGCTCGTCCCTTTTATATTGTTTTTTATTTATTTTTATTTATTTTATTTTTATTTTATTTTTTTTTTATTTTTTTATTGTTCTTCCCTTACTGCCCAGTCCCAGTTCTCTTGTATGAATCTCCGTGTTGTCGACAAGTTTTTCGTCAACACATAATTTCTCCTTCGACGTATAAATACAAATGGTCTTTTAACCAACAATAATTTTGTTGCATTCGTTTCGACTTCCTGATGCCGCCGCACATGAGAACACTTGCTATGTTTCCATTGTGGTAGACATATCACCAATTACATACACATTACCACGATTGTCGATCCACGAATGACTGCTGTTAGGACTAATAAGGAAACGCATGATTGAGTGAGATGTGGTGAAACCAAAAATATTAGGGCGGCAATTAGTATATACTACTATCATGCCATTGCCATTGATTCAGCGTATTTTGTGAAAGAATGACTTTGGGCCATATCGTAGGTAATTAAATTTCATGAGACAAGGTATGAACCTTGTGTGCATCCCAGGGCGGGGTGATTTGGTTATGAAGGAAATGAAACTGCTTCTTGGCCCAACGACAACCACTGGCGAGGTCGATTATACTGAGTTCTGTATACAGAAGCACAACTCTTCCATGGTTTCCAACCATCATTCCCTCGACCAATCGCATATATATATATTTTAATTTATAAATTGTTTTCTTCTTATTTATGGCGAGTTTATCATTCAGTGCAACGATCACAACTCGGAAACTATTCGTTCTAGTTCTAGCGACCTTGCTTGGTTCTCATTCGACTCAGCGTTGAAAATTACGTCAGGGAACACCACTGATTCAATTTATTATTTAATACTTTCCCCCAACGCAGCCATGATCCGCATTCCTGTCTCATAACTTGGGACTCATCGGAACTCGTACTCATTCAGCCAAGCTACGGACGAGTTTTGCCCGCCAGGAGCCTTTTTTAAAGAGTTTTTTGACTACATACTAAAATAAAAATCAATTAAATTATCTAGGTATCTGAGTGTAACCTTTGTTTTAAGGAGACGGAAACTCATAGGATACGAGGGAAAATATACGAACTGTATTTATACGTTAACATTACAAGAAGGACAACATGGGGAGACGTGCACGCTTCACATAGGTAGACTTACTGACTTAAGGCGCGTTATGTTTAGGTGAATTAAATCAAGTATTTCGAATTTTAAGAATAACCGAGATCGTCGAGAGGCGTAAAGGTCCAGAGAAGCAAGGAGGCCCAGACTGTATGGACATTAAAAAAAAATGCTTTGGGGCGGCGTAAGTAAATTACTCTTTTATTCTTCCCATGTGCTTGCCGTGTTTACCTTGCGCCTTTTCTTTGCTAGGAGAATGATGTGCAGTTAGCGTTCCAATTGAAACGACGACTCGACCGATGGTGACGGATGAACTTGATGGCGGTTATACATATAGACGGTTTATATTCGACGTCCTTGATGTCTCCGGATGAAACGTCCAGCGGCCCTGGTCACTTTTTCTGTTGCAAATAATTTTCTTCGACAACGCACGAGAAAGGCGATAATTAAGATAAATCATTGCGGGAGGTTTTCCCTTTTTCTCAAATGCCTCAGGTACCCACTCTGGATTTTTGATTGAAGCGTGGTGTGGATTATGTATGTTCTTATTTGTTTGTTCTAAGATTTATTTTGATAATATTATATTTAATTTATTAAATTTCTAATTAACAAGATAACATGAGAAATAAATATTTAAAAGTTAAAGAACGGAGCCCCAAACTTTTTTTGAATTGCACACCTCAGCAAAAGGTTGTATTCTTAGAACTGAACGTGATTAGCTGCAATCCCGAAAGCCCTTTGCGTTCACATAATTGATATTGAGTTAAATACTTAAAACCACGGCTATTTACTCCCCCTCCCCTCAGCAACCTTCTCGTTTTACAATGGAAAAAATAGGGTACGAAGAGTGAGGTTTGAAGTCAAAGGGATTTTGAGAAGAAAATCAAATTACATCTAATTCTGTTTGGCACTTTAAGAAATTAATTGAATCTGTCCCTGTTTGTTTAATTTACTAAAAGTAGGTATAGTTCTAAATGCATCAATACTTTCTGTTTCACCCTTTACCGAGATATACAATGGTTTAAAAAAAAGAATGGATGACAAATATGTAAAAACCCTAGGGGAGAACATTTTTAAAATCGATGAGTGCATCAAAAGACTTCACTGCACGAAACGCTTTCTGGCTTTATAAACTTTCTTATATGCATAGTAGTCCAGTCAAAGAATGATTCTAGAAGGAATGAGCGAAAGCAGACATTTTGACTCCGGAACCATGTTTGGACTAGACCATAGTTGGATCTGGAGGTATCACAGACAAATGATGTTGATGTTTCTATGTCTCCATCATTTGTAACCATGTGGACTCATTTTAGAGAACAAAACGGTACACGGCCTTCAGATTTAGGCGAAACGTTCCAACAAAGAGGAAACAAAACTGTAACTGTCGTCCAAGAAGCTGCATAACTACATTGATCAATAATTCATTGTTGAAAGATGTAGTTCATAATTTAATTAGTTGGTACGGCCATTACTCGTAGTAGGCTGTAAAAATGTTTTCGGTTTTCGTTATTAGTGACCATGTGGGATTGTTTTAATGGTCATTCTCACAAAAGTAGACCAGGTCGACTTCTGTAACCCCAATATTTCGATAACTATAGGTATAACTATAGTTTTAAGCGTTTTGTCTTTTATAGGACGAAATACGTAGGGCAATACACCAAGGGCGTAGTTCAGTCTTCTTTTCGGCCTCGGACTATTAGCTACAAGAGACACTTTGTCCTGGCACCATCGCTCAGGCAAAATTAGGCTGAGTACTCAAATGGATCAAACTAAGTGTAGGCATTATTATTCGGTTTTTTCCTACGTACCCACCCGTTGAAAACGTTCAGAACCGTTCGAAAATCATTTTTCCTTTATAAAAATCAAATCTATTGCGACATACTAACAGGTAATGATTCTGGCACGAATCCGAAAGAGTTAATTTCGGCATAAATTTTACGAGCTTTATCTTGGAAACTACGATATCTCCGAATCTTGCTTTGGACTCGTTTTGTCGGAAATGTTGTCTAATTTAAAAGGTTACTTCGTAGTCACTACCGAAAACAGGCTGATTTTGCAAAAAATTGCCAAAACCCACAAAAAGTTCAAAAATCTCGCAGTTTTTCTATAATTTAAGGGTGATCCCGAGGTCTTTCGAGGTCAACAATTGGTACACGTCATACCTACACCACCATAGACAACATGAAACCAAAAAATCATCTACCCTAATTATTGCAACCTGACCCCCCTTTTTATTTCTTATTTTACTGGACTACAGCTTTAATTGGTTATCACAAAAGTTTTGCCTACGATGCTCTGTTTTCGAGTTATCAGTGAAAATCCGAAAAATGGTACCTTCTTTGTGCTCTCCTTACTCAGGCTCACCTCCTAGGGGTGGGGACTTTTATATGTTCACCTCCTAACTAGTCCAAACTAAGGCACTATAACCCGAATATGCTTGCCCGCCATATTGAGCTCTAATGACTAAGTTATGCTACATCAGATAATAGAATGGAGAAGCTTTTTTATTACTTTCTTTCAAGATTTTATTGTTTTATGTTGGTTTTATGCTTCCTATATTCACATATTAATTGCAATTTATTGATCGGTGATGTCGCTGAGCTTCTTTTTACGTTGCATAATCGTTTTTTCTAGTCACGATTTGTGATTGACTCTGAAAAAGCTTCTTGCACCAACCATCTGAATTTGATTCCTCAAATAATTCTAAGGCGAAAATTAACGTAAGTTACAACGCCCTGTGAATATTACCGACGATAACGATGTTATTGGCGTCTTATAGCTTGGGAACGAACAGCGTATATCGTCGCTTCAGCGTGAATTGCGAGAGATCAATCGCCTACTAGGAGAGCACTAAGAAATGGTGGTTTTAAAACTGTCTTGGGCATCTTCGTCTTAAGGGATTATTTAGTTTAATCGACATATCAAGTATTAAAGAGTGACCAGGCAGACCCTTTTTCGACCACCCAGCCCAGACTGAAGGCCCTTTTCCTTGTTTAAGATTTCGTTCATCAGGCATTGCTCTCGCAAATTCAAAATTGTAAGATTTCATTGTTCCCAGTGACATGATTTTCCACTCGTTCATTCGTTGATGGTGAAGACTGGTGGAAAATTGTAGTGATAGGTTTTTTATTTTTTTTGGTGGAGTGGGCATTGTGGAAATTGCATTGTGTCGTTTCTGGAAATTATTCTCGTGTGAAGACAAACACAGAGAACAATGCCCCGATAGAAACATTTTGTTTTCAGTACTCTAGAACTGAATGAATAGTTGGGACAGGGACCCATTTATCCTGCCTGCAATTTTGAAGCCAGCGCTGTCTTCTTTCATTCTCTAGGGGAAATCGAAACATTCAAAATCCCTTTTTACGCTATTTGAACAATTAACGGGGCAGCAGCCATCCATTATCTAAAAAAAAAGCAAGCTTCCAAGTTACGTGGTCGAATACGTTCATTAAAAGAACTGCAATTCCAAAGTGTGGAAACTTTAAATGACAAACTGGCGGATTGTTAGAAATAAATCGAGGACGTCAATTTTAAACCCGCCAAGAACGTTCAATAAAATAAATTATTCTTCAAGTTATAAGCGTTTTTAGGAATTGTAAAATGATGAAAAGGCCTCTGGGAGCACTCAGGAACACGAACACTGGTCTTAAATGAGATAGACGAAAAATCACTTTACACGCGCTTATTCTTTACCTAAATTAATATAATTTGGTGAAATAATGCCTAACTGTGGCCTCTCAGACGATCTGAAGAACTAATTCCAAATTAATATACAATAAAGTGCTAGTTTACTAGCTAAACAATACCATTAAATGTGAACAGTACACACTATCTTTTCTTGACAGAAGAGCACAATATTATGGCGGCCAAGCATACCTGGTTTAAAGGTTCTCTAGTCCAAACATGATTCCTGAGTCAAAATTTCTGCTTTCGCTCATTCCCTGTAGACCACCTTTTTGAACACTCGTTTACTGGACTATAGGAAATAAAAACAAGTGACCGAACATTATCAGCGTGTATCGCTCATTTATTATTCACAATCCATGCCAGAGATTAGTCTCAAGATTTAGTAATAATTATCGAATAGCGACTAACCTTTTTATTATCCTTTAGTTTTGTAGAGTTAAGCCAGCATTCACGGGATAATTCCTCATTTTTAAACCGAATGACATAGAAATAATTGATTTCGGTTTCTAATACAGGACCAAGGAAACAGGGTCTTCTTCGAGAAAGCTCAGTTGTCAATTTGCTGTGACAACTCTGTGTTCTCGTACGGTTGAATGTCATGTAAATCCACAGTCCATTAACACAACCAGCAAAATATACAGAATAACTAGAATTATTTGCGTGAAGAACATTGCGGTCGGGGTGGTACTTCAACGCAGCATCCACAGATAACTTCTCAATAATACTTGAATAACACATTCGAGACTTCTCGCCAACGCAAGGAGTAAACGAACTTTGAATGAACTGTTGAACTCACAAAAATGTATTTTAAAACTAATGTAAACACTCCTCACAAACGGTAACAGATTGATAAACCACCCCGCAGCCCAAGGTGACTAAACTTTACTATAGACGCGCAGATTTTCCTCTGCCCATCTGGCGGGAGGGGTGGAGACTGACGTCACCAGCAGTGCACTTTGCTCCCGATGGCTCACCCTGGAGCAGCAGAGCAAGTTAATTTTGAAATTGAAGTTTATGATTTCTCAAAAATCACAACCCAATAACAATTAATAATGTAGTGGGTCCAGCGCAAAGGCGGATGGGACTGCTCGTGACGTAGGTGAAGGACAGTAATTGCTGAAGATCTGCGGCACCTATAGAAAGTTTAGTCACCTTGCCGCAGCCCCTCATCCATTATCAGTGACGCATGCGTGCCAGTTAGATACAATCGCTCTCTTGAAGGTCTCGTTTAATTTCACGGTGCTTAGCAACTTTAAAAATGCAATGGGTTCATTTTGTTCTTTTACGCAATTTGTGAGACTAGTGCCCGTATTTATGAACGTTCCTTGACATTAAGGAACACTTGAAATTCATTAAAACAGATGTTTTTATTGTGATCAAAACTGTTCTCGACGGTTTCTTGACTCGAGGAAGCTTCAAGGAACGTTCAAGCTTCATGCTCAAGGCTTCCTTTACCAAGGTCGCCTTCAAGGGACTATCAAGGAACGATTTGCTTCCGAGTTTTCCCTAGACGCCGATTCAACCTATGAAATTTTTAGTTTCATGTAGTGCGCCAGTACAGTAGTCAAATAAATCATCTGGTTTGAATATGAATATCGTTTTTAAACTCATTTTATGACTGAAATAATTTTACTTAAAGCTGCCCGGTAAAAGAGAGAGGGTCCCACCATCTTCTTCCCGATTTCCTGCTCGAATGTGTTACCATCGAAATCCTGGGAGCTGTTCACAATGCTACAACAGCCATGGCCGAGGCTATGAATTTCGTTCTCCGAGATGACGGAGTACTTGTCCCGACGGAAAGTGAGTGTGAGGCAGGGCCCGTTCAAACAATCTGCCCCATTCCTCATTTTCTTCATCCCTCTTACGACGGTTCGTATCGTTGTTTTGCCGAACCCAAGACCGTCAATTACTGCCGTGACCCTAACAATAATTTACTTTGTGAAGCAAATATTCAATGAAGTCATCATTTCCTTCCATAGAATTTTTTAAAATTATTTCCACACCGAAATGCGAAACTGGAAGCGTTTTTGAGCGGCGCTATACAACGCTCGTACATCCAAAAAGGCTTAAATTTAATTCACTGCAGCTAAGCCTGCAGTGAACGATGTCACTTTCACTTTTGAGCCTTTGGGATGTACGCTCATTGTCGCGCCGCTCGAAAAGGCTTCCAGTGAACGACCGACCTAATGGAAGTGAAGGAAGCCTCAAGGCAGATCACAAGCTACCTTGGTTCAAGGAACGATTTTCACCAAGGCTTCCTTGAAGTCAAGGTAGCCTTCAACTCGAAAAAGTTTCATAAATACGAAAACTTGTCAAGGGAGGCTTCTCAAGGACGCCTTGACTCAAGGAAGCTTCAAGGAACGTTCCTAAATACGGACCTTAAAAATTAAAGAGGGGTGAAATATAAACTGGAGTGGATGCTTTGATTTAATTTTTTGCCAAGGTACTTACTCTACTCTTAAATGAACTTGTGTTCGTTTAAGCACGGGATCCCATCAGGTGAGATTGTGTTACATGTAAGAGGTACTCCTATGTTACTGTTTACCGGTAGATTTTAGCTCCGTATACATGGAAGTGCACGTCTTCGATTCTTACTACTTTTGTTGAACACGGCGTGATAATTAATTAAATTAATATCAAAACCCACCCGTGGGGCACATGGCTGGAAATAGGACATCAATTTTCAATTTCATGTCACGAATACGGAAAAATCGTCTGTGACTAATACATGAGTAATCTATTAATTTAATTATTTATTACTGCGCTTGAAAATTGTACTTCTTCAGATTACATCACTGAAAACTCTATAACAAATTTGAACTCAATTTGTGTTTTGTGGTTAATTCAGGATTGAAATTTGAACAAGCAAGCTTCCTCCACATTATGCAATTTCCTGACAACTATACTGAGGCTTTGAAATCAAAGATTGGCGAAGAAACAGAGCCAGAATTTAGGGTGAAGTTTAGGCGAGAGGGACTGGGAAAGGTGCCGAGGAAACTTTCTGAAATCACCTTCCAGATAATGATTCGAAAATGTATTTAAAATTGTATTTGAGAAAAATGTATTTTGAATACCTATTTTGTGTTTGTATTTCAAATACTTGTATAAAGGTATTTTGAATACGTTTTTAGAAGTATTTTGTATTTTAAATACGTTCTCGAAGTATTTTGCCACCTTTGTCTGCCGCACTCTGTATATTCAACAGTCAAACGTCTCAAGTTCTCACAGAATATTTAAATTGAATATGAAAAAAAAGTTTCGTTGACAACACTATTATTGGTGCTGGAGGGGAAGTTCATAACAACAATGGACTGGGATTTCCTTCGAAGACGAATGCACTTTTCTCTGCCCCCTGCTGCCGGTACGTTTTTCCCCCTAGCCTACACATTCAGCAGCTGTTCATTTCGGAATCAGATTCAAACCCTTTCCTCCACGATGATGAAAAGGCGGCGCGTTTCCCTGAGTCTAGATTTCAGTATTTAAAGGTACAGATATATTGACACTTTATAAATAAATGCACCTTGGTACTGGGAAAAGAAAGAAGAAAAAAAGAAGAAAAAAAAGAAGAAGAAGAAGAAAAAAACCACTCGGAGAATGAGCTCGGACATGTGTAGGCTATCACATGTTAATTCAGTTGTTTTCATTTCACCGACACACGGCCGAGTGTCGGTGCGGGCTCATCAGCGCGGTGAGAACACGGAAATGTGTGGGGAGACCTTTAACGACAATTAGTGCTAATCAGACATATTAATGAAGAATAAACGTCTTCTCAGCCATAATATTCGGACCTTGAAAATACTTCTGGT
Organism: Corythucha ciliata; assembly: GCA_038030265.1. NCBI lineage: Eukaryota > Metazoa > Arthropoda > Insecta > Hemiptera > Tingidae > Corythucha > Corythucha ciliata. The sequence continues at coordinate 32,460,576 of CM075937.1, read as the reverse complement.
TTCCCTGCATTTTTCACCTCCGAAGTGTTGGAATCCTATCACCCGGATAGAAACCTGTGGTGTGAAGCCTTTATATACGCAAATGATTGCTCTGTGATTGATTCCCTTGCAACGAAGTGTTACCAAATAATTTATGAAATAAATAAATATTAAATGCACTTCCAACGTAAGAATTTGTGTACAACCCTTCCCCGTTCCGCTATCATTCTTACTATGAGTGGGGGTAGATGGGGGTTTGTTATGAGTCGGGATAACCACAAAAAAAGCGAACCTACCTTATGTAACGAATCGGAAAGGGGCACGAGATAAGAGTTGGGTTATATTACCTTTCCTGGTTACCCCAAATTTATTACAGTATTGAGTGACTTATTTATATTTTCTTAATTTTAACATTCCAAAAGTTGTTTTATGTTTTATGAGCTGAAATTTAGGTCTATTGTAAGCAATTGATCCACAGACGGTGATAGTTTCTTCCGGGTTTCAGTCACTGAGGCAGAACAGAATGTGTATTCCCCACATCGCTCGGCCAAGAAGTCTTGTTCCTATGTTACTTGGAAAATGAATTTTGACTAGAGAATCATCAAAACGTGGTATTTTTATTCTATAATACACAAATGGCGTTTATTCGACCGATCCAAAAAGAACGAAATGGCGATGAACTACGCGTTTGGTGGGGCGCTACTCGAGGGCTAAGGACCGTGTATCCTTCTTCAGATTCTTTTCCAAGCATCAGGGTGAGGTAATCTTCTTCAGCACTATAAAAGGAGCACGTGGACATTCTACGTTAAGCATTTCCCAACGCTCTTTTCACACAAACACGGTTTCACGAGGCCCCCGCATGTAATCCGCGTGAATGCCGTTTTCTCATCGAACCAAGTAATATGTACCGCACGTGTGTAAAGGTGTACGTGGTCAATACGCGGCAGCCAAAACCGCGCCGCGATAAACCTCGTATATGTGAAACGAGCCTAACGCACTAGTTAAAAGTTAAGCCACTTCAAAATTGACGGGATGGCAACGTGAAAGGGTTTGAAATGAAACGATTGCTCTGGTCCGACTACTGTCACCCATTCGCATTTACGTTCCTGTACAGACAATAAATTGTGAACTGGCCTTTTTTCTTGAATAACAACGGAAAACTCACTCTTGTCATCACAAAGCCCTTGTCTCCGGCATTCCGAACTCCCGAAGTACTAACTAAGCCAGCGCGCCTCGATGTTGTAATGGATACAATGCTCGCTTCACAACCAAGCGGGCCTGGGTTCGAATCCAGCCATTGCCCATTACACTATAAGGCTGCGGCGAGCTGTGACACGGCACACCCGACTTCGTGTGGGCGTTCCCGGCGATGTGCGTTCAACAAACCGCGCACCGACCGAAACGCCCGCGTAGTACGGGTGTGAAGTGCACAGTTAGATCTGGGTATGGCGTAGGAGCCCAAGTGAGGCTTAGGCGCCTGCCGGGTTCAAAGCCCGGCGCCCCCGACAACAAAAAAAAAACTAACTAAGCCACTTCTGTCGACGTGTTGCGGTTTAAGTGATTTCAAATCGCGAAGTTCCTCTTGTGTGAATGCACTCACTACGTCAACGAGGTAATTTACATTACCCAAGCTCGACATCGCCGGGAAATGACGGGCGTCTGTAGAATTTCCACTAATGAACCTTTGTACTAGAAAGGACACTACGATTGAAATAAGTTGCCCGATTTTTATTGATGACAAGATGTCAAATGTTGAGCGATAGGATACTCACGAGCAAGGACCGGCACCGATTTATTTTCATTTTTTTTTTTTTTTTAGATAGCGGCGATCCTTCCTTCGATAATCCCCCAGCGTAGTCACTTAAGTTCCATTTTACGTAATTTTGATGCCTACAAAGCCATCAAGACTGAGTTATTGAAAAAAAAAACCGATTTGCAGCAAGCTTCCAATGTAGAACTTACATGAACGGGGCAACCAGGAATAGAAAACAATGCAATGCCAACTCGATCGTAACCTGCCGAGTCCTTTCCCAATTGGTCGGGAGGCAAGAAGTACCGGAGGGAAAAGTAAAAGTTGAATTTTGCCACACTCGAATATTTATTTCAGCTGATTTTTCATTACGAAAAGCCGAATATTTTCGCGTACGCATCAATTGTGAATCAATCGACTCTCCTTTCCCGTACCCGGTCCCGTAACGGAAAGCTTCCCGTTCTGTTCCCGTAAATTGAAAAAATACACCACCGAACAGCTCACTCTCCACCGAAAAATTCGTTCAGTGGAGAATTCTCTTTTTTCGGTGCTTAATCTTCACCGAAGAAGGCAGCCATATTGTAAAATTACCGCCGATGGATCTGCGGTTGAGCGTTCTGCGGTCGTATAGCCGAACGTAGGTGAACATTCACCGCAGAAGAAATTACTTCTCCACTGAACTATTTCTTCGGTGGCTTAAAATTCGATGACACGCCGAATAAAATATACTGAAGATCGGTGACATTATTTCGGTAGTTGTTTTACTGAACGTTGGACGCAAATTACCGATGCTCAGTGACAAATCTCATGTCTAAGGGAACGGGTCACTTCTGCCAACGACAAGTAGCCGATCGTGGTTGGCTATCCACCGAGTAACCACGCCAAGCGAGCGAGACGAGACGAAGGAATGAAGCTTCTAGTTCTAACTGAGTTGGGCAGAGGAGAGCACGAGTTCAGTGTTCAGTGTGGTGATTGTGTGTGTTGAGTGACCGTAAGAAAGTATCGGTTATTGGCAAGTACTAAAATTATTATTTAGATTGGTGTAGTTCAATGTAATTAATTTTTATCGAGTTTTACGGCGCTTCCTGACTATCACGACGGATGAACTTATTTCAAGAATATTATAGTAGTGATCCTGCATGATTGAATGCGTGTTATTGTGAGCCTAGTTTTCAGATTATGTAATTTATTCCCTTTTACTTGTACATTATGCTATGTATTTTATTCCCAATTATTGATATAAAGGATAATAAAAGCTTTTTAAAAAGTGTACTATAGTTTATAGAGCCATGCTTCTCCTTGTTTGACCTTCACTGTGAAACACAGGTTCCTCTTTCTACTGACTCATTCCACCCTCGCTGAATTTCGGTGGGTGTTTACCGAACTTCAATGCTAAACACCGGCGAGCTAATGCTGAATATCACCGAACGTGAGAAACAAGGCACTTGCCTAGTTCGGGTTACCGAACTAGGGAAGCGTTCCCGTTCTGTTCCCGTAAATTGTGCACAGGCCTTGAGTAAGTCCAAACACAACCTCTACAGCAACACGAATAAAAAAAAATCTACCCTTACTATTGCAACCTTCTTCACCATATTTTACTGTACTAATCGTATGTAATATGTCTATTTATGTAAATACCTACGTTAAAACGTGTTCGTATGTGTAGGACGTGAAGAGAATATTTGGGCCCGTCGCCCGGGGATGGAACTCAATTGGGCCCTTTCACAGACCCCCACTCACCACGTTGTTTTAGTATCTCTCAATTGTGCCAAACATTTCAAAGCAAAAAAAAACCCAATCACAGCCATGATTGCTTCAAACACAGTCAAACTCCAACCATAAGCAGATCAAGCCACACAACAACGCTCCTAACCCCAACATAGCTCCAAACCACAACAAAGTGCCCCGTGGACTAATGATAAAGGTCAGGGTTGACCCATTCCCATTGCGAGAAGGCTCGGAGTGAGCTAGCTGTCAGGATTGGTTTTTACCGCATGATAGGGATGGCCCGACTCGTGCAAGACCGGATAACTGACCGCCCCACCCATTAGCTACTGCCGGCTGGCCAAGCCGACAGCACTCGCGTCTGGGTGGGCGTATTCACCACACGTAACCACAGCAAATGTCTAACCCAAGCAGTGCTTCAACCACAAAAATCTCCAAGCACAGTCTAAACCACAGATCACAGCAAAGCTCCGAAGCACAGCGAAGCCCCAAACCACAGCAGAGATCCAGACCTCAGTATAGTTCTAACCACATCGAAGTTCCTACCACAAAAGGCACTAACCAAAGTAAAGCTCCTACCACAGTAGAGCTTCAACGTTTTCAAGTATACGGTCGATGAGAATGAAAGATAGGGTCAGTGAGGACACAACGTGACTGTAGCACGAACAGCATCGAAATAAAGAATGAGAGTTTTAACTCAACACAACAGTAATACAGTGCGCCTCGATGGTGTAATGGATACAGTGCTTGCTTCACAACCCAGTGGGCCTGGGTTCGAATCCAGCCATTGCCCATTGCATAGGCTGCGGCGAGCTGTGACACGGCACACTCGACTTCGTGTGGGCGTTCCCGGCGATGTGCGTTCAACAAACCGCGCACCGACCGAAACGCCCGCGTAGTACGGGTGTGAAGTGCACAGTTAGATCTGGGTATGGCGTAGGAGCCCAAAGGAGGCTTGGGCGCCTGCCGGGTTCAAAACCGGGCGCCACAAAAAAAAATGTTTTTTCTTAATTTCGACCGCGAAACATATTCTCAATTTTAGCCACGATTTTGCCTCCAGAGATCGCGAATGGACGTTTTTCTCAATTTTAGCAGGTAGTATGCGATATTTTCACAATAACCATGAATTAGCGTTTATAGCGTAAATAGCGATGGATTTACCTCCAGAAGCCAGGTTTTTTCAATTGAACCGTCAATTAGCACTTTTTTCAGAATTTCAGCCGTGAATTAGCGTTTTTTTTTGTTTTTTTTTTTTTACTTTTTCTCAATTTTAACCACGAAGTTGCCTCCACGAAACCCGCGAACGATCGCCTTTTCACCATTTTTTGCCATAAAGTAGCCTTGTTCCCATCTCAATTTTAGCAGCGAACAAGCGAGTTTTCTCAAATTTTGGCCGTGGATTACCCTTTTTTTTTAGCTGCGAATTATAGCTTCGTCTTAATTTTCACAGCGGGTTAATATTTCATTTTCAGCCGTGAACTAGCACGTGTTCTCAATTTCAGCCGTGAATCGGCGATTTATTTTACTTTTAGCCGTGGATTAGCGCTTTTTCTCAATTTTACCCGCATTTTACATCAATATTGATCGTCGTCCAATGAACCCTGAAAATCGCCCACTTGGTCAAGCTCGAGTTGTTATTGTTGTGTTTGTCGTTGTTGTTGTTGTTGTTTTTGTTTTTGCAGTTGTTGTTGTTTTTGCAGTTGTTGTTGTTTTGTTGTTGTTGTTGTTGTTGTTGTTGTTGTTGTTGCTGCTGCTGCTAATGCTTCTGCTTCTGCTGTCTTGTTGTTTGTGGATCTTTATTGCATACAAGGGCGCCGAAGGAATTTTTGCCTGGGGCGCCCAGAAGTAAATGTCCGGTCATGGGTACTAGTTGTGATAACTACGCGATTAACTTGAGAGACCGCTAAACACGTTATCTTGACTCGAAAATTGTGTTTTCGTATGGCAAATTGGGATTACACCTCGAGATTGTAGTCTCGTCTTGGAAATTTTGGTCTTGTCTTAAACATTTTGGCCTCGCTCGGTATCGATAAGCCCAGACAATAATACAAAGCTTTCGGACGGTGCGTCTGACGCTTAAAATTTACCCGACGATCACCAATAGAGAACTACCTAGTCCAACGACTGAACCTGGATGCAAGGAGTCATGCAGGTGTGGAATTTCTCGGGGTTTAGGTGCAGCAGTGGAGTAATTTAGTCAGCGCAATCTTCATTCTAATTCTGTTCTGTTCAATTTTTTGATTACTCTCTTTGATTTTTAATTAAATGGGCTAACTTTCATTTACGTACAAACTTTGCTTGGAACGAGCACGAGAGAGAATAAATATCCACGCTTCTTTTATCGTCATCAGCAAAGGTCCAATCACTTGCGCTTTAGTCGAGGTGGGTAAGAGTGAACTATTTTCTCTGTGGACTTTTATTTCAGAGCTCTTATATACGAAAAGAAAGAAGAAAATATTAACTTTTCGCCCCTGAAAAATTAATTAAATTTGAGAACAGCCTCCTCTTTTCTTCATCGTCCGAGTCTTAATTAATCTTAAGGGCCCAAAGGCCCTCACACACAGGCTTTCCTCATCTTATGTGTAGGGGAAGCGTATGTGGTGGAAAAGAAGTAATCTAAGGGGCATTTCTCATAATCGCGTTACAAGTATTAATCCATTTCAGGGACCCTTTTTCCCTTCGCACCCACACCAACCACATCGAGTTGTAGCTACCGTCTTGTCCACCCTATGCCCCTTCCACCACGGGCTCACACTTTGTTCATATCCTTGATTATCCCGTGGGCATTGTCCGTACACGAATGAGCGAGAGAGAGAAATGAGAATCCCCCATACTCCAGACCGTGCTACCAAAAGCCTTATCACGAATTATTTGTTAATTAAAGGGGAAAAGAAGGGCGTTACTATGGCAAACCACAATGTGTGATGCCATGGACTTATCCAACTTCCTGTATTTTTAAATTTCTAATTTGGAATATGGTTCGGTTATGTACCACTGTACTAAACGGAAAGACAGAAACAGGGATGTTTTGATCAAAACCGTATATACATATAAATAAGCTTGGAAAAATTGGAACCAGGCCCTGAGTTTGATATCACACATGGTGGGAAATACGATAGGTATAGTGTAACGTGGGGAAGGAGGATCATTCGTTACTAACAACCTGACAACGCGATCTATTTTACAATAAGTTCTGCTCCCTGAAATACAGATGGTTAATTCAACATAAAACTATACGACCGACGTCGATACTCTGCAACGTCCCTGCAGGCCGAACATGGGCTCGGAGCGTATGCCGTATATAAATATTTAATTGCGTTAGTATAATACGTACTTCCGACTTTATTGTCTTCGTATCACTCTCTCGCTCTTTCCCATTCTCTGTACCTCCCTCTGTTCTTTATAAGACGTAAACAGCAATTTCGACAGTTACTAGGAGGGCTAATTGCGCGGAAAAAATAATTCTCCGTTGTAACAATGGGTTTTTGGCACGACATATCTATCTTTCTCCTTGTCTATAACCCTCCGCCCATCACGCTGTAACATGTTCACTTCATGCTGAAGTGCTGTTGAGGTAAGGAAATTATTAGTCTTAAATTAGGGGAAAATTAGCTTTGATTGGTAATTAGGCGTAATTTTCGGTGGAAAAATATGGAAACCTCGATTATTAAAAAAGCAAAGGAAATGAGAGGGAAAATAACAAATAATTATGTGAAATAAGGACACGAACGTTGTCTATTTTTATTTAAAAATATTGACCGATATTCCCCCCCTCCTCATAGAAAAAAGAATCCGATAGGTGTGTGATCTTAGCATGCTGAATCATAATGAAAAAAAAAAAAAAAAAGGTTTAAATATAGAGTCCACTTTATAACACCCGGTGGTCGAATAAGACAGTGATGGGTATCAGGAAAGGAGGGAGATGAACAGGGAATGGCAGAGGTTTTTAGGACTGAACAGTAAACATGTCAGTGCCATTGATTTACGGTTTACAACTTCTGGATATAATTATTTTTGGAAACCCCCGCACCACTATCGTGCTGTAACTTTGTAAAAGAAAGAGAGAGAGTGAGAGGAGAGAGAGGGAAAAAAAGAGAAAAAAAGTGCACTATTGACTGACAGAAAGATAAAGAGTTAATTCGAGCAAAACACGCCGTGTTGTGTTCGGACGCGAAATGTTGCGTCGGGGAAACCCCGAATTTGGTAGACTGGGCATTTTGCCAGGTTATAGTCTGCCCAGCTGATTCCATGTGTACCCCGTCCCATATACTTGATTTCGCTCTTTCGTTGGCAGTGTGATCACAGGCTGCCGGGAGATTCCCCTGTTACCCACAGTATCATAATGAAATTACCCATAATGTTCCCCATTCAATGCTTATTTCAAAAGCATCAGTTAAAAGTAGCAAATAAAAAATATGACGGTTGGCTGTTTAACTGTTGGGTTTTAATGCTCTAACAATGACCATGGCATTGGGTTGCCCAGGTAGTATTTCTACACCAAGGTTTTGTACAATCACTGAAGAAAAAGTGGCTATTAGTGGATTTTTATGATCTTGAATATGTAAATAAACATACACACCTGTAGAATATTCTGCAGATAAAAATTAGACTCATAAGATCCAAAATTGCCCGCGATTTAGGTGCACTACAGTGTAGGTCAATTGAGTCCCTCAGTAAATTGTGGAATGCAGCCAGTCCCGGCCAAAACACCCAACCCCGAAAAAAAAAAAAAAATCACAAGGCCAGCGAGATCCACTTGAGTTGAGGCTCGGACGAAAATATCTGTGGCCCCTGGAAAGCGCAGGAAACACGGTGAGAATCGGAATCTTCTGATCGAAAATAAATTACGAATTTCGGATTGCCCGCGCCATAAAACCCTGAAGTAAACAATTTAATTCAATTTAAAATGTTGGATATTTCATTTGAAAAAATCGCCCAGTGGTTAAACGTTACTTGCGTACGATTTTGAGCATTTTTTTTTTCAAATTGCTCACCTTGAGCCAAACGCGGCTTATAAGTCTCCCAGACAATAGCAAAATGCGGAATGCTGCCAGACCCGACCAAAAAGCACCTCGGACCTAGTAGGCAAGCCAGTGCCTAATATTTAAAGAAGGTAAAATGAACGTTCCGAGATATCTATGGTTGGTTTTCGTCGATTTTCTCGACTCCAGAGCGGTCCTGCAAGTCCACCTGCCATGAGGCTCTTCCATTGGGCTTACAAAACCTGCGGAAATAGCTTTTTAGGCAGAAAACCCCGCGGAATTGGATTCTTTAGGAGCAAAGCCCTCCTCGCGCATAAAGTGACGCTTTCCTCACTCGTTGTGAAATACATATTACATATTATGTACTGTAATTATCTGCCAAACCATCAGCGAAAATAAATTTTCGCTTGCCGTACGGAGAAAGTGGTTTTTTCGCATGGTAACCTCACGACAAAATTAATAGCGTTTCTGGCGGATTTGGCCAGTTCATTTCCACCCGTCTTTTCTGAGTTATATCACATGTTAATGGAGAAGACAGATGGAAATGAATTGCCCCGTTGCACAATTTTGAGCAAATGGGAAACTCTATAACACTTTATTATCTCAGCATGATATTTCCCTACTGTACGCCAAGGAGAGAACGAAAATACTTTACGTCACTGCTATAGTAGTGATGTAATAGTACATTTCATAACAAGTGCGGAAAGTAAGAAATATCGTGCGAGTGTTGTTAGACGAACGAGACGCAGTCGAGTGAGTCTATTACACGAGCACATGATATTTCACTTTCCGACGAGTAATGAACGACGTTTTTCGCACGACGATGGGGAATTTATAGGCAGGTACTCATTCTGGAAATGTTATGGTATTTACGTGTGAGAAACCCAAACACAGTGAACAAACCAACAGGCACAGACCGAAAGAGGAACAAAAAAAAAAAAAAAAAACAATAACAATAACGTCATATCACAGAATACAAGTTGAGACCTTCAAGAGAACATAATCTGCGGACAGCAAACATTGGTTAACTGTAAAAAAATTTAAAAAAAAAAATCATTCTGAAAGTTCCGACAGCAGCCTGTCGGGAAAAGTGCATTTCATTCATGCGACAATCGAGTCAAACCTCATAAGTTAGAACGATATCAATCAACTATGAATCACATTTAGGCCGTGGTATAGAAAGTCAAAATCATAAAATCGTGTTTCTTTTTACCGCAGGCCCCTTTTTTTGGCACCAACTGAGGGGGAACAAAATGATGAAAATGAAACACAGTCGGTTTGGTTGCCTATACGATATGGGAAGGTGGACTCTTGTTAGAGGAGTTATTTGCAATTAAAATCTTTATCCCGGCCTAAATTTCATTCATAATTGATTGATATCGTTCCAACTTATGAGGTTTGACTCGATTGTCGCATGAATGAAATGCACTTTTCCCGACAGGCTGCTGTCGGAACAAAACTTTTTTCAGGTTACGCTAATTTTCAGATCAGTTAAATTAGGTTAAATGGCATGTCACAATTTCACCAATGCGCAATGCGGAGTGCCTGGGTTCGAATCCGAAACAATTTTTTTTAAATTTTTTTTGTTCCTCCCTTTTTGGCCCACCTCGGGATTTTTTACTCAATATTTATTAGGCTGTAGGCAAATCAAATAAAAGAGACGGCTCAAAATTCAGTGTCAATGAAATTTTTTGGTAATTGGGTGGTCCAGTAAGGCATAGCGTTAATTTAATAGCTCCCCTCCGCCGAGAACTCCCCTGCCATATCAACGGATTTGGTTCACAAGGGTCTCATACGAAAGCGCGTTCATTTTTCATTACTCGTGTCAATTTTGGGGGCAATTGCAGCAACAGCCGTGCGGTATCGAATTTTCAACTAATTCAAACCCCTCTTTCACACCGTTCCCGTGGACCGATTCATCTGGATCACGAACTCGTCCGAGATATTCACGCTATTGATTTTTAGACCAAATTTGGTTGCCCTAAGTCAAAAATTGCGACCGTGATCGTGCTAACAAGCGAGGGGCCATATATATATATAGCAAATCGAACCGACCTCGGATTCGTGTTCTAGGGGTTCTGAAACGTGAAAAAAAAGTATCACAACCCATATGTGCGACCATCAGGGCGAGACCAATAGTGCATTTTTTGAATGAAATGCACTAAAAGCCAAATCAGATGTTCTCCTAACACACTCCCGTGCCTTTTTCGTTTTTTCCGCACGGGTTGACGAAAACAGACACTTTCGAGGGAGGTTTTCAGTGCGGTTCTCATCACTTCCCGTGCAAGTCGTGCGAAAAGTACTTTCCGTCAATGTTAAGTGTGATATGTTTGGAATGAGTCGACGCTTTTCAAGGTGAAGTGACATAGGGTGATTCAGAAGGATCCGGCAATACTTGCACATGGTGTACTACTAAGTAGCAAACCAAAATTACTATGTGGACATACGGTCGCAAACGCTTTGTTTCAGAGTTACAGAGAATTTTGAGTTTTTTAAGCCAAACCACCTCTTTCCCACAAGAAGCGGTCTTAACGGACGAACCGTTCAAGATAGAATAAAATGATTTACATTTCTGAAAAGAGCGCAAAATTTCACATTAGAAAACCTAAGAATAACACGCCATAATTCCATAATTGTCTTCAAGTACGTCTAGTTATTTTTTGAAAAACCGAAAAGGTGTGACATTGAATTTTTGTGTTTCATTCAGAAGTGAATTTCGCTCAATCCATAGTGGGTCGGATACGCTATTGTAAAAAAATGCCCATTTTGTAAGCTTTCAAATGACGTTAGAAAATTGGAAATTGGTTGAATTTTTACTGAGAATTCACACTAAAGGTTCGGGAATTCAGCGAAAATCGTTGAAATAAGCCACATTGCACCCACTAGGAAAACATCGGGGAACATTTTTTCCAGACGTGACAATAAAAGAGCAAGGAGAGGGGGGGGGGTAAAAAGTTTCAATCTGAGCAGGACGCGATCTCACTCAAAATACACCTAGGCAGGCGTCAGTTGAAAGGGACAAAAAATGTGCTGTTCTTTGGGGCAAGTACGTGGCAAAAAGTATGGAAAAAGGGCTAATATTCAAGGGTAATTCAGTGAAAAAGTGCTCATTCATGGTTCCAGACCATAATAGAGAAAACAACGCTGATTCGTGGTGTATTATACATAGGCTAAAATATGTAAAAACGCAAACGTGGTGTTCTTGGGCCAAGCCCACTGCTAAAATGGAAGAAGCGCTGATTCAATGTTATAAATGTGAAACAAAAATCACGGCTAAAGTTTAAAAAATGGCAAATTCACAACTGAAATCACGAAAAATCGCCCATTACAGAACACAGAAATGGCATCAATTCTCTGCTTTTGAAAAAAAAAAAAACAAAAAACGATTATTTACAACATAAATTTGGAAAAATCGCTAAATGCATGCCAAAATTAGGAACCCGGACAAGCCAGTCACGACAGAGCCCAAATTCTGCCACAATATCACATGACATCAATGTTCCAAATCTGCGAAATTGCAACTTTTGGGTCAGAACATTCACGAAATTGCAAGCTTTGGGTCAGACCATTCACGAAATTGCAAAGTTTGGGTCAGACCACCCACGAGTTTGCAATTTTTTGTTCTACATGTGCGCGAAATTGCATTGCTCGGTGCTTGATTTTCAGTGAACCCGCAGGCAAGCCGGCCACGACAACGCAAAATATTATTGGCAAGCTGTTACAAAATTTTAGCATTTTCTAAATTACAACCCCACATTGTCATTTTATCACTGCTCAATTCAAAGTCAATAGCACTAATTCAGGACTAACATTGAGATAAAGTGCTCATTTCAGCTAAAAATTGACACTTTTTCTCAATTTTAGCAGCGAATTAACGCAATATGTTTCAATATCAGCTACGAGTTACCGTTTTTGCTCGGTTTTAGCTGTGAATTAGCGATTTATCTCATTTTTCGTAGCAAATAAGTGCCGCTAGCCGCTAATTATCGTTTCGTCCTCATTCCAGCCGTGAATTAGTGCAACTTTGCAAAAAATGACATTTTTTTCTGCAGAATATTACGTATATTTCTCGTTTTTGAAGGACACATTGTTCAAATTTAGTGCCAATCAGAAATTTTGAATAGGCATAAATTTACGGTTTCCGATCGAACAATCGGTTTCAAACGAGGACGAGTTGAAGATGGGTGCGGGCAGCTGCCCATTCTTGCCTTGTCCAGGCTACGTACAGGCTACGCCCCTGTATAATCGCAGCTAAAAATGAGTAAAAGCTAATTCTTAGTTTCTGAAGGCAACTTCGTAGTTAAAAGTAAAGAAAATCTCTACTTTGCGGATAAAATTGAGAAAAACGCTAATTCAGGGCCAAAATTTAATCGCTTATTCATGGCTGAATGTGAAAACTTAGCAAAACTGCTAATTCTAGGTAATGTAGAAAACGCGCTAATTAGTGGCTAAAATTAGAACAAATTAACGGTAATTCACGATCAAAATTGAGAAAAATCGCGAATTAAATCGTTGCTAAATTCGAAAAAAATCGCTGATCCGCTGCTGAAATTGAGAACCGTCGCTACCTCGCGGTTGAAGTGTAGAAAAAACGTTAATTCATGTCAACAAGTCCCGCCCCTCCTGAGAAATTACAATCTGGCCCACTGTGTAAGTGTGTACGGCTATGGCATTCGTGGACATTAATAATAAAGATAGTAAGTATATAAGAAATCACTAATTAACAGCCAATACCTATTGAGAAAATCACTAATTAGTGCGGCTAAAATTGAGAAAAACGCTATTTTTCAGCGTATTTAATCGATATAAAGTGCTTATTCGCTGCTAGAAATGGAAAAATTCGCCTATTTGCAGCTAAAATTGAGGAAAACGCGAAATTGTGGCTACAGGTGAAAAACCCCACTAACTTGGAGCTAAAATTGGCAAAGTTGAGAAAACAGCTAATTGGCGGCTAAATTGAGCATTAGCGCTAATGGGCGAATAGGATAGGGTTCATGGCTAAAATAAGGGAAAATCCGTAACTAAACGCTACTTAAAAATTATCTTTCTTGTTTATTTAGATACTTTGGAGCCTCATAAAGATTTCCGCTCCAGGGCCCCTACAGGTATGTAGGTCCGCCAGTGTCTGCACACAATTTTCTAAAAATTCGCGAATTCACGCCTGCTATAAACTGTTAGGTTTTCTTTCATTCGAATTTAATGAAGAACTTGCACATTTTTCAAAAGTTGGTGTTGCTTAAAGAGGGCTCTTCCAGAAACTTTGAGATCAGACAAGGATGCTTTTTTAGTGAATTTTTAAAAATTTTGAGTGGGGGTTCGGTTACGTCAAAACTTAATTATTGAAATTGATGATGCGGGGAAGAGGGGGTTAGACGCGTTTACTCTACTGGGGGAGAAATTTTACATGTTATTTGTAAACAAATAATTTTAGAGCTCCCTCAAATGCTTCACAAGTAAGTATTTACGTCATTTCCCCTCGCACCATCCATCCCCTTCTGAACAACTTTGAACCTTTTTTAAAAATCTTAAAACGCAGCAATCGGGTTGCAACTTCCGTTGTTATCCTTCAGTTCACGGGTCAAATCAGCAGTATGCTTTTCTACCCAATATGAGATTCATGCAAGTTCCCCATTTAGTATAGGTACCTACATATACATATAATTACGAGAGCAAACAATTGAGCGGAGACCGCACTTACATAAAAGTAATGTAAGTGCAGGGAATTGTACTCTGGCTGAAGGCAGTAGGTAGCTCGAGGACCGGGTACTTCAAATGAAATGGCCGAAACAGTCCACGACCCTAAGAAAAACAATCCGCGACCCTACTTGGGGTCGCGACCCCGGGTTTGGGAACCCCTGGGATATGGTATCCCAACAGAGGCAAGGATCCATGGCAGGGACAGCGCTCGATGGGTTCGAGTCCCGGATCTCAGCATTCGTTCCGGAAAAGGCTAGGAAAACGTGAATTCCACATTTCATTTTCACACAGCGCTCGATGGGTTCGAGTCCCGGATCTCAGCATTCGTTCCGGAAAAGGCTAGGAAAACGTGAATTCCACAGGTCATTTGTGACACGCGAATGGTCAACTTTGCCATTACAAGGGCAGGAATCATCTGTCATCGGCAGGACTTTTAATTTTTACGGCACAAACTGTCAGTATGGTCATTTCTAGGTGTGATTATAGCCAGAGTGATATTTTCACGGCCCGAATTTGTAGTTCTAGTCAATGGACCATTTTCCAACGTGAAAAAACCGGTGTTTTGGCTATGAAACCTTTTAGTACGTGGTACATTAATGTTTTAAAGGCAAATGTTTCCCTGGAATTAGCAACACCAATCTTGAAACCAAAGATTAAAATTTTGAACTTTCCCACTTGAAAGTGACGTCACTGCACTGTGAAAAGAAATAGGGGTAAATGTTTTCTCTGTTGTTATGAAGCATTTTTTAAAAATATGCGTCGGGGAAGTTTCGACTCATAATAAACCTTATCGCCATTATCATGAACCCCTAGGACAGTTTTTCTGCGATGACTGAATTCTACAACGATCATCGTAGAACAATATCAACATGTTTTTTTTTTTTAAGCTGGCTTCTCCTTCTTTGGGAGCCTTTACTTCGCCGGGCACCAAGTTCACGAGCCATTTTTCTAATCTCTGAAAAAATAAATAAATAAAAAGGCGAGGGACTATTCACTTTAACCAACACAAAAAATATCTAAACGAAAAGGCAGAAGTTGGAGAATAGACTCCTCCTTACTTCTTCTAAACACTGGAAGGGGGTGAGGTGGGTTCTAACCTTCTTATTTGTTATGAGTCGAATAACCTTTGAAAAATCGAACCTCGCTACCCCATCGTATACTTCAGCCTCTTTTTACAATGTTGTGACGTCACATCCCTATTTTTCATCTTTTCATTTTTCTGCATGGGAGTGGGGCAAAAAAGTTTTAAAATGTTTTTTCGTGATCACTTCACCCTACTTTCCACGCATTTTAATTTTTTTTTTTATTTTTCCGGAAAATGGTCCATTGTGGTACGACATAGGGCCCCCAGTTCGGCCATTGTCAAGGCACGAATCGTTAATTTAACCATTTTGCGGACGCAAATAGTCAGTTTTGACAGTTTTATGGTGCGAAAAATAGTTCATCAAGCCATTTGTATACGTATAGGGTGCGAATGGTCATTCCTAGGACACACATTGTCAGTATGGCCATTTATATTATTTCTTACGAACGATAGCCAACGTAAAAGATGTGTGGAGGTTCCGTATGAATTGAGATTTTCAAACACAACCGTGAAATTGGTTGACTCCCTCATCGGTCCCGAAGAAACCGAAAGCAAAGTGTGAAACAAAACATTTTGCGAAACTGAATTGGGATCTGATAGCGTGCTTTTTCTTCCTTCGTTAGGCCCTTGGAATTGGAATCGGAATAATTCAAATTGAACGAGTTCTTCTATTTCCTGTACATATACATATTTCTGAGGGCGAAAAATGGCACAAGAAACTACTCCACGAGGCTAGGCTTTACTATTTTGTAGGCTAGACTATCTTCCTTGGTGTAATCATAAGTATATGACCATAAAAATACCGCTCCTTCAAGGAAGCGCGAAGTTAAGGTGTAGCACCCCCCCCCCCCCCAACAATGCTCCCTGAAACTGTTGCAAAAAAATTAGCGGTTCCTTTAAAGGTTAGCCTGGATGAATGAACATTGTGAAACAAAAACTATCGCCCATTCTAATAATTTTGATTTATACACATATTATCGAACAATTAGGGCTATATTAGGTGAAAAAAATACCTACGCTGTATTTTTCATAAAAAGTGACGTTTCGTCGGCCAATTCACCGACCTCACCAGGCAACGAAAAAGGAAGTTAAGTCAATAACATTCAAATGTTCATGGTTATTGGTGAATGTTATTGACGGTGCCTGATGAGGTCGGCGAATTGGCCGACGAGACGTCGCTTTATAAGAAAAATACAGCGTAGGTATTTTTTCCGCCTAATAGCCCTAATTGGTCGATAATTTGTGTAATAAATCTGGATGAATGAATTTTACTTATGAAAAATATTTGGAAAATTCGTCATGCGTACTGCCTGCCAACAGAAATTATTGTGAATTTTTAAGAGTTTTAATTCTCTCAGCAGGATTATAGAGAAAGGCTGATGGCCGCCTCGTTCGTGACATTACCAACCATTTCAAGTTATTCTCTTTTTCACGTGTTTTTTCAACTGTAAAATTGGCTCCTCTGCGGATCACATTCTTCTTCAGAAAACATTCTTCTTCCCTTTTCACAATAGTTTTCCTGTAAATATTATCAATGATATCTTACCGAACAGTGAAACGGTCATTGAGTTCATGAGTTGACCAATGTTGTTGTTGAGGTGAGGCCTGAAAGCGGGTGGTGGTAGGGGGGGGGGCGATGGTCCAACTAAAAGAAATGATTGACAGGTGCAACAATAGTCTTTGTTTTCTTTGAAACATTACAGATTCTCCACACAGATCGAATGATCGGGGGGGGGGGGTGGAGAAGACGAAGGAGAGGCTGTATCGGTGTGTATGGTGTGAAGGAGAAGGTAATGGAAACCAAGGATTTCCTCGGTTTAAAAAGGAGGGACATTAAAAAAAAATTAATGACTCAGTTTTTCCCCCTCCCATTTTGGAGTTTTCTGCTCGATTCAATAGACATTATGATAACTTCGGACCGCATTTCTCATCAACCAATAGTGTTATGCTTCCAAATCCGGTTAGTCTTATAGATTTTTTATTTTATTTCGCTCTATCTCTCTCATCAAATACCAACCACTTTTTTAAAGGGCAGTTGCGGTTTCAAAAATTCAACTCTAAGGGTATAACTGAGGGATGCAGACGGAGCGCTACAGTCGTTTTTCAATCAATTTCCAATTCCAACAAAGCCCAACCTCCTCAGTCGATTTGACTCTTATTTGAGATTCTTTAAATATTTCAATTTCTAAGTTGTTTGAACCATGTAGTGGTAAACGGACTACAACGGGGCGTTGAGTATAACTAACTACAGGAGAGCAGGCGCTTGGTGTCTGCCACGCCCCGGTAAACCTCCAGCTTTATTTGCATGTTCGCGTTAATTAATTCGCGCAGCCTCAGTATCACAGGAGAAGAGATAGACCCAGCCCTTTTAGCTGGGTTTCAGGTCCAAAAGGGAGAGGAGGAGTTAATGACTTGATTGGCGTAAATTTCACTGCAGTCAGGTGAGTGTGTGGGCTCACTGATGAAATGGTTCACAATTTGAATGTATTTGATGTAGGATCACCAAAACCTTCAATTTGATAATTTTTTACAGAATAAGTTTCACTCAAAATTAATAGTTTTGAGGATTAAACTCCAGGGAAATTGTGAAAGAAGAACGGCGTACGTACTCATTACAGAAGTCCGAGGCAGAACCTTAGCGAGAATAGAGAGGGGTGCCCCTTCCTCATTGATCCCATGCAAATCCCACGGGACTTGGGAACAACCTACCGGCGTAGGAAAAAGGGGGTACATCCACCCATTGGTCACTTACCTATAAGTAGGTGAACCAAAAAAAAAAAAGGATTTGGAAGTACGACGAGCTCGCCTCTTTTCCAACAGTTTCAACTCGCATCCAACATTCGTCTCGTGTCATACTTCTTCATCAATTGGGTGGGTGGTTAATTAGGCTCAGAGCCGAAATGGAGGGAGTCGGGAGTAAAACCCACCGTTGCACACAGACCCCCTTTTCGCATCCCGCCCCCTTCCATTCTTGGTCATCCCCCCACACAAGGTTGCTTTCGTGTGAGTTGCGGACTATAGCCGTGGACTGTTGGGGAATCACACCCTCACCCTCTCTCTCACTCCGCGCCACGCCGCCCCGCACTCTCTCGCACTCATTCCGTGTCGCCCCCGCCGGCTTTACTTCCCTCCCGCGCCATCCCTAATTTAGTGTAAGCCTTAACGCCGAGCATTCGACACTGGTCTGCTTGATAGAGGGGCTTTTTATGAGAACACATTTTTTTCCCGTGCTCTGTCACTATCTAAAATTAATTCGACATTCCCAAAAATATGAACTGAAAAAGCATAAGTGGATGTCGTGAGTGATCGTGCATTCGGTGGTGCGTGTTTTGGTGCACTTCGTACCTGTTGAAATACAATTTTGAGTGAGTAAGACTAAACGCATTTTTTTTATCCACATTTTAATTTATTTTCATTTCCATTAATTTATATTATAAATTACTTAGCCTTCGCCCTGTAAAAAATTGTTGAATCAAGTTCAAAGGGCATGTGCCCACTGTGAAGCCGGTCTGTAAAAATGATGCGAAAGGGAGGGATGGGAGATAAACATTGTCAACTTGTAAGTATAAGCTAAAGAAAAAAAAATAGGAAAGGTGGAATGAATGTGACGAATGAATGAAGAAAAAGTGTGGCGGGGGATTGCTTCTACGACCTTAAGGGTTGTGCTGAAAGGGAATGCGGTGATGACCATGGCGGTGGTGGGGGGTGGAGTATATTTTGGGGGTTGAATGGAGCAAGCTGGTGGCGTCTAGCCTGCTCAACTCATTCTCCCCCCTTAGGATTTTTTTTGTGACTCTTCACTTTTTTTGGTGTCTCAAAATTTGCCGGTCTGAACTTTGACTCCCCCCCCCCCCATTCATATTTGATCGTCCATCAACAGATTAGCTCTGAGATTTTAGTGAATTCTGCGAAGCGCATTATTTACATTTAATCTTTTTTTATTATAGATACGTATTTATATTTATTAAAAAAGAAAGTAATTTATTTATTATAACACAGCATACGAAATTATAACAGAACAGAAGGAAATTGTTATCCACATAAAACGCTTCACATACGTTTCTTCGGTCATTTGAGTTATTGTTTCATGCTGTAGTCGTCGGAGTAATGTTGGAGTCAACGGTTCACCGCCACAGAAAATAGTTGTGACCATCTGCGGTCGGGCACGCGGTATTTTTTTTTTTTTTTTTTTCATAATTCCCTTTTGTTATATATCCAAGTGGTACATATATCCTAATTTGGAATCTGCATAACTTTCATTTATTTGTTCATCATCACAGTCGTCTTGCCGTCCGACTCTTAGCGGTTTTTTTTTTTTTTTTTTCTAAGGAATATTTCCTACTTTTGCGTCCCATCTCTTCATATTTCCACTTAATGATAACATCCTCACTTTTGTGGTACAGGTATACGAAAACATTAAACAGCTGACAATCAAGAGCCGAAAAACAGCTTTGATTGGTTAAAAAAGCAGCACTTTAAATGTTTTCTAGCGTCTCAGCAGAAAAAATCCGGCGTGCCGGCCTTTTTTAAATGCCGATAAATTTCTATGTATATCTCTACACTCGCCCTTTTGCATTCGATCTAGCGTTAGTACAATGAACAATAGGATTGTTCAAATGTTGTCCTAGCACGTTTATAAAACGCTTGGTTTGTGTTAGGGAATACTGTCGTGGCACGAGAAGAGGGCGTTCGGTATGCTCTAAAAACGTTTAGAACATTCCTTTTAGCGCCTTCTGAACCTTGTACTAGGAAAGGAGCGAGTTAGATTAAGACTTAAAAGGAGGAGATGTGAGGGGGGGGGGGTAGATTAATTAGGAAAACAACGTGGATTTCATTTAATTGTATTTTCTTGGATCAAGGGTTAACAAACCCACATTCACTCACCTCCGCATTTTCACCACATCGTTTTTCCAGGGTGTTTCACTCCCCTAGACAAAGTGTGCCTTTTTTTTGCTCAATGTAAATGGTGGTGGGGGAAGTGCTTTCTCTCTCATCCTGAGGTATAATATCCCGGAGGCGGCAATAGACGCAGTCTCCCGATGCAAATCCCGCCTCCGCGTCCTGTGGGTACCACCCTCGAAGCACGCAGGTCTTTTAAATGAGAGAGAGGGGGATGTTCCCCTCTCATCCCTTGAGTTTGTCCCATAGTCTGCCTCTTTTTTTTCCTTTTTTTTTTTTTTTTTTTTTTTAGTGTTTTTCCCCTTTTTTTACCACCCCCTCATGCAAATCAACCCCTAGGGCTCTTTAGTTGCACGGACCCAAGTTCCTAAGACACAAAGCCTGTGATCGTTTGAAAAAAATAAATGATAATAATTTTCCAAAAAGCAACCCCCCTCCCCCTCACGTTAATTAAATAGAGTGTAAAATATGTAAATCACTATCAAGGACTACTTCATCAGCTATAAAAACTTCATTTCTCTCCTTTCGCGGGGAAAACTATTTCTGGACCGCCTCCGCCTCTTCTTCACCAAAACTGACTAAAATCACACAAGTGAGTTACAAAACCCGTCCTAACAGTTTACACATTTATCTTCATCTCTCCGAGCCCTTTTTCTCCCCGACTCTTTTATTTTTTCCATTTCAATGCTCTTTATAGTGAACCCTTTTGCGGTTAGTTTTGACAAATATTTTTCTTGTGTTTTCATTTTCATTCTGCTTTGTTAAGTTCATTCGCCATTCCCTTGTATATTTCAAAGTGCCCCCGAGTCACACCACTCCCCCCTACCATCATCATTCATGGCAGTTAAAGGTGTTCGTTCTTCAATTTGAAACCGCTGACCTTTTCCGTGGAAATATAAGTCTTTCTTCGTCTCTCCACGTAGTAAATTTTGCGTACCTACCATTCGGTTAGGTTTACTGGACTGATGATGAGGATCTTAGGGAGAGTTTTCAGAAGATGGTACAGCATCTTTCGTTTGTCAATATCTAAACATTCTCTCAATGAAGCACCATAAATGCCGGGAGTACAATGATGTTTCCAAGAATACTGAATTTAAAGGAATACTGCCCCGGGCAGACCATTTCCATCAAGACGGGTGGAAAATAACTGGCCCTGAGCCGATTTTTTTTTTTTTTTAAGAAATTGGAAAAAGCTACTCACTAATTTTAACTCATGTGAACTGGTGCATGGCTTTCATACACAGTTCCTGTTTTCGATTGACTTTTCACTTCCCCAATATCCCATCATTGGGACGAGACATCTTTGTCCACGAGTTCTCATATAGGTAGACCAAAAGTGAGATGATAAAACGCAAACGATCGTGGATTTTTTACGAGCCCATACACCTTCCCCCCCCCCCTTGGAAGTGTTTGTGGTTGGACGAATTGGAAGACGCATTTGAAGTTGAGGCCCGTTATTTCAACCAAGACAGTGCATCCAAGTAATGTCACATCTCCGTTTCAGCATCCCAGGCCTCTACTGCAGCTTACCGTCCTATGCTTCGGAACTTGCCCTCGTAACCGTCGACGGACCTGGTCATGGGAACTGTAATTCAGTGGCCACTGGGGCCACATAATTACAATAATAAGTCTGTTCCCTTTTTTAGCGAATGCTCCACTTTGAAGAAAATCGTCAGGTTTCATTTAGTTTTCAAAATAAGTCAACGAGATCACATGGTTTTCTACACTATAGTGCAGCACTAGCAAAACAATGGACCGGGCCTGTAGAGTGATTTTTGCCAATTTTAGGGTGTGAATAGCCAGTTGAGCCATTTTCACAGTGCTAACAGTATGGCCATTTCTAGGGCGCAAATAGTCAGTGTGATATTTTCAGAGCACAAATCGTCAGTTTTGCCTTTTCAGGGTCCGAACGGTCAGTTTTGTCGTCTTTAGTTCGGGAATTACTAATTGAGCCATTCTCAAGGTGCGAATCACCTACTTAGGTATTTTTAAGGTGGAAATTGTCAGTTTTGCCGATTTTATGGCTGGAATTCTCAGTTTGGCCACTTTTAGGACCATACAGTCAGGTTTGCCATTTTTCCAATAATAGTACATCAAGGCAATGACATTTTTGCCATTTTTGAAGCAGGAATTTCCATTTTGTGCATTTTCAGCAAATTGTCAGTTAATTCATTTTTACGGCCCTTTTAGTCACAGTTCAGGCATTTTTTTTAGCGGAAATCACCAGCTGGGCTATTTTTATCGCACAAATAATCAGAGATCAGCTATTTTCAAGGCGCGAATCGTCAGTTTTGCTATCTTCACTTCCCAAATGGTCAAGTCAAGGCGTGAATGCTCCGTTTGGCCGACATTTGGTGCGTGAATTGGTCGATTTTGAAATTCAAAGGACAGGAATCATCTGTTGTGTCTTTTCCCAATAGTCAGTTTAGCAGTTTTTAGAGCGCAAATAGACCGTCAATCCAAGACGTTAATGGTTAGTTTGGTCATTTTGGACACACGAATGGTCCATTTTAATGGCGGGATTAATGATCTTTCGGGAATTTTCAGGGACGCCCGAATCGTACGTTTAGCCATAGTCACTTAGTCAGGGCGTGTCAAGTCAGTTTGGCTATTTTTAGAGCACAAAAAATAGTAATTTTAACTATTTTCAAGACCCGAATCATCAGTTTTGCCATTTTGGGGCTCGATTACAGTCAGCCTATAGCCGTTTTTATGGTGGGAATTGCTATTTCAGCTAGTTTCAGGCAGCAAATGGCTGTCAATCCATTTTTAGTACAGCAAACCACACAATTTCTTAGGCCTCACCCTTGAGAAAATCCTGAATCAGCGCCTGGTGAGTGTTATATGAGTACCGCTGCTTAGCGGGGCTAAATATAACTTATAGGGTCAAACAAATCTGGGTTTCACTTTTTCTTTAGTTTGTTTTTTTAGTTATTTATTTTATTCATTTATTTTTATTTTCTTTATTTGTTATTTCTTAACTATGCTGAGCTGAAGTGTTCTGGGAGGGGTTCTGACCTCCAAAGCCCACCCAGCTGCAGGACAGTAGGTGAACTTGACATATTAACCCCTACCCCCACCATTACCCTCACTCATTGCTGTAGTGAGAACACTCAGAACTGTGAGTATATGTAACGATTTGCAGGACATTGTTGTTAGTTCTTATCACAATAACTATATTGTTCATAAAATTTTAGTTTATTTTAATTGGAATCGATTTAATTCAACTTCAACGCCGTGTAGGCTATCCGTAAACCAAGGAAAATGTGGAATAATTCTCACCGAAAACTGACGGATTTATAGGTTCAAAGCGATGATGTTTTTGGCCCAAAAAAATCGCCCGGCACCTCCCTCTCGCTCTCCTAACAGCCTTTCCTGGGACTAATTTGAAAATAAGGGGAGGATGTTTTAAATCATCTTGAGATGTGAAGTGAAAAACGTGTATATATACCGGGAGAATTAAAGAATCGCTAGACGAGCTGATTTATTAGTCGCTTTTAATAAATGAATGAATAGGACGGCGTCCTCCTGAGAAAAAAAATTGTGTATTTTCGTGATTCGCTTAATTTAGCAGAGACCCCCCTCCCTCATCATAGTGAAGTAAATCAAAAAGTATGCCCCCCCCCCCCGACACCTCACCACTTATTTTGTCACTCCTAGAAATTGTCTGATTGGTGCAATTTTTCCAAATAAAATTTACGGTTAACTCTGGTTTATATGAAAAAGAAACATTTTTTCCATTAATCAGCGTGACCCGACCACGCATCTGCGGGTCATTTTGTTGTGTTTATCTTGTCTGAAACTTTTTTATGTACGTAAATAGATTCCAAGTAGACGGCGTTTTGTTTTATAGACGATGAGCACTAAAACCTTACATTTTATACTTGGTATAAATTACGTTTACGTCTCCCACCTTATACTCGTTTTGAACAAATTTCTCGTTCATCTTAAATTTTGTTCAAATAAGGGGAGCCTTGTTTATATCCAAAACCCAATAAAAGGTCCAGCTGCCCCCTCAATAGCTCTCCCTCCTCGCACTCATATGTGTATACGCTTCTCCCAGAGTAAAATATTTCTAAAAGCCTTTTCACACAACAGAGGGGCAAACGCCCTCCTGGGCATAGGTCATTCATTAATTATCTTTAATGATTCGAAAAGATGTTTCGGGTTGGGGAAGGGGGAGGGTGGCATTGCTTGTGGATGACAATAGTTGTCATTTGGATTCCCCCCTGCTTGGCCGCTAAACTTTCTGTACCTTGAGACTTCCTATTGTTAGAGGTTTTTGACAAATATGAATGTTGATAGAGTTCGTTATACTTATTTATAGTTATTCATTTCGCTTTTTTCATTTTTTTCTTCTTTTTTTCCAGACACCTACTTTTACAACTTTTTTTCTTAAAAGGGAATGCAACCTATGACTCATCTTCAGTAGCTTGACATAAATTACAAGGTTTGCCTATTTTTATTTCTTCATGACTCATTATTTTGACCAAAAAACAAGTTGAACTTTGCCCGGTCAAGTAAATTATCTGGAGAGGTATGTGAGTTTATTTTTCCATTAAAAATCACACAAAAATCTCATTCTTGTTAAAATCAGACGAGTGAAAAAAGGTAAGAGAGAGGGTACTAATGACGCTTTTGAATTCAACCGTGGAAAATCTTATAATTTGCGTTTTTGTCCAAATGGTTGACTTTCAGGCGAAGGGTTATCAAAGAGAGCGTTGAGGGTGAGAAGCATAAAAGGACTGTGCTGGTGTTTCAGAGGCATAAATCAAAGTCAAAAAGTGTAGATTTTCTGCTTAAAAGGAATATTGTCACGCTTCAATGTTTCTCACAAGAAATTTCATGTTTTCCATTAGTTAAATGAGCAATCCCTCTCGTTCGCCGGCAGTCACCCCTTCCCCACGATAAATAATTTATTTTCTCTTTGGAAACTTGGGAGAGTTTTTGGCTCTTGGGGTAAAGTTGATATTATATATCTTTCCAATCATATATGAAACTTTATGAAAAAGACGCAACCCCTTCGCCCTACTTCCCCCGCCACTGTCCCAGCCCTTCAATATACAACCCCCTGGGAAGAAAATAAACTCCGGCAAATAAAAGTTCTACCAGTGACGAGCTTGGAAAAAGGGGTAGGGCCGGGTTCGAAGGGATGAGGACCGTGAAGGGGGGTAGCGTAGATTCCCCGACGAGATGCTCCGGTCCGAAAAGCTAATTGCTATTACTCTTCTCAGTTTTATTTGTTTGTTGTTCGCTGCTATACTCGTGGCAGAGCCGTGGGGGTGGAGAAGGGCAGAATGAAGTGTTTTGTTGGTACAAGCACTAATTGGTGTAGACTCTTGGAGAAAAGACGACGAGTGTGTGTGTTAGTGCATTGAGTGTGGAAGTGAGGAGAGCGAGGAAGCCGGCCAGTTCCAAAGGCGTACAAACACACACAACGCATGCTGCTTTACTTGTATTTTCCTTTCCTTTCCTTTTTTTTTTTCTCTCTCTCTCTTCTTCCTCGTTCTTTTTTTACTCTTTTGTAAAGCATTAGTCATTCCTTACTACCCCTCCCCTCTCATCTATTCACATAACAAATCTGGAGGGTTGGATCGATAGCCTTGGACCCCCCTACTATCTTCCTGGAAAGTTTTACCTATCGCGTGGATTAAATGCGTCCTACAAGTCCTAAGGTGACCTTTTTTGCGTTCCAATGAAAAGATGTTTGGTTGAGGGGTCTCAAAAGTAAAACTATAAAAGGGAAGAATATGTCCTTTTTTCCGCTGCTGTAGCCTTGGTTTTTAATTAAAGAGAGGAGAAAAAGGTGTTAAAGGATATAGTAGGAGAGGAGCAGTTAAAACTTAGTGAAGCCCGGAAAAACAACACTAAGGTGTAGGTGGGGGGTTGTTTTTTTTTTTTTTTTTTTCTCACCCCTGGATAGTTTAGAAGAAAAGTCTGCGGCGGTTCGGCATATGGGGAAAGAAAACCCGGATGGAGTGAGTGGTTAAATGAGGGAGGGGGAGTCGACACTGTGCACAAGCGACTTGGGGCTTTCACCCCAACTTATAAAAATGGGGTAAGCTTCTAAAGGGGTGGTGTGGATATTGCTCCGATGGTGGAATGAGAGGTGAAGAGGAAAAAGCATGGGGAGGGGTGTGAGAGGGGTCTGGGATTAACAACCCCGCACTTTTCCTCTTTTCCATAACGGTGACGGGACATGGTTGTGGCGAGACGGGGCACGGGGGGCGCTCCCCCACAGCCCTCGTCACACAGTCTAATATACTTAAGACGACGGATCGATGCGACCCCTAAGACTTCCCCCTTGTCGTCCACCCTGGGCCGCGGACTTTTCCTGCACACAACCCCTCTCTCCCTGCCCATCGACCATTCTTCAAACTCCCTTCACCACGGGCTTTCATCCACTCATCGTAGACATCCTTTCTATCTCTTGTTTTCCTTCTTTTTCCATAAAACAAACACACATTGCAATTCTGTTACGGCTGATGGGGTTGTACAGCATAGCCTTTCAGGCACCTTATATAAAACATGGTTGGATTTTGAATAGCATGGATTGGTGTTAGCAGCGTTTACTGCACACACGAATAGCCGCACATTCAAAAATTAACATGGACCGTAAGTAATCCTCAAGAATGGCAATCGTATAACGCACTCATGAATCACCAACCATTTGCTGTGCACTTGTGCTGTAATGATTCGTTTTAATTTGAGTAATAGTGGGCTGTCTCTCGCTTCATTATGTAAAAGTCAGAAATCGGAATATTTCTAATCACCAATGGCCATTTCAGGGCCAATCAAATACCATGGCCTACGGAATTTGCAGGCTCATAATTCTGAATCAATGCTGAGACCTTGCCAACTTGCACTTTTTCTCCTTAAAAGAGTGGCATTTTGCGAAATCGCGCGGAACGCTGATGGTCTTTCGTTTATAGGAGGCACAAAATAGATTTTTGAATGCTGAAAATGCCCATAGTTTGACTGGCCGAAATACTCCCAGTCGTAGGGAGTCCAATCCAGCCTGTATTGGTAGAACTTGGACCTTTCTGGCGTTTGCGTTGTTTGCATAGTAGAGGAATGATATTATTTAAAATCAATTTGAATGAATATCATCTTTGGTATTGGTCTTGACTTTAATTTATTTCTCTCGGGAATCCTTGGAAATCGTTATATAGGTTCCTCCCTGGTTGTTGCAATATCTCCTCATTTGATAAAATGTGTTTAAGAATAGTGTTTTTGCCACGCGTGTTATGCGGTATTTGAAAAGGGCATAAGCGCACGGAGTAGACAAATACATCACGCATTCTTGATCTGTGCGACCTTCTTGATGGAACTGGGGCGGCTGTGCCGAGTGTAGTAACAAAAGTCTGAAGTAAAGTGGCAACATGTGAGAGAGAGAGAGTGAGCGAGAGAGAGAAGAGAGAGTGAGAGTGAATCCTCGAGCTTGTGTCAAACAAAGGATTCAACGGAGACAAAGTTGTGGGTGGGCACTTGTTGATTTCTCAGTTTATACCAAGCTGAGGATGAAGTTACAACCGACACCTTCAGAAGAAACACACCGTTCTAGTGTTAACGCAATACTTTTTTTATTATGCTTGTAGACTCTTTTGTAATATTGAAGAAGCCGCAGTATTGCTTTGCTACTTGAAAAGTATAACTCTGCTCTGTGAACAAACCTCTGAGGTCTGCTGTAGGTCAGGAGGAACGACTGCGATGAAGTGCGAGGAATTAGTTTCCATGCCCACTACTTTTACTCTACATATACTGAATTTAATTTCTGAATATTGAATTATTCTCGTCTCAAACAAGAACAGAAGACTACCCAGTCCTATAGGTGTCATTACTTATTTGAAGCCGTGTTCATAAGAGTCTTTTCTGAAGAAAACTGGCTCAAAGGAGGTCTCCCAAATGCCTTCTTTCCTCTCCCGTCGCCACACCAGGCCATCTTCTTTACCCAACTCCCCTTAATGTACCCATTAATCCCAAAAAGTGGGCACATTTTGAGCGGTTGACTGCACAATAGGCAATAGCCACCCCCTCCCCGCAGACAGCATATAATTTCACTCTTCTTTTCAACCCAAAGCTTCGTCGATGAGCTATTTTCATACATGGCATCAACTTGGGGTGGGATCCGTGGACCTTTTGAACAAAGAAAAAGAAGAGATTGAGCAATATGGGAAAACTATAGGAAATCCTTTCTTTTTTCCCTTTTACCCTTCTTCTCTTCACGCTTACTATTCACCCAACTCACATAGCCAAACCATTCCGTTCCTGCCAAAACCTCCTGTAAACTCTTTTTTATTGTTCTGTTGATGACTATCGACCACCTTTAAAGAGAATGGTTTTGAGGCATCATTTATTCGTGCTCGAAACTGTAGCATAATATACAACATTGCCTCGCTTGTCACCATAGTTGTAATTGATTAAACGCTGTGGATTATTTTTACAGGGGTGAAGAGGGCGCGTGCACTCTTGACACGAGAGATTGCCTCTAAGTCAGTTAAACCTGGAAGAGATGCAAATGTAGGTACCCCTCCTCCCTCCCCTGTTTTTTTTTCATCCAAATGAAAATTATTTAAATGAACTGGATGAGAGGTACCTTCCGTATAGCCCGTGCCTCGAATTTTGACATTAAAATAAGTTACGCGACCCTCCTCCCCCCTTTTTGGAATAAGGTTCAGGTGTGCTCCCTGGAACGCGACGAGATATACCCGGTGCATCATCTTTGAAGCATATGCTTATTTTCCTCAATATACTTGGTCCGTGCCTCTTGGCCTGCACCTTTCAGAAATTTGCATTCCCTTCTTCACTGTTCAACGATATGGGGGACTTGAGCACGCTTGAGGGGGGGGGGGCCTATTGACACACAGATATCCATTTATTTGAATTCTTCAAATAAATCGTTTCCTACTCACAATTATTTCGTGGAAACCACAATTTCTGCTCTGTACATTCCCCAAAAACTTCAATGGATAAGTTTTGAAATAATTTGGTTGAACCGTAGAAGTATGTGTGCCAAAGTTTCCGCCCTCGCTGGGGTGCGTCCGATCCCCGTCTGATTCCAATTTCGGCCGCTCGTCACCTTCAGAGTTATCAGCTTCAACTAAAATCAGATAGCGAACCAACATGTTACAATTACTTTACCCAATTTCGTTTGAGAAATCGTGGACTTGGAGGGTTTTTTACGTCATGTGGTAACAGTAAAAGAGGACGATTGAAAATGAGTAGGTACTACATATACATATACTTTTTTCCGGCTCCGCCTTTTTCTTTCTGCTTTATAATGAAATATCAAGGCAGATCGGTATCATTCACCCCTCCCTCCACCTCTTATTCCCCTCTTTAACAATTGACTAACGGTTACGTAACTCGAATCTATTCGTTTCAAAAATGAATTCTTCGGAACCCCCGAAGGGAACAATATGACGACACTATTCATAATAAGGGCGAACAGTGAGAGAGATAGAGAGTGTGAGCTGCTTTTGAAAGGGAATGTTTATTGGGGCGCGGTCCTGAAAAAAAAAAAAAAAAAAGAAGAAGAAGAAAAAAAGTACCACCCCTGACGAAGGGTAACGATTCGAAACGACACAGTATGCTCTAAAAACCCACCTGACTAAAAGTTTGATCACTCTGTAGCTCTAAATAGAGGTTTTTTCTGTATAAATAAAAACAGTTTAAGGAAATGAAAAAAAAAGGCCGACTTTTAAAAGGGATGAAAAGACCGCCTCCAACTCTCCGTGTGTCTGTGTTCAAAAAAGGTGGGGGATAGCCGACGGGGGAACAACAAAGAAGACACATCTGAAGTTTCAAAGTTTAATGCCCACTATAATTGTCTTTAGTGCTTTTCCAGCCTCTTCCGGAAGGGGTGGGCTTCTAGCTGTAAACCATTAACGATGTCTTAAGACTCCCGTCTTACCCATCACATTCCCCATCGTATTTTTATACGTCGAACACAGAGTGAGATTTCTTTCGGACGCCTCATTTTGAGCTATATCCTTAAAACACAAAATTGTTACGCCGGGAAAAAAGTAAAGTGGGTGAAAACGAGGTGGGGGAAAATTATGAAAAAGTCTGTAACAAACCCTTCACTTCACTCCCAAGCAAACTCTTATTTTTTTCTTTTTCTTCTTCTTTTCACCAACTCCTCGACCCAACAATTAACTCTTTCCTTATTTTATATCGACTCACGAGAGCTTCTGTCAGCACGAACGCTCAGTCCCCCTCCCCACTCTCCCACTCTTCCAAGGTTCTGAATCGGCACAGGGTGGAGGTAATAAGTTCATTCGAAGACTTAATTACTCTCGCCAACAGAGCTCTTGCCTTTCACCCCCCCCCTCAACCATACCAACCTTCGGTTACACACACACTCCCTTCTCTGACACTTTTCTTTTTGGTATCAATTCGCCTCACCCCCCACCACCATCAACAACATTTAGCCCCACAAAGCACTCCTTTCCACGTGAAAGAATAGTGGTTTTAACCTTTCTTTTTTTTTCTGTTTTATTTGTTTATAATTTTGATGTCTTTTGATGTGAGAGGGAAGAGAAAAAATAATAAATGTACGATAATTGAAAAAAAATAATTTAGGAATACATTTGGTTTACAAAACGAAGAAATTCAAATATTCAATTATTACGCGAAGAGCTTACTGTTGTCAAAACTTTTCCTAGCAAGAAGCCACACTATTGGCCACTAATATGTGGTCAAATTTTTCAAGCAAGGTCTCACAATAGTTGTTTTTCATGCAAACACGGCGCAACAACGATGAATTTGTGGTTGATAGAAAGGTGGAAAAGGTGACAGTGACAGTAGAATGTGACCTCTTCATTCTTTCCTGTGTATATAGCCTCAACACGATATAAGAGGGCATTTGTCCCTCTTTTCTCATTTTCCTTATGGTCTTTTCCCCTCTCTTGGTCCAGAAAGCGGGGGTGGTGTGTGCGTATACGGTTGTGGGATAAAGGGTGTGCGGTGAACAAGTGTTAGAAATGGTGAGGGGGGGAGTATTGTATCGGTGGTGTTTCCTGGCTGAACTTTAGGTTGTACAACACGGGTTTGTGTTGAGGGAGGCAACAGGTGACTCTCCCGTCTCTTCGGTCGTCAACCGTATATAGTTGTATTTTCTTTGTGCCCCCTTTTTCTCGTGTAGAGTCAGTGTAGAGTCAAACACAAGACTGTTTCAAAAAAAGTATTTTTTCCTCCAATTTTTTTTTTTTTTTCAATGGGATGTAGCGATTTTTGTAGCATTGGGTGATGAAGTAGGTTTTTCAGTGTTTGTTGAATTTAGTTTATCGCTGCATTGACGTTATTGTTTCAGGGTGAAAATGACTCAACGTTTTCCACTACGGTGTCAAAAAAATGTTTTATTTATAAATAATAAATTTCACGGAACAAGGTACCCCTTCGTCTTCCTCAAAAACCTTTAAAAAATATACGAGTTACAACTTAGCAAAACGCTCTCCCAGTAGTCTCCTCTTTTCTTATGTGCCGAGCGTGTGTGTGGCTTTTTTAAAAGCGACGGAACAGTAATAATAAAGAGCGACGTAAAGGATTTTTACAGTCGGGGCACTTGGCACTTTAACGCCCTGTGATGGTGTGGGAGGTGGGGTCATTTATTCTCCGGTTGAGGTTTTAAGGTTCTTCGAGAAGCTTACTCTCGCTAGAGAGAGGGAGGGAATGTGAGTGAGAGAGAGTGTTTGTGAGAGTTTTGATTGAGACTGTCGTGTTTCTACTGAAAAACAAGCGAAAACAAAATCACTGCTTCATCCTATGTGTATAGGGGTGGGGGGGGGGACTTAGTTGGAATTTTAATCCAGTCCAATATGTGCTCTTCAGGACGTGGGTGGCGCATGATTTTTAACGATTTTAATTCATCCTCCTCCCCCTCCACCAAACCACAACATAAGCCTAAAAAGAATAAAAAACTTTTCTCTCTTTTTTTTTTTCATTTATGGATGCTTCCACGCTAGCTTTCTATATTTGTACCAGAGTCGTACGAGCTATCTTTGAAAAAAGAACGTACCTTTGTATCACCCACACAGCAACATTTCGAGTTTTACGACCTCACCGGCTCCCGGCCATATGTGCCTTTTCCATCCTCCCCTCGGGCCTTTAATCCTCGATTAAAACATTCTAATCCTCGAATCCCTTCTCCAAGTCTTCTTCTTTTACTTGAATAATGTAGAAAAACCTGTATGGTAATTTTTTATAATTTTTTCCCGAAAAAAAAAAAAAAAAAAAAAAAAAAAAAAAAAAAAAAAAAAAAAACGTCCTAAACAGTGTAAATCATGAGAGGAATTAGCCTGAGTCACAACTTTGGCCGCGTCAGTTATAGTTTCGGGACTGAAGGGGAGGGGATCTCTTCCGAGACTATAAATTTAATCGAACACCATGCGTCACCTTCCGAGACTCCACCTAATTAGTTCTATACATTTATTTTTTAAAGAAAAAGTCTCCGATATCACGGTTTCCGTTTGGAATTATATATGTGTAGTAGTATATATTTTAAATAAAGTCGTAGAAGAAGCGGATCTTCTGATTTTAAAACCTTGTTTATTCACACCTCACAGCCCCCTTCACCAATAACCCACCCCATTCACCTTAATTTTTCGCGAAAAGTTGTCAAGGGCGATAATAACGTGAAAATGAAAAGAAGAAAAACACAGTTTTATCGATATGAATCTTGATACTTATTCTTCAAGTCGGGGCGCCAGACGTCTTTACGAGTTTCAATATGTTTTGTCTCCTTTCTCAAAAATTGATGTGAAATTAAAGATTTCGGGAAGGGTTTGAGTGAAGAGGGATTTAACGGAAAATAACACTATTTTTTTGTATCCTATGTGATGGTAATTTTTGATAAATCAATGCGAAGGGTCTAAAAAGAAAAACTAGGAGCCAAGATGAGCCTATAGATAAATGAACTTTTTGCTTAGCGTATTTGGGCTGGTCTCATTCGATTAGATATTCATTCCTCTCTCCTACCCTCCGATCAAGAAATCCTCCCAAAACTGATTCAGAAGGGGTGAAACAACCCTCTTTTCTTTTCTCCTATTCGAAGTGAGGGTTTGTCACACTTGTATAGGTACTATCTTTTTTCCGTACCCTTTACCTGGAAAAAACCGGGTTCAAAGTCTCCTTATATGATGAATTTAGGTAAACTGTCTTTTCGTTGGGGAAAACAACAGAATTGTCCCTTCCTTGGAGTCGAGGTCGCTTGCTCAAAAACGTCATCAAAAACACATCTCAAATCCCATCCAGGTGTGGTCACCTTTCCGAATTTCAGGGACATTTTCTCCCTACTACGATAGTGCAGAGAGGTTTGAGACAGACGTGATTTAAGGGTCTCTTGAATGAACCAAGGTCACCCAAAAAACACGGCCCGTTTCAATCTGAAATGCAACAGAGTGCAACGGTCCAGAAATGAATTTTACGTGCGGCCGTTTGTTTCAGCTTATTTTCTCGACTCCAGGGCAACTGTAGTATAAGAGCTTGGTAAACAGAAACTAAATCCCGGAAGTTTGGTTGCGTCTTTATCGGCGTCCACGGCCGATCTTTAATGACCGTCGGTGGATCCTGCTTGGGGCACGTTTTTGAGACCGTTCGAATACTTGTAGGGCCTCTTTAGCTGGCTTGCTAGGACCTTGGAGCCTTGGACATCAAGACTCTTCCTTGGAATTCAGTACTGTCTGAGGGAAAATTCGTGTGGTCCCTGAAAAAACAAGCGCAGGTGGTTAAATAACGAAGGCATCACAGAAAGAACCTCTTCGTACTCTTCTGATCGGAAATTTGTCTCGCAATTTTTGGATTCTCCGCTTGAAAAAAAACAAAAAAACAAAAAAAACAAAGTTCCAGGGGTTAGAACTTCTAGGGATTGGTGCTTTATTGTGTGGTTGGCTCTAGAATGCGTTCATTTTAAGTTAATCAATATAAGGAAAAGAGTGAGGCCGAGAATCGAGCCCTGTGGCACTTTTTTTGTGACTCGTCACAGACTTGCCGCTTTCTATTTGCGGATACCTACTGGTATCGATTGGGCAGATTGCAGATACGAATCATTCAATGAAATTGGCCATCCCACCGATATCGATGTCCTTAACCTTTTTGAGCAGTGTTTCGTGCTCGGCCGTATTAAAGGCCGCATTTTTCTCGTTGAAGGAAGTAACAATCCTTGAGACTAGCAGAACCTGATAATGTTAGAAAGGACGGGGAGGATAGAGATTGGACGATAGTTTCCCATGTCGTTGTTATTTCCCTTCTTCTTTGTGGTTGGAGCTTTTCTGTGGTTTAGAGCTTTGCTGTTTTGGGATCTTTGCTGTGGTTAGAGCTTTGCTGTGGTTGGGGCTTTGATGTGGTTCGAGATTCAATGACTCGACCTTTGTAGCAGTTGGGCCATTTTTTTGTGGTTGAAGCCCCTCGAACCGGAGCCTTCCACTGTCGAAACGAACTGTGCCGCGAACTGGCACAGGCCGGATGATTTTGAAGTAAACAGTCCTCGCAACAATAGCGACGTAGCGCGTCGCCAGCTCTTGGTCTTAGGAAAGGGGCAGAGACTGAAGGAACTGGTGTTTCCCTCCTTTCGTGGGCAAATGTCCGCGAAAATGGTTCTTTATATAGCGATCAAAATCAGGGAAATTGCAGTTTTAGTGAATCAGAATCGCATAAATGGTTTATAAGTGTGCTAAATCCACGTTAATTGGGTATTGCAACAAGTCAAAACTAAGAAAATTGGATTTATGGTGAGCTCGCAAAAACGGGTTTTTTAGCTAGAAAAACTCGCAAAATTGGTGTTTTAATGTGCGAAATCCACGTGCAATTTTTGTGTGAGACCCACCAAAATGGTTGTTCAGCGAATGGAAACCGCAAAAGTAGGTTTTTAATGAGACACAAATCCATAAAAGTGTTTTTTTTTATGAGCCTGGCCCAGAATTTTTTTAATTTCTATTGAGAATAATCCGTGAAATTGGTTTTTGAATGAGACAGCTCCGTTATCTCGTTAGATTGTTTTTTTCATTGTTGTCAATAGGGGTCCATAGACGTACAATATTATTGCACAAACTAGTTTGTGCAATATTTTGTTTCCAAATGTTTACAGAATAAAAATTAGTTGTACATTAAGCCGGCTCCACACATCCGGTATTTGCCAAATAACCGAGCAAAATATTTTTCAATTTTCAGTTGGTCGGTTTCTAGGAAATGCTAGAAATTTATAAGTATTTTGCTCGTTGTTTGGCAAACACCGCATGTGTGGAGCTGGCTTTATATTGTGCAACCCATCAATACAACCCACAAACGTTCAATTTTATTGTACAACCCCTAGTTTGCGCAACATTTACTGTACGAGTATGGGACGCTATAAAGTAATTGAAATATGAGAAATTGGTTTTGCAGTGAGGCAGAGCTGTAAAATTGTTGTTTTCGGAGTGCAAAACCTCGAAAAGTGGTTTTCAGTACAAGACAGCCGCAACATTAGTGATTTAGTGAACGAAGTCCGATAAATTGCTTTATTGCTGAGCCAGGACTTTGGAAAATATTGTAGAAACAAAATCTAGCGAACCTAGAAGACGATTTTAGTTTTATGATGAAATCTGTGGGTCGCGTAGAACAATGCTGTTCTACAATACTGTTCTGTAAACAGTACAGTGTTCGGGTAAAGGGGTATAAGTCAGTTTCTCGTGAAATCGAATAAAATTCGTCATTATCTTATTCTAATAACCCTAACTCACGTCCTTCCGTAACGGTATTACTTGGTAACGATTTGCTTTCCTTGAATACAAGTGTGAAAAGAACTAGTTAAAACGGTTGAACATCGTGTTTGAGTATAGAAGGATATAAGTCCGCTTGTTCCTTTTGACCCTAATTATTTTAATATCTTATTGTGAGACCGAAGTAAAGTTTGGAATGCCTACCATGCCTCCCGGGTATGATCGCATATGACGAAATTCACGACTATGCATCGTGTTTTCAATCCACTGTTTCATTGCTACTACCACTACCCTCTCCCTCCCCATTCAAAGAAGCTTGAAAGCAGTGGGTGAATTTTATTTGGCAGACTGCGTGAGGACCTGAACCATATTCCGTTTAAGACGATGATAACTTGAAAAAGTGTGTCTACAAAACTGAAGTGAACTAATGGAGAACTTGCCTATTTTTTTTATTCGCTCATGGCGTTCTTTGATAGAAGTTATTGAGAAAATAGTATGAAAAAGTAAAAAAATCGCACGGGAAATATTTTTAATTAATTTTCAAAGTAATGAGTTTCGCGATGGAGGGGGTTTTGACAGAAGTGACCTTGTGACGTCGAAACCGCTAGCGTGTTTTGACAGTTGACAGGCTTATCACAAGCAACCGAACCTGAACGCTGGTTTCAGTGCTCTTCAACTGAGTACACAGTTTGGATGCAACAAGGAAAACAACATTTTAGTGCATTTAATTTGTCTGACGAAATAGGACAATAAATAGGAACGCAACACACCAAGGCAAAACAGCGAAGCAATGAACGTGCAAGTATTTGTAAACAGTAAGGTTCTATGATGATTGCAGTGATATTGGATGAGATGTGAAGTGGTTGGGCAGATGGTAGGTGAGGATGGAATGGGAACGTGCCTGAGAGGGGTTGATTGGCGGTTGTGACGTCACTTTTCCAACCCTCGTCTAAGTCGATCAGCCGGTAATTCACGGATGTTTTAAAATTCAATTAAAAATCGCTTCCTGCTCCTATTGAGTTGCGGTTTTCACCATTATCTTTTGTTTTAGCACTACTCTCGGCTGAGAACGAAAAAATAAAATAAAATAAATTTCATGCAAGTTCTCCATTGAAGTAAAAACAGCAGATGAGCTGCCGGTAGGCTAATCGTCCACTGACCAAGTTCGGATTCGTGGTAGTAGGTGCGGGAACTGAGTAGGTCGTGGAATCAGTAGTTGGAATCATCCAACTATCCAAACCTGGTGTCGTCAACAAAGCTACGTAGTAATTTTGGGCTCTGTAAATTCGGGTCCATGGCGGCCAATATTAGTAACAACAGCGCCTTATTAGCTATCATCAAACGGCGTAATTTATACAGTAAATAGTCATTTTTATCGTTGAATGAAGTGGACGGAAAATTGCTGGTAGATATTCAGACTCGCTACTTATCGCTCTGCTTAGAGGTTGCGTGTATGTGTTAAGTCAATTCCAAAAGCTCTTGCTGTAAGCTTGTCAAGCAACCTATTCAGATTTTACTTTGAAGGCCCCTAACTGTGCATAGTAAGAAATGGTTGTCGAAACTGCTTAATAAACTGCTCCCATTCGGCGATTAATTGAATTAACTCCTGTTTGCCAGAGAATGGTGGTGGGTGGGGGTGGGGGGTTGTTTGATTTCCGTAAGAGTTCGGATATGTGGAAGCAGGAGAGGGAAGAGGCTGCTATAATCATTGAAAATTTTTCCTCGCCATAATTATTTGTTGTTGTCCTCAACTTCAAGTTACGAAAGGGGAACTTTTTAATTGGAGGGGAAGAGAAGCGGTTGCGAACTGGAAAAAATCGATAGTAGTTGTATCTTGTTGTGGTTAATATATGGATAGTAGTATTTATCCTGAAAACAGATGTGGTTTTAATTTCTTGGTCACAAAAAATTCACTTGTTCGTCAATATCGGCTACAAAGGTTTCCGGTTGGACTTCAGTCCGGTTCCGTCTGTTTTCAAAATAATCTTCCCCTTCTCTCTACCATCAATGAGAAAAGCGCGTCGCTGATTTAATTGCATGAAATGATACTGGGAAGAGCTTCAAAAGAAGAGAGGGCTTCTAGAGTGAAAAGTGTGGGTTGGGGCGATAATGAGTAAGCAAGAAAAATCTGTCCAACTCTCCCCTTTCCACTGTAATTCCGCCTAAAAACCTCACCATGTTTCAATCCCTTAGCACATCATCGAGCAAAGGGGAATGAGACGTCTGTTAGGTTATTCTTTTGTTATTTATACCCCTCCTCCCACCTTTTCCATGAAGGGGATGAATTCGGATGGAAAAATTACAGATACGTTTTCCTATTATATTTTCGCAAGGAATAAGGGGACTTTTCATGGTTATTAGTGAATTTCGAAGAATGACCGAGCATAGTGGTTTTGAGAAAGGATTTACATAATGCTATGTTCTCGGGATGGGGGATGAAAAAGATCATTAGGAAGGGCATTCATATAAATTCTGGGTTGCCACAATTGAAAAACAGTTGGCACAAATTCGAGGGGAAAATTCTGGAGCTTTTAGCGAGGGTGAGTATAGTGTTGTATTAAGTGCAGCATACGTATAGAACTGGGCTGTATCGATAGCGCGCAATAAAATTATGTGGAAAAGGTGTCTCCTCTTTGCCGCCTGAGTTGCCAAAGTATTTTGCGTTTTATAGAAAAACCAGTAAATCAACGTAACTGGTTCTGTTTTTTGCTCACCTTGAGTTCAACAAAGCTTCCATACAAGCCAAGAATGCGGAATCTTCCAGAGCTGAGAGGTTTTTTTCTCCCCCATCACGTCACCACCACTACCAGTCATAACCGTGAAGAGAACAGGCGTATTCTTTTTAAAGATTGCCGGGGGTATAATTGAGCAAAAATAAAAATCCGTCCAATAGGCCTCTCTTCCTCTTTTTTTCACCTTACTTGTTAAACCAATGGAAAACCTCTTCATGGTTCGTAATGGAAGGTCCAGGGGAAAAAACCCTCGAGGATGAAGAGAAACGAAGTGGTACATATCATTTATATAACTTATCCTTCCAGCCACAATATAGCAGGCTTATTTTGCATAAAGCAGCTGTCTCAAACGATTTACATGACTTTAAACTTTTTTTTTTTTGGCTCGCGTAGCTTCCCTTTCCACCCCTTTCCGCACGCGACTATTAGTCTTCTTGAGAGTATTTTAAATATCAATCGAGAGCACGATTTGTAATAAAGGGCTTATCACTCGTCTTTTTTCACGGATTCGCTCCGAATCATTTGACTTGATCAGAAGGATTGTTAAAACCCTCCAACGGAAGTAAATGACTTTTTTTCAGTCCAACCGCTAACTTAATAGACTCTACGGGGTAAAAAGCCTCATAACCCCCTCCTTCAGTTCATCATCATCGTCTGAACCTTGCTTTGCTTGTCATTACTAATTAAGGGCGGGTATGAGGTGAGATTTGCGGCAAAAGGTATGTTGTCACAACTTTAATACTTACCCAGTGAGAGAGAAATCACGAGGGTTTGTACTGTTAGAAGTCATCAAGCTTATATTCTACCATTCCCCTCTGCCATTCCCTGGCTACCGAACTCATACTCGGTCGTCTGATGATACCGCGGCGATGATGGCGCCAGTGCATTCTTCTTCCATCGCGCGCCAAAAGAGCGGCGTGGGAAACGTCATTAATGTTTTTCGGCTAGGATTTCTAAGT
Organism: Corythucha ciliata; assembly: GCA_038030265.1. Taxonomy (NCBI): domain Eukaryota; kingdom Metazoa; phylum Arthropoda; class Insecta; order Hemiptera; family Tingidae; genus Corythucha; species Corythucha ciliata. The sequence continues at coordinate 32,421,074 of CM075937.1, read as the reverse complement.
GGAAATATCTTGGAAGAGATGTGGTGAGGGGGAGGAAAAATATAATGATAGTGTGAATTTAAAGAGCCTTAATTTCCCCCAATTAAAGTTCTCGGGGATTTCCTACCCTTCCCTTCACTTCCTCTTTGCTATCAGAAGGCCAAATAACTTAAAAACTATATTAATTCCAAATCAATCAACTTGGTGCAGCTCTCTTCAATGAGCCTGAAGAGAGGGAGAGAGAGTGAGAGAGAAATCGCCCCAGTCTCTTCAATGCTAGAGCACCGGTAATTGATTGAATTAAGGGTCACAATGTAGTGTTAAATCAACCGTTGAGACTGTCACCCTGACGGTCCTTTTTTTCACTCACTCTCCTTTCTGTGTTCTCTCTTCCTTTTTTTTCGGTCTCCAAAGCCTTCTCTTTCGAACCGGAGGAAAGATACTTATATGTGAAAAGGAGCGGTGGGGAGGGGACCCCACCTGAACAAAATAGAACTGTATTGGCGTTTAATGCGAGGTTCCCACAAGATGATCGGAGAGAGAAAGAGCGAGAGCGAGACAAAAAATAAACGAAGGCACAAGGGGAGGCAAACTGATAGGAGGACAAGATCCGTTAAATTCTAATTAAAGAATACTGTCGGGAAGAGTGGTGGTGGGGTGCTGGATTTTTGAGGGGCAGGTGCGATCTTCCAACGACGTGTCGCAGGAACGGTTCATTTGGTAAAAACAAGCGAACGTAAATTTCTCGCTGCAGACCTCACAAGGGCATCTTCGCTCTTGAAGGGCGGTCGGGTTTGTTGGCCGCAGCGATGATGCTTATGTTGAGTTATGTAGATCAGAGGCGAATTCTGTAACAGCCAATACCCGATTTTCCGGATGGTAAATAACCAGTGTTTTGTCAAAAAGAAACGTGCTAGACACGTACACGAAGCGTCTCATAGGAATAAGCAGGAGAACACGGCTCAGTGGAAATTCCTTGAATTTTATCACAGCCAGAGTGAAAAGTATACGCGTGACGCTGGCTTCTCAAGGTAAAAAGATCGTTGGTTACTCCGTGACGAGGAGGGTAATCAATAAAAATATGAGTTAAATATCGTTTTTAACCCGCAGTCAAAGTGCTGGTAAGGGAACACAAACACGGATCCACACGGACAAAATCGGATCCACTTTCGCCTGTCTTTTTCACAGTTTCGCATGGCTATGACTGGTTTCCGTGGCGTTCGATTAATTTCTTATAAGCTTCATTGCTCACGAGGAGCTCAAAGAGTCGGTCTCTGAAGCAAAATCTCCAGTTTAGGAAAAGTACGACTTGGGACACCCCACTTTTCTCGTTGAAATATCAACGAAATTCTACAGAACGTTTTCTGGCCGTAATGTCTCCCTTTGTTTCTCCGCACCTCTTAGAAAAACCTGTGAAACTCTCCACCGCCAAGCGGCGGTCCATACCGGGCTCGCAAGGCGGTGCAATGTGTGAATAACGCATTGGGCAACTTCCAGTCATGCACAACCACTCGCGACACTTGCTTCAAGTCGAAACTGGAAGCAAACGCAAACCTGGGGGCATATTCTCTAACTCCAAAGCAATAGCTTTTTCGAAATCATATGTTTATTTCATTGATTTTCTTCAAACAAATGAATGAAATAAACACATGGCTGGCGAAAAAAATATTGCTTGTTGTTAGAGAATAGGCCCCCTGCTTTGTTTGTTTGGTTGGTATCTGTTAGAGCCAATCCCACGAAGTGATTTGCTAGTGTCAACCAATACCGCCTAGTGGGTTTTTCGAATGAACTGAATCTGCGAAACTTATTTTGGAAAGAGCCAAATCCACGACATTAGGATTTCAAAAGGGCGAAAATCTGCAAAATAGGGTTTAAGATGGAGTAAAATCTGCGAATTAGCGATTCACTTACTACACATCCTCAAACTCCACCCCCCGCCCTCCAAAGGAAATTTGGCCCCATCATCCAAAACGTCGAAATGAAAAACCAGGCATTTTTTCTCAAAATATGATCCGTGACCGATCTTGCGCGTTTAGCTCTTTCAAAGGCCAAATATTAAAATTTAGGCTTTGTTGAATAAAATTTCATTATTTTAAAAAGCCAAATACATACTACGAATTCAGCTCGTTCAAATCCAAATTTTAGGGCATTTTTGCTCTTTGAAAGCAAAATTTATTGGGTTTGGATTGGCTCATCCCAACCCCAATTTCGCGGACATTCGATCCTTAGAAACCGAATTTCTTGGATTCTGCTTCCTAGAAAACTCAATTTCTCAAATATACGCTTCATGAAATACCTGCTCTCTGACCAGGCTGCCCCCTTCGGACACAATTGCTGGTGACGCCCTTGATTCAAAAACTGAATTGCGTGGGTTTGGCTCTTTCAACCCCTAATCTCGCAGGCGCTCGCTCTTCTAAAACCATTTTTTTTTATTTATTAGGCTCCTTCAAACCCCAATGTTGGGGTTTCACGCTTTACTGTGAAAAACCAAATTTCATGGCTTTTGATTTTCTTTAAATTTGCTTAGTTTTAGGTTAGTTTAGCTTAGGAAAACAAATACGACTCGTTTGAAAAGCAAATGTCGTGATTTGGGATCTTTCCAATAAACAAATTTGACGAATTTTAGCTTTTTAATACCTCGATTTCGGGTATTTTCACTCTTTTAAAAACCAAATTTCTTTGCTTTAGCTGTTTCCAAAACCATTGGCTTCTTCAAAAAATTGATTTTACTCTTTATCGAAGACCAAATAGGCGGTCCATACGACCCGACTTTTCTTTCATGCATCCTTCAGTGAAGCTTGACCGTGTATAGCCGGGTCTTGACAAACGAATGATTTTCGAAAAATTCGTGCGTGTTTTGCGAGTGGCTTCCATTTTTTTTTTTAATTTATTTATTTATTTATTTTTTTCCTGTGCCACAAAATACAAAAAATTGTATGTGCCACATTTTCATATTTCACTTTCACGCCCCTGAAAAATTAAACGCAAATAAAACAATAATGAGTCCAGCTTGTGAGAGCATGCCTGCCACGAAAGCCAATTTTAAAATATGTTTTTACAGGGCTGTTATTCAGAGCTCGACTGGAAATTAAAAATTCGTCATAAATGAACTCTTTACTCATAACTCAGAAACAAATGAGAACAACAGGATTTGCTGTGGCTTCCAATCTTCATCACAATTGTGCAGGAGAAAGAGATAATTTTCCCTGTTCAATTCAGTTCAATGAATCACCCATGAGAAGAGAGGGAGAGGACATACCAATGTTCAACCGTGAGAATGACAGTGCCAAGAAAGAATCAGAAAAAAAAAGAGTTAATTCACTCATTTGTGACCCTAATTCCGTACCCCCTTCTCTCACTGAAACTCCTCCCTTACCTTTCATCCATCCAAATCGTACAATTCCTCTAAGGACGGACAATTCTTTTTTTTTTTGTAATTGTTGTAGGCGCTCCTTTTTCCTGTTTAATGGGGGTCACATCCGCGAGCGAGCCTCTGTGCAGTTAATGAAAAAAAAAAAACTGAACGACTCGTGAAGGTGCGATCAAATTGTCAAGCTTAGAAGTATCACTGATAATTCGAAAATAATTTTAATGAAAATTTCCTCATCCTTACTCATCATCTTGTGTAAGTATATCCTGCTTTTGAATACTCTCCTTCCCTTGGTCAGCCCGAAAAAAAAGAGCTTTAGATTTTGTACAATAACAAGAAGGGTTTGATAATGACAAAAATCCTTCTGCCCCTCACCGCCACCTATCAACATCTTTTTTATTTTTTTTTTAATTTTAACCCCTCACCTTCGCCGCGACGTCTCTCATCCAACAACCCACCCCTCAACATGACAAAAACTCATCACTGGGAAACTACACCGTCATCCGATTTAAGTCCTCCGCACCATTCACTATAATTCTCTTCGTGTATACTGTCCATGAGTAATCAGAGGGACCTCTAGGGCGGCTTTGTTGTGAGTGTTATAGGAAAGAGAAAGAGAACGAGAGAGAGAGAGAGAGAGTGAGTGAAAGGGTGAGAGTGCTTTTGTATTTAAAGAAGAAAAAAAAATCTGATATAAGTGATTGAGTGATTTGGTTTTTTTTCTTTAAATTATCTTTATTTTTCAAGTACCTACAGTTTTTCTTTCATTCAGAATTTCACGGGTTTCGCTGGGCAGTTTTCCTCTGCCCAAAGAAGAGAAGAATGCCTGAATTAAAAAAAAAAAAAAAAAAAACTCAATTTTTCACGCATACCCCGTACGATACGGTAAAGTCAGTGAATTCCTTTTTCAAACTCCTTCTCAAAGGATGTGTGAGTGAATCCTCTTTGCTATAATAATTCCACTCATTTCGTAAGAAGAAAAATTAAGCATGGAAGCAAAAAGTGAAGAGTCTTTTTTCAACTTTTGAAATAGTCTCTTCATCACTGTTGAATGCGACAATTGAACTGTGTCTCATTTTTGGCAGTTTCCTTCCTGAAAATGACAACAAGGTAGAGAAGAAGGAAATTCTGCCACTTACAAAAAATTTGTAATGTATAGTTACAGTTTGTTAGTATGTTGTTATGTAGTTAAGTGTCGTAATGTTATAAATAAATTAACAGTGGTAGTGTACTGCGATGAGGAGAAGGGTGTAATATAACAAAATTCGCACGCGGGGCTCATCAGCATCACTATGCATAGCTGTTGGAATCTTATTATTTTCCCATCTTAAGCATCCTAATTGCTCGAAAACATATGGTAAGGGGGGGGAGGTCAAGGGAGATATTTCTCGCTTATGTAATAAGATGTAATTGAACATCAAAATGAGTAAAACATTTTCTAATGCGGAAAGTATAATTGCCTAACACCTTTCTCACGCTATCATATTTCTTTAAAAATGAAGCTGTATTATACATAATAGAGCATGATTAATTATAAATATAATTATTCTCTTGTTATTTTTTGTCCTTCTCTCTCACCCTCGCATCATCAAACTTTTGACCTCCATTTAGAAAACTAAGTTTAGAAAATACCCAAGTTAAAAATATACCGGAGAGTTCGAACAAGATATCAGAGGGCTGAATCGAAATGGTGGGGGTGTCGAGGGGGTCACAAATATTCTTGGTTCATTCATTCGGGCAAGAGTGAGAAAGAAAGTAAAAAAGAAAAAGCGGCGGTGAAGATGTGTTAGAGAATGAAAAGTTGGAAGATGAGAAACAATTGGGCACCCGTCTCTATAAGCTTCCTTTCAACTGCGGACTATTCTTTATAAAGAACAGGATATTTTTAGCTGCTAATTTCGTTCAGAATAAGGCCACATTTGGGTAAAGAGCCAGGGACGCCGTAATTAAGGTTTTGAATGTTTTGAAAACCGACCACCTCTTTCTTGGTGATCTGATCCTTTGGCTGAATCCTTATAGCGTTGGGCGTCAAAAAACTTTTTGGAGAAAACCATCGTAGCCTTCATAGGCAGGATAGAAGAGAACCCAACGAGGCAATGGTAACATTTTGATGGCGAAGGAGGTAAAGATGGGAAAACGACAAAAATAGTTATCCTGCTGATGGCTTTTTATATGTCAAGCTTTCGCCTTCATGAGAAGAAACGGTCTGAAAGTGTTGGAGATTTTGGATCTGAATGCTTATTCTGTGACTGTACCGTTATATAGAAGACTCTAGCAGAGCATTGTGAATTTGTGAAGAATAACCTTGTCACCAAGTAACTACTTCCGGTAGAGAGGTTGCCCTTATTCGAAGATTGCACCCAAGGTGCGGTCGTTTCGGTCTCAGACCTTCAGCCACCAGGGCTACTCAGTCCTGGTCTCATCAGCCCGGCAATTGAGCCGAGTACGGAGCCGATGAACCGCCCCTCGCCGGGAGTGGAGGTGCTATTGCACTACGATCCCCCCCCTCCGTCTCTCAACCCGTTCTGGAAAGACCAAGACGGGGAGGGGCCGGCTCACCAGAACCGATGATAACCGTGAGGGCGAAATGGGGACTGGCGATGTAGCGGCTATAGACGCCGCGCCCAGCGTTCAAATTAGAACAGTTGGATGCCTAGGGGGCTATGCACCTACCAAACTTCACGAAGATTGCACCCAAGGTGCGGTCCAGTCTCCGTTTCGACCTCAGACCTTCAGCCACCAGGGCTACTCAGTGGGGCCTTATTCCGAACAGTCGTGAAAACATGCCGCAAGCGGGATCCAAGGACTCCGAATAAGAAATAACATTATCCCGCCATAGCAACCACATTGCGGCATTTTTCCCGACGTTTCTGAATAGGGCCCCTGCGGTCTCATCAGTGCCGGGCTGATCCGTACTCGGCTCAATTGCCGGGCTGATGAGACCAGGACTGAGTAGCCCTGGTGGCTGAAGGTCTGAGGTCGAGGATAGATGTATTTAACTGCTTCAATAATGAATTCATGAAATACTGTCTCCATACTGTTGTATAGGTCTTTAAACGAGTGAGGTTAACGTTTAAACTCCAAATTTGAATTTTACGCTTATCGTGACATCATATAACCGTAACCGTTAACCGTCAAACGCTTATGCAATAACTCCCTAATAATTAAACGCTTGTGTGCTGTTCTCCAGCCAAGACCATGGCTCGAATCGTGAAAAATCGCTAATTTATTGCTAATAGTAGGGAGTTATTGCATAAGCGTTCGACGCTTAACGTTAACGGTTATGTGACGTCACAATAAGCGTAGCATTCAAAATTTGAGTTTAAGCGTGAACCACACACGCTTAAAGACCAGTATGGAGAGGTTTTTTATGAATTCATTTGAAGCAATTAAGTACATTCTTGCTCCTATCATGTGTTCATATTTTAGCGTCACTCTTAATTACAATAACTCTTCTTCCCCCGGCACAATCGGTTATGCTTATGGTGACGTCACATAACCGTAAAGCGTCAGACGGTTGTGCAATAACTCCCTATTGCATAAGCGTTTGACGGTTAACGGTTACGGTTATGTGATGTCCCGGTAAGCGTAAAACTCAAATTTGGAGTTTAAACGTTGTATAGCCACACACTTTTAAAGACCTATACAACAGTATATGGAGACAGTTTTTTCATGAATTCCTTAGAAGCAGTTAAATACATCTGTGCCTGTCATATGTTCATATTGAAGTGCCATTCTTAATTGCAATAACTCATTTCCCACCGGCACATCCGGTAACGCTAAAGTGACGTCTCATAACCGTGAAATTTAAGCGTCAAACGCTTATGCAATAATTCCCTAATAGTGAATAAGATCGCGTCTAAAATTGAGAAAAACGTTAATTTAAGGCCAAAAATTGAGAAAAATGTCCAACGCACGGCTAAAATTGGGAATATCGCTAAATCGTAAACGATAGTGAGAAAAGGCCCTAATTTGCGGCTAAATTTGAGAAAAAGCTGTAATTAGCAGCTGAAGTTGGGAAACCCCCAATTTTACTCTTTGAATTGAGAAGAAGCGAAATTCGTGGATAAAATTGAGCAAAAAGCGTTAATTCGCGTCTAAAGTTGATAAAAACTCCCTGTTCATTGCTATGTAAAATTTACATTTCTTGTTTATTTAGAAAATACTGCAGGCCTGGGCCCAGAATGATGGGCAAAGGGGTCATTGCCCCTCTCTTGGAGTCGAGGTCACTTAAATGGTTAATGCTTTAGTGAGGAATACAGCCGGTTCCTACCCAAAACTCAACAGATTGGCCTGCATGAAGCATCCCAATATTAAAGATCTTCGTGTAGCATCCTTCCGAGATCCCTAGAAACGGAGCTCAAAGTATTGAGTTCCCCTATCACTGATAGAGAGTTGCCATTTGAACTAGGAATAGTGGGCTGTTGTCGTGGACCTATGTCAATAGGGTTTGGCTACCTGACAACCCTATTTAAAAAGACTTCTTAAACCGCCCCTTTACAGGTATCCAGTGTTCGCAAAAGTCCTACGTTCGCAAACGTCCGTGTTCGCAAATGTCCGGACACCCGACATATAGGTGGCGTAGGCCATCATCCTCCTTGGCCGCTCCTCCACGACCACGTGGCGAGCTTGTTATTTGCATCAAGTCGTATACAGCTTAGTGACTATGGGAGCTTAGTGATGAAGCCAAGCTGCCAGGCCCGCTGTATATAGGGTATATCCGGACCAAAGATTACGGGCACATGCCGAAAACTTAAAATGGGATGAATAGTGACGACGAGAAGATTCTCTGAAGACATGCGCTCTAGACATATAATGCACGGTCAATAAATATGTCATGTTTTGTTGACCTTACATTCGGGACTCTGCATTACTTTTTGTTTGAACCAAACACGATAATAAAGAATCCGGAGAAACATGAAAATCATGCCTTTGAATGGACTTCACATTCTCATTCAACTTGTTTCAAGAAATATTTTATTTTATACAATGAAACATTGTAATTCGAAAAGTGTCTTGCGAGAGGGTGCTTACTTGTGCAAAAAGTCAAGATGGTTAATTAATTATTAAGCCAATCCTCGACGAAGAATTTATTTGCCTGGAAAGGTTGTGGTGTGAGAGGGGTGGTTTCATTTAGCGTGTCTAAGAAAGAAAAAAATGAATAAATAAAAAATGAGCGGTTCTTAAATATTTAAAGCGAGAACGCGATGAGAAGGACGTTTTAGCCATAACCGGTACCTCACAATTAACAAGTGCCCAAGAAAGGGAATACCTTTAAAAATAGAAAAAAAAAGATGGGATATAGGGGGGAAAATAAGGTGGCCTGGGGCCTAAAGAATTAGTGGAATATTAATATAATTTATGCTGCGGCTCTGAGTTTTATTGTCTCTTGACGTCGGTCGAGCATAAATTCTTAGGTGCTACTACTATCTTCCAATGATCAAGAGAAAAAAAAAGACTGTGGTTTTGAAGAGAGGCTGGAAGGTTCGTTGGAAGGGGGTGAGGGGGAGTTATGGTAATTATCACATGTATGTTTTATAGCTTCTTTCTTTTTTTGTATCCTTAAAGGTGATCCCCTCGTCCACAGTGTGACGAAGATGGGAGAGGCACGGCAGGGCTGGGCCAGGTAAAGCAGTTAACGTGGCGGTTCAGGCAGTGGTGACCAAGGCTGTGGTTGGGGGGGGGGGGGTGAAGGTCGGTGTGGAATCTGAATGAAAACCAAATGCTCGAAAGGAAGAAGGTTCATCTATCAATCGGTTGATCGATGACCCTTGTCTACTTCTCTTCTTCTTCGCCCATACACCCCCGCTCTTTTTCACATTTTAAACATTCAGTCCAGGCTTTTTGGTTCGGTTCCCAAATGTCGTGAAGGATGAGAAGGAGTCGTTTCATTAGCATTTTTTTTTCTTTCACCTGACGATTTAACGGCGAAATCATAAATATTCATCTGAAACTATAGGACTCCTTTTTTTAGTAGATTCAAGAGGCCTTCAGCTGTTTCATTGATATAATATGAAAAATTAATCAAACTTATATTTAAGCTGAAATCTCCACTTGGATTGACTAAAAAAGAGAGATAATTTCTATTTTCTACGCACTCAAATACTTCTCCCTTTTTTTTTACAGCCTAAGGCACGCTTGGACTGATAAAGGGGAATGGAAAAAGTCGTAAGGAATGATGGAGAAGAAGAGGGGAATGTGGTGAATTTCAATCTCATCCACCTCTTCCCAACATCACGCTTCATCCCTTCCATCATCACAGAAATTCCCTCCCTCTTACTTCCTTCTACGCTTTTTGCCCTTTTCCCTTTGCTCCTCTGAAAAATCTTGCTTCTTTGCAACCATCTATGGTGTGGAGGGGAGTGGGAGTTAGAATCTTAAGAAGAGGCGGAATAAGCGAACGAGGGAAAAACGCAGAAGGGAAAGAAGAAAAGTCGAATAATTGGAGAAAAGACGACGAAGAAGGGTATTTTACCCCTCACCAACGTCCCTAAAATGAGGGGTGGGCTCGAAGCTCGTAATGCATAAAAAACAGGCTTTACTCTCTTCCCCCCCTCCATGCTCTTACCTTATTTCCCTAGGAAAGAAAAAGAAAAACTCCCTTCGCACACATCATGGAAGGGGGCGAAACTCCTAAGCATACTCCCCACCACTTCGTCATACCACCGAAAGACGCTTTGGCAATCAAGTCCTTTACGTGAAAAAAGGTTACTAGAAGTAGGCAGGGGGGTTGGGGTTATGAAGAAAGTGAATAAAATTGCATATTATAGTCCAAATGTGCGGCAGCATTCAGATCAATAAAGGTGCGTCGGGACGATAACTTCTTTACCACCCAGTTTCTTTGAAGGAGTAATTTTTATAGCGGACTATACGACGTAGATAGCACTCATCAAAGCAATTTGAATTCATTTTTGAAACGGGATTATAATATGTATTTCCAAATTAGAGCTATTCGAATCTTCTACTCAGTTGACCGCAGTTAGATGCAGGTGTGCGGCACGAGGAAGTGTGTCTAGTAATGAAAATGCTGCTTGTGACGTCATTTATTTTGCCAGCAAGGGTCCGCTCTTGTTATAGAAGCGGAGGACAGTACTGCAAAATGACGGCAGAACGGTTAGCGTTGAAAATTTAGGTGACCGGTCAAAAACGGTGATCCAGTTTCCAGGTGTTGTTAAATTTCAGTCGGATACACATATATGGGAGGGGAAGGGGTTCTTGGGTTATCAGCTTTAAATTAAAGTTAAGTTAATACATTCTGCTCACGAATAAGAAAGAACGTTTTATTTAAAATTCATTTGTTTAATTGTTGACTCCGAAGTTGTCTTCCCTTCTCTCGTTGATTGCGGCAAGTAAAACGGTTTGACCAAAACGGGCACGAAATTAATTATTGGTGTCCCTCTTGTAAGCTACTGACAAATCAGACGAACTTGTTGCTAATGGCCAACATTTAGATGTCTCTCAAATGCTAACAAGCAGGTTTTACGATTCAGCCAAATCATGAAATAAGGATGTGACGTAGTAAATCAGTTGTAAGCCTTGTAAAGGAGAAACCCAACTGTCTCAATAACGAATCGAAAATTGAATCGCTAATGGGTTGTCTTAAAAAAAGAAATTAATCTGCGTAAAGCTATACGCAGGAAGGTTTATACCTTCCTCGCTTCCCCGGTCATTCCAAAAGTGCAACTGAAGTCACTCATGCGTCTATCGAGGTTGTCGCTTTTAAAAAGAAGGTCAGTGATGCGTTGACCTTGAAAAACGGTGGTTCCTCCGGCTTTCGGATCGATGTTGATATGGGGTTGGGAAAGAGGAAGTAAGGTATGTGTGACGACAGGAGTCCAAGGAACAAAGAGAAAAAAAGGTTCGTGGCGAAGGGGAAAGAGTTTTACTTTTTTTCCCTCAATACCTCACCCCGCCCTATATGCTTCCTCTACTATCTCTCTCAAAACTCGGAACTCCTAGGTATCGTGGGTGGTGATGTGATGACGGCATAAGCCTTTAACCCAGTCTTTCGATCCCCCCCCCCCTTCACAACCATCGCATCTGGTGCACCTCTTGTAGCCCACTACAATGATACCACACACAAAAAAAGTTTCCTTCATAAAAGTAAATCTTGGGGAAAAAAAACTTTAATTTTTATCGTTTTTAAGATAAAAAATATTAAGGCGACACTTTTTTGTTGCTTATGTTTGATCAACTGTGTTTAAAAGCTTAAAAATTTGGACGTACTGGAATGAAAGCCCTATCGTTCATTTCATCATCTACCCCCTCAGCACCACCACTCACTATAATATTAAGAAGGACTTTTTTTTTAAAGGATATTTACTCAAAAGGCTGTGCAAATAAGGCCCATATCCTAGGACTATACCTTCAGTGTTAAACTGCTATCAACGGACTGAGTATTTCATCTTTCTTATCGTTTATGTCCATACACCTATGCTATCATTGCTCCACAACCTTCCTCACTTATCGAGAATGCATTTAAATAAGTTGTTTGTTTGTTTGTTTCAGGTGAGGATAACAGCGGGTTTTTATTCAGAAAAATAAGAGGGTAAGGATTTTTAAGAAAATATATACCCTCGAAGGAGATTGCCTTCATATCTTATATAATTACCAAGGGAGGAATTTATTGTATTTCTTGACCGTGCACAACAGCCAAGAGTGGGGGTTGAGAAAAAGCTCTCTCAACTCTCATTCCCCCTTCCAACTTCATAGAAGAGAAGAAATTCTGCCAATTCCTCGGGTCCGTGCATTAGTCATATCTTACCCCTCCAGTGTTTGTTCATTAGTTCATACCATCGCGAATGGTTCATTATAACCCAAGAGAGATGGGTGAAAATAGAGTAGAGGGTGTGGGTAGGCATACCATCTCGGATGAGAAAGAAAAAAGACCTCCCTCACCCCCTTCCCCGTCTCCTCCAAATATTCTCATCTTATATATCTTTAGATTAATATCCCTGTGTTTGTCTTAGTGTGAGCGCGTAATGTGTATTATGTGTGTTATGGGTTTAGGGCTAGGGCAGAAGGGGAAACTGAACCCCGCACTGCGGTCTTTTCCCTCATCTTTGCTACTACCCCCGTCCAGTCATTGGGGGGGGGGGGAAACTTTTCTCCTTTTGTAGAAAAAATAGTCCCTTCTCTTTCCCTATCTGGAATGGAGTCTCGTAAGGGTTAATTGAAGAATTCTCATGCCAAATCTCATCCAGCGGAATGGTTCATCAGCCTATATACATATGGATTGGAAGGAGGGAGAATTTAATTTATAAAATAACCTGAAAATGCCCTGGGGATACGGGGTGGTAATATAGAAGAATAAAAGAAACCTAAATTCTGTGGAAAGCAAGAAAATATTTAGTGCTTTAAAAAAAACTCGTTAATTAATGTCGCATTTATTTAGAAAAATAAGGATTCTCTTTTTTTTTAAATGGTGGGAGTGGATTAAAAATGTAATTTGGTTGTGGACCCTGCGGGGGTCTAGAGAGGGGAAATGAGGGGACAAATTAAAAGTAGAAGAAGAAAAAGGGGAAAAAATCAGAATTAAGACTGACTGAGGGTTTTTATTTCCTTCTCTCATCTCACCCCACTTCTCCTCCCTCCGTTCTAGTCATCACTACCACGCTTTCGGCCCCCCCCCCTCCTACCACTTTTTCGCATCTTGTGAAGGCTTTAATTAGAAAGAAGTCTTAAAGGAAATGAAACTCATCTTGTGGTGAGAGTTTTTTTTTTTTTAGTGGGTCGTCGGTGACGACATTCATTAGCCTGTAATAATATTTACAAAATCTTGACGGAATTAATTCGAGTAAATTAATTTTAAGTGATGAGAGGGGGTGAAGGGATCTTTTATCCTTCCCCAATCCTTAAAAACAGAAAAAAAGTTAGTTACGCTCAAGAAAGTGTCTGAAGTAATTTAGAGCCGGATTTTGATAATTTTATTTATTTTTCTGAGATGATTTGCCACGGAGGGAAATTAGAACGGTTTCTACTTGACTCGATTGGGTGTGCCCTGCATCAAGAAGAGAAAAGAAATGGAGTGTTTCAAGTGACTGAGAGAATGTAGCCCTCTCAAAGTTTTGGTTTGACACTAGTTGCTGTATAACGAGGTTTTAGTATAATATTATGAGCTTCATGCATGCAAAAACGATCCCTTACGCGTAGCAACTAACAGTCTGATTATGTAGTACCCACTAGACTAGACCCATATAAGGACCCTACATGTGAGAGGTGTGGAGTGGAGGAGGAGACAACGGGTCATTTAGTGAGAGAGTGTGAGGGGTTTGCGGCAGCGAGGTTTACTGCGAGGTTACTGTGTTGGGAGGGACAGGTTGACCGACCAAGAATTTTCCAGGGCTCAAGGGGTCCGAGTACTGGATTTTCTGGGGAGGGTGAGGAGATTTGAGGAGCCGTGCTAGCCCCTCCGAGTCCGGGACCCGTTGGGTATGACGTAGGGGCCCAAATGGTGACCTTGGCGTCGCCGGACTCGACTTGGCCGGGACGGCACCCCCCAAAACAAAAGACCCATATAAGATGCCAAACGATAGTTCCATCGCGTTCAATGTTGAGAGAAACTTCATTTCGGCTCCTTTGATATCAATTTCCTTTCGTCTTCTTTTCATGTCTGAGCTGTGGTAGTGGAAGTCAGACGTGATTGGGAGAGCAAGAACCTGAGCAGTTCAGATTCCCCCACCACGACGACGACGACCACCACCACCACCTACCGCTTGATATCGTGCTTCGAGTCAATTACTATGTCTACATGTTGCAAAATTACAAATTTTGACAATTTGAAAACACGCAAATCTACGGATTCTTGGGGCAACTTTGTAGCTTAAATTGAGAAAAAGCGCTAATTCATGGCTGTAAAAGTTCATAAAAAGTGCCTATTCGCAGCTAACATTAAGAAAAACGCTGATTTACGGCTAAAATGATTAAAAAGCGATATAATTCGCAGCTAAAGTTAAGAAAATGTGCTAAATCGCGGACAAAATTGGGAAAAATGCTAATTCGCAGATAAAACTGCGAAAAGGTGCTCGTTCGCCGCTAAAATTAAGAAAACATCAATTCGCGGTTTCACGAAGCAACTTCGTAGCTAAAATTGAGAAAAAGACGTAATTTATCGCTACTTGAAAAGTATATTTCCCGTTTATTCATGGATTAAGTGGCCTAGAGATTTTTGCCCCTGGCCTCGATGTTCACTATTGCTTTCAAACCCCAATTTTTATTAACTTGGCACTAGGTATAGGATAGAAGTCAATTTCGCCGGGTTCTCGCATTAAAAATTCAATTTCGTGTGGTTGACTTCCTAAACAGCCAATTTTGCGGGGTTGAATCATGCAAAAGTCCAATTTCATGGGGTTAAAAAAAGTAAATTCACTGGTTTATGGCAATCATGAGAACAATTCCGCGAGTCGGGCTCTTCTAGTGTTAAAATTTCACGGATTCGCCTCATACAGAACCCAATTTTGCTGTTTTGGCTAGTTGGAGAGCCAATTGTCGCCGTTGCTGGCTGCCTCTTTAAAAACGAGCGGTTCGGGTTGTTTGGATCTTTTAAAGACCAAATTTTGTTTATCTGGCACGTTGAAAACCAATGTCGTGGGGTTGGCTCCTTCACGAATATCATAGGTCTTCAAAATTAAAACTTCCACGGTGTTTGCTCATTTGGAAGAGCAGTGTCTCGGGATGGCTCCTTTCATAAACAAAAAGTTTCGCACGATTGGCCCGTAATTTCGAGGGACTGACTGAAAAAAATCGTTGGTTTGACTCGCACAAAAAAATCAAATTCTTCAAAAATGAAATTTTGCTGAGCTGGCTCCCCGAAAGAACAATTCGAATAGGTAATTGAAATTTTGCAGGGGGGTTCAAATTGTTTAGCTCCTAAACTGATTATTTAGTGTCGTAACTTCCTGTTCATTAATTGGCCAAAACAGTTCCAGAGGCAAACAATCTGTGAAATTACTAGACATGGCGTAAAATAGTCACAAAGCAACTAAATAGCCACGAAACTGCCAGTTTCAGGATTGAAAAGCCGCATATATGGCAAACGGTGGCCAAAGAGTCGAAATTATGGAAGGATAAATAGTCGCGGAATTACAAGTTCCAGCCTTTTTTTGTGTTGGCTGGTTGGACCCTAGGCGAATCGGCCACGACGGACAGTGTTGAAGGCTGACGAGTGACCCCCAGGACACTACACTCGTATTTACGGGTCGGGTAAACGCTTAAATCTGGATGCTTGGCCCTTCAAAACATGGTAATTTCGGAACTAACTTAGTCAGCCTAGAAATTGTGTCAATACAGTGTTAGGGACTCGTACATTCGGTTTTTGGTTACCTCGGAGTGACTCATCCGGACAGTCGGTGTCATTTCTTACCCCTACCGGAGGCGGGTTAGCTTTCTGTACGAAGCCTTCCTTGTGCTGAGGGTATCGACCAACCAATAAGCCTGCAGCCGCTCAGGTCTGGATGTGGGTGGCCTTACAGCCGGCACACATCCGGCTTAGGACCGATGAGCAGAGATAGCTGGGGAACTGCAGCTTCGCAGGGGCGTTGGGCTGAGTGACCAATGAACGTCCGGAAAATCTTGGAATTTCCAGATAGAGTTGGTTCCAAGTTCCTGACGTCTCGACAGCCCATATACAAATCTTCTGCAAGGGGTTGAAATTAATGGTTGGATTCAGTTTTCCTCATTCACCATTCGAAACCACCGTGATCAGAAACGGCTGGAGTTGTGATGGGGGAGGGGGCCCACGGTGGAAGAGAGCTTCGATACAACCAATAATCCATTGTCTTCTTTACTCGATTTTTGTCACTCTTGGTTTGCCGCTCCAGCGTTGCACCCCTCCCCTTCCTATGATCCAGCTGCTAGCGCCCAAGATCTAATAGTTTCGCGTTTTATCTTCTCTGTGTTGGCCTCTTGGCCGAATTAGGCAGTCTGTGGCTGAGTTGGCGCTCAGCACCAAAATAGTACATAGTAAGCCCTATGCTCCTGAATCAGGTGACTCGCTACTATTAGGAAGTTAGCAATGAAACAAAGAGATGTCTCGAGGTCACGCAAACAGAAATAAAGTGATGTTCTAACCATAAAGCTAACATGCCAAAATTATCGTCGCTATCGGTCGTTTTCCCATCGTTCGTGGTATTTCAATGGGCGTCGATTGATGCCTCTTTAAAGGTCGCCAAGTCATTACAATTGCATTATTCCAATTAAAACTGGGTTTGAACCAAAGCATTTAAATAGAGTTTTGAAAGAAAATAAATAAAACTTTCAGGGTTTTTCATAGCGATAAACCTACTCACGAAAATGAACACTCCGCCGCTACATTTTTTTCCCTCCAAGATTAATAGCACAATCTACCTTCCTCGTCTTGATTAGGCGTTTTGTTTTAATCAACGCCCCCGGTTCACTCATATTTCTCCTCGACATATCCCTCCCCTCCTCAGCTCACCGATCATTTTTCCCACCTCTTCATCAACTCTTTCTTTAAAGTAGCGAACGTTAAGCACCTTGAGAAAGTTAAACCTTTAAGGACGTTAAAAGAAAACGATCCTTCCTTCGAGATCCCTCCTGCTGCGCCAAGATAACATCAAGACATCACGGGTTTATCTGTAGGACGCGGGCGTTGGTTCATACCTCATGGTGATTAACTCGGGATTAATTAGGCATCGTTATTGAATGATTGGGTGGGAGCAACGAAGAAGGGTTTATTTTGGGATGGTGAACTTATACTGAAGACACAAGGATCCGCCGATAGAAGGTTGAGAAGTATAAGCCTCCTTATATGGGATGTTTGTTTTTCCTTTTCTTCTTTCTTTAATACATCCACCTTCCATCATTTCTTATTTTCTAAGTGCTTTGACGCTTTAAAGGCTGTAATAGTAGTGTAATGAAGACTTTTTTAGCCACCCCTCCCCGGCTGACTACCCCCACCAGTACCAACAGTTTACCGCTCACACACGTTTCATAAAAATGAACTTAGGCTGCATCACATGAAACAGCACTTAGCAAATGGACATTTTATCTTAATGAGCAATCGCTTATCAAATAAGGAAAGAAGTGAGTGAGTGAGAGACTTACATAAAGACAGATGGGGAAGAAAAGAAAATCAAAATATTTGAAATTAAAGAAAATCAACTCTAAATTAGTAATTAATAATGTTTCGGCTGTGCCGAATCAGCACAGCATTTACAAGGTTTTTTAAAGTGTTCTCCTATACAATCTTCTCCCCCTTCTCTTCAATTCTTCCACATCTTCATCAATCAATCCGTCAATTTAAATAATTCATCAGCACACCCTTCGGCCTCAATGCCCTACCTTATCACCCACTCGCTCTTTTTTCCGTCGTCTTCATGATGCCCCTCAATCGCCTCTTACCGCCATGTACTTCCCCCATGACCCCACAAACCTTCTGAAGAAGACCCCCGAAGCTACTTATTACAATATTATGCTAATAAGAGTTATTTTGAGTATGAATCATCAAATAGGAAAAAGATGAGAGAGAAACCAAAATAAAAGCTCCGCAATGGTTTTTTTTTTTTTATTCTTCTTCTTCTTCTTCTTCCTCTTCTTTTTGATCCATCAATTATTGGGAGTGCCACTATAATGTTGTAGGCCCCTTGGGGAGTGTTCCGTACTTGAGCACGTCCAAATAGGACAGCGTTTCCAGAAGCGTCCTAGCTGGCACCACACTATAGTTCAAACAACATTTTGATCACTATAAATTCACTCCTAGAGCTCACCTCTATACGCACGCTTCCCTCGAGGGCTGCTATGTCGATGTAGCCTATTTGTATTTTTGGTCGGTTTAAGGAACTGTTCACCGCGGTTAAAGGTACCTACACATTAGAGAATTAATAATCGGTTGGTTTTCAGGGTGAAATTCACAGTAAATGGAAATTTCGATGCCCTTTGTTTAAGAACAAGACCCGCGCATTGTATATTGTGCTGCTTCGAATATGCGTCTGCAATAGCTAGTAAGTTTTACCTGGAGGAAGTATGTGGTCTCGCTAAGATTCCGTGCAAGAAGGGCACGCAAAATAAAGGCACAAGCGAAAATGGTATAAGGAGGGCATTCTACCTACGGTGCTCTCCTCTTGTCCGGTTAACTGCTATAGAGCAAGTTTTGTGTGCAAATCAAGAAATCTTAACAAAATACAAAAAAATTCGCGATGTTGACCAATTCAAAAAGCAATTTCGCTGCGTTGGCTCATTTTAAGGTGCGATTTCACGGGTCTGACGCCTTTCAAAACCGAAAATTTCGCAGAATTAGCCCATTTAAAACAAATTTTGTGGGATTGGCTCACCCAAAAAAACTATTTCGCGGGTTTGGGCCACTCAAACCCCTAATTTGTAGCGTTTGACTACCTGAAAAAACAACATTTTCCTGGGCCCTTTCATCAACAAATGTTAAACAACCAAATTTCGTGCTGCTGGCCCATTCAGAAGGCAAAAACAAATTCCGTGACCCAAAAAAGCAAATGTCACAGGGCTAGGTCGCCCAACAAAAGAAAATTCCGGAGGTTTCGCCGCAGCGAAAATAAAATTGTGCTCTTTTGGCCCTTTCATAAAGCCATTTTGTGGGGCTTGGCTAATTCAAATAGCTTACTGCGCTGGATTGATTCATGAGAAATGCAATTTCGTGGTTTTAGCTCTTTCAACTCCAAATTTCATGGAGCTACGATGATTGATGGGTGATTCGCGGCAGTGATTTTCCGTTAGTTATAGTAGGTGCTGGTGGAGGGGGGGCTTCATCTGTCGGGAGGGGGTGATGGGCAGCCTTTTGCATTGTGCTTCAACCTTTTGCGGCATCCAACCCTCAAATGGCGGCATCGGGGGAGGAACTGTCTGATCGAAAATTTGTTTCAATATCTGGAATCCCCGATCCTCGAAGATGATCCTTGAACTCCGGATTGTTTCTTGTAGAATGAGGGAGATGCTCCGATACTCGAGTGGCCAATTTCCTTCCGGTTTGTCCGATATCTTCATCTTCGAGGAACGGGCCACAATCCATGAAACTGGTTTTTAGCAAGCGAAAACAGCAAAATGGCTTTTTAAGTGAGAAAACCAGTGAAATTGATGTTTCGGTGCGGAAAACCCTGCATTCCTGGAGAGGCAAATTTCTTTTATAGCGATCGAAATTGATTTTTTCACAGCGAAAACCCATGAAATTGTTTTTTTAGGGAGCGGAACCTTCATTTTTCAATGTGGAAAACCCGCCAATTGCTTCACTGGCGAGAAAAGGACAAACCAAAGAAATTCTCCAAAATTGTTGTTTTTATTTATTTATTTTTTTTATAGGAAGAAAAACCCACGAAATTGTTTTGTTAGGGAGGGAAATCAGGGAAGTTACTACTTATAGTGAGAAAAACCAGTGAACTTGCTTTTTCAGTGTGGAAATCAAGCGAATGGCTTTCCTATCAGGTGAAATTGCTAATTGAAGTAAAACCCGCGAAGTTGCTGTTCTGGTGAGCAAAACCTGTTTACTTGTTATAAACGATGTGCCGACATGCGCATTCAGGGTTTTAATGACGGTTTCCTATGAGGAAGTTTAAGTAAGTCGTTCTCCTTATATTTTTCCCTCTTATATCCCTCGCCTAATAATAATTAGTATTTTAAAGTAAGTAAGCTCATTAAGGGTCACTATTTATCAAAAACTGATTGTTTATTTATTGCTGCTGGAGTGTAGCTCTCTAGAACGGTCAAGTTTCCTCGAAAACTCTATTTAACAAGTAAATGCTTCACCAGGATACAGAGCTATGAACCCACAGCTTCACAAATAAAGATTTTATTAGCACAAATTCGTGCAAGGCACTAATTACCTATTTTTATCTTGCAGCTCATGAGTGCGACGCGAACATTCAAGAATGTTAAATTGAACCCGGAAGATGTACCGGGTGCAGTCTTGTCAGGGAGTCCTGATGCCGCTACGGTGGAGGATCTCGTTAGAGAACCTTTAAGGCCCGTTCACAAGCTCTATGCTTGTGTTGTGTGGTGTCTATGCAACCTATAAAAATGCTTCATTTTTCGAGGGAATAAATTTGTTTGGCTGCATAGACTCCACAGAACGTAAACATAGAGCTTGTGAACGGGTCTTTAAAACACAGGTACTGCAACACGGATTTCAGCGCCATATTTGGTCCCTCAGTCGTTAGGGTAAACAAAATATCATGAATGAAAAAATTGTCATCGTAACAGCAAACAAACGCGGAACGCGGTGGAAATAAATAAAAATATCCTACTTGTCAATGAGATCAGGTGATAATTATAATATCTAATCACGAAGAGATATTGTCTTCCCACACGTCTTTTTTATTATTCCTAACCTGTTTTCGGTCTACAAGGAAACCATCTTCGGGGAAAAAAGAATTCTTGTCAAAAAACCTCTAAAAAATTTTTCGTGTAGAGCACATCTATCACAGTCAAAAACAAATCTGGTGCTCTACACGAAAAATTTTTTAGAGGTTTTTTGACAAGAATTCTTTTTTCCCCGAAGATGGTTTCCTTGTAGACCGAAAACCGGTTAGGAATAATAAAAAAGACGAGTGGGAAGACAATATCTCTTCGTGATTAGATATCTACAAAAAATCCCACAATATCCACGCCATAAGATGAATAATTATAATCATATGAGGGACCAAGTATGGCGCCGGTTTTGCGTGTTGCAGTACTCGGGTTTTATAGTGCCTTAATCTCGTCAGGTTTTTGAAGTACAGAGGGGTGAAATTACAGTCCAAATCGAAGGAGTACTTGGTTAGCACGGCGAAAAATGTTCTCGAGTCTAATTTACCGGTGGATATGACGGTCGACGATGGCTCCAAGAAAAGGTATATCGCTCTTAAGAAAGGGGGATGTCAACGCACTACGCAGGTGCTTCGTCCTCAACTGATTTCGATGTTTTCCCTATCACGGGTTGGGGAAAATTTCCCTCCATCCCGATTCCGGCTAAATTTTCGGACCGCATTGTGGCTGACCACATGAAATGCGAGGTTCTCATAGAAAAATCAGGGGATGATACGAGTTCGGGTAAGTGAACAAATTATCAAGTACTACCAATCTAAACTTGACCATCTAAACTTGAATGGTGGATGGTGGAAAAGAAAAAATTGATTGCCTTTTTTTGGTCAGCGGCTATTTATTTTTTGCCTCTTCTTGCATTATTGATATGATTAATAAAGTCTAATTTATATTATTTTTAAATACTAGTGAACTGTTGTTTAATTTTATTTCACTGCACCAAAGTCATATGGAAAACCAAGTCCTCAGACTCGAGGAAAAAAATGTTTTTTATTTTGGGTTGGGATTTTTGCTCCCGTTAAGAATAAAAAAGGAGAAAACCCGCCAAATACAAAAATTATTATATTTATTTTCGGTTTGAAGCTGTAGCGTGATATCTATCTTGATACCATATGTTTTTTTCAACACTCAACTTTTGTATAATTTTTGAATTTAGCGGGTAATCTACTTTCATAGTAGAGCAGCGCAACGTATCGGGAGCAAAAATCCCAACCCACGAACCGCTTCATTTTTTTAACATACAAATAATACAAAGTTTAATGACTTGGTTTTCCATATGACTTTGCACTGCACTTGAATTCTACTCCAATAAAATACCCAAAAAGAACGGCTTTTAAACCCTGTTCACAAACCATATGTTATGCGTCCGTGTAGTATATGCAACCAATCAAAATGCTTCATTTTTCGAGAGAATAAATTTGTTTGGTTGTATAGACTCCACCGGATTGTAAATCATTGGGCGATGAACCGCGTAGTCCAAAGCACCAAGGTTTTCCTCGAAATGCTTGGAGCATATGACGGTTCCCCTAGAGATGTTCCTCAGGGACTGGAATCTCTCGTCCTTCCTCTTACAGAGTTTCATCCACTCGCGACACAGTCGGCAATTCTTACATCCTGTAATGTGGCGATTTTCCGCGATTGGGGCCCACTCGTCAACGTCCCACCTATAAACTTGGCACGGTTGAGGAAACTTAAAAAATTTGACGGAAGGGTCATAAACAGGGCGGCCGGGACGCCCGTCACTGTTACAAATCCCGAAACAACAGAACCTCCCCATTTTCGGGCTACAAATCGCGCTCAATATAAAAAATTATACTACTTAATAGGGGTAGAGAAACCAGATTCAGATTGTTACGGCCAACGACCCGTGTAACCGTAAGCCAATATAACCAGAAACTCGGGCCTGCGCTCTGCCAGGCACATTGTCTATTCTGGAGGGATTAAAACGATCTCATACGGATTCTTGGGGCTATGTATAGCAGGATTGTGTGCTCTTCTTATTCGGTCAACAAGAGGCAACCAAGGTAGTGTGCCCTCTTTGTACGAGTTTTCCTTTTGCCCTTCTTTTACGTGCCCATCTCGCTCGACGCCCTCCTCGCTACAACTCGTAGATAACTCCCATTGTACAGCGTTAGGGCACTGAGCAGTATCAAAAGCTTCTTGGTTGCCCCTAATTTTCGATCAATCTTTCAGCTCCGTTCCCGTATTATATCCCTCTTTGGTTGTTTCCCAAGGAAAATACAGGTACCCCCCCCCTCATTCTTTACCGACCTCGCACTCGTTTTAATGCTCCAAAATAATCACCTCTCGGAGCGATTAAAGCCCTCTCAAGATTCCAGCGAAACAGTGCAGGTTTTCCTCCCCCTCATGCGGCCGTATTCATCCGCTTCACCTTTTTTGAACACGTGTGCGTGTAAGTTCCTTAATTCTCCCTTTCTTGTCTCCCCCCCCCCCGACCCCATTGCACAACCACAACACTGCTTTTCACTCATTTGAAGTTTCCCTTTCTTTTTGAGGCTTCATTTGAGCGTGTGTATGTGTGCTGTGTGTGTGAGGTTTCTGCAGTAACACTCTTGAAACAAAGATAAACTGTGATGATGGTGAGGTTGGGTGGGAGGGTGCTTTTCCATTTAGTTAATTGATGCCAGGGTAAAACAGGGACGCGATTAATCCCGAGGAAAGCGATGAGAAGTAGTTGGAAGAGAGAGAGTGAGAGAGAAAAAAGAATAACATCACAAGGAGTTTAATTCGTTAAGACCTTCTCCCAGCCCTCTTCTTCTACAAAATTAATGTTGCTAATAAACCCTTAAGGGAAGGGGGCAGGTTTTGAAAATCTTGTTGACAATTTTATCTGATGAGGGTTTTTTTCCAAAGGACTATGATAATAGGAAGGACATATAGATGACAAGATAAAGCCACACAGGAAACGCATTAATGAAATAATTATATACCCTTGAGAGCTCTCTTAGTCCCGACGATTATGGGGCATTGATCATACATTTGTCTTATGGTAGCAGTTTTACTTGTACAAACCGGTGTGTCGAAAACGATAAAATGGAGTGATTGTGACAAAACAAAATGACATTCACGGGGGCATCTATTACGAATGTTTTGGAACATTTTGGACATCACTGGAATTATGGTTTAGTGTGAAGGGGTGAAACTTTTACACTTGAAAAAAAAAAAAGTTACGATTTCTCACCCTTTCCTTTCTCCTATTGAAGGGCATTTTTCCATTTACTAAAAATATTCACTTCACGCAACAACAACGTTTAAGGTTCGTTAGCTTTTTGCCCGGTTATAATGAACCCCCTTGCATCTCCCTCTCATTTTTCGTGTCTACAATTTTTTTTCTCCCTCGCCCGGAAGGCTATGGAAAAAGGGGATTTCTTTTCCACTCTCCATCCCTATCATCGTTCGTAGTATCAATGGATCGAGGCAGAGGGTTCTGTAAAAATAATTAAAAGAAATTTTCGCTCTCGGTCTTTCCGCCCCCTTCTTCATTTAAAAAATAAAAACTAACCAACATAAAATTACAAAAAAAAGGACTCTCGGAGTCTTCAACCAATTAAAAACTCCCCCCTCCCCTTCCAAAAATATAGCTTTTTTGTGTCCAAGTCATTCTGCATGTGATGACGAGGAAGGGTGGAGGGATGAAACAGATTACCCGGGAACCGAAAACTGCTTGGGAGGGGGGGAGGTAAA
The DNA here is from genome assembly GCA_038030265.1 of Corythucha ciliata. NCBI lineage: Eukaryota > Metazoa > Arthropoda > Insecta > Hemiptera > Tingidae > Corythucha > Corythucha ciliata. The sequence continues at coordinate 32,396,740 of CM075937.1, read as the reverse complement.
AAAAAAAAACGCGGCGGCGGAGGAGGAGTGTTCCGCAATTAAGCGCCAAAAGGGTTGAAACATTGTCGTTTTATCGCCCGGGCACGGCCCAACAAGTGGCGTTATTAATTTCACAGAAGCGAGAGTGAGTGTTAATGGGCGAGAGAAAGAGACAGAGCATTTGAACTAATGGTGATGAAGGATTTTTAGATGAATATAAAAAGGGGTGGATTACGGTGAGAGGTGGGAGGGGAGACTGAAAAAAAGGGTTTTAATTGCTTCCTTCTTCGTGTCATTATTTTTTTCTGTCTGTGCACATTTTTTAGCTCTTTTTCTTGAGTCATAATTCTAAATGCTCCATTTGAGTATTAAACGTTATTTACCCCCTCTTCATCCTTCCATAATAGTCAACTCGATTCTCATTGAGATTGTCATTTGTTTTTCAAGCACTTCTCCTCCACCTCTCAACAGCCACCCATCGAAAGAAACAAAAATTATGACGGAGATTTGTTCAATAGAACCGGTTAAACGAGGTGTGCGTACTTGATGTTGGGCGGGCGTTTGCACATTGAATGTAACGTGTACGCGTTCTACACATGAGAAAAGGACTGGCTATTTTCATTTATGAAGAACAGGAGGAAATATCGAGGAGGAAAGGTTTCTTCTTTCGTTTTGTTTTTGTTTTTTTAATATCTCCACCTGCTTCCAATAATCTGGAATAGTTTACGAGGACCAACAGGCCAACATTATGTCACCTTTCAACCTTAATGACAATTAATTGACGTGTACATGCTATTTGTCTAAGAAGAGTGAGAATGGTGATTCCATGTTCGTCCAATGGCAAGGGGGCTGCGTATAAAAATCCTATTTATTGCCGTTTGGAGGTCTATTAATCTCATAGGTGACAGTGACAGGCCACCCCATCTTCATCAAACTATGTAGTCTCTCCGTATACAACTCGTCATAAGAGGAACCTTTGTAATATCTATTTTTAAATGATTTTTCTTACTGATTTATTTTAATTTCGTTAAATTATTTCACACTTAGTCACAAACGGCTTCAAAAGTGCTTGGGTCCATTCTGGCTATGAGGAACGGGTGAAGAGGAGAGATCCATAACCAGCCTCGATTTCAGGGAAGCTTTTTAAAAAGAGACAAACAATCTTCCCGAGCTGACATTATAAGCAAACATTTTTGGATCACGTATATCGGAGTTTTGAACCATGGGGGGGAAGGGGGACTGGGTAGTGAGAGGGCGTGAGGGACGGAACACATTTTGCACTTTGTTAAGAAGCTTTTAGTAATTATTATTGTGACTATAAACAAAAGAAGATTTAAAAATACCAGGGGGGATAACAGATCGAGGTCGTGTGGGTAAAAAATAGTTCCACGGGGAAAAAAAAAACACCTTCTCCATCGAATGGCTAAGCTTTTGGTAGATAGAGAGAGAGGGAAGCAAATTTGTCTTTTTTTTTCTTTGAGGGTAGGCTGTAAAATCTTGTTTTAGGTGAGCTTAAGAGCGAAAAAGAAAAAAAAATTGGCCCGGTGATCATTTTGAGTATGGGGAAATAACTATAAAAACAAGTGGAGTGATGAAGGTGGATAGGGGGGTTTAAAAAGTTTATTTTCGAATCGGTTTTAGTAGGAATCAGTTCGCCCCTCCCTTCGTCCTGCCAAAACTCAGCCATTACACCAGAGATAATGCAGGCCACATAAAGACTCCCTAGTAATATATTTCTGGAGTAATTTTTAGAGGATGTTTTGGGATTTTTGGCAAAAGGAGGCTTCCAAAATGACGACAGGTGAAGGTTTGGGTGATATAATTTATGTAATTTAACATGTTTTACTTTTTAGAGAGGTTAACATTTTTTTCTCGTTCTCATGGGATCCGTAATAAATTACGTATTTTCTGCTAAGATACACTATTGTAACTTCTTTTTTTAGTAAAGCAAATAAAGAAAACCATAAAGCTAAAGAGCTTCCTTATTGGTTAAAGAAGCTTGCATAAAAACTACATATAGAAAAATATAACCGTTGAACTCCCCCCCCCCCCACACACACACACAACTGCCATCAAGGCGCTCTGTCTACAAAACACATTCTGAACAATTCTTCTCGCCTTATCGCTTGGCTCCAGGTCGGGACATTACCGAAAAAGGGGATTTGATAGGAAAACAGGTTTGACGTAATTAAACTAATTTGCATATTAGATGGAAAGGAGGACTTAAGAGGAAAATATTCGAATGAGCGGAAGAAAAAAAGGTAGAGAATAATCAGGCAACAAAAAGGATCTGTCCAAAAGTGGAAATACCGAGATGCTCTATGCTCCTTTGTTCAAATTCTAAATTTATTTTTTATCTCATTTTTATGATAACTTTAACCCTGAGCTTAACTATAAAAGTTAAATAATTGAAGGTTTCTTGATTTTCGTTTTTCATCGAACATTCGTGTTTAATCGGACGGAGCTCCTGAGTTTAGGTATAGGCCTCATTGTTCAAAGACCTTAATTTTCATTTTTATTACCAATTAGAGTTTCAAGGAACTTCGACCCAAATGGCTGAGGCTGAATGTATATTTTTATATTCTATAATATTTGTTCAATTGTATATAAAGATTTAAGCAGCACTCGCTCACTGATGAATTGCAGAATCGTGGAGCCCCGGCGCTGGCGCGCATACATGGGCCAAGAAAACACGTTGGGTGGTCTTATCAAAATGTTCAACTCAAATGCTTGAAAATCCGGTCCTAAGTAGCGCGCCGGCGCCTTTCGAATTGACAGAAAACAGAAAGTCCGAGTCAAAAATTGAGATAAATTCGCTCATTCACGGGTAAATTTGAACAAAACCAATATGCGGCCGAAATTGTAAAAAGCGCCAGTTCGAGGTTTCTCGATGCAACTTCCCGGTCAAAATTGAGAACAGCTTTTAAGTCCACGCGTTACAATTGAGAGAAAGCGCTAATTCTCGGATACTTTTTCGAAAAAGCGCTCATTCATGTCTAAAACTGAGAAAAAGCGCTCGTTTGCGAATGAAATTCAGATAGGTATCAATTAGCAGCTATGATTGCCAAAAAGCGCCCATTCACGGCTAAAATGGAGAAATAGCTCTCTTTCTAGGCTGACATCAAGAAAAACAGACCAATTTTCGGTTTCGCCAACTCCGAGGCCAAAATTAAGAAAATATTGTACCTAATTCACGGTTTTTAGAGTTCATTTTAAGGCTGAAATTGACAATAAGTGCTCGTTCACTGTAGAATTGAGAAAATGCACACATTTGCGGCTGAAATTGAGGGAAAACGTCAATTCATGGCTGAAATTGAGAAATTGTGCTATTCACGGGCAATCACTCATGTGTGGCTGAGAGAAAAAGTGCCACTTTCGTGGTTTTTCGACCCAACTTCCTGGGTCTAAATTGCGAAAAACTGCTAATTGGACATTGTTATGGCAAGTTCGCTGCTACAATTAATAAAAAGCGCGAATTAGAGCGTACATTTTTGAAAAAGTATTCATTCACAGATAACATTTAGGAAAATTACTCGTTCTCGGGTGAAATTGAGACAACCCGCAAACTTGTGGTTTGTGCTATTGTGTACCGTGGCATATACGAGGGGGGGGGGAGTTGACCCGGACGGGCCACCGTTCGGATAGGGCACCCGAGAAGCTTGAAGATAAAAAAAAAAAGAAGATTATCAGGTTATTAGGAATAGGATATGACAAAATTGCTTCTAAAATTGAGAAAAATCGCTCATTCATGGCTAATTCGCGGATGACATTTTTGAAACACAGCTAATTCGCGGCTATGATTGAAGAAAATCACTCATTTACAGCTAACGGAAAAACGGTAGGATTGAAGAAAAGTTGAGAAATAGGGCTAAATCGCGGGTAAAATTGAGAAAAAACGCTGGGCCCCCCCCCCCACGCACAACTGATGAGAAAAACTCTGGATCCGCGCCTGCCCTGGCGTGCATGTAGATTTGGACGTGAATCCCCCACATTGAACTCACGTTGGTATAATTTTGGTCCTAGCTTGAGTTGGATTGAATGCTGGTAGGGTAAGAGTTTTCATAATGAGGAGGGGTGAGGAGAGGAGTGATATCGAAACACGATGAGAAAACTTTCGTCACATTATAATAAAATTCGGAGTCTTTTAGCTTCTTTTTATACCTCAAAAAATTGACTTGCAAACAGGAGAATTTCACTGCAAACTCTCATCGTGAAAATAAACCAATCTCCAGTTCGCTTTCAGATAGAGTGCCTAGCTGAGATGAAAGGAGGGTGAATACCTGAGGAAGGGGGGAGATGAAGGCACGGGAAAAAAAGAGATGTTATGTACACAATGAGGGCGCCGCAGCTAACCTCTCACCCCCCCCCATCCATCCACCCCATCAAGCATAACCATGAAACATTCTAGTGGGCCCAGGCCCAGAGTCATGTTTTCTTCCTTGTCGAGGGTGAGAAAAAGTTTAAGTTTTTTTTTTATTATTATTATTATTTTAAGATCGATATTTCCAAGGAGGCAAAGAAGTTAACTTATTTTTCCATCCCTCTTTCCAATTTCCCTTTTTTTCTCTCTCCCTTCGTCTTTTAAGCACAAGAAAGGGAGATCCCTTGCCTCCCACTACTCCTTATACCTTCGTAATTTGCAACCTTGCGGGAGAATGAAGGGGAGAATCAACTTTCAACAAAAAAAAAAAGGCAAAACAGTGTTGGGGGGATGGAATTGAGCTGCTTCTCAGCTCACTTTAGCTTTGGTTCTTCGTGCTATACACATAAAAAATCGTGAGAGGCAAAAATCAATAATTTTAAGGTTTGAATCTGTCCCCAGGACCTTTTAAAATTCCCAAATTATTTAAATAAGAAAAAAGTGAGTTTTCTCCAGGTTAACGCCATTTGCCTTTCTAATTGTCGTGCGTCGGTTCATTAGCACCGAGCTTTTACTGTTCCTTCTATAGAGCATTGTGTCTTGAAGTTTATTGGTCCTGCAGGTTTGCGTTTGGTATTTCTGAACCCTTCACCCTTTCTGATTCGAGGAAAATCACTCATTTACAGGTAACATCCAGGAAAAAGGACGGGATTAAAGAAATATTGAGAAATAGGGCTCAATCGTGGGTAAAATTGAGAAAAAACGCTGGGCGCCCCCTCCCCCCACACACAGTGATGAGAAAAACTCTGGATCCGCGTCTGCCCTGGCGTGTGAATTTGGACATGAATCCCCCACATTGAACTCGCGTTGGTATAATTTTGGTCCCAGCTTGACTATGGATCGCTACTGTGCACTAATACTACGATATCCCATCGCAGAGTCTTTACACATTGGTACATATACAATTTTGCTGATCACCGCATAACTGTTCTTTATACGGAAACGAAATTAGCGGCTGCATAGTTCTGGGTGAGGGATGAACATGTACATTTTCTTGCCCACGTACGAATCACTGGAAAATCTTTTTCCCCTGTAATAATCACTCAACTGAAAGTTTAGAAGACCCCGTAGGAGGGGTATCAAGAGCTGTATGAGTATCAACTCTCTTGTGATGGGAGAGGTGATCGCATCCATAGATAGTAAATTCAACATATTTATAGGGCGATTCTTGTCCCCTGGGAGATGATTGGGTGGACGTCCCCCTCCCTCCCTGGCCGGTAGATTATTTGAGCGGTGAAGTTCAACCAACTCTTTAATAAAAGAGAAGCCCCCCACTCTCCCGACAACCGGCATGTCTTTTTCTACAATAAACTTCCAGATATAAACTCTCTCTGCCCTAGGGCTAATGAGACCGCTTTTTGGCGTTTAGCCATCATCGTTGAAAAAAAAAAGTATAAAAAAAAGAAGAGATTCTTTGCAGTCTGCAGTAAGAAGAACAGAAAAAGTATCTATTTTTAATTAATATTACGACCCAAAACTCTTTCAAGCCCTCTCTCCTCACCGTCATTCCCACAACTGCATTCACTTTCATCTCAGAGGTCTCTTATTTCTCGCCCAGTTTGAATATTACAGAAACGGACGTTTGCGAGAGAAGAGGCGCTGGCTATAATTGGCAGAGCCGAAAGGGGCAATTAAAAAGAGCTTGGATTGGGTGGATGCGAGGGGCAATGAGGGGACGTAAATGAGACGCAGAATTAAAACTCATCTCGGCGTTTCTAATTTAAGCGGAGAGAGTGAAAAAATAAGTGTTTGAAGATACTTGTGTGAGATTTTTTCATTTGAATGAAAAGTTTTTTTTCTTGGCTTAATTCATTATTACAGAACTATTAACACTTCCCTTTGCTCTCCTCCCGCCCTTTGCCGCCGCTTATAAAAATAATCACGAAAAATTAAGGATTAAGAGGTTAAGAGGACTTCGAAGGGGAAAAAGTTTTTTTTTTTTGCTTCTAATACTCTCTGGGAAAGGCTGGAAAACCATGCTTAAAGGGTCGTGGGAGTGTTTAATTGCCGTAATTGAGGGAGTTTTATTAAGTTTTAAGCTTAACTTTTCAAACAAGACCCTCCAGAAAGGAATCATGATGAGGGCTGGAACTGTGATGATGAAGGGAGGGGAGAGAGGTGATTTTCAAATTAGGGGTAAAAAACGGGGTGGCGAGTAATTAACACAAAGACCTTTTCTCGCTGAGAGTCTCTGCAACAGGTTGGTTCATAAAAAGAAGGGCTTTCTTTAACAATTAGAAGTTCTCCTTTGCCGAGGGTTTTCCGAATATCGGTGGACGGCGCGCGGTCTTTATGTATATGTAGAGATGTGGCGGGAGATCCAAATAATTGCGTTCACCGACAGCCAACCCATCACACAGGCTTTCGTTACCTTTCAGAAAAAAAGGATCACTTTTCTCGGGCAAATGGCGGCGTAGGGGCACGTGCTGTCGCCTTCGGGGCACTAAAAAAAAAAAAAAAAAAAAAAAAAAAAAAAGAACGATAAGAGCCGAATAACCGGTCTTCCAGGAGAAGTTCTCGTTTTCAAAACGATATGGGTCGTTTTTATGATGGGAGTGAAATGACTTGTGGCTGTCTCAGGGAGAGGGGCGTAGCGCTTCTGCCCACGCTGTTTTTTTAAATCTCATTTATAAGATCCATTTGCGAATTGGAATAAGCAAACTGATATCAAGAAATTATTATTATACAATGAGAAGGACCAGGGGAAGGTGGTGATATTTGAACCTTGAAGTTCTGTATGGAAATAATTACAAAGGTAAACGAGGCGAGCAATAAATATTAGAAAAATCTCAATTCATAACATCGTAACTCCAATAACGGAATGGCTCGTGACCCCACAAATCATTCTACCCCGTCCCTACGGCTTCATTTTTTTCACTTCTATAGTGATAGATCGTGGCCCCAACTTGTCTAAATATATTTTAAAGTGCACTTTTACCAAAGCGACGCTCTAAAATTAAGTCATTCCAGGGAGGATACTGTAAGTAAAAAAAAGGATTTATTATGCTGTCTCTGGAATGGAAACATTCATAAATTTAGTAATTACAGGGATTTTGCAAAAAGGAAATTCTTCTTCTCTTTTCAACCAGAGCAATAATCAATTTTCCAAGTTCGGTGGGCGCCCTGGTCGTCCGCCAAATTCCTTTTTTTTCCACTCTCACACACGCAAAAGCCTCAATGTAAAACAAGCAACGTGATGAACGGCTCCGAATAATGGAAGAGAAAGGTACTGTGGAAGGCTCTTTTATTTACGGGATTGTAAAATCAATCAAATAGTATAGGAAAGAAGGGGCGCAAAAGGGGTGTTGATTTCAGTGATGAGATAAGCGGAAGACGGACGTTATTTAAAGAATCAGAATCAACTCAACTAATCAAAATATGAGAAAAATAAGAATCTTTCATTCCTTTTACGAACGTCAGACATCTCGGGGGACCCTCTAAAACTCATTCTCTGCGTTCTTACATATTACCAGAGATAAGCCCGCACTTTGGGCAAACGCCAGAAAAAAAAACCCTCGCTCCCCCTTCTCACCACCCTCTTCATCAAAAAATTTCCTACAGCCCTTTGGCAAGTCTATTTCACGAGACGCAATATTAATAAATTGTACTAATTAACCATGCTTCAGCTTTTTATTTAAAGCCTCGCAGAAAAATGACTCTTACACTGCAAACAGATTGAAAGAGATTTGCCAAATGGATCCCACTCACACACTCTCTCTGTCCGTTGTACTTTCATTGGAGAAATACGATGTTACAATTGTTAGACTGTGGTGACAGGAGGGTTAGTAGGTGTAGATGAGGAGGGATTTATGAAAGTGTACGAACTCGAAAAAGTACCGCTGATAGAGCTATTTTTATTATATAACCCCTCCCTTTCCCCCCTCTACTATAATCTTGAAAACGTATCGCTTGTTTGTAACTATCACCCCGGTCGCTCCTCCAATCTAATGACTATGAGAAAAGGGGTGAATAGTATAAAAACGGTGGTTATTGTTGAAGATTTATATCGAGAAAATCCGCCTAGAATATCGGGCGAGATAAATCCATCCGAAAGGAATCTCAAAATAACAGTGGACGGGGAAGTTATTGTTTTTCTTGTTGAGAAATATAGTTCAACTCTCAACACAACAAGTGGGATATGATCGCACGACAGTGAGAGTTTTAGGATAAGAGGGAGGGTTTCGGGAGAGGCAAATAAAATTTTGAAACGTCAGCGATGATGGGCTCCCCCCCCCCCACCATCACCCATGGTCTTCACTCTATTCACGCACAACAGTGTGGTCGGTGTTTAAAATTAGGTTAATTTTTAGAAACGAGAGGAATCTCCCTTCGATGAGGGGAATTTCCCGGGGAAAGGCTCGGAAACCAAAAGGAATTGACTCTAAAATTAATTGTGTATTTTGAAAACGCATGAAATGAAGGGGAAGGGTTATTCGAACATACAAGGGTGGTTATAACTTATTAATGAGCTTTTGACCAATCGTTCATGGAGGTACTATCAATTGCGATAATTTCGTGAATTTCCTATACGTTGACGCTGTCTACACACTATAGAGTGTAGAGTGTAACGACAGTTAGAATCATCCCCTTGATCTAGCAGTCTATTATTTAAAACAAACGGCCACCGGGTATAGTGTCCAAACTGGAATAACAAGCTTCCCTCCCATCTCTAACCAGCTCAGGTCCACCCTTTAACATCATTGCATTGTTTTTTATCCCTTCAACAGAGAGAAGAAGTCCCGGTATCGTTCACACGTATTAAGATAGCCTTTATTCTTAGATGTGATTCTCACGAATTTCAAAAGGAGCCTCTTTTATTTCAATTTTTGTTGATTAAAATTTCTGTTTGACCCCTCGCTGGACAACAATTTAAGCTCAGTTAAGAGTGTAAAAACAAAGCAGAAAAAAAAAAGGTGAGGGAATGAATAAAGGCTTTTGTGACTGGGCATTGTCCAGTTAAGACGGTTTCCAACAATGGTCGAATGAAAGCAATGATTGGGTAGAGAGGTGACCCTCTGACAGCACGAGAGCATTCAAAAAGCAAGATGATGTTGGTGGATAAGGAAGTGTTTGAAGCGTGAAAACTCTTTTTAACACTATCTCTCCTCTCCCTTTAACACTGTCACAGGGCCTCCTCTGTTTTTAATGAGGCAAAACCCAATAGGTGCAAAAGGAGCTTTCACGTTAGTTATATCAAGATTTTATAATTTTTAGAACAATACACGTAGCGGCGTGTAAATCGAAGAAAGTGACCTATTGAAGCCTGGGGATTTCCAGTGGTTTCGGGGAAAACCCCTATTTTCGGTTAAGGCCTCTTACAAAATTAATTTTCGTGTGTTTAGAGTGTCAAAGAAAGAGAAATCCCTTAATCCCGCAATCTTCCGAATTCTAGACGCGTTCGTGTTTGTATTTTTATAAGCAAAAGTAGGATGAACAAGTTGCTTTAGGGTGATGATTCGTTGGTTGTTCGATGGCGGGGGGGGGGGGGTTATTCTTGGTTCTTCGGTCCATTGCCACTCCTCAGTCCCTTTATTCTTTGTCGCTTTTTTTCAGGAATTGTTGTTGCAAAAGGATGGCGAAGAAGCAAGAGGTAGTGTGAAACGTTTGGTCACGTACACAACAGCTCGAAGAGAAGCGAGGAGTCATCCGAAATATGTTATAATTGGAAAAAGAGAATTCAAAGAAGAAGACCCCGCGATTCGGCCCACCGGTGATTTTTTTTTTTTTTTTTTTTTTTCTTCTCAACATTTCTACATTTCAGGTGTTCACATCACACCCTAGATTTTTTTCTTCCCCAAGCAGGCTCTGTCAGTTGGGGTGGGGTATTCAATTAAAGAATTCTTAAAAAGGGGGGGGGGAACAAGAGTATCGATTGCTCTCCCAGTCAAATAATCGATAATTAATTGGGATATACAGATGAGGAAGCTCCTTAATTATAATGAAACAAGGGCTCGGATCATTGTAGGAAGGGGGACGAAAAGAAAGTAATTAACAGAAGTAAGGAGGGGATTTTATTATTTCCTCGGCACTGTTGTTAAGACAAGAGTAAGGAGCGTGGGGGAGTAGTCTTACATTCTTTTTCCCGTCTTTTTAATAGTGAATTTCTTAATTATTGCTCTTTGATCGACAGAAAAAACCTCCGAAAACAAAAACCGAAGGGGTGGTTTAATTAGAAAAACCTTCCCGTTTCTCTCGTTCTAATTTCCTAGACATATTTACCTTTAAAAAAAAACCTAAAGCCTGATTGAAGGGTTAAAAATTGGAGGGTGGCTTTCCGAAGGAGTGAATAAATTAAAAGGGTGGGTGATAGTCGGATTTAAAGGGAACACTTTTTTATGTACATTGTTAAATCCGTTCTTCCCCATCATCTTTTTTTTCATGTTTCACTTTTTAAAAAAAGGAGAGTGCATTCCATGTCCCCCAAGATATAGGAAGAAAATATAACTTCACCCCCTTCCTTGTACTCCCGTAGACCATTTGACAAAGTTTAACCCCCCCACCACCACCACAAAACAATCCTCCCGCTATTGCCTTCTTTGAAAAATTGAAACAACTATCAGCTAATTTTTTACACGAAATTTTCGTCAAAGTGGCAGAAAATGGATTTGTTTTGCCTTGTCGTTGGTTTTGGACGATGTTCACGACTCCCGACTTCCAGAATAGCCCTTGTGATTCGCGTGCGTTGTTGTTAAGGGAAAGTTTACGTTAATGCGCGGCTAAAATCTAGAAAAAGAGCCAATTCGCGTTTTCTCTATATGCAACGTCCAGGCATAATGTGCTCATTTGCCCCCTTCGGGCAGTTGAGAGAAAGAGAGAGAGAAAACAATTCGTGGCTGAAACTGAGTAAACACGCACGTTCGCGGAGCAAATTAAGAAATAGCGCCCATTCACGGATGAAATTGAGGAAACGCATCCAACCGCGAAGCAACGTCAGAATGCCAAAATTAAGAAAATTCTGTAATTGTAATTCACAGTTTACAGGACACATTTTCCCAGCTAAAAATGAGAAATATATAGCAAATTGAACCGACCTCGGATTCGTCTTCTAGGGGTTCTGAAACATGAAAAAAATGTATCATGACCTATGTGTGCGTCCATCAGGGCGAGACCAATAGTGCATTTTTTAAATGAAATGCACTAAAAAGAGCTCGTTCACAGTAGAATGGAGAGAAAGTCACTCATTTACGGACAAAATTGAGGAAGATCGCTAATTAGCGCGGCTAACATTGAGAAATTGCGCTCATTTCCTGTTAAAATGTAAGAAAAAATCACTCTTTCGCGGCTTAAATTGAGAAAACACCCAAAGTTAAAAGTTTCGCAAAGCTAAGTCCAGGCCAAAGTAAAGAAAATGCGCTAAATCACGACTAATGGGGACCTTTTCACGGGTAAAATTGGAGAAATGTGGCTAACCCTCGGTATAGGATTGTGAAAAAACAGTTGTTTGCAGCTAAACATGGGGGGAAACGCTAATTCGCGGGAAAAAAACGAGAAATTACGCTCATTCATGGCAAAAAATGAGAAAAGATGCTCTTTGACGGCTGAAACCTCACCACCACCCACCATTAAATTTTATGAAAAGCGCTCTTTGGTGACTGAAATTGGAAAACCCCACCAGTTCGCGGTCTTGCGGTGCAAACGAAGCCAAAATTAGGGAAATGCGCTAATTCATGGTTTATGGAGAGCTTTTCACGACTAGAATTGAGAGGGAAAAAAGGCTCATTTACGATAGGTAGGTAGAAGATAAAATAAATTAGGAAAGCCGCCAATTTGCGGCTGAATTGGGAAATAGTACCTCACGGGTAAAATTGAGAAATATGCTTATTTGCGGCTAAAATGGAGGAAAAAGACACATCCGCGGCTATAATTGAGAAAGTTGAGAAAAAGTTGTATTTCGCGGCAAACCTCTACAAAACTCAGTTTCGTGATGCAAAGCTTAGGTAAAAATGAAGAAAAACCGCCGTTTCACGGCTAAAATTGAATAAAACGGCTCGTGGAGCCGAGTGGAATTGTGAAAAAGCACTCGTTCGCCGCTAAAATTGAGGACATTAAGGAATTTCTCTGTGCGCCCTCTTGCCCCTTGAAAAAAATCTCGGGTATTCGAGCCTTTGAAGTAAATTGGAGACGGCCCAGTTCGATGGAGGAACGAAAACCGTTATAGCTTATCATTTATCGGGCGCGAAATGTCCTTCCATCGTTTTAGGGTTGCGAATAGACATTTTACAGCCTATAGAATAGCCATATCCAAGGCGCAAAGTTGTCCATTTTGTTGACGTTCGCGAACGGTCGTTTTTCCCATTTTCATGAGCACAGATTGTCAGATTGAGGATTTTCGAGTCGGGTACCGTCCAATTTAGTCATTTCAAGGGTAGATGTAGAGCTATTGCCAGGGCGTAAACCGTATAAATATGGTCAGTTTGTCCATTTTCAGGAGATGAATCCTTATGTTAATCACAGTTGGTGTGCGAATAGATGGAGGGAGGCATTTAAGGCAGCAGATCGTTAGCTGCTGGCCATTCCTACGAACCGCCCTTTAGTGAAAGTACAATTTTTATCGCACGACTTGACAGTGAGTTTATCCGGAACTTTTGCGGTTTTTACATATCAATTTTAAAGATTCGCTAGATTTATCACAGGAGGCCAAAATATCAGTTTTGGGGTCGTTTAGTCTGGTTCTGTATATCAAACACGTTCGACTACATGAGCTGACTGGGTTGCTAAGGCGCACCCTCCACTACTCCCCGAACACACCTCTGAATTGGTGTGGAAGATACAGAAAAATGTGCACGAACGATCCAAGGCGGAATGTGTTAGCCGCGGGTAGCCAGCCAACTTTTGACATAATTTTGGTACAGAATACGTATTCGTGCATGAAACTACCAAGTGTGAATTTTTGGGTCACAAAACTGGGCATTTGCAGAATGAAACGAAAATGTCCGCTCAAGAAATCACATTATGGGCAAAAGTTTTGGGAAATGTCACATTCAAGGCGGAATTTACGCGAACGTGACATTTGAGGCAAAACTTGTGTGAAAGTTTCGTCTTATTTTTCCTCGGCTTCGTGACAGAGGTAGTGCCGGGCTCCAACCAGTCCTGAACCTCACTTGTACCGCCACTGTCAATTAGTGGATTTCGTCCGTCTGTCGAGCTACTGTGGTGGCGCAGTAATTTCTTTTAAATGGGCATTTTTCGCGTCAGCTTTAAAAGAATGCTACTCAGAAGAGGCCGAAGTGGAATGGTGTGGTTTTGACGATTTGGAAGATTGGCATAGCTTTCAGGAAAAATTTCCGTAGATGTCACCACGGCTACACGTTTCAAAGTACCTAGTGTAAAAACCAAGGAATAAAAGTATTTTATATTTTGAATGAGGTACCTAGGCTTGTTCCTAAATCACCACTACCTCTACTTATAAAACAAAAAGAGATTTACCACCTCCACGGGTAGCATATTCTCCAACACTTAAGTGAACCATAATCATCCAATTTGCTGTTTGCTTATCAATAACGAGTAACGACCACCCTTTATGTAAATTCACTGAATTCATGTGAATATATGTAGAGGTCTTATAAACATGACGAATTTTACCATTTCGATTATGGCGAAACCAATAGTGCATTTTTCACTTGTCTGGAATGCACAAAAAGAAGGTGACTAACTCTAAATGAAACGGAGAGAGGTCCTTTTAATCAGGCAAGAAGCATTTTTTCTCTATTGACTGGTAATATATACCTATCCACATTATGAGAAGAATGCTGAAGGTTTCCGAGGAGGGAGGTGACTGGAGACAAATGGCAGTACAGTACATTGGCAAGAGGGCTGAAGGGATGGCCTTAATTGTGAAGAAGAAGTTTTCCCGTTGAAGCTCCAGGCCGATCGGTCAACGTGTCACTGAAGGACTAGTAGACTATTTAGAGGAAGTTCGTTTCCGAGAGAGAGAAAAGATCAGGTAGAACCTTTATTAAAACGAGTCAAGTAAAGCCACCCTCCTTTACAAATCTACCCCACGTGGAAACGTGTTTCGTGAAATCTGTATTTTTTTTTCGTTTTGTTTTTTTTTTTTGTTGTTTTTGTTTTTTGTTTGTTTGTTTGTTTGTTTTTTTTTTTTTTTTTTTTTTTTTTTTTCAACCTGCTCCCTTCTCCTTCCTATTCACTGCACAAGTTGGTGCAAATTAAGGAGAACTTTAGAGTAACGCAATCATAAAACTGATGGAAAAAAAGCCGGCGTTTCCCTTGGATCTTCCGCAAAAACACCAGTCAGAGCTCTAAAAAAAAGTAAACAGATTTTACCCCCTACACCACCCTCATTTCTTCCACCATACATCCTTGTACACAATATTTTGACCCTCTTTTTTACAGCGAGACACTAAAAGTTTATAGGTGGCACTGCTAGGATTCCAATATGAAGAGTAAAAGTAACTGAGAGGTTTTACAGGGCAAGTAAAGGCCCCCCTCACCTTCAAAACGTACTCCCCAACGGAATTTTACTTCTCAACCCCTCCGCTGTACCCTCTATGCATAATTAAGTTGATTTTTTTTTTTTTTTTATGTCTCAAGCAAAAAAACGAAGACTTAGGAGAAAATCAGGTTCCTACAAGTCACCCTCCCACCGATTCTCCGCCATTCTATTGTAGACTTTTTAACATTCCTAGGCATTGCCTTAGATCATGCAGGGGCTCTCAATTGTTTTGGGGTATGAACTACGATTTCTAATTACGTGTTTTTTGCGTACATGTAGACATGATCAAGTTGATAATACACACATACAGCGTGATTCACGACGAATCACGTGCGTTGAAATATAGGTATATGTAGTTTAGTACTAGTAAAAAATTGCGACCCTAATGTGCGTGCGCCTCCAATTCGTAATTTGAATTCAAATTCTGGTCTGGATAACCTTTTATTATGAAATTTGTGACTAAAATCGGCAATACTACCATGGGCACAGGCCAGGATGGCAAGCTGCCTCTGTTCATGATAATCCTTCGCATTTAGTTACACTTGGAAATCGTCGATTTACCCCATCAAAAGGCCTACTTCATTCAAATAAAACCCTTCGACCTCTAAAAACAACAAAAACTTGAAATTTTGCCTGGGAAATAGAGTATTCACATCAAAAATTGCAATTTCACGCCGAAATCTGTTTGGGTTTTACCGTTAAATTTGCCAGGTCGCTTACAAACCGACTATTTCGCCCACTAGCAAGACTTTGCTAGCAGCAAAACAGGAAATTGAGCCCTCAGAACCGGATCGGTTTGGCTGTAAAACGTGTCTATTATAATTATAGCTCCGAAAAAGCCAATCGGTAACAGACGGTCTAAAGTGACCTTTTTGATCGTGAAGCATACTTGGAGTCTTCTTGAAAGAAGTCGTAATTTTCATACCCCCGTGAAACCCAAACTTTCCAAAATTGTCCCGAATTGTCTTGTTGTTTTGTGGAAATGTTGCTTCCAAATTTCTCAGCTCCTAAATTAATTGTTTATTAGGTCTGTTCCAGCAAGGTGTTTCGAACACGTTCGGAGCAGAGTTGCCATGGGACCAACCAATAAAATTTAAGTTGATTACATTTTATTGGCTGATCCCATGGCAGCTATGCTCCGGACATCTTCCAAACACCTTGCGGGAACAGAACTGTCATTTAGCCAAAATTATGCAGCCAAAATGGCAAGTGCTGTCCCAAGAGCCGAGATTTGAAGCCTAAAAATAGCCAGTGAAATAAAATTTCGGGCAAAACTGCTCGTTTCGTGGGAACAAACAGCAGGAATTGAACGTTTCGATTCATAATTTCCGAGCGGACAAGTTTCAGGGCTTTGTTACATAGCCGTCGAAGCACTCCGGGAGGTGAAGCCAGCACAAAATTTCGATAAATGAAAACTTTCGGACCTTAATATCCATGAAATCGCAAGTTTCATTTTCGTGAGATCGGAAGTTTCGTGCCTTTTATTTCCAGTTACTGCAAAACCCACCCCAACACAGTTCCCGAAGACTGACGAATAGTCGCGACTTTCCAACATACGGAGCTAAATTTCCGCGAAAACAATTGGATCTGGCTGTTTTTCGGCGAAATTGTAAGTTTTTGGTGGAAATCTGCGAATTAAAAAGTTTTTGGTGTTTATTTCTACGAAAAAGTAAGTTTCCGCTAGCTCAATATCCGTGGAACCGGAAGCCTCGGCGCGAAATATCAGTGAATTTGCAAGTTTCGGTTGTAGATTTCCCCGGAATTGCAAGTTCCTAATTTTAATTTCCGTGAAATTGAAAGCAAGTCGGGGCCCAATGGCCCAAAGCCTCCAGGGCTCAAAGCCCTCGAGCTAGTCGTAGTAGCAGTGTCCCATGCCGAATGAAAAGCCGTGACATTGCAATATTTGTAGCTATAAATAACCGCAAAATTGAAAGTATCCTGGCTGAATAGCCACAGGTAGGCACAGGTGTGTGCGCGGCCGTGGAACCCGAGATAGCTAGCCTAGACGGTGTGCCATGCAGTAGCAGTGAAATTGTATTATTTGAAGCAAAATATCCGCGAAATTATGCAACAGTAATTTTTAGGAAATTGCAGGTTTAAGTCTTTTCGGCGGGATCGCAAAATAACTCCAGAAACCGGTGATTAGCCATTTTTCAAAATTTTAGCCGCGTATTCTTCTCCATTAGAACAGCGCATTAGCAATTTTTCTCCGTTTTAGCCGTGAAATTATGTCCAGAAACCGGGATCAAGCGCCTTACGCCAAGGGTTCGCACATTGGCCTCTTTTTCTTAATTTAAACCGTGAAATTCATCTAAAAAAGATTGGTCGGTCTTTTTTTTTTTTTTTTTTTTTTTTTTTTGCGGAAACGGGGCCTGAGCTACGCCTTACTCTCCACGTCTATATTTATGTCACGCACCTCACACGTCGTCGCTGTGTCCACCATTCCCCGCTACGCCAATGCTCATACGGAACGTGGAATTACTCGTGTTACATGGTTCGCAGGCGTGTCAGGGGAAAAAATTATCAGTTTTGGGGTCGACAAATTCACTGTTTTGGCTCAATTGAGAATTGACAGTCTCATGGGGCTCAACTGGTATGTTCGTGAACAAACAGCAATGCCTGTAGGTAAAGTTACATTTGATTCACCTGAATAGTCGGTTTCTTCGGGCTTAAATGATTGTTTTCCGCCTAAACAAACTTGTGAGGGAGACTTTGTGCCCCCCCTCCCTCTTTGGGCAAAACTCTGAATCCGGACAAGGCTCATACTGGATCCGAAATTAAACTGGCAACAAGACGATTTAACCATGCCCATTGTTATAAGCCAATCGACGAATGTACCTACTGAATCACTCCCGGACACCGTCATACCTTTATTTCATTAAACAATCTTGGCCTTCGGCCTCAGAATCCAGAAAATTTGAACGAAAAACGAGACATTTTGGCTCACTATCTGACCCGTAAGCGTTTGTTTCTTTTAAAATCAAAATTTATCGGATTTGACACCTTCAAAACCCAATTTTAGGTCGCATATTCAAACAGAAACCGGGATCAAGCGTCTTACGGCGCCTTACGGGATCGCGGGCGTGGACACCGTTTGTTTGGCATCCAAGTTTTTCCTCGAACATGATTGATGGATTCATTGATGCCACATATGATTGGTGCGGCCACAGGTGCGGTATTTGGCAAACATCGAGCATTTGTTTCCCAAATCTCCGTACGTGTGGCCGGGCGTTTTTATATTTGCCAAATACCGAGCAGTGAAAATGCCTCAGAGGCGGTTTCTTACACACTTCAAAGATAGACAAATGTTTGTCAAATACCTACTTAGCATTTTCCGCAGCCACACATGTGGGCAAACATTTGTCATTCATTGACAAAATTGAACCTACAGTGCCTTGCTCAAGGGAAGGAATTAACCATTGGTTTTTTCATCTTTTTTTCCTCTGCCGAAGAAGACGACTTATGTAGAATGCAATTAGTGCGGCGTCAGCCCCAAAAAGCTCTCTATCGATTCCGATTGAAGAATTGCAGGTTTTTATTTCTTTTCTAGCCCCGTGGTTGCAAGCACAAGTCCGCTGTCGGTATCCATCAGTTGAAAACTGGACACCTCAAACATTATAGTCCGTGCTCGGTCTTTGCTCGATATTTGGCAAATCACCAATGTGTGGACAGGGTGCTTTTGCATGACACTCCACAAATGCCAAATAATCGGTATTTGACAAATATTAGGTATTTGGCAAATGCTGTATGTGTGGCTGCACCTAGACCGGCGAGGGCGGGATTTCTATAGCAACGTTGCCATTTCAAGGCCGCACGCGTTTCATAGGTCAGGTTTCGTAGGTTTGATTAATTCGAAACCAAATATGATGATTTTAGCACTTTCAGTCCCCAATTTCCCCGAAAATGTCGTGGATTTGGATCATAAAAATCTAATTTCGCGGATTTGTGCTATTTCAATTCTCTGGAGAAAGGTTTAAATCAGGTTGAAAACCAGGATTTTCGATCGGCCCAAAATCACGAGGCCTGATGAAGATTGAAATGAGTATTTTCTGTTATTGAATAAGGGGATGTGTAAAACCCTGTTCACACGATGCAATGTTTGAAGTTAGATTGCATGCTGGTTTTTTAAAAACACATGTTCCTTGGTAGTAACCGGATGTTTTTAAAAATCCAGCAAGCAATTTAGCTTCAAACATTGCATCGTGTGAACAGGGCTTAAGTGGAAGAGAGAAGATTTTTTTTCTCAAATATAATCCGCAAAACCCTTGTGTAAAGACTTCCACCTTCATCTCAAGTTTCTACTGACAACTATTTTTTCTCCTCACCCTTGATTCCTGAGATAAATCAAGAACGAAATATCACGCTTAATTGAAATGGGTCGGCTCCCAAACTCCTGTGCCCCTCCATGTTTCATCTTCGGAGCCTCTTTCAAGACTGGGAGTTAGGGAGTTCCATCCACCGCAGTCAATTCGCTCCACCGAAAATCCTCAAGGGTTGCTTGGACAGGCTGGCGGTTTCACTGCGGGGTTAAACGTATATACAACACATCCGCCGCCTTCTTGATTCCGCCGCCCGCCGCCGCATACACTGTTTACTGCCAACCCCGCACGGGATCTCTTTTGTTGAAGAGAAAGAAAGAAGAAGAAGAAGAAGAAGAAGAAAAAATATTGTGTGGGCTGCGATATTGTCGGGTGGCTGGGGGCGGCAGTGTGGCGGGGGTTTTTATGTGGTAGTTCCAAGAAACCGCTTAAGAAAGCGCCACTCGATTGACAAGCCACCCCCGGGGGCAGACGGTTTTGTCACTATATGAACAAAGTTAGACTGGGACGTTAAACAAAATGGAAAGGGGGAGGTTTGACGGGTTTCTGTACCCCAGCTATTAGCCTTAATTTTTCGGAATTTTCGGTGTTCTATACGGATATTTCTAAGGCCGGTTTCCACTTGCTCTTTTAGAACGTTCCGTTCCTTTACACAGTTCCTTCTAAGAGGGAACGGGCTAAAAAGTTGCCCGTTCCTTTAGAACGTTCCTTTCCTTTGATGTTTCGATATAAACCGCTTTTTCACCGATCGGCTCCGAAGGAACAGTGCGTTTTTAAAACCCAGTTTAAATATCCAAAGCGGTACTTTAACAAGGAACGGAACGTTCCAAAGGAACAAGTGGAAACCGGCCTACAGTTTTTTTTTTTTTTCTTATCGTTTGTTTCATTTGACTTTTCCCGATCAGTTAGTTGGAAGGCTTTCCCGTGTGTCTTCAATTTTTCCGAAATCTTCGTTCAAAGTTGGTGAAGGGATTAATTGCTTTACACATAACATAACTGAGGGCTTTATGGTCCAAAATTGAGCATTTGCAGAAAATGTTTTCTCCAAAAATATCCTGCTCCTCAGCACTTGCTTCCACATGTGACATGGTTTTTAGAGGGTGTATGAAAAAAGGGCAGTGTGATAGAAAGAGAGGGGAAAAAGAAGGGTGAAGTGCTTTGGTTTTTGTGTATGGGGTGCGCCACTCAAGTTCCACACATCGTACAGAGAGGCGGGTGAAATCCGAAGGGGTCAGTCTCTCTGTGAATAAGGTTGTCATGATGAAGGGGAGGACTGGTTGAAAGGGGGGGAGGAATCAATGGACATCGACCTTGCGTGCCCCCAATTCACCCCTCTCGCTATGTGGTTGTTTAGGGGTCACGGGGTCAGCATGTAGTAGTCTAGCCTAGCTTTTTTTTCTTTCTTTTAGTTTTTTTTTCTTCAGTTTGACATGGTCGAGTGACTGCTGCCCTTTTCCGTGCCCCAACTTTCCCCCGCACTTTGTTGTTTATGATGTTTGGGTAGAAAAAAAGCTTCTCTGCTGGGAGACAAAACAAGAGGGAGCCCTCGACGATTTGAACGTGAAACGAGAAAATAAATCTTTACGAATTTAAGTGAAACCTCAATAATAATGGTTGTGTTATTTTTGGTGATTTTCTCGGTTTAAAATGCGTATTTGCTCCCAAAAAATATTCCTTTTTTTTTTTCGAGTTACGTTCAGGCATTCAAATGTACGTGCTCCCACCCCATTACATTTCACACCCCTCCACTTCTCAGTTAATATCAAATTTGACCATTTGTGCGGTGTTCCTAGTCAATTCTCGGGGCTAAATCGTGAGTTTATCTGCCAAATAATCAGTTTTTTGGATTATAATAGAGAGCTTTGTGCATAATAAATAATCTGTCTCAGCTGTTCCCTGTAAGTTAAGTATTGTTCAATCCCTTTGAATTCTTGAGGCGTCCGTCACCAGACGAAGAAGCTGCGATTTTGGTTTATTATTCATTCTGAATAATACACCTTATGTTTTCGGTCAGGAAAAAATGTTTACAACCCACCGTTAAACTTTTTCTGTGTACGTTTTAACATCTCTAGATTCGATTTCTGCAATGCCTGTCCGCCGTACGCTATACGCCGTCCGGCCAATTGCTCGAAAAAACCCGTTCTTTCGCACCCAGACTCCCTGAGATTTTATGGGCGAAAAGCGGGTCCAAAATGGGAATTTTCAAAGTTTTTAAGATCATAGAGGTGTGGGATGGCGATTTTCATATAATTTCAAGACAGATTTGGCTATATTCATGATAATAAACCTTGTGTAAAATTTGCTGCGTTTTTTCGTTCGCTGTAAGGACGAATTTTCGGATCTGAGGCAAAAATACACAACTTTCTCTGCTGAAAATTCACATTTTTCGTAGACAAGATAATTATCCCTGCAGTTTCGGCCGAGTTACCAGTTTCCCATGCAACTTCCTTTTCGAACATAAACAAATTATTCTGGGGAAATAGACAGTTTTCTTCTATGACATGCAACAGAGGGTCAACACAGAGCGAAATTTTGTTTTTGATGCAGTGAAACCTGAAATATTGATCTTTTTCGGGTATTCACGTCGTGACATTGGTTTCTTATGAGCAGCCACCGCGAAATATTGTTTTTTTTTGGGAGCCAGACCCGTGAAATTTCATTTTTTAAGAAGCCAGACCCGTGAAATTTCATATTTTAAGAAGCCAGAACCCAAAAATGTGAAAGATGTGCGAAATCGGAGAAGTTAGCTTTTTAAAGTAGCCCAATATCCCACGAAATTGGTTTCCAACATGTCAGATCCACAATATTAAGGCTTTGGAAAAGTCACACCACCCACAAAGGTTCAACTAAAACTGACACCACCGGAATATGGCTTAGTTTATAAGGAGCTATTAGCGATTTTTTTCACGAATTAGCCTAAACATCAAAATTGCGTGGGCTAATGTATCGAATTTGCAAAAGTTGGGTGCAAAAAGAGCTAAACTCTCAAAATTAATTTTTTTAAAGGGCGTAATCTCCGAAATAAGAGCTAAAGAGGGCGACAACAACCAATTCTAAACACAAATAAAACCGAGCAGAGGCTCAGGGACATATGATCCGGAGCTCGGGACAGAAATCTCTATGAGGCCCCTGGGCCTCTATAATGGTGAATTTCACCACCGGGAGTTACCAAACTCTAATATTGTTTACATAAATTGTGACGCATTTTTTTTCGATAATTAGAAGCGTGCGTCTCTTATCTTTCGGAAGGCATTCGTGTTATCAGTTCAGTGTTTTCTCTGTGAGAAGTGGAATAAATTTTAAGTTTTTCTTGCTTTTTCTACGAACAAGGTAATTTTGAAAGCTGAGGCATATCATGGGAGAATTCCGAGTCCACGACTGAACTTGGGTCGAACCCTCCGACGAGGGCCCACAGCTCTCCGAGCCTCTCCTTCACTTCAACTATCATCTAGAAGTTAAAAATGTGTTAATTTAATTCTACAACTAGCATACAATAAACCATAAAAGTATACGATTTCAAAATTACCTTGTTCCTAGAAAAAGCGAGAAAAACTTAAAATTTATTCCACTTCTCACAGAGAAAACACTGAACTGATAACACGAATGCCTTCCGAAAGATAAGAGACGCACGCTTCTAATTCTGAGTTAATGTAACTCAAACCTTAACTCTCGGTGGTGAAATCCACCTTAAAAAACCAGAAATATAACTGTCACATCGTAGTGTTAAATAATGGCCTAAGAACAGCACATTAGCGGATTTTTCTTCATTTCAACTGTAAAATGGCTTTCATACACCGCGAATTAGCGATGCTTTCTCAAGTCTGGTCTGGAAGTTGCATCGATGAACCGCGAGTTAGCGCATTTTCTTAACTTTGGCTATGTACGAATGAGTGTTTTTTTTTTTTTATATGTTGACCACAAGTATCGAGGTTTTTTAAATGTTTGAGCCGCGCACTAGTCGTAAATAGCATACTAGAGCGTGCTTACAGAAACTAGGGGTCAGCGTCGGGAAAAATCGTCCAAAACGGATCATTTTCGGCGCTGGTGACCGTTATAGAGGTGTTTTAGCTGAAATCTGGAAAAATGTCCCAAAAAATCGGCCCGGCGGCTATGACCAAAATTCCTATTCAAATCCTATCATCGAATATTCAGCCACCGAAACTATTGAGCACCTGTAACGTCCTATTCTCCTAGTCAAAATGGCAATCGTTGAACAGAGTGAAATGGACTCCTCTTCACATCCACAAGAATGAAGCGTAAAGATCCCTATTTTTCCCATCTTTAAGCTTTTCGGGGGCTCTCTCTGAAAACGGTTAGACCGCGGGGAGGTCGGCCGCCATCGCACCCACCCTGGACCATAAAGAAAAGGAACACGGGAATTGAACTGTACCGTTTACTCCGTTTGACTATTTTGGTGAGCAAAACCCGTGAAATTGAAATCCACGTTTGTGGTTTGAAAGGGCTAAACCCAGCGAAAATGATTTTGAAAGTGCCAAAGGGCGAATTATGAGTTTAGAGTGGTGACAAAACGAGTCCCAAAAATTGATCAACTTATGTATTGACCGACTTAGGTGTATCGAGAATTTGTTTGCTGCTTTCGTTTTTAAAATAAACATTATTTTAAATATTTTACTTTTAACTGAAAAATTACATTATTTTTAAGTTAGTAGTGTAGAATTGTGGCAAACCGTAACGCATTAAAAACGGAAGTATTCTTACTGCTTTCCTTCTGTCCGATATGTCCTGGTCCCGGTAGTAGAAATTCCTGTTAGTGCATTATGCTCATCTTCCTCTTTTTGAGTACCCTTCTTTCACGTTTTTGAAAATGGATTTATTGCTTTTGACTAGGGAGGAAAAACAGGGGATATTCTCCGCAGGTACTATGTACTGTTTCTTTCTTCTCGTTGAACCTTTTTCTTCCGAAAAATGTATTGTTCTCCAATTTTTAGAGGTCTAACTCCTCGCTCCCCTTTTCCAACATCAAAGCACAGTAAAGGAACGGGGTAAAAAGCGGCGTCGTTTGAGGGGATTTTAAAGCGAAAATACTAGGTTTCCCCCGCCCAACCAACCCCTTTCGACCCAACCTTGGTCGCACATGCGGACCAATCGGCCAACAAACTTTTTGGAGGATTTTTCTTGGAAATTGTTAAGAGTGAGTGCGATCGAGCTAATTAGGCAACATTTTAAACCCTTTTAAACGACCCTTCCCATTACACTCATAAATATCTCGTTCACTGGGCTTGAAAGAAAAAAAAAATTTTTTTTTTTTCTTTCTTGGAGCGAGAAATGCCTTGAGCAAAGAAATAATGTTATTAATCACGAAGGTTCGAAACGTTCAAAGTGTAGCGCAATTTAAGTTTTTTCTCTCTTTTCGTGTAACCTGCACACATAAGCAGGAGAACGACATCTGAATCCATAAAGGAGCAAAAGGGGCCCCCTTCCATTTCAAATGGGGGTAAAAACAAGACAAGGTGTTTCTCTAATAGGACATATTTTATTCTCCTTTAGCACAGCCCCGACTCGAATATTCTTCTTGTTCAGTGCATTCTTTTCGACGAGTTCCGATAAGGTGCGAGATGGAAAAAAGGTGTCGGTGGTGTGCAGAAAGGGGTGGAACTGAGAAAGAAACGAAATTCCCAGAGACATCGC
The DNA here is from genome assembly GCA_038030265.1 of Corythucha ciliata. Lineage (NCBI taxonomy): Eukaryota > Metazoa > Arthropoda > Insecta > Hemiptera > Tingidae > Corythucha > Corythucha ciliata. The sequence goes on along the minus strand of CM075937.1, from coordinate 32,371,920 downwards.
TCAGTTTTTTGAGGATCACGTTTGAGAATGATTCAAGGGGGATATTTTCCCTCACTTTTCTTTTTTCAAATTATTGCAACAAAGTGGGCATTATGTCAGTGTTTTATTCAGGATACATACTTTTAATTCGTTTTACGTTTCATCAACTCTTTGATTCGTGCGATGATGCCCTTTTTGTGCTCACCCGCTTCGAGCCCAGCGGTATGCTTACTCAGGGTTCTCTCCTTGTCACCGCCACCCTGAGAATCGGCAGTTTTGTACTCTTCCCCGGTCTCGACACAAGAGTAGGATTTAAGCGTGGGTTTCGTCGCCAGTGGTTGCGATGAGCCCGTTGGGGTGCCAGCTTTTTTGTAGCCGACGGCGGCTGAAGTGTGGAATTTCCTGTAACTTTTGTCTTTGCAGTCGATGGGTTTTTTGTACTCTTCTTTGACTATCTTCTCCCTGTTTTCCAGTTATCACAAGCTAATAAGTAGGCATTATTACAATAAAAATAGCTAATTTAAAATGAACTTGATGGACAGAAGAAAATTTGAAATTTATTACTTATGAACAAGACAGTGTTACAGATCCTTTCTCTCCCCTCCCATTCAGCCTTACTCCTAGCGGTCATCCTTTTTCTTTGAGGGCATTAATCTCGTGATCATGTTTTTGATTTTGGTCATGAATTTCGCGTTCTTTTCGCATTCGTATTTAATATCGTCGAGACAGTCTTCAGGAAGTGGTTGGGACTCCCGGCAAGCTTTGCGGATCTTCTCTTCGACGCAATCCTCGAAAGCTTTCCTCTTCTTCGCCGCCTTCTCAACTTTTTTCCTTTTCTTTGCTATCTGTTTCGCCACGTCTTCGCAGCATTTCTCCATGCATTTCTCAGCAGGACAACTCATTTTCTCTTGATCGGACGCGCATACTTTTTCTGGTTTCTCGCAACTTTTCTCGCTCGAGGTTTCCTGGGTTGGCTGCTGCTCCTCCTGCGGCTTTTCCTGCGGCTTTTCCTGCTGCTTTTCGTGATGTTTCTCCTGCCGCTTTTCGTGATGTTTCTCCTGCTGCTTTTCGTGATGCTTTTCGTGATGTTTTTCCTGCTGTTTTTCCGGCTGCTTTTCCGGCTGCTTTTCTTGCTGCTGCTGTTTTTTTTGTTGTTTCCCCAATAATTTCATTGCCGGGCAACTATCCCTCTGAATGTGGTGAACTTCGTCGAGCCTCGGACATTTCTTTGGTTTGCACTTATCCTGTTTCGATGGCTTCGACGACTCTTTTGGGGGTGGTGAACGTTCTTCAGTCTCAGCTGGGGGAGTTTTTGCACATTCCTTGACTTGCTGCTTCAATTTTGACAATTTTTTACAGCATTCGAGCTCTTTTTCGAGTTTTTTCACTTGTTCGCAGTACGAGCCTTCAGAACTACCGCTTTCAGTTGAGTACAGAGCTCTCAATGCCAAACTCGGACCACTGTTTTGAACGGACGCGTCCGTTTGAAGCGTGTTATACATGAGGCATGAGGAAGGGGCAGCAACTTTCCCAACGAACAACCGTCAAGTTCATTTTACTTAAATTTAAGAAGAGTCCAATAGAATAACTTGGGACGCTAAAATTACAAATTTGAAAATGATTTTTTTTTTTTTTCACGGTTATTCGATAGGACTTGCCATATATCTAAAACGAGGTTATATTTTTACCTTGGCATCAAACAAGGTGAGTATATTTTCTCGCGGCACTTTTGATACGGATTCGGTGGAGGAGGATCCTTAGGATCAACGTGAATCTTCTTTCCTTTGCACGTGCCTGCTGCTCTCCTTCGGCACTTTTTTTTAAATGACCCTTCCACGTAGGTCGGATCAGGATTCTCAGCCAATTTTATTGCGGGGCATCCTCCACAAATAGGCTGCTCCTTAGCAACCTGTAAAGGATAACCGCCGTTATTTCCGCACAAAAATAAATTAAACCCTCGAAATAAGTGCTCACTTTTGGTTTCTTCTGCTTATTGCTCGAATCTTTCTTTTTTTTCGCCGCCCAGTCGGAACTGCTAGTGTGAAAAGACCTACGCGACTGTGACGTGTAAGGTGGATCCTCCAGGTCGACTGGCTTATCGCCGAAAAGTGGCTGCTCAATTGCGGGCAAAGACGCCGCTGACGACCCTTTCCTTGCCAGCTGCTTTTGTGTCAGGAGCTGAAGCGGAGATTTGGAGAGTCTCTCGAATTCACGCTGGCGTGCCTCTTTCTCTTCCGGGCTCATTTCGAGTTCACGCTCGACTTCTTCCAGTTCTTCTTCAGCACGTTCTTCTTCGGAGAGCCTTGAGGCGAAAATCGGACTCTTAGGCATCTAGGCAGAAAAATGCCCGTCAAATCTGCGAAATTGTTGAAAATGTGTGATGCCTTCATACCTTTAGATTTTTCTTCTTTTCTTGAGAGTCCCGTCCTAATTGAAACCCAGCTCTTTCTGCCAATCTGTCCATATTTATAGGGCTTCTATTGGGTTGAAGATTATCAATTGCCTATCGAAACACTTGTCGTTGGAACATTTTCTAAAAAGTAAAAAATCTTGCAGAAGTATTCCTTACATTTCGAGGCGGATCTTCGTTACTGGAAAGCAAGCAGGTGGAGGTGTGAAACGATTTGCAGGACGGTTTTGACATTTCAGACTGCGGTGAGTGACGAGAGACCGGGGACGGCAACAAGCGGCCGTCAGGTGCAACGTTCACGCTCAAAAATCTGAAAGAAATAGATAAATTCCGTGACACACAGGTCTGAATATTTTTTACCTCGTGAACATTGATTTAGGGCATTCAACTCCCTTAAATTCTCCGTATGTCTTGCAAGAAAGTCGGAGACTTTTTTCAGACACAAGTGGGACGTCAGTACAGGGTAACGGACACTTAATAGTATACTGAGGCTGTGGTGTGGGAGCAGCTCCTTGGAAATTGGCGAACGGCGCCTCGTACGCGTACTCCTCAAGACACAGTGGTTTTGTCTTTGGAACGGGACAGGCAACCATTTTCGCGATGACGCATCGCGGTACCATATGCTGTGGCGGTGGACAGGGCTGTGGCACTGGAAGCGTTGCCGACGGTGGCAGAGTGGCAGGAAACTCGTGGAGGACACCCTGACCCATCCACTCGAGAGGAGCTGGCCAACAGCAAGACGCATCGCAGGATTTCCAATCGTCTATGGACGAACATTGCTGTCGACGCATCTCCATTAATTTTCGGCAACAAGACAGTTTCGGTTTTTTTTGTATCTCAGGAGGGAGTAAATATGTAAAGAACTCCTTCCATGACGTTGACTTTTTTTTCACTCCGGGCACATCCTTCTCCTTACACGACGTTAAATCCTTATAAATGTAACGTTTTTTCAACCTAAAGTTATTACTGTCTTTCTTATAAAACACAATTCTTTCTAATAAACTTTTGGTTTTTTACCTTGGGAAAAACCGCTTCGGAGGGCATTCTTTCCGTCTCAAACACGAATCTGAGCATCTGGCTATAGCTGGACTGTTCTTGACTTGCCATTGCCACGCCAAATGCTTCGGTTCACACGGATTGTACAAGAATCGCATGAAAGTCCGCGATAGGCCCTGGGAAATTTGACATTTTCGACATGATTCTGTATAAAATCCCCCCTCTGGAGGTGCTACTTGATCGAGTACTCACCCGTTCCTCCCTCATCGAATGAAGCTTGAAAAGGAAAAATTTCGACTGTAACATGGTGGTGTAAAGGTTTTTTAATGACTACGAATGATTTTGAAATTTAATGTGACATTTTTCGGGGGAATTCAGTTTTTTGAATGTTAGTTGCTGCGGTATAAACTATAATTTAATTTGGCATGTGTTTTTATTTGTAAACGTTCGCAAGGCACTTTTATAAAACTGAGTTATTATTCAAAATTTTGAAGCCAATACCCTCTTCCTCACGAGAGAGCATAAATTGGCGTTGGGTTCATGATTTAATTTATTATCGCTCAAAATCATCATTCAATGAGAATGTTTTGTCCCAATTACGTCACGGGGACACCCGTGAGGCCACCTGTAGATGTGGGGGGGGGGGCACATTTTCAGGGTGATTTTTCTCAAGTGTTTCGATTTGAGCTAGAATCAGCTTACGAGGCCCTTTGATAATGCTTAATTCATAAATTCAGTCGGCCCGCTCAAAAGGCTTCTATAAGAGGCCTTCAGGGCCCGTTAAAATGTTCAAAAAGAAGAGAGTTAATTCTCTCCGTGAATTCACAGCGAGAATACCGCGACTGCGACGCTTCCTCCACACTCACCCCGTGAATTCACGGCGTGAAATGTGAATACCGTGACAGCGATGCTACCTCCTCACCATACCACCATCGATTTGAAATAGAACTGCAGATGATCCTCGAATCAGGGGAGGGAACGTCAAATTGGACGCTTAGTAGACCCCAAGCATTGCTCACCTGCGTTTTATTCTCGTGGAAAGGGTGCTTGGGGTCCCATAATATCGGATCATATTGATAACTCTTGTAAAAACTTGACTTTTTATCATTATCGAACATCTCGTCGGCGAGGAAAATACCGCAAGACACACAATAGTACATAAAACGAGATAACGAAGGTTCAGTTCTAATTTTTATAACTGACAACTACAAGGCGCTAAATGGCATGGTTGCCGAAGTGCCAAAAAAAGAAAGAAATAATAGTATAAATGAAAAACTGACGGTGGTGCGAAACGCGAATGTGGAGGGTCTTCTCTATTCACGGCCGCGAACCCTTTGAAGCGGTGAAAAATACCGCCTCAAAACGGGTGAAGAGCGCGAACACCCGTGAAAGACCTCGAAGACCCTACACACTCACGTTCACACTCTTCACGCTCGTTCACGGGGTGAGTGTGGAGCCGGCTAGACCGGATAAAATTTTAAATTCCGTGAGTTTTTCTCCAAACCAAGCCATTTCACGGCTTTTCCTCACTTTAAGCCCCTGGGGCCGTATTCCGAAGCCGCGTGAAAATGCCGCAAAAAGCGGTTGCTATGGCGGGATAATGTTATTACATATTCGGCGTCCTTGGATCCCGCTTGCGGCATTTTTTCACGACCGTTCAGAATAAGGCCCCAGGGGCCGTATTGCGAACGTTCATCTTGCGGCATTTTCACACGGGTTCGTACTAAGGCCCCTATTCCCCGATACAATTTTCCAGGCAATTTCGCGAGCAATCTCTTCAAAAACATGTGATCATAACGAAAATGAATCATGGAACAGGTTTTTTCAATGAAATTGTGCGTTCATGTGAACAGGCTTAAAAAAGCAATTTCAGGGTTTTACTCACATAAAGCCATTTCGTCGGTTTCACTGGCCCAAAAAAAAAAAAAAAAAAAAAAAAAAAAAAAAAAAAAACAATTTCGTGTGGTTTTCTCGCAAAAAAATCAATTTCAGTCGCATTAAAAACAATTTCGCTTACCGGGAAAGCAATTTCGCTTACCAGGAAAGCAATTTCTCTCGCTAAAAAAGCTGTTATACAAGCGACTTTTCCTCCCTGAACAAACGATTTTACGGTAGTTGAGAAGTATTAACTTCTCACAGGCACATTAATTTTTTTTTTTTAATATTTAACCGTAAAAGGGCCTTTAATGTATATTCCATGTTCCCGAAGAGAAACACGGATGATGTTTTTGGTCTTGAAATTGCATTAAAAACCGAGAACTAGAGCATTTCTCAATTTTAACAACGAAAGAGCGAGTTTTCGCAGTTTTAGCCATGTGTATAAGTGTTTTTTTTTTTTTTTTTTTTTCAAACTTTGAGCCGCGTAAGAACAGCACGTTACAGCGTGCCTTCTCTATTTTGGCTGCCTATCAGGACCGACAGCCGAAGAGAAACTGGAGATCAGTGCGCATGCGAGCCTTTTCTGGCAAACATGGCTAAAATGGACAATTGGATCCTCGTACCAAGAGGATTTATCACAGGGGAAATCCAAAATTCGGAACAGATTTTTGATCAGGCGAGCCGATGAAAGGAGCCGATGGGTTCCTTCCGATGCCGCCGTTTTTTTACCGAGCTGTCCCCTCTGACACACTGGCTGGCGACGTCCTCTATACAAGCAAAGTGCTTTTTTGGAGGGCAAAAATTACAATTTTTCCAACTTTTAGCGATTTCCGTTTGAAATCTGGCCTTTAGGCCAGTTCATTCCAGTCGTTCACCCGTCCTCTCTGAATAAATCATGACTATGTTAATGGTGAAGGGTGGGAATCAACTGCCCTGGGGAAGAATTTTATGTAAATTGAAAACGCTATATGTGTGAGAATGATTCTGCTTAAAAAGTCATCCAATACTTGACAAAGATAAAATTAAACGTAGGTAATTACTAATTAACTAATTTCTTGAGCAACACACTCTTTATTCTACTGTGCCGACTAGTTTCGGGGTAATGCACCCCATTCTCAAGGCATTTTTTATAAAATTAAACGTTGGTATTTTAAGCTTATTCAAATTTAGAGTATACCATGGGTGCGGTACCTGGAACTTCCGAATTCTTCGTCTTATAAGAGCGCATACCTTTCTAAAGCAAATTAAGTCTTCATAACGTCATTTTCAGAATAACTCCTTCTACTTTTACATGCCCTTTTGTTCAAGCAGCCTCTTCCCATGCTCAAAATGCATTCATTTGCATATACGTTTGTTTCTTTATGAGAGGGTGGAGGGGCAAAGGCCACAGGTGGTGGATGTTATGGTCAATTCTTTATACTATACGTTAGGCCTGTTTTTTCGCCCCTCTCATTTTGAAAAGGTCCAACGCTTTTCTGTGACGAAAATTTAAGAAACTTTTTTCCCCTTCATCATAAAACTGGTTGCTACCGGTTTCTTCGCAAAGAACTAGATTTCAATTAAAAATATTACAATTACTTGTAGAGGGTGTTGTGTCAAATGCAGGGAATAACATTTTTCTGTATTTTTATACTTTATACTGCTCGTTTCAAATGTCCAAAACCAAGGTTTAACTTTTGAGGGTTGTTGTCAAAAACAATTGTATATAGAAGCCCTAGAAAAAAAAAAGTATATAAGGCCTCCCTCATATAACGTGCGAGTTAATGCGACATTAAGGCTATTACCGCACGCTGGCGGGGAGAGAAAAATACCCCCTCCTTCTAATATACAGTCCTTCACACTCTCCTACACTACACACACAGATGTGGCATTAGTCATCATCGGTGGGGTCTAATGAGTTTAATTGACCACCGTTGCGAGTCCCCCCACCCCCTCCTGCACACCCCTTCCACACCGACACTCCCTGTTTTTCCCCATTAGCTTAACATAAAATCAATAAAAACGGAAAAATAAGGAAGGGGAGAAAAAATATATATACGGTTTTTTATAGTTCTAAAAACTCGAAGAACCGATGATTTTTTGACACGTTTTAAAGTCTCGTAGTGATGGTAAAAGAAGGCGGTGGGATGATAAAAGTTCGAGCTTTTATGGCCCTCTACCCCCTCGCCCGATTGAGGAAAAATAAACTAGGCTTAAGAGAAACGAGTTTTTATATTTGATTCTGTTTTGACATCTCATTCCTTCTTTTTCTAAACTTTTATTTAGATTTTTGTCTGTTTTTCTGGTTTGTCAGTTGTTTTATGAGGATGGTTTTTATATCCTTGTAATTTAATGAAACCTGGAGGCATTAATTTTAATGGCTCGCGATAGAAGGGACGAATCGTGTGATTTATTGTGTTTGGTAAGGACGGGGGGGGGGTCCAGGATATTCAAGTGTCAGGACGATGTACTCAAAATCTTCAGCGAAATATGAACGTATTTCAATTTGCAGTCAAGATTCAAAATTCCTTCAGTCATTGGCATCGTATTTCAGAGTGACCAAGCCTATGTGAATTTCCTGGGTCTAACCGAATTACCCCCCCCCCCCCTCTCTACTCGCACACAAACCATCCAAAGGCTGTCGGTATACCGAAATGTTGAAACTTTGGCTATCTGATATTAGTTTAACATAATTTTCCTGTTCTAGTTCTAGTGGTATTCGCAGGCTCCAGAAGAGCAGAAAAGGGGTTGAGTTCAGAATGCCGCTCAGCATCAGCATATAGTGCTCGCTCATCCCTGAGCTGAGAGCTAGCACTCGCTCACTCCTCTCATCCACTGCTCGTCGCACTCGAACACGAACTCACTCCCCCTAGCGCTCGAATAAAAAGGTAGGGGGGCGGAATGAGCGGCGAACTATGCAAAATAGCCACTCCCACCGGTGTGTGACATGAGGAACGGGAGTAGTCTCTCGGGTTGAGAAAAGGGGGCAGGGAGAGTTTTAGCTCCTTCCCCATTCTTCGCTCATTTCCCCTACTTCTCATCCCTTCCTAAGCTCTAAATGGGTAAGCGCTTCGGCGGGGTGAATTCCCTTTTTCTTCTTCACCAGCCAACCCCCCCCCCCCCAAGTTCTCTTCATTCTCAGTCTTCTTCTCTCTACCTCTCCCTCATAGTTTGTTTTAGGGGGGAGCCGACGACCCCACTCCGCACCATACAAGCCTACCGTAGTCACATTCAGTGAAAGATCAGACTCCGTGAAGTTAACATCTCTGGAGATAGATAGAAACTAATTTTCGTACTAATAAAACAGAAAAGGAAAAGTGTTCGTGGAGACCCCCTCCCGCCGGTTCGGAGGACCAAGTTTTTTTTTTTCTTGTCGTGCGTAAACTCGTTTTTCTGTTGTTTTTTTTTCAATCGCGCGGTTTTTCGAAATTCGGGGAAGCGTGCGAAAAAAACGTAGAAGTTGGAATCAGTCCGGGACTTGAAAACAAAATCGCGATTCAAGCGCCGGAACATTGTGATTTTTTTTGCCTACACGAAGAGAGAAAAGTGTGTGATTTGTGGTTTTCTACACGTTAATTTTTTTGTCTGTGAATATTTTTGTTTTTTTCATTTTGTGGAGGACTTTCACTCGATATTCAGGCCTTGCTGAATTTAACAAACGGAAATAAGAACATGTCATGTCACAAGGTAAATTCCACTTTTTATTATGCATTTTTCGAGAAATTTTGACGTGTTTTCCCTTGAATTGTGAACGTGTGGTTTATTCGCGGGAAACAAATACATTGTAATGTTTTGTTTATTTTCTTTATAAAAACCGGGAACGTTTTCTTAGCCGTATTTCTCGCGTTCTAGCGTATTTCTCCTGGCTTCATTTTAGCGTTTCTCCGTGGTTCACTTCAGTTAATGTTTTTATTAAATAATTTATATTGAAATGATTAATTTTGCAAATTGTATCGCGTCCCTAATTTTGAAGTTGAATGCTCCCGCAGCACCGTTATGTGGACATTGTGATTGGATGATGTTCTGATAGTTTCTTGAATTACCTATTGTTCAATCCCTCCACTGCTATCAAATCTGTGTTTTAGTTTAGCAGTTCGTGAAAAACAGTAAAATTTGACAATTGAGTGTACACTTATCGAAATTGAGGAATAATAGTCCATCATTACTGCGCTACAAACTTTCAGATACATCCTCCCCTTCTCTGGAAGTATCCACGCATTTCAAAAATATTGCTTGACTATTCGCGTGTTACGCACATTTTTTAATCATTGTCCGAAGCTTGTAAGAATTTGCGAACTCTTGAAAAGGAAAGGTGGAATTTAGGGGGTGTCTATACATATAGGGACTTGCGCGGTTTTTCACGAAACGATCGCGCAAAACATTTCATCCTCTTTTTCCTAGCCCCTTTCCCTCGTTCGTGGTTTTTCACTCATTTGGGGGCTCAGAGAAATAGAGTCATTGTATTCGCTAAATCTTCAAGAAATAATAATAATAATATCACCTATTTTGAAAGATTTTTTTTTATTACTATTTTTATCTAACATTGTTGATCATAATAGCCCTCCCACCATATTTTATTATCACACTGCGTGATTTTATGTTGTTTTCTGTGAGACTTAAAAAGGAATTTTTTTCTGTCTGACTTGACATCATAAAGGGTCGTAAAAAACGGTCACTAGTCCGATTTTATTTTGGCCGGGTGAGTTTGGTGAAGACGTTCTTCGTTTTTGTCAGCTCGTTCAAATCACTCTCGTGCCTCTGTCTTAAAAATGACCTTTAGGAAGTTAATTATCCACTTTTTGTTTAATTTTTAGACCTTGAGTGAAATAGTTCACAATTATGTTGCTGCAAGGTTTTTTTCCTAACAAAAATCTAAAATAGATAATGGATGCAAAAATTTAATTCATCCTGGCGATATAAGGTCAGCCTAAAAAAAAAAAAAAAGTTGTCTCTTTTAATTTGACAATCCAATCAATATCCCCCCGTCTAGCAGTTACGTAATAATACCTGTCCTTTTCGCGGCTTCTTTCAGATTCACTCAATGCTTATATATTATATTTTTGAGGAAGTTTGTAATTTCAGTCACGATGCCGGATCCCCTCTCATTGTTTGTCTTCTTACAATTAATTGACACGAATGAACTAAGGGTTGAACCAAAATTCACGTAAGAATGAGGAGAATCCCTCCTTGCATTTACTTCAATCTTTCAAACGACGATGGAAAATGAAAGCTCTCCCGTGTACCATTCCTCGAGAATAACCGGAAAACGGATGACGATAATTATAAATCATAAACGCGCAGTTGAAAAACTGGGAAAAATTGGGTGTCCCTGGTGTTGTTTCCGGTTAATTTTTTTTTTAACGGAAAACTAATTATTTAACACCGCATAGGCATAGTTGGATGTGCACGTCATAACAAGTCATTTTTGTGTGCGAGAAATTAATTGTTTGCGAGACCTTTGTTCCGTTTTGGGACGTGACAGAGTTTGTATTCATTATTCATTAAACGAACTCTAAAAAAAGTTGGGAAAAACAAAATTAAAGAAAAAAAAACGCTATCGAGTGGAAGGTTGAGGATTGGATGATGTCCAAGGAGAGAAGAATCTTCCACTCCCGATGGATTCGTCCGTTCTTTTTAAATACTCGCGTCTCTTTAATGAAGTGGCTTTGCGGGAATCTAAAACAAACATTGTTTGCTTCCTTTACTTTACGAAATCCTGGGCCATGTTTCTTTTTTTTGGTTAACTCTCATGTCTATTTATTTCCGTGAAAATTACGTTGGTATGCCTCTTCTCCCACCCTGAACAAAGTGTCAGGGCTTGACTTTTTTGTACGAAAAAAAAGAAGAAAAAAAGAGGAACCTACGTTAAGGTGAACTCACAGTCATGGGATAGAAAGAGGAAACCGGAGAGAAAAAATGTTACAATATTCGCCCAGATTAAAACAAATTCTAAACCAATTAAAACTGTATATTCAAATTCTGTAAACGTCCTATAACGTTCTATAACCGTGCCGACTCACTCCTGAGGAGCAGACTCGCTCCTATTATCTCTCCTTCCTAATATTCAAGGGCTCCTCGATGCGCTTCGAATCAGGTTCTGAACTTCATAGATTTTGCAGCCCATAGTTGAGATTGGGGTGACGCAAAAAATTTCCCTCAGTCTCAGTATTGAAAGTTTTTTAAAAACAACAAAAAGCGTTGGAAATTCATTGAACCTATACTTATTGAATTATCACGGATTGATTGTTAATGTTATGATGTATAAGGAATCGTATAATGCCCTGACGATAAAAACAGCTCATCTGTAAATAGAATGAATTTGTCTGAAAAATGTAAAACAGTTGATGGCCAAACAAGTATTGGTGGAACTGATGAAAATGCGGCCCTCTCTTTTATTTTGATCGCACTTTTCCTTACTTCAGTTATGGAAGTTTGTACCACGAAGATATAAAAACTGGAGTGACGGCTATTTGACACTTGGATATGAAAGCCCGTCATGTCAAAGATGACTGTCAAAGTCTTGACAGGTCTCTCAATGCGCTCATCTTTCAAACAACTCTTCATGGGAAATGTATAGCTCCAATTTAAGAGGTATATGGGATAATTATCGTTCGTGGAATCACTACGCCTTGAGTTACAGAGTTTTGAATTCTAGACGGGCGGCTTCATTGCGGTGAAATTTCGCTGATTTCGTGAATATTTTTGGTTATTATTTTGGGAATTTACTTCAATCCCTGACCACTTTTGCCCACAACAGGTCTGACATGAAAGCATTTGGAAAGCATTCGGGTTCAAAGTAGGTACAGCACAAACTGTAAAACAGGGCAAACTCTCGCAATTTGTGATAGATGAAATGAGTGGGTTTGTTAAATATCTCGAACGACAGCCAAATAGCCCACTTGATGCCGAGGTTCGACTGCGTGGTACCAAACATTCCCATTTACCGATTCGTGACGAATTTAAAAATATTAATGAGTTTGTGTATAAGCAATGTAGCTTCTCATGATTGAGCACTACACTAGCTTTCATGCCTTGTTTTGCATTTCAGAACGTATTTAAGTTAAATTTTTAGAGCATGCGTCATAGAACAATCTACCTCCTATTCTTTACGAAGACGAAGTTACTGGACAAAATTAACGTAAAAATTCGGTTCCTATTTAGAGTAGAACGGGGATCAGCGGTCCATTCGGTCCAGTATTTGACGTTCTACAGGGTTCGCCGAAACGCTCAAATTTTATTTCAGTACCAAACTCATCTTCATGAGGAAAAATAACAACGTATATTACTAAACTTTGATGGAAAAGGTGAGGTTTTAGAGCAGTATTCAAGAGACCTTCCTTGAAGGCCTCCTTAAAGCGCCTCGAACCGCTCAGATGACACTTTTAAGAAACCGTCTGATTTTTAAACGATTCAAGTTAAGGTTTCTAAAAGAAAGACCACTGAATACCGCCATTAGGCCTTTATATTCATAGTCGTTATTCGAGCTTATTTTCCTTAAATTTAAGGAATGTCTCTTAATCCCCCCGTCCGTGTCGACGTGTCCGTTTCAGGGTTGCTAAGGGTTTAAAAGATTTTTCATTTTCAAAATAACTAAATTGTGACTCGTAGCTCTTAAGCCCAGCTTAATGTTTAACGGGAAATTGAACCCATGTGGTCGACATGGGCCTTATTTTACTGTCATGAACCACCTGATTTTATTCATTTCTTGGGAAAATTCAATGAACTATTGTGACTTAAGGATACCACGTGACCGTTAGTTCCTTACCTTGAATTTACTGACCCCCCCTCTCCACCATCACACCAGGTAACTTCGAATTACGGGCTTAAAACGACTTTGTATTCAAAATACTAAATTCTCACTGGTAGCTCTTGAGCTCAGCTTAAACCCATGTGATTGACACGGGACTTATTGTCGTAAGCCACCTAATTTCATTCATTTGACAAAAAATTCAACGAAATACAAATTAATGTGACTTCCGATACCACTTATTTAAAGAATCGTCCCCCGAAGTCTAAAGCCACATTGTTCACGAACGTGTTTGCAAACGTTCGGAAAACATTGTTCGCGAACAGGATTTGCAATTTTTACAAGATATCCACTGCTGCACGCGCATTGTGCTATCGACTAATGAAACATACGTTTTATTTCATTAGCGTTTCATTCAAGTTTAAGTGCGTCAACAGTACCACGCGCGTGCGTTGCAGTACTGCCTCCTATTGGCAGTGAATGTGGAAGTCATGGCGTTGTCTATTTACAAAAAAATTCTGCTGCGGAGCAATTCACTCCCATCCGTCTTCTCCATTAACATATGTCTTAATTCAGAGAGGACGAGTGGGAATGATCCTCTAGAACCGAATTTTATGTAAATGGAAAACTCTATCAGGCGGGTTAGGAGAGCAAGAATCTGACGAGTTCAGATTTTACCCCCTCCCCTCCGCAAATATCGTGTTAAAACCGAGAAAGAGCCCTCATTCGCTAATTGAGAAAACTCTAATTCATGGTTCCATGAGAAACTTTGTGACTGAAATTGAGAAAAAACGCTAATTCATGGCTGAAGGTTCGTGGAAAAAGTGTCGGTTTGCAGCTAAAATGGAGAAAAATGTTGATTCAAAGCTACAATTGAGGAAAAACCCTATGTTTCGCATCAGCTAACATGGAGAAAATGTGCGAATTTGCGGATAAAATTGAAAAAGCTAATAATTCGTTGCTGAACCTGAGAAAAGGCGCTTATTCGCAACTAAAATTGAGAAAACGCCAAATCCCATCTTCAAATTTAAAACAACATCTTAGTGTATGCTCACTTTGAAGAGCAATGTCATGGATCGCACGCTTGGCCCATTAACATCCAATGGGGAACTTGCATGAATGCCCGATTTGGGGGAAAAGTATACCAGTGAATTGACACATGCGGACAAAGATATCAACGGTAGTTGCAGCCCGATTGGTGCGTCTGGTGATTTTTAAATAAATTTCAAAGTTCTTCAGCAGGGGATGGATGGTGCGAGGGAAAAATGACGTCAAAGAGCAGTTTTGAAGCATTTGAGGAAACTCTAAAATGTTTTGTTTACAAATAACAAGAAAAATTAAACCCCAGAAGACGCGTCTTCCCAAACCATCCATTTCATTAACTGCCCTTTGACGTGATCAAACACCCACTCAAAATTTTTAAAAATTCGCCTATAAAAAACCCTTGATTGATTTCAATGTTTAATGTGGGCAATTGTCTTGTTGAAGAGCCCTCTTCAAGAAACACTAGTGATGGAAAAATGTGCAAGTTCCCCATTGCGTGGGATTGACTCCCCCCCCCCCATCCACAATATATTTTGTAGGTTTGACCCACACAAAGGGTCAATTTGGCGGTTCCAGCTTCTTCAAAAATGAAATTTCGTGGAGCGGGCTCATTCAACACCAATTTTGCGCGTCTGGGTACCCCCTGAAAGCCTATGAAAAGAACTACAAAAAAAGCGCTTTGTAGGTTTCAACTTTATCCGCAAATTAACGTATCTACTCAATTTAAGCTGCGAATTAGCGGTGTTTACACTGGGAGGAGGGGTATGTATGGATGGATGGGGGGGTATGTGGGAGGGGGGGTATGTAAGAAATCATACAGCCATCATATACGTTTTAGGATTAGGAGTTTTGGGTTTAATGTTTACCTTGTATTAGGATTTCTCAATTTCAGCCGCGGTCTTTCTCCAAGAACAGCGCTCCTGGACCTCGACCGGCTACTCCGGGAGTCGAGAGAAATTGTCTAAATCAAACGACAAGGCAAAACATTTAATTTTTGGCGATGACAACCCCTTAAATGCGTTTTGGCTCGGACCGGAAAAATTGACCCAAAAATCGCCCACTTTAAGCTCGACTTGTTATACTTGTTGTTTGGGGGGTGCAGAAGAAATATCTAAATTTTTGCCTGGGGTGCCTAGAACGTGCCTAGGCCGGGCGAAGGCCGGCCCTGTGTCCTAAACCCATTTTTCATCCCAAATGCACTATTTAGTCGGGGAAAAGAACTTGTTGGGGTATAATAGTGCCTGAAATGTCTGCTTATTTTGGCGGTCCAGTGTCAAATTCCCGGGTAGAAAAACGTCTATTTCATTAGTGAAATACACGTTCGTTGGTTCCCCTGAATCTGAAAAAGGGAAATGAGTACCTATATGTTTTGCGGGTAGTCAATTTGCTGTTCGTTTCGTTTGTTTTGGCAGACCCCTTCTCGAAAAAATCCCTTTTTCTTCGGCACAACTTTGAAGGCTCGCGAGCAGACGGTGCCTTTTCATTTTCGTAGAAAGTAGACCCCTTTTCTAGGATCTGCCTTCCAGACGGGGGCGCTAAACCATTGAAGCTGCTTGCTAAAGGTGCCGGGTTGATGCACTTGGATGAAGGGGTTTCCCTGGGTTAAAGTAAAAAAAATAGGGTACCCCACTTTTTAGATACTTTGAATATTAGGCTCCGTGATTTATGACTCTACAGGACATATCTTATTTATTGTTTTCAATAATAACTTTTGTCCGGAACACGGAACTCGCCCGAATTCTATTTTCGCCGTGTTTTTTTATTCCGGCTGACACAATTTTATTTTCCAGTCGGTAGGTAATCCTAGTAAGTATTGCATTTTAGATATTCGCTTTGGTGGTTTTCCCCTGGCGAGGGACGTGGATTTTGATTTTAATTATTTTTTTACATAATGTAGGTATGATTAAAACAGTTCTCTCGATTTTTTTCATTGTTTCCCTGAATATCAGCTACTAATCGTGCGAAAACAGCATGTAACCTAAATAGACTTGAAGCACACGTAAAAAAGCAGTAAAAGTAATTACATTCGGGGAGGGGGTGCAACGTCTATGCATTCTGCATGTCTTCAGCCTTCATGATCCAAGACTGACATGCCCGGCGTTCTATAATTTCACCATCACTTGCCATAGTTTTATAGAGGTTCTAACAGGCATTGTCGAATTATGGCGGTGCTGTACGGCAGTTTTTCACATTACACTCCCTAAAAAAAGCTAAAAAAGTTAAAAGCTTTCGCAGACTCTTTCTAAAATTACGTTTATTTGTATCTGTTCCCCACTCACTAACGAAGTACTCGAAATTGATACTAATGAAGAATTCAATTTTTATGAGCTTGAACTACAAGCTGTGTTCGCACCTACCCGCTTAACGAACTTGGGATGTGCAACGCTCCATTTCAACACCTTTTCCTTTTTGTTAGCATCTGGTACGTTTCCAGTATACCCAATCCCTAATACAGGGCCCTGAATTTCCT
The DNA here is from genome assembly GCA_038030265.1 of Corythucha ciliata. Lineage (NCBI taxonomy): Eukaryota > Metazoa > Arthropoda > Insecta > Hemiptera > Tingidae > Corythucha > Corythucha ciliata. The sequence continues at coordinate 32,355,417 of CM075937.1, read as the reverse complement.
TATTTTTCAGCTGCTCTGTGAACTTACAAGCTGTATTTTTGTATTCTAATCAAATTCACCCCTTCCACTCTGTCGCTCGTGCCCGTAGACTGTATTTAAATAAACACCCCTACCACCGCCATTTTGCACGTGGTCAAAGTGTGGTAAGGGCAGAAAATAAAGCACGTGTCATTATGAATATGTTAATCTTTTAATATATTTTGGGAAGCTATTCTAATGCCAATTAGAATACATCACCGAATTTAAAGAGTAGGGGAGGGCTGCATGGAAATATCATTGCTCAACATCCGTTTTGAAGGAGGAAGAAAAGGACTAACCATAAACGAGTCCTTTTAATCACTAAGGAAATGAAATTATGAAACTTTAAAAAGTTGTTCATTAAAAAAAAAAAAAAAATCAAGCAGATGGAGGAAGTGCAAAGTTTTAAAGCTTCAGGTACTCTCTTAAACCGAGGATGAGGGGGTGGGGAGACGGCAGAGCTTCTTGTTCTTTGACCAGCAGGCACACCTGGCATTTTTCTCTGGGGCTTTCCTATTGTTACTCTTCTTGAGCCCTGGAAAGAGAAGGAACAAATACAACACATCTACTTTTTTTTTGAAAAGGTAGTCTTTGGGTAATATGGCCTATGGGTGAAGAGGGGCTGATGGGGCACTAGTAAAAAGAATATAACTCGGTGCCGTGTTGTGAGTGGCGGGGAGGGGTCCCAAGAGTGAAAGACGAAACAAGAACAAGAGGTTGGACTAAAGTAAACAAGTTCTAAGAAGGAAAAAGTTATCGGAAGAGAATGAGAGGATGGCTTGGTGAAGCAATAGGTTTTTTTGGCCTATTCTGTGGAACAATGTGGGATTAGAAAGATTAGGATCTAATTTTTTTCCTTTAAAATCTCTTCCAGATGAAGACTCAAATTTCTTGGATATCCCTCTTGCGCCATGACAAGCCATTCCAAAGAAAATACCGTAATTCATTAGAGGTTAAAAATACTCTGTTCCCCTAGGAATTTGCTTTGCCTCATTATTCATAAGAAACCATTCATGCGAACATTTTTGTTTTGTCGAAGAGAAGGGAGGGCGTAAAGGCAACTTGAGAACTCTTGCTACGCAATTGATAATTATAGTTGCAATGCCAAAACAGAGGAACTACGTCGAGTGTTTGAACTATTAATTTTCCCTATGTACATGATTCAATGCTTGTTTTAGCGCGTTCTCATCTTCCTGTTGAAGTATCCGAGTGTTGTTTTTGAGAACTAACTCTGACGTCCTATTTCCCTTTTTATGTTTACAGGAGTGAAAAGTCGTGAAGGCGAATGGAGACATGTGATGCGGGACGCTGAGCAGACATGTCCGCCACGCCCCAGTCTGTAGCGGACGGGGCCGAACCTCCACCCACTACCACCTCATCCTCGACTGTTGGCTGCTCGTCACAGTCGGAACTGCAGTCTTCGCCTCAACAGCTCAAACATCAACAGGCGGACATTGTCGCCATGAGCCCTGAAGAGGACACGGGGGCAAGCCCGGCGGCTGGCGCACTCCCTGGCGGCAGCGTTCGAGGCGATGAAACTCCTCGAATGACTTCGCCTCCGAGCGGTTCTAAATTTCTTACGGACCAGGGACCATCTGAAACGTCGTGGCCTCAAACAACGACAGATGTTGAAACGTTCGATGGAAAGATCGTTTACAACCCCGATGGTTCGGCGTACATTATCGAAGACTCGCAGTTGAGCGATGAGGATGTCGAACTCCCTCAACTCCTGGGCGATGGGTGTTTTATCGACGGCCGAGGAGTAGACTCGCAGTATCAAGTCTTCCCTCAGATAGCAAGCGCCTTCTACGTGTCGAGAAATCCGTTTGAAAAGAAAATGACTCCCGAGGTGCCTGTTATGCATAGCTATCGTGTATTTACCGTCCGTGACAAGAACTCGATCGCTTCAGCCGCCCAGCAGAACAACACTGGAAAAGACTGTTCATCGGTGCCCGTTAAACCTATCCTCATGTGTTTTATTTGTAAGCTCTCCTTCGGTTATTCCAAGTCTTTCGTAGCTCACGCCATGGGTGACCATAATCTTGTTCTACACGATGAAGAAAAGGACATTCTTGGTCACAAGAACGCATCGGCTATCATTCAGGCGGTAGGCAAGGAAAAAGAGCCTCTCGTCTCGTTCCTAGAGCCGATGAGTCCCGTTCGTCCCATGTCGGAGCTTAGACGCGATCGAGCCGAGTGTTCATCTCGAGTCTCCCCGTCGAAGCAGCAGCCACCCGCGATGGATTTGACAAGAAAGTCACCCGCGAGTGAGATGTCACCCGGAGCGAGTCCGTCGCCTGGACCGCTCATGGGTCTCTACGGCCAACATCCACCTAATTTCCTCACTGGTACGACAATAGGCGTGTGTCCTGACCATCTGGGAGGCCGTCCGTCGGGGGTTGACTGCCCGAAGTGCGAGCTCATTCTGACATCATCGCGTCTTGGAGTCGGCGGACCTTTGGCTGGGATGCACTCCAGAAACTCGTGTAAAACTTTGAAGTGCCCCAAATGTAACTGGCATTATAAGTACCAGGAAACACTTGAGATTCACATGAAGGAGAAACACCCTGAGACTGAGACCTCGTGCATTTATTGTATAGCGGGGCAGCCGCATCCGCGGCTCGCGCGAGGAGAAACATACACGTGCGGTTATAAACCATACCGTTGTGAAGTTTGTAACTACTCGACTACGACAAAAGGCAATTTGAGCATACATATGCAATCTGACAAGCATTTGAACAACATGCAAGAGCTTCAAAATGGGGGCGTTGCGTCAGAAATGCAACAGCCCACTCCTCCTCCTCAACATAAACCATCGGGCCTTCCAAGCCCTGTGGCACCGAGCCAAAAACCTAAGCCTACCTTTCGGTGTGATGTGTGCAATTATGAGACGAATGTCGCTCGCAATCTTCGCATTCATATGACGTCTGAAAAACACACGCACAACATGATGGTTCTTCAACAGAACGTCAAACAAATGCAAACATTTTCGGCTCTTCAGCAAACCCATCAACAACAGCTGAATCTCGAGGCTCTCCTACATTTCCACCCCGGTCTGACGCTTCCCGGCGAGAAACCACCGCCTCACACTGAGGCCGCCCTTGCTGACATGGCCTATAATCAGGCCTTATTGATTCAGATGATGACCGGTGGTCAGCTCCCTCCTCATTTACCCCCTGAGCTAGCCCCTCATATGGACGTCGGTCTCAACCCTGAAACCATGGAACCACCTCCCGAGCCGGCCGATCCCAACCCGGATCAACTCTTCCACTGCTGTGTATGCAACAACTTTTCGACTGACTCTCTGGAAGCCCTCTCTCACCATCTAGCAGCCGACAGGACGAAAATTCGAGAGCAAGAAATTCTTGCTCTAGTTGCCGGCAACTACGTGTGCAAACTCTGCACTTATAAAACCAATCTCAAGGCTAATTTCCAACTCCATTGTAAAACTGATAAACACCTTCAAAGGTTACAACACGTTAATCACGTCAAAGAGGGTGGTCCTCGTAACGAGTGGAAACTGAAATACGTCTCATCCCCTGGAGGTGTTCAAGTTCGGTGTCACGCGTGCGATTACTACACCAATTCGGCGCACAAACTTCAACTCCACGCCGCCGGTGGTCGTCACGAAGCGGCGGCGCTCCTTCTACGTCATTTGCGCGAGAGTGACTCGAGTCTCGCGGACGGTGTGTCCAAGGTGTATCATTGTGTTCTGTGCGGGTTTTCCTCGCGGTCTCGGTTACCACTTCTACAGCACGTTCGTTCGATGAAACATCTACAGATGGAACAGTTGCACCAACTGCAACGACGCTCCGAGGGCAAGGACACTCAAACGGACATCACCGAAGTGTTTCAAATCATCCCTCAACCGCACGACTCTGAACTAGGTAACCATTTTTTTTCTTCTTCTTTCTTCATTATTATTAGTTTTTTTTTTTTTTTTTTGTTCTCTTTAATGAAAAATTAAAATGTCTCCACCCAGCCATGTGGAAACTCAAATTAGACACACTTTTGTGTGAATGTCCCCCAGTGAAAACGTTCAACCTTGGACACGGGTATAACTCGTTAGTCAAACTTGACCTCTTCCCCTTCTCCATTCTTTACCAATTTCAAAACAAAGCCAATGTGGGGTGTCATCTTCCTAGTGTTGTGTTAATGAGCGGACTTATAAAAAGACAGATGCTATAAAAAGACAAGAAAAATAAATACAAAAAAAAAAAAGAATAAGAAAGAGGGGTGTAGGTGATAAACATCAAGTCTTTTCCTGGGCATACCTGATTTTTTTTTTTTTTTTTTTTGTCTCCCACTCCTCTTGTCCCTATTTATCTCTCTCTGTTTTGTTTTTTTTCCCCCCCAAATTAATTTAAACAAGGCTCGTGATGTTTTAGGAGGTAGGACAGGGACTTTTTCATAAAGAGATTTCGTAGGACAAGAAATATCCTGAAAATGAAACTTTCTTTAAGTGATGAGCAAAGTACTGTGGACGGATGGGGATATTTTTTAAAGAAAAAAAAGTTCAAGTATGTAAGTACGTACTCCAAGAGAGCAATGATGACTTAGAGTGATAGGGAGGGGGGTAAAAAGTAGGGAGCAACTCCGCCTTCCAGCCAACGAACGGGAGAGGCACGCCTTTCATGATCTTAAGAAAGAGCGAGAGGGAATAAGTGAGAGAGGTCGCGGGTTTTAATAGGACTATAAGAGCAAAGCCTCGTTCAATGTTATTTTATTTATTTATTTATTATTTTATTATTATTATTATTATTATTATTATTATTATTATTATTGAAGAATTAGAGAAATCACAGGATTACGCAAAATGCGGGAAACATAGTAGCGATGTTGATTAATGACTGGAACGTCGAAGATTAATTCCCTATACATTTATCTGAAGTGATCGGTCTTTCTCCCAACCGAATGATAAAGTTTTGTTCTAATTTCACTTAAGCCATTTCAAGTACTTCACCTGAGTGCGCACTTGAAACATGAGACAAAGAGCCACTTGATAATTTGAAGCATCACTTTATGAGCTAACGCCGTGCTATCAAGAGTATACCATACGCATGTCGAGGGGTATAGAGCAACTTTTGTTTTATCGACAACAATCAAATCTACAACAAACCTTTTTAGCAACAATTTTATCGAGAAAATAAGGCAAACGGGGTCTGCTTTAAAATGCTAGTGAAGGCAAAAGTAACCGTTTCACCTTCGAGCGCGATAGCAATAAACTACGATTAAGGAGGGAAACCCAGAGAAAAAACGCGATAATTGGCAGCTTAATCGACGTCTAAAACATGTCTTGTTGAAACGTGATAAAAATGAAAAATGCAATTCTTTTGTAATAAGCTACGAATAGAGAGGAATAGTCGTCTAGCGCTTCAGAATCGAGACAAGTGAAACTATTTCAACTTTTAGATGGCGGCAAAATTCCCCTTAAAAAGGAAGTAAAAAGCGTGAGCCCCTTATTCCCTTGTTTAGTGGCCCCATTTGTTTTTATGGTTTCGGAGATTTTATTGCTTCGTAAAAACTACCGGACTTTGTTCAAGATTAGTAAATAGTACACCTGGTTTTGTTGTAGGAAAATATGGTCTCTTGTATTTTTTACCGACTGTCTTTCGTTCTTGAACCGCGTTTTGAACATGCGAATAAAGAACATCATTAATTTTTAGGTCCCGGAATTTTTTTTATGGCATTCAGCATAGGCCATCAGAGGCAAAACCGAATTTTTGAAAACTCGGTTGTTATTGAATGACGAACTGAGCCCCGAGCATAGCCAGAATTGCCCTTTTGATGGGCTTTTTGAAGTTCACTGGCAATAAGAATAACAGGTGGTATCCGCACACGACAATAAGACCCGCCTCAAATTGAACCAACGCGTGGGTCACCCAAGCTCAAAAAACAGTTAAAAGACTTGATCCATTTTCTACTGTTTCGTTTGACTTGGGTGACCCGCGCGTGGACCCAATTTGCGGTGGGCCTAACAATATTGAGTTCACCACGTGTAATAATATAGGTATTCATGATCAAAATTTCAGCGTATGTTATCGACGTATACTCCGTTAACGTATTTTATTGTTACAATTTCTCCGTTTCTATAGGGGCCACGCCCGTCTGTTGTAATACGAGGCTCATAATGAGGAAGTTCCATGAGTTAGAACTTATTCATGAATCTATTTTTTTACGCTTATTTACCCTAAAATAGAGCATAAATCGTGATCCGTTCGTAAAATAACCCAAAAGTCAATAAATACGCGATTTTTCAAGTTTTAGGTCATTTCAAACACGCCATCAGCTAGCATGTTTGTGTCATAGTGCCTTCCAAAAAAAAAAAAAAAAAAATCACCTGTAACGTTGCTGTCGGGGAGCGAGCGGTTTGTTGTGTTTCTTTGCCTTATTTTCTATACTTGAGTTCTCCAATAATACAATAATGGAGGATGAACAGATGAACTATTTAGAGGTATGAAAAGGACAGAGAATACACCAATAGAGAATATTACGTCGTGAAAAATGTTCGTTTTGGCGGAATTTCAAATATGCCAACTTTTGTTAATAAGTACAAAATATTTCTGAAAGGTTTTAAAATTTTATTCATTTATTTATTTATTTATTTACATGGAAGGATTGATATGCCTCATCAAAAAAAAATATATTTTTGGAAACTGTGAAACTTCCTAATTTTTCGTGAATATCTATACAATATCACTTTTCTACCCACATTTACTCTCATCTCTCTTTCACTCTCTCTCTCTCTCTCTCTCTTTCTTCTCTGCTATAAATTTCATTAATCCGTACTTAGGCAACTATACAACCTTGTGAACGCATGGTCCGCGTTAGGGCAAGAACAATTGATAAAATTCAATGTGAATGGAGCTAAAAATATTATGGGGAAGCCTTTGAAGCGAGACAAAATTATCCCTTACAAGGTCGGGCCTATCAATACCCCAAATCACAAAATAGAGGTTGTAATAGGTTTTCTAATCCATGCACGGATGCACTGCTCATAAAATAGTATACTCTATTTATCTGACGATGTGTAGAAACCGAAGTAAGATGCCCGCCTATATAGGGAATATCTTCTCAATTGTTAGAGGTCTGGAATGGTTTTTTCAGCCGGCAGTGGACTGAAAATCAGCTTTGTCTGCGCCGTTAACGCCTTAAGAGTTGCCCTGTTGCAAGGTTTTACTAGACCCAGACTTGATACGCGAGAAAAGATAGGTATTTGTAGATGCTCATAGATTCCTAGTACTGTCAATGTCCGCGTTGAAAATCGTCTTTCGAAATTTCTTCATCACCGTCCGCTTGATCTAAAGATTTGCTCTATGTATTCACAAGTGTCACCTATGTTGTAAATTTGAAGAAGAAAATGTTAAACATTAAAAAAAAAAAAAAAAAAATAGAATTATCATTCAGCCATCGAATCGTATGTGACTCAAATGAGCGGCGATGATTTCTTCTTGTTCACCGGGTACGGATGACCGTCCAAAAGCAATAAGTACCTTTCTTTATAAAATTTGTCAATGTATAACAAATAAGGTTTGTTGTTGTCTTGATAAATAGGTCCGGCTTGTCTTGCTGACTGGGCCTCTCCCTGTTCCGACATAGTCACGGAAAATATCTGTAAACCTTGGAAAAGTCAGGGAATTCTGTTCTAAAAAATCTTTAGGTACTGATTCGGGCGTACGCGTCAGGCGTCGGGAAGTCTTATCTGGCTGGCAAAATCGCTTCTCATGCATTTCTCACTTCATGGTTTCTCACCTTACTGTTTTGTTTATTCATAAGTGTTCCCCAGGGCCGGATCTATTGGGGGAGGGGCGCTAGCTCCAAGCGGCTTTCTACAGGGGCGGCACTTGAGCTCCGATTAAAAAGAAAATTGACATAGGTAAACTTTTGTTTCTTGTAAGTGTTAAATCGCCGCCGTACGGGTTTTGGTAATTCAAAAACTCAATTCAGCAGATTTGACACTTAAGGATCCCCATTTCACGGATTTCGCTATTGCAAGTACTATTTCCGTTCCTAGCTCCTTTAAAAACACGATGCCACGGGTTTGGATTTTTCAAAAACAAAATTGTGCGATCTTGCGCGTCAGAAAACCAAATTTTTCAGAGTTGGCTCCGTGTAAATGGAAACTTCACGGTTTTCACCCGTTTAGAATCGAAATTTTCAGGGTGTAGGCTCCTTCAATAAACAAAAAACTCAGTGGGTTAGGCCATCTCTTGGGGGTCTCCATCCCGCAATCCAATTTCGCGGGTTTTTACTCACTCGAAAAGCCAATTTTGGAGGATTGACTCCCTATAAAAAGGTAATTTTGGAGGATCGACTCACACAATAATCCAATCTAACGAGTTTGGGACCGTCAAAAATTTAATTCTGTGAGTTGGGCTATTTCAGAGTCCGGATTTCGCGGATTTGACACTTACTGAATATAATTTCATGGTTTTGGCTAATTTAATAACTAATAATTTCGCTTTTGGCTCTGTAAACAAACAATTCTTTCGGTTGGGTTTCGGGTTCTCTTAAAAAACAAATTTAGCGAATCTTTCTCGTCAGGAAACCCTATGTCGCGAGGTTGGCACCCTTAAAAAAAAAGGCCTATTTACGGATTTAAAGGGCTTAAATTCATCCAGGGTGTTGAGTAGCTCATTTTTAAAAAGCGATTTTGCGAGTCAGGCTGTTTTGTAATACGAATTTTTGAAAAGTCGTCCCTCTCAGTATACATTTTGGGGTGTTGTGTGTTGGCTCATAAAAAACCGATTTCGCCGGCTGGCTCATAAACAACCACTTCACTGGTTCGGCCCATTCGGAATTTCTATAATGACGTTTCTCAGAGTTTGCTCATTAAAAACTAATATCACGGTGCTGGGTCCCCCCCCCCCCAATCAAAGGTTTGGCCGTCTCGAAAAGTATATTTCGTCTGTTTCCTATCATATAAAAATTGTCGCGAGATCGACCCTCTCAATAACAATTTCGTGGGGTTGGATCCCTGATAAACAAAATTTCGCTGGATTGTCTCTTAAAAACCAATTTTAGCGGGTACAGCTCATCTAAGAGCTGTACTGTAAATACAATTCGGAGCATCAACTAAGTACAAAATGACGCGGGGCCGACTCGTTTAAATAACCGCAATTTCGCTGGCTTGACTCGTTGGAAAACCCATTTTCGTTGATTTAGCTCTTTCAAACCCCCTATTTCGCGGTATTTGGCTCTTTCTGGAACCATAATTTCTCGAGTTTGGCTCGTGCAAATGCGAAGTTTCTCGAGTTTGCCACATTTGAGACCTATTCTGCTGCTATCCAAAGAGAGAGAGAGAGAGAGAGATAGAGAGAGTCTCCCCCCTGCCCTAGAATAATGTCCAGATCAGGCGAGGCACTGCGTTCTCTTGTTTTTCTAACCGGCTCTGCATCAGCCGTGCATTCAATATCGGAATTCCGTCCATTTTGACTTGTGGCATTTTCCATTTGCATAAAAATTCAGCTTTTTAGCCGAGCATTTCCACCCGTCTTCTCCGTTACCATATGAAATAATTCAGAGAAGACGGGTGGAAATGCTCGGCTCCAGAGATGAATTTTATGCAGATGGTAAACGCCGTAAAATTGACGGTATCTTTTGAATAAAAAAGGGCCGATGTTCATACGTGTAAGTGTAGGTAAAATTAAAACTAAATCTCATTCGGTTTGTTTCATTGGACTAGCCTGTGTCTTGTGTGATGAGTTTACAGTGTGTCAATAACGCTTCTGGAAAAGGAGACGCGTCCGTAAACGATTAAGTACTCTTCCTCTTTTAAAATAGAATCAAATCAACAGAAAAATATCAATGTTCTATGCTATTACCTTAAGAAATATCAAATTTTATTGATTTTTTAATTTTTTGAATGCTAAGATTAACTTTGGGTTATTAAAACAATTATTAGAGTTGAAACATTCTTGTTTAAATATTTTATTGCCGGCTGTAGTTTCGGGGTCTGCGCCTCGTTCCCAAGGCGTCCACGTAGAACACTTCGAACCCCGAAACTAGTCGCCAATACAAATATTAGCCTGAGCATGAGCCTACTATTCACATTCAGGATGAAATAGGAAGGGAGCCGTCAAGGTGTACGCCACGTCAGGTTAAACCGCCTTGCGTTATGTTTTTCCGGAGTATTTCACTGTAAACGTATTTCGATTGTGGCGTTCAACATTTCTAAACTTATCAGAGGTTTCGCGATGACGCGTCCTGAACAGTGAACCCATGAAAACATTCCGTGGACTCAATTATCAGTATCAGACGCAAAGTTTGTGAATCTTCGAAAATTATCAGAAACATTGTCGTAAAGGTTCATATGCCCTCGTACAATTCTGAGTTCGCGAAGCGAGTTGTAATGGTAGTGTTTTTTAATAGGTATCATCTACTTGGATCCGTTTGGAATAATCTCAGCGGCAAAGGCCTTAAATTTGATCGTGAACAAAGGCGAGATAATTTATGGCGTAAGTTAATCACTAATACACGAGATTCATGTTGTTCTATTATTCAGCCTACAATGCTTGAAAAATATCTGAAAAGAAGGGCTGATCGCGTCCTCCTGTCTCCCTTGTGACACGCCTTCGCGAATCGCCAAGTTCGTGGACACGTCGAGTGCCCTTCTACCCCCCCCCCCAACCCTATCGCTAAATGTTCTCGAAATAATATCAGCGCAGCGTTTTCACACTTGCGACTCGCCTCGTGAGGGCATTTTTTGCATTCTAATACGAGTAGAGTGAAAAGTTTCACGTTTGTCCGGTTTCTTGAGGCTGTCGCAGCGTGGAAAGCCCACTTTTTGAAGCTTCACGGATTCGAATTGACTTTTTCCCAACGTGGTCGTGTCGGTTTTGTCCTCTGCATCACATGTCTAATTAAGCTGGAACTTGAATGGACCCCGTTCAAAAGCTCTATGCTACGCATCTTTGGAGCCTATGCAGCCAAACAAATTTATTCCGTCGAAAAATGAAGAAATTTGATAGGTTGCATAGACTCCACAGACGCATAACATAATATGGGTTGTGAACGGGCCTTAACGTCAAATGGGGCATCATTGTACCACAGTAGAGAAAACCCCTCAGCTTTTAATTCTTTTATAACGTAAGTATATTAAAGAGGGAGGCGCTGGCGAGAATTCGCGTGGCCCCTAAAATATAATGTCCCCTCGCACACCACCTGTCCATCAATCTCCTCATCTATTCAACCGCCCTCAGCCGTGGCCTCTTGCCTCATTCCTCTCATCGCACACTCGTCCAAAAAAAAAATAAAGGAGAGTACAATTGATTTTTGTTATCAACAATTTAGAAGAGTGATAGTAGGTATAGTAATATCGAGAATTGTAACTTCTAGACTGACTATCATGCGAAAATCCTAAGGGCCCCCACTTGAGATTTCCCAATAGGTCTCTCTTTATAGGCGGCTGCTCCCAACCGCAGTGACCACCGGCAGGGGTATCAAAATTTTAGCTAAGCCACTGATTCAGCAGCTATTCTTCTTGGCGTTTTAACTATAATTTTGGCTGTTTAAAATAAGATAGTGAATTGGGTACCTACAAGCAAAGATGAACATTTACATGTGTGTATGAGTTTACATTTCCACGAATAATTGTAACTTTCGTCGCCAGGATAAGCCTCGTAGGATATTTTCACTGGTGTATCTCCCTGTACAGACATAAATTATTAATTTTCCCCTCTCTGATTTTCACGTTAGAAATACAGTAATTCATATTCAAAGCTCTTCGTCTCTAGAACTTCATCCAAACCGCAATGTCTGCTGTAGTATAGAACTGTGAGCTCGACGTAGACGCTTGAAGCATTTTACATTGGCGTAAACGCTTCTATTTCTCACTTTTTTCTTTCGGCCATAGAGATTCCTTATGACTGTGGTTGGGGGAGGGAAGTGACTGCCACTCGTTAGTCGATCTTGTTTCATTATTGAGTTAGGGGGTGTCTTCATGTCCTCAAAACTGACGCATATACTTAGTGTTAGCGTTTTCCACTTGCATAAAATTCTGCACGAAGGCAGTTCATTTCCACCTGTCTTCCTCCATTTTTTCCAGTCGTCTCCACATGTTCCATTAACATATCATTTTATTCAGGGGAGACGTGTGGAAATGAACTGCACCAATGCAGAATTTTGTGCAAATGGAAAACGCTATAATTGTCCACCAAATATGATGTTATGGGGGAAAGCTTAATATTGTGTAATAATAATTATTATTATTATTATTATATAAGAAGCGTAATATAATGGGCATTATAATAGTTGGACCACATTATAATATGGCGCACCACCATACCTAAAATTTTGATGTACACAAATCTACACAGTCCATGTTAGTTGTCATTGGGGTGTCGCGCCACAATCGCCATATAATTTTTGGCCCTGTCTCTTATTCCGTTCGTTACTATGGCCAGATAGTTGCCTAGTTGCATGACAATTTCACGTACATAGACAAAGAAAAGAATTGCGTTTTTGCCAAGTGACCCCCTCCCCCCACCGCTTTACGAAGAGATATTTATTTAACATATTTTGTTAATGAAATAGCTAAGCAAATCGGCAGATTAGACAAACACTGTTGGCGAACTTCCAACAATAATCACTTCTTCGAGGATGTCGTTTTTCTTCTTGTTCCATTCATACACAGATTTCCCCCCTCACACCCACTCATCACCACCACTAGCAAAATCCAATTTTAAAAGTTAAACGAAATTAACGCTGCTTTTGACCGCTATTTTGGCTCGCTTCCAACTGCTCGTTTATTTTTAAGGCATTATCTCTCTTTTCTGTCGCTGTTAAACATTTTTCTCGCGCCGTCAATGTTAATGTAAGTTTTGCGGACATTTGAAAGGTTCTATGAGACGCTTATGTGATATCGGGTCAACTCTAGTCCCCTCTCTTTTCTATTTTCCTTCTCAACTACGCATTTCCCGTCATTTCGGATAATTCTTCCAAGAGAAAATAACAATGTGTACGGTACATTCCCTCTTGAATCATGTTTCTCCTCTCTTTTCACTCGGTCCCTCTCTATCCTTCCTAGCTCACCTGGCAGTTTAGCAGTTTAGAAATTGCCCCCTCCCCGTCCCATCCGTTTATTAAACAGCTTCCTATTCAATAGTCACTCTCCTTTTGACATATCTTCAAGAAACCGTGCGTTTATAGGAATTAAAAAAAATCATGCTGTGGTATTATATGGGGAGGGGGATATTACTATTCTTTTTGTGGGAAAAAAGAAAGCTTGAGGTACTTTCTTTTTCTCTTATTTTCGCTTGTTCTTTTGTTAATCCAACCCAAAATAAAAGTATAAAACTGGAAGAACACGTTCTATAAATTGTGTACTAGGAACGTATCTCGCCCACTCTCGGAAAGTCTTGTTAATTATTGTAACGTGGAACAAGTTAAAATTAAATAATAAAAAAAATACAGAACACGAAAATTATTCCCTCGCCCCATTATTCTTGATCATTCATTTTGATGATGCCCTGAGGATAATTTATTTATTTTATTTTTATCCGCGAAAAGAGTAATTAGTGTTGGGATGTAAGTGGGGGGATGCAAAAAATATTGTTTTTAAGGCATTGTCCTTAGGAATATCTGATTTATAGAGCGCTTGGGAAGGGGTTCCATTTCATATGGTGGAGAGGGAAAGGGGAGGGGTCGTGAGAATAGATTCCGATTAAGATCTTCCTTGATATAGTTTTTATAGTGTTTTGTGACTTTTAATAGCCGAAAAATAAGTTAATTAATTCAAAAACGAGCGTTTTCTTGTGAAATTAAAGAGGAAAATCCCTTTACGTGTGTTTCAGATGCGGGAAAAGATAAGGACTCGAGTCGCGCTGCGGACCTGAGCACGTCGTCGTCTACGCCTCGTAAAGAGAGTTGTTCGAGTGACCGTGAAGAGGAGAAGACTGAAAGTAGTGAGACATCCCTCATGTCCGACAACGCTGGTGGCGGTGGATCCTCATCGGCGGCGGGTCAAACTCAAACGACGTCCGACTCACCGGTGCCTCCAGCCGTTATCTTTCAGTGCCCCTTGTGCCAGGACAGTTTCAAGGATAAGTCATCTTTGGAGTCGCACGTGATGCAAATCCATTCCGTCAATTCTGAAGGTCTCCAACGATTACTCATGTTGGTCGATCAGTCGCATTGGTTGAATCGAACGAGTAAACCGGCGAGTTCTTCGAGTGACGCTAAAGATGAGCAGGAGATGAGGGAGGAGGCAGAGGAGACTGAGGAGGAAAAATGTCAAACGTGTAACAGGTCGTTCAAAAACATCGACGACTTGTGCTCTCATCAGAATGAGACCGGTCATCTCGAGCTAAAGCAAACACCATCAGGGCCTGGATATTTGTGTTGGAAAAAAGGGTGCAATCAGTACTTTCAGTCAGCTCACGCCCTTCAAATGCATTTCCGAGAGATTCACGCTCGAGGAACGCCAAACCAGAATATGGCTGTCTCAGAGAAACATGTGTACAAGTATCGTTGTAATCAGTGCAGTCTCGCTTTCAAAACGATGGAAAAGCTTCAGCTTCACTCCCAATACCATCTGATACGGGACGCGACCAAGTGTGTTCTCTGTGGAAGGAGTTTCCGTTCCATCCTTGCTCTTCACAAGCACGTCGAAACGGCCCATTCGGACTTGTCCGACGATGAAATGGCCGCGTACAAGCAAAGTCTGATGAGTAACCCGTTGCTCCTTGCGGGCATTTCGGGACAAATTCTAGACCCTTCGACGAATGAGCTCCTGAAAAGAGAAACTCTCAAGCAGGATGATGACATCATGGATGTAGATGAAGGTAAGGATCCGTCGGAAGACCAAACCAACATGCCTGAGGAGAACAGCGATGACTCGATTGTTTACAAGGAGCAACAGTTCCTTGAAGACTATCTGAATAGTCAGGCGATTGCCGAGGATTCTTATAATGACCCCGCCAGGAAGTACAAGTGCCACAGGTGCAAAGTGGCTTTCACTCGCCAGAGCTATCTTACCTCGCATAACAAGACTCTTCTTCACCGAAAAGGCGAAAAACTGTCGTATCCGATGGAAAAGTACCTGGACCCTAATCGGCCATACAAGTGTGACGTGTGTAAAGAGTCATTCACCCAGAAGAACATCCTACTCGTTCATTATAACTCCGTGTCGCACCTTCATAAACTTAAAAGAGCCATGCAAGAGCAGCAGCAACACAATAACAATAACAATCCGGTCTCTCAACAAGTGGCGGCTGCTGCTGCGCTAGCCGCACATCTAGCGGCTCCGAAACAGCCTCCTGATGAGGACGATAAAAAACCGTACAAATGTAATATTTGTAAGGTGGCCTATACCCAAGGCTCAACGCTTGACATTCACATGAGATCAGTCCTCCATCAGACGCGAGCTAGTAAACTCCAAGATCTGGCCATAACGGGGCAAATTGACCTGAGTAAACCGCTCATCGAACAACCTGAACCGGCCAAAGCTCAGGATCAACACAAAAAACTCATCCAAGACATCCTTGGATCCTCCCCGAAGCAACTACTCTCGTCGCCGCCCTCGTCCGGAAGCTCTGGCTCGGGCCCAGGCTTGACTGGTTCGTCCCCCAGTTCATCTGCTCCACCCCCTGCCGCCGCCTCAACACCAACGTCAGTTCCTAGTAGCTTAACCAACACATCGAACTCTGTGATAGCGTCCTCGCCCAATTCGGGCATGCTCAGCTGCCCCCGCTGTAACGCCCTGTTTGTCAACCAAGAGCAGCTTACCACTCACCAGCAGCTCTACTGTCTTTTCAACAATCCCATGTCCATGTTTCCCCCACTGCCCACACCACCGTCCTCGTCGGCAAACCTTGCATCGCCATCGACGATCGGCAACAACACGAGTAGAAGCCCGCCCCCGGGTGTGCCGTTGACTCCGATGACGTCCGGGACTGATGATTCGTACTCGCGAGTGTCGCTCCCTTCGAAAAAATCCTCGCAAATGTACAAACACTTGTTGGAGAGCTTCGGTTTTGACTTAGTCATGCAATTTAATGAGAATCACCAGAGGCGGCAGAGGAAAGAACGTGAAGAGACTGAGAAACTGTTGTCCGAGATCAGTTCGACGACGCAGACCGTTGAAGAGTCGCCTCCCATGGAAGAAGAGAAGGAAAAAATTGAGGTCAAAGTCGAGGAAGAGCTCGTCGACTTACCTGAGGTAGCCAAGTCAACCTGTCAGCATTGCAACAAGGAGTTTTCATCTGTTTGGGTCCTCAAGGCTCACTGTGAAGAAGTCCACAAAGATCTGGTCCCATTAGATTTTCTTGAAAAGTACGCTCAACAGATCAAATGTGAGTATGAAAAGAAGGGAGGACCCACAGGCATTGTCTCCTCAACAACGGCGACACCTGCTTCCCGAGAAACGAGTACTCCTGACAAGGACGATGACAACAAAGACTTTCAATCCAAACTCGGCCTTCAACAACACAATCAACAACAGCAGACTCAAAATTCTTCCACCCAACAACAAACGCCTCCCGAAAACGTCACGGCCCCCTCAACTCCAACAACACCAGCCTCGTCCACGGATTCAGTTCCTGCCTCCGCTCTTGGTCATTCGCTCGCTGCCGCCGTTGCTGGCAACGCCGCAAACATGGCTCTTGCTCAGCAAATGAACGAAATGCAAGCCGCTCTAAACGTGATGGCCGCATCACAAATTCAGCAACAGCTACAACAGTTCAATCCTATGATGATGGGCATGGCAGGTCTGGGTATGGGTCTCCCTCTCGGTCTAAATATGCCCGCACTGGCCGCCATGAACTTGCAACCACCACTCGTTCCAATGATGATGCCCCCTCCTTCGTTTGACTCCATGGTTGGACTCAGTCAAAATCAGAGCAATCTGTTCAACCCCGATGCTGCGGCTCTGTTAGCAAAACAGCAACAGGCAATAATGCAACAGCAACAACAACAAGTGGTGAGTACGCTCATTTAATATTTTTATATTTTTGTTCTCTTTCGTATTGATAACGAATTGTGCACCAACGCAAGAATAGTAGTTTACTTAACTAGACGAGGAAGTGAGGTTTTCCTGCGAGTTTTAGGTTTGGCAGGCGAGGCGGAGGCCGAGTTTGCTAAAAAAGACGAGCGGGAAAATTCACTTTTGTCGTGTTAAGTGCAATATTTTTCTCACGACTCTTCATTCAAAATGCAATAAATACTTATTAGTTAATGATAAATTGTTGTTTTAAAGAGATATGAGCCTAGCTTATTTTATTGAAGCCTGGAGAAACGAAAACAAAAGAAGGATACCCTTTGTATGCACCAGATGTTAAAGAGGAAAAGTGTTGAAATGTGATTCATATCTTCACTGAGTGAAAATAAGAATCAAATTTTCACAGTTGAAATAACCTCAACTTCCGCGTTGGAAAATGGCGGAAAAAAGTACGGCTTCCGCACTAAGTAGTGAGAAAACAGGTTTTCAATCCTTCACAGGAAATAAAATACAATTTTGAAATCGTACGATTTTGGTAATGTAGTGTTTTTCCTCCTAGGAGGTAAAATCTTTAGTCGCACATTTTTTGTTATGGAAAAGTAATCTTATGATGATCATTTGTGGCAATAGCGAAGTTTTGCTGCGGCGCACACATTTTTTTTTTTATCTAACGGGCTAAGAAAGTTATTGTTTTCCTGCCTAAGCTGGAAAATAGTCAGCCGTTCAACCTGGGTTTTGGGATTATTTTGATTTAGCAAGCATTTTGTTGTCGTGTTCCAGGCGAATGCAGCGTCCCAACAGAAACGCGCCCGCACCCGAATCACTGACGAACAACTGAAAATCCTCCGCGCTCACTTCGACATCAACAATTCACCTTCTGAAGAGCAAATCAATGATATGGCCTCTCTTAGTGGTCTGCCGCCAAAAGTTATCAAACATTGGTTCCGCAACACCCTTTTCAAAGAACGACAGAGAAATAAAGACTCCCCGTATAATTTCAACAATCCTCCGTCGACGACTCTAAATCTGGAAGAATATGAAAAGACGGGGGAAGCCAAAGTGACGGCACTGGCGCCTGATGAGAGTAAGGAGAATGGAGGTCAGGCTCAGTTGCAGCAGTTACCGCCTCAGCAGCAACAACAGCAACAACAACCTCAGCAGCCGTCACAGCCACAAATTCACACTCCTCAAAGATCTCCAGTTCCACCTTCCCCACAGCCACCGCCTCAGCCGCAGCAACAGTCTCTCTACGCACCTACTGATCTCATTAAAGCCGAACCAATCGAAGAGAACCACCTTCCCCCACAACTACAGCAGCAGCACCAACAACAACAACAACAACATCAACAGCAGCAACACGAAGAAAAGCTAAGCCTTCAGTACAATCACCTGCAGTCTCCTGTATCACCTAATGATCGACTCAATATGATGTCCTCTCGCAATAATTCTCCCGAGAATCTCACTCTCTCTTCAATTATATCCTCCCAGCTGGGACCCAGCCTCACTTCTCCCAGCCCTAACATGCTCCCCCCACCAAAATTCAGTACGCCCAATCATCAACAAATGACCCCTCAGGACTGTTTCTCACACGCAATGTTGGGTAACAACGGATCAAGCTCAGCGGGCTCGACGGGCAAACGTGCCAATCGTACACGTTTTACGGATTATCAAATTAAAGTATTACAAGAGTTTTTTGAAAATAACGCCTACCCCAAGGATGATGATCTGGAGTATCTGTCAAAACTTCTTAGTCTGAGCCCGAGGGTGATCGTCGTTTGGTTCCAAAACGCTCGACAGAAAGCTAGAAAAGTGTACGAGAATCAACCACCGGTTGAAATATCGCCGGGGGATGACGCGGGTGCCGGCCGATTTCAACGTACCCCTGGTCTGAACTACCAGTGTAAGAAGTGTCTGCTAGTGTTCCAAAGGTACTATGAGCTCATCCGGCACCAGAAAACTCATTGTTTCAAAGAAGAAGACGCCAAAAGGTCGGCTCAAGCTCAAGCGGCCGCAGCTCAAATAGCCGCTGTTCTGTCATCGGAGGACTCGAATTCGTCGACTTTTGTCGAACAGAGTAATCAACAGTCGTTGGCCGGTCTTAGTAGCAACCCTTCGACACCCGCTGCAGCCTCTGCGGGTACGCCTACACCGTCACAGCAGAGTGGAAACATGGGGTTTCCTCATTCACCTGGTCCTACCACAACCCCGACGCCTGACGGAAAAGACAACTTCCAGTGTGACCATTGCAATCTCGTCTTTCCAAGGTTCGACTTGTGGCGCGAGCACCAACTCGTTCACATCATGAATCCAAATTTATTCCCTACCTATCCCCCAGACAGCCCTTTTGGGATACTTCAACAGCACGCTCAACTCCAGCAGCAGCAGCAACAACAACAGCAACAACAACAGCAGCAGCAACATCAACAACAACAGCAGCAGCAGTCTCAGTCTCAAAATCAGTCTCAAACGCAAACTCCAAAACTGAACCCTGAGCTGCTAAATCCCAACACCCCTCACCCTTTAATATCGATGCTCGCTGGGCACAAGAGGAAGCTGGACGAATTTGATGACAACGGTGAAAAAGAAACGGAGCAACCTAAAGACAAGCGCCTTCGAACTACCATCCTCCCTGAACAACTCGACTACCTCTACCAAAAGTACCAAATCGAAAGTAATCCGTCGAGGAAAATGTTGGAAAACATTGCACATGAAGTTGGCCTGAAGAAGCGAGTAGTTCAAGTTTGGTTCCAAAACACAAGAGCTCGCGAGCGAAAGGGTCAGTTTCGAGCCCACTCTCAAGTCATAAATAAGCGATGCCCCTTCTGCCCTGCTCTTTTTAAAGTCAAGTCCGCACTCGAGAGTCACTTGACGACGAAACACGCTGATCATTGCTCCCGAGGGGAAATAAATATCGACGCTATTCCAGATGAGGATGCGACGAACGAGAGCTCAAGTTTCAGCAACATGCTCCCACCTGCTTTTGCTCAGTTCAACGACATGGACTCGACCTTGAAGAAGTACTACGAGGAGTCCATGAAGAAATACGTGGCCGAAGCAATGAACGGCAAAGATCCGGCGGATTTGTCTGTAAAAAAAGAAGGTGAAGGTGGTGTAGGAGGGGATTCACCGTTGGATTTAAGCAAACCAGTGGATTTGAGTCGGCCGATGAAACTCACCCTCGAACACATGATGTTGGATCAGGGACCTTTGACTGATTTGAGCGAAAAATCGCTGTGTGATGACGACAGCTTTTCTGAGTGCACAGACAACATGGAAGATGAGTCTAATCCAACATCTCCCGCATCTTCCACTCAGTCCCAACATCAGCAGTCGAAAACAAAAAGATTTCGCACTCCGATGTCAACCATTCAAGTTAAACTCATGAAAGCTCTCTTCTCCGACTATAAAACTCCCACGATGGCCGAATGTGAGATGCTTGGCCGTGAGATCGGTCTTCAGAAGCGGGTCATTCAAGTCTGGTTCCAGAATGCTCGAGCGAAAGAAAAGAAATACAAAGCGGCAATTCAGAGTTTGGGCGGACAAACTGAAACCGAGCGAGCTCCCGAGGAATGCAAATTTTGTCAGTTTAAATACTCGCACAAATATTCCGTGCAAGATCATATTTTCACGAAGAAACACATTGACACCGTTAAAGCCTACCTCGAGAGCTCCCTCGCCAAAGACGGCGACGGGTCAGACTTCACTGTACCCCCCACTCCTGGGGTATCCTCGGGTGAAAATAATAATAACAATCACGCCGCGAATGCTCAAATGGCTCAACAACTACAAATGCTTCATATGGCCGGCTTGACGATACCTCAAGCTCAAGCCATGGCGATGGCTGTGAAAATGGAGGGCAAGGAGGGTAGCGGAGGAGTGAGCGGCGGAGGAGGTGGTGCTAGTGGTGCGGCCGGTGGTGGATCCGCCCCAGGTGGTGGCGGCAACGCGAGCGGTCAACAGTCCAATAATTCCGAAGAAATGGCTATCCTTCAACAACTGTACAATGTGACGAACTACCCACAGGGCTTCATTCACCCAGCACTCCTGTCGGCTACCGGTGAGTGTTGAATTTGAAATTTTGTTTTCTTCTTTATTCTTGAAGCTCGGTAGCGTCCCTGTCTTTGTGGAGTGTAGCATGAACAAAATGTATATTTAAAAAAAAAAAAAAAGTCTTAACAGCGGGGGAATACTGAGGAAACTCTTTCAAGGGAAGGGGAAAAGGTCTCGAAATGACATAAGAAGGTATAGGAAGATATGGGTGAGAAGGGGTCGGTTTGCTCAAAATTCCCCAGGAAAATGAGAAAAACTCCAAGGTTATAATAATCTCAAGAGATTTCCCTCTTCCCCCATCTGAGCCACGAGGGGGTCCAATATAGAGTTCCTTCAAACCTCCACCCTGCAAAATCCTTCGTTCTTCTTTACCCACTCCGAATAAAGATATTAATATTGCAAAAACCAATTCTCTCTTTCATTGCCCGAACAGGGATGGTACCCTCTTCCTTTCTCATTCCAACCCTTGAAATTTACTTCACGTGCCTCCTCCGCATGCCAGGGAAAAATACACTGTTATTATCGTTTATTATGTTTTTCAAGTTTTATTTATTTTTATTTTTCGTTTTTTCTTTTTGTTCAGGTACATAGCCCTCCCGTAATAAAAAACGAAGCCATTTCGACTGTTTTTTAATTATTTTCTGTAAATTTTTATACATAGAGATCAATTTAAATAATTATTTATAATAGGATAAAAAAAAAGATTTTAGAGAAAATGTACATTTAATTTTTTCGAGGTAATGTTCCTATAGTTGATATATACATATTTTACAAGTTCTCTGCGCCCCACCTTGATGTTTTGTACAGATATTTTTGATGTATAGACGAAATAATGTTTATTATATTGTCCTCCAAGCGCCTTTGTTTTTGTATTATAAATGTAAATTAGGCCCCGGCATCCCCTCGGCAAATTAACTACCATGAATGGAAAAATCGATTAGTTTTATTATTGAAAAACTATTCCGCAGTTTATATTTTCTGTTGATTTTTGTTTGTTTTTTTTTTTTTTTTTTTTTGGTTCGCGTTAAGGGACGAATTAAAATAAAACATTGAAAAATTCATTTATTTTGTTTTTGTATTTGTTTATTTTCATTTTTTATTTATTTTTACTCCTAATCCCCACTCACGCCCTAAATACCATTCAACAACGTGGGCAACTCAGGTAGTAGTATTTTTATTTTATTTACTTATTTTTAAAAATAATAATGGTGTATAAAATTGGCATGCGGCTGCGTGGCTTTTCTTGGTTTTTGCATGGCATTTGGAAATATAAATGTACTGATTTTTTATTGTTGCGACTTGGGAGAGTGGTAAAGCTTGGAAAGTGGTCCTGAAGGAATAAACCAACTATTTAGAGGCATTAGAACTGAAGAGTCACGCCCTTCGCCTCCTCCCTAATACTTCGAAATCACTGTATTGATTATTTATGTTGAAGTTGGGAATGCCGGGAAACCCTCAATTTTCACGCTTAGTTATGACGTCGTGGCTTCGGATCAACATGGGCCTTGGGTTTGAATTTGTTGGGCGGGGTGGAGACGAATTTAGTTGGTTTAAGAGAATAATTCTTGAGTTGTCTTTCTTACGTACGATCGTGAAAAATCCAGTCAAACACGTTCAGTTACTTTTAAAGGTGACTGAGAAATAACCATGCCGACATAGCCCCCCCCCCCCATAGCAATAACCCATAGCCTGCCAGTATGGAAAATTAATTGTTACTTTCAATGATTTTAACCCCCGGCATAAGAAGTACAAGTTCCCTCAGCGTGTGCCCTGTTTTAATTTGAATGTAACTTTTTGACTCTGATAATACAGAAAGGTGCCAGTAGGGAGGGAGAAGTAAACACGATCTTTTTTGTACAGCGTCAATTACTTATAAAAATTTAAATTAAGCCAACGACACGAGCTTGACATGGTTGTAACTGCTCACCCTCTTCTCCCTTTTTCAGCCCACGACCAAACTACTTCTTCCCCAATTTACATAAAGACCTGAATGGTCCTAGGAGGTGGTTGATTTTTTTTATAATCATTCCCTCTTCATCTACGACTCTTTGAAGGAGTTTAAAATTCGTGCCTCCCCACAAAATGAGCATTTGAGAACGAAGAGGATACCCCCTAAATGGAGGTACCGGGAATCTCGACGAACTTCACACGTGTGGTGCATGCAAATCAGAAGTAAAAGAGAGCGGTGGTTCGCCTTCTGTGGTACAGGTGGCCACTGGTAGTACACGCGCTCTTTACTCTTGTCATGATAATTTACCTTTCTCTGAACTCGGTTGTTTGTTGTTGTTCACACCCCCCCCCCCCATCTTCTTCTATCTTGCTTCTCCCAAATTCAAGGAGGAATATGTCCGATATGAATGGCAAATTGGGTTAGAGGGGCATGATTTTTCCAAGTGGAATAAGATATGAGCAAATCCCTGACCCCCCCCCCCTGATAACTGTATAATCAGTAACATTCTGGAGAAATTATTAACAATCACTTTTTTTCGAAAGATTGTTAAAAATCACTACTAATAAATTATGAAATGTGAAATATACCCGATCGGCCCATACCCATCCCATAGAATCCTCTTTGGAGCTCACACAAGGCCGCTAATTGGCCAATGAGGGTTGAAGCTGCATGCATGGTCTTTACAGTGCCGAAGAGACGAGAGTGAGGAATGCCCAAAAGGAAGAAGAGACAAAGTGAAAATACCCTTTGACGTTTTTTCTGAGTTCGAACATCAATGAAAAGATATAAGGCCCATATAGGGGAGGGGTGACCAGGTATAAATAAGCACAATGTGATCTTCCCTCTCTTCACGCAAAAGGGCCCCACACACACACACCTTGTCTCCTCCACACGGTGGGATTGTGTGTGGATGAGTTCTGATGATGATAGAAAAGAGGACCCCCATATATCTCGGGTGGGAATAAATACAAGATTTATGTTACATTCTTTTATCGGGTTTATGTTACTGTCCTTATTGTTTTTTACCAATAGAGCACAGATGTTTCCCATGAATTTCTCCATCCTCTTCCTTACGTCCGCCACCTCATAATATAGCGGATATATAAAAGATTTTCAGTGAGTGAAAAGAGCTTCGGGGAAGGGAAGGCTTGTCACGTCAATTAACGATGGAGAAAAGAGAGAAAAGGAAGGCTCTGCTTATATAAATTACGTACGGAGAGATAATTCAACGCGATATAATAAACACACTTCAACGTAGTCTTATTAGGGACCGCAAAGTCTTCCAGCATACACTTATGATCGACTTTCTTTCCATATACAAGCCCTTCTACTATTTTTTTCTTCTTCCATATCATGACTATTTACTATATTGCCAGAGAGTTCATGTAATTCTATTAAACATCGTGTGTTCAATCCCCTCTTCTTCCCACCATACGACCGCCAATACTTTCTTTCTTCTCTCCTATGCCGCGATGTGCTCCTCCCCATCTCCAGCCTATCGCAAACACTTACTTGGTCATTTAAGAACAATTTTCTCAAAAAGATGCCACGAAAGATAAGGAAAAGCTCGGTGGTAACGGTAATTTATACAGTTAAAACTGAGTTCGTGATCAATTAGATGACACCTCCCTCTCCTTCCCAAGACCTCCTATAGTCTATTTTATTCTTTAAAACGCGGATTTTCTGCCTATTTCTTTATTCAAGAGTCATTTATGTTGGCTTTTGTCTAAAGGAGTCCTGTTCGGTACGTGACTACAATAACGATGAAGATTGGGTCACAATTTGCCATATAACTGTAATGATTGCTAACTATAGCTGTATTAATTGAAAATCATGGACGATCGAGGGCAATGGCTTCATTTAACCCAAAAACCAGTTAAAATACATTTAAAGTGTCTACGGAACGAATGAACTATTGAAAAATGCCTTAACCGTTTCCCTGCCTGCCGGTCAAACGTCGTGGCACGCTGTTTTCTACGAGCTCCAAAACATTATGCAAACCATGAGAATAAAACCGAGCAAGACAACGTCATTGTTCTCCTCAGCACTTTGACCATATATCACATCAGGAACTTTGAAGGCTTGAAGCGTGAATAAGAATTACGCGACAAAACAGGTCTCTTCCAACCTCGCCGCAGAGATAACGGAGAGGTGTACTCGCGCAGAGGGAAGGGAAAAAGGTAGATGGCGTAAATATTATGAAACCATTAAAATAAGAATTTCTATTTCTTGGCCCCTTATGAGAATCGTAGTTCGCACAAAGGCCCCTGGCAAAGCTAGGCGCTAAAAGAAAGGATGTTGTCAAGACTTTAGGCAAATTGGGGTTGGAAGGAACCAAAGACGGGACATTTAGTCTGAAAGACTGAAAATCCGTGGAAACTGGTATTTTAAGAGCCCTAATAACGAAATTTGTTTTTTGAAAGAGCAAAATCAGTGAATTATACTGACTTTTCGAAATATCCAAACCACTGAACGAACGAGAAATGAACGAAAATAAGAAAGAGCCAATGCCACGAAATGTCTTTTATGAAAGAGTGAATACACGCGACATAGTAGGGTTTGAAATAGTCAAAATCCACAAAATTGTGCTATGAAGGGCGCAAATCCGCGAAATTTCGTTATAGATAAGTAAAATTCCGGGGTAGAAAGAGCCAAAATCACGAAATTAGATTTTTGAACGGGCCAAATTAGCCTTTGGAATTAACCAAACCTGCGAAACTGATTTGACCTGAGAAAGCGCCAAAGCAACGCCATTTACATTTTGCCGTGATAAAATCCCGAAATTTGGATTTGAAGTGACAAATCTGCAATATTTGGTTTAAGAGCGAAAGTCCGTGAAATTGGGGTTTAAGATGAAGCTCAAATTGCACATTTTGATATTTGAAAGGCTACAACGAGCATGATTGGTTTCGATTCGGGTTGGGAGTCAAAATCTGGTTTGTCGGTCAAATTTTTTTGATTCTGGGTCGAATTTTCAGATTTGCTTTTGAAATGGCGATGTTGAAATGATTGGATGAAATCTCTGTCTTGCTTTTATAAAATGTATCTACTCAAGGTAATTTAAATTACCTTCATTTTTCCGGAAACGTGGAACGTGAGCAAATTTGTACAATGGGATGTGAAGAAGAAAAATACATTGTCGAAGTTGTATACCCGTCCACGTAATCGTAGCGCGGGACTCCCCTCCAGTTAAGGCTAAATGGCTGTTTACAGTGTCAAGCAGTGGTGTACCCAGTGGGGGGGGGGATAGGTGGATCCGCGAGGGGAATAATGGCAATTTATTGACAGGGACTTCTCTATGTACGTACTATGTGGACGTATCCAGGGGGCCAAGGGGAAGCTGGGCAGTTGCCCACTCATCTTCCAAGAAACTAATTATAATTTTTTCAAAAATAAAAATATCAATATCCTTAAAAAACTCATCGGTAAGTTTTTTGGTGATTATGTGACCCTAATGGTGGACAAATCAGAACTTGACGTCAAACGGAGCCCCAGAAATTAACCAAGCGGCCAAAACTGGACGTAATTACAGTGATATTGGATTTTTCATGAAACGAACAGCAATTGGCTTCCAGGAATCCTCGCTGATTTATTCCCCATGCATATTCCCCGCGTGGGGAATAATGAGGTTCCACCGTAATCCTTAATGAGGTTTTAGTCCCGAGCTGGCAACGCCATTGATCTACGATCTAGTGCAGGTTACAACTATATGTATAGTGGCTGCTACGCCCGTCAGAGTGACAAAAATGAGCCATTTTCGACTCCAAAAAAAGTTCTAAACCACATAACAGCTCTATGGAACCTCAAAAGAGCTCCAACCGAGAAAAAGCTCTAAGCTTCAATGCCATCCAATCCAATTTTTGTACTAAAAGATTCTTCAAGAACCGAATTTCTCAGATTAGGCTCCTGGAAATAGCTACCTGGGTCTGGAGCGACGAATTCCGTGGGTTCGGTTCTTTCAAGTGGCTTATTTTGAAGGTTTGGCTTGACCAATCCACCAATTTCGTGATTTCGGGTTCCGTCAAAAGTCAATTTCTCGCAGTTTTCCTCATTCGAACCCCCCTATTGCACGGGATTGACGTCTTTAGAAACCAAGGGTTTTGGCCCTTTAAAATCCCAATCTAGCGGATATCTCTTCTTTAATCATCATTTCGCGGGTTTGGGTCACTTATCAAAACTAGACCAGGAACCAACAAAACCAATTTCGGATGTTTGGCTCTTTCAAAAACCAGTTTTTGCGACTTCGGTGCTTAATAAAGCCGCCTTTACACGCAAGCTTTAAAAAGCTTAGCTGTGGGCTAAGCTATCACAGCGCTCCGATTGGTTGAAGCCCACATTTCCGCTTTTTAAAGCTTTCATTTGAAGGCGGCTTAAAAGTTCGTTCAAGTATTATTATTTATGGAATCGGTAAATTTCATCATTGAAATTGAGACAAAGCGCTGGTTCTGCGGATAAAATGTAGAAAAAATGCTGATTCGTCACTAAAATTACGAAAACACAAATTCGCGGCTTACTGAGCTCAAGTGAGAAAAAGTGCCAATTCATGGCTAAAAGTGAACAAAATTAATAATCCACGGCTGAAATTAAGACAAAGTGCTAATCCATGGATACAATTGGGAAAAGTTACTCATTATAGCCGCTAAATCAGGACAAACAAGAATTAAAAATTAAGAAAAGTTGCTAATCCGTGGTTAAAATGGGAAAAAAATGCTCATTCATTTATGAAATTGAGAAGAAGCGGGCGGAAGTGTGGAAAATCGCCAATTCACGGGTTCTCAATACACTTCGTGGCCGAAAATTAAAAAAAAAATTGCTAATCCACGGAAAATAAAGAAAGAGCGCTGATTCACGTATGAAATTCAGGAAATGCCCTGATTTCGGCAAAAATTGGAAAACTCTCTGGGTATTTAGGGGATGAAATGAGGAAAAACGCTAATTTGTGGCTATAAAATCAAGATAAATGGCAGGGAGGGCTGGTGAACGACTTGCCTGGGAGCGCCAAATGTCTAAGAACGGCAGCAGTTGCAGATAAAGTGGAGAAAACGCCAATTCGTGGTTTTCCTGAGCCAACTTCCTGGCTGATGGCTATATTACTGAGAAAACGCACTGTTCACAGATAACATTATTGAGAAAAAGCGCTGATTCGCGGCAACAATTGAGAAAACCCATAAACTATACGTAAAAATTATATTCCTTGTTTAATTAGAGACTATAATTGTAAAGGTAAAGACTATAATGCCCGTGTTTGTGAATGTTCCTTGAGTCAAGAAACTGACACCAGGTATCAGGAAATTGAAACGGATTTTCGATCAAACTAGGCGTTGAAAGGGTTCGTCCCATGACCTGTAAAAACAGAAAAGGTCTAAAACGAGAGGAAAGTTCTTGCCGATCTGCACGCAGGATATGTTCCCCAAGTCTACCGCAATGAATACAGTACTCATTAAATCGCTTCCATTCAGTTTTACCTATAAGTACGAATTACGGCCGAGCTTAATAGGTTATAGCGTTGATAGTACGCACATGGGTAAAAACTTCAAATTTAGGGGTATCTCACGGATTTCGGTTTTTAATCAATAGGTAGGTACTTTGCATTTCTTGATACATCAGTCTTCGTTCGAATATTCAAATTCACTTATTGATGACTTCCACGGGCTATGTAAATACCATTCTGTAGGGATGAAGCTATTCAACGCTCCTACTTAAAGCGATCAAGGTTTCGGCCTGATTTGATGTAGTATAAGTATTTTTTAAAGAAAGGAAAATTTGTGTGTCTCTTCTACTCCCTTGAAATCATTCGCGCTTTACTTTACTTTCCATTCTTTTGATGCTCCCCGCTGTAATCTTTAACACTGTCACTTATGCGCGAATAATACCTTCTAATCGCCTGAAAAAATGAATCATCAAAGCTGCCGTCGCGGGAAATTGGCTATCGACATTGAACGGTCGGTTTACGGCTGTAATTATACCCGCAGTAATAATGCTTTTAATTACTCCTTATTAAATTATCTATCGGAAACTATGGAATTGGTATTTTCATTGAAGCTTAAATAAGCAAAACAAAACCCCTGTTTCTAAAATTAACAAGTCTGATGATGCTTAATTCCAAATTATTTTCGGCTAAAAAGACTTTTGATCTTTTACGACGGATATTAAAAATAACACATTTTATAACCATCGCATTTCCTCCAGGTCCCCTCAACGCCTTCATCAACTTCTGATTCACGCCCGATGGGGTCCCTCTCCGCACCCCTTTGCCCAATTACTCTTCAAGTTATCAATAAGTGGGGGTTTACTGTTAATTTTTTTTATTAGTACGTTAAATGAGGCTTCGAATAAAAGCTTGAAGATTTCCGAGTAAGTAGAACTGAAAGTTTATCATCAGAGTTGCGGCGCAACTTTTAAAACTGCGCATACGGACACGAGAACAAATACGTATATTTATTTATTTTTAATGTATAATCACCACCATGAATGAACCGGACACCACCACTGCCGGGACCTAATGAAAGGAACACTAACCCCGTGCTTGTATAAAATTCCGCTTCTTGGTTGTGGCCGCTTGAGGCAGTTTTGAACCCACATAATTCGCCTGATCGCTAATAGGAATAGATTCAGAACGGAAATCCTGCAATCTGTGACTCAATAAGAACAACCGCCTAATAATTTTATTATGATCATGCATTGCTTCTAATGAGCCAAGTGACTAAGAATCACAATCGTACCCGAGTTTGTCAAGTGAAAGCCGCCAGTGTATTTCACTTTACACTCCTTTGTACTTGCGCCCCCCCAAAAGTCCTTATAAGCAATTTTGGACATTTTTCGACCCTTTTTATTTAAATTTTACGCGGTGAAGTTAAATTAAGAGAATCATTAATTTTTTTAGGGGAGCAAAATTAAAATCTTTCCTGTTGGCTTTCTTTGTTTGGATTCGGGGCCTGCCATGCTTGTTCCTATGGGGCCATTGGTATGAATGAGACTCCTCGCTCGGTGTACCATTTCTTCGGACGACGGTGGGACACAACCGTTTTTTATTTTTATGCGGTTGATGAAACATACCTACCCATCGTGCAGTCAACTTTGGGAGAGGGGCTACTATTTTCTTTTTCTCCCCCCCCCACCACCCCCGCCTCATCGTCTGATGAAGTCTGGTTTACTTAAAACTCGAAAGGAAACAAAGAGACGAGTGATGTGCCATCCATCACCGGGCGACCCCACCAGCAAGATGGAGAGAGAGAAAGAGTGATTGAGGGAAGCGGGGCTCGTCGATCAGAAAAACAGAGTGAAGATTGAGGTGGTGGCGGGGGAGGGGCTATAAAAGAGGGACAATGCCTATGTAAACTAACTTTCAAACCAAACCAAATTAATGTCCCCGCATTTCTGATGCCTTTTCTTTGGTGTTGCCTCCACCCCTAACTCCATCAGAGTTTTATATAAATCCGTCTTTTCCAACAGTCTTATAAAGAGGGGTTTGCGCTGAGAGGCCGGCGCAAGGTTTTTCTGAAATTTGTAAGTCAAATCCTTTCCTCTTCTTTTCAGACCTCCTACCCTCCGTCCATCTTGAATGATTGCGACGAGAGGGGAGGAGAGATGGTCGGGACGTCCGATGTCCGTCAAAGCTTAAAAAGAAAGGTCGGTCGGAAAGCGGCAGCCTCATTAGAAGCGGCGTATTTACTTGAATGGTTTGGAGTCTGGGATGCAGTTTTCTGTAAAAATCCAGGCTGGGCAGAGACCGGTATCAATTATAGACTGTTTTGCAATAAATTGCGGTGTTGGAGGGGAAAAAGGAATCAATGGATTTTTTCAATAAAAAGTGTTTTTAAAGTATAGAAATGAAGAGAGGAAGGCTTAAAATAGTAACAAAAAGCTGGAATTTGCTCGGGCACAAAAAGCCACATCGGGGGAGCCGGGCAGTCTGAGGTCTGGAGGAAGAAGTGGAGGAGGCGAAGGAACAATAACGCCTGGGAACTCTCGGCCCTGGGGGCCTTGCTGACTCAGCATCACCATCAAAATGAAAAAGAAAGGACAACTACGAAAAGAGTGAGACGAAGACAGAATGAGAGGCATCGCTTAGATAACGAGAGAAAGAACGAAGAGAGCACATGTTTGGAGGAGGGGGGAATAAGAGAAAAAAAAGTCGTGCTCAAATAATTCCTAATTGAGAAGACGAGGTGGGAAGGTGATTAAGGGAGTCGTGCAGGTGGCTTCTCACTCATTCTTTCTCGCTCTCGACCTCCCCCCCCGCCAAGTATGCCTTCCTGCGGGTCCCATGTCGACAAAGGAGAGCTGTCCTCCTTCGTTTCGAGATCGAAAAGGTTGATCACCGGTCAGGATCCCTACTTCGCCCTGGTAATCACCTCCTCAGGTCTACAACAGCTGCATGGCATTCTCATCATCCTCCCCCGCCTATAGACAGTGTGTGATTTACAAAATAAATGCCAGATCGAAAGTCCATCGTGCAATTATAACGTAATGCAAATTTATGATTATTGAAAAACCGAGAATGAAACTCTCAAA
This sequence comes from Corythucha ciliata, assembly GCA_038030265.1. NCBI lineage: Eukaryota > Metazoa > Arthropoda > Insecta > Hemiptera > Tingidae > Corythucha > Corythucha ciliata. The sequence continues at coordinate 32,323,948 of CM075937.1, read as the reverse complement.
GGTTTTTGGGTGTGGGTGTTTATAAAACGGGTCTTGTAAGTCCCTCGGGGCGGATATTGCTTGACCGAGGCACCTTCTCCAGTTCTGGTACGGCACACTCCTGAGTCTCTTGGAATGTGGGTCACATTTAAAGCGAGCCCACAAAAGAAAAAGAAAAAGAAGAAGAACAAGAAGAAGTGGTGGTGGAGGAGAACGGAAAAAACAAGATAGGAAATGGGAGACTTTCAACGTTTACCTTTACGGCTCTGGTTATGTTAATCAGATTCAAAAGGCGGGTGAAAAGAGATTCATTCGCCTCCTTATAAAAACCCCATCTAAAGCTCTTCTTTGGGGAGAATCTTTTTCGTATGGCACTTTGGGAGTACGGAGTGTCAAGGAAATCGGTTTTAGAGTATTTTGCAGACTATTTACCAGTCGCCTACGTGATGTCCCCAACGTTAAAATCTCTTTCAAATAATACCAAACGCATCTTCATTTTGACAAAAATCAATGATAAACTAACCAAGTCTCTTCGTTTTTATTCTTCTTCAAGAATTGAATCCTCACACTTCCATTCGACCCCACTCCCTTTCCACCTTTCCACCAACGATTATTATTACTCCCTTCGTCCTTCTATCCTTCTCTTTTATAAAGCTTTGAAAATAATTACCCTGATTATTTTGTAGTGCTGTAGCAATCATGAGGCCGTCGACCACGAATTCTGAAAGCTTCTAAGACCTTACCCTACCCTCCACCCCCTTCTCTAGGCAGCCCATCTCATCATCATTGGCCTTCCCCCTCGCTATGACTATAGCGTATAGCTTTAATAACTATAGGAGAACAAGGAATTGGAAAATTGTGATTAAAGTTCGGCGTGCAGGAAAGTGGAATTAAGGATAAAGAAAGGGTACGGTGAGGAACATGGGTAGGGGGGGGGGTCCATTAAGAAATAAGTTTCTTTAAATGGAATTCATTTTGGAATTAGGCGGTCATATATGAGAGGGAAAGAGACGGATAGAGTGAGAAAGGGTAATGAGTTCGGACTACTTGAATATTGAGGGTTTTTAGCCGTGAACTTTTGTCGAGTGACGCAGCTTTTTTCCCCTTTTTTACCCACGAAATTAAAAAAATTGCTTCTGACCTCAAAAAAAGGATTGTGCATAGTTTAATAAGTTGCAGCAAGATAGACATGATGCAGTCGCACTAGCGTACTGCTGCCCATGACGTCACACCTTCGTCACAAGTTAGACCCGGCTTGCCGTAACTGAGACGGATAAGTAGTCAGTTTTTTGGCCCATCAAACCACTTCTGTGGCAACATTTTCGCGACAGATTTACGTAATCATATAGGGTCAGGGCCGATCTTAAAGGGTAGTCAGGACATAGGCGTCCATCCATTAAAGCCCCCAGGCTTGGCGCTTAGAATCAAATCATCCCAAATAACCCTTCAGGAGTCATCTGCAAATTTTAGGGGAAATCAAAATGTTTTTCCTCAATTGTAGCTGCGAATTAGTAGTTTTTTATCAATTTTATCCGCGAATTAGCGATTTTCAATTTTAGTTGCGAATCAGTGATTTTTTTTGCTTATAGCGTTATGAACTAGCCTTTCTTATTAGTTTTAACCGTGAATCGGAGATTCATCAGTTCCAGCTGTCAATGAATGATTTTCTCATTGTTAATTGTTAACAATGAATGAGCCATTTCTTTGAATGAGCGTTTTACTCAATTTCGGCCGTAAATTGACTTTACGACGAATGATCATTTTTCGTGTGGGAAATCTGTTTTTCTGGAGTTTCAAGATAATTTCGGGGCAAAATGTTCAGCTTTAATGCTAATCATCCAGTTTGAAGGGGTAAATTGCCGTTTTCGATTGTAGCTTGGTTTCAAACGAAGACGACTTGAATAAGTGTGGGCAGCTGCCCACCCTTACCCCCTACTAGCTACGACCTTGGGTGCCCAGCGATAATTCTCGCCTAGGGGCCCCGAGAGGGCTAATAGAAACGTGCCCGTATGGGGGTCTAACTCTAACTGAGATTGAAAAATATCTAGGGGTCACTTTTTTTCTTTATACGTCCGACAATTAGTGAATTAATTGAGTTTAGAAGACCCTTTCTACGGACAATTAGGGATTAATCCCCCCTCACCGCACCACCCTAGTCACAACTGTAAATTCGAGCGAGTGGTGACTGGGGAGGCTGAAAATAAAGAAATTAAGGCCCGTTCACATGCTCTATGTTTACGTTCTGTGGAATCTTTGCAACCAAACAAATTTATTCCCTCGAAAAATGAAGCATTTTGATAGGTTGCATAGACACCACACAACTCAAACATAGAGCGGGGATTTATCCCGGGTGGATTCACTCTTTGCGTGTACTCCGTTGTTTAGAGCACCTGCCGCGAAACCAGGAGGTCGTGGGTTCGAACCCACCTGAGGGGCAATTTTTTCTCGGACCTCAAAACAAGTAAAAAAAAAAAAAAAAAAAAAATGGTAAGTTTTTAATTTTAAGATTAATTTATTTATATTTAGCCTCCCCACTCCCTAAGTACTGTTAGTTTCAATCCACTCAAGATGCAGATAAGGACCGGAAGACGAAGAAAAAGACCATGCTTCCTCAGTAAAATAATTTAGAGATTCGCGGGGAAAACAGTGAGCGAACAGTGACGGTGCTTAATCGTCTATTAGTGCAACGAGTAGTTCATTTGTGCCGAAAAAAGTAACATGTTTTGACGAAGTTTCCTGTTTTTAGGCAGAGTAGAGGATTTCGAGAACCTTTCAGCCATCAGTTATGCCTCGTTAATAATAATAGCGTTTTCTGTTATCATAAAATTCAGCAACGTGCCAATTCATTTCCACCCGTCTTCTTCATTAACATAAATTATGATACAGTAGAAGGAGGAAGGGTGTAATTGTCCCAATGTACAATTTAGTGCAAGTGGAAAACGCTCAGATTGGGATATGTATATAATGGGCTAAACCGTGAGTTTATGGTCCCAGTTGGCCCATACCATATGGGTCAGTTATGGTTATGGTTCCAGTTTGGGACGACATTACTAAGCTTTATGCCCTATAAGCTGAGAGTTACAATGCAAATCGACCCGCATGTAGCCAAATTTTGGGTCTTGGGTCTATATTCCCAGAAAAAACCACTCTTTGTTCTAATTTGGTCTGTTTTTTTTTCCAAAATGACAAGTTTTGTCTTTCATTGATAAGATACCAGTTTTGGGGCGATAATTCTTTTTTTGGTCTAAAAGAAGTCAGCTACGATACCATTTGACCCAAAACGGCTGGTTTTGCCGTGTAGTGTATAAGTGTACCATTTTTTGGGCTATGAACAGTAAATTGTGACGCTAATGGGCCCACAAACTTTATGTTTCCGGCTGGAAATATTCCGTTTTGTAAGGCGTGGAATGGCGAGTTTAGGTGACTTTAATCGCCCTTTCGTAGGGTGATATATTGCACATCTGCTCTATACTATGGCTATATACTATCTTAGTTGGTTAAATGGCGAATTCTGGACCGCTGTGTGGAGCTTATGGGTCGAAAATTGCAACTTTCGCAGGCTACAATGTGAGTTTTTTAGGCTGATTGCCGAAGCCGCAGTGTGTGAGCGGGAGAAATTCGTACGGGCACTGAAAACATGCTAACAAGGTGGCCAAAAACGGTGGCATCACAGTGGGAATCACTTAAACGGTTCATTTGATTGAAAATCCTGTTCAATCCTCAAATGTAGACCATTTTCACGTTTGTGAATTTAGGTATCGTAAATCCTAGGACGCACCGCTAGACATTTTTATTCTCGCCCATCATAATGTTTTAAACGTATTGATACCGTTAATAAATTATTTTGGGTTTACCGAGGATAATTTCTCTCACTGGGAAATGTCCAACTATGTTCTTACCCTCACCTCTTCCATCTAATACTGCTCTTTCGATACTAAACGGGAGCTGATGCCACATGACGTCACCGTACGGTTTGAGTCAGTAAAAACAATCGGAAGCTTGGAGTCAGAATTTAAATAGACATAACTCCGGAGCTAAGCCGACTCACAAATCTCGTTTTTCTTTGTTCGAAGAACATTTTACTAGTAAAAAGGCACTTCCCCTCACCATCCAATCTTTGGTTTCCCTGTACAACAAAGTAAAGAAAATATTACTGAGGCATTTCTCTTCTTTTTCCTAAATCCTAATTTTGCGTTTACCCCTCCCATTTCCACCGCACCACTATACATCTCCTTGGAATGCCACGGCGCACATACGGCTGAGTTTTGTAAAAGCGTGCACACATTATAGTATTTAGTAACGGAGTCAGCTATTTCGAAAAAAAAAAGAGAACGAAAAAGTCCTCAGTTTAAAATGACCGCTCTCTTTCTAAAAGTTTCGCACCATTTCCTTAAACTTCGCTCAGACTACACGTTTTGATGAAGACAAAACAAAAAAACAGTGGATGGGGGAAGTCCTTTAAGGAATTTCGCCTCGTTTTCTTACGTTTTTTTTTCGAGCTTATTGTCAGCTCTCCGGGATTTTTAAGCATCCTTGAGCGTCGCGACATTGGGTCATATAACCGAAATATTGGCTGGAGGCCAAGTAGAAGAATGATGAAAAAAGGGAGGGAGGGATCAAGACTAGAATTTCTACAAGAAATCATGGAATTGAGAAGGAATAAAACGTGGGATGAGAAGGAGTGAGAGAGTGATAGTAATATCGGTTCATCTTCCCCTTCCAAGGAATCCCCCCCCCCCAACTCTAAGCATAGACGAGTTGAATGAAACAAAAGAAAAATAGAAAAAAATCTGACTTCAGTTTGAAACGCTGGGTTAATCCTTCGGCTTCTGCCATGAAGAATCACAAACAAGCATGAAACATTGCCCTAGAACTGGATGCTATTGTTACTCACCGCCTCTTTCGTTCACAATTTTATTTTTATTTTCCCGTAAAAATATATTTATAGATATTTCTTTATTCCCATTCTCTTCACGCTCAAACAGATCTCTACTCCTACAAAGCAAAACACTCTTCTTCTTAGATTCTTGAGTTGGAGGAAACCACAAAATAAATCGTCTTTTAGAGTTTTTTCAACCCCGGCACCCTGCTACGGAAAATACAGACATCGAATCCTGCTGCCCTCTCAAGTAATCCCCCCCTGCCATCCCGCGCGTACTTGAACATTTGAATTTCAGATACACCGTCCCCTGAAGCAATAGGAAAAACCGGTAGGGAGGTTTTCTTAATGAGCGTTAGAGGGATTGGTGGCCAGTGTGATTGTTCTTCAAAGACGTTTTGTTTCCAAGTCTCCCGCGGAAAGACATTTGACTCACAAAGTACATTCCCCCCTCCTCGGCTCTATAGTGATGGTTGTTAAGTGTGACGAGGGAGGGGGATTAAATTCCAGAAAGCTCGCTTTGACGTTTTGAATAACAGCTAAGGGACTGTAGGGTTGAGCGTTGTTTTTTAATCGAAAAGTTTCATTCAGCGAAAATATAAAAATATGAGGAAATCTCTCCTTCCCCCCCTCCCAAGAGAGCTGTTGTACAAGGGGTTCTTCAAGCCCTTGAGCTTCCATAAGATCCCCTTTCTCTGGGTTTGTCATACGGTGGGGGTATAATGAGAATATAAAAAAAGACACGATCAAGTAAGAAAAAACTGTTCAGGAATTCTATACCCATATACACCGAAAGAATAAACAAAATGAACCATGAACTCGAAAACGTAATGGGATTGATGGCAGGGTGCGGGTGGGTTGTACTCAAGTATCGAGAAGACGATGACGCCACATCGGATATGTAAGGCTTATGAGACCTCAGGGACTTGAAGCCCTTGCTGCGTCCATCTGATCGTTCCAACACGCTCACATCTCCATGCCATAAGACCCTTTTTGCTTTATTCTGTCTTGATGTCTTTGCTTCATCAGTAAATTACATTCCAAAAAGATCGAAGGATCCCTGCGTCCACTAAAAAATGATGAAGCATTCCCTCCTGTTGCTATAGCTATATGAAAGCGGCTGGAAATAATTGAATTGGTGGATGGGGAAACTGTCAATCAAGCCGGAAGCCCTGACCGCTGATTTAGAACCAAATATTCGGCATTAAAACCTTCGAATTTAGCTTGTTAACCAAGATTGCAAGAAGTAGTGATAGAAAATAAGCTGGGCCTGGGACGAAGAATCATCTGGAAACTCTTTTTGCCGGACGATATATACATTGTCACCCGGCTCCCCTTACCTAATTTTCAGAGATTGTCCTCGAGTCTCGAAAAGAAAAAAAAAATGGATATTTCGACATTTCGATATTTTCGTTTTTTCATTGCTCAAATCTTCGCGAGTTTTGAGTAAATTTTTTCGTGTAAAAAAGTGAGAAATAAACGGAAAACTTCACGGTATTTTTTATGTGTGAAATGGTTAGTTCGGAAAGTTGACTAGGGGACATGAAATGAAATCATTTTCCAGTTGATTTTGAAGCGTAAAATAATGTTGGTGATACATATTTTTACGAAATCATTGCATGTTATTGTGGTAACTATGTATAGGAGAAGGGATCTCCCATCTTCTGCCTTGTCATAAATTATCCGAGATATATAGGCGCGTCATTAATAGTGTACGTAATATGATTTGTACGCTGGATGAGGGGGGGGGGACTCAAAACTCATATTTTACACGGTTCCTCTTCCTCCCCCCTACTCTTCTCTTGCCTTCAAGATTCCTTTTACCCTTTCTTTTTTTCGATATAATTCCAAGAACGAGAGAAAAAGAAAAAAGAAGTAACGCCCTTTGGAAACTCATTACCTCCATTCTCTCTTTCCATCGTCTCAAGTAGCAATTTTCCTCAGAAAAGCTGACATTTTTCCCCAGGCTCAATTGTTCAACCTATTCCTTTTACAACCCTCTCACCCCCTTCCACCCATTCCGCCCCACAGCATTCCCCTTCTTTTTTTTGGCTTCTGTTCTCTTTTTCACAATCAATTTCTCAGTTAACAAGGGCCTCCTCCGCGCGGCTTCCTCCTACTTTCCACTCGCCCCCTCGTCTTGTCAACAAGAAGTCAAAGAGTCTGTGGAAGCTTGTTGGGTTAAGAGATGAGGAGAAAAGAGAAAGAAAAAAAAAATAGAGTAGGGGTGGGCCGTTGCCAAAGGATGATGCTTCGGGTCTTACCGTAGGATTCCTGGAATGATGTGAGAAGGATGGAATGCGGCGGATCTACGAAATGAAGAAGAGGGCACAATGCCGCTCGGCAATCGGCCGTGGCGGACTTCTATAGACTTGAAGCTGATGGGCCTTCACGCCTTGTTAGTTGCATCAAGCTACCGAGTTACCGTAAGGATGAGGAGTTCCGAAGAAGCTGTAGCGATGGAAAATGGGTGGTTGGGAGGTGGGGAGGGTCGCCAAAAAAGAAGTGTCTTGCTTTTTCGAGAACACTTATAGGTTTCCTACAGACCGATAGCTTTCCAACATTCTGAATAAGAAGAAAAAAAATTTTCCCCAAGCTCAATATGCCGATGACTAGAAAAATGAAGAAAAAAAAAACGCTCCTATAAAGTGTTTCAGGCGTGACTAAGTCGCTCTTGGGATTGCCTTAGTGCGTTATTCACTCGATTTGTACGCCCTGTCCCTCCACTGTCCCCCTAAGAGAGTTAACTGTTCCCAAGATAGTCAAGTGACAAAGTGTCTTAAGACCAAAGCGGTGTTACGTAAACAAAAATTGCGTTTGACCCATTGAAACGGTTAGTGGGAGACTGAGGGGGATTTTTAATTTAGTTTCACAGCGGGAAATGTATCATAATCCACAAAATTCGTGTATCGTATTGAAGAATGTATTATGCTGAATAATTTCAAACTTTTCAACGATTGAAATTATTTTCTTTCTTTTTTTCAAGTCATACTCATTCCCACGTTATTGTAAGTGTACCTTTAAAAAACCTCAGTAATTATTATTTTTACCACACAGATCTACAATTAGACACCCCGAGACTTCATGATTGTCCTCGGCCCAACTTTTAAAAATTGGTTCCTTGATGAGAATCCACCTTCATTACATTCCTTCTTTCTCTCGTCTCTTCACAGTACGCTCAATCTCTTTAAATAATAAGAAAAAAAAAAACATGCCTTTCAGACGGGGTTAATTACGACTCATTACCGCACCCCCCTCTTACCCCTACCACCTTCTCTTCGGGCCAAGGCTTCTCGAAAATCGAACATACTTCCCTCGAGGTGATCACGTTTTTGTTATTCTGATTGGAATTCCCTCCTTTTTTTTTATAAGCGGGAAAGGCAATTTTCAATCAAGGGTAATTAACAATAAGAAACCCACCTATTACTGTATCAATCATATCGATAATGCCCGCTCGCGGAAGCGTTGTGTAATTATGTTTTTTCCCTAGAAAGTTGAAAGGGCGAATTGAAGAAAACAAAGGAGAAATCTTACTATTTTAAGTGGAAATCCGGGGGAAAAATCCAAGTTTTACTGTACTATTCAGCAGTGAACAAATTCGTAAAAGCGAATCCCTTCTCTCTTGATGACTGATTTTTACTTAAGAAGAAGAATAACACAAAAAAAATCGTTTTCATTCTTCGAGACAGCCTGTCTTTTAAGAGCCCCCACCTCTACCCCTTAACAAGCTTTCCTCCAGGGTGTTCGGGGTGTTCTCCTCGGTCCTCAGGATCCCCTCAGGTTAAGAGATTCCTTTTTGTCGCATTCCCACCCCCGCTGTGCTAATAGCATTCCTTGAATAAACAGGTGCAACCCTTACCCCCTCACAGGTATGATATCCCGCTCGTACGTTGGGTTAAATTTCAATAATTAAAAACATTATTTTTGGAAGGATTTTTATTTCTATCCTGCGTGGTCGAAAACATCCGAGGATAAAGAATCACGTACTACTCCTTGGACAATTAGTTCCGATTAAAGAAAAGTTTTAACAATAGAGAAAAAACTCTCTTTCGTGATTTTGTTGGAAGGGGGGGGAAGGGGGTTAAAGGATGAAATAGAAAAGCCACCCAGATATCCTGCAGTTTTCCCAGAAAGAATCTCCTATCTTTAGGAGATATGTATTTTTTATTTTTCTCTCTCCCCCCCCCCTTCAAGATATCTGTCTCACTCTCTCTCTCTTCTCTTAAGAAATCCTTCGTCCTTTGGATGCTAACTAACCAGTTCGATCCAAGTAACAATTGAAAGATTTCCACGGTTGATAAAATGTGGAAGGTATAGGTGTGGGGGAGATCTATCCAGAAAAATGATGATTCCTCGATGTTTGAAAAAAACTCCAAACCCACCCACCCTTTTTATGTGATTTTTTCTGATAGGCCATGACGAAGTTGACTAACGGAGAGCCTCCCTCTCCCGCACTGTCAATACTTATACTCACACAGCGACGTTGTTGATCAGAAGACAACCATTGATTGCAGATTCGAGCCGTTCACACGTTTTCTTTTCGCCCCAGCAATCTTTATCCTTAAAAACTCCACTCGCGCTACTCGAACACTTTGTGGAGGGGAAGGGAAAGGATGCGCGGAAATGATTTTTCCGGAATGCCACTAAAGGAGGGCGATTCGCATCGGTTCTATTAGAGGTCTTTCGCTCTTCAGTTTATTTCATTTTATATATTTCATGACTGGGGAATGAATTCTAATCCTTTTGCGTATAGTTTCACTGTGACTAAAATCATTTTAATAATATTATTCTTTTTGTACAGCGGTTTTCTTATAGTTTTGTAAACATTTCGTACATATAGCTAGTGACGTGCCCAGGACCTTTTCATGGGAGAGGTTTTCAAATTACAAAATTATATGTAATATTTAATCTTTGTACAATAGTTTTAGAAAAATAAAAGTATTCAAGGGATCCAAGCGTCCCTGAGACACAGGCGGGGACTCATGCATTAAAATACCATCACCCGCATTGTCGCGGCACGGGCGAACCGCCGAGCCCGCATATTCACTGAGGGTCCGCAAAAAATTCGACACATTCGGACTTGGGGCTGTCCCGGGGCCACCATTCCCGGGAAAATTCGTGCGGCCCCAGAAAATGTGCACGATGAGCACCCTTTTGTAATGGCTCGTTTGATCCATAAACTCGTTTCGATTTTTGGATCCCCCGTGCCGTGACCCACTGATTAGTCCAATTTTAAAGGGCATTTTTTGAAAGTGCACGGTACCAGGAAAATCATAAAGAAGAAGATTTTCAGGGAATTTTTTAAAAAGTTTTTTTTCGAACTAAGCCGGTGGTTTATGCGTCCCTTGGAGAATGATCAAATGCGGAATGCAGCCGGTGGGCAGGGCCAAAAACACACCCAAAAAGGTGCAGCAGCCCTTAAATATGGCAAAAAGGAGCGTTTTGCGACGTCGTTGTTTTTGGGTGATTTTATTGAGTTGGTAGCGACTCAGCGAGGTCCACATGCCGCCAAGGCTCTTATTCTCGGACATCGCAGCTGACGGTCGTTATACGACACCTTGGGGATCTCTCTTGTGTCTGTGGCTCAGCATCTCACCAGTCAAGCAATTTTACGCCGCGAGCAGAGTAGTTAGTCTACCCAGCCCTTACATTGCTTGTAATCACGGTTCGGAAGGGTGGGGGGGGGTCGATCAAGTTGGTTGGCAGGTAAGGTAGGGACGGCCCATGTTTTGTGTGCAAACGTCAGAGGTCAGTATACTTCGTTGTAAGGCATAAACAGCCATGTTTAGCCATCTGTCATTAACACCATCTGTAGCCTCTGCAGGGTGCTATTTTTTGAGCGTGAAGCGTGATGCCAGTACGATTATGCCTTTTTTAGGGCGTGAATAGCCAGATTTCCTATTTTAAAGGCACCAATCGTCAATTTTGACATTTGAAAGGTTCAATTTGGCCATTCTTATTGACACGCGAATAGTAGGTTTTTTCATTTTCAGGGGATTGAATCATCTGTTTAGGCCTTTTCTAGGTGCGAATCGTCAGTTCAACTATGTATGGGCCACACGTAGAATCATTTTTGCCAATTTTAGGGCATAGCCAGGGGTATACATACCCTGGTTCACCCATAGAAGGGTGAATAGTCAGTGTGGTATTTTCAGAGCACCACAGTTTGGGCGGGATTTGCCAGTTTGGTCATTTTTAGACCGGGAATGGTCAATTTAGCCATTTTATAGGTGCGTGATAATGACTAGTTTTGCCACTTTCGGGGCTGGAATCGTCTGTTTAGGTATTTTTAGCTTTTTTTTAGGGCACATAGAGTCAATTTTGGCGATTTTATTGCTTGAATTCCCAGTTTGCCCATTTTTGGAGTTCGTAGAGTAAGGTTTGCCATTTACATGGCGTGAATAGTAATAGTAGTCAAGCGAAGGCGAAAACGGTCAGTTTGGCCATTTTAGGCGTGCGAATGGTCGATTGCTATTTTTGGAGCAGGAATCATCTGTTCGTGCATTTTTAGGGCGCAAATTGTAGTTAATCCATTTTTAGGGATCTTGAAGCGAGTTTGGACATTTTTGGACCGTGAATCGCCAGTTGGGCAATTTTTAGCGCACAAATAATAAGTTCAGCTATTTTCAAGGCGCGAATTGTCAGTTTTGCCATCTTTGTGGGACCAAATGGTAAAGTCAAGGCTCGAATGGTCCGCTTGGCCGTTCTTGGTGATAGAGAATTGGTCGATTTTGCAATTCGCAGGACAGAAATAATCTGTTTTGTCTTTTCCTGGGCGCGAATAGTTATTTTAGCCGTTTTTAGAGCGCAAATAGCTCGCAAAGCCAAACGCGAATGCTTAGTTTGATCATTTTTGGCGCGCGAATGGTTAATTTAGCCGTTTGCATAACGGGAATCATAATCTTAAAGGAATTTTCAGGGCCAATCGTTGGTTTAGCCGTTTTTAGGTCGCGTGAAGTAAGTTTGGATATTTTTAGGCCACAAGTAGTCAGTTTACCTATCTTCAAGACGCGAATCGTCAGTTTTGCCATTTTGGGCCGCGATTTTAGTCAGCCTGGTCGTTTTTATGGTGGGAATAACTAGTTGTACCATTCTTGGCCGTCAAGCCATTTTTAGTATGTACAGCGAAGCGTAAAATTTCTCAACCCCCTCCCTTCAGCAAATCTGAATCAGCACCTGGTCAGTGGTATAAATACCGCTACTTATCGGGGCTAAATAGCGAACTTTAATGGCCAAACAAATCCGGTATTTGTTGATTCTGTCGTTCGTTTGTTTGTTTGTTTGTTTGTTTGTTTTTTTAGTTATTTATTTTATTTCTGTATTTTTATTATTTTTATTTCATATTTCTCAACTACGCTGGGCTGAAGTACTGCTGTACTGCTGAAGTATACAGGGCTCCAACCCCCCCCCCCTTCAACACTTCCCATGGGCACGCGACTGCAATTAGCCTTGCTTTAGTTGAAATTTTGCTTCTCAAGTGTACATATTCTGGAATCCCGCGAGTTAATTAACACAGGTCGCGAGTTTTCGCACAACGTTTGTTGTGCTCCTGAAGTCTTCATATCCGTGTTTTCCAAGTTCCAGACGTTCGCTGAATTATCGGGGGGGAGGGGAGGTTTGCGAAATATTCAAGAAGATATACTTTGAACAGCGTAGAACATTGAGCTTGTAATGTTGTCATCTGCTATTGAACCAATGTCTATGGACATTTCATTGATGTGTTTTAATTGTGAAGGCAAATCCTGCCGTCGTGCTTCTTTAAACTGAGACAATTACGATAACATTGGAACATTTCAAACAATTCCATATAGACAGCTACTCCGACATAATGTGTTCTTTTGTTTGATAGACCTCTTTTTAGAACCCTCCTATCATGTTTTATTGTGTGTTTTTTTAATAGTTTTTTGCGATCTAATTTACACAATTTATTTTTTGTTTGTTTCAGGTAAGAGCCTCTAAATTTCTTGATCGTCCTTTTCTCACTGTAATTTTATAAGGTAATGTGTACTATTAAGTAGTCTTTTTCCTAAGCATCGCGCTAAAACTTAACTTTCCCAATCAATGAATGCGAACGACCAGAAAAAATTGATGATTGGTAATTCTCGTATTGTAGATCGATTGAAAAATTAAAACAAAAAGTATCAGGAATTCTCTCGTGGAGGAATTGTACCCCGTGTGATGAGGGGTGACGCAATAACATTTTTTTTCCCTCGTTATTAATGACCCAAATCGCTGAATATTTTCTTTAGCTTTTGCGTGTTCCTCTAAAAGAAAATGCGGTGATTTGGCCGCTTATCTGGTAACCTGTCAATCTTTGTTTTTTCAACCTACGCTCCACCCCCTTTTCCGGTATTTGCCACACATTATACTTTCTATATTTATCCTTTCCGACCACCCGAGGCTAATTGAAGAGAGTAGCTGTAAAAAACTTAAAAGGATCGTCCCCCGCCACTCATCCAGCGAAATCGTTCCTGTTATGTTTGTGTGGCTGTGTTATAGTGGGGTGAGGGGGGTATTTTACGAGCGAAAAATTTATTTTTGGAGGGTACCTCCCTCCAAACACTTTTTTCTTCTTTTTCCTTCTCTTAAAATGTCATGCAAAGGGATTCCCTTTCCTATGCAAGTTCCGCGAGTTTTTTTTCACGTGCTCCACACACCACCACCATCTGAGACAGTTTAAGTGTCCATAAGGTACATCCCCTCCCTTTACTCACACCTATATAACCCGTCCAGGTGTACATCTTGGAGGGTTTCTCAAGGACCTTTTTGAAGAAAAAAAAGCCCCCTCACCATCACCTCTCATCTTCACTACACATCATTTTTACTTCTCCAAAGGCAATTAATGTATTCAAATGAACCCCCCGGTGGGTTCAAGGGGGAGCGTTGAGGACGAGGTCTAATTACCCCTCCTTGGGTAAAGGTCAGGCCCTCTTAACGCTGTGAAATGAGGAGACCGCGGTGGGATGTTAGTTAGGAGTGGAAGGGGGGTGGGTGAGTGTTTACGACTTGAACCGACCGGTTTTTTCTTCGTTAAATAAGAAAAAAGAAAAGAGTCTCTCTCTTCGAATTATCTCCGATATTTATTTCTATTTCACATTTTATTAATAACCTCAGTTTTTTTTTTTTTAACGACCCGGATTTTAATTACCCCTCCCCCTGAAGCAAACCCATTCAGCAGGCTCACCCACGTTATAACCGTTTCGAATCTTGGGCATAAATCACGAAACAAGCCTAAATGATACTGCGCGACTGATTGTTTTGTTGGGTTAGAGAGATTGCGAAAATATAAAAACACATGAGCAAATGCCGCATGAACTGTTCTAATTTCACCGTTTCACGGTTTTTCCCCCTTTTTTTCGAATAAGGGTAGGGCTAGCGAAGACTTTCTCTCTTTCAAAAACTATGGAACATTGGGTTTTAGCTGTGTTTAGTGAAGAGATAGGCAGGTGGCACCATTATCTTTTGGTAGGCTTAAAAAGTACTTCAAAACAAAGGGTTTTGAATCTGTTTAAAATCGATTTTGATTACGTTTTGCGAGTTATCTCCTCTAAGGGCCTCGCCCTTTTTTACGTTCCGTTTCAAAACCGGAGGTAATAGGAGAATCGTCCATTATGACAGGGTCTCCAGCTTCTCTGAATGAAAAAGTGAGAATATCGCATCGAACAGAAGGCGCTGGCATTTCCCCTCTTGCCATCCAACCCAGGCTGTGACTTCAGTGTTCAGTACAATGCCTATGAAGTCCGCCTGGCGCGTACAGTAACGCTTTTTCTAGAGAACTAAAAGCGTAATAAAAGAAAAGTTTACAAAGCCGACAATCAAAAACTAGTTTTTTTGTGAGCAAAATCGTGGAACGGATTATTTCAATGTGTTGGTTTTCACCAAGCCAAAACCCACGAAATTGGGTGTATTGTGGAACAGGTGGGCACAAAGTATTCTTTTGCGAGCAAAACTCATGAAATTGGCCTCTCACTTAGCTACAAAACACGAATATGGTTTGTTTGGGAGCAAAATCCGCATAATTAGTTTTGAGCTACAAAAATTCACAAAATTGATTTTTTAGCTATAGCCAGATCCGCGAAACTGTTTTTTTTTTTTTTTTTTTTTTTTTTTTTTTTTTTTTTTTTTGTGAGAAGAATCAGCGAAATTAGGTTTTTAATGGGCCAAACCCGCGAAAATGTTCTTTCAGTGTACCAAATCCGCAAAAGTGGTTTTTGAATATGGGCCAGCCTGCGAAATTGAGTTTTCAGATTTTCTTTAGTGAGCCAGCCCTATCAAATGTTTTTATAGTGAAAGAAATCTGAGAAGTTGATTTGTACTTCCATAGGGTGAGCAGATGTCAAAGCGGTTTCCGAGGACGCCTGGTGCAAAAAGTAGGACAATAGTAGGACGCTTTCGACGAAAAGTAGGGCACAAAAAGGACACAAAAGTAGGACGCCAAAAAACAAGTCAACAACGACTAATCGTTGATCAGTTTGATGTTAAAGGAGGTCCGTCCGCACACGACCACTTTGGCGCTTCAGGTACAGGAAGTTAGATTTTGAAGGAATGAAAACCACGACCACGAAACTGGGGTTTGAAAGAGTCGAAACTACGAAATTGTGGTTTTTGAATGAACCAAATCTGTGAATTTGCTTTTTGAAAAAGCTAAATTTGTTTTTCGAACTAGCGAAATTATTCCATCTTATTGCGTAGATATTGTGGGATTTTTTGTAGATATATAATCATAAAGATATTGTCTTCCCACACGTCCTTTTTTATTGTTCCTAACCGGTTTTCGGTCTACAAGGAAACCATCTTCGGGGAAAAAAGAATTCTTGTCAAAAACCTCTAAAAAAACCTCTAAAACATTTTTCGTGTAGAGCACATCTATCACAGTCAAAAACAAATCTCCTTTTTTTGTTGAGATTTGTTTTTGACTGTGATAGATGTGCTCTAACCACAGAACACTTCAAAGGTTCAACCTTAGTCTTAGTAGTCGCGGATCTCAGGCTAAGGAGGGTTGAGTCCTCTCCTTCACTTCAGTCGGTAAGGTGAAGTCTGTGGGGAGGGGGGGGGGTCGAATGGTTCAACGATTGAGTCAATTATTATCTTTTAAGGGTGCGATTAGCCTCTTATTTGGCAATTTTTTTCGGCGCAGCAAGTCACATCAGGCGTGCCATGAATAGCGTCTTAAGCCGTATACATGGCGCAAACGCAGTATTGACGACTTTCGGACGCAAACGGTCAGTTTTGCCATTTGTGTGGTGCAAATAGTCCGTCATACCATTTTTATGTTGCAAATGGTCATGTTTGCCATTTCCAAGGTGCAAATTGCCTGGCCATTTATATAACAAGTGAATATTAGCCAGTGCAATATTTTCAAGGCAAGAATCGTCAGTTTTGCTTCTTTTTTTTAGAGCAGGCATTACATGTTTAGCCATTTTCCTCGCGGGAATGGTCAGTTTTGCCCGTATTTGGGGCTGGAATCACCAGTTCATGCATTTTAGGGCGCAAATTCGGGGCTCGTAAAGTCAGTTTCGTTATTTTTAGAGCGTGAATCGCCAGTCAGTTTAGCCATTTTTAAGGCGCGAATCGTCATTTTTGCTATTTTGCCGGCCGTAAAAATAGTCACGTCAAGCCAAAAGCAAATAATGGTCAGTTAGGCCATACGTTGCTCGCGAATGGTGGATTTTGCACTTTTCAGGGCTGGAATAATCTGTTCAGGCATTTTCTGGGTGCGAATAGTCAGTTTAGGCGTTTTTGGAACGAGAACATGGTCCGTCAAGCCAGACGTTTTGCCATTTTTGGCGCGCAAATGGTTGATTTTGCCATTTTTGGCGCGCAAATGGTTTATTTTGTCATTTTCAGCGTCAGCTTAGCCATTTTTAGGGCGCTTCAAGTCTGTTTGGCTATTTTTTAGAGCGGGAATTTCCGGTCTGGCAATTTTTAGGGCGCGAGTATAGTCGGTTCAGCCATTTTCTAGGCGCTAATCGTCAGTTTAACCACTTTGGGGTGCGATTGCAGTCAGTTTAGCTGTTTTTATGGTGGGAACAGCCATGGTTTGGCTATTTTAAAGCAGTTAATGGCTGTCAAGCCATTTCTAGTAGAGCGAAAAACACGACTTTCCAAGCCCCTCCTATATTAGCAAGTCTGATCGGCGGCTGAATCTTTCTATTTTGGGGTTTCTCTACACAGGGAAACCGAAAATTGAGACAAAATTTTCTTTTTGTCACCGTCCGATAGAATCGACGGACTGATACCGACGAACATGGCATGAAATATTCATTTCTGGACCGTTTAAGGGAGAAGGGACAGTATTTTTCTTTTAAAAACGTTTCGGGGTGCTTATAAATCACGTCTGCCTCAGACCAGAACCTTTCACTTTAAAATTTGAGGATGTGACAATCCGTCTCGTTAGATTTTGGGAGGTGCTTTTGATTATGTTTATAAAACGAAAGTGACCTCGCGACTTCAAGGTAGGGGCCATGACCCATGTGACCCCCTCCATTGGATCCGCCACTGCGCACGGATCCGATATGCATTCGACAGTTGGTCAAAGAAAGATTCTCGACACTCGTGTACCTTGAGGGTCTGCACTTGAGGGGAGAAAATCGGCCGAAACCAACGGCATGGCCAAACATTAATTTTTGCGCCCTTAAGAGACGCTGACTCTTGCTCGGTCGTTGATGGGAGAAGATCGAAAGCAAACGCAGGAGAGAAGAAGGTTGGAAAAGCAATTTTGATTCAGGGGTATTTTTCTTACGATTATTCTTTTTTTTCTTATCCTCTTAGATTCTTTGGATTATTATATGAAAAATCTATGGAACGTCCACGTGCACAGCAATAAATTCCTCACATAATATTATGTCTCTGATATCCGAGACGAAGATTTTTTTATTCTTTAATGAGAAAATATTTAATTATACAAGCCCGTTGGCCGGTCAAGAGAGGGAAGAGGACGAAATGAAGATAGAATGAAAGAAGAAGAAGACGAAGAAGTAGAAGAAGAAGAAGAAGAAGAAGAAGAAGAAGAAGAAGAAGAAGAAGAAGAAGAAGAAGAAGAAGAAGAAGAAGAAGAAGAAGAAGAAGAAGAAGAAGAAGAAGAAGAGGAAAGATCATGAGGATGAAGAAAAAGAACTGTAAGAAGAGTAGGTGTCGGGATGGACGGGAGGAAGTGAAAAACGAAAAATTTTTGCATTGTGGTCTGCAGTAAGGATACATCCGTGATCGGTCACAAGATCTTTAATGTCTTCTAGAGCTTAAAATTATGTTCGTGACCTACGAAACTTACACGTACATCTTTTAAATGCCTTCAGCCCCCCCCCCTCCTCATTACCACTTCAAAAATATGAAATAATTGAATTCGCCCGTGAACGTGACAGAGTGGAGACCCGCTTAGTAAAAGGTACGAAAAGAGTCGTGTGAACAATCAAAAAATTATACTGATCGTAAATCTAATATTAAGAAGTGTTTTTATTTTTTTAAATTAATTACCTACTGTCCTTTGACATCTAGGGATCAAAGGTACCTAGGGATCATATGTACTTTCTTTATGGTTGAAATTCACTTTAATCATAATTTCCAAAGTACAAACGACAAAATACCTCCTCACATTTTTAGTTTCTGTTGAGAATGAGGGGGGGGGGGCGTTCTTCTCTTTCTTATGTAGGTATATGTAAAGGTACCTGAAATAAAATAAAAATAAAACATTCAACGAAAAATGATCCTACAGATATTGTGGATTAGCACCTTTCTACGCCCCCACGCCGCCCTTCTAACATTCCTTTTAACTATAAAGATGCGACAGTTCCTCTAAGAAACGCATGGCAGATCTCATTCACTTTACCGTGCCAAGAGCACCGTCATCGTAGGGGCAATGGAAGAACAAGAAAAAAAGGAGGTTGAGAATGGATATTCAGCCTTTTCCGGTAGGCTGACAAGGTAATGATGAGGATGGGTGGAGGTTATCTTCGTCACCTTTTCAACTTCGGCAAGTTTTGTAGCGAGGAAACAGTGGCGGCAGAACCGGTGGGGCAGGAGGGGCGGCCGCCCCTCCGGAATTTAGCCTGAGGGGGCGTCGCTCCCTCAGGCTTTAATGCCAATCTTATTCTATCCCGAAGACTGCACCCAAGGTTCTTATTCTATCCTTTTCGCTTCTTATTCCAGGACCAAGCGACCGTCTCTCAGATCGAAAATCCTGGATCATTTACGAGAAGATGAAAAATAGCAATGCCTAGAACATTTGCCCCCCACCCACATCTTTCACTTTTCTGCAAAATTTTTGTTAGGTATATTATTGATTATTTTTCTACATTTTACCCCTGCCATCAGACAAACGGGGGCGATCCACCTATCGGCCCCCCCTCCCTGGAGAGGGCTTCAGCCCAAATTTAAGCAATATGAAGGACGTTTATTACATCTCCCCTCCCGCACGAGCACACAGCAGCCTCCGGGCTACCGGAATCGCTGCCTCCGGGAAGATTCCTAGTTACGCCCCTATCTGCGATCCCACTTTGCTGCGTAAATATATTTGAATGTTTTGAACTAAGAAACCTATATGTATAGCATAGCATGTATAAGCTATAAGTATACGCAGGAGCTAAAGTGCGTCTTCTCGAGACGAGAAGAGAGTTAGCCACTCCTCGAGGCTTGAAAATACACTTTAGCTTCGTGGTGTACATACTACTTTTTATTCTAGGGCTTAGGGCTTTTTAGGGCATTGATATTGAAAGCAGGATAAGATTTGAAATTTGATGGCAATTCGAAAAAGTTATTCCATGTTTAGATAATGCCACTGAACTAATGCCCGGATTTATGAACGTTCCTTGACATTAAGGAACCCTTGAAATTCATTAGAACAGATGTTTTTATTTCGATCAAAACTGTTCTCAACGGTTCCTTGACTCAAGGAAGCTTCAAGGATCGTTCATAAATACGGGCCTAAGGCTCTATAACTTCCTACGAGTTCTGGCAGTCGCCATATTTGGTCTCCCCTGCATATGTGGATCAAATAGATTTGGTATCTCTCATATGCCGCCATGTTTGGTCCATTGGCGGATCAAATGGATGTGATATCTCTCTGTGGTCGTATAGGTTAACGCTCACCAGCCAATACCAAGCCCTCCCCACTCTAAAGGATCAATATGGCGCATGTTGTCAGAACCTGTGTGTAACTATAGGTTCACTAACTGAACAGCTGATATTCTTACTCAGTTGTTTCAAGCTTTTTAATTCGTAAAATGAAGAGCGCTTCAACGCAAGTATATGAAGCAAAGTCCGAAACAATTACTGTAGAGCATAGGATCTAAACCGCCGTAAAATTTGCGGCGGTAATAGTATGTTACATTACAAGTTCAGGAAAGTGGTTATTACCTGCGACCTTTTCATTTGACGGGCGAGGCGGAGGCCGAGCCCGTAAAAAAACGAGTAGGTAAATCCCCTTTCTACGAGTGATGAACATATACGACTCCCCTTGGTAAGAAAAGAAATTGAATGAAGTTTTCTATAAAATACTATCCACCTTCTATCCTCGATTGGAATTCCTGGTTTTTGTTGTGAAGGACTTTGACAAACTGACCACTGACTTCTCGTGTGTTAGTTCAAGAAGACCTTAAACGAGGTTATAACCCGAATTCATTTACTTTCCGTACTAGGACGGAAAATATTCTCTGGATCAGTACAGAAAATTTCTCGAATGTCACTGTAAGGTAATGGTCAATTTCCCAGTCACTTTTGGGTAGAGAAAATGACTACTTTCGGAGCATGTCGTGTGAAAAATACTTTAGCTCCTAGGCATGAAAAGAGACACTTTTGGACTCATTCGCGGCTGTAAAATTCGGTTTTAGTATCATGTAGGATAAAAAAAAATACTATTAGTCAAAAACCTATCAAGAATCAGGCCGTTGTATACCACAATCAAATCATTCCCAAAATGCTGAAAATTCAAGACTATATTGAGCACCTCCATTCAATACCTTGTCTCCTCTATTTACTTAAAATTGAGATCTACACTACACTTCACCTTTCTATCGACGAAAACTAAGGATGGGATGGTATTGAAGGGTATAGGGGGAAAGGGTAGGGGGGAGAGCCTTAATTTTCGCCCCCCTTGAACCAATATACTTCCGCCGCCACTGCGAGGAAAAGATGAAGTTGTTGTCCAAGGGAAATTAATATTTGAACACTCATGCTTTTGTACTTTTGCAAGTATATGATAAAGACGGTTAACATTGAGACGCAGACTATTTACGAAACTTATCATCGACTTCATCAAATCTTTCCGCAAACTAAATTCAATTTATTTAATATCTCATTCGATAGGCGAGAGACGCGAAGTAGGGGGCGAATGAAGCGCGTCCGACTATGGCTTTAGGAAAATCCAGTACGTCTTTCCAAGCGGGTTCCTTCGCTTGCTTTTTTTCTTCTTCTTTTTTTTCTGAAGTAAAAAAAAAAGCATTTTGATTCGGTTCTCTTTCCCTGCCAGAGTTTCAGAGCTTTAGTAATTTTCAGATGTTGTAGGGGGGTGGGAGAAGGGTACAAATTAAAAATGATTAAAGAGAGCAACTCACCAAAGCGCTAATAGTTGTCTCTTTTCTTCTCCCGTTTTTTTTTTTTTTTTCTTCTTTTTTTTTATGTACAATTATTCACCCTGATTCAGTGTTTTTCTCTTTGTTAAGAACAACCCCTGCCACGACATTACTCGTTTTTTGTTCTTTTTTCTCAAAATTAATTTAAAGTTTCTTAATTTTTCTTACGCAACCTCTGAAAACTCCGTAGCCAAATCCGCACAAAAGAACGTTAGATAGCAATTTTTATCCCCTCCCCCCTCTCGCTGTGTTAAATCTCACATTAAATATAGATCTTCCGTGACTCCTGTGTACGGAATAATCCAGGACAGGGTGGGGGAGGGAAGTGAGCAATTAAGAATTTTTCAGGTCCCTGTAATAACTCATCCTTATGAAATGTGCATTTCTATATTATGGTGGCCAGAAAATATGGGTGGACAACTCATGATGGCATTTTCAACCCCCACGGGGAGACAGAGTTTCTCAAGTTATTAGTCCTCCTTGCCTCTAACCATTAACCCCCACCACCGACGTCCCCACACTCTCATTTTCGTTTCGAAAGGATGGTGAAATGATGGAGGGTCTAAGATTGGACAAAAAGAAATGAAATGAATAGGAATTCACGTGTGCATGTAATTCAGGTGTAGCTCCGCACCCTTCCCGCCCGCTTATAATAGTGCGAGGCTTTAATTCCTCGGAGAATAAAGATTTGTACAGTGGGAGGCTGCCACAGGTATAGGAAAAAAATAATGCAACGAATAGAATGCAACCAGGGTGCCCCTCTGTCTGAGTACCTGAGGGCTTAACAGACCCTGGTGTCACGAAATTAAAGAATCACAAAATTTGCATGCAGCTTATAATACTCAGATGTACAACTTAATGGCATTTTCCAGGTGGTCTTTCGTTCTAGCATGAGTACAGTCCACTCAAAACTCTGTCTAGCTTTGAAAATGGCGTTGAATAGATGATTGTGTGATTGATTATGTGTTTACGCTTTAACAGGGAGCAAAGTGGTACTTTCCTCTCACTCGCCCCCCCCCCCCTACGTAACATCCAAGAAAGAGCCATTTTTGTAGTGGTCGTTGTTATGGAATTTATTTGGCTATAATAAGTTTGTTGTCTCTTCACCACTTTGTATAATATCGCATGTCGTACACTTTATTTTGTCTTCGTAGAACCTTGGGTTTCAACCTCAGCACTCCGATTGAAGAAATATTTTGTAAATATGCATGTGTGTGCAGTGTATTACTGACATAATTAATAATTAAGACAAAACAATAACAATTATACAAAAATCATTTAAGAAAGAATTTGTTTAAATAGCAGACAGTGCCGGCCTAAGATATTTGGCGCGATATTTGGGAGAATCTTTCACCAGCGCCCCATAAAGTCATGGAACAGACGTTCAGTATAAGCCGAGATTTGACGTATTCTCCATTTTAAACGCGAATTAGCGTTTTTTCAAACTTCCGTTCTTCTTCTCAATTTCATCGGTGAATTATAGCTATTTTTTCGCCTTTTTAGCCGTGAAGCTGCGAGTTGACGATTTTTATCAGTTTTTCCGTAAAGCGCTTTATCCTAATTGACCACAAAGTTGCCTCCAGAAACCACGGTTTGTCATTTTCTCAATTTTCTGTGAATTAGCAAATTTTCTCAAATCCCCCCCCCATTAGCAATTTTTCTTGATTTTAGCCGAAAATTAGCGTTTTTCCTCAATTTAGCCTCTAATTATAGTTTTTCAGCCTTTTAATTATAGATTTTTTACACTTCAGCCACGAATTAGACTTTTTTCCCAAATGTTCACCGCGTACTACCTAAAGATTTTTCTGAATTTGGCCGCGGATAAGCAATTTTTTCCACTTTCTGGCACGAAGTTACCTTCTGGATGCTGAGAATTGACATTTTCTAACATTTAAACCATGAATTAGCGTTTTTTCCTCAATTCAGCGCTTCTTCTCACTTTTTTCGGTGAAATAATTAGCGAATTGTTGCTACTCTAGTCGCGAAATAGAGATTTTTTTCTCATTTCAGACGTAAATTTTCACGATTTTTCAGCATTTTAGCCGCGAATTAGAAAATGTTCTGAATTTTTGCAGTGAATTTGTGTTTTTTTGTTTTTAGCCGCTAATCAGCGATTTTCCTCAATTTCATACACGAATTAGTACTTTTTCTTATTAACTTTAGCTGCAAATTAGCGATTTTTTCACTTTGGCTATGAATCAGCGAATTATACGAATTAGATACGTATAGCCGTAGTTGCCTGTGTAGTAATTGTATTTGTTTCTATCATTGCACGCCTTGTTCAGGGCTGGGCAGTAATTGAATTACACGTAATTTAATTACGTGATTCAATTACAATTAGTAATTGGTAATTGACAGCAACACGCCATTGTAATTGGTATTTTGTAATTAGAGCACATTACGATCTTCAGAGCCTATATTATTTCGAATACTCAGCGGGTACTATTTCGCGTCTTTACTTGGAGCATGAGAGAAAAAAATGTTTTTGAATGAAATTCACTGAAAAATAAGAGTTTCAAAGTAATTAATGACACGAGCGATAACCTCGAGCGTAGGCTGGCCAATTTTAAATTTGAGAAAATCGGTACAAAAGTTTCAAAGATCGAATCCCCAACCACAAAAAGCACGAAAAAGCTCGAGCCACAGAAATATGAAACCACAAAAAGCTCTAACCACAAAATTCTCAAAGCACAAAAATATCGAATCACATAAAGCTGCCATTGCAAAGCTCTCTGAGAGTTAGGTATCGCATGCACAATTTCAAAGAAATACATAAAGAATCCGGAACGTATTGCGTCCCGAAACGTCCTTGGCCGGTACGCGGGACAAAATTATCCAATCTATTATGACTATCCAGGGTACCCCGGGACAGTTCGCAACCCCACTCGTGCGATGCGCTGGCATCTTGGCAAGCTTGGGGCTATGATGTTCGTGCTTCCTATCTCAAAGATCTGTTCTGACGTTCGATTGTTGGCTGAACGCTCTAAAAAAAATGACAGTGAACAAGAGCAAGTCGCATGCGTGCTCCACAAATCTACCTCTTGGGTAATTCGTAATTAAAAATGTAATTCAATTACAGTAATTGTAGGTTATTTTTAATTATTCGTGGAAGTGAAAAGTAATTGTTAATTCGTAATTAATCCTCTTTTTGGGAAGTAATTTGTAATTAATTACTCAAAAAGCTGTAATTTGCCCAACCCTGCGCCTTGTAAATATAACAAAGTCCCTAATCCTAATATGAATTAGCGCTTTTTCTCAGTTTGAGGTAAGAACTTGCCTTCAGAAGCCGAAAAATCCATACTTCTAGCCTCTTATTAGCCATTAGCGCTTTTTCTACACTTTATCCACGGAAGCTTCAAGAAACTTCAGCCGCAAAGGGTCTAAGAATGTTTCTTAATTTTAGCCTATAATTTAGCGTAATGGTTAGACAGCGGTTTTGGCTCCTTTCGACGATTTTCAGTCCATCCGAACAAGGTCGAAATGGAAGGTTGCAGGAGATCACCAAAGAGTGTAGCTGAATAGTGAATATTTGATTCAGCCCACAAAAGCGCTATTTTGAAGACTCAAATTGAGAGAAATCGCGCCTTCTCGGCTTAACTTCGCGCTCGGGGTTAACTTCGCGGCTAAAATGGAGAAAATAAGCTGATCCCCAGTTTTTTTAGGTCGTTCAGCGGATAATGATGAGGAGGCGCACTAATAATGCTGTTCTTGGGGGCACGCCCGCTGTAAAAAGTTTCGAAAAAGCGCTAATATTCTGGGCTAAAACTGAGAAAAAGCGTTCATTCGTGGTAGCTTGATGCGAAACTTCCAGTCAAAAATTGAGAAAACCCGCTAATTATCGGCTAAAATTGGGACAATCCAATTCGCGGACAAGAATGTAAAGAATCGCTTATTAATTCGCGGGTAAAATTGAGATAAATCACTAATTTATGAACGAAATTGGTAAAAATCGCCAATTCACGTTCTTGGATAAGATCAAAACCTTACTTCGCGGATTAAATCGACTAATTCATGACTAAAATTGAGGAAAACACAAATCCGTGGCTTCCGAAGGCAACTTCGGACCTAAAACTGATAAAAAGCGCTAGTCCATAACTAAAAGTGAGAAGAAAAAAATGATAATGCGGGGCTAAAATAGCACAAAAACCGGTAATTCCCGGTGAATATAGAGAAAAATCACTAATTAGCGCTGCTGAAATTAAGATAAACGATATTTTGCAGACCAAAGTGAGAAAAGTGTTAATTCTCACTGCTGAAATAATCGCTAATTTGCGGCAAAAATTGAGGAAAACTCCAATGCGCAGCAAAAATTGAGAAAAATCACTAATTCGCGTATATCGTGTAGAAGAAGCTGTAATTCACAGCTAATTTTTTTTTTAAATCCAATTTTCGGCTGTAATTCAAAATACAATAATCCGTGCCATCTGAAGGGAACTTCGAGGCTAAAGGGGTCCATACACGCACAATAATTATTGCGCAATAAATGTGTGCAATATTTTGCTGTTCACCCTACACGTTCATTATATTGCGCAATATTTGGGTTTTTACTTGATTTTCTGGTGTTTTCAAATAAGAAATGGTTTGCACAATATATTTTGCAACCCATCAATACTATCCATACACGTTCAATTTTATTGTACAACTCCTATATTGCGCAATATTTATTGTACGTGTATGGGGCGCTTAAAACTTGGAACGTTTGAACGGGAGTCCAAATAGAATAATTTAAAAAATAAAATAAAAAGCTGTAGTCATTTCCTAATAACCCACGTAATTACTTGATAGCGAACCCCAACCACCTGCAGTGTATTAGTATTCTCTTTGCGCCCTGGCTTCCGTAGATCTCTAGACAGCCCAAACCCATTTTTAACTAATTTATTTCGAATTTTATAGTTTTGGAATAAGTATTCATAAATCAAATGCGCTTCCGACTTTCCCCTTCCCTCATGTTGCTAGACACTAGGCTAGGCTAGGCTAGGACACGGCGGCCCAAGCCCGTCACCCTGCTCGTTCCCAAAGCCCGCACTGAGTAAAAGATCTGAGTTTTCTGGGTATATAGTATGTTTCTTGAGCTGCATTGCTTGAGAACCGCTGTTTCCTTACTGCAAAATGCTGTATTATCGCGAATTTTCTGCATCGCAGCAGAGTAAACCAGCTTATACTTGAAGACTGCGGACGTTTTGTCCTAAGACTGTATGAGAATGATAGTGTGCATTACGTGTCAGGCGTTTTACACCGCGTCACCATTCCCTATTTATCTCGACTGGTACTTGTAAATCTTTATTATCCGCCTTGGAATTTGAAATACTTAGGAAACGAATTAAACAATCTAGACATTTAACAAAAAGTACCTCGGTCGTGAAGTTAAAAAGAATGAAAAAACTAAAGAAAGAGCGTTCCGCTCAGAGGAATGAACCGCGACGAAAAGCCCTAATGATTTAATGGGGCGAGTCTTCTCAATTAATTACTACTTCTTTTCATTTTTTTTTTTTTTTTTTCGTTCTCTTTCATTTGTCAACGCAAACCCCCTGAGAACAGTTCCCCCAGGTGGGTGGCTCAATGGAGATAGAGGTACAGGGGTCAAAGAATTTTGACCTTTCCTATAGCGACTCTCATTTCGATATAGAGGGACACAGTACACAATTTCTGTATTCTAATTTCGTCAAATATGGCCGCTATAGTTTTGTTTCATTACAAGTACCGTCAAAAAACGCTAGTTTGAAGGAAACCTCTGCTATAAGACCTCAAAAAGAATAAATAAAATTTTCATATGCAAGTGGATTCGGCATTAAGTCAGCGAGAGTCCAAATAATAAATCTGTCTGAAATCGCTAAACTAGCATATTCGAACGACACACCACTTGCCTTGTAAATAGGCCTCCCCTTCTGAATTTCCCAATGAGACAATGATAAATAAGAGCAGCCTCTTCTTCTTAATCCTGAATTAATTCTCTTAGGTTTTTTTCCTTTTCTTTTTTTTCTGAAAAACATCATCATTTTCATTCTCTTCACCCTTTACCCTCACACTTCTTATAAGATAAACGGCTCTCAATGAGTCCTTTATACTCACCCCAGTCATGTTTAAACATGAAGGAAAAACCTTGCGCAACAATTTTTGTTAGTCTATATGGGTGCATAATGAGAAATTGATAGTCTCAAAAAAAGGGGTAGTAGATGACAGAAAAAAAAAATAAATAAATAAAACTTTGGCCTTCTCTTAATCGCATATAAAATTCTGTCGACGACGCTCACCAAAAACCTTAAAGAAGATGCTCCAATCACGTGGCAGGTTACACAATAGCTTAAGTGGAAAATGCCTAGAATTTGAATGAAACCCATTTCGAGAATTTCTATTTACTTGGATTGCGCAACCAAAAGAAAAAGTCCTAAAGCCGGAGAAAAAGGCCGTCAACAAAATCAATGTGAAGTTTGATTTTTCACTCCAATCCATTTTAATTGATTCCCACGTCGCGTCACCGGGAAGGCGTCTTGACAACTTTGTGCTTTGTTATAATTGGTGGGAGGGATGGGGGAGGGGAAAGTTATTAAAAAGTGGAAAATATAAAGTGAAGACATTTAACTCGCGCTTCAACCTGAGCTCGCTGTGTGCTGATACTTGCTTGGAGTGGTTGATGGGAAAAAATGGATGAAAGGGAGAGGGGGGCTGATTATCGGTAAAACGAGCGTACCCAATTCTCCAATTCCACGGACGTAGAGAAAGAAAAAGAGACAAGAGAGAACCAAAAAGGGGACCTTGCATCACAATATGGCCGAAGATGATGGACTCAGGACTCAGTGTTTGGGAGGGGGGTTCAGAAGGGAACAAAATCGATGAAAAATCGTGTCATTTCTGGATTGTTCAAGAAAAAAAAAAATTATAAAAAAAAACGGGGAGAAACCGTGTGAAAGAGAGACCCCCCCCCCTCATTCTCTGATAATATAATTTGATAGTTTCGACATCTCGGAATTGTGGTTAAGGAGCCTGGAAATGGGAGGGGGTAACGGACAAATCAGTTCGAAGATGAAATTATTATTTTATTTTATTTTTTTTTTGTTATGCTGCATGTACAAAGAAACCTTTTTAGAAAACAGTTTAGGTCAATCGGATACGGATTTAAGATAAAGCGAAGCCTTTCTTAACTCTCTGAAAAACTGTCACTCCTTCAGAATCGCGCATATTATTTTATATTTTGTTGAAAATAGTAAATTATGTACCGAGGGAGTAAAGGTGTGGTTTACTTTCTGAGAGACAAGTTTATCAGCACAAGCGCAGCGACACCCCTAGATGATACCATCAAAAAGTACAATCATACGGGTCACCACCGATTTCATGGGGTTCCCTAATTCAAAACATTTTTCAAAAGATTTTGTGAGTCTGGCTCACGAAGAGTTTTTTGTACCAGGAGGTGAAAATCCCAAGTTAAATGGTCAAAGGATTTTCCGTTGATGAACTACCGAGATCTCTTTCTGGGGACTCACCACCGAGTTTAAGCCTGCAATAGTCGTTGGGATGACTTGTGCTCACGTGAAGCTGCCCACCCATAGATCAAAGGCTGGCTACGCCCCTGCCACGAACCTGCTATTTTTCCGCTTTTAGCCAAGAATTATCTTTTTTTTTATTAATTTTAGTCGCGAATTTAGCTATTTTCCCCTATTTTATTCGCGAATTGGCAGCTTTCTCAATTTTATCAGCCAATGGCTTTTCTTAATTTTATCTGTGAATGAGCGCTTTTCACACATTTTAGTCGGCAATATGATGTTTTTCTATTCTAGCCGCGAACTATAGCACTTTGTCTCGTTTATAGTCGTTAAGTTGCCCCCGGAAACTTCAATTATAGCTATAATCATTTTCAAATTCCAATTCAAATTCATTTTCAATTATAGCTATAATTGAGCGCTATTGATGATGAGAATCTTTGTTGCCCAGGCCCGTCGGGCCCCCACCTAAAGTCGGATAGGAGTATGATCACTGTTAGTGGTGAGTAGATGAAAGTGAAAGAGACTTATAAAATAAATGATAAACGCAACTACTTAGTCTATTTTGATGTTAATTTGACAAATTGTCACAGTTGGAAATCGTGACAATTGGTCCCATGGACGGTCCCTTTTTTGAAGGAACCAGCATTCTCTCCCATGAACTCCGGTGGGTACTCAATAACTTCCTGGGGAGAGGCACAGTCTGATCATGAGTTGTGCCAATGTCAAGTTGAGGGCTTTCATTAAAAGCAGTGCTCGGACCTGCATTAACGTCTGCGTTAGCCTCAATGATTCTTACTGCTGTGTCAAGTTTATTTCGCAACGTGTTCCTCAACGTATCCTTTGGCAACCGCGGAGGATTTCCAACCCCCGTGTCTCTTGAGGGTAAGAATGTCGCCGCCTGCCTCGGCTAGCAGCGTCGCCGATGTGCTTCGGAAACAGTGTCCAGTGTACATTTGAGGGATCTCCTGGAAAAACTTAAATTGTGGAGAGACAAAATGTACGATCATTTCACTGAAGATCTACAACCTCCACTAACTCGCCCTCAAAAAACAATGATTAATTTGTCTCCGTAATATTCAATTTCGTGGCTATGTATACCTGTGCGCAGTTGGCGCTGTTTAACCTCTGTAACTTACAATTTCGTGGAATTCCGCGGTTATACGTGCTATTTCATGGCTATTCAGCTTGTCATTAGAAATCGCTTCAATTTAAGTGACCGAATTTAAAACCCGAAACCGGCAATTTTGCGGATATTTATCTCCTGATAACGTGGAAGAGCTTGGGTTCTCCTCCTGAATTTACATCCATACTTCTCGTAGATGAGGAAGTAGGTACCTATATGTATGTGTCATATGGACAATGGGACTGATTTGGATAGCCGTATCAGGCCTCCAGAGCGCTGACCCAAACCCCTGGTGAGTGGGCCGAATCTCTGAAACCAATTTTACGGTTGGCCAACCCTCGGAATCGGCGATGGATCTAGACATTTTTCGTGGTGGGGAGCGGAAGACTCGGTTATGCCGCCTCCTAGTTTGGGGGAGGGGGGGAGCGCACTTCTCACAGCCTTCCATTCATTCAGTGTCACTCTGTCCCTCTCAGATAGCATCAAAAGTGGTCTCAAATGAGCTAACCTTGAGAAATTCCGCTATTTAATCGTTTTTTGAATGTGTCGTCTGTCGATCCCACGCAATTTCCTTTTGAATGGGTCACCAGCGCGAAATTTTGTATTTGATGCAGCGAAATTGTCGATTTGGATGAGCTGTAACCACAAAATTGATTTTGCAATGAGCCCAGCCCCAGAAATTTTGTTTTTTCGGTAATCCAACCCCATGAAATTGGTATTGAGAGGGCCGGCCTAGTGATTCTTCATTATTTGAAAGACACGAAATTTGGTTTTTGATAAACCGAAAACTCCCGAACTTTGGGATTGAAGGAGCAAGTTCAAGATATTTGGTTTTTAAAGACCAAACGTCAGCAAATTCGTGGTTTGAAACAGGAAAACCATCAAAATTTGTTTTTTTCAAAGAACCAAACCCAAGAAATTTGGGTTTTGAAAGTAAAGTTAACAAGCTTTACCAGCGAAACTGGTTTTTCAAAGAGCTAATGCTAAGAAAAAAGGTATTTGAAAAAGTGAAAAAAATCTGCGAAATTGATGTGTGAAATAGCAGAAATTAGTGAAACTGAGTTTTGAAGGAGCCAAGTCCGCGACATTTGGTTATGAAACAGCACAAATCCGCAGTGAAAACGTGGTATGAGTGAGCCAAAATCACGACCTTCGGTTTTCGAACAAGCCGAATTCGTTTTTTAGATTAACCAAAATTACAGAAATTGCTAAAGCTATACAATTTGGTTTAATATGAAGCATACATCCCGAAATTGGGATTTGAAGTAGTCAAATCCAAGAAATTTGGTTTTGGAAGAACGAATGTTGCCAAAATTGGGGTTTGAAAGAATCAATCCCAAGAAATTTTGCTTTTGAAAGAGTAAACCCCGCGAAATTTTGGTTTTGAAGGAACTAAGACCTGCCAAAGTTGGGATTTGAATGAGACGAATCCGCAAAATATGGTTTTGGGTTCAAAATAGGCTCAACTGCGATTTTGTTCTTGAAATCGCCAAACGCGCTATGATTTGTTTTGGATTGGATATTGAGACAAATGCCTGGTTTATTGGTAGGATGTTATGGGTTCTGGGACCAAATTTCCAGAATTAAAAAAAAAAAAAAAAAAAAAAAAAAAAAAAAAAATCGCACATCACCACACTCGCCCTGAGTTTGAAGCGGATCTCAGACACTGCAATGAAAGATCCGGTTTTTTGTGAGACAGAGGGCTTTCAGGCTATTGTTTTTTGTAATAAAATGAATGAATTAGGCGAATATACACAAGAGTGTTTTTGACGTGTATAACAGTGACCGTTCTGATGCTAGGCCCACTAATAGGGCCATTGGACTGTAATACAAAAATGCACTAAACTGGGATACGGAATGCCCTTCGCCATTTCGCTGGATTAAAATAATTTTGCGGGGATGACACATCAAATTACACGCGTAAAATCAAACTTTCCAGAGTGTTGACTCGTTTTAAGAAGCGATGTTTCGCGGGTTTGATTGGGCTCACCAGAAAAATTGGTTGTGGTCCTCACGACAAGCCATTTTTGAGGGCTTCTTTATAAAAGACATTTCGAGGTGTTGGGTTATCCAAAAAAAAAAAAAAAAAAAAAAAAAAAAAACTAGCCTGCGGGTTTGGCTTACTCGTAAAAGCATTTTGGTGGGTCCGGGTTTTTCAAACATTAAATTTCGTGGAGATTGCATGTTAAAAACCAATGGCCGGGGTGGTTTTATGACTGAGTGACGGAGGTGGCGGTCAAATTTGTCTCCCCCTTTATCCTATACGAGCTAGTGTTGGTGGACTTGGGGTCGTTCTTTGAAAATTTTACTGAAATCAGTTGCAAAAGAGTTGCCCGAAATGTTTATTTGCTCATAGGGATTGTGGTGAAACGGGATTGCCTGCTGAAAATTTCATTTCCGCATTAAAATCTATCAAAAAATGGAAACCTCAAGCTCTCTGCCTTGACTGCATTTACATAGTTGGGTATACGTTAGGATAACTTTGTTGTTTACTCCACAGTTCAAATCTGACGGACAAAACGAACGAACCTACTTCTTTCCCCGCGACCAAAAGCCTAATTCAAATCAAGACATCCCATGGTGTTTCTTCTTTATCTGTGTCGGCCATGTTTCCCCCTCCCTCTCTTCGACACCTCATCATCGGTTGTACTCACTCCGTACCTCGCAATTATGTCACTACTAATGAGAGCTGGATGGAATAATGGGTCATAGAGTGAAAAAAAGGGGAATGGTCCATGAACGCCTTTTAGTTAAAAGAGCCCCCCCCCCCCAACAGAAAACAAAGTAATTAAAGTAATACCGCAAAAAGGAGAAACGCCGTTGGTACGTAATGAAAAAAATTGCAATCTCACTTATCTCTGAAGATTCCTTCTTGAAGTTCTGCAGTTCACGGCTTTTTTTTTCCCCCCAAAAGATTTTAATCTGAGAAAATCCCAGAGGCTGTGTAATACTGTGGATGGAGTGGCTGGGGGGTAGGTCTCTCCCATTAGTAAAAACTTCTCTATGGGTCAAACCTTCAGGTACACCTATTGTCGCATGAATGAACCTTTTTTTTTCTCTGGTGGACCCCCAGGTACAGAGCCTCATCAGTCTCATTTCTTTTTTTCCTGTTTTTTTCTTCTTCTTCTTTTCTATTCTTTCTTCTTCCTTTGGGTGATTTATTTGTTCAAAACTATTCGACCGGTCCCACTTTTTTTTTTTTTTTTTTCGCTCTTCGCCAAAAGGTGAATGCGAGAAGGTGAAGATGACGAGAGAGATAGAGTGAGTGTGAAGGAGAGAGTGAAAAGTAAAGAAGGCAGGCTGTCTGTGGTGGGAAGTCTTCAAATTGTTTAAGAAAAACAGACAAAAGACCCGGTGGAGCTATAGGTGATTCCTTAGTGTATGAAGAGCAAAAAGGCTCTAAGGATTTTATATAGTTTCTTAAGATAGTAAAAAAAAATTGTCTTTCATTCAAAATTATTCGGTTTTCACGTTCTTGAACGGCTGGGTGGAGTTAGTCATTCATTTACGTCAATAAACAATTACATCAAACATCAAACAAACGGAAAAACTTACAGATTAGCTGTACTTCCGACTCAAAATGAAATTCCTTCCCACTCGTTTCGTGAATCTAGCTTTCAAAGAAAAAATATCGCCTATTTTTAAATTCCAGTCGTGCATTTTCTTTCTACAGATGAATTGGAAGGGAAGGGTTTAAGATAATTGTTTTGGTATAAATCCCTCGAAGCTAAACAGTGGGATGTTTTCGTAATTAGACAACAAGGCTGAGAATTGAACAAGAGGAGGGGGCACGAATAATAAAAAATTCTGTAGCCTTATATCGTTCCCCGGTATAATCTTCTTGTTCGGTCGTGAAGTGCTTCAGGGAGGACTTCGCCAATAATTATTATATAATGAGAAGTCACGGTTTTCTTTCTTCTCCAATTTTCAAACTCCCCCACCCTCTTTCTACAGGTAAAAAAAAATCTTCGTTTAAACATTTCATTATGCGTAAAAGACAAGAAAACCGTATGGAAACTGCTTTTGGAAAGTAAAAGAGACCAAAGGATCCATCGGTCGTTTTGGGGAGGACAAAAGACTGTTTCGAACTGAGGGGAACAAAGAGAACGAGTGCCCTTCTTCTTCCAGCTTTAAGCTTTGAATCAAAAGAATGAAGAGATGTTACCTTTTTTTTTTACCCAAAATAGGGAAAAACGGTTATTCTCACGTAGATTCAAGAAGAATAATAGTAAGAGAGAGGGGTGGTCCAGAGGCAGATGCTTCAGGAGATGATGATCCAAAGAGGGGAATGTCCAGAAAAGGCTCTTTCCCCTTCTTGATCTCAATGAATCCCTTGAAAACTTGAAATTTCCATTTTTCTCAGATTATTCTTGATCGTCACCCTCTTCAAAAATAATAACAAAACAAAAAAATACACAGTATAGGTCCTAGGGGGCTTTCTAGGCATAAAAACTCAGTTTATTACTACCGCTTAACGGCTTTTCCTCCCAATGATTGTGAGTCACCCCCGAAAAAAGACTGACTCATTTTGATAGAAGCGAGAAGAAAAAAAGGGGAAGAATTAAGTTTTACAAATAAGTAATGGCTGTCCCTCCCAGAGAATAGGATGAAGGGTTTTTTTGCCAAAGGGGTTTTATTGAGAAAAAAGCCAATTTACGCCCCGAAACTAGAACCTGCCTCCCCGCTATCCCCATAAAATTCTTTTATTTTTAGAGGGAGGGGTTGATATATCGTTTTTGGAGGTTCTTTTGTTAGTTTTTTCGGGGGGAAAATAAATGCATGAAACGGAGAGTAGTTGTAATAAATGTAGTGTGAACGATAGTTTTTCTTAAATAGTTTTGCTGACTTTTTATTTCTCTAAAGCTCTTGATTTTGTTAATAGATGGCGACGATAATGTTAACTCTGGGAGGGAGAACGTTTCCCTCGTTCATTTTATCTCTATCAAATATGCAAGCATTAAAACCTGGGGGCAATTCGAGAAACTTTTGTTTGTCAGACCAATGAATGGGTAAGGGTGGCGTAGGGGTGTGATTATACAGGGGGAGGGGGTTGGTAGTTGGTGTGGGTGGGTGGGGGGTGAATTATGTAGCTCTTAAGGTTGCCCTTTTACTTGATGAAAGTATACACGAGACGAAAGAGTAAGGGATGGGAGGTGGGTGCCCAATAAAATATTGACAACTCAAATAAACGTGTATGTGCTAAAAGGGAAGGGGGAGGGGAGTGCAAGAAGACCACCACAGGAATGGGAGGAGAGGGATTCTTCGGAAAAAATTAAAAAGTCGTCGAGCTTTTTTTAATAATTAACGAAGTTCCGTGGGGTTTGCCAGAGCAAGGGGGCGCGTTAGCTTCAAATTGTGTGAAGCACGACACATACCCGCCCATCGTAGTCACCTAATATTTACAAGTCGTTTCTCAGAAGCCTAAAACACAGGAAAATTGCACTTCCGGACAATAATTAATGAATTCCCTAAATTGCATAAACGTACATTCGGCATGTGGTTTTGAAAATGTGCGTTTCCACCTGAGCAAACACTGTGCGCGTGAGCACTCCTTGTAACCGTCTCTGCCAGGATTTTTATTTATATTGTAAATGTAAACCTTTTTTCCTACAACAGCTCGTTCGGTCGATTTGCTCGGTTGATAAATAATTAAACGAAGGACTTGAAACTCAAGGTCTTTACAGCTTGTACATAATTATACACTTTTTCAGTAACACCATACTGCCTTAGTTCCTTGTTACTCAGGTTTAGGGAAAAACAAAGAAGAAAAAAAAATCTTAAACTTCTTTTCTTTTTTTTTTTTTCAAGGACTGCATGAGTCTCAGTGCTGGATATCTTTGGGTTCTGTAATTGGGATTTCGTCTTCCGTCATTTACGTTTCAGATTTTTAAGCTTTTTACTATAGAATAGACTCATTTTTGCTGCCAAAACCAAGAAGTCGTTAGCTAAAGAGTCATGATGATAAGTAATAAAGTCAATGCTATATGGTGTGTAATAAAGTGCTACTGCAGTACACACGGGTTTGGGTGCTGACGATGATGTAATGACATCGAAATTGCGGTCTCGTACTAAATAAATAAGATTGGGTATTCCACACACGGCTTGGATGCATTTGTCCTAAAAATTGACGTTTCGATAAGTTTTTACCCGTTGCGCTCAGCGTAAATAACTTGGCGCCAAAGCGTCGCCGGGGATGTCGAACCCGGCGCATAGATGAATGGGAGTGGAATCAGCTGAGGCCTTTGATCTTATTTGAGGAAAAATAAACGAGAAAGTATATCAAGGTAGGTTATCACCATCAGGTGCAGCAGTTTCATATAATATTATCATAAGACAATCTACAGGTCTGTTCCAGCAGGGTGTTTGGAACATGTTCGAAGCAGTCAATAAAATGTTAACATCTTTTATTTTATTGACTGGTACTCTGGCAACTCTACTCCGAAATGTTTCAAATACCTTGCTGACGGAATAGACCTTACAAATCCGTCCTAAGCCGATGTGCCGAGCGCGAAAAGAGGCCTCGATACCACCCTTATTTTTGTTCCCATGTTAAAAGGCTAACTTGCTATAGTATTCGTGGAGTGGTTTAAA
Source organism: Corythucha ciliata (assembly GCA_038030265.1). Taxonomy (NCBI): domain Eukaryota; kingdom Metazoa; phylum Arthropoda; class Insecta; order Hemiptera; family Tingidae; genus Corythucha; species Corythucha ciliata. The sequence continues at coordinate 32,287,333 of CM075937.1, read as the reverse complement.
TGTCTCAAATATGTTGCGTAGGAATTGAGAACGGTTCGTGAAATGTCCGGGCGTATTCAGGATTAGCCAAGAACTCTCCCTGCAAACATTGGGCCAAAAACGTCTTATCTACTCGCGTCATCAACACTCGTGCGAGTGTGTGAGTTCTATTCATTGATGGCGGTCCGTGGGATTTTCAATTCCCTCCTTTTCCAACCTACAGTCATCGTGTTTGGAAGCCCACAGGATTGTTTCGAGTTAATAGTTTTCATTTCCTTAGTCTCTTTTCTATCTCACGAACAAGAAAATCGGTTTTCCGCAGCCTCTTTTTAAACTGAACCCCTGGGAGCAATGATACTCCGGAATTTTCAACCCCTCCCTCGTTACTATACTATTCTTTCCAATTTTCCAAAGCATGAAAAATTGAATGCGAGTCTCTTTTTTGCTCTCTCTGTCACTGTTACTCACTCTCTCGCTCTCAGCCTCTATCTCTCTCTCTTTCTCTCTCTGTCTCATTCTCACTCTGTCTGTCTCTCAATTAAAATCGAAAATAATTTAGGAATAACGCTAATTTTGTAATTTTATACAAATATTTAATCAGAAAATTAAAATTATGGTAATTGTTTTTGCAGAATGGGACTCGCATTCTGCTCTGCATGGAAGGTCAGTGGATTTTGTATTTTACTTTTTAGTTTTCAGTTTTTGGCTTTGCATGACCCTCACGCGCGCTTTGGCACTTTTAGAAATAATGCATGCACTCACTCCTTTTCACGAATACGGCACATATTCAATTTAATACCGAAGGCTAAAAAGAGTAGAAGAACACGATACAAATTTATTATTTGTTGTTTGTGATGAATCCTCGCCGATCAAAGCTCCACCCCCCTCTCCCTAACTGTTTATCATACAGGCCGTGTTTTAAACGTTTCTCGTTCTCCATTTTAAGATCAGATGTGGGGAGCGGGGAAGTGCACTTCCCAAAGACGGCGTAAGACTTGTGGTGGAGGTTGTGAGGAGCGGGAGCAAAGGTTGAGAATTCCACATTAGGCTTGGTTTTCCAATAAGAATTAATTATCCCCCTTCCTCTCAATGAACCGGTCACTTCTCATCAACGGCTTTGCTTTGTTTTTCAAATAGACGGGACAGATGAGAGATGACAGAGAGGGATGCACTTAAGGTGTTTTATTAGCCCACGCTTTCCGATTTAAACAAAAATAATAAAAAAAACTTGGATTTCTTGACTTTTCCCTTACGTTTCATCAAGACGTCAAAGAATCTCCCCCTAGCCTTTCCCGTTAAGGGAAATTAAATGGGCGCAATTTCTTTTTCTACCCTGCGATCTAGCTTTATGCTGCTGACTTTTTTTTTCTCTCTCTGCCATCGTAGTCATAAAATATGTGTTCTGGTGGGGTGGGGGTTTCCCCTTCCCCGTGAATGCGTGCTCTTGGAACAAAAAAAAACGTTAAAAAAGTTCCACCGGAGAGATCATTACGCTGTTAACGCCCCTGCGGCTCTCCTTTTGTCATATTTTTCCACTGTAGGTCCCTATTGTAGCACATTATTGTAGACATGTGTGATACATTTTTTTCTTCCTCTCTCTCACACACCCATCTCACTCTTTTCTAACTATTATTAAACTTTTTTTTGCCAGCCTTCGTATGCAATTAAAAGGGTTCGTTGCAGTATTGAACGCATCTAGGTCACCTATTGAAAGGAAAACGCTGTGTACCGAAGGGCCACATCCTTTCCATTTCAGACTGAGTGAGAAAGGAAAGGGCTCACTTCCTTTTTTTTAGTTACCTATTCAAAGTTATTGTATTTTTCACATCTCATTTCATTTGTTTAAACAAATTTCTACCTCTTAACACATTTTTAACACACGATGATGTGCCGGTCATTGGCTAATTAAGCCAAGGCCGTCAAAAATTAGTGTGACGAATCACTCCTCCTAGTCCTTTTTCTTTACCCCCTTAAACTTGATAAAAAGAAAAAAAACAAGTACTCGCATACAAAAAAAAAAAAAGTCTTTCTCCCTTAATATTCAAGATTTGAAAATGAAAAAAATAAAATAAAAATTAACCACCTGTTGATAAGAATATGGTACTTCAACCCCTTTGGTTTGTACAAGACAAGCCGGTTTTTTCACGTCTTCTTTATTGTTCAGGGAGCCCTAATTATAATTCCCTCTCGAAGCCTTTGCATTGAAAAGACTTGAGGATCTTCTAATGAAAAAAAAGGGGGAGGAGCGAAGCAACAAGTGTTTTAATTGGTGCAATTAAAATTGACTTTCTAATTACTAACAACTTTTTTAAGACGTTTATAAAGATCCCAAGATTCAATACGTGGTCGACGGTGGAGAGGGCGTAAAGAGAGGGGGAAGGCCCTTTAATATTTTAGCGTGGCTCGTCCTTCGGAACTTTTTTTTTTTTTTACTGTACCATAAAAGAAAAGAGAACAACTTTTTTAGACACGCGAGCGATTATTAAAGAGAAAAGAACAGAAATTATGAGGAGAGGGGCATATTTAGTTCCACGCGGTGTACCGTGGCCTCAATTATTCTTTATCCCTAAGTCTTAGGTTCTATAATTTATCATATTTTTATTTATTTATTTTGTTTGAAGTACAAACTCTTATGAATAGCCGACCGTGCATCATCTAAAGATTTTCAATGTACGCGCGAAAATAGTCAGTGTGGACCACTTTTCTTCTTTCAAAAGGAGTTTTTTGTGCACTGTTGTTAATCACATAGTTTTAGTAGATATACGCAATTTTTAATTATGCAGCTATGCTTCTATTAAAAGCTCTCAAAGCTCCCACATCATCAGACAAAAATGATGAAACCAGCGTACCTGTTGAGCCATTGAGAGAAAATCCGGGCCAAGGGGTGCTAAATAACAGCCCACTTTTAATTTGTTTAAAGTACTTAAAACAATTACCTGAATTTAAAATATAAATATTTTTAAAACGTCAATAACTGAACTTCATCAGTGATAGAAGGATTTTATTATATAAGCACTGTACGCCAACGCGGGTTTCACGGAATGAAACTTTTAAAAACTTTAAAAAAAAAAAAAAAAACTTTTAATTCTAGAATTTTAGGCCCTTCTTGCTAAGTCTTAATTTAAAACCTCTGCAAGAGACCGTGCAGCGCCGGATTTATGCTGTGCGGGGCCCTGAGCAGAGATGTTTCATGCGGGGCCTCCGCTGCCCAACCTTAAGAGCCCCCCAATAGCGCCACGGGGATGCAACGGCGAAAACAATGTTTTTTCTCATCACGATCAAAACAAACTTCGGGTTGTACATATACATATAATAACAACTTTCCTCGCGTCCCATGTTTCTAAAATGAGGAGATAATCGAAATGACCAGGCACCGATCCCCGAACGAGACAGCGATTTCACACACCGATATGCCTCCACTTCACTGAAAAAACACACAAAAAAAACCCTGGAAATTCGGTCCCCAAACCCAAGGAGATTCGACCAAAAAACGAGACATTTACATGGACGTTTTATTCTTTCAGAACCAAATTCTTGCGATCATGGCTATTTCAAACCCCAATTTCGCTCGTTTAAAAATTAAATTTCGTGAGATTGGCTCTTGAAACCCCCAATTTTGTAGATTTGGCTCCTTAAAAACTCAAGGTGGGGGATTTTCATCTTTAAGCTTTATCGAAAACCAGATTTCATAGCTTTACCTCTTCCTAAAATAAATTTCGCGGGTTTCGAAAAAACTAATTTGGCTCATTAAAAAACCAGATGCGAAATTTTGGCTCTTTCAAACCCTGTCTAGCCGCGGACTTTTGCTCATCCATAACCCATTATTTTAACAATTTCAATCCATAATTTCGGGTCTCTTTCTTACAAAAACCCAAATTCATGGATTTGGCACATTCAAAAACTGAAATTTCGTCTTTTTTTTTTCTTACACAACCTTTGCGGATTTTGATCCCTCCAAAACTTAATATCCCAGATTTTGCCCCTTCAATCTCCAATTTACTGTTGGGGGGGGGGGAGGATTCTGAGGCCCTCACCAAGTCACCAGTCGTACATCTACAAGTATTGGGGCACGGGATGGATTTCAGCCGAGAATTAGCGATTTTCCCAAATTTCAGCCGCACAAATAACCGTTGTCACAATTTTTCTTTCAATTTTTATCCGCTAAATAGCAATTTTACAATTTTCGCCGTGAAATTAGCGATATCACCCAATTTTATTTGTGAAAACGTTCTTCTCTGTTTTATCCGCGAATTAACTTTTTCCCAATATTAGTAATTTCAGGATTTTCTCAATTTCATTCGGGCATTAACGTTTCCTAAATTTCATGCACGAATAACCGTTTTTTCTCAATTTTACCCGTGTATTGTCAATTTTTATCACTTTTAGCCCACATTTTTAAAACATTTCTTCACAATTTGAGCTCTAATTTGGCTCTGTGAATTGGCTTTTGCCGTTTTCTTAGCTTCAGCTGCGAATAAGAGCTTTATTTTAGCCGTGAATTGGCGATTTGTCACAATTTTATCAGCGAAATGGCGTTTTTTCGATTTGAGCCGTAATTAGCGACTATTATCAATTTGAACTGTTAATGAGAACCATTTCTCAATAATTTAATCCGCGAATTAGCGTTTTTCTCAATTTAGCCACAAATTAGCGATTTTTCTCAATTTTAACCGTAAGTTATAGTTTTTCCTCAGTTTTAGCTCTGAATTTTACCTTTTTTATTTCATTTCCTATGTGAATAATAACACTTTTTCACAATTTAGCAACAAATTAGCTATTTTTCTCAATTATAATCGTGAGTTAGAGCTTTTACAAAAACACCAATATAGCAAAAACTAGAAAAATTGAAAACGTATCAAAAATATAAAAAATAACAAAAATATTAAATAGTTGGTATTCATTTAGCAATATTGAAGACTAAGGGTGCGTTTATCAATGCACTTATTCTACAGACAAAGCTGGGATAAGTCTGGTTCCTATGGGCCTTTTTGTTAACAGTAATGCAAAGTTATCCGAGGGATTGCTATTCCATGAGCAATTCGGTGATTGATAAACCTACCCTAAGAGTAGAATTGTTCGGTTAAAGCAACCGCGGGTTCAGGCCTCCAATGAAGCCCAAGAACCACGCTGCCTTGTAGCTCTTATAGCCAGTATTTTTGCTTCGGCTTCAAATTGAGTTTTGTGGAGTCCTTGCGCTTTCCTACGTGGCTGTTGGTTATAGGAGGGTGGGGGCGTAAAAATCACAAACAAGGCGGTCAAGCCTTTTTGAAGAGCCACATCCACAACATTGATTTTTGGAAGAGCTAAAAATCCGCGTAATTTTATTTTTTAACGAGGCAGGTTTCTTGAAGGAGCGAACGAAACCAAATTAGTTTTTGATTACCCAATAAACGCTTTAAATTGAATTTTTAAAGAGCTAAACTAAAACCCGCAAAATTGGGTTTTTTAGTGGCTCAACCTCGTGAAATTGAATTTTTTAAATAACCAAACCCATTATAAGACTACGGGTGGCGTGCTCCCCACTATCGGGCCCAGGACGGCGAAAAGCGGGGGTCCTGGGGCTCTCTAGCGGGGAACACGCATATACGGCCGATGGGCGTGGTGCTGGGATCCCATTGGATTCCCGTGAATCTTTTTCTTCAGTTTTATTTCTCGCACATACGGTTCTATTGTTAGGACGCCTGTTACAGTCTCATGATTAAGGCCCCCGCCTTAGGCACCCCTTTTTACCATCAGGGTCGTAAAGTAAAGAGGGCTGAAAACTATAGTTGCGGTCCAATCGCGTCACAGCAGGCTATCGTATATTGGAAAATTTGTAGCCGGCTGGAAAACAACGGAAACCACCAGCTCGTCTGATCGAATCAGGATCAGTTTCTCAAAGCTGCCTGCGATCTGAGCTTTATAGGCGGATTTTTTGAAAAATGCGACTGAGCTCTGCCCTACCCAACCAAGTGGCCAAAAAGGCCCGTAATTCGCGTTGTCGTTGGTTTTTGTCGATTCTTCTCAACCAATCGAGAGTAGGATTTTCCTCTTGGACTCAAGACCTGGTCTACAGGTTCTACCTGTCCGTCCTACACCATGGCCAAGAACTATACGATGATCCTCTGTAAGCTTTGGATGATTACTGTTTTAAGCGAGTAACCCGATACTCGCGTTTTTTGTTTATTTAAATAGCCCCCTTGCCCCTTTCACCCAAACTCCTAACTCAATACTTTTTTCACCTTGAAAGAAAAATAGGCACATCTAAAGTAGCAGAATTATACATATATGCCAGAGATAAAAATATTGACTATATGACAACTTCTCCCCCACTTTCTTTTATTCACTTACTCCCATTCAGCTGTACTGCTATAGTAAAAAACAACAACAAAAAGCAATATTTTTACAACTTTATTGAAACAGGGAAAAGTTGAAAACAGCAAGACAAAGAACGAAAAGTACGATGATGTCAAAGTGAGAGGGTGGTTGGTTGCATCCACTATAATAAGCATGATGCTCTCTCTCCGGCGCGGCGATATCTTGAACTTTTTCGCACCTTTCTCCTCCTCCTCCTCCTCAATGAAGCCCGAATTGAAAGATAAAAATTTTAAAAATATGAGCGGCGAAGTGTGGCAAGCGAGGACTTTAAAGGAATTGATAATGGCCGCTATTATCCTTTTTCAATAGAAACCTCGTGAAGATGTGACGTGGCGAGGGTAACAGTGGGGGAGGGGTTATAAATGTGAACACCATCCTCCATCTTTATAATTATGTGGCTCATTAAAAGTGACTTAAAGGATGTTAAAGAAAAAAAAAACTTTACGAAATGTTAAACAAAAACTGTTGGATAATGGATTTATGCCTTGAGTTGAATAGATGGAAGGGTGTTGTTGAACAATAGAACGATGGTTTTTCACGTTCTTTCTATTTCAGAAATATTTTTAATTTTCTTTTTCAAGCTCTTTCCCTACCCCTCCACTGTACGCCAAAGAAGGATAGAGATGGGAGGGAGGTCATACCGATGTCCATTCACTTTTCTGGAGGAGTAATTTAGTAATTTTCGTTTTTTAAGGCTTCTTCATAGTTTTTTGTTTGCTTAAGTCACGTCCTAGATTTAATGGCTTTAAAAATCAAAAATTTTTTTTTTTTAGGTGAGTCTCTTCCTGTACACTAAAAAGTCTGGATGTTTAATTTGAGGTAAATATGCGTTTTTTTTAAAGTAGAGAAATATTAGACTTTTGAAGGAAAAAAAGGGTCAAAAGCCGGAAAGCACTGTCATACCCCCTCCCAAACCAAGCAAAATTGTTAATTGCCCCTCTCCTCGTTCTTTGAAGGAAGCGAGTCATTAGAGGCAATAATTAAAGCTCCGTGAGTTTCTCGGTGGTAATTAGTTCTGATCAGGCTGAAGCAGGAAATCCCAATATACGGTTAATTGTTGCTTGTGACTGTTTTTAATCAAAGCTCCGTCCCCCAGATTATGTGTGCTGGTGCGAGGGGGGGACGAATGTCATTTGTCTTAACGCCTTTAATATGAGATGCAGGGTCCTGCATCCGTTTTGGATAATCAAAAAATTTGATGAAGCTATGGGGTGAGGCAGAAAGGAAACCTGAACCTTCTGGATCTTCTGTTCATTCTCTATAGAGAGTGATCAATGGATTGTTTGCGAAGGCGTGGTCCACGGTTTACACCCTCCGTAACCCTTACCGTAGTTATTAATCTCTCACCGGGGAAGCACATTCGAAGTCCCCGAGTTCCGAAGAACTCCATGAAGACTTTTTCTCCCACCACCCTAAACCTGCATCGTTATCCACTGATCGATCACACACTCACACACTTACATTTCAATGCCCATTACTTAACCGTATACCTTCCAGAGGAGTCTCTTGAATCAAAGGTGCTAAAGAGAGAGGAACGCTTGGTCCCTCACATCTGCCTTTAGTAGAAGATCGGGACGGTTTTTTTTTTTTTTCTGAATGAAAACTTTTTATTTCTCTATTTCACTCTCGTGGACAGAATTGTGAATCCTCCAGCCCCAACACCTCAAGGAAGTCAATGGATCGACATTCTTTCCGTTCCAAAGTATAATTTGTGATTTGAAGACTTTTCGCGGCTTCCTCAGGCCGACGCGACGGGCGGAAATCATTCCTTTGTCAAATCTTCACATGTTGTTGAAGCCTTCGCCCCAAGTCGGTCGGACTATTGTCATTTGAAAGAGAATTCCTCGCGGCGTTGAACTTGACACTTGAAAACAGCTTGCTCGCGAATTTTAAAAAATGAATGACAAGATAATCCTTTCTATACAAATATATTTTTTAGAACAACAAAAATCGAAAAGACTCAAACATGTCTGACCCTCCCACTTCACACGTTCTCCCCCTTCTTAACATTGCTTCAAAGCCTCCCAGGTGTTAAAAAAACCCTGTCAAGACTATAATTAATAGAAGTGTAAACACTATCTCATTTTGCATCTTGATGATTTTGAATTCCCCGTGCGTAAAGGTGTCTGTCTGTAATTATTATAGAATAAAGGTGAAGGAGGTTGGTCATTTGTTAACAGGAAGAGACAATTATGTTGTAGAAAATTTACTGAAAGAGAGGAATAAGATTATGAGGAGGGGGAGGGGGCAGACTTACAAATTAAGAGTTATTTGTTTTAATAGTAGAAACACTTGAGTGGGGTGGGAGTAACGAATGGTGCTGGAGTCGAGGGATCCCAAAAGGAAACGATTCCACTGACTTTTCAAGATTTTTATCGAGAAGTTCCTCTCCCCTCAACACCCCTCATCCATCTAATTTAATTGTTTTCTACGCTCCCTTGAGCTTTTGTTTACAAAAGCCGGGGAGCTCCACCTCTTTTCTCTTTCTTTCGGCTTATTAAAAAACAAAAAACTTCCCGGCCATTCCTCTAATTTTCATGACTCAAATTGGTCACGCGAACTTTTTTCTTCTTCTTCTTTTTTTTTTCAAAAACAAAAAGAAAAATGAGGTGAACTGCGCCCCTTTCTAGCATTTTTTTGGTTTCATCAGAAACAATTATATTTATTTTGTGAACTATTTTTTATGCCGACGGTCATAATACCACGTAAATACAATAATATTCATTCGTTAAATTGATCAGTCTTCACCTTCCCACTTTCTATACAGATCGACCAACCTTCTCTTGTTATAAAAACCGTAAAAATGGCCCGTTACCTTGATTACCATCCCTCACACCCCCAACGCGGTAATTTTTTAAGGTTTACACATCTTGAAGCAATTGCTTGCAACAAGAACGACCTTTTATATACATTTTTTTTTTCTCGCTTTTTTGCCTCATTGTCAGTTGCGTAATGCTACCCCCTTCTACCTGTGTTCACGTATTTTTCACACTTTTCCACAGTAGGCCAAATCTTTTTTTTTCTACTTCATTCCTAATTAGACCTTTTTTTTAAAGCGCTAAATGAGATAAACATGACGTCATCACTTCTATTAAGGTTTCTCAATTCTGTAATCAGGCTTATATTAATTAGATAAATTCATAATTACCTTAGTGACTTACAGGCTGCTCACTACTGCTAAGAGTCTTATAAATGTTGGGTGGAATGAGAGCTTACGTGTGTTTTGTTATTATTTTTTGTTTTTACTGTGAAAATTAGAATCATTGTAATTTCAACTTTTTAAACCATAAAAAAATGAACTCAATATTTCACATTTCCTGTATATGTCCGGCAATTAGTGAATTAATTGAGTTGAGGGCTTAATCCCCTCCTCACCACACCATCCTAGTCACAACTGTGAATTCGAGGGAGTGGGGAGGCTGAAAATAAAGAAATTAATCTTTAAATTAAATACATTACTATTCTTTAGGTACGTGTTTTGAGTTCCGAGAAAAAATTTCTCCCCAGGTGGGATTCGAACCCACGACCTCCTAGTTTTGTGCTAGGCGCTATAACCAACTGAGCTCTATCCCGGGAGTCCACGCAAAGAGCGAATCCACCCAGGAGAAATCCCCCCTCCCCATCGAAACTACTCAAGTATCTCAGGTTTTGCAGCATGGGGTAGTACATTTCGTGTCGAGTGCGGAAAGTGAGAAATATCGTGCGAGTGTATTTAGATGCTCGAGGTGCAGCCGAGGGAGTCCATCACACGAGCACACGATATTTCACTTTCCGACGTAGTGAACGATATTTTTCGCGCGACAGTTATTCAATTGTACTTAAACATAATTAAATTGTGGTAATTTTAAAAAAATGGTCGTAGTTAAGTAGACCGGTGACATTGACAAGTGAAAAACCGCCAAAGTATAAACAAAATACAGGGGGGGGGGAGACTATGAAACGCAATTTTCGAATTTTCGTACTACTTTACTACTTATAACGAAAGAGCTTCTTTCCGCACCTAGAAACCCCCATCGAAAGTGATATTTTTTCGAACTGTTACGATATGGTTTCATATCGTCTTATAGCTCGGCTTTCAGTGAAGCCAGGCTATTAGATCAAGTGTTAATTTAGTCGGAGTTGATGATTATTAATTTATTACGTTTTAAGAAGTACGAAAAATAGCGTTCACAAATCGTAGGGTATTAAAATATCGTTGCTCGCGTATTTGCCTCGCTCGGCTGCATCTCGCACGTCAAACAAAACTCACGATATTTTCCACTTTCCGCACTCGGTGTTCGTATCACGACACTCGTGTGATATTTTTTTTTATCCTAACCGGTTGACGATAATGACCCCTTTCGAGGAAAGTTTCTGGTGCGGTTTTCCGTTCAAGTCTAGTTCAAGTCCTAGTAACACAGTCTCGATTACCAACACAGTAGGACAAAAAATACGTGATTTTTGCCTCATGGTGCTCTAAAAATGACAGAGTTGGACATGAAACGTGAAATTTCGCCTGCTGTAACTCACTGGTCTCGAAAATTGTAAGACTGAGTGCTGAGTGAGTATGCTATTTGCGCACCAAACTCTGTAATTAGAGCAAGAAGAAGAAAACACAATACGAAATAACATTTTGAGCTGCCCAACTATATGCTGAGTTGCTTTTCAAAGCTTACTAATTATATAAGTATATAAGACAAGGTGCTGCTACTTGTTTGAACAAAATGAGAGGGGCGATTGTATGCCCAAAACACAATAAAAAATGTTCTATGACCTAGGGTCCGATTTCCATTCCTAGACGAGACAATAGATTTTTTCACGGTTTTTCAGCACAACACAGGTTTTCGCAACAAAAACAGCTGTAACTTGGGAAATAAGCGACCTAGATTGAATCCAACGACACCACTGAAAAGAGCACACTTTTTTCTGTGTGACATTTTGTCTAGGGTTGGGTGCTGATACGAACTAGTAAGAAAGAAGGCCGATGTCCTCAGATCCGTGTCTGCAAAATTTCTGATACACATATTATGATATTCTCAGATCGGAGTCGCTTGAATTTCCCCTCGTACATACAACTTCTCATTGTCAGTTGAAAATGAACTGATTTCTCCTCAGTTATAAATGCAGGCCTACCTCACCCAAATACGAGTAGGTACCTAGTCTCATTGGCGAGGAAAAGTCGCAAATGCTTATTACGCAATTATGAGTACGCATTATGCGCACTATGCATTTCTATAGATAAAATATGGAGTCTAAAAAAGTCATCGTGTTTAGAAATCATCGTGAACGGAGCCGGAAAAGGAATGCCTAAGCTTTACAAGACATATTTTTCCGTGTCTATAATATAAAATGATTGCTAATTGCGGCTGTCACGACACATTTCTACCCATTTTCAGAGCAAGCACATTTATCAAATTTTCACATGTCTGTATCAGCTCCAGGCCCTGAATTGAACTTTGTGAACGATAAGGTTCCTTCACTTCTAATACAGATACTGAAATTAAATGAAAACATTTTCAGTCGCTGCCAACAACTTTGAATCGGCCTTCAAGGCGCTTTGAGAAAGCGTCTTGCCTCCCTCTTCTTTCAATTCAAAGCAAGGGGATGAAAGTATTAGCTCGTGTAAATCAGATAACGCCTATATGTATTTTCCTTCCACCCCCTCTCACTATTACCGACCGTATTGTTTTTACTGAAAAACAAAAAACCACTAGATAAGTACACCTATTAACAAGTATAACGGGCGTGATTGACGGGGGGGGGGAGGGACTGGTTTCAATAATTGCACCTTTATCTTGCTTTTTGTTTCTAAATTGTTTAGGGATGGTGAGGAAACAATAGGAGCACCCAGATTAGATTTTCAAATAGCTTCTTCCGTACCATCTTTTTTTGTTGTTAATTTCTCCGAAAACGGCATGCCTGAAAGTGTCGCCATAAATTAGGGAATGACGCTTAGGAAAAAAAAAAGTCGGTTTTTATTGTTCCCGCGGAATAATTAACCAGATTCTCTTTTATCTCACTCTTTCTCTGCCTGAAAAAAGACAAATTTGCATTTAAAGAACAAGTTGTCCCTCCAATGTTTGCAAGGAATAAAAAAAAAGAAAAAGAAAAAAGACAAGTGGTGCAAGCTTCACAGTGGTTTTTGGTCAACTGGGGACTTTTTTCCACAATCAAGCTTCCCGCATTGTCAATTTCAAATCATAACTTTAGTAATTTTGTCCGAGGCAGGAAAAAACTGGTTTTTTCACGTTTTTACGTTATTAATCACAAAGAAAATTAAGTTTTAATTACGATTTTTGGTGTGAAGTCGCAGAAAATACCGATTAATTATAAGCCAAACATTTTTACGTCCAAAAGTGAACGCCTTCTCTCCTTGTTTGTTCGCGTGTGACTTCTATAAATGAGGGGCTTAAAGTCGGACATTCCCTCAGCCATTCCCAATTCTTGAGGTCAGCGTGATTGAATTTCAACCTTTGACCGGGCTTTTAAACGACGTGTACCTGGAATTAATAGCCCGACGCCTTCATTTAGTGCATTTCATTCAAAAAATGCACTATTTTTTTTTTTTTTTATATCTAGCTTTTAACTAGTGGGATTTTCAGGCACACGAAATGCATCAGTTGGGGAGGGCAATAACAAGAGCCCCTAATAGGAGTAAATCGAATCGCCAATGTGTCCATTAGGTTCTTGCTGGATAGCGTCACCTGTGTGTTAGTGCTACCATTCTTTCCATTTAAGTTTATTTATACAATTCATTTTATTTTTTATTATTTTTTATTTTTTTGTTTCATCCTCCTTTCATGGTGTGAGAAGAATGAGATAAAAGGAGGGGGAAGAGGAGAATGTCGGGTGTCTCGAGATTCATGGCCGCATTGTTTTCTCGAAGCTTATAATTAAATCTGCCATTGTTTTCCTTTTTAACCCAGAAGGGAGACACTTGACGCTTCAAAACCGGGGTACCACTCCTTATAATCCTCCTGTAACCTCCTCCCCCTCACACAGTCAGACGGGCTCTCCAAAAGGTACTGAGAAGGAAAGAGTGATCAAGTAAGCAACTCTGGGCTTGAGGCAACGGTGCAATGGTAGGTACATAACAATGGTTTTTTTTTATATCTGTTTTAACACAGTGACACTCGTACTAAAAGAAAAAAACAGGCGTGGAATGAACGGTGGAAAAAAGCGTAAAGCCACGGCATAATGTAGGTACTCAATTTGCAATTAAGACTTCGAAGTTTCACGTGCAATACTATAGTTTCCTTACTTTCCTTCCTCTTTGATGGCTCAATATTTGATCACTCCTGGCAGTGTCACCAATGTTAGTATTTTGCCATAAACTACGACTAAAACAAGAAACGTGTTTTGTTGGGGAAATCGATGTTTTGTCCGGTTGTGATCATAGAGTAGGAGCGATTAATACGAATCTTATTCCGTGGGAGAAAATTCAAGCTTTTTAGACGGACATTCACTCCCAGTGCCTAAAAATTGTCCTGTTATTTACCGAAACACCAAGTAGTAGGGAGAAATGTCTATATTTGGCTGAAATTAAGCCCGCCATCAGTCAGTTTTTCGGTTATAACAAGACCGCAGGGATGAGCAAGATCCAGGCCGGCCAGTCCCACAATGCTACGCCAAGACGGTCTCGCAAGACCAAACCAGCTCAGTGCTTGCACGACCAGTCCTCCGAGATTATCGATGTCTGTTTCACGTGATGGGGACCCAAGGAATGTCATTCCATCAGCAAACCCTCTCATGAAATAATAATTGTTGCAATAACAAAATTGCTTGATAATTGTTTACATAAAGGCAAAAAAGAAATAATTACAAACCCGTCAATTCCACCCCAATCGTCTGTATAAGTGGGACTCAAAAATGTATTGACATTCATCCTCAAAATTTGATTTTCAGGTCCAATAACTGGAAATACAGGCTGTATGCAGGCCCGTATTCATAGTCGCTACTTAAGTTAAAATTCTCCACATCAAAACAGTTGTTGTTGGAATAAAATCATCTGTTTTGACGCCCACTTAGGGAAATTTAAGTTTGAGAAATGTCTATGAATACGGGCCTAAGTCCCATTTTTCATCAGAAACTCACAGTTTGATCAGAAATTGTGAAATTTACCTCACAAACTGACCTGACAACCCACGCAGAAAAATAAGCAAATATATAGCCCCCAAAACATTGAGATCTGAGCCCAGAAACTGACTATTCGACTGATTTCCGGACCCGTCTACTTGGAAACCAAACAATATAATATACGTTCACTAAATCCCTGAGGAGCTCGCGATCTCAATCTCAACATCTAGAGATGATGACATGGGCGTAGCTAGCTTTTTTTCCACCCGTCAGAAGGGTGGGCAGAATTTGGCATTCACCTGAGCCATATTGCGTATTCTTCTCAACAACGAACGCGTCAGGTAATGACAGGTGAGAAGAGAGGGGTTTTTTTTATCAATCTTGGGGCGCTGATTCGTCAGACTTTTGGTACTGGGTAGCCTGGTTTCCGCCGTCACAAAATGGCCCAGAAACCGGCAATTTAGCTTGAATTGAGACCCTAAACTCGAATTTTCACTGAAATTGAGAGCCGAAAATGTCAATTTCACATACATTCAGCAAGGAATTCGCTGATACTTTGATCCCGAATGATGTAATTTTGCAGTCCGGGGCGTTCATGAATCTTTGGGCTATCTCGGGGCAGGACCACAGAGAAAGGGGCCAGTTAAAAGACAGGTCCTGAAACTTGATATGTATTTCAAAGAAAATAATAACCAAATCTAATAATTTAATTGAAAATACGATCGAAAACTGTCTGCTTTGTTGAAATTAAGCCCGAAAACTTGCAATTTCGTTGGCAGGAATTTAAGACCCGGAATTCGCGTTGCCGCGGATATTCGGCCATATAATTATTTCAATTTCCTGGGTATCCGTACCCAGAGTAGGCTCTCTTAGGGCCAGCTAGCCTGTTGGATTTGCCTTCTCGGATAAGGTCCAAAAATTGAAATTTTTCTTAAATTAAGACCCACAACTTTCAATTTCGAGGTTATTCAGCCAGAAAACTTGAAATTCTTGAAATTGTGCTCAAATTACTAACGAATATTCATCTCTAAATGTAGGAATTGCACGGCTACTCATCAGGTCCTGGGCGCAGTCGAGACTGGCTAGCCCTGGGCCACCGACCTCTAAAAATAAATTGCCCCAGAAACATGCAATTTCGTGGAAAATGTCGCCATCTGGTTCAGGTACACTATATGGGTCTCGCCGGACTATTCGACGCGGTCGGACGTGACTGGCTCTCCTGAGGTCCGAGCACAGAAAAAACAATTACAAACCTGCAATTTCACGGATATTTTATCACCCAAACTTGCAATTTCGGCGAAATTAGGAAGCTAAACTTGCATTTTTGCAGGAATTAACATCCGACGGTTCAAAACTGTCAATTTTGCGTAAATTCAGCCAGAAAACTCTGAATTTTGCTCCAATTAGAACCCGAACTTGCAAACTCACTCAATTTAAATTGCAAATAAATTCCAGTTCAAGTTCAAATTCAAAGCAGTCCGGGAGTTTCCCTGAAATTAGGATGTTAAACTTGCGTTAATCGCGAAAATCGTTAATTTTCAGCCAGGAAAATTCTATTTCACTGATATTTACATTCAAAATGTTGCAACTATGCGGCTATCTGTCGGAAGACTTTGGGCACTGCCATGGCTGGCTAGCTCAGGTTCTGCGGTCATTATGAAAGATCCCCAAAACTAGAAATTTCGCGGAAATAAAGACCAGAAACTTGCAATTTCCAGGTTGATTCTATTATTTAGACACGAAACTTACAATTTCACAGATATTCAACTCCGAATGATGTAATTTTGTGGGCATTAGAATTAGAGCTTTTATTCAATTTTATCCCTAAAGTGACTGCGAAAAATTGTAATTTTTTCTGTGAGAAAAACGTTTTTCAGTTTTTCGGATGAAATTGCAAGATTATTATTTCTTTTTAAATGGCAAAATATTTAAACGCATCGCCTAATTTTCGGCTTCGTCGTGTCAAAAACTCAGTATTGCTTGCCGCTGACACCAGTGGTCATGCCTCCCCCCCCCCCTGGTGTAGAAGATAAATTTGACACAAACCTATTTCGATTAGTTCCGGCATTCGGATTCCTTCATTTTTTTTCCTATCGGTCGATGTCCGACAACTTTGGAGCTGCTTATTACTTCAGAAATCGTGTGTCAGTGTTGATTGGGTGCGTGCCCCCCTCCCTCTTCAAGTGAAACTGGATTCTTTCCTGTCGAAGAGGAACTTTCTGTGGCAAAATTGTCGGTTTTCAAACAGAGAAAAACTTTGTAATAAAGAGTCCGTATAAGGCGGGCTGCATTTTTCTCAGTCTGGCTCGTGTGCCAAACATTCCTTAAACTTTCCTCAACTTCAGTCTCCCTCTCAAACTGCAGAATCACGTTACTTTATAATTTTTCTAGTTCAGTTATAGTTATAGTAATCTAGAATTTTTCGGACCATCTTACCCTATTCCCTACGGCGAGGTGGGAGGCGATTTTAGCGGTTAAGAGCGGGTACAGCGTTCGTAGTGAGCGTGCGAGATTTTCATCAACAACGCTCATTGTCAGATAGGACACCACAGGCGTTTCCCGACGTAATCACTGAAATTTCCCGCTCACGTATTTCGGGGCCTTAAGAGTCGTACCGCCAGTTCTGTTTTTCAAATGAACAATCGGATTATGACTTACGGGCAGGATTAAAGGGGCAATTCCATGTCTGGGGCTTAAACCAGAGCTATAGGTATTATTTTTGCCGTTAAGTGCACTTTTTTCCTTGCGATACTCATCAAGTCATTACCGTTTCAGCCCCCCAACCAAATTCTCTATATTTTCCGTTACTTTTCCCTTCTTGGCCACACGGCCACATGTTTCTCTCGTTAGGCACGAAAACCTACTCTATAGCCTGGTTAGCACGTTTCCACAGCAGCATATTCTCAATAATTTTCAGCGTTTCTACTCAATAAAGATATCCTGGGTTTTGGATATCGGTTTACTCACTTGGGTTCTGGTCAACTTACCATGAAGGATTCGGCGCAGACTTACTTATTCCTGGCGCCGAATTTATTTCTCCAAGACTGGATGCCGTCGGATAACAGAATGCCTCCCCCTCCACTTCAAATTAGAAACGTCCTACTGGTAATCTTTCTAATAGCCTAGAAAGTCTGGAAGAACTTGATGCGAGTACTCTCAAGTTAATTCCCGTGCTGATGAATGAGTCGTTAAGTATTTGGGAAGGGGTGCACTGTTTCGAGCGTTAACGTTCTACATTGGAAAATCTTGCTACTTGCTTTTGTTTCGCGGCGAAACTTCCTCAAGCAAAGAATAATTGGCCACATTTACCTCGGAGCTGAAATAATAAAATCGCGTGAATTAGAAATTGAACCCTTGAACTTGCCTACACAAAGCACGTGGCTTTGACACGCGCTCAATTTGAATTTAATTGTGGGTTTCTACCTTATCCCCCCTTCCCCCTATTAAATATTTCATTAGGAGGACTTCCTCTCGAATGGAAAAGGCATCTATTCAATGGAACTCCCAGCTTCTTCAATGATTTACAGAATGGATAATGCTCTGTCAGTTTAATAAAGAAAATAAATAAATAAAAATTAATCCCCCCAACCCAGCCTCCATTAAAAGCTCGAATTCCAAACGGCCGAACCACTCCCATTTTCTTTTTTTTCTTTTTCACTCTCTCTCGCTCTTTTTTATGGCCAACGACAACATCCTTTACAGCACCATTTTTACTACAACAACGAGTGGAGAGGCACCGGTACATGAACACAAATGAAAACCCGGCAAGTCACAGCTCATTAATTCATAAGAAGCGCGACACGATGAAGGAAGGCGTAGTTTCCAATCAGAACTTGTCCCCGGCGTGGGTGTGACAAGATATTTTTTGGATGATCACAACGCTAACATTGAGAACGAAGAGTTTTGAGTGCAGGGGAGAATAGTTAGAAAAAACATAATTTTTAATTTAATGCCACGGCCAATTAGTTAACATTGTCCCAGGTGGTTCCCCGCTCACTGTGAGTTTTTGTTTTTTTTCGACGCACGCGAATCGGAAGTAAGAAATTAGTGCCTTGGAAAGGCCATTGAATAATTGAAACAAAACAAAGGGCATACGAGAATGAAATAAAAAGTAGGTACCAACTCGTTCTCGTTGCCTATAATAATTCCTCAGTTTTTCGTTCGATGACACTTAATAATTCGGTTTCCCTGCCGGCTTTTTGACAAAAATGAGGTAGAAACTGTTTCGTAAATTAAGAATTGTCGGTAGTCACTCCTCCCCTCATACACATACGTTTATTCTAACCTCAAGACATTTTTACATGAAATTTAGGCCCAACTTTTTTAATTATTATTTTTACAACTCGCACCCTTTTTTTACCCCGTTCTCAATATACAAGATAAGTGCAACAAAGTCTTCTTCCTCCCCTTCCCGCCACCCAGTACAAAACCGTTTCCATTACCCCCTTAATAGTTCCCCAAGTTTCCAACCTTGTCTTCGGGACAGGCCGTAAAATCTAACATTATTTTTATGAGACAATAAAAAAAACCTCACAAGCCTACTCCTCCCTACCACTACCACCACCATCACCACCACCCACTATTTCTACCACGAAGGATCCCCAAGAAGACAGTTAATTTGTTTCAAGAAAAAAAGAAGAAGAAACTCCTTTCGCTCTAATTTACAGTCGCTCTTTTTCGAGTTTTTAAGCTCAACTCTTCTTTTTTGACTCCTCCTTAAATAACGATGGTTATAGGAGAAGGGGAGAAATACAACATTGTAAACTTCTCCGAAACTAAAAAGTTGCATTTTGAGAAAAAATTGGAGGCGAAAGGGAATTAATGACGAGAAAATAAAGGTTACCTCGTTCCGCTAATTATATTTACACCCCAGTAATTTCAGTGTTGGAGAAGAGGGTACGCCACCCCTTCTGACGGCTCCACGGAACATTTTAAAGTGTCCTTCTCGTCCACTTTGTCCGTGCCTTTTTAGCCATATTTTCCTCCAAGGATGCTTATAGTATTAAGGAGCGTGTAGTATTAAGCTGTTCGCAGTAGAGTTGATAGTTGGTACATCATAAATAGCGATAAAGGATGATTTGAAGTCCTCCAAACAAGGTTGCGTGGGGTACCCAAAATCGCAATCCGGTGACACATCACGAAAACGTGGGCGTTATGGGATCCCATAACGCCCGGAACATGTTCCCCGGGCTGTCAGGCTTGTGATGGCATCCATGAACTCGAGTTTTAAGCGTTAAAGCTGTAGTAAATGTATCTCTGCGAACTTAATTACTGAAAAATATGTCTGTTTGTTTTTATTTGCGTAGGTAACGAGATGGGTACACCGCTCAGTCGTCTGGCACTTGACCCAGGAAGCTTGTCATCTGTGCTCGAGGCGGCCAAAGAACCAAACCCTAAGAGTTCCGTCCGTCTCAACACCGTACCTTCGGGCGCCGTTGAAATCACCACCCCTCTCGCTCATTTGTGCAAGAAATGCCGTCTCACTTTCACCCGTCTCGATTCGGTCTCTTCGCACGGCTGCGGTCTGACGCCCGGGTCCGTAGCTCTCCTCAGAGTTCGCCCTGGTTGCAAGACGTGCATAGGCGGCGGCGGCGGCGGCGGTGTAGGAGTCAGCGACGAGTTAATAGTGTTTGACACTGTAGCCGAATGGCGTCGTCACATCGAAACGGTGCATCTGCAACCACCCCCGCCGCCACCACCACCACCTCATCACAATCATCAGACTTCATCGCAGTCAATCCCTACGCAACAACACCAACCACCGCAACAACCAGAGCCTCCACTCTCTCCTAGGCTCTCAGTTGAAATGGAAGATGTTGTCAATCAAATCACAGCTCTCGCGGCCCAGACTCTTAAACCGACGGATTCCAACGCGAACCTTTTTGACAAGTTCCCGGTTCCAAGTGCCGGCCAGTAAGACACTGACAAAATAATTTTAACATTTTTGAGGAGAGGAAACTTCTTGTACATATCCCCTTTATAAATTCTCCCTTTTAGTGAATAAACAAAAAAATAAACTAATAAAATTCCTTTGAACAACTAACTCCCTCGCAACCCCTCCTCCTTCCTTGTATTTCATAATTTATACTTACGATAAGTAATTAATTATTACTAATATTATGAAGAAAAAATTGATTGATATGAAAAAAGAAACCTCGCATTTTGCTGATTCTTCCAGCAAGAGTGGAATGGCCCGACTGCTGGGATCGGACCTTCCTCGGTTCCCAAAATAGATTTTTGTTTCGAAAAAGAAAACAATTAGGTGGTCCACCTATCACAAAAAATAAGACATATCACAAGTCACATTTTAAGAAATAATACGTTTAAAAAACAACAACAAAAAAACACGTTTCTAAAAGAAAACCCAGATCCCAGCGCCAAAGGTTCCTAACTATAGCTATTTATGGTTCCTGTTCCAAGAAAATGCTTTTTCTAATTTAAAAAAAAAAACAAAACAAAACAAAAAAAAGTAAGCGAAAAATTTCTATTTAAGATTTAAGTGAAGAAAAATTCCAAAAAAATAATAAAAATAAAAAGCAAAAAAAAAATAGTTATGTGTGTTGTTGGTGTTGAGCAGGCAGAAAAAAAGCCTATTTTTCGTTTTAATCCTAGTTTATTACTAATACTCTCTTCTTTTATCATTTTCCATCAAAGTTTATAATGCATGCTATCGTTCCTGGTATTGATTTCTTGGTGCTGTTTTTCATTTTTCACGAAAAAAGGGAAACTAAAAAACATAACAAAAATGGTACATTGTTCCGATTTAATTAAAAATTGGTTCCTAAAACTGAAATTTATCATTTTAAAAGAAACAAAAAAAAGTAACTAAATTGGAGTATCCTCGGCAATAAATAGAACATGTTAAGGGCTAATAATTCAGTTGTTTAACAGTTTTTTCTTCATTATTAACTTGTTTAGGGGGGAAAAATGAAAACTTGAGTCGTACAAATACTTAAAACCTCGCGTTATATATATAAATATATAAATATATGTAGTTTCAGTGTACTTATTGTGGATACATTATTAATTAATAAATAAGTGAAAAATATATAAAATATTATAGATTAAATCAATTTTTTATTAATTTTTTCTCGAAAAAATTAAAGTAATAAAAATAAAAAGAGTGGAATGAATTTTTATAGCGCGTTTTTTTCGAAAAAAAAATACACTCTTTTGAAACATGTTCCTATTAGGTCTTACGCAAACTTGTTGAGTTTTTAAGTGTTATTAAATAAAACAAAAATACATGAATTAAAAATGAAATACGAATTAAAGTTTTCACGCCAGTCTTATATTTATTTATTTATTTAATTTGTAAATATAAAAGTTGATATTAAATTTAGTTTAGTTTCATAGTAAATTGTTGAGTTTATTTATTGTTCTGTAAATATTGTTTAGTTATCGCATATTTGTTTTTTTCATTAAACCGTCTTATTTTATTATTTTCTAATTTGTTTATATGTATCATTTTTAGCTGTCAAGACTGGTGTGAGAATGATCAAATCTAATTTTTACCCCGCTCTCAAGCAGTTCAAACTTTTTTTTTAGTTAAAAATAAAAAATAATTAAAATTTGTAATAAAACGTATGGAGGAAAAGTGGTTTATTTTTCCAGAAAATATATATATGTTTTTTGAAGGAAGAAAATAAAAACAAAAACAAGTGAAATTTGGTTTTTTCTTATTCATTTAAATAAAAAAAGTAGTGAACAAAATACAGTTTTGCTTGAGATACACAATAATTTTTTGAACCTCATTTTCTTTCGTATAGGAATGTACAGCCTGCGAAATAAAAACAGGGGGAGGCCTCAAGACACTTTTTTTTTCTTCTTCAGAGGTAAGTGAAATTTCTATAACTATGTGATGAAGAAACGACAGTTTAAAAGCAATTAATGAGGATTAACACATTATTTCCACTCACCAGAGGCAAAACCGGGGTTGAGTTAATGCCATTCAGGTTACTAGTCCGTTCTTGGAGCAGTAGTATAGAAACTAGTTAAAATTATTCGATTGGAAAAGTTTGGAGGGGGAATGAAATATTCAACGCGGTGTTGGAATTGCTCGCCTCTTTATCATTAAAAACAAAAAAAATCTAGCCAGACTGCAATTTTTATAAAACCGATAATTACCAGACATACAGTGGTGACACGGCTGAGTGCTTGATGGGAGAAGGGGTAGCGATGACGGCGACATTCCTTAGATGGAGAGATCCCGCCTTTCTTTCATATTTAATAGCTTAATTAAACTCAATAGAATTTTTCTGGATTGGTGTGAAATATTTCTCCACGTTTGATTCCCCAGCTGGAAGTATGTCTAGAAGGTCCTTCATCTATTAAACGCATTAGAAATCTGAAATTTGAAATTTAAAAAAGGCCATCAAGTAAAAAATTTCCAATTGAACATTTTTTTTCAACCGAAAGCTTAAAGGATACGGATGCAATAAAACCGTTAACACATGGATAAGAATTTGAGGGCGTAGGGTTAAGTAAGTACATATTTGGCACGAGAATAGGTCACGGAGCGGAGGTAAGAAGATTCTGATACATAAATATACCTATCAACAGTAGAAACTCGATTATCTCAGGTAATGATGGGGAGAAGTCGTTTGGAAAAGTGACAAATCAAGGGGGATTGAAGCAAACATTGAACGATGACCTTTCGTGGTGTTTTAGCCCTCTCATAGTTTAAACGATGAATAGAAACGAGCAAAAGAAATTAAAATAAAATGAAATGAAATAAATGGTAGAAGAGGAGAAAAAAAAAAAAAAAATAGAAAAACGAGCTTTTCGCGAACCCAAGTCCTCTGGGACCAGTTGGAATAGAGTGAAGACTGATGTGAACAGAAAAGCTCTCACGTCTTTACAATGTAGTTCTTACTTATTTTTTATCACCAGTGAACATGGCACTGGCAGAGGGGCATGGCGAAATAATGAAAAGGAGTAATCGAGACACGATTAATCGAGATTCCTCGTGCACTTTAATTTGTCGATCAGATAGGTTTGATTCCACATGAACGTTCCTGAAAATATGGGGGAAGGGAGATTGTTTCCAAAATAGGGAACTTTCATGCAAAAAACCAGGAGCTCGAGAGTAGGAAAATCGGAAGATTTTTCATCATCATCACCGTCCTCAAACATCAATTACGGTGAATGGTGACGGCAGCGGCGGATTTACGGGGTGGGCTTTGGTGAGGTTTAACCCCCCCCCCCTCCCACCTAACATTATGGAGTCTACTATTAAGTACGGTGACCAGAGGTCCTTATTTTGAAAAGGACGGCACTTCTTTTCAGCTCATGGTCCTGTCGTCCTTTGATTTTCTCGAAAGGACCCTAAAAGGTATCTCTTTTAAAACAGGGTACTTCCTGGGAGCCTGAAGGACCTCGTGAAGAAAAGATGGATTGTCCCGAAATAATAATAGTCCGGAATAAACCGCCAACCGTATGAAAAATCCGGGTCATTTGATCGTGTCTGGAGGCTGCTCAGGACGTTTTTTATGATCCAGGAGGTGACCCTTCTGAGAGTGCCAGCCATTTTCTGCGAGACAAGGGCCCACACCAGAGCTAGCTGCAGGCGAACACCCCCTTTGGGCCTCTCCATACACCGTTTTGGATCCTCCGGAAGCCAATTTCATGTTTCGGCTCTTTCGAACCACAATTTCGTGTTTTTGGCTCTTCCAAACCCAAATTTTGTGCTTTGGCTCCTTCATAAGTCAATTTCGCGTTTTGGCTCCTTCAAAAGCCAATTTCGTTATTCGGCTCCTACTAAAGCAAATTTCATGTTTTGGCTTCTTCAAAATTCAATTTGTGTTTTGGCTTCTTCAAAAGCCAATTTCGTGTTTCCGCTCCTCCAAATGAATTTCGTATTTCGGCTCATTCAAATGCAGTTTTTGTGTTTTGACTCCTTAAAAAGCCAATTTTGTATTTTGCCTCTTTCAAAACCCAATTTTGTGTTTTGGCAATTTTGGCAGATGTCAATTTTGGCAAATGTCAATTTTGGCAATTGTCAATTTTGGCAAATGCCAATTTTAGCAAATGTCAATTTTGGCAAATGTCAATTTTGGCAAATGTCAATTTTGGCAAATGTCAATTTTGGCAAATGTCTATTTTGACAAATGTCAATTTTGGCAAATGGCAATTTTGGTCATGTCCTGATTATAACCAGCGGTAGAATAGTGGAACTACCAATCCCCCCACAATAATATTTCTTCTTCCCCACTATAAAATTTGGGTACTTCTTTTGTATGGGAAAAATCTGGTCACCCTAACTGTAAGTGTAGATAGCCTTTAGAGAGATTTACAGTGCCGGCCTTGGACATTTGGCGCCCCGGCCCCATTCTTTCACCATTGCCCCATCAAGTCCGTTCAGAAAAAGCCGCGATTTGGTGTTTTCTCCATTTTAACCGTAAATTAGTGTTTTTCCACACTTCAGCACTTTTTCACAATTTCATGAGTGCCTGGATTTTAGCCGTGAATAAGCGATTTTCCTTCATTTTGGTCGCGAGTTAGCGATTATTCTCAATTTTTGTCGTTAATTAGTGTTTTTTTCCCAATTGGTCACTATGTTGCATTCGAAAACCGCGGCTAACAATTAGCAAATTTCCTCAAATTAACCCCCCAATTAGCAATGTTTATTGCTTTTGGCCGCTAATCATAGATTTGTCTACATTTCAGCCACGAATTAGGGGTTTCCCAAATTTTTGCCGCAAATTACTTAACGCTTTTTCTGAATTTTGCCTGTGGGTTGCTAAATTGCTAAATTTTTTCACTGTCTGGCACGAAATTATCTTTAGAAGCCGCGCATTGCCGTTTTCTCCATTCAAATCGCGAATTAACGTTTTTTCCTTGCATCAGCGCTTCTCACAGTTTTATCGGTGAATTAGCGATTGGTCTCCTTTTCAGTCGTGAGTTAGCGATTTTTCTGAATTTTGCATTAATTTGTGTTTTTCCTGATTTTAGCCACTAATTATTAGTGATTTTTCTCAATTTCATCCATGAATTAACAACTTTTCCCAATTTTGGCTGCGAATTTACGATTTTGTTTAGCTTTTAGCTTTAAATGGGCGCTTTTTATCAACTTGAGCCGCGAACTAGCCTTCAGAAGCCGAAAATCGTCGTTGTAATACTTCTAGCTGCCCAGTTCTACACTTCTGCTTTCTTTCTACACTTTATCCGCGGAAGCATTAAGATAACTTTAGCCGCGAAGTAGCTAAGTATTTTTCTTAATCTGAGAAAATAAGCTGATCCCCAGTTTTTTAGTTCCTAAAGAGGATAAATGTTACAAGACACACGTGATGCTGTTTGTTCTAGGGGCAATTGGCAAATGGCAATGGGCAAAGTTGGAGTGGGAATCCAACGGGGCTTTACGTCCAACTACGATAAGGTATCGTGGACGAGGGCGAGAGCACACACTTCACTTTTTTACTAGTGAGTTATCATTTTTACTCAAATAATCCAGCCTGCAGTGAGAATCGAACCCACTCAGAAGACGATACCTGGACATGAGAGTCGACGCTCTACCGACCTCGGCCACTCTGCTGGGATTCTTGGGGCAATCAAGCAGCAAAAAGTTGGGAAAAATCGCTAATATTCGTGGCTAAAACTGTGAAAAAACTTTGATTCTTGGTATATTGATGAAACTTCCAGACCAAAATTGAACAAAAAATCGCTGATTCGCGGTGTATACATAGATATGCCACTTTGTTGCTAAAATAAAAAAAATGCTAATTTGCTGTTCTTTGGTCAAATTGATACGTGTCCCGGGTTTTGTTTTTTGAAAGCGCGAAAAGACAGAAAAATCTAAAAAAAAAAAGCAAGAAAAAACGCTGATTCAAAGCTATAAAAGTGAGAAAAAAATCGCGGCTTTGAAAAAAAAACAAAACAAACAAAGCGCTAATTCAGGGCTAAAATTGAGAAATGGCAAATTCGCAACTGAAATTGCAAACAATTGCCCATTCACGAATACAAAAGAGAAAAGCCGCTAATTCGCAGCCAATTCACGACTTAAAATTTAGACAAATTGCTAATGGGGAACTTGCATGAATCTCAGATTGGGTAGAAAAGCATACCGGTGATTTGACCCGTGAACTGAAGGATAACAGCGGAAGTTGCAACCCGATTGGTGCGTTTTAAGATTTTTAAAAAAGGTTCAAAGTTCTTCAGAAGAGGATGGATGGTGCGAGGGGAAATGACGTAAATACTTACTTGTGAAGCATTTGAGGGAACTCTAAAATTGTTTGTTTACAAATAACATGAAAAATGTCCCCCCATTAAACTCGTCTAACTCTCTCTTCCCCGCATCATCCATTTCAATAAGTAAGTTTTTACGTAATCGAACCCCACTCAAAATTTTTAAAAATTCCCTAAAAAAGCATCCTTGACTGATTTCAAAGTTTAATGTGAGCAATAGACTTGTGGAAGAGCCCTCTTTAAGCAACACCAACTTTTGAAAAATGTGCAAGTTCCCCATTAGCAGCTAAAATTGAGACAAACGCTAATCCACGGCAAAAAACTATTGAGAAAATCGCTAGTTAAATAATCGCTAAAATTGAGAAAAATCGCTATTTCGTTCATATAATTGACAGAAAGGGCTGATTAGCTGCTGAAATTGGGACAATCCTGATTCGCGGACAAAACTGAAAAGCATCGCTAGTTAATTCGGGGCTAAAATTTAGAAAAATCGCTAATTCGTGGACGAATTGGGGGAGAAAACGCTAATTCACGGATAAAAATGAAAAAAACTGCTTAAATTGAGTAAGGTCCGTATTCATAGTCGTCACTTGAGTTGATTAATTACTTATTTCGATTCAAAACAGATGTCTCAATTATTAGAACGACCGATTTGAAGCCACTTAAGTAAATACTCAGCTTGAGTGACGTCTATGAATACGGCCCTAAAACACGGATTCGCGGCTAATAGTCTGGAAAGCACGAATCCGTGGCTTCTGAAGGCAACATCAGGGCCAAAACTAAGACAAAGCACTAATCCATAATTAAAAGTGAAAAACGCGGATGTTCAACCAGAAAACTACACATACCAATTTCGCGATGACCTGTAATTGCAAACTCACAAATATCTATTTAACACGGCGATACAATTATCCAGGCAATATCGCGATTATCTATGTCTTCGAAACTGGATATTTCACTGAAATTAAGATGTAAAATACGGAAACCAGCCTCCGCTGGAGCTGAATGTTGAAATTTTGTCGGTGGGCGTGTAGGGGGGGGGGGCATGTCAGTCTGAAACGCCGCGCTGTCCCTCGTGGCCTAGCCACCAAGGACCCTCGTGGCCTAGCACAAACAAAAAGTATTGCAAATCCCCATTTACACGTATAGTTTGCTCAAAAAATTGCAATATCCACGAAATCAGAACCTGTAACTTGCAATTTTTCAGATCTAGTAGACCTGAAATTTGCATTTCTGCAAGAATTACGGCCCGAAACACGCAATTTCGCGGATATTCAGTCAGGAAATTTGTAATTTTGCTCAATTTATGACGGGAAATTGCAAACTCAATGCGTGGCGCTGTAATTTCAGCGGCGAATAAGTGCATTATTTCAGTCTTATTCGTTATTTTATAGTTTAGACAAATGTTATAGCTTTTTTTAAACTTTCAGCAGCCTACACTTGTCCCCCCAGAAACAATGCCTTTTCAATGTTAGCGGCCTTGGGACCTACAGAGAAAGAAGCGCTTGGTCCAAGAACAACTACACGGATGTCGAGGGGCTACTGCGGGGTCATGAAAAATAGTCCAAAAGCAACGACAACGCAAAACATTCCGTTTTCGGGGCTGATGATCTGTTATAGAGGCGTTTTGGCCGGGACCGGAAAAAATGGGTCTAAAAATCCCGTTGCTGCGCTTTCTTAGGACGTCCTTTCACCCTCATTCTTGGCTATACCAAGCAGAATGGATCCCCCAAGATTGTTAGGGAAATGTTGTTTTTGAAGGAGCCGCGGGCATGCCAAATTGGGTTTTCTAATGGGCGAAAACTACGAAATCTGTATAGGTTTTCAGGCTAGCCAATCCCGCGAAATGGGCCAACCCTAAAAAATTTTGTTTTTGAAAGTGCCCAAACCCGCGAAATTCCTCTATAGTACGAACCCCTAGAAATATCGATTTCTAATGTGTAAAAGTGAAATTCGTGAAGTTCGCTTTTTTATCTGAAGAAAAAAAAAAAAAAACGAATGAAGAAAAAACACAAGCAAAAAAGTTTGCTCTGCCGGACGGAACCAGCCCAAATGGACTTTACGGCTGACCTATTTGAACATAACCTGCACGATATTATTCGATGCAATCGAAGGGAATTATTAGGTGGGGTTTTGTTTCATTCCCCTATTTTTTTAGACGGGGCCCTGCAAATGTCTGGGTCCCCGTGGGCGCACACGGTGTTGACTAGGCAGTTTATGGCGTGAAATTACAATTTTTGTGGCTGGATGCCCTATTTTGGGGATTCCGCGAGTTCCACTGCTTTTCCAGAGTCAACGTAAGACCCGGGACTCGAACCAATCGAGCGGTGCCCCAAAGGAGGAGGCTCAAGCCCGCTGAGCCCCCTCGCCTCTGAGCCCGTGCCCGTGCCTGGTTGGGAGCGACGAAAAAGGAAATTCGAATTTTCTTTCTTCATGTCAAGCGGCAATGTGAACGAGGGCTTCCAGTTTTTTCTTCAAAATACGTAAAATTGAATTATACGGATCCTCGCCAAGTATGTTGTTCATTATTTCATCACCACGGTCCTTCAACTTTTTGGCAGGACAACTTGGGTGGCATGGGGCAACATGTGCATGAAGGTTTAAGGTATGAATAAGGTAGCTTTGGGAAAAGGGGCGCCGAAAAATAGTTATACTCTTTCTAGCACGTGCAGTCCATTTTATCCTCAGGCAGATTATAATTAATTCAAAGTCAATCAACCCTAGGATCAGTTTTAATTTTAAATTATGCATTTCTTAATGACAAGAAAAATAAAGAGAATATGTGAGCTTTGGGACACCGCTCCTTTTATGTCCTCCATAGTTTTTCCCCAGAAAATCCCTTGCCATACTCACATATACCACCGCCTTCCAACCCCCTTTCGGATCAATACGTGAATACGTTATGCATTTTAACGAGGTCTCTGTCTTAGGCTTTTCTTTTTCCCCCCTCACGCCCTTCTTATGTGCGCGCGAATGACGTGGCTGGGCGATGGGAGGTTTTAGACAGTAGGTGAGGTGGCCTGGAGCAGATAAAAATCACCCTGGCAACGCCTTGGCTATCCACTAGACACCATCCAAATTCTAGAAGTAGGACAGAAAGTAGATTTTGTTAAAAATATAATGAAAATCTCCCGAGTCATCCCCCCAAGGAGTGAGTTTCCGGGGAGGGTTCTCAAAAAGATGAGTTGCGACCGGCGCCTTTTTCTCAGGTGGAATCCCCCCCCCACCATCCTCTTTCCTCTTCTCCGCATCCCGCACCCCACTTCATAGTCGCTATTCTCTTCACCCTCTAATTGCGCCCTCATTACCTTCCAAAGTTTTTATTGTTCTTGATAATTTCGGAGCGGGGCTTTAAGAAAGATGGCGACACGGGAAGAGCCCTCCGCCTGTGATTATAGATCCTCCTGGGGCAGAGCCATTAGAGTAATAATTGTCGAAAGAAAAGGTGGTAGTGGTGGTGGAGAAGGACGAGGATGGAAAATCAAGAGAGGATGAGACGGCGACTTACTATGGGCCCAGGGAATGTAAGAAACTGATAATTGAAACTTGAAAATCTCATTTAGTTCCTTTTTACTATTTATGGTTAGAAGAATGACAACGATACTCAAGGATAGAAGGACAATCTTGCGCCCACAGTTTGGCGTGATTGAACATTCCCCTCATTTTCCATAGCCCAGAAATTGAGTATTTTTAAGCCTTCTCGTAAACAGATTAATAAAATAATTTTATTAGCAATTTTCCGAAGAGAAAAATGCGCGAGTCGTAAAAAACCGGACAAGAACTGAAAAAAATGCAAAGTTTTTTTAATTTCAAAACCCTTCTGCCACAACATTACCATTGGGAACGGATTTAAACAGGGGGAAAAAAATAATAATAATAAAATGAAAAAAAAAGGCCAGAGGTTGGACGAAGGAACACGCTTGAGGATATTGGAGCTGGGTAAAGAAGAAATGCCCCGTGGTAAGGAAGGGAACGGGGGTGTAAATCTTTCATGCATGCTTAACTTTTATGACCCGTTATCTGAAACGATTTTAACTGTTATTGCTCGCCAGGGTGTGAAGTTAATGACGCTTACGCCCTTAGACAATGATATATACCTCAATGAAATTTCATAAAGGAATTTTTGAACTGTTTTATTTTTATTTAAAAAAAAAAGTTAGAGTGTGTTTCTTTTATATTTAATTTGCAAAACCCATTTGCCTCCAAAGGTGTTCCATCGTTATTAAATGAATTCTTCCCAGCCTATTTACGATCGATTTATTTCCCAATCCTCTTCATGTCCCTTCCTCCTCTTATTTCCTATTTGAAACTCCTTTAAAAGTAAAGCCTTCCCGAATGGATTAAAAGCTTCGTGCTCGCAGCATGTTAACAGTGCGGCAAAGCAGGCGGCGGAGGTCCTGAGATTTCGCCTTTTAATGCAACGCGCGCGGTTAAGGAATTATTGAAGGTTGTGCGGGCGAGGAGATGCGGTGGAGACGATGAAATGAGGGGGTTGAAACTTTGGAATGGGTGGGAGGGGTATGGTTACTTATCTGCAGCACTTACTTGTCCAAAGCCGACAAAGGTGCTATAGTTGCTTTACCTGGCCCTCTTCTGGCTAATTGAGGCCGGTCATTATTGGGCGCCAACAGTCCTCTTCTAGAAAAAAAAAAAAAAAACTAAAGAGGAGTGAGAGAGAAAGAGTAAGTATAACGTTGTATTTTGAAACCACCTTCTTCGGTTCTCGTTCTTGGGAGGGGGGAGTCTAAAAAAAGCGCTTCCTATCTTAATTTATACCGGAAAGACGTTTTGTTTTCACGCCAAGACGATTGTTAATGATGTTACAGCGGAAGAGAGGAAGGGGAACTGACTAAAAAATAAACCAACCCAAAAAGCCCTTCTCCTCCCTTGCATCCAGGCCCAGCATCGTATTTACCCCCCTCTTCCACAATAAGCGAGACCACTAATCCAACATTAAAGTGCCCCCTGAAGAACGTGCTTTAGCTTCCAAAACGTTTCGTTCATTTCCCTCACCCACCCTTCGCCACAATTTTTTTTTCTATTTTTTCGCACATCACACACGCACAGCGCACAAATTAAGAACGTGCGAAGCTTCTTCTCCTTTCTATATACAGTTTTACAGCATCCACTCGTGCCGCCGTTTCTGAATGGTGGGAGGGGGATGTTGGGTGAAATAAGGCGTAGGAATTGTAGTATGAGCAAAGCATGAGATTGGGAAGGGTGACCAGATAATATGAGAACAAGGGAAAGAAGAAGACAAAGAAATGAAAAATACGTCTTTATTACTCGCCTTGTAGTATTTCTCTCCACGACATGTGCAGTGCATTACTCGGAGAAGAAGAAAAGTGCGTAAGAAAGATGTCAAGTGAGGAGGAAAAGGTCTTGAATCTGATTGTTTGAATTCAGTGAAGTGAAAAGGGATGATTTGGCCAAGGGCAGGAAGCGATTGGGTCTCAAGTGAGTCTGTCCGTTTTGTGGCCTAATCTATTGCAGCCGTTGAATTTTTGGGGCTCACTCGACATTTGCGGTCCAAATTTACCTATGAGCCGATGAAAATGAAAATAACATGATCCAACGCAGTCAAGCAACCTGCAGGGCTCTCGTTGCCCCCAAACACATTCCAAATTTGCCCAAAATCATTCATGAAAATACTTCCCAAACGCCATCAGGGGTGGAGGATCACCTTCACACTTTTTAGGGTCATTTTCACGTAGTTATCAGTATGAGCCTGACGCATGGTTGAGTCCCTCGTATGATGCTCAAGCGAGAAATACTGCCGATTACAGCCCAAAACGCAACAGAGTGGCCGTCAGCATCCCTTAAAGTCCCTAAAATAAGTGTTCCGCGTGGACAGTGGCGAGCCCATGGGGAGGGCTTTGAGGGTCATAACCTCTCTCTCAGACCTACATCATCCACACATTTCACAATTTTTCTCCCTTTGAAACTTGAAAGAGCAATTCCGCGGGTCTGATTCCTTTCACAAAAACAAATTTCGCAGGGTTGTCCTTGTCCCATTAAAGAAGCAATTTCGCGACGCTGGCTCATTAAAAACCGATGTCGCGGCGCTATGGCACACGATAAAAATAAATTTCTTATGGCTTTCGCTGCCTCAAAATCAAATTTCACCCTGTTGACCCACTCAACAAGCCATTTCACGATGATAGATAATTTCAACGAGCAATTTCCGGGGTCGGGCAGTTTTCAAAAACAAAATCTCTCAGGATTGGCCCTATTAAAAACCATTACGCGATGCTCTCTCAGCCCAAAAAAGCAATTCCACGGGTTTCGCTGCATTAAAAACC
This sequence comes from Corythucha ciliata, assembly GCA_038030265.1. Taxonomy (NCBI): domain Eukaryota; kingdom Metazoa; phylum Arthropoda; class Insecta; order Hemiptera; family Tingidae; genus Corythucha; species Corythucha ciliata. Next base: position 32,254,457 of record CM075937.1, on the reverse strand, counting down.
AAATACCGTGCTGCTGACCCATTGAAAAAGCAATTTTGTGGAGTCGGTTCTTTCAAACATAAGTCCGGCTCTGTGAAAAAAACAAATTGTACCTGAAAAAAACAATTTCCCGGAATTTGGTATATTTAAAACCCAGTTTCGCAGGACAGGATCACCCTAATAAAGAAACACTATACATAGATACATATAATTTCCGGCTGTTGACCAATTCAAAAAGCAACTTCGCGGCGTTGTTCCACTCAAAATAAAAAAATTTTGCGGTTTTGGGCCACTCGGAAAAACAAATTGCGCGGAGCGTTGGCTCATTCAATCCCATTTCATGGGGCTGGCTTCGTGAAAAAAAAATGCTGGTTTTTCTCATTAGAAACCAAATTTCAAGCTGTTCACTCATTCAGAAGACAATTTCGGCTAGTTGGCTAATTAACATCAAATTTCGCGATCCAAAACCAAATATCGCGTGTTTTGATCTCCCAAAAAAGATATTTCGCGGGTTTCGCTGCAGCAAAAGAAAAATTTCGCGCTTTTGACTTATTCAAAAAGCAATTTTGTGGGGCGTGTTGAGTCTCCTTATAGCTAAGAAGGAACGATCAGCACCAGCTGAAGAAACGGGCAAAGACAATGGGCTTGAGAATGATTAATTTAGGAGGGGGGTAATTCGAAAAACTAGGGGGGGGGATAACCCCCTTGTAAATCCGCCAATGCACATTAGTCAGCTTAGTCGTTTTTAAGACGTGATTAGTCCTGATGGATCCACGTCTGCAACAACTGAAACTACCCGGAGTTAAAAATTACTTCCATGTTCCTGACTACACATTCTTGGTGTACAATCTGATGTACAAAAGTGGTTTTCAGCATGCCGTCGGTCTATCGCTTTTTTTCGATAAATTGCATGAAAATGAAAACCTGGCTATTTGTTGGTATGAGAAACACAAATTTTAGGGTGGGTCACACATCCGTCCTCTCCCCGCCCCGACGACTTCCACCAAAGGAAACAGCAAATTTTGACAGACAACTGACATTTTTCCCCGATAATGAGATTACTGAGTCACCTTTCCTTTATAACCGGAATATTTCGTGTAAAACTGGTGTTTCCTAACTATACTGAAACTGCCCATTTTAGGCCCGGGTCGACCACATGGGTTTAAAGTTTCGCTTAACACTAAGCTGAGCTTTACAGCTTAAACCCCAATCAGGGGTTCCTTGTAACTGTCATTTGAACTGCTTCCTGTGATAATGACTGGAGTTCCGTAAAACCAGCCTAGTGTTCCTTTATAACCTGAACATTACCTTCCCCAACGCCAGAAAGCTGATCAAAGGTTATAAACAATACTCTTCAAGTGATCCTTGTAACACCACTTGGCTATCCCAAAGGATAGTGAGAGTGTTCCCCCAGTCGCGACGTCAGGGGAACAGCTACAAGAGAACACTGAGATACAGAACACCAAAACATGACGTCACAACGTCATTCAACGTCCGTGTTCCTAGGATCAGTCAAATTCTTACATAACAAGCCCCCAAAGATTTTTTATTTTGTAAAATTTGTTTAAATTAAGTATTTTGAATACAAAATCTTTTAAACCCTTAGCAACACTCAATCGGACATTGTTGATCTAACTCTTAATCGATTAACTCAAATTTTCGTCGTAGTAACCGTAAAAATAACTTTTCCAAGTAGGTACACATAATTGTAGATTTTATACCACCAGAAACCAACCCAGTGGGTGAAAATATTTGAAGTTGGGCACTTGCCACTCCCCCGGGTTCCTTGGTGTTGGTGCATGATGAGTGCCTTTACGTATTCCTTAGCCACATCAGCGACCAAAATCGGTTGCGCGTATCGAGAACATGCCAAAGCTCGGTTGTTTTTTTCACCCCCCCCCCCATTTTTCATTTGTAGTCATGTTAATAGTTTTATCTTCCTACTCTTTTGGTTTTTAAAGGCAAAATATTCCATTTTTTTCCTCTAAGGGCTGGGTTGACCGGTGCCACTGAAAAGCGCCAATCTGTTTCTTTCAGGGCCGGAATGCACATTGAAAGCGCCAAAAAAGTCGGCAAGGTAAGGTGTATGAATAGCGCAAAGAGCTGTTGGTACAGGTGTATTAGAAGCGCCATTACGATCGAGGCAATCAGAGGCAAAGGAGAATCGAGTGATTGAACAGTGGACTTGTAAATACAATCAGAGGCAAAGGAGAATCGAGTGATTGAACAGTGGACTTGTAAATACATTATTTGCTTACGTTGGATTTGCTTTGCGTTTGTTGGATTTGTTTAGTCTTGTTTGGTCGCGTTTGTCAGTAGGCCTTGCAGTTCAGTGCCGTCACAATGAACTCCACCGCGTTTCGTGTCGGGTCCACTAATAAAGGTGTGCCGTGTATCATTTTGAACAATTTCGTGTTTCGTAAATATCGTGAAACGGTTGACGGCAGGGTGTGCTGGCGATGTACGAAGAGACTATGTTCCAGTAAAATTATTACGAACAGCGCGCATTCGCAGATATTACAGCATGATGGCGATCATAATCACGACAGAAATACCGATACCTATGATGAGCGGCATATTGTGAGGAACTCATGCAAAGCGCGCGCTGCCGGTGAGGTGCACAGGAGACCGTCCCAAGTTATTCGCCAGCAGTTGAGCTCAATTGGAAATACTTCTTTACAGGCAAGGGACCTTGTTTACATACGCAACAGTTTGTACTGGCAAAAAAGAAAAATGTTCCCCGCCCATCCGAAAAACCGCCAAGAAGCATTACAACAGGCTCAGTCGCTGGACATATACACTGGCGTTGAAGAGAAATTTGTCCATGTAAACGAGGAACATGAAGTTATAGTGCTGACTACTGCTACTAATTTGAAGTTTTTATGTGAGGGGAACATCGTTCTCGGGGACGGCACGTTTTATGTGGCACCGAAGTTTTTTGTGCAATTATATACTTTGCACTTGTTCACGAATGGGACTTATTATCAACTTGAGGTAATTGATTGTCTAGCCAAATTTCAATCCGAGACTTACGTGAAAATGAATTCGGCTGAACCAACACGTAAACGTAAGCGTCAAGTTCGCAAGGATTGTGCCATCTTACGTTTGCACGCGAAATACGTTTCAGGCGAACTAAGCGCTTTGGAGTACATCACGAAAGTGGGCATACGAAAACAAGTTGTCCTTTAAACTCGCACGACCGACGACTTTGACTATGAATTTTATTCAATTCGTTTTATTCAATTCCTTCGTTGTGTCAATAAATTTATGACCAAATCAGTGCAATTGCGTTTCTCTTTTCTACCTGTCTTTGTGGCGCTTTTCGAGTATTTTTCTTGGCGTTTTTCGAGTACATTACTTTGCGCTTTTCATAACTTCTCACGTCAACCTGTTGGCGCTTTTCATCCATCATTAAAACAGGATTGGCGCTTTTCGTTAGTAGCCGGGTTGACAATGTCCTTTAGCGTTGCTGTATAAGCGGTTAGCTGCACCGAGGGTGCGCGTCTCCGTCGAAACGGAGGCTGGGCCGCACCCTCGTTGCAGTTTTCGCGATTGTTAGGTGGGTCCTGCCCTTAGCTGTTCATTATTTCTATACGCTGGGTCGAAACAGAGACTGGACCGCACCTTATTGGTGCAGCTATGTAAAGGATTAAACCATTCTGTGTACATAACACTAAATTGTTATTGGCGTGTAAGCTCTTAAAATCAGCTAAGAGCTAAACGGAACTTTAAACCTAAGTGGTCGACCCGAGCCTAAATGGATCTAGTCCCATTCTGCACGGGATGTCGACGTGAATAAACTGACATTTTTACGACCGAAAATTTACAATTTCTATTTATTTGGGGATAGCCAGTGACGAGGATCAAACAGGTCGTATTAAGATGAGTTTAATATTTTGTGTGTGTGTGGGGGGGGGGGGAGACCAGTTGAGAGGTGACTTTTTTGGCAGAATTTAACGGTGCGATTTCCTGGTAAACATATATGACCCTTTTTTGTCAGACTGTTTGTAGATGCTCTGGGGATGTTTGACGTTTCCTCAATTAAGTCCATTCCCTTTTAAATATAGCAATGTCTAATTCTTAAGGGGGAACTGCAGCGATGATTCCTCGACCCCCGTCCACTTATGCAGTAGTATTCCATTTTTCAGATAAGTCGAAGGAAGAGCTTGAAATTACAAGGTAAAAGTTCACAGCGAATTTAAAGTAACTTCTGGGATGAAATTTGAAAAAAGGAATACTACTGCATACGCGGAATTTCCTGAAGATTAAAACGAGTCCTTAAAACACTAGGATTGGTGCAGAAATAAGGCGAGAAAGTGTACGCCTAGTAGGTGATGAGGGGTTTGGAGGGTGATCGAGGAATCACCCGTCTAACTCCCCCCTGTATTTAGAAACCAACCTTAATCTTTACGTCTCCTTTAAGCGCTTCAAAATAGATGACACATTTTTAGAAACCATCACATTTTTCAACTATTTGATTTAAGGCTTCTTAAAAATGGATTTCTGAGTACGGCCTAGAGAATTTCAGAGTATTCAATAGATGAAACAGTTATAAACGTGTCACAAACTTTTCTCGGTAGACAACTCAGTTAAAAGTCAATTTAAGATAAGCCTGAAGAGGGGAGCAGCTTTTGGTTACCTGTGGCTAATGACCACTGTTACCTTCCAGACTTCGGTTAAAATATGAGTGTAGTGCACATTTTGGATAAGGGGCTCCTCCTTAGTCAGGCCATAGGCCAATTGTTGCTGCAAAAACCACTGGCCACGGAAAAAAACAAGGTTAAAACAGAGGAAACGTACATTTGTAGAAAACAAAGGTAAAGGACCGAAAAGATTTACAAACGGGCAATCGAATCGGGAGCAAACAACGAGTCGCAGCACACTTTAGTATTGTTTGTAAAGAAAAACCCCGCGAGAACACAAGTTCTGCATGTTCACTATGTCAAATGCGTTCCCCGGTCCAATGCATGTAGCTTAAATTATAAAATTTTGTTTTTGTGTGATTCCGAAGCGGCCGTCCTCCTATCAAACAACTAACCCGATGGCCGTGAAAAATAGCCTCCGTGAAAAATATTGGGTAGGCACTAGAGACCATCAAAAAACTTGCAAATGGACCAAATATACGGACACTTTATGACACCCGGTTGGTTCACTCACTGGCTGATGACACCCGGTTCACCCCGTCACTTCCGCTCTCTCTTGGATAGCTGTAGAAGAATGGGTTTCAAATGAGCCAAACCAAAGAAATTGGATTCTAAAAAGGCCAGATCTGTGAAATTTAAGGTTTTTTAATGTGTAAAATCAACGATTTAGTTATTTTAATGAGGCAACCCAGCAAAATTGAACATTATTTGACTAGGCCAACCCTGATGGGGTCGAAAGCAGAAAATTGTGTTCGACATAGCATTGTTGGGTGCTGGGGCGTAGGTACGGGGGATATGGGGGATTTTCTTCATTTTTCCTTCCCCACTAAAATGTATCAGTGTGTGAGTGCGTTTATTTGTGAAGTGTTTCAAAAGAGTCAACGCTCAAGTGCATTTCCTGTCCACTCTCTTATCGTCAGACTATTAGGGAGGATCTAATTTGCGGAAAACCCGTAATGCTTGCGGAATCGACATGATGCAATGACAAAAAATGATCCGAGGACGCTGAAAATGCACACAGTTACTACTCGCACTTATCTGAAGAATATTTGCTGACAGTTATCTCGAGTTATCGAAAAGTACTAGTACTTCTCCCCGAGGAGTCATTTGTGGAAAAGATATGTAAAAAAATTGGAGGACGCTCAAACCACACATAGTTACCGCTGACGCCGTTCGACAGAATATTTGCTGAAGGAGGAAATGTTCAAAGAATTCCAACTCAGTATTAGAGGCTAGAAGCAACTTATACACAAATGTCCAAAAATGAGCGTTTCTCTTTACAGTTAGGCAGATTTTCTCAACTCCAAGCGGCCCGGCGAAGTCCGCGTGAACCGAGCCGCTCTCTTGGACTTCAGGCGTGTGTATTGCGTGATCATAATGTGCGGGAAAATTGGTTCAGCTTCTGTAAGTGGGCGAAAGTGGCCTGCACCACTGTAGCTGTGTCAATATCTTCAACGACTAATTTTTATTATTAAGTGAATGTTGAAGTAAACCTTAGGTACCTAATTAAATGGTTTTTTTTATAGTAAAACATTCATTTTATTGCACTTTTGCCGACTAGTTTCGGCGTATGCGCCCCATTATCGAGGCATCCCGGCAGAAACAAGTCTCTCTGTCTCATATATGTCAACACAAGATTCCCAAAAATCCTGAGGACGGACGCACATGGAAACTTGTTTCTCAACATCGAGAAGAGTTGAGAAAAAAGTTTCCATGTGCATCCGTCCTCAGGATTTTTGAGAATTTTGTGTTGACATGTGACAGAGAGATTTGTCCCTGCCAGGAATCAAGGATGCCTTGATAATGGGGTACACACCCCGAAACTAGCCGGCAAAAGTGCAATAAAATGAATGTTTTTACTTTTAAAAAATCATTTAATTATCTTCATCGCCTCTTCTGATTGAAAATACGCTGGATTCTCGAGGTCTGGGTGTAGAGAAACCCCATGATGCGCGGATTCGTCCATTTCTAAATTTTGGTCATTTCCTCCAAAATCGCCCCTTATCTGAGTGATTTCACGTGTCATGTGGAGAATTCTCTTTTTGACCAATGTGTCTGGCCGATTTCCTTCAACTTCACTGTATGGCCACCAGCGTCTTAAATTAATTAAAAGTGAGCGTTTTGCATTATAATATCGATTTTGTCGATCTGCATCCGGGAGGACTTCGTGAGTCTATAGGACAAGCCTCTACTCATTCCAAAACGGGAGAGAATTCATCGAAAAGAAAATTCTCGAATGTCTGGATGAATTGGGGATTAATAGTAATCTTGTTCTCGGACAAGTCTACGCTATCGTAGACTCGCGGACCAGCAAGAGATGTCCAGTAGATTCAAGGGAGTACCCTGTGCAGGCTGGATGGAATGATGGCATACGCCCCCGGTTCAGTGTCCCAGATCCCCGCGATATTATTTTTATAATAATGCAACTCCGTGAAATTTCTTTTTGGAAGACAACGGGCCGGCTAAATCCCACGATGGTAGTTTTTCAATGGTCCGTATCTACGAAATTTTGTTTTTTATAAGCACCAGAGTCGGGGATTTCGAAAAACACTGATTTACTAGCGTAGCCCTCAAAATTCTTTGTTGTGAGCAAACTCCCTGAAATCGTTAAGTACGTATTTTGAACTTTAGTGGGTAAATACTTCTCCGAAATAACCCGTGGAGTTGATTTTTTAGCGAATAAAAAACTCCAAAATTGATATTTTAGAGAGCAAATTTGCCTTGACAGAAAATCCAGTGAAATTGATTTTTCAGTGCGGAATCCCTTTACGCATTCCTGGCGAGCGAAATTGCTTTTCTACAGCAGGCAAAACCCACGAAATTTGCCCTTTCTTAGAGACTGAAACACGTAAAATTGCTGCGTCAGTGAGCAAAACCAGCGAAATTTAACAGGGTAAACCACCCTGTTACCATCCCTCACACTTTCAACCCTGGTGTGTCAGAAACTCATCTTTCTAGAAAAAGATTCCCGATGCTGAACTGCCACGACACCAATAATCCTACAAGTAACAATGATTGAATATGACGCAACTGTGGAACAGCAACTGTCTCCACAACAACAACCGCAACAAAAGAAAACAACAAACAACCGCAAGAAAAAAAAAAAAAAAAACAACAATAAACAACAACAACAACAACAACAGTGAAAAGTGCCAGACCAGCGAAATTGTTCTTTAAAATATGCTCAGACCCAGAAATGTGGCACAGGAGTTGGTTGGATTAAAGAAAACGTCTCGTTCACAGTGTTTATTTTTCCGAACCGGTTTTCAACTATTAATAGTCTAGGTGTCATTAATGACAACCACTGTGTGGAAATACATATATTTTACTAACGACAAGGGCTTCCCTTTAAAGAACCATCCCTGAAGATGACTATGAATAGTTGAAAACCGGTTCGGAAAAATAAACACTGTGAACGAGACGTTTTCTTTAATCCAACCAACTCCTGTGTCTTGGACGTTCACGTCATCGCTTCTCGAGGTGGTATTCCAGAAATGTGGGTGTCGAAATCCGTTAAGATGGCTCTTTTAGTGAGCCAACCCCGCGAACTTGGTTTCCGCCACGCCACATCCCCGCAAGCGCAAGCAAGCAGCGTAGCAAGGGCAAGTGATGCCCGGTGCGGGTCTCTTTTTGTGCCCCCCCCCCCCTGACGATTAAACTCGGGTTAAACTCTTGACCATAAATACCCCTAACGTGCATTCGTCTTTTAAAACCAAAACAAAAAATTTCGCGTTTTCTGTCAATAGCATAATTATACCGACAGTTCCAGGCATTCCAACCTCGATAGATCATATCCACTCGCTATTCCCAAACATGAACAAAAGAGGATCACCAAGTACACAGCGATGCGAGCATAAATCAGCGCGAAACTATGAGTGAAACCCCTTCCTTCTCAGTTCAGATGGGGTGCTTAGCTGCTTACTGCTTGGGAAGGCGCAAGGCGTGCCGTAATGTTGCGGCCGTCGGCCGATGTCTTCGCTAACAACGTTAGCTTACAAATTCACGTTCTTGTTTCCTATTCCTAGGTAGCGGTGATCGCATAACATAACAGCGGGTTTGATGCCCCCAGGGTAGTGATGCCCGGTGCGGACCGCACACGCCGCTTGCTACGCCTGTGGAGCCAAGTCATCGAATTTGTTAAAAAAGAGTGAAACTCGCGAAATCGATCCTTGAATTAGCCAAAATCTGGGTTTCTATTGTGTCAAATCCGCGAAATGTGGAATTCGAAAGAACCCATCCCACGGAATAACTTATTTGAGGACCGAAACTCGTGAAATTACTGTTTTGTATGAGTCAACTCCACGAAAATGACTTTTTAGGTAGACAATTTTGAGAAACTGGCGTTTTGAGTGAGGAAAACCCGCGAATTAGGTTCTATGAAAGCCAAGAATTTGGGATTTGAAAGTGTTAAACTCGCGAAATTGATCTACATGAGGGCCAAACCCTGAAATTGTGATGGAGTTGTGAAAGGACTCAACTTGGAAGAATGGCAATATTATTTCTAGTATAATGCGGCGATTGTTTAGTGAGCGACTCCCTGGTTGATACTATTCGCTGCTTTTGTAGGAGAAAGGAATATAGAAGCACGAAAATTCTGTCAGTTCGAAACCTGCCTTCCTATATCAACCAGCCGGCGATTTTTTGTTCAAATGGAGTTTTTAGTGTTTTCGAAAGTTTATTATTCCAAATGCAGTTTGATTGTTCATAAACTCAAGTCGGTATATGTACAACTCTGGCTGATAAACTTGGTGCTGATAAACTTGTCTCTCAGAAAATAAACCACACTTTTACTCCGGTGTGATTTTACCTGCGAGTTTTTTTTAGGCGTGCGTTGTACGCCTCGTTGCTCGTTTACTGAAAAAACGCAAGCAGGTAAAATCCACTTGTCCACGCTATTTTTCGTTCGACACCAGACGACTTTAGCAGAGAGTTGCGAACTCATCCGTTGGGACAGTGAGAAAAAAGTGAAGGACGAATTCCTCCGTCACCGCGAACACCTTTCATGGTGACGTCGACAACTCGCATCTCACTCACTGATAAATGCAAAGGCTATAACCTGCAGTGAAACAGCCTGATAACCTCAGCTTCGCTTACATTAAAAAAAGTGACTGAAATGCAACTTTAGACAGGTGTTTTCTCCCAAAACAGTGGCCACATTTTAGCCACAGTAGCGCGAAAATTCTATTATAGTGAGGCAGGCCCGCGAAAATGTCATTTTGGCGAGAAAAATCCATTTTAGAGTGCGACATACGAGCAATTGGTTTCTTAGTGAGCCAAGCCCTGCCCCATATTGACGGACGGCCGTACTCAACTACGGTACAAGGTATCCGCATGCAGTATGTTAATCTGACGCGCTTGAGTAAATCCCGAAATCCCCTCTTGGGCTCCCCTACTACTACGCCCGTGGTTTTCGGATAAAAATGAAAAAAGGCGTGGCCTGAGAAGAGGCTGAGTTTTATATCAATATTATTTGCTCAAATAGTAGAAAAATTGACTTAAATACCAACACTTTACCTGAACATGGCAGTACTTTTTACCGAAACGAGTAACTTTTGAAAACTAATTTGAAACCATGTGAAGGTGAGGGGGGCACGAACTTTATTAAAGACGGCCCTGGAAATAACGCATTAATTTGGGTGAATTAAATGAATTTATCGAAATACTGTCCCCACACCCTCCAAAAACTTGTCCCTACCTTCAACCCCGAGCAAACACCAAGTTACGTTCCTAAACATGAGAATGGAAAAGAAGAGAGAAAATCATGAGTTTCACGCCCGAAAAACGTCTTCCTCAACGCGGCTGCAGAGGTTCGTTATACATGTAGTCGAAATGAATTCGAGGCTGGTTTTTCCGGTTTCACGGGCAATATAGAGGGCTTCGGGGGATTGATGTACGACACATAATTTGCTTTCTTTATTTATTTCAATTTAAAGAACATGGTTTCGAATTTGTACCTATATGCTGGAGTTTTGGTGGGCATTTGTAGCCACAATATTTGTGTGGACAAGAAAGTGCTTACTGGCCGGTGTGCGTTAGGACTTGTTTAACAAGATTGGCCTTTTGGGTGGCCTTGTATTCACAGTGTGGACAATTGAATGGTTTCTTTCCGGTGTGCGTTCGAATATGAACAACAAGGTTAGATTTAATGGCGGTCATAGGCTCACAGTGTGTGCATTTGAAGGGTTTCTCTCCGGTGTACGTTCGAATATGCCTAACAAGGTCAGTTTCAGGGGCGGTTTTGTGCTCACAGAGTGGGCAATTGAACCGTTTCTCACCGGTGTGCGTTTGAAGATGATCAACAAGGCTGACCTTTTGGGTGGCCTTGTAGTCACAGTGTTGACAATTGAAGGGTTGAGTTGTGCTTTCGGGCGGTCTTGTACTCACAGTTTGGGCAACTGAATCGTTTCTCGGCGGCGGCGTGTGTTTGAGGATGTTCATTAAGTTCCCCCGTAGCACAGAACGTTTATCCAACGAAACTAACGTCAGCAAAACGAACGAGGCGAACGTTTTTTTACGAACGAAAATAGAACGGTTATTTTTACGTTACATAATAACTTTAGGGCAACGTTGAAACGATTTGTATCGGGGTCGGGAGCGGTCTTGAAATTGCAGCACTGTCGTGTCTGTTGTCGTCAGAACCCGCCCCCTTCCGGTCGTTCGATGAACGTTAGGTTAACGTTGTAATCCAAACCTAACATGGTTTGCCAAGAGCGAACTTTGGACGTAATTCTAACGTTCGTTTCTACGTGAAAACGAACGTTCAGCGAACGCTTTAACGTTAAGGTTAAACGTTTGGTGAATCTTTAAGGAACGTTTTCTGCGAACCTTCGAGAACGTTAGGTTAACGTTTAATCCAAACCTATCATGGTTTGCCAAGTGCGAACTTTGGACGTAATTCGAGCGTTCGTTTCACCGTGAAACCGAACGTTCAGCGAACGATTTAACGTTAAGGTTAAACGTTTGGAAATCGTTCAAGGAACGTTTTTGTGCTACTGGGGTTCACCCTCTCTGTCGCATTTAAACTGACAGTTTGGGCAATCGAAGGGCTTCCTACGTTTGTGCGTTCGAAGAATATGATGATAAAGTTCGATTCTAAATGAGTACTCGCACCCACAGTATTGACGTGTAAACTTATTCATTATGGGTTTGAGATACCAACGTCAGAGTAAAAAGTCGTGAGGGAACCGCTCAAGCAGGTCACAGGAGACTGAATTGATCATTTACCGGTAGAACATTACTCTAAAGTGAGAGCGAAGTGTTTACGGGAATAATCTAACGAAAAATAAAAAAAATATTTACGTTGTTTTAAAATGAGAGCAAATGCCCTAAGGAATAGTGAATGCCGGCTGTCGGGTCATTCTTTCCTTATCGTCGAGAACGGAAATATTTTGTTTTTGTAAACAGAGTCGAGTGAGGGAGTTAAAAGGGAGATTTTGAATTCTATAGGTTACCCGGTAAACATTATATTTCAATGAAAAATCTAACTGGCTAAAATTGAAGTCTATGCTCTACTTAATGTATGCCCCAGTTTATGAAGCGTTCGAATCAATTAGTTATATTTGACGATGTTTCTACAATTCAAATTGAACAGTATAGTAAGTAGCGGGTAGGGGACAATAGGTTTTTGATATAAAAAAAAACATCATGTCAAATTTTCTCGGTTTCGGAATTTTGACGGGAAATGGACGCTGGACGAGTTTCATGGTCGAATAATTATTTTCTGGACTGAATTTCATAGTTTTGAGATCATTCGGTATGTGCGCCGGCTTGTCGACCTCAACAAAAAAAAAAAGCCCTGAAATTTGCAATTTAGCTGAAGTATCAGTGAATTAACGCATTTTTTCAATTTTAGCCGCGTATTTACCCCACGAACAATGCCTCAGTGAGTCCTCAGTTTTTCTGTTGTTCTTCATTTTGGCCGTAAATTGATACAAAACATTAATTCAAGACTAAAATTGGGGAAAACGCGCCTGAATTTGAGAAAACCCCCTAATTCACGGCTAAAAATAAGTTAATTCGGTGTCAAAATAGCGAATAAGCGATTATCCACTGAAAAAATTCCAGGTCACTGGAGACAACATCGTGGCTGAAATACAGAAAAAGCGATCACTCTCTGCTTATTAATTGGGAGGAACCTCCAACCTCCGAGAGGGGGCCCCCAAAGCTTAAAGATGAAAAATTTGTGATTTTTATGTTTTGAAGCGTTGATTCGCGGCTAATGTATTGAGAAAAAACACTCATTTGCCACTAAAATTAAGAAAGATGTTTCAGGCAACCTTAAACGGGCAAATTATCGCTACTAAAATAGAGAAAAAAGACCTAAACCCAAGTTTCTTTAGGCCCTTAATAGAGGCTAAAATTGAGAAGGCGCGCAAAAGTGCTGATCTTAGGAACAAGTACGTGGCTAATTAGCGATAAAATTAGCGCTTTTTTTTGGAAAAAGCGCTAATATTCGCGGCTAAAATAGTGGAAAAGCCCTAACTCGTAGAAAAAAAAGAATAACATCGCTAATTCTAGATAGAAGCGTTTCTCGGTGGTTCAACACAACCACTTCGAAACGCCACCAAGTGTTCAGCTGTGGCGCCACTCAGTGGTGCTTCAAAGTGGCCCCGTGTGCGGAGGCCCTTACTGACCGGAATTTTTGACATCATGGTACACAAAATCACGAAAGTGGGTTTTCGAATTAGGCCACCCTACGAAATTTGGGTTTTTAACACCAAAACCAAGAAATTTGGGGTTCAGCACACAAAAAAATGTGAAATTGGTGTTTTAGTGAGCGAAATCCGAGAAATTGGTTCATTTCTGAGCCAGGACCTAAGAATAGTTTGACGAAAAAAAAATTTAGTGAACGTGTTGGATTTTAACTTTTTGATGGTATCTGGGGGTGGGCAGCTGCCCCCTAAATCTGTGCTTTCGAGTCTAGGGGAGGGCAACTACCCACCCGGACGAAGTTGTTGGGTCAAGTAAACTGGCTGAAAAGCTTGCAAAAAGCGCTAGTATTTGATAATTCGAGCCCTAAAAAATTGGTAAATCACAGTGCTCGGGGGGGGGGGGGGAGCTTTTACGGCTAACACTCTAATGTGCCGTATATGTATACATTTATGGCTGAAAGAGAACAAAATCACTAAGGCCCGATTTCACCAACTTCTTAAACCTCGATCAACAACTAATCACGATTACACTGTAAACACTTACATCAGAATTCATATGGGTCACTATTAGCAACTAATAGTGAGAGGAAAAGGAGAACGAAGTGGGCGTTTCGGCCTTTTGACTTCAATCGCCCCACTACCGCATTCTCGCCTGGTATTAAGAACGCCGTGGCCGGTCTGGATAAGCGGATGCCCTTCTCGATCTGCTGACTCGGTGAACCGGGTTGGGGAGGACGTCAGACTCGTGAGGAGTGCGAGTTCTTTGGCTATAGAAACGAAACGTTTAGCCTTGTAGGCTGATGGTAGTGATGGTCTTGCGACTGAAGCATCTCCCCAGCATCTTCAAGTTAATACGTTCAGCTATACTCTCAGTTTCTCCAAATATCAAATACCAACTGCCCTCCCCCGCCCTCTAAGGCGATGCCTGTCCATATAGCCTTAAAAAAAAATAACGGCGCAACGGCGGAGGGATTTAAGAAGATCTCATTAACTTTCTCAGGCCCATAGCAGGGATTTTTGTGTCAAGAAGAAGGTAAGATACCAGGTATTTTGCCCTCTTCATACGACTTTTCCTTGTTACCTTCTTTAGTTCTTTTACGTACCCTTCTTTCACGACAGTCTAGCTTCGAGGGACACCATTTTTTAGAAAAATGGTTTGTGGTCCCCGAAGAACGGGAGCAGGGTCAGCGGGCTGTAAATGAACCGTTGATTCTTCGCAGCATGACAGTTAAAATATATGTTGCTGAATAATTTCAGACCGGATGGTGCTCTGCATGAGCTTGTAAGACCAACCGTCGACTACAGTTTGGCTTTTAGCCAGAAAAGGGCTGTCAATGAGCGTGAATTACTTTTCTTTGTAAAGGGATCCCTTCCTTCGTTCTCCCTGTAAATTAAAACCACCCTGACCTTACCAACAATCTCTTTTCAACCATTTCACCTTATTTCCCGACCCTCATTTTCAACCCACCCCTTCCGCCCGAAACGGAACGGAACTCTTGTACCCTCATGCACTCTCCTGAAAAATGGTCCGATTAGTACAATTATGTTTAATTTGAGTTCTCTCCCCCGCCTTGATCTATAACAAATCAGAGCTGTACAACAAAACAGACTCTCCCACGAAAATTTTATACTCCCCAAGACGAGAAAGAAGGCTCAATCGACGAAGAAAAATCATAATAAAACACCCTCCTCCGCACCAATTCCCCGCAGTTTTTGTGGCCATGTTATCCCTATAATTGCTCCGTAACAGTCGTTTTTTTAAAACTGTAATTGAATCAAACCCTGAGGCCTTTTATCTTTTTCAAAGCTTTCAGAAATGGTAACTTATTCATTAGGTAATTTTCTGACGAATTCTGACTTTAGGGTTTGTTAGTAGACGAAGAGAGACCCCCTCGGGCGGAAATACTCGAAGGCGTGTTTATAAAACGGGGTCGAATAGATATTTAGAACGTTTTAACATCAATCAATTTTTCTACGTGCCGCATTAGGGATGACAAGGGAGCAACGATGGAGGAGGATTGTTGGTGAAGGGGTAAAGGGGGAAGAACACTTTTATTTCAAATTAGTGGTGGGTGGATTTTGAAGGGAGACAAACCGCGGTGTGGAGCATGTAAATTATTACACGAGAATCTCTTACAGACAAGTGAAACAAACACTGAGACCCTGGTGATGATTTGTTTCCCTAAATTGGCCGGGCTCGAGGTGAGAAATAATTTGTTTTTACGATCGTTACTGCTCCAGCGTGGGTGTTCGAAATCAGTTTTGCCTTCAAAACCACGGTTCGACATGGCTAAAGGAGTGGAGAGTTATAAGGAGAAAGAATACGAAGAGACTTCATTATAATTAATGAGTTTCGTAACAACTTACCCTCATGATGTAAATACTTTTAATTTTTCGGAGATTCCCCAGCAGTACGATTAACATAAATATTCATTCAACTTTTCCCATTTTTTTTTAATTTGCCTGTGTCTCAAAAGCACACGTTAATCGATAGGCAAGCCTTTTAAGATCAGTTAAAATATATGTTGCTGAATAATTTCAGACCGGATGGTGCTCTGCATGAGCTTGTAAGACCAACCGTCGACTACAGTTTGGCTTTTAGCCAGAAAAGGGCTGTCAATGAGCGTGAATTACTTTTCTTTGTAAAGGGATCCCTTCCTTCGTTCTCCCTGTAAATTAAAACCACCCTGACCTTACCAACAATCTCTTTTCAACCATTTCACCTTATTTCCCGACCCTCATTTTCAACCCACCCCTTCCGCCCGAAACGGAACGGAACTCTTGTACCCTCATGCACTCTCCTGAAAAATGGTCCGATTAGTACAATTATGTTTAATTTGAGTTCTCTCCCCCGCCTTGATCTATAACAAATCAGAGCTGTACAACAAAACAGACTCTCCCACGAAAATTTTATACTCCCCAAGACGAGAAAGAAGGCTCAATCGACGAAGAAAAATCATAATAAAACACCCTCCTCCGCACCAATTCCCCGCAGTTTTTGTGGCCATGTTATCCCTATAATTGCTCCGTAACAGTCGTTTTTTTAAAACTGTAATTGAATCAAACCCTGAGGCCTTTTATCTTTTTCAAAGCTTTCAGAAATGGTAACTTATTCATTAGGTAATTTTCTGACGAATTCTGACTTTAGGGTTTGTTAGTAGACGAAGAGAGACCCCCTCGGGCGGAAATACTCGAAGGCGTGTTTATAAAACGGGGTCGAATAGATATTTAGAACGTTTTAACATCAATCAATTTTTCTACGTGCCGCATTAGGGATGACAAGGGAGCAACGATGGAGGAGGATTGTTGGTGAAGGGGTAAAGGGGGAAGAACACTTTTATTTCAAATTAGTGGTGGGTGGATTTTGAAGGGAGACAAACCGCGGTGTGGAGCATGTAAATTATTACACGAGAATCTCTTACAGACAAGTGAAACAAACACTGAGACCCTGGTGATGATTTGTTTCCCTAAATTGGCCGGGCTCGAGGTGAGAAATAATTTGTTTTTACGATCGTTACTGCTCCAGCGTGGGTGTTCGAAATCAGTTTTGCCTTCAAAACCACGGTTCGACATGGCTAAAGGAGTGGAGAGTTATAAGGAGAAAGAATACGAAGAGACTTCATTATAATTAATGAGTTTCGTAACAACTTACCCTCATGATGTAAATACTTTTAATTTTTCGGAGATTCCCCAGCAGTACGATTAACATAAATATTCATTCAACTTTTCCCATTTTTTTTTAATTTGCCTGTGTCTCAAAAGCACACGTTAATCGATAGGCAAGCTTTTTTAAGCACCCAGGATGTGATTAGTCGCAATTAACTTGTTTCTCTTTGCATAGTTTAATAATCAGTTAATGAAGCTCCGACTATTAAGAAATAGGGAAGGAGAATAAGTAATTGTTGATTGATGAGGAAAATATCAAATAATTATTGTTTTTCGAAGGCCTTTGACCAATGATCGTCGTCTGCGTAGGAATTAATGAGAGCATTAAAAAAGGATGTGGAGGGCTAGAAATCCGAATTATAAGCAATTAATCCCGCTCCCTCACACATGATCACAGAGACTCCAAAATTAATTGAACAACGCGAGGCGCCAAATGATTAAAACCTAGGAGACTTTTTCTTCATTTTCGAGCTCTTAATGCGCCGGATTCACCCCCCTTCCTTCTTACTCACAATGCCGAAGCAATCTGTTTAACCTATTTTTAAAGACCCTTTTCTGAATCGGTCGAGAAGAAGCGGTATTTTTGCCAGCCCCCTCAACCTCCCATCTTACAGCAAATTGGTCAAGTCATTCTGAAAGGTCCCCTCACCTTATTTTTTAAGGGTCCTTTAATTGCAAAGCCATACTAGGGCCCTTTTTTTTACTGGAACCCCCGAAAATCTTTTGTAGACGCGCGGAGCGAAGGAGGAAAAAGAGGATGTCTCATTATCCACCCTGCCAATTAAACAATTTCAAAAAGTATAACAATGTAAAACGTTAACCACAGTCATATTCTACTGAGAGAAAAGACGAGCAGATGGTGTTTTTTGAGTTGCGAAAATTCGTTTATTTTTTTTTTCTTCCGTGTTCCTCTCAAAGGGTAATTATTCCAATGAAAAGGAAGCAAAAGGAGGAGCATCCTGGAAGGGCCCTATATTGGGTCAGGTAGTAAAGTAAATCATTATATATGTAGAGGAATAAGAAGTTGCTTGAGGATTTCTCCTAGTTTTTACCAATATCATTATTCTCCACTTTTCTCTACATGGATCAGAAAGGTTAGAAAGACCAGGGAAAGGTAGGAGGGTTCCTGACGTATTGCCAGTATTTTGAAAAATGGAGTGCAGCCGATTCCTCTTAACGGCGTCCAACGACCTTCAAATGTCTGTGACAGTCTGTAGAAGTTTCTGAAAAGGCCGTCTTTTCCCCAATGGTGTGCCTTTCCGAATATGCCCTGATCGAGTTTTCCCACCTTTTCTCTCCGTTTTTCAACTTGACTCTCATCCATTGTTAGTTCCTCATACTTGTAGTTCTAACGGTTCTCCTCGGACCGAAGATATCCTCGACGCGTGTTCCTGACATTTCCAGTCCCGAAATTTCACACTCAGGGACATCACCACCCACATGAGCCTCTCCTCTCGCTCTGTTTGCTCGAGAAGTCGTCAATCCTGACCACTTCATAAGATCCCAGTGCTCCATCCAGACCTATTATCTTCCACGTATATCTCATCTGAGGCCGCGGCGAGCTGGGACGACACGGTGGCGTGTTTGGCTTCATGTGGGCGTTCCCCAGCGGTGTGCCTTCAACAAACCGTGAACCGACTGAAGCGCTTGAGTAGTACGGGTGTGAAGTGCACATGTGCAGCTGGAACAGGGTACGGCGGGTGAATGTGCCCAAAGGAAATTGAAAGAATTGGAGCAAATCATTTTGTGTATAAGTGGTTTGTTTCTTATACTTGTCGAATTGGGTGCAATTGGTTGGATTGACGACATATTGGAGCTCATAGGCCGCCAAGTAACTTATGATGTTCCACAGGGATCGGTCCGATCTTATTTCTCATATCAGGAACGGGCACCTCTTGTTTGTCATCCATTTTTTTTTCGAACATGATTGGTGGATTCTTGAATGGCACATATGATTTAACAGACCGGCGGGGGCGGGATTTCCATAACAACGTTGCCATTTTAAAACCGTGCCCGTCCCCCAATCAATGACATCAATCAATCAATGACATTTTTGCTACAAATCTTGTATATTTGTTGATGACAACGCAATAGTAGCTAAAGTATATAATTTTGGGACAGGATACATTAGGGCATGCAGGAGGACTCGAAAACCCTTTCTAAATGGTTTGTTTTCGTTTAATAGGGCAGGCAAGCCTCTTAATGTGGCATTGCAAAGTATACTAGCGCTTTTGATGGAGAGGAAAAATGTAGATACCCTGATCTTTATACAGGGAGGTCGGTTTTGAGTAGCAAAAACAAATTTGGTAATAGTACACCAAAAATGGGATAAAATAGTCCTATTCGGATAGTGGCCTATCTCTTTTTGTTTTCGAGTAATAATTTTTTTAGTGATTTTTAGGCGCAACTGTATTTTTCGCCGAAAAGCTGTTATTTCTTAGCTTCTACTTCACTTTTTTCCAAAAGTGATGGCAGTTTCGTAATCTACGGAAAATTTTCTACGGGATGAACGCAAAATAAATATTCTAAATCGTCAAAAACGCCTAAAAACGTAACGTATTCGTTGCGTTAATGCAAAAAAAACCAATAATTCGACTTCACAAAACAATTTACTGTGTCACCAAAAATAGCTTCACGCGTTGTCAAACGACGTAAAAACTTCTCTGTTTTTCCAGCTTTCCAACGGTGTACTCGAAAGTAGAATTATCTCCCTCCTTTGACGAGAAATTTCGAAAAGAAGCGAAAAAGTCATACATTTTGGGCTAAAAATCTGAGTAATAACAGGTGCGAAAATTCATTTGTTTGGCTCTCTTTCTTGAGAAATCCAAGCGCTGGCACAGTAAAAATTAAAATGTATTGCATTTGAAGAATAAACAACAAACAAACAAATTAATTAATAAACTGGACGACGAGGTGTGCGAATTTAGGGCGTCTGCTGGTTTTTTATTGTTTTATTTTGTTTTTATGTGTTGGACATGGTCCATGAACACCCTCACATTAGGAACGCCGAAGATGTCGACGGAACTTGCAATTCCACGATGGAAACTCAAGTTCCGTCGACATATTCGGCTGCTAATGTGAGGGTATAAAAGAGGATAAAAATAAAAAACCAGCAGACGCCCTAAATTCGCACACCTCTTCGTCCATTTTGTTAAATTTTTTATTAGTTGTTTATTCTTCAAATGCAATATTATTTTAATTTTTCTTGTGCCAGAGCTTGGTTTTCTCAAGAAAGAGAGCAAAACAAATGAATTTTCGCACCTGTTATTATTCACATTTTTAGCCCAAAATGTATGACTTTTTCGCTTCTTTTCGAATTTTCTCGTCAAAGGAGGGAGATAATTCAACTTTCGAGTACACCGTTGGAAAGCTGGGAAAACGGAGGAGTTTTTATGACGTTTGACAACGTGTGAAGCAATTTTGGGTGACACAGTAAATTGTTTTATGAAGTCAAATTCTTGTTTTTTTTACATTAACGCAACGAAACGTTACGTTTTTAGGCGTTTTTGGCCATTTTTTTTCTGATTCTGGATCGAGAGCAGGCTAGAGCCCCCGGAACTTCGGTCGAAATTTTTCTGAACTGTGGTTTGGTGTGGTTTAGGAGTGGGGAACCGAAAAAATGCAGATTTTGGCTCGAAAAAATTACACAATGCAGATCCCTCTACGTTAGACTCATTAAGCCACCCCCTCGCTCACATTTTTTGCTATTTTCCCATAGCAAATTTTCCGTAGATTACGAAACTGTCATTACTTTTGAAAAAAAGTGAAGTAGAAGCTGAGAAATAACTGTTTTTCGTTGAAAAATACAGTTGCGCCTAAAAATCACTAAAAAAATTATTACTCAAAAACAAAAAGAGATAGGCCACTATCCGAATAGGATTTTTTTATCCCATTTTTGGTGTACTATTACCCAATTTTTTTTTTGCTACTCAAAACCGACCACCCTGTATTGAGTTGAAAGCATTTGACATCTCGGGGTCATCTTGGACGAAAATTTGAAGTGGAAACATCATATCGACTATATTAGGCAGTTATTTTATACTGTCATAATGTTAAGAAAGTTTATCAGACGTGATAACTTAATTATGATTTATTATGCGCTTGTTTATAGCATACTTAATTGATTTATTTCATATTGGGGTGGAAAAGCTAACTAGCGCGATCAATCTCATCGTGCGAATAATTTCGAAGTCCTCGATTAATGTATCAATATCAACCAACTCAAGCATTTTTTTTATAGATCACTTGAAGCCAAGGTCGGTGTTTATACACCTACCAAGTGTTAATTTATAGTATTAACAGTTGGGAAAATCGACTGGTTGAACGGAGGCCAATATAGTGATTAGATCGAAGGAAGTAAAGATAAAGTAGAGATTCAATTATGACTGCTTTGTTAATATTAATCGTTTCAAGAAATTCTTAGACTCACTGGGGGATATTGTCATTTCGTAGAGTAAATTTTGCTTTTTTCTTTTTCTTTGGACCTTGTGATATGTATTTATGTATTTTTATCGGATGTTGATTTTTTTTTTTTAATTTTTATTTCATTTAGTTTAACTAATCCAGCTCCCGCCACAAGTCTTACTTTTGGGAGCTGGCACTCTGATGATTGTCTGTGTGCAAATAAATCTCATTTGAATTTGAATTCATTTGAAGTGCCTGTGTAATCCTATTTTAAACCAGTGACCAATAATAATTTCTTTTTTCGCCATTAGCCATTACCCGTATTTGGCCCCGTTTCTTTCTATATTGCTTCCTGCAGGCCTGAAAAAAGCAAAGCGTTTTGAAGTGTAAAAAAGAAGAATTAGGGAAATTTTGAGGTGATATTCCAAAGGAATGGCGTTATTTTTTCTAGGTTAAATTTGTTTTAGCTAAATCGATGGTCCATGCACTAAATTTCATTGATTTCCGATTGATTTATAAATACATAGTAAAATTTAGGTAGATGAAATGTAAGCTTTTCTTTTATTTCATATAATATTTGTGTCTATTTATGTTATACAAGCAGTTTGTGTAAGTTTTTTTTTTATTCTACATGATACTAAAACCGAAATATACGGCCACGCGAATGAGTCCCAAAAGTGTCTCTTTTCTTGCCAAGGAGCTAAAGTAATTTACAGCCGCAAATTTCACGGCGTTTTAGAGCCTAGGCTCTAATAGTATATTACACAACGAGTGAGGGAAGTAGAATTTTTTGCACGCGAGTTTTGTTTGCGAACCGAGCGAGGCAATTCTACTCCCTCACGAGTTATGTACACTATAATGCATGTACCCAGCTTTTGACATAAGGCTAATAAAAACATAGTAAATTTTAATTCGTGTGCAATTGATAACGTTCGGTCAACCAGGTTGCCCAGTTACGTCTCAACCCCGTCTTCCCATGTTCAGTTAGGTAAAATTTTTACGCCCCTACTCTTCGGTGAGGTTAAGTTTTTACATCACTGGAGTGGAGTGTATCTCTCGACTTCTTGCCGTTGTTTTTTGCCTGTAAATGCTAGCTTTGCACGCTGGACACGTGAAAAGTAATTTTTACGGACTGTGCTTCATATAATTGCGTTGAAGCGCTCTTTAATACGAATTAAAAAGCTCGAAACTGAGCAAGGTTATCAGCTGTTCTGTTAAGGAACCTTTAAAGACGAGTAGACGCATACGGCGCCATATTCGTTCGTATCAGTTTAATAAGAATGGTTGGGGGTGGTTTGTTGAAATCCACAAAACATCAACAAAAGATGGATTTTACAAGACTGATAATTGATAAGAGCGAACGTGGCATCTGTGATTTTACCTGTGTGATTATAGGTTCTCTTGTTCAATGACATTATCTAAACATGGAACAACTTTTTCGAATTGCCAAATTTCAAATTCTGTTCCAAACATACTATAATACAAGGTGGATCCGTATAAGTGTGACAAAATTTTCGGGTGAAACTACGTCAAAAGGGGAGTAAAATGGTACTTTCGGAAGTGTCTTACGTCGATCTGTTCCGGAGTTATGACTTTTTTTTTCGCCCTACCTGCCTCGTAAGTTGCCCATTACGATAACATGATTACTCCAGCACTTTATAGCTTCAGTTTTTGAATACTGTACAGTAAAGGTTTGAAACTGACATGAAAAGTTTTTTACGTGTCAGTTTTCTATAACGCGAGTTTTTCCCGACAACTCTAACTACTGCCCCTGAACATATTTTGGTGTGATTTGGTGGTAGGTGTAATTATCTTTTTTGAAAATGACGAAAATTGACGGATGTAGAAACAATAGTCTATGATACTCGGTCGTAATGGGCATTTCTGGTTCGGGCGGATGCCGACACTCGAATTGCGTCTCGTGCCAGCAACTTCTACCTCACCCGAAATATTCCTCATTACGACCTGTGTTGAATATTACAATTAATGGTGCGCGCGGGAGGCGAGACGGGACTTGAAAATGGTTTGCGGGACGAGACGCGGGACCAAGCCTAAATTTCCCGCGCGGGACGGGACTTCCCGCGGTCGTCCCGCGGGAAATCGATTTTGTTTTTTTTTTTTTACTAAAAAGTGAGGTGAACGAGTGAAACCAAATAATACGTTTGCCTTCTTTGAATCAATGTAACAGAAAATTCATGTCTTTGGCCAAAAAAATTCCATTTTTAACTCATCAAATACCTCTTATATATTATCCTTCCCTTGCCCGTTCCCACTATTCGATGCGAAGAATAATTTTAGTGAAATTTTAAGACTTGTGAAATTTTGCTTGTCTGCACGTTTGTAAAGGGCTGTATTTCGGTACCTGTTGGGCATGAAAGGAATTGTTGACCAGTAAATTTAGCCTTCTAAATTCACTTTTCAAGCATTTTTTATTAAATTTTGAAGTTGAAGAGGTTAACTCTCCTGAAAAATTTATCGTTCTTTTAACATTTACATGGAATATTTTGTCTGTGGAACTCTTTCGAGTTACAGGCAAAAAACAAAAACGAAACACGAAGAAAATCTCGCGGTTCCCTCCGCGTAGGTGGCGAGGAGCGGGGCCATGTTGTAATTTTGTTGAAATTCTGCTCCACCTAAACCTTTCGCTGCGTTAGCCAATGGGCAAGGGTTGCCCCCCCCCCCATAGTTCATTGGTCAGACCCCCGGAAAACGACTCTTTGAAAACATCTGGTGGGGGGGGGGATCTGATCCTGTAGTTTTTTGTCCCGCGGTACGTGAGGGACTTGAGTGTGCGGGACGGGACGCGAGACGGGAACTCAGCCAAAAAATGCGGGACGGGACGGGACTTTTCATTTCCCGTCCCGGCCCGTCCCGCGCGCACCCCTAATTACAATCCAAGGGCGGTATGATGTACGCCCGAGTGATGTACGCTATTTTTTGTACAGCCGAAGTTCATAATTATTATTAGGAAGTTATTGCATTGCCGTCTGACGCTTAACTTTTACGGTTATGTGACGTCACCATAATCGTAGCCGTTTGTGTCAGTGGAAAAAGAGTTACTGCAAATAATAGTTGCGCTAAAATATGAACACATGGTAGGCATAGATGCACTTAATTGCTTCAAATGAATTAATGAAAACACCTCCTCATATGGTCTTTAAGCGTTTGTGATTAACGCATAAACCCAAAATTTGAATTTTACGCTTATCAAGATGACTAAATTCTACTATAGGTGCCGCAGATTTCCCCCTGTCATCTGTCGGGAGGGGTGGAGAACGACGTCACCAGCAGTCCTTTGCTTCCGATTGCTCACTCTAGAGCAGCAAAGCAAGTCAATTTTGAAATTGACGGTTATGAATGTTCAAAAATCACAGCCCAATAACAATTAATAATGTACTGGGTCCAGCGCAAAGGCACTTGGGACTGCTCGTGACGTAGATGAAGGGCAGTAATGGCCAAAGATCTGCGGCACCTATAGAAAGTTCAGTCACCTTGTACGCGTATCATGACGTCACATAACCGTTAGCGTTAACCGTCAGACGGTTATGCAATAGCTCCCTATCATAATAATAATTAAAACCAGTCTTTAAAGCCCCGTTTAGAAGCTTTGTGCTTTTCATCTGTGGAGTCTACGCAACCAATAAAATTAGTTCCTTCGAAAAATGAAGCATTTTGATAGCTTGCACGGACTCCACAGACGCATAGCATATGGTTTGCTTAATAAACTGAAGTGAACACACACTCTAGCCATCGAATGGAAGGATGACGTAGCTGATACAGAGAGAACTTTAATCACATCTCAGCATAATTTACAGTGCTGATTTTTGTGTTTTTATGGCTAACGTACAATTTAAAAACAAAATTAGGCCCCGCCCAAACTAGGAGAAAAAAGACGCCGACGCGCGAGTCGGCGTCTTTTTTCTCGGGGAAGAGGCGACTCTCGCGTACGCGTCCAATGTGAAAGGCCCCATAGAGTTCTATGTGTTTTTACTGCACGAGTACGCTGACGCGCGCGTCGTCGTCTTTTTTCTCCTAGTGTGCGCGGGGCCTTAGGAAGGACAATTCAAAAACAAAAAACAAATGACCTAAAAGAAGACTGGGCTGATATTTTTCTTTACGCCCGCCGGGCGGAATGAACCTTATATCGCCCGCTCAAGGCTCTCCCAGCGGTCGAATTTCGAGTCTTTACGCCCGGCTGTACAAAAATGTGTTCCATGAGAAAACTCCTCAATTCATTTATTTATTTAAAATATTGTATTTAGGCCTGTGTGCCAAGTCGTTCCTCGAATTTTCCTCAACCTCAAAGCTCCCTCCTAAACTGGAAAAATTTTGAAATAATTTGCCATTCTACAGTTTGTGAGGTAGGTTGGAGTCGAGGAAATTTTGAGGAACGACTTAGCATACGGGCCTTAATTTCCTATTTCAATGCATTTTTTAGCCCTTTTGATTGGAGATAATTAGAGAATAAGGAAAATTAGTTTACAAAATAAAATAAAAATTACGAGTTTTCCATGAAGTCAAAATTCTAAAAATCTAAAATGTAACCAAGGGAGTCACTCTTAATTTCATTCGAGGCAGAATTCGGGATTTTTTCTGAGAACAGTGGTGTGCAACCTACCCCCCTCTTCCACCATGAAGGTAAAATTCATGGGGAACTCCTCCCTCCTTGATAAAATGCCCCTGCCCCAAGGAAAATGTCTGGCGATCTCAGAAGTTTCATCACCAAGACCTTAAAAAACCTCCTGCGCATGTGCCAGATACGATCAAATGACCCTGATTTTTCATACGGTGGGCTCCCGGACTATAGTACATTTCAGGACTTCAAAATTGAACGACGATGGTGGGTTTCTAGTGGTTGCGGAGAACAACTTTGTTACACAACTTGCCAGCGCAGTCATTATTTAAGCAGCACAAAGGGGTTGGGCCCAGGTACCCCAATTGGTAAGGCTGCGAGACTAGTAATGTGGAGTTCGTGGGTTTGAACCCCACCCGAGGTGACATTTTCTCTGGAAACTCAAATCAGTAGTGAATCACACCTCTCTCGGTCTAGGATAAAAGTTAGGTTCGTCGCATTCTCACTGCCGTGGCTAAGCGTTCGTCGCAAATCATTATAATGCTAAGACAACGCATTAGTCCAAGTTGGTTAGAAAGTCAACTTAGCCCTTGGCTAAATTCGTTGACAAATGGCAGAGGACGGTGAAATAGAAATGCTGTAAACGCCACTCGCATGCTACACAATGAGGAAGTAACATAAAAAATAAAAATCGCTGGAAACATTTTTTTTCGAAAGAAAATGACTAAATATGACCAGGAATTGAATATTAGTGCGTACATGATTGATTTCGATTTATAGCGAAGTAATAAAACTTGCCAATTTTTTTTGTTACCTTAAACGGCCGGTCTGTGACTCGTGGCGTGGTTAAGGGGTTGTGACCCCTCCCGCCCCTCCGCATCATGACTGTTATCATGTCTTGCCCCTTCTTGTCCATCCCTTTCTCTTAAGTCCTATTGTTTTATTTGTGGGAAGCTATTGTGGAGGTCACGCGAATGCTATTATTACGTCATCAGTCTATCTAGCCTATTTCAAATGGGTCCCACAACCCAATAGTTTTGAAAATTAATAAAAAAATATAGGGCCTGATTTTATTTGAACGGATCGTGTTTTCATGAGTTTTGGTACCCAAGCTATCACGACAGCATGATTTTGGAAAATGTGTTACTTCCTCATTCGTTGTGATAATTACGTTAACCTAATTGTAAAAACTCCAGCTTAGGTTTAAGGTAGTCGGTGCGATATTTTGTACATGTGTCGAGGTTTGTGGGTATCGTTTCCCAGCTCAGAAGGCCTCGACTCAAAAAGACGTGTCCACCGGGAAAGGTAGGAAGACTAGTGGACCGGGATCAGCCGAATCACACTAGTTACGGCAGAACGGGTAATAGGTTCGGAACATAGAGATAAATATACCTGGAGGGTGAATTGGGTGCACAAAGGAGGTGAAAGAGTGGATCAACATGAGATGGAGTGGAGGGGCAAGAGGGAGGAACCGGTCAGCTGACAGGTCCCAAGTTGAATCTGAGCGGGAAGTTGGGGTGGCAATAACATTCCCTCCCGGCGCTTGCTGTATTTTAAAACAATTGTTTTAGAACAACAAATGCAGCAGTATTTGCCCATTTTACTATATTAGCACACTTTATCTTTTTTCACGAACAAATGAGCACCTTCTTCACCAGAAATTCTCTTGAAAAATTTTTTATTATCTGTTATCCTTCAGTTCATTGGCCTTGGGTTGTTTCACAAGCATTCCCCTTCCACAATTTTGGCGCTGAAATTCAACCAAGGACCTGTCAGCTGACTCGCATGTTGATCCACATGCGCGTTGACCAATTCACCCTCCAGGTATATTTATCTCTATGGTTCGGAATGGTCGAGGAGTACCGGAGGGAAGAGATCAAGCTTCCACTCCGGGTTCTACGACGGGTGTGAGAATGAAGGGATCAGCCTTCACTCTCGGACAGGTAGGTTTGGAAGCACCGAGCGGGATCAGCCGATCGGGTGCTGTGAAAGGTGGAAGAAAGGAAGTACCGGGGAGATCAGTCCACCGAGTACAAGGGCAAATGGAAGAAAGAAGCGAGACGTTTTGGGAGAAAAAGTCTGATTTATTTGAGCAGTTTGGGGGTTGTCATTGCAATTACTTACGCTTTATCGTATGAGAAGATTTACAAACTTTTGTCAAATGTATATGATATACTTGATGTAAATTAGAAACTTGTTATATGTACAGAGCATGAATTGATTATTTACAAAAGATACAAGATAACAGTTGTTTTCCGCTCGGAGGCTGTGATTAGCGTGATTGCTTGAATCTTCTCTAGTC
Source organism: Corythucha ciliata (assembly GCA_038030265.1). Taxonomy (NCBI): domain Eukaryota; kingdom Metazoa; phylum Arthropoda; class Insecta; order Hemiptera; family Tingidae; genus Corythucha; species Corythucha ciliata. The sequence continues at coordinate 32,226,239 of CM075937.1, read as the reverse complement.
TGCCGCTTGGAGTGTAGGCGCGTAGTTCGATGAAGTTTACTTTCTTCTTCCTCCTCCGGAGGTTTGTTGGCGGTTTCAGTGGTGGAAGTGTTTTGTTTACAATATTTAATTTTGGTCGTAACAACATGGCTTCATTTTTTCTGATTAAGTTTGAAAGCGATTAAAAATTAATGCACTTCGACTCATCAAACATATTTTATGTAAAATTCTCACCAGTACATTGTTTCTAAAGAAATAAAAACCATATAATGCCAAGACGACGCAAAGGAATCAAGCGGCCAGCCACGTCCAGATCGTCATCGCACCCGCCTCGAGTCCAGCCACCGAAAAAAAGAATGAAAATGGCCTCGAGCCAGGAAGATAATTTGGAGGAGGCTTTATCAAAGCTAGCCGCTCCAAGAAGGCTTCGACGTGAGCTAAACGATATCAAAAGCTGTTCGAGCGCCACGTACGCCCGCGTAGAGCCCAACGAGGAGAACATACTTGTGTGGACGGGTCTTCTTCTTCCCAGCTCGGAGCCTTACAAAAGTGGGGCGTTTCTCGTCGAAATCACCTTCCCGCACGAGTTTCCATTTCGACCGCCTAAACTCGAATTCAAAACACAAATTTACCATCCGAATGTCAGCGAGGCGGGACAAGTCTGCCTTCCGTTGATAACGCCGGATCAGTGGAAGCCGACGATGAAGATTGATCAAGTTCTTCGAGCGGCTGTTGATCTCATCGACACGCCCAAACCTGAAGATGCTCTTCGAGCAGACATCGCTCGTGAGTACAATGATAATCCCGAACAGTATCTTGACAAGGCGAAAAAATTCACTGCGAAATACGCGGTGCGACGTCCGGATGGCGGATCTTAATTTGTAATTTTGTTGTCCAAAGTAATAAAATTCTCTCCGGCACGGCATTATTTAATCATTTCGATAAGAGCGTTTTCATCGTCGTATAAAAAATAGTAAAAAACTCTTCTCGCACTACCCCCAGGGCGATTTTTTTTCCTATCCGGAAACCGGTTAACTTTTTTCTAACTCATTGGCACGAGCCTTTAGCTCTACAATCCCGCCTACGTTCTATCGCGAGCAACCTACCCCTCTTTCCGTCTTCATATTTTCTCCTCAATTACTTTTTGTTCCCATCAATCCTGTAAACTGTAAACAATCTTGGAATACACCCCCAAAGCGAAGCTATTATCACCCTCAATTAGTATATCGGTCCATTTCTCTCTGGGTAATTTTTTCCCTGTACATCTTTAATTGTCAATCTCCGGTTCTTCCCGACTTTTTTTTTCCTTCGAGAACTTAAATTTCATTCTCTTGTAAAGTTCCTGGAGTGCCATGAATTATTGCAATGAAACATTGGTACTCGATCTTTTAAACTCTCCGCAGGGTATTAAAGGATTTTTAAGAATTGGAAAGAGGTGAAGGGCGAGAGATTGGACGGAATGCGAGTTTCGGTATCGGTACATCTTCTAGAAGTTCTAAAGAGCTCTGAGCGATAATTATCGATTATAATTGCTCTAAGAGTCGAGTCCGTAAAAATTATTATCGACACCTTGTATCGAAAATGCCCTCTGGGTTCGTCACCCCCCCCCCCTTGTACACATCTCCGAGGAGTCCACCCGTGTGTGTGGTGTATCTTAACGAACCTGCTTTTGGATCCTCCTGGAGATTTTTTTAATCCTCTCAAAGGGGAAGAACACCGTCCCCCTTCCTCCCAACTAGTCCTGACCTCTTAATATTTCATAAGGTGAAATGATTTATCCTTCTGTGACTAATTGGGATGAACATACATCAGAAGGAGTGCCCCGGTGTTTCTTTTGTGTCTGTCTGTCCGTGTTAATGAATCGAGAATATATTATTTGGGGTGAACGAAGGGAGAATCAAGAATGTGATGAGGAAGGGAGGGGTTAAATTTTAAGCGTGAAGAGTGAGAAAGAGAGAAAGTGGTTTTACGGAGGATTCTTTCTCCTTCCTTTACTTAGAAACTGAAAGAATACGCGGAAGGAGAATTTATACTTACTTACTGGCATACAAAGACACCCCCCCCCCCCCCGTATTACTTAGCTGAAGTGAGGCAGGAAATTTGATATGAGATGGCGAGGAAAGAACATTACAGGAAAAACGCCAACTGTAACAAAATCAGCAAAAAATATTAGCTACAAGATGAAAGAGTTTTAATAGGTGACCTTCAACGATAAAATTTTGCATTACTAAAGAAAGGTCATCAGACCGACTGATTGAGTTCAAAAACGCCGTCGAATGGTATAAAGAAGCTGGCCAAACATGTTAGCAGTCATAAGTGAAAATGCAAATCGTGGAATTATCATATCCTTCAGCAATGGTTTGGTACGGGCAAGTGATGAATTTGTGTTACTATTATGACATTTTCGGTCTGATTCGCTTAGTCAAACGCATTCATGCTGTTCCGCTATCATCACCCTCTCATCCCTTTACTTATAAGCCCCCTGAAGACTTTGTTTGATTCTGACTGTGAAGGAGGAGGGAGCATCTGGAAACTACCACCACGAAAACCACCAGCCAACCAAGATTTATTTTAGCTCGGATTTATTTCAGCCTTTAATAAAACAAAATACCTAACAAAAGCTGTTGAATATTCAAGGACCCCCACCCCCTCACAGTCACACACACACTCTCTCTCTCTCTCTCTCTCTCTCTCTCTGTCTTCTGGGTCCATCTTAACAGGCATCAGATTCGAAAAATCTTAACCTTTTTTATCTGCATTCTATCGTCCGTTGTATACCGAGGCAGCTAAGATATGTGCATATTTAATTACCTTATGTAAATTAATTTGTCGGAACGAGACGTTTGATATCACCTTTTTTCTTCTCCTTTTAAAAATGACGCAAAAAACTTGGTTCGGCTTGTTTGAGTGGTTAAAGAAGCTTAATTAAAACCAAGGGGGAAGTATGGGATTTGCTTAAATATAACACATACGGACTAGGTTGGTGCAGTTTTGGGGCGATCCTCAATTTGGATTTTATTTCCCCCACAAAATTGGTCTCCTCATTTTAAACATTGGGCTAAGTTCACTAGTTCTAATTCAATGAGACTGGGCTCGGAACTTGTTCCTAATGGCATAAAATAAAAAAAAAATGGAACGGAAAACACGGTTTATGATGACTTGTGGTATATGCATCGGGTGGTGGGCATCGGTCGTGAAGAGTGAATTATGTTTTGTTAAAAAAGAGACGTCCTTTGTACGATAACATTATAAGACGAGTACAGTTAGGCTGCCACTACCGGGTGATGTTCTTTGGGATTGTTATAAGAGCGATCAAACTTCAAGAATTTATTCGAAACATCGTGCAAAGGAGGCTGAACGGGTTAAAAGGAGAGGCGGGGTGAAGAACAGAGAGGGATTTTGAGCGGTGTAGAATGGAACACAATGGATTTAGCCTCAAGGGATGGTCGATCCACCGTGATAATAATATCGCCCGGGTCCTAGATATGGTAATGGAGGCCAAAGCCAATTAAACTTCCTAGCGACTCTCTCATTATACACACACTCGCTGCTATCATTACCCTCTTCTCTTAACTCTACTCCCCCTCCTCACCTTCCTTGTCCCACGACTCAGAAGATCCGACGTCGGAGAATTTTTTTTTCTCCCTCAGAAAGCCGCGCGCAGTCACGACAAAGCCCATAGGCAAACATTCAGCTCAGCCCCCATATTTGTCAAGCTTTGGCAGGCACTGCATGATGTTTAGCTCCAGAATTTTAAATGGCCTCCCATGACAAAAAAAAAGTATTTATACGCACTAACTTATGGATTACATCGTAATTAACGATCCTCGCCTTTTTCAAATTGGTAGCGCGGACTTCACTTCAATTTAAAATGAATTATACGAACAACCCACGTAACTCGAATCCAAGTTGGATTGGTAATTCTGAAAATAGCGAAGCTAATTTATGGCGATAAAAATACGTCCAACTCAATAAAACAAACCTAGGGAATTCAAGAGCAATGACCTAATCCCGTCATGCAAATAATTATCATATACCCCCCCCCCTCTAAATCGTAGGTAGAAACGACTAAAAACCGAACTTTCTATCTACAAAAAAAAAAAAAAAAATGAAAAAAGGAGCGGAGCCAAAAGGAAAATTCTAATGAATTGTCAATATTTCAAGACCGATAACCACACACCACCCCAACCCCTCACCAACACAACTCACCCAATGCTGACCCTTCTTTACAAACAAAATAGCGAGAATTGGCAGACAGAAGTACATAGTTGTTGTCAGTAGCGGTTATGGCGAGGGGAAGGAATTCATATATCATAGAAAACGATGTTCAATTCCATAATTGCCGCTATACATTGGTGGTTGTGTCCACTTAACTCGGAGTGCGTTAAAATTTTAATGCTCTTCCTCCTTCTTCCACATACCCCTTCTAGCATACGCTAGAAACAAACTCGGAACTTTCTTTCAACCCTTTAAAAAAAAGATCGATTTGATTAAAGAGGAGGTTGGAGGGAAGGAGGTGGTAAAAAAAAAAAAAAAAAAAAAAAATGAAAACCTCGTGCGTTGTATAGGCAGACCTCAAATATTCATAATCAGAGTTAGTTACTCATTGAAAAGGGGCTGTTTTCTTGGAAAAAAAACTACTTTTTTTGTTTCGTTAAAAAGGAATTCAAGTGTGTACAGCTATGAAATAATGAACGTTTCAAGTTCCATAGCAATCGCTTTGAATTAGCGAGTCCCGCTCCCATTTTCGAGGCTTCTGACTAAGAAATAATTATCCTGCAGAAATGAGGGGGGTCGGAGAAAAAACAAAGATATAAAGCGAGGGCAATTACGAATATTCTCAACTCTCTTTGCTTATCATTTGACCGTTTTTTTTTTTTGTTTTTTTTTTTCTTCTTTTATCTGAATCAGAAATCAGAAAATGACTGTCCGTTCGCTGCGCCTGGAACTTTTGTAAAAGGCGTTCTACTATTATAATCCCCACTCCACTCAACCCTACGTTTATAAAACCCAGGGGGGTAATCCACCACGAGCCTTAAGACTGATGATGGGGTCGTGGAGAGGAAATCAAAAATCCAGTAATTCGCGCCTGTACAAAACCCCCGCTCCTTTTTTTTGTGTATATATATAAATATAAATAAAAGAATCTTTCTTCGTCTACAGAGCACGCGATTCGAACATTGTGAGCTTGTGGATAAGATTGTGATAATGATGCCCCTGGAACATTATTCATGGAAAAAGCGGAGTGCTGAAGACAACAGAAAGCAATGTAGTTGAGTAAAGTAGATGGAAAGCATTAATTGTCGGTACGATGTCTGTTTAAGAAACTTGTATGCTATAATTAGAGAGGGGAGAAGGTTTCGATCTAATTAAATGGAATTGGCGTTGTGTCACGTGACGGTAAACAGACGATTTGTAGGCCGTTTTACATTGTTTGTAGCTTAAATTAGTTCAGTAATGATAATAATGTAATAATAATGCTAATGATGATAATAATAGAGAGATTTTGCAAACAGCTCCGCTAACGCTAACGTTAACGCTATTCGCATTTCAACCAACGAAATGTTTACTACCCTAGCAACGCGTACACAAAAATTAACTTTAGCGTTTACGGGACTGGTTGCAAAATCTCTCTAATATTACAATTGTAACGTCACAGTCGGTAACGTAGGCTTTAGGTTATCTTTCTACTGGGGCGGAGGGATTCAAAGTACCACCCTAATTATTTTGGTTTGTAGACAATAGTTTTTACGCAAACTCTTTGTTTGCGCAAACACTTTGTAGCCATGGCTACAAAGTGTCCCATGCGTGGGACGGACGCCCACGGCGGCGTTGATTTCAGTGGCGGATCCCTTGGACTCGAGGTCACTTGGGCAAAAAATCGTCAAAAACACCTCCAAAATCTCTTCCTTTTGGACTTCAGGGCTGTTCGCAGGAAAGTTCGTGCTGCGGTGGTTAAAAACTGTAGCAGTAAGCATTCTTTAAGATTCATCTCAATATTCGGATTCCTCGTGTGGAGAAACTCCAAAATAATGATAAGGTTAGAGCATTATAGTGGATAGAGCTTTCTGTGGTTAGACCATTTTTGTAGTTGGAGCCAGAAAGGGGCAGGGGTGGGCAGTTGCCACTGGCCTACACTTAACGCCGCAGTATTTGTGGCGGCAGCTGGCCACTTCTAGATACCATCAATAGTTCCACCAATAAGTTGACATCCGCCAGCAACGCCACTTTTGTATCGCCAAAAATGGTCTCATGTCTGGCTCAGCAATTAACCAATTTCCTGTGTTTCGCCCTCTAAAATACCAATTTCACGTTTCTTTTTTGTGCTGAAGACCCAAATTCACCTAATTCAAAAGTCATTTTTTGTGGTTTTCGCACACCAAAAACCCATTTTTGCAGCTCTGCCTCACAAAAAAAAAAACACACAATATCTCGGATTTCGATCGCCAAGACACGAATTTTCCTAATTTTTCTTGCCGAAAAATGAGCCATTTTCGTGGTTCTGGCTCGCTGAAAAACTAATTTCTCTAATTTCGCTCTCTAAAACTCCAATTTTGCGGATTTTTGTTGCTATCGAACTTTAACGATGCACTAAAAAACCAGTTCATCGGAGTTCACCCCCTATAAAGACCAATCTTCCTCAGCTTTCTTACCTAAAAAAAAACAACAAATAAAAACATTTTCCTGGGGTCCAGGCTCACTGTAAAATAAATGTCTCGGATTTCGCTCACTGAACAACCAATTTCAGGGATTTTTGTTGCCAGTAAACTAAAATTTGTTTGTGCGAGTCAATTCGGATTGGTCTCTGAATTGGGCGAACCAGCAAAGGTTTGCTGGAAACAAAAATCCCAGAAATTGGTTTTTCAGTGAGAAAAATACAATCATTTTATGCTCGAAATGCCACGTTCAGGGCAAAATTAATGCCAAACGCCTCTCACCAAGGGCAATTTTACGGTGAATTTGTCCAAATCAAGAAAAAAAATTGTCAGTTTCACGAAGAAATCGTCAATTTCAAAAGAAAATTGTCTGTTTTTTTTTGTTTTTGTTTTTTGTTTGTTTTTTGTTGTTGTTTTTTTCAAGAAAACTTGCAATTTTATGGGAAACCTTTTAAGCTTATGAGCTAATGGTTTATTATATGAGGAGATTTCCAATTTAAAAGGTGTCAGTTTCATAAGGAAATGGTTAGTTTCAATAGGAAATTGTGAATTTCAAGAGGAAATCGTAAATTTTATAGGACTGGTGAATTTTGTGAGGAAATTGAAACTTATCACCAACAGTTTGATTTTTGGTGCTTGGCACGTATTAATTTTATTTTGACTCGACCGGCGTTCGTAATCGGCGATCGTTTATTTGAGCTTTAAACTACGAATGTTCAGTAAAAATTGCCGATTTCATGCGGAAATTGTCCATTTTACGAGGAAACAATTTTTTGTATTTTTGTTGCCAGCAAACCAATTTCGCTGGGTGACCCAATTCAGGGACCGATTTACGCTGATTTTCTGCACTGAAACCCGATTTTAGCTGGTTTGACTCAACAAAAAAGTAATTTCTTGGGTTTCACTTACTAAACCCCAATTTTGGTGGTTACACTAGCTGAAAACCATTTTCGCGGGTATGGTTCACTAATGGAACCAATTTCCTGGATTTTGCTCACGAAAAAAAAATGTATTTCAGCTACAAATATTTTGCGGTATTTTGCACACTAACGTGCCATTTTGACGGGTACGGCTCACCAAAAAACAAAAAACCGTTTTGCGGATTAAAATACTATTTTAAACGTCTCATTTATCCCCTCTGCACCAGGCAGGCTCACGGCGGGAGGGGTATTCCCTGTCCCAGCCCAACAATAAGAGATGGACTCTGAACGGCAACTTGACACTGTACAGGTCCGTGTGAGTTCCTGACGATTAATTGTTCGTCTTGATGATGAAAGGGTCCTACATTTTGAGGGACTAAATTACCGCAGTTTACCGTCTCAGCTGTTTAGCTCCAAAAATATCACTTTCTAGGGGGAAAAATTATCAGATTTTGGTCAGAAAATCTGGAATAGAAGGCTACATAAACGACAGTTTTCCAGCGGAAATTTAGTTTTCAACAGATAGTGACAGTTTGGTAGCTGATGACCATAAATTGACGATTTCCTGTTCCGCTTTCCCCGAATATAAGCGTTCAAACAGGCAAAAATGCAAAGCACTGTTCTAACCCAATGATAACAGGGAGTGAGACCAGAAATCCGTCTCGATTTTCGGATTACCTGTGCCGAGAAACCTCAAAATACTGGTTTTGAGGTTTCTTTTTTGACAAATATTACCGAGACGTTAACCGGCTGAATGTTAACAAAGTGTTTTGATTTGAGCCGGATTCCTCTGGACACCGCTCAATTGCCCCTATAGAACGTGCCAAAGAGGTCAAAAATGCTGAGGTGGGTTGGGGTAGAACGCGCAGATTTTTGGGTTCGTCGAGTCCAAAACTTGGCAGTGCTAGCCATGGGACATGACAGCCCATGCCTTCCCCCTCGACCCCTGCGCAGAGCCGACAGAGTTCACTTTATTCGAGACGTGGCATATTTTTGCCAAAAAGTTATTTCACGTTACATAGGTAGTTGTTCAATGTTGTTCCAGGCTTTGAGTTTTCTTAATTTTTCGATATTTGAATGATTAGAGATTGAGATCTTCTGTGGGTCAGAAACTGTGTAACGTGATGTATTGGTAGGTGCGGTGGCCGGAGGGGGGCACGGCCCCTTCCTTGAGCCGTCTCTGGATCCGCGCCTGGTTGATTTCGCGGGTGTTGAGACAAGAAACTTGTAATTTCGCTCAAATTAGGACCAGAACTTGCAAACTCACAAATATTCATCTGTAAATGTTGCAATTACTCGGTTATTTGTCAGGTTATACGGGCGCAGTTGGGGCCGTCTTTCCCAGGGTCAGCACCCACTGAAAAGAGGCCCCAGAAACTTGTAATTTCGCCAAAATTAAACAAAAAAATGGCCATTTCGGGAATAGTTGAACCCAAAACTTTTTTTGGTTCAAAAAGTATTTAATTTTAAATTTCGTGAAAATAAATACCAGAAACTTGCGATTTCACGTAAGTAAAGATTTCACAAATTTTTAGGTCACAATCAGAGTGATGTGAGTTTTGTGGCAATATTGACCGGGCTTTGGTCGCTTAATCCGGGCTCTGCGGTCGCTAAAAAAAAAGGCCTTTAAACTTGCCATATCCCTAAAATAATAACCAGACTCTTGAAATTCCGCGAAAATAGAGACCAGAAACATAGCGATGCCGCGAATGTTCAACCACGGAACAATTTCGCTGATATTTGGCGCCAAGTTATGTAATGTCACGGCACTCATCAATTTTTGGAAGCTCTCTAGACTGGCTAGACTGGACTTCACGCGCCCAATCTGTGCCCTGGGTAGATGAGCCCTGAAAATTGCCATCTCGTGAGAGTGAAGACCCGAAACGGCCCATTTCGCTGATATGTTGACCAGAAACTTTCAATTTTAACCGGAATGTTGCTATTTCGTGGAGTTGTTGCATGTTGCATTCTTCGGCTTCTTAACCATACAATTGGTCTATTGAATGCCGTATCTGCTAAGTCATTCGAATAAGCGTATAATCACGTTCCCCCCTAAAATAGTAATTTCGTGTCTGTTAGTCGCAAACATACAGTTTCACGTATGTAGTCCCAAACTTGCATTTTACGGTTTTTATTGTTAGCCTTGAAATTTTAAGACTGTTTTACACGATGCCAGTAAGCGATCCAGTCGACTGGCACCAATTATTGGAGCCGGTTGATTAGCGCCAGTACCGTTTAGACGATTCAAGTTACTGGTGCCAGTCAGCAGAGTTCAAAAAATGGATATCAGATAATGAACGTATACTGACTGATATGATAAGTGAATGCCGTTCTCACGGAATCAACAGATGGCGCCAGTACATTTTTGGGTGGTGGGAGAAGCACTGGAATGCTCACTGTCACTGGCTACTCCCGGTGCAAGTCGACTGGCGTGGCATGAATGAAACCATGAAATTGGTATTCTGAAATAGCGAAATCCATAAAATAATGGATTCCGAAGGAGATAAAACCGATAACTAGCTTTTGGAAGATCCTATTGGGTGCGAAACTCTAGTTCCTAGATTTTAGGGCGCCTGGTAATGGTAATGCCACAGACACTTGAAAAAAAAAATCTTTTAAGGGCGCGAAAAGTCAATTAATCTTTTTAGGGCGCGAATGGCAAAGTTAGTAATTTCTTTCGGCTTAGCAAGTCAGATTAGACATTTTAAGACGGGGAATCAGGCTGGTTTCCTCGACCCCTTCCCAGTTACCCTCGCCTAAACTTCGCACATAAATTTTGGCTCCATTTCTGCACCAATATTCGATTTCAAAGTCTGATTTTAATCTTCATGAAGTTCTACAGTGACGTAGATCTTGCTTTTTCAAATTTTATCCCTAAAATAACCCCAAAGCACTTAAGAATTCGAATGTGTTTTAAAGTAATTTCAGGGATGAAATTTGGGAAACCGGCCTGAAGTACCGGGCAACGAGAAGGCTGATGAGTTGGCGAAAAAGGGGGCCTCGACCCAATATATGGGACCGGAACCCGTTTTGGGGGTGACAAAAGAGTCTGGTTTGGGAGAGATCAGAGGATGGGCAATAGGCCGCGCTCAGGCAATATGGGAAGAGGAAACCTACTGCCGGTAGGCAAGAGAAGGCATCAAGGGTATGGATAGGAAAACAATGAAATGGCTGCTTAGCCTAGGGGAGGAGACAGACTAGAAGGGTAGTGGGGTACTTCACGGTACCTCATGGGGTAGTGGGGACATTATGCTGTGGAGAGACACCGATACAAGATGAGGGCGGTCAGCAGCCCTATCTGTGGGAAATGCGGATCTGTAGAGGGGACAATGAAACACATAGTGTGTGAATGCGATGGGTACGCAAGGACGAGATTTTGGGAAGTTTTTGGGAACGACAGGATACCCTCTCTAGAATTCTCCTAGGAGGAGTTTTGTCGAGAGGATAGGGAGATTTGAGGAGCCGTACTAGGCCTTCCGAGTTTGCAGCTCCACGGGGTATGGTGCATGAGCCTAGGCCTACTGATGGATTTGGCGCCGGCGGGCTCGGCTGGGCTGGGTCCACGCCCACGAAAAAAACAAAAAAAAAAACAAAACAAAACAAACAAAACGCCTGAAACCCCCCCTTAACGCCATAAATCATGATTTACGACATCTGCAAGGCGCAAAAGATCAGTTTAGCTAATTTTAGGGCACGAATGCTGATTGTGATTAGCCATGTATAAGGTACGCGAAAACTCGCAATGGTAATTTCCTCCATATTTTCTGGGAACGAATGATCCGTTTCGTCATTTTTATGGCGTGATTAGCCGCAGTCAAGCAATTTTATAGCGCAAGAGTATAGTCAGTTTAGGAGACATTTTGAAGGCGCGAATCGTTAATTCTGTATAGCCTCTGGTTAGAGCACGATTTGTATTTATTTTGTTTGGCTAAAAAAGATTGTCCATTTTAGAGCGTTTTGCTTTTTTATGATACGAATCGTCAGTTTGGACATTTTCAAGGTGAGAAGGCTCAGTTTGGCTATTTCTGACGCGGAAATGGATTTTGCCAGTTTTACGACAGGAATAATCGGTTTAGGCCATTTCAAAGTGCAATCGTCAGTTTAACAATTTATCGGCCGCATAGAGAGTCAGCTTTGCAAATTTTAAGGCGTGAATAGTCTGTTAGGCCATTTTCACGGAGCAAACTGTCAGTATGACCATTTCTACCGCGTGATTAGTCAGTTCGATACTATCAGGGCATGAATCCTTCATTTTAGTCAATTGCAGGGAACAAACTCAGTTCAGCCATTTTCAATCTACTTTTAGAGCGCATATAGTCAAGTTTGCCATTAATAGAGCGCGAACAGAATAGTCAAGCCAAGGGCGTGAATGCTCAGTTTGGCCATTCTTGGCATTCTTCGCAGGCGCCCATAGCCTGACGAATAGCCGAGTAATTGTGCAACATTTAGAGACGAAAGAGATGAATATTTGTGAGTTTACTACAGTTCTAGTCCTGGTTTGAGCGAAATTACAAGTTTCTTGGCTCAACATCCGCGAAATTGACTGTTTCGGGTCTTAATTCAAGGGAAATTGCAAGTTTAGAGTCTCAGTTCATGCCAAATTTCCTAATTTCGAGGCATTTTTTTTCTCGCGGTGGCCGAACCCAGGGAAGCCGCCCTCAAAGCTTGATGAATACCTGCGAAATTGAAAGTTTCATGGCTGAATAACTGCGACAATGCAATTTTCGGGACTTCGTTCCTACGAAAATGCAATTTTCTGGTCTTAGTTTTGGCGATATTGCAAGTTTCCGGGTATTTTTATTCTAGTGACCGGGGACCGGCCGGTCCACCTTGTCCCGAGAGCGCCCAAAGCTTCATAAATAGTCGCAAAATTTCATCACTCGGAGCTAAATATCAGTAAATACACAAGTTTCTCACAAGGGGCTAAATATTCGCAGTTTGCAACTGTGTTTTGTTGCAATTGTTTTTTTGGAATTTTCATGTCGGTTTGTAAGAATTTATGCCAGTTTTGTATACGTCAGAACCTCTAAAGGCCCCCTCAAGCCCAGGGGACTTCTTTACAAGAGAAACAATCTGGTCAACGTAGGTATAATAACGTTGATTTTTTTCCTCAAAAATCTTATGATCGCAACATATTTTCTGCCTAGCGCTGTTCTCGATTTACAACGGTTTTTTTTTGTTTTTTTTATTCTTGACCAACTATTTTGTTTCCTCATCCGTGGTTCAATTAACCATTCACGACGGTCATTTTATAGAGGGTGGTTTTCCTGAAAAAAACACTGGCCTATTAAGCCACAAATACACGTGTACGTGTACACATTCCAATCAAAGAAGGTGAGGGATAAAATCGTGGAGTGAAAAGATATCCTTTTCTTTCCTTAATAATCAGATCAACTTTTGAATTACATGAGACGCAATCAACTTCACAGATGAACCATAAACGTGTAAAGAAGGCAGAATTAAGGAAAGATGGAAAAAAGTGACCAGGTGTATTAGAAAGCCGCAGAGTTCTCTTTTTAAGGAAGAGGATGTGGTCTAATTCTAATACGAAGCGTGGTACTTGTCTTGAGACGCGCATAGTCATAACTTCTCATTCGCCTCAGTATCACTTTAATAGCGTACTTAGCATGTTCTTTTTTAAGGTGATTAGCGGTCAAAAAGGTATAAGTGTAACAAATTTTGATAGAGAAAAAAAATGTAGAGACTGAAAAGGATTGTGAGGGGAGAAAGAAAAGTGATTGAGTTTTGAGTTCATCTGCCCTTTCGTGACTCAGTTCCTTGGCTTCGCTTCATTGTTCTCTTTAATTCGTTCATTATCCTGATCTTGAAACCGAAACAAGGTGATGAGCAACAGTAAGCTTGTGGTTGGCCTGTTACCGAAAAAAGTGCTGAAGAAATACCACGATAATGACTTTTCTTGCCTTTAAAGTATATATTTATAGGTACTTTTTTAAAAGAAAGAAAATAATCCTTTTTCTCATAATAAAATATGACGCATATACACAGTCAACCAGGAAAGTTTATTGCTTTGAGCTCCGCAGAGTTGGAGACAAGTCTGGTTTTTGCATCCTACACTGCTCTTAGAAGACATGGGACTTGTATTTGACTAACAACTTTGTGTGGGAAGAGGGCACATGCTCTCGCACTCTGGCGCGTGCTGTACTCTTCGTAACTTTTTTTTTCCACACGCACACACACTCGAAAAATAATTATAATTTTCGCGACGTCTCCTCTCACCCACACCCCGTTCGCGTAGGACAACGGAAAAAGAAAACGCTATGCCTTTGAGCTAGAAGTTAGACAAATAATAGTAATAATAAAACCGGGTAAAGCACCAACCCCTTCGCCGGCCGCAGAGCACTATGCTTAAGATGGAAATAAGATGTTGACTCACCCACGTCATGACGCAACGGGGCCGCTAAGAGCCAAGCCCATTAATTTCAACGGCAATTACTGAATGTCGTGATTGTTCGTTTCTAATTAACACAATCAGCCAAGGTCGAGAAGAATCTGGCCTCTTTCCCACACAAATTGTCTTTTTTAAAAAAATAAAAATATAAATAAAAAAGGTATAGAAACAAATAATGAAAAAACACGAATTTTTCGCAAAATAACAACGCAGGATCGCGTGAAAAAGACAATAAATTCCTGTTCGAAAAAAGAATAAAAAAACGATGACAGCTGACCGCGACTCAGGGAAAATTATTTTCCCGTCTTATATGGGTCGGAGGCCAACATGCTTGCCCCAGGTTGCTTCTTCCGTGTTTAATGTGCAAATTATTTTTCTGTTTCACTCCCCCTCCCCTCAACAGTTATCTAGCAAAGTGATAGACCATAGCTCCAAATTATTTTCTCCCTCTATGCATTAACCATGGGATTTTTTTTAACTCGGCAGACTTTTATTTCAGGAATGATGTACACTTTTTACTTCGTCACGAAACCCACCTTAAATTGCTCCACAATTTACCTATTAATTGTCAGAAAATCTTTTTTTGTCTTCTGTAGTATTATCTAGAAGGTAAAATCGCTGGCAAATCACGTATTCATTGCCACTGTAGAAATTCATGAACCCAGTGAACTTTTAAACAAAAAGAAGGCTTCAGTAATTTTTCCCATTCCCCCCAGCCCCTCCCCCCAGCTACGTATACCTTCACTTTTGCTTATAAGGTGAAATAATGGCAAAAATTCTGTAATTATATTAAAAACACCGCCCTTACCCTTCTACTACGTCCGGGGTGTTACACCCCTCTTTTTTTCCACCGTTCCGTTTATTCTCGCAGGTGTGGGCGCTGGGTGTGAGGAAATCAATTAATAAACCAGAACCACCTCGTATCAGGATTTGATTTGTTCAAGGGGAAAAAAGGTGAGACAATCTTTTCTCATGTTACTTCGGACCCTCAACTGAGGTGAAAACTAATTGAGTAAATATATATTCGGATAAGCGAGACACTTTTTATTCGGGAGATTTTTTGTTGTTTGTTGTTCAAATGTCACGGGCCATCGATTAGAGTAAAATAAACATTTCAATGTTTAGTGAGAGGAGGGGGGATAGAAAATTAGATTTTGTTTGACAAAAGGAGAGTGCTTTTCAGAAAATTAGAACACCAGGTAGGGGCACACCAGCCTCAGGAAGTCCATCCTCAGGACGGGGTTGACTGTTGTCAGCTTGGTCAGTATATAAGTAAAATCGCTCAGGGTTTCTGTGGCTAGATAATGTTATAGCATAATACATAACATATTACGCGTTATTTGATAAGTTAACTGTAAAACGCATTTGCTCCTATGCTCGATGGTTCATATTTCTGATCGACAATTCAATGTAGGGCCTCTGGAGTGCAATTTTATGTCTATTCAGCATTTTCTATATCAGCGAGCAAACCACAGCAAGTAACAAAGAGAACCTCAAGCAAATCTGATTGTTTGGACATAGACCTATCTCTCCGAGGCTAACAGAAAAGAGAGGAAAAAACGGTCCACTGACGCAGTGGCGGCGGAAGTCAGCCGACATTGGGGGAGCAAGAATCTGAGCAGTTCAGATTTAACCCCCCCCCCCATACAGAAAATACCATTTTGCGAATCAATTATGTCTACATGTGCAAAAATAAAATTCTTGAGGCAAAACTTCCAAATTATTCACCAAATTTACCGCCTCTTCATGAAATTTTCTTGTTTCTGTGTTAATTTTCCTGGGTGATTTGAGTCCTAAGAGACAGTTTTACTAGATAAATGACGTGTTATAAGCTAAATCCGCTACATCGGCCATAAAATGGCGTATTCACACTATTCAGGGCAGAAAATTAGGGTGAAAGAGCAAGGGTGTGCCGTGAAGAGTATCGTCCGAGGCAATGGAGAGGGGGGTGGACCGCGCCACGCCGGGCCACCTATCAGAGAGGGCCCCCGAAAAGCTTAAATGTGGAAAAATGATGACTTTTACGTTCATGTTCATAGATTTAAAGAACGTGAAAAGGAGCTTGGGTATACGATTGGACAGTGACTTGGCTACTTTCGACGATTTTCAGTCCATTCGACTTGGAGAAGAGAAAGTTTACTGGTGATCAGCAAACAGTGTGGATAAATATCGATCGAGCCCACGAAATCGCAGTTCTGACAGCTAAAATTGAGAAAATGTGTGCCTTCTGGAAGCAAATTCGCGGCTACAATAGAGAGAAAATACGCTAATCCCCAAGTTTCTTTAGGTCCTTAAGCAGATAAAATTGAAAACGTTGTGGGGCGAGTAGGCGGCAAAAAAGTTGGGGGAATGTGCTAATATTCGTGGCTAAAACTGCAAAAAAGCGATCATCCCAGGTTTCTCGATGCAACTTCCAGACGCGCTAATTCGCGAATAACCTGTAGGAAAACGTTAATTTGCGGATAAAAATTTAAAAAATCACTCATTCGCAGCTAAAATTGAAAAAACGCCAATCCATATCTTCTAATCTAAAGGATATTTCGAGGCTAAAACTAAGAAAAAGTGCTAATACATAACTAAATTGAAATGAAATGGCCAATGTGAGCCTAAAATGTAAAACAAACGCCTTACTCACTGACGTATGACATGAAAGACGTGTGACATGCACTGTCCCGATAGGTGCAGTGTGGGTTCCGAGAGGGGATTTCTCCTGGGTCGAAACTAGGAGGTCGTGGGTTCGAATCCCACCTGCTGGGGAGCAATTTTTTCTCGGAACTCAAAACAAGTGAAGAATAGTAAGTATTTAATTTAAAGATTAATTTATTTATTTTCAGCCTCCCCACTCCCTCGAATTCACAGTTGGGACTAGGGTGGTGAGGTGAGGAGGGGAGTAATCGCCTAATTGTCCGTAGAAAAGAGTCTTCTAATCTCAATTAATTCACTAAATGTAAAGGAACTGTGACGTAAAACAAACGCCTTACTCACGGCTAATATTAAAAAAATCACTATATAGCGCGGCTAAAATTAAGGAAAACTCTAGATTTCAGCTCAAATTGAGAAAAAGGGCTAACGCGGCTAAAATTTGAGTAAAACGCCAATTTGTAGCAACAGAACAGGTTCAAATTTAGAAAAGTGCTAATTCCCTGCTGAAAATTGAGTTAGAGCGCTAATTCGCGGATTAAATGGGCAAAAATCCCAAAATGTCCAACAATTCTCTTCAGCCTAGATCAGGGATCCTGATCTACAATACGCGGTACTCCTACCCTAAAAATGTTTATTTTTTTTTCGCTCAAGGAAGAAAACGCGTGGTCAGGAAACGCCAAACCGGTGTCACACTAGAGCGTTTTGGGAGTGGAGCGACACGACAAAAATCGCTCTTAAAAACCCACTTTAATCCGTGACAACCATGCAGCCTGCTTTTTTAAAGCGTGATTTTCGGTCGCGTCACCCCGCTCCAAAAACGCTCTTGTCACAGCGGCCTAAGAGAACTGCTATCAAGGTTTTAACATAATTATCACGATACATGTTACTTTAAGGTATGTATTACAGAAGAAGAAAAATCGTAGAGCCTCTGAAAACGGGGCAAAGCGACCAAAAACATCTGAATCAAAGGGGAAACCCCTTTGATGGCTTGTCTGATCGAAAATCTGTTCCAATATTCGGATTCCCCGTGTTGTGAAACTCTTGGCTACACAATGTTGTCGAATTTTATTGACCATTTTAACAAAATCGTACATAAATGAGCCATTTTTCTGTTTTGAGCCATTTTTTTCAAGGTATTTTGATTTGAGTTGAATGCGTTTAAAGATGTGCCAGCAAGAGGGCAAGTGTGGCAAAAATAAGCGATTCGCTCAATTCGGTTGGTTTCGGCAGATTTTTTACTCGTCTGATTGAAAATCCATCGCGATTTTCGATTTCACAGTGTCGATAAATTCCAACATGTACATGGAATTTAATGTTTTGGACAATTTCGCAAACCATTTTTAGGGCATCTTCTTCCCCCGAAGTGTTCCGTTCAGAGCAGGACAGGACATGTTCTATGAATCCCACAGAACCACGTTAAATGGTAAATGAAACCGGTCGCAGCCTAAATGGCCCTAAGCGCCCCACAAGGGGGGTGAAAATTTTCGTTTTGGCTTCATGTTAGTCAACCTCTTAAGCCGGAGGGTCGGAAGGGCATACAGTTACAGACTTGAGTACATTTAATTTCTTCATCGGTGTCTGAACTCTTCTGCCCAAAGAGGACTGCGAATTAGTTCAGACTCGTTTGAGATCACTTTCTGTCGAATTTTACTGTCCGTCGCACCAGGAGTCACCTGTCAATATAGCTCCGTTCGTTTTTTGTAATGAGCGCTTTTTCTCTATTTTAACTGAGAATCAGCGCGCTTTGTCTCAATTTTAACCGCGAATTAGCGTTTTTTTATCAATTTTAGCCATGAATTAACGCAATTTTGTTCTTCTAGCCATGAATTTGCGATTTTTCTATCTCCAGTCACGAACTTGCCTCCAACAACCGTGAATTAACTTTCTATATTTCTGCCGTGAATTAGAGTTTCTGTCAAGCTAACTTGCGAATTAGATATTTTTCTTTTTTAGCCACGAATGACCGTTTCCTATCAATTCCGGCCACGGACTTGGCCCAAGAACAGCAAATTAGCGTTTTAACGTGAATAGCAGAAGTAGCAAAACTAACCTCACAGCGCGTGCGCCGCCTAAATGTGAGTGGTGCTGGGTATAGAGTATTGTGGTCTCAAAACTCAAGCTCAACTGTGCCACTTGCCAGCCAAAAAACGTATTCACGGTAAACTCCGGGTCCTTGGACCTAAGGATTTTTTCTACATTTTAGACGTACACCACGAATTAGCGATTTGTTCTCAATTTTAACGTGGATTACGTTTTACTCGAGGTGTACAGTGAGTGATTCGATGAAATGCAAATAGGACCTCAGAGTGCTTGCGTGATGCCTTCCGGGAGTGGTGTGGTGGGTGGTAGAGAAGGAGGAGGAAGAGGAGGAGGCCCTGTCCTTCTCATCTATGATGTGGACTGTGGAGAGGAGAAAAGTGAGTAAATACGAAAAACGTTATCCAGGTCTACAAGGTCCGCGGACCTGCCACGAATTTTTCTCAATGTTAGCCGCGAATTAGCGTTTTACAGTTTACTTCAATTTGA
Organism: Corythucha ciliata; assembly: GCA_038030265.1. Classification (NCBI taxonomy): domain Eukaryota; kingdom Metazoa; phylum Arthropoda; class Insecta; order Hemiptera; family Tingidae; genus Corythucha; species Corythucha ciliata. The sequence continues at coordinate 32,207,106 of CM075937.1, read as the reverse complement.
GCCGCAAAATGAGTGCCTTTCTCAATGAGGAAGTAACACAAAAAGTAAAAATCGCTGGAAAATTTTTTTTCTCGAAAGATAATGGCTAAATATGACAATGAATTGAATATTATAGTGATTTCCATTCAACACATTACACAAGTGTAGTGCAGCGTCCTCTCCATAAACATATGTTTCAATTCAGAGAGGAGGGGTGGAAAAACTTACACCACACGAGTGTTTGCATTGAATGGAAAACGCCATAAGTGCGTAAATGATTGATTTCAATTTATAGTGAAATAATAAAACTTGCCATTTTTTATTTGTTACCTTAAACAGCTGGTGACTCGTGACGTAGTTAAGGCGTTGTTGCATGATTTTGGAAAATGTGTTACTTCATCGTTCTACCATGAACTATATATTTTTTTTTAACCCGTGATAAGGTCTCCATGAAGCACGAATTACTTACCTATTTCCTTTTTTCTTTTATTCCGTTGCAACGCAAAAACGTGAATTTTCTCAATTTTAGCCGAGAATGAGCGCTTTTTCAAGAACGTATCCGTGAATTAGCGGTTAAGCTGGTCCTTGTGGTATAATAATAATAATAACTCTTATTAAACAGGGTGACTGGTACTTGGATGAGCAAAATGAGAGAGGTGATTGTACACCAAAAATACAACAAAAAAAATGGCCTATGACCCTGGGTCCGATTTCCATTCCTACTCGAGATAATCGATTTTTTCACTTTTTCAGCATAACATGGGTTTTCACCACAAAAATCGTTGTAACTTGAGAAATAAGCGTTCTAGGTTAATACAACGACACCACTAAAAGAGCACTCTTTTTTCTGCGGGATCAACCCCATTTTGTCTATGGGTAGTGAAAGATTCTTGGAGTAAACTGGGAAAATATCAAGATATTTTCAAAAATGTCCATTTTTGACAACCGTTCAAAGCAAGACTACAATATAGCAACGTTGCTCCCAGCGCCTGGCAAATTCCTGTAAAACTGGATGGAGTCACTTAGTTTAATAAATCATGGTTAGTTTATTCCTGTCCTACGCAATTCTTTGAGAAAAATCCATTGTTATACTAAAAAATAAGGCAATTAAAACCCATTTTGAGTGCCTACAAGAAGATACGAGAGCCATTCAAAAAAAATTTGTTTCAGCTTAATTCACTTTTATTCACTTATTCTGTGCAAATGTATGAGAAAAAACAAATTAAAGTGTCGTTGGATTGAACCTAGGTCGTTTATTTCCCAAGTTACAGCTGTTTTTGTTGTGAAAACCTCCGTTGTGCTGAAAAACTTGAAAAAATCGATTATCTCGACTAGGAATGGAAATCGGACCCATGGTGATAGGGCATTTTTTTGTTGCATTTTGGGTGTACAATCGTTCCCCTCATTTTGCTCATCCAAGTACCAGTCACTCTGTAGTTGAACCACCACTTGATGGATGTAGAAATCAATAAAATCAATTTGTTTTACATATGATTAGGTCCATTTTCATCTGGAAATTTTGTTTAAAAATTCCATTATTGGCGATTGTAGCCATCACTAGCGGCGCTATTGTCGAGTGATAATGATACCGGTACTTCCAGGTTGACTAAACTTTTCTATAGGTGCCGCAGATTTCTCCCTGCCCATCCTGAGCCCCCCTGCCCTGCCTGAGGGGTGGGGACTGACGTCACCGGCTGTCCTTAACTCCCGATTGCTCACCCTAGAGCAGCAGAGCAAGTTGATTTTGAAATTGAAGTTTACAAATTCTCAAAAATCACAAAGCAATAACATTTAATAATGTACTAGGTCCAGCGCAAAGGCGGTTGGGACTGCTCGTGACGTAGGTGAAGGAAAGTAATGGCCGAAGATCTGCGGCACCTATAGAAAGTTTAGTCACCTTGGGTACTCCCTACGTATGTTAAATGATAACAAGTTTTGTGTTTTTTCAGAGTGTTTTTTCGTGGTCAACGTCCGTAACATAATGGGAAAAAAGTAGTCAGTTGGATTCTGATACATTTATATTCAAACCTCAAGCAAACTCCCAAGCCTTTCGGCGGTCGACTTTCTCCCAACACTGCGCTAATTGATAGCTGACAGTTGAACCCAGATAGTTGAACCCTCAATTTTTGGGAAATAATGAAATGACATTGTGGTGTCTCGGATACGACGGGAAGAGCAACCGAAGACACAGCAATTCTCTCTGGATTCACCCTTGAGAACCATCCCACGAGCGCCTTATCGTGTCTTTAGTGGTACTCGCCAGCTCACCGTTTTGTTTTAGTGCTCAGAGAACGGCACGGGTTCAGCAAAATGGTCGAAAACGTTTTTGAATCGGTGTTTTCGAGTTTTCTTGCTCCAACAAATAGCCGACAGTGAAGGTTTACGTACGGGTGTACTGCGCACCCGCATAACTTCAGTCTTGTTTTCTTGATTCGGTAATGCCAAAGGTATAATATTGAGGCCTCATCGTCACCATCGGATTATTTAGACGCAGATCACAGTAAAAAAGTGTCACTGACCAACATTTTTGATACATGAACTTCCTCATTGTCAAACGGCAACAACAAATCACATGGAATACCCAACGATGTATAAAAGAACTGGATTGCTCATCACTGCTGATAAAGTCTGCCATCAAATAAGCTCCAAGTGGAGCTTAAAGTGGATGAGAGGGGTGGAGTTTCAAAGTAAATACGGGAAGAGAGTTGTATTGCCATAACTACACAAGGAGAGGGACAGGGTAATTGTTCCATATGCTTGAAAAAATGCAAGCACAAGGCATTTTTTATCCATACGGCTCAATGGAACGGAACTATTAGCGATTTCCATTCAACTGTCCTCTCCATGAGTCCTCTGATAATTGTTTATCAGAGGACTCATGGAGAGGACAGTTGAATGGAAATCGCTAATAGTTCCGTTCCATTGAGCCGTATGGATAAAAAATGCCTTGTGCTTGCATTTTTTCAAGCATATGGATGTATCAATTATGAATAAAAATCGTAATTTTCATTCATAAACGGATGAGCATAATTGAAGTAAAAGATCGTGCGTCGGAATGGATTACATTTTGACGAATTTCTGACGATACTTTGAGCTTTACTTATATAATTAATACATATACCCCCAGTGTGTTTAGGTTCATATAGGCCGCAATGAAATCTTTCAAATGAGCTATTCGGGGGGAGAGGGAGAGCCCATGACTAAGGTCCGTATTTATGAACATTCTTTGAAGCTTCCTTGAGCCAAGGAGTCGTTGAGATCAGTTTTGATCAAAATAAAAACATCTGTTCTAATTAATTTCAAGGGTTCCTTCTTCCTTACAGTCAAGGAAGGAAGTTTTAAAAAATCCCTAATTTTTCGGCAGAAATATTGAAAAAATTCTTATGTGCGGTTTCTCGGTGCCATTTTCAGTCCAAAATTAAGAAAAAGCGCTAATTCACGGATCATAACGGCAAAAGTTGGGAAATAATTCTGCTAATGAACTATTCTTGTGGCAAGTCCACGTCTAAATGCTTAGCAAAAGCGCGTTAATTTGAGGCCAAAATTGGGAAAAGCGCCAAATCACAGTTTTTGGAGGCAACTTCGCAACGTTTAGCTCCTTAGGCTGCTTAAATTGATAAATAGCGCTATTGTAGGTTCGTTCGTTTGTCTGTAGGAGCTGCTCTGGACTGCACGAACAGTCCGAAAAGCGTTCTTTTGTAATCCCGAACTACACTGAAAGCGTTCGTTTGTCAAACCTCGGACTGTTCAGTGCAGCACTATCTACACTGAAAAATTAGGAGGAGCTTGCTGCTCGAAATGTTATAACCTGCTCTATAATTACCTTTTGTCAACATTTCTGACTGGGAAGCGGGAATAAATTATAAAGGTAACGATTTTGTTATTGTTAGGTTAGCCATTTGCACGAAAAGCGTTCGTTTGCTTTTCAAAAATGACGTCAATCCCGGACTGCTCGAACTACACCTGCACCACTACACTGAACGACAAACGAACGAACCTTGTGTTTTTGAGCTGCTGAGGATACGCATTGATCTCGAGCTCAGTAAACCCAAATGCAAGTCGGTGGGCATACGCGACATGGATTGTTTACTAAAAAGAGAAGGAAGTTACACTAAAAAGAGATAGTCACACATATGTTTTTGGTGGTCTTCGACTCATGCGTGTGCCTTTTATTTTTAGCGAAACTTCTCTCTCTTTATAGTAAACAAACCACATTGTATGCCCACCGATTTAGGTTGCATTAGGGTTTACAGAGCTCGGAATCTATTTAAAATATTATAACGAAAACTCAACGTCTTGAAACTTCCAACGCAAGAAGCACTTTTCTCGATTCCCCTCGCTTGCCTACCACGACAGATATTTACCTCTTTTGGGCAAACACCCGAATCACTGACCCGTATAATGTGAAACGCGTGGTTTTCCTAAAATTCTAAAACAGAGGTATGTAAAGAAGAGAGAGAGAGAGAGAAAAAAAAACCCTCGTTGTGCCTACGGCTGTAGGAAGAAGGGGGAACCTTATTGGTGCACGAGTTTTGCCCGAATGACCTTAAAACAAAAATAAAAGCTCCGAATAGCCTTACTCACAGACTTCGTACTGTAAGCATTTTTTTTTTTTTTTTTAAGAGCATAAACACACCAGCAACTTACCAATCGCGCGGGTCTTCTTGCCGCGGCGGCGGCGGGAGAAACCTGTTGCGCCTCGGGGTGAGACGCGTTATAAAAGTCCGGCGGGCCTTTTAATTATAATAATATAATTACCGAGCTCTATCAGATCATCAGATCCACAAAGGTACCAACCTATCAACCTACCAGGACTGGTGGTGGTTTTGGTTTGGGAGAGGAAGGAGGCTGGATTAAACTTCTTAAAAAAAGGAATTCCGAATGTTTCTCTTTTTTTTGAAACGTGATATTTCTCCACAGAGTAATTAACATCCACCTACTCCCTATACAATAAATTTAAATAACAAAAAATGTTAACGAGTAGGATACGAGGGAGTGGGGGCACAGCTAGGGTATTTTCCTGGAACGTTGTTTTGGGATATAATACCGATCCATCCTTTTCTCTGACGTGATCGATGATAATAATAAGACATTTCGCAAATAATAGGCACGACTGTAGACTGATTTGTGGAATGGGGTGGGAATATGAGAAAAAAAACCGCGAGATGAACTTATTTTTTGAAAGTGGAGAGTGAAATGATTTTTTACCCAGCCTAAGAAGAGAGAATTTAAACATGAAGGGAGGGGGAGTGGAGGAAAAATAAGAAAAGTTTTCGATTAGGCAAGTACATCCGAAACGTGAATATCGTTGTACATAGAGGGGAAACGGTCTGGTTTAAGAAGACTCGTGAGAAGGGTGAGGAAGGGGTCAGGGGATCATGAGACTCCCAATGATGATGATTTGACCGATGATTACTTCGTACTTTTTTGAACTCCTCTCCAAAAGCCTGAAGCACACTATTAGACCTTTACCGGGACTTATAGAAAGTCCCAACTAGGAAATAACAAAAGGGGTTATAAGAGCTGGAGCACGACTCTATAAAAGATCACGTAGATGAAGTAATGAAGGGAGGGGGACAGTGAGAGAGAAAGAGAAAAAAAGAAATGTTGCAATAGAGAGAGAACTCATTGAAAATAATCAAACGGATGAGACCGTGAAGATATTTTTAAAATGTTGTTTTGGGCATTTCTTGGAATGACTGTTTTAATTATAATTTTCAATCTAAATCACAGACACTGTGCTTGAACAACCTGGTACTTTACGAGCAATCTTGCCAAGATTAATTATTTTAATTTCGTGGCAAGATTTTAATTATCTGAATTTATAATCGTTACTTCATTCCTGAAGAATTTAACCCGAGGCTGGTGATAATATTCCTTTTTTAAAGACGTCGAAAAAATAAAACAGATTTTTTTTGTTTTTCATTATAGAACACGGAAACCGCGCTAATTACAAAGCTGGGGAATCCAAGAAACTCATATAATCATAAGCGTGAACAGGTGTTGATTTTGTAGAATTTTATCTGGGGCTATTGATCTTTCTGGGAAAAAGGCGACTCGCACAGCCGATTATTATTAATTAATTATGCTAAAACGCTACTAATCGTCATGCTTGCGTCATATCTTTCTTTGTATATTCGTACGACTTAGCCTTTTCCCCACTCCACTTCGCCCCGCAACAGCAATACCACCTACACCACCAGCTCGCCGTCCCCATCCGTTCTTTCCGGGGCATTCAAAGTGAGTTGAAAACAAGTTTTTCCCCTCTTTTTTTCATTCCTTTCATTAAAAATATCATCCAATAATTACAGGAAATTTTCACAGTTGACAGAACAAAAGGGCAAAATGTAATTACACAATACCTCGGCCTCGTAAAGGGACGGGAAACAAGGGACAATGAAGTTACAGAGCGGGGAGAGGGCTTAGCGTGTAACTCGCCGTAGATAATTCAAACCTCACCCCTCCATCTAGCCTATGATGTTTCTAGAGATCACTATATTCATTTTTATGAGAATAAACAAAAAAAAAATGAAAGTTTCAAGAGGCCGAAGGATTGGGAATACAGAATTTTCAAGTTTACATCATTAAAAGAAGAAGAAGAAGAAGAAGAAGAAGAAGAAGAATGAAAAAAGGGGAAAAATCCCCCTCCTACGCCACCATTGGTATGATTACCAACTGTGCTTTATAAGGAAGTATAATTATTAGAGGTAAGCTCAATTTCAACTGTGCGTTTTGCTCAATCTAAATTAATGCAGAACAAAAATCCTGATATCTGAGTAAGGCCAGTTCATCTTGGTTTATTTTAATTATTGAGCTTTTACGGCCCGATGTGATATAATAAAAAATGTAGGAAGGTTCCATAATACAAGTATTTTCCATGTCCCCTCATCCAGCCCACATTCCCACCTTCTCATCAACATACAGACAGCCCATTTTAAAAACTATTCGAGCGACAAGAAATACCATCCAATGTTAGAGGAGAACAGCAATAAAAACATACATAAAAAAAAAATGTTCGACGAAGACGAAGAGTCTTCTTAATTATAAATTCAACGAAGGAAAAAAAGGTTTTATTAATTATCTGTTTAAAAAGAACACCGCGACATATATTTAGAGTTAATTAGATGCTCGTTTTAATAAGGCGCTTTCATCCGCATTCATACATTTGATGAAGGCTAGTATTAAATTCGTCCCCTTCTCTATACTAGCACTATTGAGTGATTCATCGCACAGAAAGCTTCATCTGAAAAAACTGATATGCATATTTTTTGTGATTACCTGTAGGTACCGATTAAAAAGTGGTTCTCGGAACTTACTACCACACAGGCAAATCCGATGACGCACAGATAGAGATCATTGATTCATTCACAATTAGCCGAGATTTATTCACAGTAGGAGTGAAGTCAGGAAGACACGAGTCGAATGACGTGAAACTTGTGATAAAAAACAAGTATGAAACGAAATAAAATACGAACAATTTTGCAGAGTATCACACGTTACATTAGGAATAATGTACAAACATAAGGAACTTCAAAAAATTGAATTTTTCATACTCGTGGATGTGACGATTCAGGCCTGGCAAATATAGCCACAAAATTACATCTCTCGGAGCGAAAAACTGCGGAGTTGCAACTTTCGGGTATAACTATCCGCAAAATTAAGTTTCCGGGCTTTATTTGATCAAAATTGCAAGTTTCTGGTCTTTATTTCACGAATTTGAAAGTTTCTTTTTTTTTGTTTTTTTGTTTTTTAGTGACCGCAGAACTCGAGCTGGCCCACGACATTGGCCAGACGAATTAGGAACTTGCATGGGTCGAAATTTTCAAGGGAGATTTTTTTTTTTTGCCAAGTAGAACCTAAAAATGAACTTGTCGCAACATAGTGCTCTCAAAATCATGCCAATAATTATTAAATTGGTCATAAAATTTCATTAATTTTTGCACTCGACACAACGCCTTGTGCTGAGCTGAGTGTCCGTAACGTCACTTAGTTCAACTTTTTTCGAGTGGTTGATCTTGGTATTGTGGAGATTCATGGTTTCATTCTCATTTTCTTTAATTATTTAAAACGAATTTTACACATTAAAATGGAATTAAATAGTCCGTCTGAACTTACTGAAACTAGGCTCCGCAGAATAGGTATACTTATTTTCTCTTATCAAATTATCATTTCCTCCTTTTTGCCTTAGTTATCACTTTACGATCGCTGTTCTAAGTTCTATCTTACTATTGCTATTACTTTTATTCATTTGCTGTGAGGCGTAATAAAATATGTACAAATACTTCTTCGTGCCTCAAAGCAAGAGCACAACTTTAAAAACTCCGGAAAAACTATATAACGGTGCCTATGAATAACATAACTCCGCCGAACTGGTTCAAAGTGTGCAGGCGAGAACAACATGGTCCGGTTCTATCAATCTATAAGGTTCTTCTGATGTGAAGACCACTTTGACGTGAGTAAATTCAATTATTATACAGGGTGTACAAAAAGCGACTGGACAGAAAAAAAACCAGTGAAGGGGCAACTCATTTCTGATCGAAATGACTATTTGCACTTTTCCGAAATTCCGCTTTGTTTCCGAGATATCCGCCATTTTCTGATTTTTTCAGAAACAGCTAGTTACACATGCAATAATTGTTGTAATGGCAAAAATGATGAGCCCATTGGAAAGAGCACGAAATTTTCTATTTTAAGAGCCTATTTTTATCCAGATCAGATGATATCTACTACGTTTTGAATCAGCTTAATAGCGAGGAAACTTAATTCCGGAAGAATTGGTGATATGGTGATGTAGTCAGAAATTTACGTTTTTTCGCCATTAAGCTGGTTCAAAACGTAGTAGATGCCGTCTGATCTGGATTAAAAAAGGCTCTTTAAATAGAAAATGTTGTGCTCTTTCCAATGGGCTCATTATTTTTGCCATTGCGACAATTACTGCGTGTGCAACAAGCTGTTTCTGGAAAAATCAGAAAATGGTGGATACCTCGGAAACAAAGCGGAATTTCGGAAAAGTGCAAATAGTCATTTCGATCAGAAATGAGTTGCCCCTTCACTGGTTTTTCTCTGTCCAGTCGCTTTTTGTACACCCTGTATAATCATAGAGGTCGGAAGCCTTCAGTGGTTCACTAGTTCGTTTCGAAGTTATTTTCGTCGAAAATGACAATTTTCCTGGCTGATTATCCGTGAAATTGCAAGTTTGAGGTCTTAATTCATGTGGAAATATAAGTTTCGGGACTTAAGGTCAATTCAGACTACTCGGACGTGACATGGGACCACGCTGTCCCACTTGGGATAAAAAACGCCAACATAGGCTTTTATTTGTTTACGTTCACATTGCTCGGACACGCATCATCCCACAAGTTCCCTCGTCACGTCAGAGCAATGGGAACACAAACAAACAAAAGCCTCTTTCTGGAATTTTGCATCACACTTGGGACAGCTTGTTCCCACGTCACGTCCGAATATGTATCGACCTTTACTGTCAGCCCCCCCCCCCTCCACATCACAATTAGGAAAATTTCGCTTCAGAGGACGCTGGTTCAGAGGCGAGTTTCACGTCTTAATTTCAATGAAATTGCTAGTTTCGGTCATTTTTTCAAAGGAAGTATGATGTTTTTTTAGTATGTGTGAACCCTGGCTCACAATTAGTGGCCCCGACTGCGCCAGTTCTATGGCGAATAACCGTATAACTGCAACATTTAGAAATCAATATTTGTGATTTGGCAACTTCGGGTCTTTCGAGCGAAATTAATTAGCCTGACAAATAGCCGCAAAATCACAAGACATTTTTAAGGCAAACATCCAAGGTAGTTGCAGTCCCATTGGAAGTTTTCCGGCTGAATATCCGCGAAATTGACTGTTGTGGGTTTTAATTTAAGTGAAATCGCAAGTTCGGGACCTTAGTTTAAGCAAATCTGCAAGTTTTGGGGTCATAATATATTTCGTGGCGGCACGGGGCGGATCCAACAGAGCCTGGAACATGAGGAGTACCCAGGCAGTAAACTGGGAGTTCTACGGCCGAATATTCGCGGCAATGTGACTTTCGGGTCTTCATCTCATCAAAAATGCAAGTTTAGGGTTTTATGGCCGCATTCAGTGATCTTCCTTAACTTAAGGCCGCCTTAAAGTGCTTCAAAAACTGGTAATGCATTTTAATAAGCCGCATGATGATCTTTGCACAACTTAAGTTAACGCTCCAATGAGGAAGGTCTCTGAATACGGCCATTAATGTTTAATTTAAGAAAAACACCAAGAGTTCGGGGTCTTTTTCATGGGGACCCAGCCAGCCTCATCAGTCATCTGCTAGGGGCGTCAACACAAGGGGATGCGGTGGTCGCGCTAGGGGGGAAAGCTCAAAAAGTCAGTGGTGGTGGGGGGGGGGGAACGCACGTTTTTGCGGTGTGGGGCAAAAGTCATGAGGGGCCTGAAAGTGCTTGATTAGGGTATGCCCAAGGTGGGCACAGGGAATAATCCAGGGTAATGGAAAGCGCAACAGGACAGGGCTTCACATGCAGTGCAGGGCCGTCGGACCATTACTAGAGATTTTTTCATTCACGTTTAGGTTTATTTTTGGCCAACTGGCAACGAGGGAGCAAGCTTTATATGCAAAGCAGAAACTGCAAATTGCGAAGAACAATTAGCCACAAAAATTAATATTAAAGTGGATAATTAGGTGCATAATTAGATGCGACATTGCATGTTTCTTAGGGTAAATAAACGTAAAATTTTTGCTATTGAATAATCAGCAGCTTGACGAAATTGTGAGTTCAGTGGAAAAATAGACACGAAATTGTTTAAGTTGAAGGTATTCGTCACCAGGGGCGTAGCCATCCCTTAATCTATTGGGGTGAAACGGAATTAAACGGAATACTTGAACGGATTACTTTAAATACGGGGCAACCCAATGAGATGGGCTTTCATCAGCTAGCCAAAACCCACGAATTTCGAGTTTAATGAGCCAGACCCGCGAAAATGATTATTTGGCGAGCAACCGTTTTAGTGAGCCAGAACCGTAAAAATGGTCCGTGAAATCGGTTTTTGAATGAGGCGACCCCACGAAGCAACAAAAATCTACAGAATTGATATTTTGGCAAGACAAACCCACCAAAAATTATTTTTTAGTGAGTTTGCGTACAACCTCGCGACATTGGCTTTTCAGCTCCAAACATACGTGAAATTGGTGTTTCAATGAGAATAATCTGAGAAATGAGTACCTTCCCTTTTTTTGTAAGCCTGAGCCGCAATAATCGATGGAAATGGTTTGATTAGAGAGAAAATCAGGAATAAGTAAAATTGGGTTTTCTGCAGCAAAACCCGGCGAAAGTGTTTTGTTATTTTTTTCAGTGTGCAAAATTGGTTTTTGAACGACTCAACCCGGCGTTATTTATTTTTCAGTTTGTCAGACCCTCGAAATCGGGTTATAGCGAGATAAACCCGCGAAATAAGTTGTTTTAGTGAGCGAAATATGACCTACTGGTTTATTATAGTGAGCCAGACCTGCGAAAATGATTTTATGTAATGTGCATAATCCTGAATGAGACAACGCCTCGCAACTGGATTTTCAGCGACAAGAATCGAGCAAGATCGGTTTTTTAGCGAGTGGTACCCACGAAAACGGATTTTTAGCTGGCCACCACCGCAAAATTTTTTTTCTGATGAGAGAAATCCGCAAAATCGGTTTTTGAATAAGCCCACCCCACGAAATAGGTTTTCAGGGTACAAAACCCGTATTCCTCATTACGATTTCGGGCGACAACTGCCGCCCTCGGCCGTAATGAGCATCATGCCGTCCTTGGATCGTAATATACTATTTTAGTGAGCCAAAAACGTGAAAATGGGGTTTTTGCGAGGAAAAAATTCCCGAAATCAGATTTTTAGATAGCGAAATCCGAGAAATGATTTTTTTGTTGGCGTTGGTGAAACAAAATGTGGCGACTGGCGACTCCGTACAATTTGTACTTCATGATGGTATCTAGGGGTGGGCAGCTGCCCCACCACTGCTGCGCTTTTGACTCTGCCCCCACCCCTCATCAAAATATATTTCTTTAGGTATAGGGGTTCAAACGATCATAATGCTAGCGGCCTGGCTTTCGTCTCATTTGACTCAGCGTTAACAAATACGTCAGGAACCCCCTCAAATTCAATTGATTTCGAAAATCCCAAATTTAGGCAATTTTCCAAACTTTCTCCCACTCCACAATCATGGTTTCCCCCCTCCAGCAACTCGGGACTCATCGGATCTCGTATTCTACTATAATAAGGGATTTTTGAATCATGTTCTAAGGTGGACGAGTCGCCTAGGAATCATTCTTTGACAACAAACAAAACAAAATTTCACGGATTTCTGCAATTTCCTACCCCAATTTTGCGGTTTTCACGCTTTCAAACCCAGAATTTCGTGGAATTCTCTCTTTTAAACCCCAATTTTTGTGAGTTTGGCTCTTTTATTAATGCCCGTTCACAAGCTCTATGTTTTCGTTGTGTGGTGTCTATGTAACCGCACTCGAAGCACACGGCGCGCGCTAGCTCATCATTCTTGTCACTCTCGTGCTCAAGGGTCCAGTTAGCGATTATCTCTTATCGCTTCTAAGAAGCGACGACCTCTAACCTTATTAAGAGGAGAGAGCTATCTTCGCAGGATCAGCATTTTCGGGCTTCACACGCCTGATATTTATGTTCCGGCCAGCGAGACACTAGCTGAGGACCTCCTCAACCTCATACGATGAGAGGGACTCTGGACTAGATCAACCGATCCAAGAGCAGCACAATAATCCACTTAGGATTCCGTGCCTGGGGCGTGTGCCATGCCCCTGCTCTTGGATAGTGGAGGGAAAAAAATAAAAATGCATGGGTTTTGCTTTCCAAAAAAACAAAATTGGCGATCTTGGATTACTGAAAAAACCCATTCCGCGGGTAATTTGACACAATAAAAATCACAAAAAAAATAGAAGAAGAAAAAAGCCAAAACCCTAAAAATATAACATTTATCAAGTACTATGGCTTAAAAACTGATAATATTAATAACAATAAAAATCAATTTGAAGGGTTTGGCTCTATATTGTATAGAATAAATTTTGGCTGGTTTAGCTCTGGAATGACCATTCTCGCGCGTTTTGGCTCTCAAACTAATAAAACCAATTTCCGAAAAACCAATTCACTGAAAAAAACTGAATAATTTTGTAGGGGCTTAAGTCGTTGGAAAAACTTATTTTCCGCCTGTTTAGCTCTTGAAAAGTCAATTTTGGAGGTTTGAGTAATCAAAAATACGTTTTGTGTGATTTTTTTCTGCAAGAAACTAATTTCTTGGGTCTGGCCCTTCAATAGCATTTTCCATTCAATGCAATACACTCGTGTGTGAAAGGTTTTCCTCTGGTCGTATCATCGAATTGAAACAAATGTTCTTGAAAAGGACGGGGCACTACTCTCGTGTTTTCACTCCCTTTCCCCCCAGGCAAAGGCGTCTCCACTCGCAAGCTGCGACTACCCGAACCTTAGGCTTCAGGATCCAGCCTATATGAGAGGTCTCGAATACCTGCGAGTCCCCATTGCGAGTAACTGTCGCTGGTCGCATACGCTTTCTTTGTTTTCGAATACTGTCGATTGGAACTCGCGCTTTGGGGCAAATTTAACTATCCTCTCTGAAATGATAATACAGATTTTGATAAAGATTAAAAAAATAAAATAAAAGCGTGAGCCAGCCCGGCGGGGACCATAAGTCAAAAAGTTAATTGGAGCTCTTCCACCTTTCCAGCCTTGTTGTTCATTATGAGTCTTCCTTCTCTATCCTACTCTGTCTCTCTCTACAAAGCGGCCATAAGGCCTATGGAGGAATCATTAGTACGGATTAACATTCCTCTCTACCCTGGCTGTCTTGACTTTTTTTTTCTTTTTTTTCAAAAAAAGAAAATGAGCCAGGGAGAGAAAAAACTTAATACATTGCCCAAGGTGATTTACACCTTTAGAACCAGAGCGATACTCACGGTGTGGGTCGGGGGTACATTAGAACGACATGTTATGGCCCCGGAACTGTGGAGAGGGGCGGAGGACGTTACCAATGTCCTCGATGTCCTCGAACCACCGCGCTTTATAAACAGTTTTTAATCCCCAACCCTTTTTTTTCTTCCCCTTCTTCTTCTTCTTCGTTTTTAATTTTTAAAGAGAGCTGGGTCCAATCAGAATGAGAAGGACGAAAAAGGAAAAGATAAATGAACTTGAGCCCTAACTAGATGTCCTCTCGATTTAATTGAATAGCGAGGACGTGTTTTACAAGTTAAGCAACAAGAAAAAAAATCAATATTTTAAGGTTTTATGGAAGAAAATCCTTTATTCTCCTAATTTAAAACAAGACTCTCAAATGTATCCCAAATCCCAATCTTTTTATTTCGTGAGCTTTCAGCGCTCTCGCCTCCTTCCAGTCATAATGAATGCAAGGGCTTTGTTAATTGGGACTTATTCCAGTTACAAACTCAACTCTACCCTTCATTCCCTTAAAATGCAAATAAAATAAAGACTCCTTTACAGTTGATGAGCTAGAATAGAGAAAGAGCGGTGACGGGTGTTGGAGGGGTGGCTCGGGGTAAAAGGTTCGTTTTAAGTTCTCTCATTAACATATAAAACATTTCCATGGCGTGAAATATGGACGGCTCATACCTGCGGGCTACTCGTGTCTACAGCTTTTGAAAACGAAGAAAATAATAAGAGCTTGAAACTGTTCATTATTGGCTACGAGAGAGAGGGAGAGAGTGTTATGTGAGAGTATTTGTGCATTCGGTGGTTTAGGTCGCATAAAATTGGTTATGTGAAGGCTGGAGATGGATGGGGAGGAACAAGATAATTGGGTGAAATTATAATAATTCTGCGAGGAGCATTAAAGTCACGAAATTGTTGTGTTGTGGTGAGGGGGGGGGGATAAAAAGGAATTTTCAGGCCCTGTTAAGCGCTGCTTCTTACTCTCCGGTTTTCTCTCTATATAACTTGGGAGAGAGCCAATTACTGTAAATCCAACCCCACGTCTATTTTCACCCCTCCAAACAGTTATTTGCACAAAATATCGCTCTAAATCTCTCAAGCTGTAAAAAAGTGACGAATACCGTCCAAAAGTGTAAGACGGCTCAGAGAGAGCCCAGACGATCGCGGAAGATTGAAACGGCATGGAGGGGAGGTCAATCTTATTATTAATCAAAACAGGTCATCTCTCCCGCTCCTTTCTGACTTATGGTGGATGGGAATTGATGGAATTAGAATGTAATAACGGCTGGATGGGCGGTAGGGGGTGTCTTACCCTCTTTGGGTGTGCTGTCATTAACCGCCCCAGGTGCCACGATTTCAAATGGTGGAAGTCACGAGGCTTATGCAAAATACGCTCAGAAAAACGGGCGCACGATAGTTTTTTTCTTCAATAGTATGGAGAGTCCGTGCGAAGAGCATAAAAAAGAGAGTTGCTGGGAAAGGGGTATAAGCGAGAGGGTGAGAGGATGTTATTTAAATATGTTTTTGTTCATCCTGAAGCCACCACTGATGTAGATCACACGGGTGATTCATTGACATTTGAAAAGAGTGAGAGGTCGATGATTCAGAAAAGTTCATAGTAAATGCTGAAATGCCCCAGTTGTGATGAAAGACGAAAAAAGGTACTCCCTCCCTCCCTCCACTACAAGCTTATCAAAGCTTAGTATTTACAACGCAATGCTGGGGAAAAATCTGCTTTTTGAGCTCTTCCTCACGTTTTTCATTTGCCGTCTACCACTCCGATGACGAAGTGGAGAGTTAGCCCCTCACTACTGCTTTGGACACAAATCGCAGTATTTAGCAGACTATCATAGAATACTGGCGAAGGAGGGGGTGGGGCGGCAAATGCAATAAATGTTCGGTGACTTATAATAAAAATTAACGAGGCAATATAAAGCTACCAAGGTTTAAAGAATACACCCCTCATCTATTGCACTATACGGAAGGGTAATTGTTATATAAAGGGGTAATAACGCGCCTCCGGGTTGGAAATGTACACAGGTCCTTATAGCACCCAACTAGAAACTTTAGGCCTCTTTTTATTTATTTACTGATGTTTTACAGCAGGTTGTGTTGAGAAGGGGGTGGAAGAGTGTTTTAGAACGGTGTAGAGTAGCCCTGGAATAAAACAACAATTTTTGCTAGGGGGCTGATTAAGAGCTCAACTCAAACCCGTACCTACATATTCATTTACATATTCTTGTCGTATACATGTCGAGTAATTGTCCATTTCACGAAATGGATGTCCATTTCACGAAGTGGCTCCACTTGCCGTAACTTCAAAAAATTACGACATCTGGACAAAAAAATTGTCCATTTCTTGAAAAGGAAATCGTGTTTGTCCAGTTGCTGAAATCAAGCTACAATACTGCAAGTGGATGCAACAACATTATCCTTTTCGTGAAATGGATGCGTGAGGAATCTCAGGTGCTGAAACAATTTTTTTTTATTTAAAAAGGTTATTTTACTGAGCACTCAAAAACCGGCTAAAAAATGACGTTGTGCATCCACTTGCAGTAAGAAAGCTTAATTTCAACAACTGGACAAACGCGATTTCCTTGTCAAGAAATGGACATTTTTTTGTCCAGATGACGGATTTTTTTGAAATTACGGTAAGTGGAGCCACTTCGTGAAACGGACATCCATTCCATGAAGCCAAGTGGATGGGACATTCTCATTATGGAACAAGGGGGAAACTGGAAAAATCTATGTAATTGCTAGAATTCAAAGTGAATGGAGACAAAATTGAAATTAATCTCAAGGACCGACTCGCTTATAATGTGAATATTAGCTCTTAAATTATACTAATTCTCTCGAAAAATTAACGAAATCTCAGAAACGTACAAATCTCCCACATTCCTTGTCCAAGAATGAAGGGAGAAGAGCGACAAGTTCAGCCCCTGGGGGATTGGAAATCCTCGGCCCGTAGACCGTCACCTCCAAAGACTTTTTTTTGGACTGGACAGGTTTCCTACTGATCTGCTGCCCCCCCCCCCTCTTATGTTTCAATGTTTTATGTTTTGATTCCATACAAAAAGGTCTAGTTCAATCTCGTAATCTCACCACAATTTATTGATCTTGAACTATGCAAAACGTACTCAAGCCAGACCACGGTTCGAGACTGAACCAAACTTAAGTTTAGCCATCACCGAATGGGATCATTGGTTCAGAACATTCGAAAACTTCATTTCAAGGCTGGATCCTTAAATTCGACAACGTTTCCTCGAAAATTCTTCTCTGACTTAGAAACAAGCGTCCCGGGGTGCCCGCTCGCTGGAACTTGCTCATTTACAATCTCTTTCGTTCAATTCATTTCCTACAGTAAATGCTCTGTTGAATCAAAATCCTCAAGAATCGTCTGAATTCACCAATCAAACCGTCGCTGCTGTCTCTCAAAATGTTATTTTTTTGTGGCAGAACTAAACACTCTCGAACTGTATTGCCCCAACGCTGTAGGAAACGCTGTTTGCAACAAATGCAGTAAAAAAGGGCATTTTGCCGTCGTCAAAAGAACGGGAAACACATCACATCAGGAATCAACCCCACCGGAATACCGGTCGTCTCAGTCCCGGTCATCAAACACCGTTATCTGTTCAGCTGTCGTTAGTCTTTCTAAAACTATGGTTGCTGCTGCAATCAATGGTCATTCCGTAAGAGCTTTGATCTACACAGGTAGCTCCTTAAGCTTCCTGGACCACAAAACTGCTCTGAAGCTCGGGATACCTATTCTTCCATCTTCAGGAAAGAGGTGTCCTCCACGTTTTTTACGTCCAACATAACCGGACGATGTAAACTCAATTTGACTCTTCTCGATCACTCGTACTGTGACTTGGAACTCTCTCTTCTTCCTGATCTCTGTTCGGACGTAATTACAGGTTACCTGGCAGACCTGTTACAGCAGTCGTTTCCGGTGCTGCAAAAGAAGCCCTCAACATCCGTTCTTTAGCCGTCAAGTCGAACCAGCTTCACTTTTCAATCACCTCAAGGAAGACTGCACTCCCAATGCGACAAGATCCCGCCGTCATTCGGTCATTGATATCCATTTCATTGAAGCTGAGGTGGCACGTTTACTTGAAGAAGACATCATTGAGCCCAGTTCCTCTCCCTGGAGAGCTCAGGTTCGATTAATCAAGAACCATTAATCACTCATTACTCGATGCGTATCCTCTTCCATGGATCGAGGACATTGTGAACAAGGTTGCTTGCAATAAAGTCTTCAGTACGATAGATCTAAAAATTGCTTATCACCAGATTCCCATAAAGGAAGCGGACAGGATCTATGCTGCTTTCGAAGCTAGCGGGCAGCTGTACCAGTTCAAACGGATTCCTTTTGGAGTGACCAATGGGGTATCGGCGTTCCAGAGGGTCATCTATGGAATCATTCGCTTGGAAAATCTCAAAGGCACTTACTCCTCACTCTCAACAATGAAAAGTCGTTATTCTCTAACACATCGATAAACCTGCTTGGCTACAGCATTACGAATGGATTGTTAAGCCCCATCCTGATCGTCTCAGCCCTCTCAGAAAGCGTCCACCTCTGCTTCATCACTCCGTCGTGTCATAGGGATGTTCTATCATTACTCAGCACAAATTCCCCAATTCTCGGAGAAAATCACTCCTTTAATTCCTAATTCGTACTTCGTTTCCCCTTTCATCAGACGGTCTTCGCGCTTTCGAGAATTTGAAACTAGACATTGAGAAATCCTTTGTTTCCTGTATCGACCCAGACATTCCTTTTGCGGTAGAAACTGATGCATCGGAGAGCAGGCACGTAGCCGGGGGGGGGGGGGTCCACCGGGTCCGGACCCCCCCCCCCCCGAAATTTTAGATTTATTTCCCATGTCCTGAAGGAGACTTTTTATTTTCAATTTCTCCGCTCACGCATTGGAATAATATTGCACAATAAACATAATAATAATAATATGTAGTATGTAGTTAAAAACTGAAAATAGGCATAAAGTGGAAATACCCCCCAAATCCTGGCTACGCGCCTGCCGGAGAGCGCTTTAGCGGTTACTACATCGCAAGCCGGTCGTCCTGTACCTTTTTTCTCAAGGATTTTGTCTGGTTGTAACACTCATCGCTTGAAAAAGAAGCTCAAGCAATAATAGAAGCAGTTCGAAAATGGCGTCACTACCTCACAGACCATCATTTTATGTTTGATGTCTCTCACTCCGGAAAAGTTAAAAATGAAAAAATCATGAGGCGGCGCGGCGTATTGAGCTATCTTGCTTTCAATAACCTGGGTCCGATAACTATGCTGCTGATGCATTCTCTAGAATCAGTTCGTCTATCCATACCTCTGCTGAAAAGTTGTATAATTTACACATCTCCCTCTGCCACCCTGTTGTCACTCGCTTCTACCATTGGCCATCAAACCAAGATATCACCACAATGAGGGCACTCTCGAATACTCGAAATATTGAATATTAATTTTAAAGGTCCTTTGCCTTTGTCAACATCTAATCACTATCTCCTTGTTATTATAAAAGAATTTTCACGTTTTCCATTTGCTTTGGATGTGTCACTGTCATATCACATTGACGTAGTACATACTCTTATTTATATGTTCGGAGCTCCGGCTTATATTCATACAGACAGAGGATCAAGTTCATGTAGACTGAAATGAAGGAATTCCTCTATTCTCAGGCATCGAATCGAGTCGTACCACTCCCTACAATCCTACCGGTAACGGGCAAGTCGAAAGGTACGATGTTGTCCTGTGGAGAACTATGGAATTGGCTCTACAAGTCTACACTCTCGTGGTCTCTCCATACAACACTGGGAAGCAGTACTTCATGAAGTACTTCACTCAATACGTCCCTTACTCTGTACGTCAACTAATGCTACTCCACACGAACGCTTGTTCAAACACCCTCGTCGAACTGGATATGGTACTTCTGCTCCCTCGTGGCTCCTCAACGATGGTGGTATCTCAAAAAACACGTACGAAACTCGAAGTACGAACCATTAGTCGAAAAAGTAACACTTCTACACGGAAACGTTGACTACTCGCACGTGAGGCTCACTGACGGGAGAGAGTCGACAGTATCAACACGCCACTTGGCTCCAGTTGAATGTGATGTAGGGGTCAACACAGAACAGTCCAATCAAAATTCAGAAAACATTAGAGCTGATGACAGCCCTCAAGTCACCCATGTCTCTCACGAATCTTCTCTTCTTGTTGATGATGTCGCTTTCGATCTTATTCAAAATCGTCCGAGAAGCTCCAGAAGTGAGGCGGCGGCATAGCCAGTTCTGTAATGGTCCAATAATTTCACATTTTGTGAGTATTAGGGCCGTGAGTATAGTTTATTCGTGCCGAAAACAGACATTTGTGGCTGTTGTTCCCTGTTTTTCGGCAAAGTTATCTGAGGTCTTATGGCCAGTTTTCGGATGATATAATACCTACTAGCGGATTATTAGGCAAACAATAAGTTATGGTGCCAGTTATTGACCCATAGCATAGAAGCCATTTTGGGTAAACGAAGTATTCAGTTTTTTGGGTAAACAGTCGGTTATAACGCAAGTCGACCCATACTGCCGAATTAATTAATGTTTTTGCAAGAAACAAAAAATATTATATAAATAAAAAACGCCCAATTTCGGGCCGACGGCTCTCAGATCAGGGTTGCCAATTTGACGGATTTCCTGTTAGATCTGACGGATTTAGAAAGTGGCTGACGGGGAAAAATTCCGTCTAACGGATGACGGATTTTAGAAACGAATGGTCGTTTTTTTTTTTATTTCTAGCAGGAAATGAGCGGTTTTTTTATGTTAACCGAGAGAATCAGCGCTTTACCTAAATCCTAACCGGGTTTTCCTAAGCGGGTTTTCTCAATTTTAGCCGCGAATCTTGGTTTTTCTTCAATTTTGCAGCGCGAACTCAACAAAAGTCCTCACCCAATATTATTGAACCACAATATGCTCCAACCTCACAAAGCTCGAACAGAAAAACATGTTCAGATCACAGACCGTTCTAACCAAAAATTGCTCGAACTGGACCGCACCTTCGATGCAACCATCGTGATTGTTTGGTGGATGCATGGCCACCAAAATCCATTCTGTTCAAATTTCAAATCATTAATGATTATACGAGGGGGGGGGGGCTTTCAAGAGGAAAATAAATGAGGCGTTGCATGAAGCTCACATTTGGCGCTGAGGGATGGGAACATCCAGAAATGTGCGCTGCAGTCCAGAGAACAATTACGCCAAATTTTAACACATTATCACGACAGGACGTTTTTCTCTAACTTTGTCTACCAAATAAAATCGACCTATTTCACTCACGAACTGCTTGGATTTTCAGGAATTGAGCGGCATATCTTCCTGACAAAATGAACCGATTTCTCACAAAATGGATAACTTTGTTTCGTATTGGGGTCGTGTCGGAAGCGCTGTGACGAAAATTTTGCTTCTTATTTCAGATTCTTTACATTTTGAGCTGGCTCCGCCCTCGAAGTTTTCCTCTTTCATCTGCCTTTCCCCCCGAAAGTTCCACTAGTTGACTGTGTTCACCATTTCAGTCATCTATAAGTTTCTCAAGGCCTGGGATTTTCATTCGGTGAGTACCCTCTCGCCTCTCTTCCTTTATCTACGATAATCTGTTGGAAAAAAGAGAAGAAGAGTCGTGCTCTCAACCTTCTTCCCGTTCAATGTCCCTATTTTCTCTCCATCAACCATACCAAATCGTACTATCCGTTTATTGGTCCTAACTAGTGAGAAAAACATGATTTGTGCTCGCATCCATGATGACTGTTCCAAGATGAGGAGGTGGTGACGGATCTTTTAATCCCTTCTTTTCCACCTTTCCCTCCGCCGCAACACTCGGATTATATTATTGCATATTATGATTTGATTCGTGAACAGAGCCCTTTAAAAAAAAAAAGCATGGACACAGTTTATGCCCCCTCTCTCCGAGCCCATCTCCCAAGAAATTGGTTACGGATCTATAAGAGCATGGTATATAAGAGGGAGTAAATGTATTCTCGAGCTAAGCAGGTGTGATTGGAAACTTGGGTAATAATGGGGCATAAGATATACCTTCGAGCCATCTAGGAAGGGAATCATAATTCTACGTCATTACAAACGATTGGATTTCTCGTGAAAAATCCTGTTGCTTCTCCCCCTTCAACCCTCCCTCTAACCACTAAAACTCCCACCATTCCTTTTCCAATAAGGACGTGGTCCTAATTATCAGTTTAGACAGGCAATGAGAAAGGAGAAATAAAAGAACGCTATGATTCGTGAGGGTATTGGCAAGGGGTGGGTTGTAATTTCGAGGAGAGAAAGAGAGAGAAAAGATTATACTCGGTTTAAAAATTCGTTGGGAAGTGGACATAGGGCTTATGCCTTTTTAAACTGTTAATCCTTGAAGCATGGGTTATTTCTAAAGAACGTATAAGTTATTCTTCTAGTCATGAATTCACCACAAATGCACCTAATCATAGACACCTTTTTCATTTGAATTTCAGCGAAACTCCGTGAATGTCAAAGGTTGTTTTTTGCGCCTTCGGGTTAATATTCATCCGTTATTGGGACGATGATGGTGACAACGAAGTAGAAAGACACTGATTAGTGGCAAATGAAAAATATTCTCCTTTTGTGGGGACAGAAAGAACCTTTTAACCTCAATTTCACCACGGAAGAACTTAACGGGAAATCGTAATTTTCCCATTTTGAATTACTCTTATCTTCGAGCACGTGCGTATTAATGAACGTATTGATCAAATGAAGATTGCGGTAAATGATACGTAAATAAACGTTAGAAGGGAAATGATTGGAATTATGGCATGTGAATGTGACGTGATTTTTAAAAAAATCTTTATCGTTTACACTCCGCGGCACTCCATGGCTTATAATAAATATTTCAATTTTTTTTTTAATTGTAATGTGAGTAATTTTGTAGTGAGTCATAAGGTTTGTTCGTTTGTCGTCCGGAGCTGCTCTGGACTGCACGAAAAGTCCAAAAAGCGTTCTTTTGTGATCCCGAACTACACTGAAAGCGTTCGTTTGTCAAATCTCGGACTGTTCAGTGCAGCACTATCCACACTGAAAAATTAGGAGGAGCTTGCTGCTCGAAATGTTATAACCTGCTCAATAATCACCTTTCGTCAATCATTTCCTTCTGAGAAGCGGAAATAAATCATAAAGGTAACGTTTTTGTTACCGTTAGTTTAGCCATTTGCACCAAAAGCGTTCGTTTGCTTTGAAGAAATGACGTAAATCCCGGACTGCTCGAACTAAACCTGCACCACTACACTGAACAACAAACGAACAAACCTATAATTTGTTTAGAAATCCCTAGGCATCATGATTTCACACCTTTTACCCCAATTAGCCTCTTCTTTTATCGTTTTCTAGAGAAAAAGAACATTTTAGGTGAAACCACCCAGGGAAATTTAAGACGAATTGTTAGCTCCGTTCGTTTGTCAGTCCCGGACTATACTCCGAGCAGCTCGAGAGTTTGTAACCTCGCGGGTTATCATGTGGAGGAAAATGTGTAACAGGAGAAAAATGAGAAAAGGTTAGTACTTTCAGAGCTGTTAGTGCAGCTCCGGACGACAAAAGAACGAACCTAATTTCTACAAATTAGAACAACATAAATGTTTTGCAGTAGTTTGCTATTCGTGATAACTGAAACAGCAGAATTGTGCAATCGGAAATGATGAGCACCAAGAGTTAAGTGGGAGGGAAATCAATTAAAAACGAAACAGGAATTATTCACAGGTAAATTACGTTAATTACCATACATCCTGCTGAGAGTACAAATAGTAATTTATCTTTTTTCGACCTTCAGTAAGGATGGAGCTGAAAGAAGAAGTGAAAAACTTGAAATACATCATACATCAACAGCACTTAACAATGGGTAGACTTGGGTTTGGTTGAAAAGAGGGGAAGAGAGGCAGACGTGGACAATTTTCTGGGCGCAAACTGGAATAAAAATTTCCACTCCCCATCATTCCCTTTACATCCCAATCATACAATATTTTATGACAATTCTTTTTTTATCCAGTCAAATGGACCCCCTTCAGGTCACTAAAGCGTTTCCGTTGTAGCAACTTCTTTTTCTTCCTCTTCCTTTTTCGTCCTCTCCTTCATTCTCCGCTCTCTTGAACTAATGGCCGGACCCAACGGTTGGGTTGAATACTAAAAACCGCAGTACAAATCTACCCTTGGGAGAGATTTAAGTCGTCCCTTCCTTCACCTCCACATCATACGAATATCCTACCCACCCTCTTTCAAGATACAATGCAACGTTCTTTTTGGCCATCATTGAAGTATATGGATATGATGATGGTGATGGCTGGTTGGGAAGGGAGGGATATATACTTTCATCTCTCCACCCCCACCATTTCTCCCGCACAAACTTTTTGTTCTCTTTTCGGTGTACTCTTATTATAAAAGGTTTCTTTATATAAAATTATTTGTCAAGGGGATCGATCCCATCAGGTCCACTTACTTGGAGCGCCGTTTCACTCAATATTCAGTTATTCAACATCTCTTCTCTTACCTCCGTGTCAACAAAATCCTTCACAAAAACATGTAGGAAACTCTAAACCACGTCCCTGCTCTTCTTTAGCTGGCAACTTCTGTTCTGCAGCTAGCCACTTCTTTTCTGGTGCTTATACAGCTTGTCTTCTCTATACAGCCAACACGGGCGTAGCGAGCTCGATAGACAGAAGAGTGGGCAGCTTTTCGAATTCCCCCGACCGTCTCAACAATGAACGCAGGTTACGCAGGCCTTGGGGCGCTGTTCGGGATGCCTAGTCTGGGACCCTAAACTTGTAATTTCGGCGAAGCTAAGACCCAAATTTGACTATTTCACGGATATTCAGCCAGGGAATTTGTAATTTTGTTCAAATTAGGGCCGAAATAGCAAAAAATTGACCAATTTATTTTGTCTATAAATGTAAAAAAATACACGGTCAGGCTATGAGCCCAGTCGGGGGGTCCACGCCCCCTAAAAATAAAAACCTAGTGCAACTTCGCGAAAATAAAGACCGGAAACCAGCAACTTTGCAGATAATCAGATCAAAAACATGCAATTTCAAAGATATTTAGGCCCTAAACTTACAATAATTTGGCGAATATTTGAATCTGAAACTTGCAGCGTGCCAGAAATTAAGACGTATAACTTGCAATATCGTGAATATTTGCTTAAAAAATGTCGCCACTTTGCAGATATTTGTCCTGGCACTGTCGTTTCCGGCAAGCCCATCTTCTAAAGCACTTGAAAAAAGCTTTGAAACGTGCCTTTTTGCAAACATTAAGACAGGAAACTACCAAATTTCCGGATATTTAGGCCCGTATGCCAAGTCGTTCCTCGAATTTTCCTCAACCTCAAAGTTCCCTCCCAAACTGGAAAAATTATAAAATAACATGTGATTCTACGGTTTGTGAGGAAGGTTGGAGTCGAGGAAATTTCGAGGAACGACTTCGCATGCGGGCCTTAGAGCCAAAACATGCAATTGCGCGGATATTTTGACCCGAAACAAAGCAATATCGATAAAATTAAGACCTGGAAACTTGCAAAATCTCGAATACTCACAATCAGACAAGAAACTTTCAATATTACAGGTATTTACCTTTGAAAATGTTGCAATTTTGGCTGTTCGTCGGACTTTGGGCGACGTGACTAGCATGGCTCCACGATCAGTCCCGAAACTCGTATTTGCGTGAAAATAAAGGTCAGAAACTTGCAACTTCGCCGAAATAAAGACAGGGAACTCGTAATCTCACCAATATTCAGGCTCAATAACTGGCAATCACCCCGGTTTTCAGCTCCAAGTGTTGTAAAATTGTGTGGCTATATTTGTAAGGAAAGCTTGGCAACTGACATTATGCTTTTCCCGTCAAGTCAAACTCGAAATTCCGTTAGAAATCCATCAGAATGTATTCCATTCCGTTAAAAAAAATCCGTCAAATAAGTAATAATCAGTAGTGTGCCTTCGTAGTGGTGAGGGGGGGGGCGACAGATCCGGGTATCACTTCTGAAAAGGCCCCTGAAATGCTTAAAGATGGAAAAGTTGGGATTTTTAGTTCTATATCCATGAAGTTAGGAACATAATTCGTTTTAAAAAGCGCTCATTCGAGGATAAAATTTAGAAACATTTGTGAATTCGGGGTTTATGGTGGCCCTACTTTTACGACTAACATTTATAAAACCCATTAGCACACTGTTCATGGGGCAAGTTTGCAAATGAAACGCTAATGCAGAGCAAACATAAGAAAAAAAATTGTGAGAAATCACCAATTCGTGGTTTCTGGAGGCAACATACCGTGTGCGCTAAGATTAGAAAGAACATGGAAATAAAAGCACTAATGAGTTTTGTAATGGCAAAAATTCTACAAATCGCAGCTATAAAATTGGAGAAAACCCCTAATTTGGGGCTGAAACTGAGAAAAACGCTCGTTTCTGGAAAATACAAATTCATGACTAGAAAAGATAAAACGTCGATTCACTGGGAAAAAAAGCCCCTGACTCGGCTATAATTTAAGAAAAGTGATAATCACAGTTAGAATTGAGAAAAAGCACTATAATTCTGGATGAAATTGAGAAAAGGTTCTTGTTTTAAAAACCCTTTGCGGCAAAATTAAGATTGAGCGCTGATTCCTACGGTTTAAATAGAGAAAAACTCTCATTCCCAGCTAAATAAAAAAATTAAATATAATAAATACAAAATAAATAAAATAACAATATGTCTATAATTGAAAAAAATCCTTACCTAATTTGTGGTTTCATGAACAAAATTGAGAACAAATCGGTCATTCAAGGTGTATGTAGGGTCTAAAATCGATAAAATTCCAATGCGTGTTTCTGGAGGCAACTTTGTGCCTGTTGATGAGAAAAAAATGCCAACTCAAGGCAGGAGGTAACAAAATGCGTTACTTAGCGGCTAAAATTGAGGACCGTTTTCACCAACGCCGATTAACAACTAATCACGATAATGGCAACTAATCACGATCAATTCTAAACTTTGTTGGTGAAAAAGGGTCTGAGATATAAAGTACTGATTCTCTCTGTTAAATTAGCAAAAAAGGCGCTCATTTACAGCTGAAAATTATTTTTGCTGAAATTGAATAAAGGCGCTATAAGGCGCTATGGATTCAATTTCATGACCGAAATTGAGAAAGAGCTCTAATTTTACGGCTAAAATATAATTTATAAATATTAATAAAAATCATTGAGTGATTCCAAAATTCAGTTACAAAAATCCGCCATCCGTTCGACAGAATTTTTTATTGTCAGTCACCTTCTGAATCCGTCAAATTGGCATGTTTGTCAGGCTTTGGCTGCTGTTGGTGTTAGCTAGCCGTGGATCCCTGGAAAAGAAATGTTAAAGCTATAAACTTCTAAATTGCAGGATACTGGACCAGAAACTTACAATTTCGCAGATATTTAGAATTGTTTTTTTTTTTAGGATTCCGCAGCCGAAATTAAAATTTAATTATCCAAACCCCTAAAAGTAGATTCTACGAGTCAAATCCACGAAATTTGGATTCCGAATGAGCCCAATCTACGGAATTGCATTTTTGGCGGTCCCAAACCACTTAGACTGCTTTATTGAAAGAGTCAACCCCGAGAGATTGGATTTTTGTATTAGACAACCCCTGAAAATTGGCTTTTTAGACAGACAATCCCGTGAAATTGCATTTTTGAATGAGTTACCTCCCACAAAATTGTCTTTTTAAGTAGCCAATCCTGCGAAATTGGCTTTTTGATTGAGCAAGCCAAGTGATATTTGGATCTTTGACTGTCAATAATACAAAAAGTCAAGCCAGCGAAAATTTCGGACGCACAACAAATTTATTTGGCTGAGGGAAGGGGGTGTAGCGCGACGCGAGTCCGTGTACCCCTATTTTCCGGGCTACTTTATTAATACGTACGTAATTCCGTGTCCTTAAAACTATAAATTAATTACGAGTACTACTGCTATAGGCTTACTATGTTAGCCACAGTCTGCATAGAAATTGCTTGCGGTGAAAGCCCCGAAGTAAAAAATGAATGTTGGTTGAATTTTTACCCCTGCCCCGTATTGCGAGAAACTCGAGTTCATAAACGGGCGGAAACCAGTCGATTTTTTTACAACCTTTTTTCATTATCTGATCCGTATTTACCCTCCAGGATAATTAAAACGAATTAACATAGTAAATTAAAACAAGGAATTAACCAGATGCAACATGTGATTTCTCCTCTCTAAAGTTGCGCAAACTCGACCCCCAGCGATTAGTAATTATGCTTCAACTTATAGAAAAAAAAAAGAAAAAAAACTCGAAGGTTAGCCTGGCAATTCACGATTCGTTTGCATTTTTGTTAGTTTTTCTGTCCTCGTCCATCCTATTAGCAAACCATCTCCGGGGTATTTAATAAATTATGAGGAAATTATACATTTAACCATTCTTAATTTTTCTGAAAAGCTTTTACGCATCTCGGTATCTCGATAACGATGCGATGATGCTTACCGGTCCCATCACTTGTCTATCCTAGCCAGTATACAAATTTATCGGACCAAAAATTAAGGGAAAGCCACGAAAAGTACCCCAAACTATCATTTTAACAGGGGACGCCAAAGGTTGTGCCTTTCTCGCCTCATTTTCATCACCACGGTATTAGAAACATTCGTGCGGGTAATTTACGCGAACATTCTGCGGGATATATGTATTAGCCTCAGGAGGGCATTATGTCTTGGCTGGAAGATGGTGGGGGGGGGATAGTTAGAAAAAAGTAAAAATTGGCGATTGGATAATTTTACATCGGATGCTCCCACCGACGTGATGCCCGCCTACCTTGTTAACGGTGACCAATGAGTTTTTAAAGAACTTCGGGGAAGATGTACGAGAAGGCATTTTCTCATTTTCCACGGTGAAGTGTGGGGGACGGTGGCAACGAGAGTGGAAGAAGAAAAGAGCCGAGAGGTAGAGAGAGAGGCATAAAAGGAATGGAAAAAAGGTGTTAATACGAAGAATAGAGAATGCGAGGGAGGAAATTTCAAATAATGAAGTCAATTATTATATTATTTTTTTTTTTAACCAAAGGAATGCCAAGGAAATATAGTAAAAGGATGTCCTTTAATAGCGTGAATAATTTTTTTTTACTCGCTCTCTATCTCTCCCTCTCTTGAATAACCCAGCAACTCCTTCAAGCTGGAAAGACACGATGGACGAGTACCTCCAAAGCAAGGCATTGGCCGTCATTACCGTTGATGGAATGCCTGAAAAACCAACAAGAAAGGAGTCCGAAGACGCCTGTCGGCAATGCACCCTCCCCCCATACAACCATCGCCACCACTCCTCCACGATCTCCTCATCTATTCCTGCTCCAGTACGCTATAGAGCTACCAGTCTTCGTAATTCTTATTTAATTACGGTCATATTAACGAGCAGCCGTTAACGACAGTAGTACTATTCCCTCCCTTTCCTTAAAATACGAAGCCGCTCATGTTCGGAGCAAAAGGGGAAGAGTCGCAACCCGACAAAGGCGATGTTAGTATGAAGAGATCATCTAATGTTTTTCGTCTGTCTCCTCTTTGAAACTCCAAAGAAAATTTTCTTCTGTCTCTAGACTAAAAACGCTAATCTGTGATTAAGGCCCTAACATTCCGCCTTAGCGTCTTAAGTGACACATTAACGTCACGAGGGCGCCCTTTTTTATGTTCCTTTTCGTTTCTTGCTAGAGTGTGTGTACAAGAGAAGAGAAAGTAATTAAGGTCGGTGGCTTCATATACGTAGCAGCATTTTTCAAACAACGTTATTTTTGTTATTTTAAAATAGATAGTTGAGAAATTCGAGTTAATTTATCTTTAGCTCAATGTTGATGAGTGTCCATCTCATTAGCATGCTCAGCGAAGAAACTTGGAAATAAAAAAAATCCTCATCGGAAAGCTCAGTTTTTTAATTATATGCAAGAAACGTGTTCGGTACTTCCAACGACGATTACGACCTTTTGCGGTAATTACATAAATAGCGTATGATTGTTCAGTTCTCTTGAGACCCCAGGGGAAATTTTTCTTCACTTTTAATGCTATCCTTCACCTCCTCCCACCCCATCATTTAACTCCTATCCGTTTGTCCATAAGCGACTCGTTGAATATGCATAAGACGCGATAGAAAAAAAAAAAAAAAAAAAAGAGAGAGAGAGAGAGAGAGAGAGAAAAGTTTCGATTACTCGGCGACAGGTCTAATGATTTTTGTCGTCCCTCCTTCACGTATTCGTGTTCTCTCTTTCTGGTTTGTAAAAGGAATAAAACACAATTTATTCGTTATGTCTTACCTTAAAAGATTGAGTCATTCGTGTGTTAATTAGTTTCCCCGGAGCTCTCCTGGGAGGGATTGTTCGAGCGTCTCCCCCCCTCCTGTTTGGCGCTCAATCAACATAAAAATGCGGCATGTAATGCCGCCCACAGTATTAGGTAATTATAAATGAGAGCAAATAAAAAAAGGGACTGCATTTCAGTGAGCGAGAACTTAAATTAATGAGCGTTTCCCCTCACCATGCCATGAAGTGTCAATATTAAGGTAAATATTAGAGCACGGAAAAAAGCCAGGTGATGGACAAAAAAGACAATGGATGGATTAAAACAGTAGAGTGTTGCAGTAGCAAACTGCTTCTTCTTGAGTCATTACCACTTCTAATGAGTCGTGCGACAGATGGCAGACATCCATTGGAGAAAAAAAAATATGTTTAAAACTCCCAATTCTAAAAAAACACTGCTGACTCTTCTTTGGTAATCCAGCATCGAAGGTAGAAAAAAATTCCGACATAGCCTGTCGGGAAAAGTGCATTTCAGCGACCATCCACTAAAGTCTCATATAAAATTTAATGAGACCAACAAATTATAAATGAAATTCCGCCCGATAAAAAGTTCAATCGTGAATAACTCCTCTATAACAACAGCCCACCCCCAACCAATAACATAGGCAACTCAAACGATTCCGTTCGCCGTGATGTGGAGTACGTTTATTATTTCCGTCATTTTGCTCCCGCGAATGTTCCCGAAAGGAACAATGAACATTTTTTCAGGTTTTGAGTTTTTGGGCTCGCCTAGCCTCTGACGGTGACTAAGAAGAGCACAACAGGCTGCTGTCGGAAACGGCCTTTTTGTCTTCTTTTTTTACTTCCACGTTCACGTCACTGGCGTACCGAGGTAAGGGCGAACCGGGCGATAAGGCCCCCGATAAGCTAAACATAGATGGAAAAAAAAAAATAGGAGAAGAGGTACGGTTGGACAGAAATTTGGCTACTTTTGACGATTTTTATAGTCCATCCGACCTGGCGAATTAAACGTTGCAGGTAATCAGCAAAGAGTGCAGCTAGGAATATTCGATTCAGTACACGAAAGCGCTATTCTGTAGCCTCAACATGAAAAAATTCGCGCCTTCTGGACGTAACTACGCGGATAAAATAAGAGAAAATGCGCTGATCCCTAAAGCTTCTTTATAGGTCCTTATAAGAAACGCACTAATGCGCTCTTCTTATGGGGCAAGTAAGCTGCAAAAAGTTTGGAAGAAGGGCTAATATTCGATGGCTGAAACTGCGAAAAAACTCATCATTCGCGATTTCTCGATGCAACTTCCAGACCAAAAATGGGGAGGGGATCGCTGAACTGCGGTGTTTAGAGGCCATTTTACGGCCTAAATGTAGAAAAAACTCTAATGTGCATATCTTGGGCCAATCTCGCCCAAGATATGGCGCTAATGCAATTCCAAATTTCCAAAGCTATTATAAAAGTGAAGTGAATCGCGGCTAAAATTGATACAAATGGCGAGTTCGCTTTTAAAGTTGGGAAAAATTGCCCATTCACGGATAAAAAGAGAGAAAAGGCGATAATCAAGGCTTTTGCGAAAACCGCTAGTTGACGGCCGATATTGGGACAAATCTCTTTATCTTGAGACAAATCGCTGCTAAAATTGATGGCAATCGCTAATTCGCGAATTTTTGAAAATTAGCGAATTTGAGAAAAAGTAACATTTTGAAGCTAATATTGAAAAATTAACCAATTAGCGTAACTAAAATTAAGAAAAACGCTAACTTTGGCTAAACTAAATGGCTGAACTGACGATTGGCCCCCTGAAAAATGTCTAAGTGACTATATCCATGCTCTAAGAGTGGTCATACTAACAATTTGCAATTTGTGGCCTTAAAATGTCCCAAATGACCGTTCGCGCCTTTAAATGGCTAAACTACCGATAAATAGCACACTGGTAATTAACGCTCGAAAAATTGCTAAACGGATCATTATTCTTGGGTGCCCTGGAATGGCAGTTTTACTATTCAGACCTCGAAAATTGCAAAACTGAAGTTACGTACTGAAAATGGCATCGACGTCTTAAAAATGAAATGACCCATATTTGCCACCATCGGGTTGAGACCAATAGTTTATTTTTTAAATGAAATCCACTAAAAGCTGATAATTTTCTCGAAAAATGTGGTAAATCAAACTATTCGAACCTTAAGGGGTCTTTTCAATACTTCATCTTCAATTAAATTGACACTCGAGACGACCCATGAGAATTAACAATAAAAAGTGAATTTCTGACTGAAAGCCATTGAGAATAGAGATGTTCTTTTACCATACAGTCTACACACCATCATTTTTGGTCCTCCGGGCCGGATACTCCACCCCTTGAAGACGTCATCTTCAACTGTCTTGAACTGATAGAGGGCAAATGAAGGGTCCATAGACGTAAAATAATTATTGCGCAATAAATTTGTACAATATTTTGTTTCCAGATGTTTACGGACAAAAATGGGTTGTTCATTATATTGTGCAACCCATCAATACAACCTACAAACGTTTAATTTTATTTTGAAATCCCTAGTTTGCGCAATATTTGTTGTTCATGTGTGAGCCGCTTTAAAAATCGTTAAACCAACCGAATAATTTTTCGGAGACGATGTTGTGAACTTTACGATACGCATTGACTCAGAAGACGTTGTTGTTCTCGTGTGGAACACGAGATCTTCTGAGTCAATTGTTAAACTAACCGTTCGGGCCCCAAAGTTGACTAAACTGATGATTGCATATTGCATACCCTGAAAATAGCCAAATTGGCTATTCACCTCCCACCATAATGGCTAAAATGAGCCATTAAAATGGCTAAACTGACGATTCGCACTTGAATGTGGCTACACTGACAATACGCACCCTAAAAATGGCAAACTGGCTATTCGCACCCTAGAAATGGCTTGATGGACTACACTCGCGCCTTAGAATGGTGAAACGGATTATTTGAGTCTTTTAAATAGCGAAACTGGCTATTTTTTTTTTTTTTTTTCGGAGGCGCCGGGCTTTGAACCCGGCAGGCGCCTAAGCCTCACTTGGGCTCCTACGCCATACCCAGATCTAACTGTGCACTTCACACCCGTACTACGCGGGCGTTTCGGTCGGTGCGCGGTTTGTTGAACACACATCGCCGGGAACGCCCACACGAAGCCGGGTGTGCCGTGTCACAGCTCGCCGCAGCCTTATAGTGTAATGGGCAATGGCTGGATTCGTGCAACTCACGATTCGCCCACTGAAAATTGTTAAACTGCCTAAAAAATGACGCTATAGTGGCTATTTGTGCCCTTAAAAATTAATTGGCTTTTCACACCCTATAAACTACAAAGTGACCGTTTTTGGACCAAACAGGGCCGTCTTTACCTTCCTAATATATTACCTCTAGTGGTTGGAAGGGTCCAGAAAATCTGCTTTTCCAGTGGCAGAGTAAGAACATCTCGTCTTGTATACTTTACGTCGAGGAATGAGAGAGCCCGTCTCGACTTTACTTCGCGATGACCACCCCAGCAGTGAATCGAATATCACATCTGGTGACATCTGGTGACGACAGAAATCACCAGATGTGATATTCGACCACTGTTGGGGTGATCATCGCGAAGTAAAGTCGAGACGGGATCTTTGCAAACGCTCATACGATTCAGCACAAAAAACTACGAAAGATCAGAAACCATGGTTAGTCCTGCCCAAACCCAAAATCTTGATACACATTTTCATATCACATCAAAAGTTTAGGGAAAAACTAGTTTTTTCTGGTATTTTCGTTAGTAACTCAAAGAATATTGATCGTAGAGAAACGAGCCACCATGCATTCGATTCAGCGCCAAAAGCTACTTCAGAAATGACATCTTCGTCAACCGCATTACCAAACGTTGGATGTGAGGATTTTTTGGGAATATTTAAGCCTAAAACCATGTTTTTTGGTACAATTCACATCGTTACTAAAAAAAACTAATTGTCGCGCGGACTTGTGGTTAATTTCTATCGACTCGGCACACAAAAATACATAAGATTAGACACCCGTTCGGGCAAATTTCTTTACGCCTTATAGCGGTGTGAGTTGGCCAACGTCTACCCTCTCTTAAGTCTGTTTGCTACCCCGTATCGTCGAATCCTTGAAGTACGCATCAAAAGGAATTTTTTTAGCCACATTTGAAGTTGGGCCGAATTTTGCCGCTATTCTGCTTTTTTTAAAGCTTTATTTCCTGTACTATAAATGAAATAATATGTGGTTTGCGTTAGAATATTCCGTATTCACCCTAAAGATATATGTAGAATCACCCCAATTGTCTGCTTGCGATTAGATTGCATATATTTTTAATAAAGAACTTCGTCATTAGGCAGTAAAAATCACAAATTTTTGGATTTGTGAATAGAGGATACTGATGTCAAGATTCTGGCCAGTGCACTCATTTTAGACATTTTTAGACATTTATTTTACCGCCGCCATGTTTTGCCTTTAATCATTTGCAGTTACGTCGGCATTCAAAGCCTTGAAAGCTCACGTGGTACACCATATATTGTTTTACTTGAGTGAGAGGGAAATTCGAGTAAACCATTATGCACGTGCGGCCGTGCAAAGAAGAGTCAGCTGTTCAGCTTGTTTTGTTTAGACGTGATTTCAGAATTATTGCTATCTACATATAAATATATAAATCTCTAAATAATGCAAAAATCTGTAGCCGTAGGAGCCTACATCGTCTGCC
Source organism: Corythucha ciliata (assembly GCA_038030265.1). NCBI lineage: Eukaryota > Metazoa > Arthropoda > Insecta > Hemiptera > Tingidae > Corythucha > Corythucha ciliata. Next base: position 32,172,134 of record CM075937.1, on the reverse strand, counting down.
TTCCCTCGTTGAGGTTCGTCAAAAACGGACCGGTTTCGGCTGCTCGCCATGCGAATGGCATGCTGAAGATGGCGAGCGGCCGAAACCGGTCCGTTTTTGACGAACCTCAACGAGGGAAGACAGACGATGTAGGCTCCTACGGCTACAGATTTTTGCATTATTTTAACCACTAACCCTCGTAGTTTAAGCGACTCTACTAACAATTTAAATATAAATCTCTCCTTGCACCTATATGTACACTCATGCATACTATTAGAGAATCGGTCGATGGACCGTTGACTGAGAATGCGGCCGTGGACCCGTAAACAAAAAGTGGTTTTAAGTCTCTTGGCCGGGTGACGCCTCTTCAAAAGTACGCACCAAAAAATATGTTATTTTAAATTAGCAATATCCCAATAGTTTCTCCTTGTTTGCTCTGCACTTCACTGAATTATCTGGCCACAAAAAAATGGCCAGCCTTTGCGCACCCCTCGAGAAAGTAGTATATTGAATTAATCAAGTGTACGGGTGACTCGACCACGTATAAATTACACCCGGTATATAATACAAAGAACTAAAAAGCGGCAAGCCATTACAGGCCCAGAGTTTCAATTAAGTTTTATACGAGCACCAAGGTAATAAGGCAATACGAGGCCAAGATTCATTGGAAGTCCCTCTCTATCCTCTAAGACTGAGAAACGTAAAAATGTTAGAAAACCCGACGCTTACAAGGCAATTTGGTGTCACAAGAATTGCACAATATTTTTAATTAGCTTCTATTTGTTTGCTGAATTTTAATTGGATTGCTACGATTTCTCAATAAGGTACGATTAAATTAAGACCCAATTATCCTTTCCCGAAACACGATAATTCCACGTGTGAAAGAAACTCCTCGACGAACTGACTGCTTGCCGGACGTAGCGAGGGGGGGTACTTCTTAGCCCTTTTGCAGCTCTTCAATTCCAGCTTATTACCATCTTGCTTATGCAAATTAATTTAATATTCATTTTTGAAAGTATTTTAACAATTTATAGTCTTACTTTGCGACGAAAAGTTGAAATCTCAATAGGCCCGAAACGTTTTCCGCAACATTTCAAAAGATAGTACACACTTGAGCCGCTTCTAGCGGGCGGTCTTTCACTTTCACCGCCACACCAAAGACAAGGCCCTACCTTCCCAGCCGGTTGTCTCTTGTCAGGTTCTCCTCACTGCCACCTTCCCCCTTGCCAATAAGTTTTGTTTGTAGTTTGATAACGTTCACTTTTGTACCGTTTTAATTACAAATTCACCGTGCCAGTGTCTTAATTTCATGATTGTTTCGATATGAGAGAGTGAACGAAAGCCGAGGTAGCGAGAAATCATCCGTACTAAAGAGTGTAATTCTAAATTTCTTGAGTGATCCCGCCCTTGGTGCATTAAGTTTATGTTGATGTTTTCTATTTTAAACAATCGGCGGAGGTTTAAATCGATAAAAACAAGGTAATTCTAGCTCTAGCAAGTGTATCTACGACTAGTACTCAAATTTTGACGCTGACAAACTGTAGTACGTAGTGTAGTGTAGGTAGTATTCCGTTTTAGTCAGTTCTCAAATGAGTGTCATTTCCTAATACTTCCTCTTTGATTGTAAAACTTACCATTTCGTTTCACTTCACCGTCAAATTTCTGAGACATATAGTCATCAACTGCGTAACAATTATTTTCCATTTAGAGAGTCATGACTCATGAGTGAGTTTCATATCCACTTCCAGTTCGCAACGGCGGAAGTGTCCTACTTACTGACCCAGAGCTATCTCTTTAGACCAGGCACTTTAAATGCTCAGATCAAGTTTGAAATTGGTACACAATTTACGCGTGATTCGATGCGCCTTGCCCTAAAATTTGAACCGAGTCAATGGAGGGAAATTCCGGAAAACCTTCTGACCTTAAAGTTTTCTCTAATGACGAGGTAGGTACTTAAAATGCTCGGATTGAACTAAAAAGTGGAACGAAATTTACGAGTGGGTCAGGGGCGGATTGGGGGCCTGTTCTGTAAAGTTAGCAACAGTCAAAACGACTGTTGATAGCGACAGTCGATTGTGGTGCTGTTATCAACTGTCGTTTTCTACATGTCGAGATCGTTTTGTGTGTTGGTGTTTTGTAAGAACAAACTTCCATAAACAATAATGAATTTATTTGGATACAATGAACCACATCAATCGGACTTCGTTCGAATATTATATGTCCCGATCTGTCAGCTATGAAGAAGTCTCAGTGCTACACAAGGACGAAAATAATAGCAATTGGAGAACCGCAATCTCTGGGCATTCATCCTGCTAATTCGAGAAAAAAAGTCAATCCAACTATAGATAGACGTAAAAAATAAGCAACTTACCGTGTGAGCTCGCTTGAAAAGACATTATTTTTCTTTTTCTTAAGATTAGAATGTCGCCATACGAGGAGGCTAGACCCTTTAGTTGTGTTGATCGTATCCCCGAGATCCTTGTTCGTTGGACGTGCCCCTAGATCACGAGTTTCCCTGGCCATTTACGTCTCTTGTTTGTCACAGAACGAGAATTTTCCAATAATATCACGAAAATACGCGAATGTGTCACAATCGGCACTCAATCCACAGCGGTTACGAAAAAGTTGTGGGAGGCGGTAACGTCTGAGTTTAGGGGCACTTTTCCACGTCCACAAAACACAATGCTACCCTCTGTTACAGCTAGCGGCATCAAATGACAATGATGGAAATCAAAGTCAACACTTAATTCAAGAAATAAACTCAAAAAAGTACACAGATTGAGTAATCCTTCCTTCTTATCAACTGCCGGTGTCGTTAACAACACCCCCGAGGTGCTGTTTTGATACCAATACCAAATCCTAACTCATGACGTATAACGACATTTCAAGTAGTGTTGTTATCTTACGAACATCTCAAGGTGACGTCATCACTATTGACTGTTGCTATCAAGTGTTGTTTTCAATTGTTGTTAACTTTACAGAACAGGCCCCCAGGGTCTGAATCCTAGCCGGGAGGGGAGGATAATGCCGAAGACCCCCACCCCCGCCCTTACATCAACACCCTCATGTTACATCATTCTAACGATTCCAAAATTAATTCAATTTTGGAGTTGTGTTTCAAGACAAAATAAGGATGTACAGTACACCTATGCCTATTAGTCCAGTCATATTAGGCATTTACCCTAACAAATTACCGGTTACCGACTCTAGGGAGTCCCAGGACACCAAAACGTCAAGTTAAACGCACAAATTACCGTTTTCTGAAGGCAAAATGGTCAGCAATTTTAATAGAAAATCTAGAACAGAGGACTTCGAAATTTTCAACTGAAGCGGAGGGGTTTTAAAAAGTTGGGTAAGCTGATGGAATGAAGGTTGATGACCTGAAATGAAGCTCTCGGCACATAGATTGGTCGGAAACAGGTGACTTTAAGACTTCCAACATTAAAGGCCCGAAAGGTTTTATCGCGCTCCGTATTGGTCGTGGAAAACCAATGTATTCACGAAAAGCGTAGGAAATTTAATGCCCCTAGATGTTTTGTACGGGAAGGTTTTCCTCTAAAGCCACTCGTTTAGGGGATATTTAGAAGAAACAAACTGATAAAATGACCCAAAAATCGTGGTTTTCGCTTTTGGGCCTGCTAAAAGTTGTGCTGTCAGATAGAGTACTACAACGAATTTCGACGTTTTTAGTGAATTTGGTATTATGTTCTCGACAAAAATTAGTGTGACTCTCTACTTTAATTTACATTTCTGCACAACAATCCCTAATTTACTTCTAACGTCGAAATTCGTATGTGAAATCCACTCTGTTTGACAGCCAGCTACCGGAGCGATATCTTTTGATGCTTTGGTGAGCGTTCACATTCAGTTCCATTCAAATGACCGCTTCACACGAGGCTTTAATGATTTTTAGAATGTTGAAAATCGCAAGGATCGTTTGAATTTCGCTGGTCACACCACTGAAGAGTATAAAGCACTCTTTTTTCTCAAAAATGGTCATAAAAACGCTTATTATTTTTTTTATACGCTCAAGAGAAAATTTTCGTGAGTTTTCTACCAAAATTTCCCCACAGAAACTTCATAAGGGCCGAATACCTGAGTTTTTTCCCCCTTTAACTCGAAAAGTACGCGTTCTACGGCCCCTAAAGCTGGGTTTTCCTATTGCGGCGCAAAACGCTTAACGAGCGCAGTGTGTTTTATATTTATTCCTAGTTACTACATGACCAATTTTCGACTGGCGATAATTTAAATAACGCTGCGCTGATATATGAAAATCCGGCTTAAAACGTTGAAGCGCTATATTTCCTTTATAATTCAAACAACCCTCTACATTTATAGACCAGCCAGTCAGGTAATTTGGTGGTGACACAACTCCTGAGTTAGTGACATTTTGGGGTATTGATTAAGGGTGTCACACGAGTTTTCCACCTAAATTTTATTGTGGAAACATCGTGGAGGGGTATCTACCCTGCAAAAAGTTAAGGTGCATTTGATTTTCTTCGAAAACAGGTCGGACATGTTCATCGGTCTACTAATAGGTACCAAGATGCAGCCCTTTACATTTCTCAACATGTAAAAATTCTGCACGATCTCATACATGAAATTTCACTTTATGAAAAGGTGAGGCTACGAAATTGGCGAGGGGGTAGCCTCTGTATATCAGAGAATCGACAAATAAGCTTGCCAACCACCGCTTGTCCTCAGGGAATCGTCGTGATATTCTCTCTATATTTCTTAAAAAAACAACTTTTCTGAAATCCTGGAGGGGGGGGGTAGTTACCCCCTCCCCGTGGATCCGGATCCGCCCCTGGAGAGGGTCATCACACCTTTTCCTAGAATTTAAACGCGGGCGGTCGAGGGTGAATCCGAAAAACGTTCGGATCGGACGGTTTTTTCTAATAGCCAATTATGTACTTAAAATGCTCGGATCGACGCTTTACAGGTGGGTCAATTCAATTTGAAATGGGGGGGGGGGAGGGATATGATAATTGAAGCCTACAAATTTCCAAAAAATCGTTAAATACTAGCTATTTACTCGAGCGCTATGACGTTCAGGACAAAAAGTTATTTTTGATTATGACCTTCAATTTGTTCAAAAAGTCAAAATGGATTCGGATGGAAGTGCTAGGGATAGGATGGGTTGAGTGTGAGGGGGTGGAATTGGACTGGTTAGTTGTAGTGGTGGTATGTTGATGATGGGGGAATGAATGAGTGTGAAGGGGAGGTGAGAACAAATTTTAAAAATATTCCAGTTTTAATAAATTGTGTGTCCAAATGTTCATTTTGAGGAAGGTTTAGGAATAGTCTTTCCGGCCAGCTACCGGGGCGAATCTGTGGATCTTTGTCCGGCCGCCCAGCTTTTTTGAGCTGGGTCTAGCTTTTTAGGGAATATGGAAAAATTATATATATCTTAATCCTAAATCCCGTTATACATGAATTCTCGCCGTCGAGTGATACAGGACGATGTGGCTTGGTTCCGGCTTTTCAAGGAAGTTTGTCCGGCTTTCAAGAAGTGAGGAAGAAACATGATTTTTTTTTCTGAAAGCTTAGTCAACTACCACCATGAGATGCATTTGTTCATATGCTATGCGTCTGTAGAGCCTGTGCAACCTATCAAAATGCTTTATTTTCGAGGGAATTAATTGGCTGCATGGACTCGACAGACGCATAGCATCACAGGGGGCCTATTCTTGAAATTGTGAGCATTTTGCAATGTTGATTTGAGAGAAGTGAAGGCAATGTTGTCTGGGCTCCGGAGTGTTTCAGTGATTATAAAATAGGTTCGGCTTAGCAGATCCCTAGCATTACGACTGTCAAAGGCGTCACCTGCCGAAACACCTTTGGGGTGAAGCCGTAGGATTTGCGGCCTTCCAGATTAACAGGTCACCCACTCAGGCACTCAAAGGTAGAGTGCTAGACGAAATTTACGTTGGGGAGAAGGATCTACAGGGTGTCTACAGACCTGGAAAGCGGGATTGTCAGGGAATTTTCCAAAATTGGAAATGTCAGGGAATTTCGTGAATTTGTGAGAAAAGTCAGGGAATAATGGCAAAGCTATTTTTTTCACAAACGTCATGCTTCCAAAGGGAACATGGAAGTAAAATGGACTACAAAATTACTATTAGGATTGTGGCCTATCTCACTCTCCTGTCGAGTTATGTTATGAGCGCTTTTTTAAAAGAAAACGTACTTTTATACCAAAAACGTTGATTTCTTGGGTCGAAATGCATTTTTCTTCAAAAGTGATGACAGTTTTGAAATCTATGGTATTCCGTTCCAATGGAATGAGACCAATTTCAATCATCAACATTGTCTAAAACGCGAAGAAACGTGGCGCTTTTGTCACGCTGGTTCAATAAATAGCCGCTACTGCTCTTCAGATCGTTGGACCCCACGAAAACTTATCATTTTTCTCAACTTTCCAATGGTTTACTCAGAATTCAATTTATCTCACTTCCTCTATGAGAAAATATAAAGTATTAAAATCGCTGAATTCCTGAGAATTGCCCTCGTGAGCATGAGTTTGAATTTACTCTTTGGACGGGTGTAACGGCAGGCAGGCTGTCAGTAGACTAGATTACACCCGACTTCCTTGCCTTGATGTTTTTTATACCGGTCATGATATTAATCAATTATTAGCGCACAACTGAACTTAACAACTGAAAACTGAGTTTCAGTTGTACTTCCTTACGCTGATGGCGAGTAGACGAAACCGGTTCGTTTTGGACGCACCTCAACGAGGGAAGACTGACAATGTAGGCTCCTACGGCTACAACTTTATGAATGCATTACATACTAACCCTCGTAGTTTAAGCGATCTTTCTAACAATATCAATTTGAGTAACCATGAAACAATTGCTGAGTCAGGGAATAGTCAGGGAATTTTGTTCTGTGGAAGCTGCAGACACCCTGGATCTAGGAAAGCTTCGTGTTTTCGGCTGTAAAGCATGAGGGATCAAACTCCCTAGACGTGGTAAATTGGAACCTCGAGCCCGCGAGGTAAGAATGGTCGGGTACAGCGGTACAGGTTATCGAGTTTGGGACCCCGATGGCGATACAGTCAGTATTTCTCGTGACGTAACGTTCGACGAGAAACAAAATAAATACTTTTCCAGCGATGACGACACATCTGAACAGAGAAAAAAGTACCACGTTGGATGACAGCATTAGAAAACGTCAGTGGAAAAGACCGAAGTATCTTGACGAATATGACGTCTACTCAGCTTCTTGCTTACTGACTGAAAGCAAAATTCCAGATCCCAAAACTTTTCAGCTAGCTGTCGATAGCGGACCAAAATGGGAGGCATCCATAAAATCAGAACTCTCTGCGTTGGAAAAGTTCAACACCTCGGAAGAGGCCGATGCGACGGAGCTACCGGAAATGAAATAGGCACTAAATGGGTCTTCCGAACAAAGGCCGATGGTACAAAAAAGGCCAGATTAGTGGTCAAAGGGTATCAAGAAGACACCCACGCCAAACTTTACGCAAACTCCCTACAATTAGCATGTTCCTCTCAACTGTGACATGGCCATCAGGGAGTTGGATGCACCAAGTGCATTCCTCAATGGAACCTTACAATCGGATGTGTTCATCAAGTATCCAGAAGATGGATCCAAAATCGGGGAAGGTTTTAAGGTTCAAGAAGGCACTATACGGTTTGAAAGAAGCTCCCAGAGTTTGGAATCAAACTTTTGACGACTTCCCTGTAGCCAACGGACTGCAACGCTCTAATAGCGTTTTCCATTAGCACAAAAAGTAGAGCTGGGGCTGCTCCAGGTCTGATCTGATAAGAGTTTGAAGGTTCCATTTGCCAATTGATTCTCAGCAGAGCGACTTTTTATTCGTTCCATTTATCCCTACGCTCCTCCATGGATCAGAGCTAGAGCAACTTCAACTGCTTCGTCAAAATCGACGGAGCGGTAAACCTCTCTTGGAAGGTTCATTGTGATAAGCATCGTTTTGAGTTCGTATCTTGTTTTTCGTCGCGGATGAAGCCAACGATTTGTTGAACGAAAGCGGTTTAACAATCATTCAAGTTCTGTTATTCGTAGGTACCATTATCGTCGATTACTCAACAGATCCAGAGAAGTGGTCAGATGAAGCCACTAGGCTCATTTTGAAATGTATGGATAACTCTAGTCTAGAGTCAAGCTCGTCCGACGAAAAATATGAAAATAAGAAGACTACGTGGGCTATTATTGCAGCATCACTCAATAAGGAGAAGACAGAATAACAAAAACCTAGTACCAGTGTTCCAATCGTTACAAAACGGTTCATCCGGATTCTCTACATTAATGAAGTTATTCCCTTTATGTATTACATATTTCCCCCAAAACCCATTCCTTCGTTTTTCCTGCCGCCACAAAGCGTGTTTGTTGGCCGAGAATTTCTAAATTCGCAACTTGTTGTTATTAGATATCAATCATGTTCCTGGAAGATCATTATTAACGGAATTGGGCATGGAACTCACGAAGGGATGTACCCGATTTGTTCACAGTCATGCTAATAAGTAAATTCTCGCTAATAAATACAAGCACTCCACACAAAAATATACAAGTGCTCAGCTCATGCACGTAAATAAATATGTAGGTACTTCCATTCAATACAAACACAAAAACTACAAAACAGTCATGAGGAGGAAGGTTGTTTTTAAAGAGCGCTCTCTTCCGCGTGTTAAAAGTCGTTCCATTTCAACCCACTCTTAGCCAGATTTTGGTTCGATCCGAGCGGGCTTGTGACGTCACAAGAGCCGCCCCAGAGCACTTTTGAAATGGCAAAAGGAAAACGCTATAAAAGTGACGTTTGTTTTTACTTCGGACGAAACATCTATCTCGTTATGTGGGTCGAAGATATTTTATTGACTGGTATCCCCAGTAAAGTAGATAAATTCATCAGTCTTTCAAGTCACGAATTCAACGTGAAAGATTTAAATGAAATGACCTATTTGTTAGGAATGGAAGTCGAAAGGTCCGCAACATCCATGAAAATCAGCCAATCAAAATTGACTGACAAGATTCTCCATCGCTTTAAACTGGACGAGAGCATAGAATGCTCAGTTCCCATGGATTTCAACTTCGAGTTCGATCCATCCTAAGATCTCGCCAGTAACGTTCCGTATCGTGAACTGATTGGTTGCCTCACTTATTTATCAGTGACTTCGTGGCCAGACATATCCTACGCATCATCCTACCTGGGAAGATTTCTGGATCGTCCTACCAAATCTGTTTGGAATGCTACCAAGAAAGTTCTGCGGTACCTGAAATGGACAATAGAATTGAGTTTACTATTCGAAAAAACAGAATTTGAGAAAGAAACTCTATGCAGGCCGAACGAAACAGGCCGAAAAAGCGACAGTGGCATGGCGGTATTATTAGCTGAAAACCTCATTTCTTGGAGATCTGAAAAGCAGCCCATGGTCGCTTTGTCTTCCGCCGAGAGCGAGTATGCTGCCACTTCATTGTGTGCTGCCGAGCTGATTCATCTACAAAGACTGGCTGGAGATTTCACTGGCAACGATGTTGGTGCAGTTCTACACATGGACAACCAGGGTGCGTTGTCCATGACGCAAAAAACTTCGAGAACCAAGCCAAACTCATTGACATTAAAATCCACTTCATTCGAGATGTGGTGAAGGAAGGGCTTATTAAAACTCTCTTTGTTCCGTCTGAAGACTACGTCGCGGACCTGTTCACAAAACAATTAAGTACGAAGAAATTTTCATCACCAAGAAAATGTTTAAAAATGTAGAATTTAATTGTTCGTTCGTTTGTTCTATTCTGAATTTCTTTTTTGCAATTTCAAATCTGGAATTTTTTGATTTGAACTTGAGAGGGAGTGTCGCCACTTTCGGACGTGCCCTATATCGATCCACTTAAGATTTACGATTTTGTATTATTAAGGTCGATGCACACACATCAGTGCCGTGAATGGGACGTGCCCCGTCCGGCAAATAAAATATTATTCTCAATGGCAATTGAAGGGTCACGTCCCTGACACGTGCCGGATATGTGTGAACGAGCCTCTCAATTCCCATATATGAGAAAAACGTTTTACTTGTCGGACGTGCCCCGTCCGTGTCCCGGGCGGGGCACATCCCTTTCACGGCACTGATGTGTGTGCTTCGACCTTTAGAGAGATTTTGCAACCAGTCCCTTAAACGCTAAAGTTTATTTTTGTGTACGCGTTGCTAGGGTAGTAAACATTTCGTTGGTTGAAATGTGAATAGCGTTAACGTTAGTGTTAGCGGAGCTGTTTGCAAAATCTCTCTATTAAAAAACAAAAAACCGAAATGGCGTTCTAAAATCCCACATTTCTCTGTTTATATTGCACCTGATGCAAAACGTTGATGGCACTTTCAGAAACTAAGGAAAATTTGAGTTAGGATAAGGCCATTTCATTGCTTGCATCATCATCAACTCCTAAGAATCTGACCTTTAGTCATGGATTCGCGAAAACTCCTTAATTTGTATGTTTTCCAAAACATTGCTTTACCTAAGCGTCTTCCTTCACAGGCCGGCGATACATCACAATAACGCCACAATCTTCTAAGCTTTGTTATCGTGTAATCACATTTTACGTAACCACTGACGTTTCTCGCTATAACGTCGTGAGAAATTGTCACTTCTTCTGTCGAAAACTCCGTTTTTGTACATTCTTGCGACGTTATCGCGCAAACCTCAGTGATAACATGAAATATGTATACACCATAACAAAGCTTGAGGCCCCTACACACGTTCCTGTCCTAACGTCCTATCCTTACGAAAAAAAAGTAAGGAAAGGACGATCGGAACGTGTGTAGCACGTTAGGAAGCAAAAACGACAAGTAAGTAAGTCCTAAGTAGGAAGGCAGGAAGGTCTCGACCGTCCTGTCTCCTAACTCCCCACCACGCTGGAAACAGGATAGGAGCGTGTGTAGAGCAATCGGATGGTTCTTACTAACTAAGTAGACCCCTCTCACACCCCCGCGCGAACCCTTTTCGGAGGCTCTTTTTTTGTCTCTCTTCTTGTATTATGCTCTCTCTTGCTCCCACCTCCCACTTCCGTCAAGAACCCCCGAAATGATGTTTTCAGTCGGAACGAGTGTAGGGGAGCGTCCTAGCAAGGAGACAGGACGAATTTGACAGGATAGGACGTTAGGACAGGAACGTGTGTAGGGGCCTTTAGAAGATGGGGACGCTATTTTGATGCATCGCCAGCCTGTGGAGAGAACCGTTAGGTACAGCAATGGTTTGTAAAACGTACAAATTACGGAGTTTTCTATAATATATGACAAAAGTCCAGATTCTTAGGAGTTAACGATGCTTTTAAATAATGAAATTGCCTCTCGCGACGGAAATACGGAAATTTTCCGTAGATTCTGAAACCGTCATCAAAATTTGGATCAGGTGCGATATAAGAAGCCGAGAAATGTGGGATTTTTGAACTGCTTTGTTTGTTCATATTTTTAAAAAATCATAAATCTGGAATGGATCGAGATAGGACACGTCCGAAGGTGGCGTTACACTCTGCCTTAGACGTAGTTTCACTAAAAATGTTCGGTCACAATAATACGAATCCACTCTGTATGCATGGCCTAGTCCAATGGAAACCTCTTAATTTTCCCTTAAAAAGTAGTCCCCTTTGAGAAGAAGAGGAGGAGGTGTTTTGTTCCTTCAAAGGGATATTACTGACATTGTACCGTCCAGTGAAATAGCAATCTGCTTTAACAAAACACAATCAAGGATAAAAGAAAAGTTTACTTATGACAGTTTTTTCGACAGAAAAATGTGACAATACGAGGAATTTTTACTATTACACCTTTTGTAACTCACGGACCGTTCACTTTAGAAGATTATCTTCTGTTCCATTTTTGTTGACAATTTGATGGAGAATATTTTTGTCCATAGTCAGTTTCACGCTAAACCTCATAAACTTTGAAATATTTGAGACATATACTGAAAAAAATAATAATTTACCAACTTATTCCCCCCTCAAACTTATTCTCATTGCCCAAAACGTTGGGTCTTTCCACCAATCAATATGTAGGTTGTAATGAACAATTTGGCGTTGGAATGAAACTTTTACTTTAAATGTTGGGTTTTAGGTCTTATCGCACCGTACAAGCATATAAGTACGTTTTGTCAGCGGACCCCCCTATTTCCGTGTTTCAGCACTTTTATCATAATCTTTGATCAATGATTACCATAGAACAGATTTTATATGATTGATAGACTTAATATACCTAGAAGGGTGGTAAGGAGTCATTTTGACTCAACGCTTTTTTTTCTTACTCCCGGCTCATCATCCACATTTATTGGACAAAATACATGCAGTAAGTCGACAATCATCAGCTCGAGCACAGCAAGCATTAAATTCAACGGAAAAGAATAGAAAACATCGCCAAAACGCAGTCAAAATGCTCCGACACCACGAGGAGCAGTTGCGTTGCGATATCTGCCGCTGTAACCAAATTTTGTTACTTGAAATGATCGCTTCACACACACATTTTTTTAAAACGCTTATTTAAAGAAAATAAGTTGATAATATGTGTTCATTAAATTCGAGAACAAGTTCGACTACTCTATACACTATTCACGTAAAAGGTCCCTGAGTTTTTGTTGTGTGACGAAGGATGGGTAATTGGGTAGCGAGCGGCCTACATTTTGCGCTTCATGGAGGGTCTACGTTGACGCTCACGCTCAGGTTCAACTGATCGCTCGTGGGGTTGGACATAATCGCAGGTTCAGCGGCTTCTGGACGGTCAACATCTTCATCCTCCGAAGAGTCCTCTACAATAACGGCAGGAGCGTTCATACAGGTTAAGCCGTGGCTTACCTTGCAAAGAGCAGAGCATTTGAGCCTTGCTCTCATGTAAGAGAACGCACTTCCTATATGTACAGCCTTTCTAGCACCCGCAGGATAGGAATTTAAGAAGCGCTGTTGACGCTGGAGGCTTCGTGGAAGCCCTTAATGGTCCCTGGTCCAGCCCCACACGGCTAGGTCTGTCTGCCCCCAAGAACGTCTGCTCATGATGGTGCGTGCGATACGCGTGATGGGGCGGCTGCGTCTTCGGTTGGGGACAGACGAGCCAGATTGACAGTCGCGTTTGCTGCTGAGCGAACGAAGGTTTTTTGCGAAGGGTGTGAAGATCATCGTTAGCCAAGTAACAAGCAAAATATTAATCAATTTGTGGCAATTGTCTATAGAAACCGACCAATTGGAAATTGAAAAATATTTTGCTCGTTGTACCACATTTGTGTAGCCGGCTTTATGAAGAGATCAATTACGTGGCCGAGATATCCATATTCGGGATATTGAAGTGGAATGAGAAAAGGGGCCCCGAATTTTTGGTGTGTGAAGTGATCATTTCAAGTAATAAAATTTGATTTAGATATGTTCAGATTTTATCTCCTGTGCATTACTCAATGTCTTTTGAATAAACATTCAGATCGTAGGGATCCGGAATTTGAAAACCCGGATTTATCTTATTTTCGTTTTTGCAAGATAATTCGTGAGTTATGACGACTAAAGGCCTCATTTTGGGCTAAGTTGAGGTTGTTTACATTTACTACAACTTCATGTCTCGTGACTTCTTTGTAGGATCACTTCTTGAACCGGTATTTCTCACGCGAGATGGCCGAATGGGGCAAGAATGACCAATTTTCGAACGGATGTATCTCAGGATCAATTAAACTTATAGAGCTCCGCTTGGGCTCAAAATTAAGCAAAGTTTGTCTTCTCTAAAAAGTATAAAAGTAACCTTTTTCGTGAAATGCACTTTTGGGGAGATGTAAGCCAAAATTCGAAAAAAGTCTGAAATTTTCTGTGTTTTTCGAGCACCCTGAAGTTAGCACAAGGTTTTCGAAGCTGCAAACTAGTGGTATCTACTCTAACAACATACTGAAAATTCAGATTTGCCGGATTTTTGGCAACCTTCGATGCTTAAAGTGACGGGCCTAATATTTCCTCAACCTGAACTAAGGCGTCGTAGGATGGAGGGGAAAGGACATTCCAACCCGTTTGTACGACCCACATTGAATTAAATCATATAATACGTAAATGGAGAAGACTGGTGGAAATAAACTGCCCCGTTCCGTTGCAGAATTTCGTGCAAATGGAAAATGCTTTACCTATCAGTCCAAAACTCTTCTAATGTGTGAATTTGACAGTTGACCAGATTTGTCATCAATATCCAGACGATATCCGGGAATATGTGACTTTCCATGTATCCCGTACATTTTCTGTTGTAAGGGGGACGTGAGAATTTCTGAGAACGTTATAGGGTTCATAATGGGGGAAGAAAACTTCGTGTTTTTCATAAGGAGATCTTTTCTTATGGTGGTGAGGGAAGGGGGATGGCCCCAGTCTTCAATTCGTATTGCTTCAAATTCAACGTACAGAAATAGTCTCTCTTCCTATTTTTCTACGATTGAAAAAAGAAGAGAAGGGAGAAAATAAACAGGGTCTACATAAATTGTCACTCGTTATCAAATGGGACAATTTTTTCTGTTAGCTAAAAGTTTTTGTCGGTTATACATTTTTTTTTTTTTTTTTTTTTTTTTTTTTTTTTCAGCGCTGCATGGTTCGACTGGCCGTTGAAGGTATCATAAAACAGGGATTTCCCTGTATCGCTCAAGAACGTCATGTTAAGGCCACGAGGAACACTGGCGCGAACTCTCTATAACAAGTACCTGTCTGACGAGCATCTAGAGTCACTTGACAGAAATGAGGTGAGCTCCTTTTATTCGGATCATCGTATAGAAGAGATTTTTTATACGTATAAAAAAATATGTGAAGCGTGCTTGATAAATTATTCGTTTTATGGCGTTTATATGATCTCACACTGGGTCGAAGGTGGGCCCGGCTCTTGAAACATCCGGCGTTCTTAGTATATTTCTCCTCTCTTCACATGGTATACCAATTAATCGAGGTCGCGTCATTATTTATAATTAGACGAAGGAGGGGAATTAGCAATCAGAGGAGATTGACCACTCATTTTTTCTTCTGTTTGAGTGGGCCACTCACTTGTTTAAAAAGAAACATGATGAAGAAGGTGCCCAAAGAAGATTATGACTCACCTCCAACAAGTATACTGTGCAACAATCTCCAGCTTTAATTATTATTTAGGCCGATATACTTCTCGTGATTTTTTCGTTACCTTTAAATAACAACCTATCTTTTTTTATATATAATTGAGCCTGGGGGGAGTATTATCATTAGACAACGACACGACAGAATCTCCGTTTACAAAGTAGGATAGTTCACACCTTGAGGCTATTAGGAAACGTGCAACTCATTAACAGTTTAATTTAAACTTTTGCCTTAAGGCTTGACTACGGCAGAAGATTGTTTTTTTCATGCTCTCTCTTTTTTTTAAAACGTGACGTATTTCTCATTCATATCTCAATGAAAAATTACCTGGATTGTATAAATCATTTTTTTTAATTATAGGTAGAATGCCATACTTGCCAAAGCATTGTTTAATCCTCCCAGATTGCTTTTTCCCATCGAGAAAGTGCGCGCTAACAAATGGCAATTTTGAGTCCTCCGTGAGTCATTTTCTCCCTTCCTGGTAGAACTGACCGAAATTATGTGCCAACAGGTTTTTTTTTTTTGCATTGCACAACAATTGTTTGAACTTTTAAACAGCGCTAATGAAATTGTAAAACGAATGAAAAAAGTGATCGCTCATTATGCAACCAAAATGTCACGATCGGCCCGGGTAATAAGCACAACACGAATTTTTTCCCTGCGAAAATATTATATTGTTTTTAATTTAGTCGTGCCTTAAAAAGTTGTTGTCCTTATCAAGGACAGTCCTCTCTTTCTCCAAGGTTCGTCCATTTATCCTAGGAAACATTTTTTTTTTTTTTTTTTTTGGAGACAGAAGAACTTTCCGCCTCATAATAGGACGAAAGGGGAGGAGGGATCTAAGGACCACGTTCCGTGGTTTTCACGCGGCTAAATCAATTTTATACCATGTCCAACTTGGAGACATATCGTCAAAGCACGTTCGTAATTAGCCTCCCACTTCCCCTTCACCCCAACACCAAACAGTGTTCCTGCTAAAAACAAAAAACTTGGGTTTTCTGTTGCGGCTTGGGGCAATCGTGACGTCATTTCACCATTTATAATTTCTAATGCGAATCCTCAATTAAAAAACACCCAATAGTCTTCTCCGTAATCCACAATTCGTTTTTAATTATATGTAGATGTAGTTTTCAGACACACCTTTCCTTCTTCCTACAAAGAGAGCCCCGAAGGCTCTATTTTTTCGAAGAGAGCTCCATAATGGCCTTCTTCCATTTTCACCCTGATAACTCACGTGCTTTCTTTTTATGCGTAATCTATCTAATGTAGTCCAGGAATCCACCGAATGAAAACACCGTCTTACAGTGTGCCATCTTACGTCCATTGATGTTTTCTAGGCTGTAGGGGGATAACATGTATATTTTGAGATCGCATGTCATTTCCAGTGGGATGGGAGCTGTTACAGAGCAAAACGTTGATAAACAACGCTTTGGACCACTTGAGGAATGGCTGATATTCCTGCCAACCGCGCATTTGTTTCAGGCTGCTCCACTCCAATTCAAGGAATGTATGTGTGTGCCGTCGAAAGTTAGTGCCTGCCTCGGCATCATTCTCTGCATTGGGTGACAAATGCGTAATGTTGCGCTCTGAGGTCAAATCTTATTCAATTCCTCGATTATGATACCCCATTCCCACTTCACTGATGCCACGAGGGGCAACAATGCTACTGGCCCCTTCAACGTTTTATAGAATATTCCAACAACAGCTCCAGCTCAGTGTAGTGTGATGGTACCAGGTAGGCACACCAGTGATAGTATGTCTCCTGCTCAAGTTCTAATGTCCATCCATTGGCGAGACCTTGAAGGTGCCACGTACAATCCAACACGACTATATTATCACGCCTTCTGTCCCTTTTTTTTTTAGCTCCCATACAAACTTACAACGCTATGCATGTTGTAAACATTTATTGCTCTCGATCTACGTTGGGCCTTGTATGAAGTAACCCAAGCGGTCATTTCCTTGTAAACAAGAAGTGGTAATAAAATCCAAAGAAATCATGGGGACTACAATAATAATTCTTGAATTATTTCGGCTGTACCAAAAACATAGTTCGGTTGTGTTGAACCCGTTGATCATAGTGGTACTAGTAAGGTAGTCGGATAGGGTGCCACATTCTATAATGAGATTGACGCCTCGAAGCGATTAAATCCCATTTGTTTCCTTTGTTATATTCCCCTGAAAATTTTATTTTTGATGCCTGATTAGAATATGGTCCAACAGGAATCATCATATCAATCTTAAATTTTTTTTTTTTTTTATACACCGTGGCTGTTTCAGCTGTCAACGGTAGAGCTTTTCTGTAGGCCTCTTATTAAAGACAGGAAAAGAAACGAAGACTTCGCACGCTAAGCTACGTGTGCATAGAAGTCATCAATTTTATAAATCGACAACTATAATTATTTTATTCCTCTTCCCTCCCAACCATTCTCTTCACGTGGGGAACAAATTGAAAAGTTAGCGTCGAGCTGTATTTGTGAGACTTATCACGCCTTTTGGACGAGGTCCCGAAAAAACCCCCGGCCATTACCTTGTCAACGAGCCGTCAGCTTTGGAAGTTGGGGCGCGCGGGTCCCGGAAAGGTGCTGTTTAAAGATATTTCAAATCGAGACAGAACGAGAATGAAGGAGAGCGAAGTGGTGGTAGTTGGGGGAGGCAGTAAGGAGAAAAGCGAGGGGTCGTGACGCTAACAGGGCACACACCAATCTATGAGGTTCAGGAAGAGCACACAAAGCCATTATCACCTCCTTCACCATCCTTTATAAGTTTTATACACAAGAGATTTTTTTTTTTTTCGGCAAAGCCCCGCCGCGGGGCCCTTTTCTCGCGGAGAGAAGGAAAGGATATTGGAGTGAGGGGGAGTAAAGATGGACTATGAAGCGAAAGGGGCCGTGAGAAACCTAATAAATGATTACCGGCGTTAATTAGGATTGGGGATCGGGTCACGGAGCCACAATTAGTGTAATTATTGAGACGTGTACCACGCCTGAAAGTTTCGGTGCGAACGACCCTAAGCTCGATTTCTTATACTCGGCGGGATTTGAAACCTTTTTGAAGAGAAAAAAAACGTGAGCTTCGAGATTTTTTTTCTCTAGTTATTAGAAGCTCAGATTTTTAGCAAATGCTTTTGTACGTATAAATTAAATTTTTCATTAATTGGTTGTAATTTATCTGGAAGGATTTAGCGTTTTTTTTATGATTTATTCGTTTTCGTTGTAATTTACTTTGACGGTTTTTACAATATTTCGTCATGGTACAAGTTAAATAATTATAAAATGGAAACTGGTTTCATCCTGGCAAATGCGCGAATGACACCTTTCTTTTTTCGGATTCTCGCGGTTGGGTGTCGTTCATTGCCGGTGGTTCGTTCATTAGTCTTCTTCTCCGAGGCGCCTGAGGATTGAAATGGTTTGATTTAGGGGGTTGTGTGTAGAAACATAATTTTTAAAACGTCAGAATTTTGGGAGGATGGAGAGGTTTGAATAATAGCAAGCCAGTTCGGCCAGGTGTTTTCAAGATACGTTTTAATTCACGACTCGATATACTTTCTTCCCTCTTTCAATCTTTGATGGTCATGTTTTACGGCCTCCCGCCTCCCCTGTCGTGCCATAATGACGAGAGCAGCGTCTTTTCGCCATCCCCCATCTTATTTTTAGAGCATTAAAAAATTCACATTTTTCCCCAAAATGATTCCAAGAGTTGATATAGGTGCCAATATTTGGTATGCCGCGAAATTCTAACTCATTGACAAGCTGACTTTGGACAGTTCATAAGAGTGAGAAGGCGGGCGTCATCGTCAGTTCGAGTTGCTAGAATGGGAGGTTGTTTGCATAAAATATTTTTTCTTTGGCAGAACAGCATTATCTCTCTACAGTACTTATATTCGCCACCTCTCACAATAATATCCTACAAAAACCCCTCGCACTCAGCTTAGTCTTTCGAGGTGGTCGTTTTTACTGCCCTGCAAAAGAGCAACTTTTAATAATAAGTTATACGAAAGGAACGGACGCCTTTTATACTCAAAACGCGCTCGAAGAACTGACAGGAACTTGGAGATACTACCTTTTTTTTCCATGGAAAAACAGGTTGCAAAAGGGGATGAAGAGGGGGAAGTTGAGTTATGGAACATTGTTACATCTTCTAGCCCATCTTCACGCTCACCCGGCTTTCTCTCTTCAACTCTTTTAACGCACAATTTACGTACCTACAATATTGTTTCCTTGGGCCCAATTATTGTCAAGTTTAGACTGAGTGTTCGTTCCAGGCAAAAATCATATTGCAGTCATTACATCCCGAAAATGATAAGAAGTAAGCTAATTTCTAAACTTTGAAGAATGGAGAGCTATGTTCGTAAATTTAAGAAGTGAAAAAAGGGAACAAAAACAGTTAAGTCTGATCGACTCTGGCTATTGGTGTTAAGCAATTTAAAAAAAACGTAGAGAGAGAGAGAGAGAAAAGAGATAGGCATAAAGAGTTTTTGCCTTCACCCTCTTCTCCTTCAATAAGATTTATTGCTTCATTTTCACTTCTCCGTCCCCGCGAAGAAGATCTGCCCAAGCGAGTCCTACCTCCCCCTCCCCCGATGCTCTTCTCCCAGCTCAAGTGTCTTTTTCACAGTGGCAAAGTCACATTCGAGTATCGCGCTTTGGAAAAGAGATCTTGTTTTTGTCCCTCTCCTGGATGACTTGTTATTACCGAGAAATATCGCGCGCTAAGGCTCCCTTTTAACATTCCGTTCTCTCTGCCTTTTTTTTCTGTTTATCTCTTTCTCACTCCTTCCCAATACGCTCCTTTTGTTCACTGGAGTTCGTCCTCGAGGCCGGTGTCACTTGAAGCAAAAACATTACCGACAATAGGGCTGGTGGAGGAGGCGGACCCCAAGAAACGAATTTATCGTCGCCATTAAAAACGTAAACAACAATCGTAACAAAAACCTACAGATGAACCGCTTTATCTTTCCTTTCTTTCATCCTCATTTTCATTACGATTCCGTGATGAAGGGGGCAATAATTTCAAATTTTAAACTTATTAATCAAGTCTAAACGGCCTTTTTTAGAAAGATTCGGCATCTTTCGAGGTCTGAATATTTATCAGTTTCTTAGAACGTCTGGCTCTCAAAAGGACAAAAAAGATATTGAGCCAAACCTGTTGTCAAAGACGTCAGTTTGATTTTTTGAAAGTAACACATTTTGACACTATGTCACTGTCGCGTCATTTTTTCCTCTGTTTAATTAAGAACGAGAGGCAGAACAGAACAGTTTGTTCTTGCCTGATCAATATACGTGTGTGGGCGCATTTTTTTTTTCAATCGAATATAAAATTGAATGCCTCCCTAATGGCTATAGGCGCTTAGGCCTTAATGGATAGCAGAGATTGGTGACGGGGGGAAAAAGGAAATCTGGTAAAGAATAAATAGCTACTGTTCTCACCCAAGGCGGTCTTGCGATGTGAACTTCAACACTTCAATATAATTCAAATATTGACTCTGTCCCATGAACGGGGAAGAAAAAGAGACAAGTCTCAACACCCCAACCTCGCCCCCTCATCATTGGGTCTATTCACGCACGCACTCACACACAAAAAAATCTCCCCTTTGAATGGTAATTCATTAGCAGGTGGAATGACGTGGCGTTATTAAGAGGGAATTTATGAGTAGATGAGTGGGGGCGTTTTGTGGTCAAGTGGCTTCGATTTTTGCTTTCTCTTCTACAGTTTTCAATATTTTTTACTCTGATGAAAGAAAGCCATGATTTTTTTTTTGTAAAGTCCTACTATTGTACATGCACCTCGGGGCTTACTTTTATTAATTGTGATAACGGGGTAAAATTAAGAAAGACCCACAAAAAATGTGAATAACATCGCAATGTGAACCTTAAGAACACGTAGGGCACACTGGAACTGGACAATTTAAATGTCAACTTTAACATTTTGGTCTGTCAGGTTTTTGGTCTGTTTTAATTTTGTCACCAGCTTCAAAAATGGTTCTGAAAAGTATTATTTCAAAAAAATTATCAAAAAGCTTTGGGCTGCTAGTAGGTACTGTTTTATCTCTTTCAGTATAGGAAAAGTCTGGTCGCTAACGGTTATTGGTTCGAGTTTTTAAGAAAAAGAGGGACGACGGGGGATAGAAAAGGGTCCCATGTGTCCTTACGTTTCTTCTGGTGCGGGGAGGAAAACCTTCCGTCGGGAACATAAATCAGACATCGAACATGTCATATCATTTCTGGAAAGATAAAGTGTATGCTAGAAGGTGGACGAGGGAGAAGGGGATGCAACGGACTCGGAAGTTCGAAGCCTACGCTTTAGGTTTTACAGCGGAGTTCACAGAGAGAGGGGCGGAGGAGGCGATTGGTATATTGGGAATTCAGAGTGATCTATTATGCATAATGGATTGAAAAGAAAAAATAGCTAGGGTGGAAAATATGGAAAAATTAATTTAAGCAAAAGGGGACCAAGGATCCTCTAAATGTGGTCGCTTGAAATTGCCTTTCTCAAATAACAAACAAGGTGTTTTCTTTAAAAATTAAATAATAGTCCAGTCAAATCGTAAAAAAAAATACCATACGTGGACAAAATCTCGTCTTTGATTTTTTCACTTTATTCTATGTTTTTTGGGGTGAGGAACACGAATCTGAAGAGATCCAACACAATTTCCTTGTGCGTTTTGAGAAAATCGCGAAAAACTGATAATTTTTGGCACTTTTTTTAGTTTTTCGCTTGCAACTCCTCAATGACGCCTTCTACGCAAAATTGTACCCTGTTCTTTTTTTAAGAGCATCAAGTTCTGCGTCGAATCACTTTTTCTTTTGTCACAATTGACCCAACCGTTTCGCCGGTATTGATTTTTTTAAAATGGTCATTTTTAGTCGCTTTTGGCAAAAGTGTGTGAAAAAATAAAAGTAGTTCAACTCTCAGTTGAGTGATGTAATCTCTGACGCTACCTAATAAGACTGGTGATATGGTGAGTTTTAACATTTGTGGACAAAGTTAGTGGGCATAGCCCCTTTTTTGTTAAAAACAAAACTTATTTTCCAATCTTCATCGCCCTGAATAGAATATTTTCCGAGTCTTGAAAAATTTGGCAAATAAGGTTTCTGACTGTAAATTTTACCAGCCTTCACTGAAAAATAGTGCAATTTTCATCGAAGGCTTCGTTCGATAGTTATAGGCAAAAACGTTCGGCTGAAGAAAGGAGTTATTGGGAAATTACTCATTTTGCGAATTTCCCACTGCGTTTTATTGCAACTTATCGGGTTCTATAAAAACGCCATAGATGTCTCCTTATAGGAAATTTAACGAGCTTTCAGATGAGTTTCTTTAAAGTTTAATCGGATGGATAGTTTTTGGGTTATAGGCCGAAATATGTCAAAAAAACGTTTTTTTGCAGCAAATTTCAAATTGTTTGACGTTATGGCCCAGTCTTATATTAATCTTCAAATGAAATTTCATGTAATAGGTCAGATAGAAAATTCAATCAGCTTTCAGATCGTTTTTCATAGAAAAAAATTGGACTACTAGTTCTCGAGCTACTGGCAAAAATGTGCAGAAAAACGTGGTTTTTGGGCCGCCTTTTTTTGTCGCATAACTGATGCCACTGATTTTTTCTGTAGGTTTCAAGGCTTTTCACTTATGTAAAATTCAATTCTGAAAACTTTGATTTCTTGACATTTTTCGAATGGAACAGCCGTTTTTAAGTTGCAGCTGCCTTAGTCATTTTTATTACTTTTACCAAAAGTGGCTAAAAATGACCATTTCAAAAAATTAATACCGGTGAAACGGTTGGGTCAATTGTGACAAAAGAAAGAACGATTCGACGCAGAATTCAATGCTTTTCAAAAAGTGAGAGGTTAACATTTTTTGTAGAATGCGTCATTAAGGAGTTATAAGCAAAAAACTGAAAAAAGTGTTAAAAATGAGCAGTTTTTCGCGATTTTCTCAAAACGCGCAGGGAAATTTTGTTGGACCTCTTCAGATTCGTGTTTCTCATCCCAAAAAACATAGAATAAAGTGAAAAAGTCGAAGACGAGATTTTTGTCCACGTGGAACTACCGTTTGACTGGACTATAAAAGGAATGAAATCAGATGGAGTGCATGTTTTTGGGTTGTTTAATTTTACTCCCCCGAATCAATCTTACGAGCCAAATCTAACGCAATTTCCCGAGATGTGGGCTCTATCCCTCCATGGGAAGGTAGCCTAGCCTAGGTATATTATCAGGAAAATCGTGCGAGCATGGCTTAGGTTTTCATGAAGTGATTTTCACTGCACAACAGAACTGGGACAACGTAATATATCTCATAATAATTATGAAGAAATTGCGTACGATTTATCTTGAAAAATTCAGGTGATATGAAGATTTAAAGAAGAATATGTGATCTTAACCATCTTAATTTTTAATTTTGGGATTTTTGCCTCTTTATTTGGGGAGGGGGGTTGCGAATTCCTTGTCACATTGCAGTAGAAATCTTGATAAAATAATTTTATTGTTACTCCACCATTACAACCGTTAAAATATATACTTCGTATACTGATTTCCTTGACTTTTTAGAACCTCTATAAACAGAGAGGTATATCTTTCCGTCGTATGCAAATGAGCTTTATAGTAAACTATCTGCTCCGCTAATGGCTTAGCAATCTACTCTAGTATATCCTGCTTTGTACTTAGGTGTGAATAATTTTTTTACTAATCTGGCAATTGATTAAAGTTTTATTTATTGAGTTTCAGTGTTTTTAGCAGTTATTAGCAGTTCCGTTGTACACTACTTGAAAAATAACTTGTAGAAATTTGAAAAAGCTTGAGGGACCAAAAGAATTTTTAGTCACAACAATTTATTGGGTTCATATTTTATTTTTAGGGATTTGGCTTGATTTTTCTTAATTCTTCTACTTCTTCTTCTGAGCTCTCGCCTTCTTGTGCTGAAGGCATCGTCAGAGAATTTTTTTGTTTTTTCTCCAAAAATTAATATGCTTAACCAAAAATATTGTGTGTGTGTTTTATTTATTAACACATTCAGCAAGTTCCTCTTTTTAACATTATCAACCTGTAGTGCTGTGGTACGTTACTAATTCACTGCAGGGAATCATTCCTTTCTTTATCCGCTACGATTTTATCGAGCTTTCCAAAATTATTTGATATTCATTTCCTATGTATTTCCACGTTTACAGAGAGCGGCTGTTAACTCTTTTGTTGTCTATTTTTTCTCCTATAGTGGTACGGCGTTGACTTGCAATCATTAAGCCCTCCCATAGCCAAACTCTACCTTCCTCTCGGTCCGGACGATGAAACGGACGAATTTCTCGAGAATTCTCGCCGTCTGTCCAACTCCGTCTTCACACAGCTGTATCATTCATTGGTCAAATTCGTTCTGAGTTTTTTCATGACACAAACTTCAATCAACGGGTGAGTTTCTCAATTAATTACGTTTTTAATTCTTCAGTGTGCACGAAACCTCGTGATCTTTTCAAGGGAAGAGAAATGAGGAGATAAACGAGGGATGGATAGCTTAAGATGGAAAAGATATGCAGAGTCCGGCAATTAAAAGCTCTTTTCTTTAGCTTACGGGGGTACCAATTATGAACTTTGATAGTAATTAAGTCTAAAGGGAACAGAGTGTGCGGGTGGGGTTCGAGACGAGCGTGGTACTTTAGCTCTGAGGCAAAGAAGAGAGAAGCGTGAAGAAGTTTTTTATTTTTTACCAACGAGATAAAATTTAATTTTCAAATGTTTTGTTCACTTTGGCAAAAGCCTCCGCATCGGCCTCGAACAACAAACATCCAATTTTGAGGGACACGATTATCCTGTTTTCCTGGACGTGTTAACAGATATATTTGCAGTAGTTCTATAAGCGATGTATATGAAAACTCATAAAAAAGTGTTCTGGGAATGAAAATTTCGGATGGTGTTGCATCTGGAAACTGCTCTTATGGCTAGCACAATTTCGCGGGTTGTGTGACCCGTTTATTAATTAGTAGATCTCTCTTCATTTTCGTTAAGCGACTCGTGTAAGTGCGTTTATTAAGTTAAGTATAGGAATGCGGCGCGCGTCGGCGCTGTGGGAAACAGCGCCCAGGGAAGACGAGCGGATTTCAGTGCTCCAACAACGAATAACTGTATCCAGTAAGTTCTTAATAACTTGCAGGTTGGTGGCCTAATAAAGACACAAAATACGAAAACGAGTTTTAAAGCGAGAATGCACTGGGAAGGCTCATGCTATATTTTACCGGACCGATTTCCATTTTTCAAAAATCATTTGAAAGCTCTCAACACGGACATGTTTTAATGAAATTGGCGAACAATTTTCACTATGACCACTTGGTCAGAAACTGGCGTTGACGTACACGGGAAAATTCGAAAACGCCTCTTTCTTCATTTTTAACGAATTACTGAAATTTTTGGAGGCAACTAAAATGATGTTGATCGACATTTCCTGAAGTAAAATTGTGTGATCTTTCCAAAAACGTCAGCATTTTAAGGGTACCAAAAGAGGTTTAGTCGTTGTAACGACTTTTCAGAGGAAAAACAGGAAGTGACTAAAAATACACAAATGTGCCTGTAACTTCAAGAGAAATCATTTGCAACCCCCCCCCCCCACAGGGGCCTGTTCTGTAAAGTTAATAACAGTTGAAAACAACACTTGATAGCAACATTCAATAGTGATAAGGTCACCTTGAGATGTTCTGTAAGAAAACAACACTACTTGAAATGTCGTTATACGTCATGAGTTATAGGATTTGGTGTTGGTATCAAAACAGCACCTCGGGGGTGTTGTTAACGACACCGGCAGTTGATAAGAAGGAAGGATTATTCAATCTGTGCACTTTTAGTGCATTTCATTCTGAAAATGCACTATTGGTCTCGTCGTGATGGTGGCAAACATGGGTCATGTAATGTTTTTTTCACGTTTCAGAACCTCTAGAACACGAATTCAGTGGTCTCCGTAATTCATATCTATATATATCTATATATTTCTATTTCGCGGCCCTTTTTAGAGAGAATGGCCCTTTTTAGTCAAGAATGGATGGCAAACATTCATCATGTTTTTCTCGAGTTATTCGTGAAGAAAGACTATTTAAGTAATGAGCACTAAAACGGATTTTTCAGCAATCATTTTGGAATAATCGAAGAATTATCCGAGATGGAAGGTGACGTCAAGATAACATAATGATGCTGACACCATGCGCCAACTTTTCTGAAAAAAGGTCATAGTGGAAACCTGTTTGTTGCTGAGAAAATCGACTTCAAAACCTAGTCAGCATGGGTAGTATTGTAAACAATTTCAAGTTTGACGCGGACTTTCTCAGCAGGAGTGGGAGAAATTCAAGCAAATAACACTAAACGACGTAGAAATAAGTCTGGCCTTTCCAACGGTGTCATCAGATTTGACGTGACTCGCCTGGTTGCTAAGGTACGGACGATTTTCTTCAAGAAAACAAGGTCATTTTGAAAACTAATAAATCCGTGAATTTCTCGGAAACTATTAGGAATCGTACTAGGGTCAATATGAATTTTTTTGACGCATTTGTGACGTAGAACCACCAGCCTAAATATTGACATCCATTTCAGAAACACCCTGTGTATGTATACATATAGGTTTATTTATTATATTATGGCCGTTTTCTTGTTAGCACGATAACTCTCGAAGAAATCAATTTAGCGGAACGCGCTTTGGCACAAAAATCAGTAGTCATAAGACCCCGGTCGGTATTGCATTTGGGCCAAATCGTTCAAGGTGGATGGGGGGGGGATAGGGGTTGAAATGGTCAAAAAATCACTACAATGAGGAAGTAACACATTTTCCAAAATCATGCCATCTTGATAGCTTGGTTACCAAAACTAATGATAACACGATCCGTTCAAATAAAATCAGGCCCTACATTTTTTTAATAATTTTAAAACTATTGGGTTGCGGGACCCATTTGAAATAGGCTAGATAGACTGATGACGCAATAACAGCCTTCGCATAACCTTCACAATGGATTCCCACAAATCAAACAATAGGACTTTAGAGAAACGGACGGACAAAGAAGGGGCAACCCCTTAGTTGCGTCACGAGTCACAGACCGGCCGTTTAAGGTAACAAAAAAAATTGGCAAGTTTTATTATTTCGCTATAAATCGAAATCAATCATTTACGCACTAATGTTCAATTCCTGGTCATATTTAGTCATTTTCTACAGAAAAAAAATTGTCCATCCCAGCGATTTTTATTTTTTATGTTACTTCCTCATTGATCAGTTGATTCTAGATGCATCATATTCAGTACGAATACTCCATGTCAGAGTAGCCTTTGATTCCCATTTTAATTTTTCAAAAAATTCAAGGTGGTGGGGGTGGTCCTTCCGGTGTGGAAGTGTAAAAATAGCGTTGAACTTCACTAGTTCATCTTAGCGCTCTAAAATTCGACTCAATAATTTAATGTAACGAAAGCCCTGGGTTCCATTGAGATTTATCGAAAACTTTGATGTGGGGGGATGAAATTTCAAAAAAATCGCTTAAATTCACACGTTTAGGTATTATAAAATAGGTACGGCACAAAAATTTAGTATAACAAAGCCCTTGGAAAACTACCGAAACTTTTCGACATTTTTGAAGAGAGGGTGGTGAAAATAAAGGAAGAAGTTGGGCTTAATGAAACAAATTATGGTATCAAAATTATTACTTCTGGGACGGCTCAGGGTATCCGTATACGGAATGAAATGCACTCTTTCCGACCGCCAGCTGCCGGAGCGAAATTTTTTTAGTTTATTTCTTGAATTAGTGTTGACTTTGTTTTCCATCATTGTCATTTGATGCCGCTGTCTGTAACAGAGGGTAGCATTGAGTTTTGTCGAGGGTGGACGTGGAAAAGTTCCCCTAAACTCAGACTCAGGCGTTACCTCCTCCCACAACTTTTTCGTAACCGCTGTGGATTGAGTGCCGATAGTGACACATTCGCGTATTTTTGTGATATTATTGGAAAATTCTCGTTCTGTGACAAACAAGAGACGTAAATGGCTGATGTCAAGGGAAACTCGTGATCTAGGGGCCCGTCCCTTTTAAAGGGACTCGGCGACTCGGGATACCAAAAATATAGCCGTTGACCGAGCTCTCACTCGAGTGCAGAACGTGGTAGCTCAGGGTATCACCGTTGCTGTCCAATTTAATAGGCTTTTCCCCGTACGTATAACCAGGGGTGGGCAAAATACTTTCAAAAATGTATTTTAAATACCGAAATACAAATACTTTTTGAATTTTATTTTGAACAAAATACAAATACAATTTAAAATACTTTTCATAAATTCGATTTCGATGGTAAATAGTGCGAAAAACACGAAAAATGAATAATTCAAAAATATTAGGACCTTCAATAGACAAGTTGACAAAATCTAGCTGCGCGAAATGGCCCTGCTGCCAAAGCGCAAAAAAAAAGTAGACAAGTTATCACCAAGTATTTAGTATCGAACCGGCGAGCACTGGTGGCTCGTGAGCTGAAAAGGAGGTGAGGCCGACTGTAAAAGGGATGTCGGGGGGAGGGATAGCTTTGGGCCAGTTAGCTGAATTACATTACAGCTGAATAACCCATATTTTCCCAATAATTTCCACGCTAACGAGGAATTTTACGCGTTTCGGCTCTCCCTCCTTCCCCGAACTACTCCTCCCCCTCCACTTTTTCGAAAAATAAAAACGTTTATCGAAGGATACTATTACTTCATAGTTCGTTTAAAATACGGTGTCGCTAGGTTTACTTAGCGAATGATGGTGAATTTTTAAATTTGTTTACCCTTATTTTCACCCGCTTCCCTCGACCTGGAATGGCTGGTTTACGAACTTAGGCTAGGGCTCTGTATGATCCATTTTTGTGCCAAGTTTCCATTCGCTAGCATAATTTTTGCGGCAGTTGTGCTAACAAGGAATTCGGAACTTCCACCTCCCACCATGACTACCCTTCCCTCTCCACTTTTTCGAAAAATGAAAACGTCAATCGAAGGCTGTTATTACACTGGGGTTTTGTGCCAAACATGGTATCACTAGGTTAGGTTATACTGGTGAATGGTGGCAAAGAAGTGGAAACTAAAAAACGTTGAAATTACAAGTATTTGTATTTGTATTTTCGTTGAGTGTGAAATACAAAATACTTTTGAAAATGTATTTCAAATACAAAGCCCAAAATACTTTCAAAAATGTATTTTAAATACAGAAATACAAAAATACTTTTCCAAAAGTATTTAAATACAATTACAAAATACGTATTTTGTATTTAAAATACAAAGTATTTTAAGTACTCAAGTATTTTGCCCACCCCTTCCCAACGAACGGGGATACTATCAACAAAACTAAAGGGCCTAACCTCCTCGTATGGCGACATTCTACTCTTAAGAAAAAACGAAAATAAAAATTCAAGCGAGCTCACACAGTAAGTTGCTTATTTTTTACGTCTATCCATAGTTGGATTGACTTTTTTTTCTCGAATTAGCAGGATGAATGTCCAGAGATTGCGGTTCTCCAAATGCTATTATTTTCGTCCTTATGTAGCACTGAGACTTCTTCAGTCACATCTGACAGATCGGGACACATATTCGAACGAAGTCTGATTGATGTTGTTCATTGTATCCAAATAAATTCATTATTGTTTATGGAAGTTTGTTCTTACAGAACACCAACACACAAAACGATCTCGACATGTAGAAAACGACAATTGATAACAACATCACAATCGACTGTCGCTATCAACTGTCGTTTTGACTGTTGCTAACTTTACAGAACAGGCCCCCAGGTTACACAGACAACATATTCCATGTAAAATGTTAAAAGATCGTTACATTTTCCAGGAGGTTAACGCTCTTCAACTTCGAAATTTAATAAAAAATGTTTGAACCGTGAATTTAGAAGGCTAAATTTGCTGGTCAACAATTTTTTTCATGCCCAATATGTACCGAGATACAGCCCTTTACAAACGTGCGGACAGGCAAAATTTCCAAAGTTTTAAAATTTCACTAAAATTATTCTTCGCATCGAATGGCGGGAACGGGCAAGGGAAGGATAAAAGATAAGAGGTTTTTTTTTTTTTTTTGAGGGCTCGGACGGTCTCCCGACTCCGAAGGTGCCAAAAGCCTTTCGGCCCATACACCATACCCACTTGGGGCCCGGACTCGGGAGAGCCTAGTACGGCTCCTAAAACCTATTTATCCTTTCCAGGAAACTCAGGAGACGGGTCCCATTCTCGTTTGAGAAGCTGGGGAAGGGTATCCTATCGTCACCAAAAATGGTGTATCTGGCCGCCGCATAGCCGTCACACTCGCTCGCATACGACGTGCTCCGCGGTTTCATCAGCCTCCCCACACCTTTCGCAGTCGGGCTCCCCTACTGCCCCCATGACTGACAAATGCCTATTAAGGGCGTAATGCCCTGTACACATCCCTACTATCCGCCTAAGCTTAACCCGTGTTAGTCCCAGCAACCATGCCGAAGCTTCCTGGTCTTCCTCATTGATTCCCAGTTTTGCTTGCCGGCACCCGGGTTCAGTCCGCCATCTCCTCAGAGCTTGGTCCCTGGCCCAGGCCCTTATCTCCCTCAAGACCACCCTGCGGGCAATGCCCACCGATGGTTCAGGTCCTATTACCGGCTGGTCCGCGCCACGCTTGGCCAGCTCGTCTGCTTTTTCATTTCCCTGCCATCCTCTATGACCCGGGATCCATCCCAACGTTAGGGAGTTCCCTTCACCCTGGAGGTCCCGTATCCCTACTCTGCAACTCGCCACGGCCGCTGAGTCCACTACGGGTTTGGTGATCGCCCCCAGCGCCGCCCTGCTATCAGAGTAGATACCGATCGCCCTACCTGTCACTTTCCGCTTCAGTAGCTCCCGAATACAAGCATCGATCGCTACCACCTCGGCCTGGAAAACTGTGGTGTGTTCCCCTAGCGGGATACTTATTTCCACCCCCAGCTCCGGCACGAAAATTCCAGCTCCGGTCGGCCCTTCCTGACCCTTCTTGGAGCCGTCCGTATAACACACCAGCTCCCCTTGCCGGGATTCCCAACCTAGTCTCTCATGATGACTCTCTGTTTGATTTTGGTCGAGAAGTCATTCCTTTTAACCACGTAATCCGGCCTAAGTGCCGAGGACGGGGATACTCTGTTTAGTTCCCCTTCCCAGTCCCATTGGCCCAGCCTGGCCCGCTTTAGGCCTCCCTGGCATCTCAACCTGTAGGCAACTTCAAGTGCCCGACCCCTGACTTCAATGTCCAAGGGCTTCAGGCCTAGTAATCTTTCCATGGCCCTCGTAGGGGTTGTCCGGAATGGCCCCAAAATCGCCAGGCAAGCAAGCCTTTGTATTTTTGCGAGCCTATCCGCCCCCCTCTCTTCTCTATCCCCCTCCACCATGCGACCGCCCCGTGCAGGATGCGGATAAGAGGTACTCGATGCGTTCAAAATGGAAATTTTTGGGCCAAAGACATGAATTTTTGGTTTGTCTCGTTCATCTCTCTTTTTAGTAAAACAAAAAAAAAAAAAATGCTGCAGGCTGTAGTAGTTACACCCGAAAGATTTCCGTGGATACGCCACTGATTATTTATTAATTTATTCTGTTTTTCGGCCGGTTTACGGAGACGAAGAGCACGGGAGCGATAGGCGTTGGTGGGTGATCCAGTGAGAGAAGAAGAGGAGTGTGGTGGGGCTGTGTGAGTAGGGAGAAGGAGAATGCTCTACTGGATGGCGAAGAAGGAGCGAGGTTAGAGTGAAATGCGCATAGTCAGATCGCCAGGGAAAACTTCTAAACTTTGAGAAAATGAACCCTGTAACAAAACTACGGACGTATCCACGTCAAAAACGATTTCCCGCGCGGGAAATTTAGGCTTTGTCCCGCATCCCGTCCCGCAAACCATTTTCAAATCCCGTCCCGCGCGCACCTCTATCCACAAATAATCCTCAAACGATTTCTGTGTACGTTTTAAAATCCGATCTCTATATTAAGCTATCGTTCGTAGCTGGAGTTGAAAAAAACGCCTATCCGTGGTTTCGGGATGCAACTTCGTGGTTAAAATTGAGGAAAAGCTCTACCTAAATTTCGGCTGAGTCCAGCGGGGGGGGGGGCGATAATTCACCGTTAAAAATTCAGAAAAGTGGTAATTCGCGGCAAAAATGAGAAAATCCCTAATCACGGCTAATATTGAGAAAACGCCAGAATTCGCGGTTTCTGAATACAAATTGGTGTCCACAATTGATAAAATGCCATGATTTAACGCCATAGTGCGTAAAAATCATATTTATTATTCATTTGGAGACCAAGCGGCCTCATTGAGATTTCTGCCCTCGGCCTACGGTTAGAAATTAGAATTATTTGATTTTAGAGTTTTCTACATAAAATAAATAATAGACAAAGAAAGAAAACGAAATGGTGAAGGGGTAGATGGGGTTGAGGGGGCAAGATCTTATCTGGTACCCATCTGGGGGGGGGGGAGTAATCGAAACCCCACCCCTTCCCTCGGTACACCCTCACCACTAGCCCTATGTTTACTGCGATTTGATCAGCTCAGGTAATTCTGCTGCTACCCCTCCCCCTGGTTCGCCTATGGGGGAGGGGTTTAAGGTAAAGGCACGGGCAGGTTATGTCAGGACCACAACTTTCTTTTTGTTTTTTGTGTTTTTTTCCTTCCTTCTCTACTCCACCTCCCCCTCCTCCGTTTTTCCCATATCGAGACTGAGTCTCGGTCTCGTCTCGAGAATATTGGTATCGTCTCGGTGTCGGTACGATACCTGGAGTCTTGGTCTCGGTCTCGCTCTCGCCCTCTTAAAAGTAGGTCTCGTCTCGGTATCGGAATCGGTATCGGTATCGGTCTCGAAACCGATACCGAGACTTTATCGGTGCATCACTATGGTGGACCGTTGCCAATACAAATTCTCACCTCGAATCACCCCAGAAGCTTGGGCCGGGGCTCGGGGATCTGGCCCTTGCCCCTGCCTCTTTAGCGTTGGATTTTCCTGGGACCTTGGGCTTTGACCCAAACCCAAAAATAGAATCACTGCAAAAATGAGAAATAAGTTATTGGAATAGGAACTCGTCCAAATCATACGGGATACGGGCCAATATTAGAGGACTGTCACGGGTTATGCGGGATGTGTCTCGACCCTGTTTACCGCTAAGCGTCATGTTATTGCCGAAGACATGTTCCTAACAGTCCTTTCAGGTCAAATCAATTCAAGTCAGTAAAATAGTTAATCCCGCGTGAAAAATCTTACTGGTCCCCAGAATATTTCAAGCCCCGTTCAGCATTAGCGGGAGGGTCGACACCGTGAGGCATATAGCGTGCCGCGCTCCTCCTACCTCTCATGATGAAACTACAGTTTAACCTGACCACTATTCTCAATGAAACCACCCCTTGCTGGCGATATAATGCACAGTCGCATAATTGTCAATCGCCCGTTCTTTGTCTTAGGAGTCGCAATACGCTAACCCTTGTGTTGTTATTAGGTATCACTGGGAGAAAAAACAGCTCAAAACTCGGTTGAATTTAACTGAGCTTACTTGGTTAATAATTTGCACCCGAGTAAGTTCGGTCGTTTTAACCTGGTATCACTTTCCGGTTAAACAAAATTTCTAACCGATTTGATTTTAACCAAGATTCAACCTAGTAGATGTGCTCGGTTAAATCAAGTTGATTACTCGGTCAAAAATTTGCACCCGAGTCATTTCATCATCAACCAAGTAGCTTGGTAAAAAGTATTCAACCAAATCATAACATTATTAACCGAGTTACTCGGTCATGTTATACCGAGTACACACACGGTTGTTTTTATCCGACTCACTCGGTTGTTTAACAGAAATGACCTAGCCAAGTTTGGTAAAAAATAACCAATCTCACTAGGTTTCTTGTCATTTTCTTGCTCGGTTGTTGCAATGAATTAACCGTACCTGTTCTATAATAATGAAGGTATTAAAGCGTAAAAGGAATTGCATTATTAAACAGCAATAATTTCGTTTGCAGAAGTTGCTAAATATGTTCACATTTATTCAGGTAACTTTGATGAAACACATATAAAAGCCTTTGAAAACAAATATCGACCGCTTCTAAAATGTTGTCGAATGAATATAAGAAACCATCTGTAATGACGTAGGCTTGCCTGACTGATTCCCAGCTGTCTTCTGCTGGAGAAGAATGGTTAAATTCCCAAAACTGATGCTCGCTCCCGGTTTCATCGCGACGCCTTTTTTGGATGCTCAATTTACTTCCGAGAACTACCTATAGGGCAGGAACAGTTGGGCTTCAAATAATTTCAATGCAAGTTAAAAAAAGTAAGGAAAAATTGCTCACCGTTGAGAGGCTCTTCAGGCATGAGGGCTAAGCTCTGCTACTGGCTTAAGCCGAAGTTACAGTTCTAATAAATTATTATATAATAATTAAAAATGAAAACCTAAAAAAACATGCGACAGTAAAAAAAATTGCTTACCTGTAATTTCCTTAATTTCCGCTTCAGGAATTTTCCACTCTCGTAGTAAATCGGCTACGTCGGTCATTGTTATTATGATGAAATTGGCACAGTATATGGACCCCTGTTATTTTTATTTAATCACTCATCACTGACTGAGCAGTGAGCACTGACTAGCCCGAATCAGACTGATGCAATACGAAAACCAACTAGACACGTGCTACTCGGTAGTTTTGTTTCCCGCCGACAAACCTACTTGGTCAGCTAAAATTAACGGTCGTTTCCACTAGGTCAAAACATCGTGAGAGCGGTCATATTCATTCATTTTCTAACCGAGTCGACTGGGTTTGTTGTACCATAACCCGTTTACTCGGTAAAATCATCCGAAGGTCACTGAGAAGTAGTGGGGATTATTCTCTTACTCGGGTAACGCAGCCGCCTCGCTGTCTTTAACCGAGTGCCACGGACTCGGTTGGTGCCTTATTTAACCAGATACTCGGTTATTATTCGTGTAATTCGCAGTTCCAATCGGTCATCATGACTTATTGTGGCCTAGAACTCGGTCAGTATTTGATTCAACGCAGTTAGACGGTCTTTACTTGGTCAAAAAGTTCGGTTAACCCACCAAGTATTCACTTTGACCGAGCCAAAAAACCGACTCGTTTTCCCAGTCCTCATGAAGTCCGTCCCCATGGTGTACCGTGTAGGCGTCATGTGTACCTCTATTACCAGTATTAGTGAATTATTATTTTTGACTACTGCCTAAATATGGAAGGGAAACTCTCTTGCGGACGACTGCATTGGGAACGTTGAAAAGCGCAGTGTGGGTTGTAGTAAACCTGGGCTTTCGTGTGGATAAGTTAGGCACTAGCCAGCATAACTCCGCCAGACTTGCTGTGGCTTTTTCGGTAGAGATAATTTTCAAAGTCTTGCTCCAACTATTGTCCTCCATCAATAAATGGTTTTTAGGAACGTCAATGTAGCCCGATGTGCATAAAAAACTGTGAATTTCTGTATTAGCTTTTTAAAATTCTGCTCTGAAACAACTGAATACACTGTCTAAAAGCGTTTCATGTTAATCAATTAAATCTGAATCAATTTCAGTCATTCCCCTTCTTTGTACCAGAACATGTCATTGTATCACCCTCTTTTCAGCGGCAGGAGTTACGAAATTGTTCCACGTTTACAAAAAAAAAAAAAAAAAAAAAAAAAAAAAAAAAAAGTTGAACTTTACTAAGAAAAAAGAGACTCAGTTCAGACAGTTTCCCCACTTCGGCCCCCCCTTAACACCCTCCTTCCTTACCAGTTAGGTCCAAACCCAGGGGTCTTTTCTAACAAGTTTCCCACAGCTTTGTCTATTGAAAAATAACCTTTTGTTAAAGTTCTAACCGTCCTTTACGGTTGGACACGGATGGATTAAACGATTAAACTTGAAATAAAAGACTTTTCTCTCAAGAGAAGAAGGTAACAAAGTAAAAATGTTTTTTTTTAAATTAATAATAAGGTAAAATCTTTTGTTTACGCCTGTTGTTATTTTTCTTGTCTTTCCCTGCCTGAACTTACGTACTTTGCTTATTCAATATAATTACAGGTAAATCGCGTGTTTTCAACAGTGCGTGCCTTCTTCCGTTTATTGTCGCCCCCTTCCTCCTCCTAATTTTTTTTCTTCGGAGTTACAAAGTGCCGCCCAGCCCAGGCCAAGTCTGAAAATATGGGGCAGTGATTCGGAAGGATAAAAGTCATCACCCAGATGGTGGTGAGGGAGGGTGGTTTTTGTAGTTGTTTGGAGAAGGAGGAGGGGGTGGCAATAGTTGGACTCTGTAAAAGAGGGTGGAAAGGGGTTATGCTGGTGCTCTTCCACCAATAAATATCAAGTCTTTTTCGTGGGATTAGGCTAAAGAAAAGGTAATCAAAATCGCATTAAGGAGCTGGGCAAAAGGAGCCTAGTGAGCAGAGGAGGGCGAAAAAAAGGAAGAAGCCAAGGAGCTGCATCGATCCCTGGGTCTGACTCAATTAAGTTTTTTGCTGGCGCGATGGCGCGAAACCCGCCTTCTGAGCGCCCCCTCCCCCCACCGTTATCAAATACGAGGGAGGGGTGAGAGGGATTTTTACCCTCTTATATTGATTCCATGAATGTTTAACACTCTTCCTCTTATCTTTCGACGTTCTTTCTTTCTTTTTTTTTAACGCCCCTCTTCCGTCTTATCCACGAGTGAAGCAAATCGGCAAGTTGATTCGAAATGCCAACAGGCGTCAAAAGAATGAGTCTGACTCGTCTAGTTTATGACTCTCTTAAAGCATCCCAATTCTCTGTTAGTAGTGAAAAAAAAAATCATTAATTTGTGGGGCCCGTACAGGGTACTCAAATAACAGGAATGAAATCACTTTCAAGGAAGGGAGGCTTTAAAAATGTCTTGCCCTCCCTCCATTTCTTTTTATCCTTTATATCTCGGGATTTTTAAAATAGCACCAGAAACTGTCTTAGCTTATTACGTTCCCCTTGTTATTAACGACTGTTGCTAAAGAAATGAGAGTTGGAAGAGAGAGAGGGAAAAAAAGGAAGATATAAAAGCCGGCGGACTAGAGGGTTTTACCACTCTTTGGATCTCTCATTACGTCCGACACTTAAGAAACCGGTCAGTATTCAGTCCGGGAGGAAGGGACGAATGGTTGAAGAGGGTCCGTATGATTTATCCGTACACAAAACGCATTACATTGTGTTAGCTGTAGTAAAATGTTTTGCTCTTCTTCCAAAGAGCAGGGCACTTCGTTCCCCATCGTGCCCGTGAATGGTGAGGTGAGTGGTGGGCAATGAGGGGACCCAGAACAAGGCCCAAGCCAGTTCGTCCAATTCATAATTGACGAATAAATTAAACTGTCAGTCTTAAGTTTGATTCACTGACCAATTACTGAGTGTCAGGTGTATCCCAGCCTTCCCCCGTCCCACCATTCTTTCCCTTCAAGCGCCCACAACTAAGATACAGAGCCGAAGCAATTAAGCCTAAATCAATCCGTGGGGTGGTTGGAGTACACAGGTTGGGCGAGGAGGAGGTTGGTAAAGGACGAGAAAATGTTTTTTCTTCTTAAAGCTCGTAACATTAAAGGTCTTCTACGGATGATTTCTTTTCCCCTCCCCATACCTCATTATGTTTTTCGTGCCCCGCGTGATAGTCACACAGGAGTGAAGATTTTTCTTTTCAAGAAAGGCTAATCATAGAATTATCCACACATCCCTCCATTTTTCCTTCACTCACACTGGGGGCAATTACCCGTCATTTCTCCCCTGACGAGTTGACAAAAATGAACGTAGTGAAGCTCCTGATGTTGGAAAATTCTTTCTCATTTTTTGTACCCGAGAAGGAAAAAAAAACCTTCAGGTTTAATCCGTTTGTTAAAAAACTATTCATTATCTCCCTCCGATCAACGTGACCGTGTCTTAAAAAATCGATTAACACACATATCTTGCGACAAACAAAAGACTAGAAGATGGTCTAAGAGAAAAATTGAGGGCTTGATGAGGGGGTGAGGTACTACTTTGTAATTATCTTTAGGATTCTTCTTTTTTTCTAAAAGTCTTCTTCTTCATAGCCAACCCTCCTTCTCTCACACTGACACACACACACTCCGTCTCATCACTCTCG
Source organism: Corythucha ciliata (assembly GCA_038030265.1). Lineage (NCBI taxonomy): Eukaryota > Metazoa > Arthropoda > Insecta > Hemiptera > Tingidae > Corythucha > Corythucha ciliata. The sequence goes on along the minus strand of CM075937.1, from coordinate 32,134,048 downwards.
ATGATTAACGAAGTGAATAGGTAACTTGGGTTGAATAGAATGAAGGAAGGCTTTTGTTAATTCCAGTAGCGGGCAGCATTTCATGGCCTTCTTAAAGTTTAAGGTGTGAGGTAGCTAGGAGTGAGTAAGATTACCGAGAAGTGGCACCAAACCCGCTCGAATGGAAATCACTCTAGACAAAGTAACAAATCATCTTTCGAAAACGAAACAGCTATATGAACTAGCGGAAACAGGCGTTTAGTCTCTCGTAATGGATTGATTGAAAAATAAAAATATCCGTGGCGAAAAATATCGTCAATATAAATATTGACAAAAAAAGGACGTGATTGTGAATTAATGTCCTCCTTCCGTCCTTGTTTCATCCCCCTTGCGTATTCAGAACTCGCGGTGGTGAATAGTGCTGCAACTTGAAACGACCATGCAAAAATATCGTGATGATTCTCTTGCTTGGAATAGTTTACCTCGTTACGTCGCACGGCAAACACTTCTAAGTACAAATAAAAAGCTCATAAAATTCCCTAGCACTTTGGTTATATGCTCTTTGCCGACAGTCCTATTCGTTCCCGAGATATACGCCCCGGAATTCCAACATTTTCCGAAATTCGGCTTTTCACACCATATTTTCGCTCAAATCCTTCTCTACCGCTCATCCGAAAAACTAATCTCTCGAAGAAACTTGAATAGTAAATTAAACTCAGTCTAGGATGTGGGGTCATATGCCAGATTATCAGAAGTTGAAGCAATACACAGATTTTTATCACAATTCCTTTATATGTCCGGCAATTAGTGAAATAATTGCGTTTAGAAGACCCTTTTCTACGGACAACTAGGGGATTACTCCCCTCCTCACCGCACCACCGTAGTCACAAGTGTGAATTCAAGTGATTGGGGAGGCTGAAAATAAAGAAATTAATATTTATATTAAATACTTAGTACTATTCTTTACTTGTTTTGGGTTCTGAGAAAAAATTGCTCCCCAGGTGGAATTTGAACCCACGACCTCCTAGTTCCGCGCCAGGTGCTCTTACCATCTGAGCTATCCAGGGAGTCCACGCAAAGAGCGAATCTACTCAGGAGAAATCCCCTCTCGGAACTCAAACTGCACCTATCGGGTCAGTGCATTGCCGGACATCCTCCCTCCCACTGACCGAGGCGGCAGACGACGTTACATCAGATGCAAACTTGGTAGGGGAATTCCTCTTCAGGACACTGGGGATGGAAAGTCTCAAACGGTGCCCTGGCCCCTGTCACCACAAAGCGGCCACCAGCACCGGAAGTCCTCCTCTTAACCATTTTTTGCCGCTGCGTTAAAGGCTACGGAAACAGAAGTCGCTGTGGATGTCGGTGGGCTATGCTGAAATGCTCGAGCGGATGCCTCCACTGTCAGGAGAGTGTCTCAATGGGGTGCCCATTATACGTGACGAGCCTGAGGAAGACTGTGTGACGTCACTGCCGGATTGAAGATGAAGCTCCAAGCACTTGATATCCAAAATATTAATGAATATTTGTCTCGTATCAATCCAAAATCAATTACGCCTTCCATGTTCCATACCAAATCGACGACGGAAGCCAGGAAACTTGATGTGTAAGACCAAGAATTTCTAAAAAACTGTCAGTTCATCATTAGCTGGAATGTAGGGTTTATATTATTTATATATATATTTGTAGTACGGCTCCATCTTCCGATAATCTGGCATTTGGCCACACATTACAGGCTAAGGCCCATTTTCACCAACAAAATTGATCTCGTTTAAAGTTGATCGCGATTAGTTGCCAATGACGACCCATATGAATACTGATATAAGGTTTACATTGTAATCGTGATTAGTTGTTGATCGTGGTTCAAGAAGTTGGTGAAATCGGGCCTAAGTTTAATCTTTTATACAAGTTTCTTCGAGAGATTAGTTTTTCGTATGTAAGGTAGTGAAGGCTTTGACCAAAAATACGGTGTCAAAAGCCGATTTTAGGAAAATATTGGAATTCAGGGGCGTATATCTCGGAAACGGATAGGAATATCGGCAAAGAGCATACAACCAAAGTGCTAGGGAATTTTGTGAACGTTTCATTTGTACTTACAGGTGTTTGCCGTGCTGCGCATGGTTCTCGAGTTACGAATGAAAATGTAGAAAAAGGCACTTCCGGCGACCTTTCCTGACGTTAACACACCTCCTGGGCATCAGGACTTTTAGTATGTTCATGCCCCAGCCAGAATGAACAAATTTCGGCGATTAATTCAATTCTCCTCCTTAACTCCCTCTCTTTTCTATTATTCGTTGACTGGACTAGTTTTTTTGTTTTTTGTTTTGTTTTGCTAAACTATATTTCAGTGAATGAACTCCATTAGCCATTGCCTCCGCTAAGCTGGTCCTCTACTGGAGGATTAAGAAACAAGTGAGGTCTGACAGAATTCAGTGGATGCATCCTCTTATGAGCATATACGACAGGAATTTGGAGCTTTTCTGACTTTCTCCTCTCATTTCAGCGATCACTACGAACATAATTTCAGCTATTTTCGGATTACAATTAAGCCCCGATTTCACCAACTTCAGGCAGGCAGGGCTCGGTGCTTCAAATTTGAATTGTTGTCATGGTAACTTCTAAAACAACGATTAGCAAAATCGGTCGCGGTCAGGTTGCTAAGGAGGCTACACTGGTTAAGGCTCTATAATCTACGAGTAAAGACAGCCTCCATATTGGGACCCTGGAGATAAAATTGATACTGTATCATCTCTTGATAACTTCAAACCCTCTGGTTTTGATTTTCTTTAAGAATGCATTTGTGTTCTAATTATATAATCAAAAATTTGTTAAAGCCTGTATGTACGAACGTTTTTTATTTCTCTGTGTGTTGGGGTAGCTGGGGAGTGAACAATGAACATACTATAAGAAAAATTGGAAATCGACTGAACTGCTGCAGTGGGTCATGGAAAATGTGACTAATTTTATTTTTATGACTTCAGCCCGTAAACGTCGTAACGCCAAAGACCACCCTTTCCCTCTTTGAATAAAATTAATAGCAAATTAAATTGCTTCTTTGCCAAACCGATTTATTTTCATTAGCCTTACTTAATACTTTCAGATGTAAAGCGACACGGCCTTTTTTTGTCTTTTTTGCAGTGGTGATTGTTTTCATCGTCGGTTCCTACCCTTCTTTAATTATTCATAAATAATTTTCAAAATAGAAGTTGAATTAATTTCCTCTGATGATATGTTCTAACCACAACGTGAACGTGACAACAACTAAGTACTATGTACACGAAATGCACGTGAATGGGCAGCTGTGGTACGGTCGTGTTCATCGCACTGTGTTTCGCGCACGCTAAAAATTCGAGATTTTCATGAAAAGTACAAATCCTTTCACTTATACGAATTATATTTCACAATATTAGGCGTTAAACGTTGAATTCCCAAATGGCAAGATACCATAATCACCTTATCTTATTTATCACGTTGGGTCCCAAGATGAAGACTGTCCTTACCTGTGTGATAACTATAGTGCTCTACACTGGTTGGAGGGCAAACGACCCCCTTCACCATGTCACCATGACGACAGCAACTGAGCTGAGCAGTGATGATTGAACCAATTGAACTAGTGAACTTTGTTTGCCTACCAACCAACCTGACACCCCTGACCGCGACCGATATCAATTTTTCGGTTTAATTATTCATTTACACCAATTTTTCGTGAAACGTTTTCGAAGGAAAAAGTCGAGTGATTATCAAAGATGATCGTGAGTTCGTCGTTCTCGCTGTCAACAATTCTTGATGGATTTGTTTGAAGATGCGTGTGATTCCTAAGTACAACTTATGCTCCAATTGCAAGGGGATCTCTTCCTAATTATTTCGAAGACATACGGGGGCTAGGACATTCTACTTGGGAACTTGGGGTGGTTTGCCTGATGCACCCAAAATCTACTAACGAAAATCTACTGCACCCATACAGAAAATTGCTTCACAGCACTAAGTAACATCCAGAAAGTCACTGGCCATATTTTAATGGTTTTGTGGCCGTTAGTGTATGAGCTAAGAGCCACCATGATTTCAGCAATTCGTAGCAATAAGTATATGCCGTGTTCTGTATTGTAAGAAAAAGAAGTGATAAAACGCTGTTGCGAATAATAAAACCGTCTTGATCAAGCAATAATTTATCCGGAAACTTTGCGAGAATGTTATGCTCTTTCAATAAGGCATTATTTTACCTTTTAATCCGTTTTATCACCAGAAATTAACAATCAATGCAAAATCTCACTATACTAACGAGGATACAAAACAAGAAGAGGAAACCTTCCTGAAAGGAAACATGGATTCCTTTGTAGCAAAAATCTGTTCGGTCTACTTTAAATTTTGTGTAGTTATCGTTAATTTCTAAGCTGCATAATATGCATTTTGTACCTTTGAGTAGTATTGGAGGTTTGTAGGGTCGCCCGAAACATAGAGGTAGAATACATGGAGGGAACCTTGATTGTAAAGGGGTGTTGGAGGGGGGTTCACATGGACCACATGGATGAAGTGTGGAAGTGCGGGGGTGTCCCTTATGTTTATAACCTGCACAACGTAAACTTCTCTAAAGGCCCGTTCACAAGCTCTATGTTTGTGTTGTGTGGTGTCTATGCAACCTATAAAAATGCTTCATTTTTCGAGGGAATAAATTTGTTTGGTTGCACAGACTACACAGAACGTAAACATAGAGCTTGTGAACAGGGCCTAAAACAACAAACTTTTATCTTTTATTTGTAATCATTCCCGTTGGCTTAATTAATTCCGTAAAATCTGTGATATTCGCGAGTATTCATCTTAAGGAATTTTTTAAAACTTACAATCTTGAATCCAAACGGTTCGTCCCACCATGCACAATGAAATTGAGTTCAGTGAATCACTTCGTTTTTCACGCGTCATGAAGAATATGAACTCTAGTTGTTAAAAAAACGGTTCTTGCCTTTCTCTCTCTTGTACCTATTCGTGGAGTTCCGAGAACTCGATATGAGGACTAACATCTCTGATAAGCATAGATCTAGTGTAGCTTTCCATGAACTATAATGATTATAAAACTACCAAGAACTTCGCCGGTCGCTTCCCGATCTGTGAAACATTACTCTGGCGCACACGTGTTTAGCTGTTGACGTCCGAACAGCAACACTGCGTCCGCTCGTGCTCTGGAGCCGAGTTTCGTCAGTTCAAAGCTCAGTAGGCCGAAAGATCAACGATCGAACACGCCTGCTTCGGCCGAATGGACCGAAATATTCCATTATATTCGAACCTGAAAAAGCTTTACACGGCCGAACTCTTCTGGCGCAATAAAGGACGCGGTTCCTTGAAATATCTCAATATGGGATCATTCGTCCCTCTTCTGACCTGTTAGGGCGTGCGTCAGTCGAACGAACGCGGTTTCAGTGGAGCACAATGGCTAGTATCACACGAACCACCCACCTCCCGGGTCACCGCCGGGGGGCTCTTTCATGAATCGCGGCGTTTACGAGATACATAGAACCGCTACCACATGAGCGTATGGGCTGCAAACAAGAATGAACCGTTTGTATTTCCGAAAAGCAAGGAGGTTTTCCGATTGCCCCTGCGAGGAAATGCGTAGAAGGGAATAGTCGGAGATTGAGGTCACGAGACGAGTGACCCGCTCTACGACATAGCCTCCGCTATGTGCCATTCGTTTTTAAAGTCACTTTTCGGCTGTACGCAACACATAATTCGAAGTGAACTTCGACACCGAGCGTTTTATTACCGATGAAGATCCCTGAAATTTGGCACACGGGCTCTGGAATTTACAATATGTCTCATATTTTCTCTGTTTTTTGAATCGTCCAAATGCATTTCAAGAAAACTAAAATTAATATTTTATTTTTAGGGTTTTGGCTTTTTTCTTCTTCTACTTCTTCGTTTCCTGAACTTTCGCCTTCTTGTGCTGAAGGCATCGTCAGGGAACCCAAAAATAAAATATTAATCAAGTTGTATAGCTTGAAAGCTAATAATATTAATAAAGAAAACTAAAACGCAAATTTTGATGTAATAATAATCGTCTTGTTTTGTTGAAACAAGGCTGGCTGATATGAATCAGGGGGGCTATTCTGTAACTCTTAACGCGTGCGTTAGCGAATTTTCTCAGCTGATAACTTTCAATTATTCACCTTGTTTATTTCGCTAACGCACGCATTAAGAGTTACAGAATAGGGGGGCCGGTATTAGATGAAACTAAAAAAAAAGTTCTGGAGAAAGCCTGAATGGGCTGGGGGGTGGGTAGAAGGGTTGTCACAAATATGGCCGCCAAAGTACACCTTCAGAACCTTGAATTTAACTCTACATCGTCAGGTTATCAAAAAAAATGCTCACCTCCCCCCTGAGATTAATGCAAAATTACAAAAAAAAGAGCCCGAGTTAGAAAGAACAAGGGGTATTTCGGGGAATTTGTTCGGTAAAAACTAAATCAAACTCGTCAACACTCTCGTTCTCAAAGCGTGGACGACTTGATGTTCATACGATTTCATTGTAAATGTCATCGTTCGTGGCACGTAGCCGTGTTTTCAAGTGTATTTTGGTGTTTATTTTCTAAAATAAGTGGCCCTGATCGCATTCCATCAACATACTAGGAAAAAGATTACATGGGCGAGACAGTCGCGATTTCAAAAAGAGCCGTTCCGTCTCTTGAGGACTGCGAAACAAGGATTTGAACAAAAGTCGCCACATTCATGCAGTTCTCGCTGTGCTCGAACCACGGGTCTTCTCATTCGCAGTGCTGGTACATATAATGTTTCTGAATTAGTTTGTTTCTTGCTTGCGAGCGATTATTATGTGAAATAAACGTTCGTGATTTCTTAGCCCTGTATTTCTCTTTGCTATCAGAGGATCGACCCCTGTAGAAACATACCCAAAAATACACAACACATCAGTAAAAAACAAGTTATCTTGAACTCAGAAACATGACGTAGGTATTCCATAAAAAACATGAGTGACGGATTTCCCGGTGGCTTCTGTCGTGATTCCCGGTAGAGGATTGGAGCTACTGCATGCGCACGTTGAAATATCCGGAAAAGAAGTCCAACAACTCGCGCATGGTCGACCGTTTAAAATAAAGATTCTCCAGAGTATAGTTGTGGGTTATTCACTTTATTAATGCCCTGTGAAACAATCTAAAAACTCACAGTGACAATTTCTAGGCATGCTAGAGGAAAAAAGAACAAAACTAGAAATTCAAAGTGGACATGAGTAAATAAAAAACAACTTGACTTGAGGTTACTTTGTGGTTCACAAGGTGCACCTCCCACCATAACTACGGTCAACAAATTTCAAGCCCAAGCTTTCTCCATTCATTTTTATCTCTATGTCACTCACTGACCAGAAAGGGAGGTTTTCATTTTTAATTTGTTTATTTTAAGCAAAGTCATATGGAAAACCAAGTCATTCAACTTCGTCTTATTTGTATGTTAAAGGTTCGTGGGTTGGGATTTTTGCTACCGGTACGTTGCGCTGCTCTACTATGAAAGTAGATCACCCGCTAAATTCAAAAATTATAAAAAAGTTAAGTGTTGGAAAAAACATATGGTATCAAGATAGATATCACGCTAAAACTTCAAACCGAAAATAAATATAATAATTTTTGTATTTGACGGGTTTTCTCCTTTTTTATGCTTAACGGGAGCAAAAATCCCAACCCAAAATAAAAAACATTTTTTCCTCGAGTCTGAGGACTTGGTTTTCCATAAGACTTTGATTTTAAGGGACAGTCATATTATAACCTATTCATACGCCGTCATATTGGAGCAACTCCCTTCATGTTATATTATCTCTATGGAACCCAGCGAGCACAGATAAATAATCATGGAGGTAGGAACAAGTGGAGAGAGAGAAAGGCTTTTTTAATGTAGAAACATGTGAGGCCGGGTTTTCCGCCATTACACACCCACTGTTATCATTTACCTAGAGAGGACGGGAGGGGAATTTATCACTTTTTCACTGATCAAGTATCAAATTGTCAATGTTTTTGTTGGGTGAGGCCTGATAACAGATGGTGTGTAGTAATGGCGACCGGCTTCACGAAAAATGCGTTTCACTCCCTCCACTTGTTCCTACCTCCATGTAAATAATAGAGGGAGCGTAAACAAAAAAATGGGCACACTTCCCTTTCTCTAGGAGGCCAAATGGGTGAGAAAACTATTGGAAACAATCATACAAGTCAAAGCATTGAAGTTTGAAAACGAATTTAAATTAAAAACTGCTGCGTTTGCTGAACGGTAAAACGGAATTGACAGCTGAAAGTTTCATGTGCGGTAGATTAGCTTCAAATTAGTATAAAAACAAATTCATGGGAAACCTCATCCATCACTTTTTTTCTCCCTAAACTAGGCACTAAGAGAGGGGGAAATGAGACATATCTTGCATCACATTTTCTATTAATACACTCCCTCTATTTCTTATCTGTGCTTGCTGGGTTCAAGCATTTTATGGTTAGGGCACGCGTGTGAACGGAATCTCAAGCCTTGTACACACTGGGTGAGCATTTCAGTGGAGTAGATTAGTACAGGGGCATATAGCAAGGGCAAGTGATGCCCAGTGTGGGTCTCTTTTTGTGCCCCCCCCCCCCTGACGATTAAACTCGGGTTAAAGTTTTGACCATAAAGACCCCTAACGTTCATTCGTCTTTTAAAACCAAAACAAAAAATATCACGTTTTCTGTCAATAGCATAATTAATCCGACATTTCCAGGCATTCCAACCTCGATTGATCATATCCACTCGCTATTCCCAAACATGAACAAAAGATGATCATCAAGCACACAGCGATGCGAGCATAAATGAGCGCGGAACTATGAGTGAAACCCCTTCCTTCTCAGTTCAAATGAGTTAGCCCCACCCATCAACCGATGTTGCGTGTTGGATCGGTGGAGTGCTTAGCTGCTTACTGCTTGTGTTTCCTAGGAAGGCGCAAGGCGTGCCGTAATGTTGCGGCCGTCGGCCGATGTCTTCGCTAAAAACGTTCCCTTACAAATTCACGTTCTTGTTTCCTATTACTAAGGCACTATAAAACACGAGTATTGCAACACGGAAATCGGCGCCATGCTTGGTCCCTCACATGATTATAATTATCACCTGATCTCATTGACAAGTAATATTGCTTCCGAGCTTCGGAAGCATTGTTTTCACTTTTAGGAAATATTTTATTCTTCTTCTTTAAAATCGAAATTTCCACTTCCATTTCACGTTTTATACCTTCCTGAACAATTTCGGTTTCGTGTCTGTCTGTCTGTCTGTCCGCAAATCCTTGTAATAAGCATATCTTCCATAGTTTTTATCCGAATTTGATGAAATTTTCAGGGAATATATGTGTTGGCTAGCAGAGGGTCCCCTATCAATTTCGTCAAAATCGTACCAGGGGGAAGGGGTGAAAAGCGACGAAGCACTGTGCTATATTTTTTATTTATTTCGATCGCGTTCCGCGTTTGTTTGCTGTTACAATGACAATTTTTTCATTCATGATATTTTGTTTACCCTAACAACTGAGGGACCAAATATGGCGCTGAAATCCGTGTTGCAGTACCTGTGTTTTAAAGGTTCTTTACTATTACTAGGTAGCGGTGATCGCATAACATAACAGCGGGTTTGATGCCAGGTGCGGACCGCACACGCCGCACGCCCATTGCTCAGGGGCATAGGTACGGGGGGGATATGGGGATAGATCCCCCCCCCCCAGAGCCACAAGTATACGAACGAAGGAGCACTAGTACCATAACGAAGAGCCCCACGTTGAAGTTCGGTTTAGTCGATTTTCTGGACTTGAAGCAGCCCGAAAAGGTACGAGTAAGTTCAGCTTTTTTTTTTGGACTTCGGACCCAACGCAGTTGTTTACCGAGGAACGGAGGGGGGGTTCACCCCGGACCCTCTATCAGACAAAAATCTGTAATATTCGTGGCTATAGCTGCTAATTCGTGGTCTCGCGATGCAACTTCCAGACTAAAACTAAGAAAAAAATCGCTGATTCGCGGTACATGGAGGCCATTCTACGAATGAAGTGTGGAAACCAACGCAAACGTGTTGTATTTGGGCAAACCCCGCGGTTAAAGTTGAGAAAACACGCTATAGTATTGACAAATAAAAGACGCTTTCAGATTAAAATTGGACAAAAATGGCAAATTCACAACTGAAATGGCGTAAGATCGCCTGTTCGCGAATGAAAAAGGGAATAGAATGCTGAATGGCCGCAAAATTAGCACAATACGCTATTTCACAGCTGAAATTGGGAAAAATCGCTAATTTGCAATTTGCAGATATAAAGTTATAGAAAAACGTTAATTCGCGGATACAAAATAAAGAAAATCTGTAATTCGCGGCAAAAATTGAAAAAATCACCAATGGGGACCTTTTCACATTTTTGAAAAGTTGGTGTTGCTTAAAGAGGGCTCTTCCACAAGTCTATTGCTCACATTAAACTTCAAAATCAGTCAAGGATGCTTTTTTAGTGAATTTTTAAAAATTTTGAGTGGGGGTTCGATTACGTAAAAACTTACTTGTTGAAATTGATGATGCGGGGAAGAGGGGGTTAGATACGTTTACTGGGAATAAATTTTTCATGTTATTTGTAAACAAACAATTTTAGAGTTCCCTCAAATGCTTCACAAGTAAGTATTTACGTCATTTCTCCTCGCACCATCCATCCCCTTCTGAAGAACTTTGAACCTTTTTTAAAAATCTTAAAACGCACCAATCGGGTTGCGTCTTCCGTTGTTATCCTTCAGTTCACGGGTCAAATCACCGGGATGCTTTTCTCCCCAATCTGAGACTCATGCAAGTTCCCCATTAGCGCAGCTGAAATTAACAAAAACGTTAATTTTCACTTCAAATTGGGGAAAAGTGCTAATTCTCAGTTAAAAATGGAAAAAATTGCTAATTTGCAGCTTAAATTGAGTCAAACGCCAATTCTGGCAAAAATTGACAAAATTCGGTAGGTAATGCACGGGTTGGAAACGCTACCACGCTGCTAAAATTCAGAAAAAGCAAAAATTCAGAAAAAGGTCAAGGGGTCAAAATTAAGAGAAAGGTTAATTTTAAGCCTAAAAATTGAGAAAATTGCTAATTCACGGCTAAAAATGGAAAAAATCGCCAATTTACAGCTAAAATTGCGCGAAACGCCAATTCGTGACTGAAATTGAGAAAATTCGCTAATTCACAGGTTTGAAACGCTACGACGCGTCGCCACTACAATTTAAAAAAAGCGCTAATTCGCGGTTGAAGTTGAGACAAATTCTTATTTGCGCCAAAAACTGAATATACGCCAATTCGCGGATTTTGAAGGCAACTCTTCATGCTGAAATTGAAAATAAGCGCCAATTTATGGCAATAGGTGAAGAAACCGCTAATTCGCGAGTAAACAGAGAAAAATCGCTCATGCATTGCGTGTGGTGAACCAAAAAAATCCTATAATTTGTGAAAAGTCCCCCTATTTTGCGGCTAATATTGAGAAAAAAAATTAAGTAAAACGTTAATTTCCAGCTGAAACTGAGAAAAGTGTTAATCCCCTGGTAAAAAAAAAATTAAAAATAGGTATTGTGCTGCTAAAATTGAGGAAAACGCCAAAACTCGTGGTTAATTAAGAGGCATCGCTCACGGGATAAAAACGATACTTTGCTGCTAAAGTTGAGAAAATGCGCAAATTCATGGTTATGGGAGGGGGGTGGGGAAAAACCGCTAATCTGCGGCTGAAATTGAGAAAAGCGCTAATTTGCGGGAAGAGTCCAAAAATCGCCCTTAACTGAGAGATTGAGGCTATGATGAGGCCTGCAAGATGTCCAGTGTGCTGGCTGGGTGGAATGACTAAAATGTGAAATTACCCCCCTTCCCCCACAATTACGAGATTTCAATCTGATCCCCCCCCCCCCAGGACAAATTCTTACCTACGCCGAACAAGTGCGAACACCCACTATTCAGTCCCCAGCAGCCAGCGGTGAGAAGGATTTTTAGTTTAGTGGCAAGTCGCAAGTTACTAAACTCGACTAAATTGCTCGACCAGTGTGAACAAGGCTTTAAGGAAATCTTAAACTTAGCAACTCTACAATCATCAATTCAATTTTAACCCGATTTTTCTAATTTGATTGGGCTGTTGGTATTAGTCCGGGAGCCCTCCGTATGAAAAAAACCGGGTCATTTGATCGTGTCTAGTACGAGCGCAGGACATTTTTTATGGTCTAGGAGATGACACTTCTGAGATCGGCAGACATTGTCCATGGTACAGGGGCTCACAAGGGAGCTAGCTGTTGGCAAACACAGCTTTGGGCTGCTTGAAAACGGCTGGCAAGTGAAAAAATTGGTTCTTCGCAAGCAATAAACTAGAAAATTACCGTCGCCGTCCAATTTCGAATGAATCCCAGGGCTACTAATAAGCCTCGAAATTTCACATTTTTTAAAGCTCGTTCATAGCGCTGAACACAATCAAATTGGATGGCGTTGCTGATTTCGTAACGTATTGGTCGTGGGAAACGACTTTTTACTCTCTCTTTTTACACACTTACTACTCGCCAGTCGTTTCCAAACCACCCAAAGGTGTGTTTACCAATAGCCAGCTCTGTTGTGAGCCCTGTCCCACGGAAAATGTCAGGCGAACTCAGAAGTGTCATCTCCTAGACTAGACCATAAAAACGTCCTGTGCAGGTGCCACACGTGATAAAATGACTCGGATTTTCCATACTGTGGGCTCCCGGACTACCTATATCATTTTATAATCTAGCGAGGGTTGCTCCAAACCAGATTTTTCTCGTAAGAAGGATAAACAAACATGACAAAGTATTGCATATCGTATCTTCAAAGGAAAAACTCAGGTCTCATGTCATGTCTTTATTGTGTAAGATAACTGTCAGGCACACCTACCTCCCCCCTCGCACATCTCTTCAACACTTTTAGTTACATCCTTTGCCACCTTCCTCTTCAACAACATTAACCGAGCACGGTGGCAGCCGTGGTATCTGGCACTCGCATGGCTTCACAGGTTTCACTTCGGCCTTCTTACACTCCGAATACGCAGGTCGCGGTGCTCGTTTTCTCTTGCACTCTTTCCTCTCGTATGGATAGTAGCAGTCGGGGGGATCGCGAGCCGGAACGCAACACGGCATACACATTTTTTCGCACTGTTTCTTGTCGGCCATTCCACCTTTGGCCGCTCTCGTTGCCCCGCCGACGACTATGGGCTTGAGACAGGGGAGTGTGGCCTGTTTTTTACAGTCCTCCTTCTTGCTTTTGAATAGTAGGGCTGAGGTTGAGAAGTGACGAGACTGTGAATTGTGCTTTTGGTGACGACCCAAAAGCATCTCTTGTCTCACTTTGGTACGGATGAGAGGTTCGTAGACTCCGGTGGACGACGTGCTACATGGTGGTTCTGGGTAGCAGCACTCTTTTTTATACTGCGGACCAATCTTATCAAACGGTTCCTTACGACACTCTGTGTACGAAGGGATCCTGTATTCATTTTTCTTGCAATTGTTAATTCGAACTTCTAACTCTTCACATGTCGGTTGATACAACGCCGGACAACAGCATGGCAAGCAGATTTTATCGCACCCAGTCCACTCGGGCTGTTTAGCGATTTTGCAGAGCTCTGGGGCTTTTTTCGGTTTTGGGCATGGTACATTCTGTGGCGGCATCGATGGAGGAAGGCACGTGTCTTTGTTAAAGACTCCAGTTGTCGTCATCGTGGCTCGCTGGGGGAGATCCATTGAAGCCCAGTTGACGCGAAGCAGCTTCGAGCATACCCTTCGCGGTATTAATTTACTGAGCTGCCTCATTATCTTGATTTCAGTTTTCAAAACTGAGTAGGGCTTGAATGTGCGCTTTCTTGATATGTTTCCCCTGCGACGAGAAAATGTAAAATAGACAATTTAGATGAAAAGCCATATGGTTTATAAGCTTTTTCAATATTTTACGAGTTGATTAACAAATCATGTGGTTTGCGTGACATTTAAAATTTATTGAAAATTTGACGCCTTCGAGAATGCTCTCAGCCTGTTTTGAGTATCTCCCCCCCTTATTCCTTTCACTCTCGTTCTTGAGGTGGTCAAGTTCTCTTCCCCCTTCGGTGGGGCGTCGCCTCGTCTCGAGTTCTTCGGGATGAGGACGCGCGGGCTCTTAAAAAGAAGAAGTCTTCGGCCTCCCTATCCCAGACGGCTGGGCGGCGCGGCATTCCACAGGACGAAACTCTTCTAAGCAGTTTCATTCTGTCTCACCCTTGCTCTTTCTCACACACACATGCTCGCACAAACGTCGAACAAAGTACTTTTTCCCTCTCTTTTAGATGTCTTTAATGAGAGAGAGAGGGGGGTCTCTTCCTTATTTCTTTCTTCATTCAAGAATTATTTTAATTCAATGGCGAATGTTATCTGAGTGAAGATAGGGCCTTAAAGAGAACGCACTTCTTTAATATAATCAGCTCATCTTTTTTCCCTTACCGCTAGCTATTTTCATTCCTCCTAGTTTTCCTTCGTAATCGAAAGTTTGTTGAAACACGATGTTTCCTCCCAGCTGGCAATCAGCCAGCCCTTGTCTGGTAGACTCGCAAAAGAAGGATCGAACAAAATTTCATCAGCCGTCAGGTAGAGCCACAAGTTGGCCTCGAAGACTGAACTGAAAGGAGTGGAGAATCAGCACCCAGCTCGATTTCCATAAAGAGGAGATGACTACCTCTACCGAGGTTGTTAAATGAGAAGAAGCCAACTCGTGCGATAAATGTAGTGCATTGGTTGAATGGCAGGAGGAGTCTTTCTTCAAGGAGGTGTAATCCCTCCTTGTCATTGCTCACTCTATTCGTCATGAAACAAAATGGGTGGGGGTGATGGAATGCGTGATATTGTTATATGAGTTTTAGGTTTATTATTTTTTTATATGCTTAATGTATTTTTTATCGTCTTTTATCATTTGAGTTACCCTACCTTCGTTTTTAATGAGCAACCAATTTAATTTTTTGATTTTACGAATCATTTCTGGAAGTTGGTTGCTTACTTTGTACCCAACAAACAATGAGCTTCTTAAGTGAGGGCCGAGAATGAAAAAGCCCGCCCTTGAACGCCTTGTAGCACAACTCAGAGAAATTGCTTAGGTGTTCGTTTCGTGGTGGAAGAGAGTGGCCATGCATAATCATCCACACTTTCTACCGCCTCTCGCCTTCACGTTCCAGTTGTAATGATAAAAATGACTGGCCGAATTCGGTGTGTTCCTAGAATTTGTTTCGATCTTACCCGACATCAAAAATTAAGACCCTAAATTTCCTATTACGCTGTAATTAAACCCCGAAAGAGTCAATTTCGCGGATATTCAGCCAGGAAATTGTAATTCCGTTCAAATTTGGGCCCAAACGTTCTAAATCATAAGTATTTATACCCGTCAATCGAGGGTTTAAGATAAGAGACTTAACTACAAATTTTCCATTATTCAGTATGAAATAAACAAAACTTTCATCGATCTTTTTGATAAATTTTTCTTGATTCAACTACACCCCCTCAAGCTCATAAAATTTGATTATAAAACAAAAAATTGATGGGTCATTGGAGACTTGTAACTTGAAATTTGACATTTAAAAAACGGAAAATAGCCCTAAGTGGCATTCTTAGTTTCATAACTTATATCCGTAAATAAACTGCAGGGACATACAATCCTTTGGCACGACGTAGAACACGATACAAGCTAACAGAAAAGAACCATAACTCAAAAACGATAATTTTATAGTTAAGTCTCTTTAATCCTAAACCCTCGAAATGTTGCAAATGTTGCTTTCTAAATCATAAGTATCTATACCTGTAAATGTTGCAATTACGCGGCTTTGTCTGGCTATGAATGCAGTCGGGGCCGACTCGCCCAGGTTCCACGTCCACTAAAAATGCTCAGAAACAAGAAATTTCGCGTTGGTATAAACACCTGTAACATGCAATTTCACAAATTTTTTGCCAGGAAACTTCGAATTTCGCGGATATTTAGCTCCAAAATGTTGGAATTTTGCGGCAATTCGTTGGAATTCTGGCACTGACGTGGCCGGCTAGATCGGGTTCCGTGGTCACTAAAAAAAGGCCCCGATACTTTCAATTTCGCGAAAATAAATTACTCGTGTCTTTAGCTACTAATAAAATTAGCATTTTCGGGGATATTTTGACCCGAAAATTGTGAGTTTGCAGATTGCTCCGATTGATGTAATTTTTATGACAATACTTGCCTGAATTTAGCCGGAGTCAGGGACGGCTGGGATGGCCCAGGTGGTTTCCACGGGCATTATAAAAAAGGCTCGAAACCTACAATTCTAGGAAAATTAAGAACATAATATACTCGCAATTTTTAGAATATCCAAACCCAAAAGTTACAATTTCACATATATAAAAAATAGCTATTATTACTTAGCAATTTCGCGGCTCTTCATCATGCTTTGTGCGCTCCCGGAAAAAAAAAAACCTGAACTAAATTGCAATTTCGGTGATTTTAAAATTTTAAACCACCAGAAACTTCACTGATATTTTAGCTCCAAATGATGTAATTTTGCGGCCGTTCATCACGCCAGCTGGGCTGGTAGTGTAAAGACCCGAATGTTTCAATGTCACGTATATTCAGCCAGAAAACTTTCAAATTCGGGGGTATTTTTCTGGCTTCGGGCACTTTTGGGATTTGTTTAAATTGATGGTGTTTTCTGTTTGCATAAAATTATAAAATTCAGCTCTGGAGCCGACATTTCCACCCGTATTCTCCAAATTATATCATTATGGTAACGGAGAAGACGGGTGGAAATTTATGCAAATTGAAAATGACATGGGACCCTAAACTTACTATTTCGCTTACATTAAGACCCTCAACTGACAAATTCGCGGATATTCAGCCATGAAACTTGTTATTTCTCTCAAATTTGTACCTTAAATATTTAGCTGTAATTGTTTCGATTGCGCACAGCTATTCGCCTGGCTATAGGTGCAGTCCAGGCCAGTTTGCCCAGGGTCCGCACACGCTATCAAAATAACAGGCCCAGAATACTAAAATTCTATTTCGGAAAAATGTACGTTGTTAGACCAGGAGCTTGTCATTTTACGTCAGAAATCTTCCAATTTCGCGGATATTTTGCTCCAAAGTTGCTCTAAGCTTGCAAATTTCGCTGCTATTCGTTAGACTTTTGGAGCTGTCGTGGCCTGCTAGACCGGGTCCAGGGGTCACTTAAAAAAGACTGCAGTAATCGCAGGAAAATCCGAGATTCTTCAAAGTCTTGCCGCACAATAAAAGGGTTTACGTACAACCGGTATGTAAACTGGTGTTTATGTAATACCATTGTCTCTTTCCAAATAAACATTTTTCTTTCTTCATTTCTACTTAAAATTCTTCACTTCTTCTTATATAGTTGTTTTGTTTTCTCTTTCTTTTTTCTTAATAATCAGTTCATTAATTGATGATGATGAATGATTATCAATCATGATTAATTGATTGATTCCATGGCTCGAATGAAAAATAGCGTTCACGAGAAAGAGAGAACTCCGACCACGTAATATAGCCTAGTCCGCTCTTTTTAGGCGCGTTTGAGATGAATTTCAGGTGCTTCATTTACTCGTAATTTACTTTGGCGGTCAAATTTACTAAACCTTCCCTGATGGCTATAAGCTTCCCTTTTGGAAGGTTTCCAAGTGCAATATGCGGGTTTTCATCTTTGTTCGGTAGCCCACATCCACATGTTTCGATGAAGAGTATAGAAGATTAGACTCACTCCCTCTCTCATATGCCGACTCCCCCTGCTCCTCACTGATCCTTCTCATACAAATGGGTGGTCGTTCGTTAAGTCACCAGTCACTACCAATTAACTAAATATCTGGTTTAACATGAAGAAAAAAAACCTTGGTAATACATTTTTTTATCTTTTTACACCCCCCCCCCCCACCAATGTTTTTGTTCTCTTCACGACCGTTACAGAGCGTGGTACACAATAAACACCTTTGTCCTACGCGTCTAAACGAAGAGATACGGTTTAACTTTTCCAGGCTCGTTGCTACACATTTTAAGTATCTGTCAGACGGTTCTACAGTTGTTAAACGGATAAGATTAACACGCATGTACACACACAAAAAAGAGGAAAACCCGGTGTGGGTGAATAAATGAGCGCATTTTTGCCAGCTAAGAAAAAAAAAACGTGTCTATCGTTTATAGCTGATCGTATTTATGTTTATGTTTATGTTTATGTTTATGTTTAATAGCGTCCCATCTATTCTATACACCGAACTATTGAAACTCAAGAGTTTATACGATGTCATTTACAATCTCTGAAATGAGATAGTAATCATAACATAAAGTCGAATGGCAATATTTTTTCCGACCTTTCCTACCTAATTCCACGCTAGCTTAAAGAAAAACTCTAGAGGTTCCAAGTTTCATTTTGCTGTAAAGGGGAACTTGCCTGCTAAGGCAAGGAGATGGGACGAGATGGTCACCGGAGGGGTTTCAATAATTAATACCGTGTAAGGCTAAAATAAGCCTTCCAATTAGGGAATTTATGCACGTCCACAATGGAGCATTCATAAATAAAACGAACGCGCGTATTATAAGACACCCCCTCTTTACCAACTCTTCCTCATCACCTTTCTCGCCAACGGGTCCTCAGCCACTTCGTGCGATAAAGGTTCCCTCTTTTCTTTAACGCCATTGAATTGTACAACCTTTAAACTGGAGAGACACCACATACAAACCATTCCTCTCCTTCTCTTTTGGAAAAGGCATATCTATTTGCTAATAAGGGCCTCTGGTCCGTCGGATGTTACAAAAGCGACCCCCCCCCCCCGTATCCCGATCCTTACACCATTTCTCAAACTTCAGAAGCATAAACTATGCATTGGCCATTTGCAAACGGTAGGAGTTACCCCTTGCTCACACACAAGTGACAACACAATGCTTTCTTCTCCTTTTTTAAAATTTCCCCTCCTCTCATCCTTCCTTCCTTAAAGCCAAACACACCAACGTCCAGGCCTTTTCGTTTGCCATTCATTAGCAGCCTTTTATTCCTAATCTTCTTCTTTTTTTCAAACATTTTGCTTTATCGTTTCCTTTCCTTACACTCTTTGCTTTTCATTTGTTTGAAAAAAGGAGTCGCTAAAGACACCTGGTTGAGAAAAAAATAAAGGTCTCGAAAAAAATAAAGATGATGTCGAAGTGAAGGAAATAAAAGTCAATAAGGACCTTGATTTCTTTAGAATTTTCTTGACCGCCCAGCAGTATTTAGAATGCCGAGCAGGCTATATACATATAGTGGGAGAACCCTGTCTGCTGCGACCACTAACAATGGCAAATCGCCAACGCTTTTGGACTGAACGTGAGTTATTCCGACCCTTCCACCAAGTAGGTAAAGTAAGCGGTACCATTCTTACGAATTTTCGTATTCATCAATAGAGAAGGGTTAATATTTTCGAAGTTAATTGTTGAACCAGCCCTATAAAAAACTTCGTGGGGTTAATGAAATTATTTTTAAAAACAATTTTTCAAGCATTTTATTACCCCTGGGACATTTATGAATTTCTTTGCGTCAAGGTAATTATAATTTTACCTTTAAAAGGGGGATCTTAAAATAGCAAGATTTATGTATGAATGAAGTTCAACTATCTCAATTTTTGTTGCAAAGGATAAAAAAACTTTTTTTTAATGTCGTGAAATACTGATCGTCGTTACTTCGAAATTTTTTCAATCCTATTTATCGTAAACACATCCAAAAGCGCTTTAAAATAAATAAAAAAAGTACCATGGCCCCAAGAAGCCCTGGAAATATGCAAGCCTCTCAGATACACGTCTCTCACTCCCACACAGCGAACGTAAATCTTAGAAGTAATTTTACGACCGCATTTAGTTTCTTCTTCGCACCTCTTTCGACCCCTTTTTTTCCTCGTTGACCCCCCCCCCTCTCCGCCACCTTAACTTCACCCAAGGAGTGTATTGCTCAATGTAGCCGTCTGGTTCACCTCCTCCCCACCCCCCACTCACCATAGACTTTACGAATATGATGAAACTGTGCGGGAAAAAATTGTGGTCAAATAATACAGACTTGACTCCTCCGGTCGTGTTTATAGGGTGGGCAGTACGCGCCGCATGCATAAAAAATTACGGTCTGGACCA
This sequence comes from Corythucha ciliata, assembly GCA_038030265.1. Classification (NCBI taxonomy): domain Eukaryota; kingdom Metazoa; phylum Arthropoda; class Insecta; order Hemiptera; family Tingidae; genus Corythucha; species Corythucha ciliata. Next base: position 32,113,955 of record CM075937.1, on the reverse strand, counting down.
TCAATATTTATTTTTTGAGAGCCTCTGTAGGTACCTCTTCTTCCATTGCAGTGAAGAATGAACGTACATCAGTAGAGGAGAGGGAGGGCTAGGAGTTTTGATGATGGATGTTGCTTGTTATGAAAGAAGACGTTGACAATTAGTCATAGGAAATTCCTCTTTTTACTCAGAAAAGTAGGCGAGGGGGGGAAGCTGATGTAGAAGTTTTCCTCCATTTATTTTTTGGTATTGTTATTATATTGTTATCGTTTTTTCTAAAACTTTTCTTGTCAAGTTTCTAAGAAAGGCTGGAGCCCTGCACAATGCACGTACAACCACATACCTCAAAACTAATTATTTTCGCTTCGACTGGATTAGGCAACCGGCAAGACCAGGCGGTCGCGCTGTTGGGGTAGTACTTGTAAAAGCCTTTTTTTAACGTAATTCTTTCTTCATAAAAATATAAAAACACACAGTCGAACCCCACCCTCCTCCACCTACCACGTCCCATGTGTAACTCAAGATAAGACAGAATTTTCCTCAAACTGGTGTTTGTTGAATGCGTAATAAACAAGTATGTACGACATTATAATTTTCGGCTTAAAGAAAACAAAAAACCCGGTGGGGGAATGGTGATCGATGAAGTTACTTCCTGTTGTCGTGACCACACGTGTCTTTTTCCATGTCCTTTTTAATATTCATAAATCTTGGGAAAATTGATTGGTGTTAAAAGGGGCCCCATACCCTCCTGTAACTGTGTGAAGGCTACGTGCTGTTGCGTTCAATAACATTTGTCTCTTGGTTTAGATACAAGTTTTTTTTGTATCTATACAGATTTACTTTTTACTGTCATACTATGTTTGTACGCATAGTTTTAGAGAAAATACGGGAATATGATTAATCCAAAAACGGCGAAATGGGCATGGCCTTGACGTCTCACTTATTAGCCGTAAATTAGTTATGTTGTCCGAATCTCGTGTGCTTCGCTGGAGCTTAGGAGATGCGACTATGGTTGTGAAGAGGTTGAGAATGTGCGCTCCACTCACTCTCTCAAGCGAATGTCTATGAGAATCGCCTTCACGATAAGTTCACCTTTGGTCTCATTTCGGAATGTTGGAATGCTCTTTCCTCGTTCACTAGCTTGACATATTGGTGACATACATGTAAGAAACAGCTCAAATCACCTTCTTTTTTTTCACTTAGGTCTTTCGAATTCGTTTTTAATGTTAGGCTGAAGACTAAGCCGCAGTAAAAGTGGATTTTAAAAATGCAGAGGCCCAGTGGATTTTCTGAATGTGTGAATTCCACTGGTTGTACTCGCGAAATTTGACGTTGTGAAAAACAGAATAACAAAATCAAAGAGTCGAGGTTTTTCGGATATACCGAAATTGGAGTTTTGGAAGTTTCAAGACACAGAATTTCGTGTTATTCTCACAAAACAATTACCCGCATTATGACTTACAAACGATAGAATCGTTGTTTGATGAGATCATTTTGATTGATTAAAGGCCAATTTTTGTCCAGTTGACCTCGAGTTTATTAAATTGTATTTGGCTGACAAATATAAATTGACAAATGTAAATTGTCAGCCAAATAGACGTTAATAAACTCGAGGTCAACTGGACCAAAATTGGCTTTTAAGCGATAGAGTAGTGGTGTAGAGTAGTGGGAGTAGTGGCCGTGCGGAGAAAACCACTCTTGTTCACCCGAGTTTCTCCTGGTAAACGGTGCAAGCAATCATAAGTAGAGTATTTAACTGCACTAGAATGCACTACAAATTTCATATTGCCACAGATGCTCATGCAGTTCTGCCCCGTTACGTACCGTTAATACCGCACTCGCAGTCAATTTTCTCGATGTATTTAGTTGCTATAGTTTTTTGTTTCTCATAGACGACTTTATGGAGCAAATTAGTTCGAAGCCATGACTTGAATTTACAATGATTATAATCTGAATTCTACGGAAAAGTAGAAAAGGGCATAATAGTTGAACAAAGGGAGGAAAATCATATCCAGACGTACAAGTTTTCTCTCATTCGCTCTCCGCGTTTACTTTTCTTTCTTTTCCTTTTTCCCCGACGAATACATCCTTCGGTGCGGAAAAGATTTCTTATATATTTTTCCTCCTTTTTTCTTCACTTGTTTTCCTTCTTATAGTTACACATGGATCTGGTGGAAAGGTCGAGGAGGAGAGGCGTGGTCAGTGGAAGCCTCCAATTAGAAGCTGGTCTGTTGAAGAGAGAGAGAGAGAGAGAGACAGATGATGGTGTGAGTGAGTGTGTATTGTGATGAGGGAGTTGAGGGAGTTTTCCCCCTCAGCACCACCTCCCTTTGAACCTTTTTCCTCTGGGTCAATTAGAAAACTCCCGGCCTTTTTTCCTCTGTTGGAAAGAGAAGAGGGATAATTAGAACGAAAGGCGCAGGACTCATTGCGCAAAGCTTTTCTCTCTCACTCTCTTTTTCCCTGTTTTCACTTTTAGGTGTGGAAACGATAAGAAAGAGGGGTAGTAAACTTTTTTTTGTCGCCCATTTTGAAATACTTTCAGTAAAAGATAGCCAGGAACAGAGGGGGCTATTTATTAGACTCTTTTCTCCATTTTATTGTTTTATCTCACATTAATAGCTCTGAAATTTTGGGCGAGTGTTCCCTTCCCTGTGGATGACAAGAATATGGCACGATGCAGAAGGTTTTTAATTCGATGCAAGAGGCTTTTTGTAGGTATATAGGCACCTAAAACAAACACACCGGGTGTGATGGAGTCTTGAAATTCGTTGACTGATCTTGGGGGAGAGGGGAGCTTTTCATAAGTCAACGCGTTTCTGGATGCTTTTAGGGTCGATTTGACATTGTCGAAGGATCGTGACCCGGCGAGGGGTTAAGGGAGAGGGTGTATAATCAGGCAGGGTTGATCGATGGTTTGTAGTTAGGGAAGGAGAACCAATTATAAGTAAACAATGGCGTTTCCATAGATTGGAAGACGAAGAGAGTAGAGTGCGAGAGAAAATAGCTCCCCCCCCCCACCAGGAATATTTTAATCGATAAGGTTTCATAGTTTGTTACAAGGGGCTTGAAAATTTTCGAACACTTTTGCCACCATTTTATGTAGTATTTGCGTTTGATACTCTCTGACGTTTGGTTGGTGAGGAGGGTGGGAGATTAATTCTAGCAGGCATAGGGTGAGCTCCCCTTTGCATTATACAGCTGCAGCTGACCAGTGGTCAATTCTCAGGGCAGTCAGTTCCACCCTCCTGTATTGAGTACAGTTTTCATTATTTAACAATGGCGATTCTTTTCAGACACTGTAAGTTGCATATATTTTGGTAGTTACGCTCTGAACTATCGCTTTTTGTAAGTTTCATTGCTCCTTCAGTGATACAAAAGACCGAGCCTAAAAGATCGCCAAAAAAGTAAGCAAGCTACAAGAGAATATGGAAAGTTGATAAAGCCCCATTCTAATAACTGAGAATCGAGAAGCTTATAAACTTTTATTGACATAAACCTACTTAATTTCTCTCGCGGAAGCAATATAATGTCGAGATTTCGTCAAAAACCCTGCGAAACATGAAGCCCGCGTCACAAACTAAATTCATAGATGAACCAATGCGGTATAATGCCAGCTGAAATATCTGTTAGGGTTGTCCGGCTTTTCGCAAAATAGGAGACTTTTATCGTCTAGCACCGTTAATGCCGACAATAAGGTAAAGTAATTGGAGAAACCTTTCGATCCCCGATGTATGGGTGTTCTAACGTGGAGGGGGAGGGGGAAGGGGAAGTTTGTTAGATTGACGACATAACGATAACCAAAAATCTCTCAGCGAGTGACCATATTTTGTGATCAAAGACTGTACCAATCCACTCTCCCTCCCATAATGTGCATTCTGAAGAGTCAGGAAAACGCGATTTTTAACCCACATCCCCCCCCCATCCCACTTGGCTGTGAATTGAGCTTTAAAAACTGCTGCCTTCAAATAAGATGAGTTATAGAAATTCCATTTTCTAGGCACGAACTTCTGACCGGTGAGGGCGTGGAGAATTTTTACCCTGCACCCCTTCCCATTCTATAAAAGTTTTTTTTTTTTTTTTTTTTTTTTTGCAAACACTGACCATCTCTCGTCGCCTCTTCGCAACCCTTAAAACTGCAAATCCGCTTGAAGTATTCTGCCTCTTCCTTCCACTGCCAACCATAAAGTTTATTTCTTTTTTACTTTGAAGGAAGGTTTTTACCGGGGAGAAACAATTGTTTGAAAATTCTAGTATATCGCCATTTCCGATCGTTTTTTATACATGTATTCATCTTGTAGGTACAGAAAAAGTCCACGACCTTCGAAAGACGCAAATCCTGGGCTATTAAAAACATGATTGGGACGCATTAAAAATCCTATAGTAATGGTGGTACTGATTAATGAAACAACTTTAAATGGAACTAAATAAATCCGCCTGTGAATGAAGACAAGGCAAACACTATTAAACAGTAATAAAATAACCAAGAAAAACAACAAGCTGTAGTCATGCAAGCCACCTACTCCCTTTCCACTCATGCTAACCGTGCTTTAAAGAGGCTGCCAATTATTAGGCTTTGAAGGTGGGATGTGAGGTGGAAGCATGTGACTACATAGTGGAAGGGGGAGAGAGGGAAAGTAAATCATTTATTAAAACTTTAATTGGCAGTGACAACGATAAAAGGAAAGTACATATTACAGAGGAAAAATTAAAACAAAAAAGGAAGGTTTTAAATTATGTAGCGTGTAATCGACGGTAATTACGTTGGGGTTTTTGAGGACTGGTGTTTTTTCTAATAATTTCAGTTAAGCCGCGTTGTAATGAACTCCTGTTTCTTTTATGAATCAACGAAAATAGAGTACGACAATTATATTTGGTCAAGTAATAAACGATTGTTTGTGCGACAGTTATTTCTTATTATTTTATTAATTATATGTACTTTGGAAAAGTTCTCAAAACCGTGGGGGCTTTCAGGTAAATTTCGAGTTCTTTCTTGTTCGAACCCATCCTCCTCCCCCATTCACCTACCAGGTGGAGCCCTCACAATGTTTTGTATAATTGAGGAGGGTTTTTTTTTTATTATTATACAAAGAAATAAAGAAGTCTTTCCGCTCCATTTGTCGCACTGAAAAGTGTTCAGTGTCCCTAGCGGAAATAATCGATTTGCATGAAAATTTATTCTTTACCAAAAGTCTAATAACTTTATAGGTTTTTTGGGATTTCGAGGGGCGATGACGATGAAAATTTACTCAGTGAGGTGGTGACGGTGAAGTACTTTGGTTGGAAGTGATGGAGAGTCAGGGTGGGTCCTAAGTCCTTGCATGATTTGAATAAAACCCTGATACATTGTTCCCATTCATGCTTTCAGTCATAGTATAAGTCAACTTTAATATCCGTCTTCCCTCTGCCGCTGCAATATATTTACAGTTTTAAAAAATGTTTATTATTATTATTATTGCCTTGGGTAAACGCGTGGTAGAATATACAGAGAAAATGCAAGGGCAACTCATGGAGAGGGGGGGGGGTCTTATATGGCGGTGTGTTGAGACTCCGGAGGAATCGGGTTTTTATAACCTTATCCTCTTGTGGAAAAAGGATAAGGATGGGGATGGAGGAGAAAGCACTATTCAATTTCGCCAAGCACCCTCTCCATTCCTCCTTTTACTATTTTCTTGCAACTGCTGTGCCGAATTGTGTCTTTCCAGTTTTTCCAATTTATTACCTTTTCTGTTTCAGGTAAGTCATATTGTACCTACTGCAACAACTCTCTCATTAAGGTAAATAATTATCCAACATTTTAAAAAATTAATGAGAGAATATCTCAAATTGCCTTCGTCTTCCCCTCTCCTGACATTTTTCCCTCGCCATCTTTTGGCTCCTCTTGACGAGATTGGATATCAAAACTTTTCCAGGAAGCTTTTCTTATTACGACGAAAGTAAGAGAAAAAACTTGGTTAATTATTAAAGCTCCCTCCAACCCCTTACCATATACCGTACGGGGGGCTCTCTTATACCACCCTCGACGCTCTCACCTCACACCATTTTTTTTTTTTTTTTTTTCTTTCCTCTTCTCTTCTTAATCAATAAATGACAAGAAGAAAATAAGAGGAAACTAACACACATACTCAAGAAAACTCACCCCCTCTCCATTTTCCAACCCTTATAAAAACCCCTTTTTCCGTTATATAAAGGGGGCGGAGCCTTTCAGAGGGTAGAACCGGCGTACCAACCTCATCCACCTCCTCTTTTAGTTCCCAATTAACAAAGAAAAGTTAATTGAAGGAAATGTGCGCAGGACACTCGGGGGTGGTGGGAGCCGCCTTTTTGGCCGACCCTTTTTTTTTTCTTTTTTTTTCACCAAGAAGTCTCCGCCCTTTGAAGGAAAAACGGCCCACTCATTAACAAGTTCATTAGAGAGAAAGACGGAGGAGAGTTGTCTTTCTCTTTCTATTCTGCCTCGTCCCACTCCTCACGTTCCATTTTGTTTTTAAGAGATGGACCAGGGGGCCTGGAAAAAATACGGGGACATCGGTATTTTTATTGTGAAATTTCGGACTCCAATAAAATATTATTTTCTGCAGGGAGAGGGGGGTACATCGTTTCTACAGATAGGAAAAGGGAGGCAGGTTTTTTCTTTTGATTGATGAGGCACAAAAGGGATAGGATGAATGGGAAGAGATAAAGGTTTTGAATATTCCCGAGCTCTTTTCCCTCAAGTTAGGAAGAAATGAGAGCATTTTCCTATTCTGAAAAGAGATGTCCCCTGATTGGATGATTGATCATTCCCGCGTGGAGAGAACCCGATTTCAAACCGATCACAGTTTCCCCCTTTCTTTACTACCCTCGCGGTGTTATCTTTTTCTTTTTTCTTGTCTCTCTTTTATAGAGGCTTTCCACAGAACCGCATTATTTTCATTGGGGCGTCTACATAGTAGAGCACAGTCGAAGGGGGTGGAGGTGTTGGACGAACGCCCAAAGGGCTTATAACTAGATTTTTCGTTCCCCAAAAGACAAAATGATCTATGCATATTCCATGATGGGGCCTCTTCGTTCTATTTTATGATTGATAAGTATCAAGATACACGAGAGGGGTGGTAGCGAAGGGATATCCGCCGAGGGTGTTTCTGTAAATGACAAGCCATTATCGGGGTATTCACTTTTAGGATGGATTACCTTAGTGCATTAAAAGTGTGGCCTTGTGATGGCGAAGGGGTGGGGGTTGCCTTGTTGAGGAGCAGCACCGAGTTTTAGATTGTAGAATCATTCAAATAACTCGCCAGTCGATTCACGTTAAACACCATAACGGAGTGTTTGAGTGCACGCGTGCGTAAGCCCTAGTGGAATACAACAAGCAAACTATTTCGTAAATCTTTTCCTCTCGTATTTGGCTGGCAATGGCGTATGCGTGACGGATTCTTGGGGGGGGGGGGAGCTGCATAGTTCCCATTTCAGACTGTTTGCCGACACATTCTGACTTCACCAATCGCAACCAATACTTAAATACTATTTTTAAATTGTAATTGTTTCTCCAAGCTAATAAGAATTATTGTATCGCTTCCAATGCACCATTCGTGAACAATTAGAAAATGCGCCCTACCCTTTTCTTCTCAACAATTTGAAAAATTGAATAATCATAAAAACTCATCTTATAGCGCGGGCCATTTCGTCTGTCGTAGTGATACAGTTTACCTCGTCATCTTAAATTCAGGCGTGGCCTCATTTTCTTTTCCCGTCTTCTTCCTTTCAATGTCAAGGACACGCAGAAGCTGACCTCTAGAAAGGTCTGAAGTGTTTCAGAGTGGCATTGTTTCCTATAACTGACTACGAGCCAGTGGAAAGGGAGTTTTCACGGAAAACAAAAATACCTTTCTATATACATTTCGTTATTTCATTATTGATCAAGTGCGGTTGTTTGGTCCCCCCCCCCCCCCATTCCAATCACTACGGATGTCTAAGCCACCTTAATAGATGATTGTACGTAATTAATGGATTGTCTTAACCATGTTCCCCCAAAATAATGGTACACTACAGAAGATCAATTTGTCTGGCTCTTCCTCTTACAATTAAATGTAAGCGATACGAATAAATTATTTCTTTTGAGACCTTACATCGGGTTAAAAGGATCGATACTTAGAATACTGAAATAGAGAAGGAAAATGTCGAACTGTAAGAGTGTTAGGTGGAGGGAAAAAGGGTTAAGAGAAGAAAAGAAGGAAGGCGGAGCTTTCCGAGCCAAACGAAAGGCGAGTAATTAACTCCTCCCCAGGACCTCACCCAGTCTTGTGTCTTTCAGCCGGGGGAGGCGGTAACTTTCCTTTTTAATTAGACACCTCTTCTCAAGTGCGCAAGACTTCTCCTTAAGCTTTCCTTTCTTTTTCATTAAAAGGAAGAAAAAAAATGGCGGAGAGGAAATTCATTCTGCGAACTTTTTTTTTTTTTAATTTAAAGAAAATATACACGAAATGGTCCTGATTCAGCTTCATCAATAAATCACTGCACGCTCAATTCTTGGGCATTCTCATAACCAAAACTCTATTTAAAAACATTGAACCCCGGGTGAGATGCGGTTTGACCCCTTATTATTCCAGTAAAAAAAAATCAGATTGCGGTTAGAGGGACCACCATGAAACGATGACCCTAAAATAAGTTAGAAAGACAAGATTAATGTGCTTTCTCTCCCCCCCCCCTCACAACACACACCTTTTTTACAAGAGTGAAAATAGATCTTCGTGGGCGATGTAAATTGTGTAACTTAAAGAAAAAAAAAGAAAGAAAATCTGTTTTAGATAAACGGAAGCCACGAAGAGGGGCATAGTGTGATGGCAAGTAGTAAAATGCATTGAAGGAAAACGGGCGACTTGAGGGCGGACTTGGGTGTGTCTCCTTTGAATAATTTGGTTATTGATTGGCGAAAGGGGGGTTGTGTAAGGTGGGAGAGGAAGAGTGGAAAAAAGCGACTGAGTGAGTGAGAGAGAGGTTATAGAAGGAAAAAAAGGTGCGTGTGTGGTTGTGTGGGTGCGTATGTGTTCTTTACCTCCTCCCTTCACCATCTTCAAACACAATGTATTCGAGCACTCACACAAAAACACGCTTTTCAACTTGGTCTTTTGGATTCAATTTATTCTCCGCTTTTTTCGTGGTGATGAGAAAGGAGTATGTGTGTATATACATAGCACTGGAGGGCCTATAAAAAGATGTGTCATTATGCATACTCATTAATTCCTATTTTTTGCGTATCCAATTATGATGAAAACCACTTCATAGTGCCTCCAATTCAAGTGCTAGCGGTTAGAAAATATTTACGTGGGTATACACCCTTTTTAAGTGAAAGCTTAATTCAAGAACTTTGGGTGAAATGCATTTAAGTTGATTGCAAGCTACCTACTTGGTGTTAATTTTGATCTCTAATAGACCATCACACCTACGCACACTTGCTTCGCCCTATACTTTTTTCCCCTCATTTTTTCTCTTTAGCTCTTGAACGGAAACCCATCAATAAGACACCCCTGAACTTCTCTCTATTCACAAATATTGATTCTCCTTCTTCAACCTGGACATGGTGGGTCTGAGGGGGGGAGGAGGATGGAAAAAAGGGGGTCCCTCTCACTCTACTCCTCCTCTGGGCTGGGTAAAGCGGCAGGAGAGCAGAAAAGAAAAAGACTCTACCGCCACCACCCCCGTCTGTAACCACCACCGCACTATCCTCTTGCCCACCAACCCTATGCCGCCTCCAGTTTCAGGCTCACAGTGTAAAAAAAAAAAAAAAAAAAGTAAAGAGGGAAGGGTAGGACTGGATGTGGGAGCTGGAGGGAAAAAGTGGCAAAAAGGACGTTGGTAGAAACGGCGATGAGATGACTGGTAGGAATGGATGGATGAAGAGGATGTAAAGGGGTGGCTGTGCCTTCGTTATGTTATCTTTACTTAGAGTTCATCTTTTTCCCTCCAACCCCACCCCCCATTACACCCCACCAAGTTTTCCATTCCTCCTTTTCATTCCTAAAAAAAAAAAGAGTGAGGTTGAGGGAGTATTCTCGTTTTTATTGATTAGGGCCTTGCGGGGGGCGAACTGCCCAATTATGTGTATTACTAGCGAATTTTTCCTCTCATTTTTTTTTTTTTTTTTTTTTTTTTTTTTCATGTTCAATTTTTCCCCAATCGCGAGCGCTCTTAAAGATTGCGCTTCATTAATAAATCTTATGGCGCACTTTGAAAAAATGTTATAAAAATTTCTTAAAATCACGAAGTCCGTTTGTAACTTTAAACACCCACCCAAATATGCTGTAAAGAAATATCTTAGTTCCCTGCTTGTTAACAAGAGCTATATTCGGATTTGGCGCAGAGAGAGATCTGTGGGCGGGAGTTCAACGCGCTTTATGGTCTATCGCGCTCGGATTGGAATGAAGGATGGTCTGGATGGTGGTTGTCTGGATGACTGGTGGTGGTGGTAGCCAGTAGCCACACTAGCCAGTAGCCCTGATGTCTTGTTTATTTAATTTTGTCTGGTCCAGGAACCAAACTTTCAAAAGCCGCGAGCAGCGCTTTTGACTACACTTAAATTTAAATCAATGGTTTGAACATGCTTTTCCGGCAGCTACGGCAAGCAAGTCGTTATCAGAGTGCTGTCTCCACGGTTCCTGATGTGGTCTGGTCTCACATTAGTTCAACATTGTCCCAATAGCATGAGTTTGTCAAGCTTGTTAAAATCAACAAACACAAGGATATTTACAGCAATATTGTAGCGTGTTTTCAAAACCAATTAAAGATTTCAGCAGCCCCAACCTGTGGCGGGTGGAATTTCTTAAATTTCCTCCTTGGGCGAAATAAGGATCTCTGGTTGGTAATGCCCCGAATTCGGTGTTTGAAAACATTCAAAGCTATATTCGTGATTTTTAAACCGAAAAATTCGTGCTAATTGATAGTCGCCCTAGGTATATATGTATAAACCTAGAAATGCCGACCGTCCCAGGGTAACCGGGACAGTCCCGGTGTGGCCAATTATGTCCCGCAGCCCGAGCAAAATCATCCCGGGACGCATTTTGTACCGGGTTATGTTCGTTATATATTTGAAATCGGAGCAGAGCATACTAATATTCGTAAACAGATCAAACAGTTGGATTGAAAGACTCGTTTGACCATCTCTGCAGGGCTGAAATAAGCTCCTGCAGGCAATTCCATATTTCCTGATGAAATAATTAGTTTCCTAATTTTTATTGAATTTTGCTGGTAAGTTGGTAATGAACCAAAACCGTAAAATTGGGCTTTTTACAGCCGTTAAACCCGCACAATTAGGTTTTTTTAGGGCTCAAACCCCTCGAAATTTTGTTTTCTATGCGACAAAATACGTAGAATTCGATTTTCAAATGGGCAAATCCTGGAAATTCGGGGTTCAAAGAGTCAAAATTCGCGACATTTTGATTTTGCAAGACCCAACCACGCGAAATTGAATCGGGCGTGGTCACCCGCGGGTAGTAGCGGAACCCGCGTTTGGGTTTTGTATGACCAAAACCACCAAAATTAGCTTATGAAAAGCCAACTCCTTGTAATTATTCTAGATTAACAATTCCGTGGAACTGGTTTATTGAATTAAGTCACCCCTGTGAAACGGTGTTTAGCAAGAGTTAACCCCACGAAATACCAAAAATCCGCTAACAATTAATGAGCCCAAAGTCCTTTTTGTTAACCAGAAAGACCGGAAACCACCAAAATTAGTTCTTAGAAGAGCCAAGCGCAAGAGATTTATCACATAACGAGCCCCAGTGAAACCTAATTCACGACATTTTGACTTTAATGATCGAAAATCAGCTAAATTTGTGAAGAAAAATTCATAATCCGTGCATTGCGTGCTTGTACGTGCCAAATTAGATATTCGAACTATAGCCAATCCTTGTTATAAAGAGTCACAGAGGCTCGAATCAGGAGTTTGCTACCAAAACCTTCAATGTTAGCCTATAAATCGAACAACAGAATACTCAATGGACAGCCGAAAGAGACAGATGTGTGTGTTCGCACATGCAAGGCTAATTTTCGTTTTTTTAAAGTTCGTGTAAGAAATTTTGATTTGTGGGGGGAAATCAATAGTTTTCTGGTTGAAAATCCACGGTTTCGACTCAATTGACAGTCTCGTTTCTACAAACAACAATTCCTGAGGGTTCTACTATACTTTCTGTAGAGCTGAATAACCCGTTTCTTTGCATGGGTCTGATTTTAGAGATAAATATCCAGTTTCGTTTCGTTAAACCTTTATATAAAGATTCAAACCTCTATGATTTAGTTAATAATAAAGTCAAAATGCACGATCTAATCTTTTTTTGAAGGAGACACACCCGTAAAAAATCGGTTGAAAGAGCCACAATCATGAGATTTGGCTTTGAAAGAGTCGGATACTGCAAAACTTGGCTTCTGAACGAGCCAAACTAGTGAAATTGTATTTTTGTATGATTGTAACCCCGGTATTGTTTTTTTTTTTTTTTTTTTTTTTTTTTTTTTTTCAAATGAGAAAATCCCAAGTTGTAGACTGTAAGTTTTGGCATATTGGTATTGTGAACAATATTGCCAGTCCTCGTTTTTTTCTCGTGGTTCTCATCGGGCTTCGGTGAGCTGGGTCCTCTCTGACTGCCCTGAAACCTGATTTTTTAAAACAAAGCCATTTTCCTGCAGAAGCGCTGAAAGAGGAAACTGACTATCGGTGACTAAAAGAGTCATTTTTCCTGGGAAATTCAGAACTTCTATCTACAGCCCAGTCAGAAAACTATCAATTTCAATCCGGAAACCTTAAAATTTGATTTTTTGGAATAATAACAGGTTGTTCAGCCCATAGGTGGATCAATGGTGGGGTAAGGGGTAACAGCAGAATTATCCCTTTCTGGGGCTAGTCAAATCGCTCTAAAAGTAGTGTAGGGGTTGGGTGGGCACTTGGACAAGTGGAGATATTCTGTTGGGGGGGTTTCTGATCCCCCCTCCCAGTGGGAAAGGTCTCTGATCCGCAGTTGATTCAGCCCTCCAAAACAGCAATTCATCAACTCAGCATTGCGTGATGGGAATCCTCAATTCATCCCTGTCCCTATGCTCAATGAAAGGGTCGTTATACGTAAATCATTGACACCTCTGCTGGGAAACTGTCGTTATAGCGTAGCGGTTTCTCTGTCTTAAAACTGTCAATTTTGCCCCAGAAAGTGATAATTTTTGGCGCTAAACGTGAAATTTGGAGCCCTTCGGACGCCCTAGGCTTAGTCACCGATAATTTACCTCCTCAAATTAACCCTACTAGCTATTCAACCATAGTTCCATAAAGACTTGAAGGATCAATTGCCTCTACCAGTCCTAGAATTCAAGAATGGAACTGCGTCACCCCCTCCCACCCCAATAGGACGCTCATTCTCCAAATAGTGAACTTATGGATTCTGAATCTTCCAATTTCAATCCCAGACTGAAGTTGGGCTTACATTTGAGAGTTTTTTGCTCTCCAGAGCTTAACTCGCCAGTCTAAATGGGCCAGAGAGTTCTCGGAAGAGCACCTAGCACTCTCAGAGAATTCAACTCTCGAGACTTTATCCCAGAAACTGAGAGAGAAAACGTAAACATTTTGCTCCGGAGTTCTCGGACCTATTTGGTTCAGTAATACGTCCGTGGTCAATTTGTTAGCTTCGGAAAACCAACTCTGACCTCTGCGCCCCTTAAATGGCAATTTTTATTCAAAAACTCCATGGGTTGAAATTTCTTCGGGTGAGGTTGAAATTTAATTTAACCCCACCCATCGCAGCCTGACATAGGTCTGAATCTGGAGTTTGCTACCAAAACTTTCAATGTTAGCCTATAAATCGAACAAAAGAATACTCAATGGACAGCCGACAGAGACAGATGTGTGGGTTCAACAGATAAAATTCACTCCATATTGTGGACATGAATCTGTGTGCCGGACAGAAATCGGCCAAATTGGGAAGGGGGCACATGCAAGGCTAATTTCTTGTTCGTGTAAGAAATTTTGATTTGTGGGGAGAAAATCAACAGTTTTCTGGTTGAAAATCCACTGTTTCGACTCAATTGACACAGTCTCGTTTCTACAAACAGCAATTCCTGAGGGTTCAACTATACTTTCTGTAGAGCTGAATAAGCCGTTTCTTTGGGTCTGATTTTAGTTTAGAGATAAATATCCAGTTTCGTATCGAGTGGTCTCAAACGCTTAGCATGAGTAGCGGTAGCATGCCACTCTTCAGTGGACTCGAGATGCGTTCGTTGTTACCATAGTTTTCTAGGTAAGAAATGATGTCATATAGTCAAGCATCACGCGTAAAGTACTGTGTGAATTGGTTTATGGGGTTTGAGGGTTAAAATCGTACTTTCCTCGCCGCACAGGACGGTCTGTGCAATAGCACGGAAACCGAGAGACCTATAGGTGGGCTGTAGTGCTGTAGGAGTACGTCGTCTTGACCACCACCGGCAACGGTCATGGCAGTTACCCTTTATTGTGATTGCGTGGACACACTATACCCTAACTTATCAATCATTTTACGGGATACCAATTTTACGCGTTCCGCTCGTTAGAAATAAATTTAAAAAATAAAAATATCGCAGGGTCGTTGACTCTTTCAAAAAGCCAAATTTTGAAGCTTGTCTCACGTAATGGTAGAGAACCTATAATCAGACAGGTAGAAACTCAGACGCCATGTTCGCTCTTATCAATTATCAGTCTTGTAAAATCCACCTTTTGTTGATGTTTTGTGGATGTCAACAAACCACCCCCAACCATTCTTATTAAACTGATAAGAACGAACATGGCGCCGCGCCGTATGCGTCTACTCGTCTTTAAAGCTTCCTTAGTAATGGCGGCCTAATTTCACGGATTTGGACCATTCAAATTCCAATTTGAAGGATTCAAAGGAAAAAAATTCGCAGGCGTATGGGTCACTTGATCGAGACTAAATGTTAGAGTTTGACTTCTTGGTTTCTTGACTCAATTGTCAGTTGCTGGCGTTTTTTGTGGCCAAAATATCGGGTTCCTGGGACCCAATTGTAGTTCGCTTCATGAAAAACCTGATCTTAAATTCATTATTATGTACAGTTTTTTGCACTGTGGTTAATTTTTGGGATTCCAGATAACGCCACGTTTCGATTTGTACATCATTAGGCTCACATATCCGAAAATTTAGTTATCAACGAGATTTTAAAGGATAGTATTGATACTTTCACTTTGAATAAAATTGAAATGGGCAACTTTGAATAAGGGTGGGCACCTGCCCACATTGATACCCCTGGATACGCTAATGTCCGTTAATGAGCAATATTTCTCAATTACAGCCGCGAATATACGTTTTCCCTCCATTTTAGATGCAATTAATTAAGTGCTATTTTTAAACTCCACTGTGAACCTCGATGGTGTAATGGATACAATGCTCGCTTCACAACCCAGCGGGCCTGGGATCGAATCCAGCCATTGCCCATTACACTATAAGGCTGCGGCGAGCTGTTACACGGCACACCCGACTTCGTGTGGGCGTTCCCGGCGATGTGCGTTCAACAAACCGCGCACCGACCCGAAACGCCCGCGTAGTACGGGTGTGAAGTGCACAGTTGGATCTGGGTATGGCGTAGGAGCCCAAGTGTGGCTTAGGCGCCTGCCGGGTTCAAAGCCCGGCGCCCCCGACAAAAAAAAAAAAAAAAAAAAAAAAAAAAAAAAAAAAAAAAAAAAAAACCGCCTTTTCTTAATTTTGGCCTAGGCTTTTAATCATTGCAAATTGTCGTGAGTCAGAAAAGATGTGTTATTTTTCGACTGGCCTCGTTTTTCTTCCGTACCTGACGGTTGTATAGTCCTCTCAGCCTTCATGCCATGTTATGAACCAAAGTTCTTTGTTCGTTATGTCTTCTTTCAGATTAAAAATGACATGTGACAGAACGGTTGGCGCTCCCTGATGAGCTTAATGCCGATAATTTTTAATGAGGACTCCTGGCTTTTTCATATTGATAACACGATATCCCAAATGGTGGAAAATAGCCCCTTTAAGGAACCATATAAAGAATGCCCATAACTAAGAGCATTCATATAATAAAGGGCTTTTTGAAGAGGCACATTAAACTTGTCTTGATGGTACTTCACATTTTGCTCATCTTTGCACGGCTTAATACTCCGTTCGGATGCCTTTTGACTTGCACGTTATAGTTCTCTTTTAGCGTCTTAACGTCTCAATCATAACTCATACCTCTCAAGTTCAACTCTTAAGCTTCTTTCATTCACCTCTCTCATTTTGTCACTCTCTCTTCCTCTAAATAGGGAAAAGTCGATGGGGAAAAACAAAAAAAAGTTTGCGGAGCATGAGGAGGGAAAGAAGAGAGCAAATGGAAGAAATTTTTGCCAAGAGTTCCTAAATAATGCATGAGTACCACCCGGACGACGATGACGTGGAAAGAAGGCAAAAGGCTTCCATGCACTGTGGAGGCTCTTTACTCTCTTATCCCCCTTCTTCTTCATCATCTTTTTTTCTTCCTTTTTTTTTACAAAACACTTCCTTTGCCACCCTGGGCTAGATAACTTCTAACAAGAGATAAACCCCTCTCTTGGCCTCATCTCGTTCATCCAAGCCAAGGGGTAATTTTTTAAACAAAATTCGTCGTCGTGAGTGCAAACTGTCAGTTTTTTCTTCTTGTTGTAGGGTACTTGACAGTACAATTAACATATTAAGTGAATTATCTGTAACGGATTGGTTTACGCCACTTGAAGTATTGATCTCAAAATTGGTCCAAACCACTTCAGGAAACCGTTACTCTCTAGTCTTTTTTTTTATATCTACAACGAAGGAATGAAGTGATTGATACTCCTGTGTACTCAGGTTGACGGCGTGGAAAAAAATGTAGTCTGTTCATGCCTCCCATTCTCGATTTCAAGGGTTCCCAGACTACGGGAAGAATGGAAATTAAGTACCGACGGTGCAATCCAGTGTGCCACAAGAGTAAAATGCGGTTAATAATTTGGGAAATCATTTCTTAAGCAAAAGCCCCCGTCGCCCCTTAGATCTTCACGCTATTTTTTATTCGATTTTTAAAAAGAAATCAACTGAATCAGAAGGCGTTTCTAATAACTTGGAGGAAAAAACTTCCAGAAATGTTGTAAGACTGAAAAATTGCGGCTTGCGAACCAATAATTGGTGTCCTCGGTAGGTGTGGGTGATTTTTTTTCTTTAGTGTTAATTAAGGGGAGAATAGCCAAGTTCTCGCTATAAAGGGGATTGTTTGTTTTCAAATGTTTCATGCTTGCCCCCCCTCCTTCCCAAAGTTGCCTATTTCGTTTTTAGAAGAAGGAACACCTCTTATTCCAGGCACGTACACAACTTGACTGACTTACAATGTCCCTATAGAACCCTTATTATGTGCTCTTTAAAACACAAAACTCTTTGATTATAATAAAGGGCGATTGTTAGTGCGACAGAACTTAAATCTTTGCTTGACGTGAGGTCGGGTCGTTTCGGGAAAAAAAGATGCAAAAAAATCCTCTGCTGCCTCTTCTAATCCCAGTTGCACATTTCAAGATACTCCCCCCCCCCCGTTCTTTCCTTCACGTTGCATTACCAATGAAGATTGAAAAACGTCTGACAAAAAAAGAGGAGGAAGGAGGAGGACGAAACTTTTAAAATGTGATGGCACTTGTCGTATCGATGTGAGCCCGCCTCCTCTACTTCATCTTTTTCCTTTGAGAGACCTAACTACCCTCAATTTTCCGCATTCATAAGAAAAAAAATTGTAAAAAATGGAAATCTTCAAGAGAGGCGTCCGCGAGTGCCCAATGAGCGTTAATTATTTCTCCCTCACAAAACCCGCCATCTTCAAGATGACAGCGGTGATATTGGTGGGGGGACGGGGGCGAAAAAGCCGCTTTTGAGCCTGTTATTATGTGTTGCGAAGGTTGTAAACCCTCCCGCAAAAGGAGGATGGCCCTCATATAATGTTCGTTTTAACTGACGTCTAATGGGAGGCTTCCAAGCTTCACTTTTTTTTTCTTCGTATTTTACTACATTGTTGTTTCACAGTAGGCTAAAAGGAGAAAAAAAAAGCAGTTGTGGTGAATAGGAGTGCGGGCAGGGGGTTTCGAGCTTACAATTTTATTGTTATTACTTCAATTTGTTAGAGGAACAAAGTTTAGATGGCTCTTGGAATCAGCGAGGCAAAAGAGAAGGAGGCTGAGACGTGCTTGAAGGAAATCCTCATATGAACACGTGTGCGAAAATCAAGCAATTATACGTTCTTCAGGGTAATGGCCTGTTGAATACAACAGTCAGAACTCAGAAAGTTCTTGAATTGCTTCGAAAATGTTACTACATGTATGTGTTTAAGACGACGCCCATCGTTTTTGACTTCTTTACATTAAGCACCTTTACATTATGACCCAAGCTTCTCTATTGAATTCGGAAAAGGGGCAGTTTTTCATGTCCTTCCAGCCACACGTAAGCCCCGTGTCCATTGTTACGAAACTTGACAAATATACTTGCCACGTCATATGCCGCTTGCGAAGTAATCACGGTATTTGTAAAGCATACCTCCAGAAACTTGGCATAGAAGAAAGTTCATTGTGCACAGAGTGTCAAGTAGAGGAGAGCCTTCAGCACAAAATCATGAGCTGTGGAAAATATGCACAGGCAAGAAAAGAGGTTTTTCGTCGAATAATTCCACTGGTCACTAACCCTTTCAACTATATTACCCTCATCAGCAGTAACGATGAAACGATTTACAACGAAATCGCGAATTTCGTTAAAACGGCTGGCATCAAAATCTAGGCTTATAATATAAATTAAATTGACTTCAATGAAATAAACTAAATTAGCAAACTGACATACCACTCGTTCCTGGCTTTGGCCTATGCTGATGCCAAAAAAAAAAAAAAAAAAATTATGACCCGTATTCATAATCATCCCTCAAGCTGAGTATTTGCTTTAACGGCTTCAAATCGGTTGTTCTAATTAGTGAGTCACCTGTTTTGAATCTCAATAAGCAAGTACTAGTCATGGAGGAAGAAATAATATGGAGAGGCCCAAGAAAACTTGAGACGAGCCAAAAATCTCCCGTATAGTGGGTGGGGTCTATTTATCACCTGAATGCTCTAGGTCGGATGGATTCAAATTTGATTTTTTTTTTTTTTTTTTTTTAGCAAGGGAATCGTGTTGAATTTCAATGATTGCATATTTTTATTTTCTGGCCTCGCCTACTAGTGGTTATTTTTGGCTCACTCACATAGTGGCTGGCAGGGGGTGGCGGCTCCTCCAGTATATTTAGTCCTCCATGCTATGAATACGGTCCAATGACTTCTTACTAGTGCCAAACACGATTTACCCGCTCATTTTCCCGATAGCCCCCCCCCCCCCCAGGCCATTAGGCCACCGGTAGGGAGTACGGTTGTTGATAGCATTATTTGGAGTTTTTCGTGGGAAAATTGGATATTTCCTGCCTATAGAATAAATAGTATTGTTTGCGCATTAAGATTCACGAGGAATTTACTCGCTGGTCTATGCTGTGCAGTTGGTAGAAACAATTTACGATTTTGTTATGAAATCGAGCGAATTTCATATCCATTCACTAACTATAATTTTAGTATATATTTTAGTTAGCATAGCCAACGTATAGATCTATCTCTATATGCATCCAACCATGTACCAATCTTAGTTTCTTGGAATTTTCTGTTCAATGCCATACCAGAAACTCAATTTAAGCCTTAAACGATTTAATGATAAGCTATGTCTCCGCTTTCGTCTTTCTCTTTCAGTTCAACACGCCTTTTCAACTTTCGCTTCAATTTTCAACAACGCATGCGTGCGCTATGACGCATGCCTCTGACGCACGCGAAAAGGCACAAGTGAAGACAGCTATAGAGCAAGTTCACAATCATTCGTGAAAATTGATAACTCCTGAATCATTGTTTTTATTTTGAGTGAAGGTGCTGTACATTTGATTAGTAGTAGGCGTTAGGTTACCAGTTGGTCCAGTGTCGTTCTTTATGTGGTTTTGTGCCGATTTGAAAAGAATGCTGTACGTGGGAATATGGATTGGTAGGTGCACAGTGATTACATCTATTGGCTTTTCGTCCAATTCGCCTGTCATCTTTTCATTCTCATGAAAGTGCCTCTTTCTTTTCCCAGTACTCAGCGCCCACATACTTCGAGTTCATTTAATTACGAAATCGCTTTTAAAGGAAAAACGAAGTATCCTCAAATAAAAAGCCGTCTCATTTAAACCTGTTTTACCTTCTTTTTAGAGTAAGAACTGGCTGTGAATTTCCAGTATGAAATTGACTCCGATCATTTATGTTTTTGCACATCGGGCAAAAAACAGCGCGTAATAAATAAATCTAAAAGTGTTATGAATACAAGCATGGCTCCCAGGACAGGAAGACCACCAAGTGAGAGAAAATATCGCCTCCAGGGCAATTATTTATTTAAACACTTTCCAAGAGACCCTGGGGTTACCAACTTGTGTGACGGACAAGGCCTGGCGGTCATGGTGATGTCGCTGGGGAGGGGTGGCAGAGTCTTTATGGGTCGTCGTCCCCCCCCGCCCCGCCGGACCCCCTCTCAGTCGCTCCTCTGGAAGATCTGTTTGCATCAATAAAAATCTTCGTTTGGGGTCGTCGTTGATGGTCGTCTACAGGAGTTATCTGTTTTAATCCGCGCGTGGGTCGGGGTTGTACTTGTAATAAATATCGAATTTTATAGGCACATGCTTGAAGACTCGTCTCTTCGCCACCCCGCCATTTCTTGGTGTTCTAAAAAGAGACAGAGCGAGTGTGGGGAGAGTTTGATCCATTGAAGGCGCGTTTTTACGGCTTTCTAAGAGGTCTTCCCTTTAACTTTTACCTTACCCCCTCCATTCCGTTGTTCCACTATTCTGTCTCCTATTTTTAAAGTCAATGAATATTAAGAAGATGAAAATTACACTTCGTGCATAAGTTTTTATTGCGCGAAGCCTTGAGAAGAAGAAAAAAAAAAGAAAAGAGAAACCTGGACCCCGCGACGTTTGGGAGGCTCATTGCACGCGACAGATCGTTAATAATAAAAATAAAAACGTCTCTTGTCTTTTCTCACTTTCTCTGTCTCTCTCATACTCTCAGCTTAATGACTCCTGAATCTTTGCCAAGTTTTTTCGCGGGTTGTTTGTAAGTAGAAGCCTAACCTCTCCCCCTCCCCCCATTTCCCACTTCATCCTCCCCTGATTTTCTGGAGACAGAAGAAGAGGACACAAGTGCCATTATCCTTCCCAAAGTACTTAAGAGAGAAAATGGGTAATTCAGCCCGGAGGATTACTGGCAGAAACTTAACTGGCACACCACTCCTCTTCCTCATCAAACCCCCTCTCAATGATCTCAATCCCCTTTTTTTTACCGAATTCCTACCTCTTTTCAAAGTATTCTACTTTAAATGGTAATTATTGTCTATCTACAAAAAAGGAAAAAAGACTAGTAAGGTAGAGATAAGATAAGATGAAACTGGAGAGTTTTCAAGTGTGACTATTATTTTCTAGCACGCTCGTAAATAATGAATGTTTCTTTTTCTTTCGAAAAAAAAAACACTGACATAATACTGTCCAGGTAAACCAATTGCTGGTGGTTTTGCAAAATCACTGTTAAAATTATAGAATTAGCCAACGGTTTTGCCAACTAAAAGAGGCAGAGGAGAAAAAATGTACAGCTCGGAAGTGTCTGGACGTTCATAATTTTTACAAAATCAGTTTCTATAGGATTTCCACTCAAAATTATTCCAGGTTTTCTAATTTTGTTAACATATTGGAAACCTGCCCTCGGATTTTACCCTCAAGACTCAAACGTGCCTCTTTTTGGATGGTAGAGAGGAGGGTTATGAAAGTTGATTACCGCGGGAATGCCTCGCCTTTTCTTTGATGAATAAATTCCTGTGTTCCCTGGGTGAAACCTTTTCTTTCTCTCCTTATTTATTTCATGCCCAAGGGCCTGGGTGCTGTACGCTAAGAGAGGGCTTGGGGAGAGTGCACGGAGAAAGAGAGTGAAAGTGGTAGAGAGGGTTTTTGTGAGTGCAAAGAAGGATGAAGTCGATGGATGAGGACGAGATGGGAAAGGGCGAAGGGTATATGATATTGCTCCAGCCCTGTTTTAGCATTCAAGAGGGGGTTCCCCTTTTTTCTCTCTCAAGCCTATAGCTCTGTCTTTCTTTTTCTATGTAGAAGACGAAAATGAGAGGAAAAGAGGAAGATAGTGCTAGGTTTGATCCATCCGAAGGTCTCCCCTCCCCGGACCCCAATGATCATAGACAGTTTTCCTGTTGTCTTCATCATCATCCTCATCTCACAGATAAGAAATAAAATTTCCCCCACCACAAAATTTTATTGTACTGGCTACAAAAAAAAAGTAATTTTTAATATTATTCATGAAAACCACTCTTTTTTAGGAAATTGACGTAAAGAAAAATATATTGTCGAGTGCCTTGAAGGGCTTTTTATTGGTTATTGTGTGTGACCAGTGACTTCATGGGTTTCATTCAAGCAAGATCCCTTACGTACCATTCGTGTGGGTGACAGAAGTTCTTTCAGAGGGAAAATTGGCTTGTATACACATTTATTTATTTACCATTTTTATACTTTGCTATAAAGTGAGGACAAATATGTATTCCTTGATTTTATTATGTTTGTTGAAGTTTGATTACCGATTCAATGTAAACGAGGCGTGGAGTGTGATTTGAGTTTTTCTATGAAACTATCTGCCTTAAACATAATTAAATTAAAATCTACAGATTTGAAATTTCTCGTTTTCTGGTTGGAGAAATAAAATAAATTGAAATACTTTGCTCGATGCATTTTTTGAAACATGATTGCCTGCCTGTTTACGTTTTAAAGCGTTGATTCGTGGCTAATATTGAGAACAGGCGCTCACTTGCTGCTGAAAATTTTAAAAATACGCTAAATCAAGACATCTGAAGGCAAAGTCGCAGATGAAATGGAGAAAATACGCAAACCCCTTTCTAACATTTAGAAAGGCGTGCTAATGTGCCAATCTTGGGGCAAGAACGCGGCCAAAAGTTGTGAAAAAGCACTAATATTCGCAGCTGAAATAGTGCCAAAGAACGAATTCGTAGCCAAAAAAAAAATCACTTGTAAAAATAGAAAAAATGTCAGTTTGCGGACATATTTTAGGGAAAAAGCTAATTCGCGTCTGTAAAATCGAGAAAAAGCAGCGATCGATCGTTCTAAAGGCTCATCTAATATCCATAAAACGTCAACTCTCGTGGTCTCTCGAGTTGCCAATTTTGATGAAAATTGAGAAAAAGTTCTAATTTGCGGTCAAAGTTGACAAAAAACGCTCATTCGCTGCTAAAATGGGAAATCAAAACGCCAATTCGTAGATCACTGTGAGATTTGCTGATACGCCGTGGTTAAACTGAGTAAACGAGGTAATTCGAGGCTAAAATTCAGAATAGCCGGTAAATCGTGGCTAAAACGCTAATTCAAGGATCTATTTAAGAAACCCACCTAATAGGCGGCTGAAACGGGGAAACCCCGCTAATTCACGGCTAAAATCTAGAACGCGCCCAATCGCAGCTAAACTTGAACAAAACCCCTAATTTGCGGACAAAATTAACAAGCGCTCATTCGCAGCGATAAAAACGCTAACGTCCGGATAAATTTGAGAAAATCTGCTATTCGTGGCTAAAATCAGGCAAATTTGTCATTTTAGGCTAAAATTGTGGAATAATTCGCGGCTAAAACTCAGAAAAAGCGCTTATTCGCGGGGAAAAATCCAGGAAAAGCCACAATTCACAGCTAAACCTGAGAAAAACCGCTGATTCGTGGCTGAAACTGATAAAAACCTCTAGTTCCCGGTCCCGGTTAAAATTTGTTGAAGCAAACGAAGAACCAGACGGACTTCAAGATTGCACCTGACATCCCATGTGTTTGTTTGCATAAAAAAAAAAAAAAGTTATTGTTTTAGGTCTTTGGAGATTTGAGAGTTTAAAAAAAATCCAATTTTGAAACTTTTCTTATTACGAAAAGCCTTTTTAATCCATTGAGCTTTTATTTTTCTCCGCGTTATTTTCAATTGGTTATGGGCCCAGCAACGCGCTGAATAAGAATGGCAGAAGTTCGTACTGAATTCAAACCTCATGTCGAAAAGCTGGAGGGTGGAGAAAATTGGGCTCGATGGAAGCGGCAGATTGCTCTCGTTCTGAAACACCACAAGGTTCTCGATGTGGTAACAGGGGAGTTCACCCGTAATGAAGAAAATGGAGAAGACTTCGACTCAAAAGATGCACTGGCACAATTAATACTACTAAGTTCATTGAACGCGATGAACGATGAACTTACGTCGTCCTGTATATGAGCCAAGGAAGTTTGGGATAAACTGACGTCGGCGTACGAGCAAAGCTCAAGTCAAAG
Source organism: Corythucha ciliata (assembly GCA_038030265.1). Lineage (NCBI taxonomy): Eukaryota > Metazoa > Arthropoda > Insecta > Hemiptera > Tingidae > Corythucha > Corythucha ciliata. The sequence goes on along the minus strand of CM075937.1, from coordinate 32,089,601 downwards.
AGTTGATCGGCTACTGGAAGCGTTTTTCTCTAGTGAAAAGCTTGGAACTGAAAGCATCGTTACTCACATTGCTCGACTTCAGCGAGATTTCAACGCGTTGAACGTTGAGTTGAAGAAACTTGTTAACTCTGAGTTTCACGAGTTGACATTAATGGGTAGAATATTGTCGACGTTGACTTCCGAATATTTCGAATTTAAGAGTGTGTGGGAAAGTGTTCCAATTCAAGACCGAACCGTTAATAATTTGACCGAACGATTGAGACTTATCGAAATGCGACTTCCTGACAAAAAAGACATCATGAATGAAAACGCTCTCATAGCAAATGCTTCGAAGAAAATTCTGCAAAGAAAAGAACCTGTCAAATGCTATAGATGCCAAAAAGTTGGACACTTCGCAAGGGATTGCTACTCGCGCACTCGAAATTTAAAGAAGGATGAACCTGAAAAGGAAGAGCAAGACGGGCATGCTTTTATAACTGACAATACCTATTCTTCCGATCAGAATGCCTGGATTGTGGATACTGGAGCAACCGAGCATATGACAAACTCAATGGATTATTTCGTTTCCTTCAGACAGTTTCATTATTTCTGCATTTATAAATTCCCCGCCTCCATCACAGAATACTACTTCAATTTTGTTACCATCATTTTTAGCCTCCTTGAGAAACGTTTCGAAACACTTGGCCACTTCTGATTTATTTTTTATAAAGAAGACTCGCCTGTACTTGGAATAATCATCTTTAATACATAAAAAATAACAAGATCCACGTGGTGATACTTCATGAAAGGGACCGCAAACGTCCGCGTGAACCATTCCATTTTCCACATTCCGTTGGTCGATCTTTTCTGCTTCGGAATGGTTGTCTGTGCTGCTTTCCGTAAGTGCAACCCTCGCATAAGTTGTCATCTATTTTAAGATCCACTCCAAATCTTTTAAGGACGTTCTTCACTTGTCTCTTGTTTTGATGGCACAATCTCTCGTGCCACACTTGCATTTCATCACTTGAGTCAGTAATGAACCCATGAGCCAATGCAGGCACTTGTGGCTCTAAGTCCAAAATAAATAAACCTCTCTGAACCCTTCTCCCCAGCAGGCATAATGTTCCTTTCTTTCTAAATTCGCAAGTTTGCTGATTTGCTCGAAATTCATAGCCTTTGTCCAACGCACGGGTAACAGAAAACAATTGTCGACTAACCTCAGGAACATACCAGACTTCTTGCAAGAAACTTTTCATGAGCTTGCCGTTGATCCTCGTTTTAACAATAATTTCTCCTTGTCCCAAGGCTTTAATTGATTAGCGATTGCCGACTTGAACGTGCTTCGGCTGGCTAAACTGGTTCATTACTGACTCAAGTGATGAAATGCAAGTGTGGCACGAGAGATTGTGCCATCAAAACAAGAGACAAGTGAAGAACGTCCTTAAAAGATTTGGAGTGGATCTTAAAATAGATGACAACTTATGCGAGGGTTGCACTTACGGAAAGCAACACAGACAACCATTCCGAAGCAGAAAAGATCGACCAACGGAATGTGGAAAATGGAATGGTTCACGCGGACGTTTGCGGTCCCTTTCATGAAGTATCACCACGTGGATCTCGTTATTTTTTATGTATTAAAGATTATTATTCCAAGTACAGGCGATTCTTCTTTATAAAAAATAAATCAGAAGTGGCCAAGTGTTTCGAAACGTTTCTCAAGGAGGCTAAAAATGTTGGTAACAAAATTGAAGTAGTATTCTGTGATGGAGGCGGGGAATTTATAAATGCAGAAATAAAGAAACTGTTTTTGGATAACGGAATATCCATTCGTCAAACGATGCCCTACACCCCTCAGCAAAATGGAGCCGCCGAAAGAGAGAATAGAACTCTAGTAGAAGCCGCACGCTCCATGTTACATGCCCAAAATGTACCCATGAAACTTTGGGCTGAAGCAATTAATACAGCTGCTTTCGTATTAAATCGAACTGGCCCTTCAGGTGAAGAGAACAAATCTCCTATATTGAAGCATGGGCGAGATGTTCACCCCCTAAGATCAGCAATTTCCAAATTTTTGGCACCAAATGCTATGCGCACGTGTCTAAACGCAACAGAAAGAAGTTGGACAAAAAGAGCATAGAATGCATTTTCATGGGTTACTGCAATGACTATCTCAGCGGGTATCGGGTCTGGGATTTGTCAAGAAACAAAGTCATATTGTCACGAGATGTTATCTTCTCAAAAGGGTGTTTAAATCTAGAAGAGGGGCAGATTCAATCGAAATCAATGCTAAGGTCTTCGTTAGCCCCCGAAAGTGGACGGAAGAGTCAACAAAACGAGGTGCCATCGGCTGAGTTCAATATTTCAACTGTTGATTGTGAGAAGAATGGTGTGACAAGGGAGATACTAGCAACAATCGAAAGGACTCAAGATGAGTCAGAAAATTTAAACGCATCCCATGACATAGAAGAACTGCCTCAAGAATTTAATCTTCGTCGGAGTACGCGTGAAAGCAGAATGCCCTCGTTTTTGGCTAATAACTACGTTTTGCTCACAGAAAATCTATCTTTTGCTCAAGTCAACAAATCAAATGAAAAGGAACATTGGAAAGAAGCTATGCAACAAGAACTCAACTCCTTAGCCGAAAATAATACGTGGACTTTGGTAGATCGCCCATAAGATAAGAAGGTGATCCCTAATAAATGGGTGTTAAAAATCAAGAAGAAACCCAGCGGTGCTATCGAACCCTATAAGGCACGCTTGGTTGCCAAGGGATTCACTCAGGAGTACGGTGTTGACTTCGATCAAACCTTCAGTCCAGTTGCCCGTTTTGACACAGTTAGGGCACTTTTAAGCGTAGCAGCAGCCGAGAAGTACGAGCTTGGGCAATTCGATGTTCAGACAGCATTTCTTTACGGAGAGCTGAAAGAAGAAGTGTATATGGAACAGCCTGAGGGCTTCAATGATGGTAGTGACAGGGTCTGCAGGCTAAATCGTAGTCTTTACGGGCTGAAACAGTCTCCTAGATGCTGGAACCAACGTTTCGTCCGATTCATCGAGTTTTTGGGTTTTACATCAAGTCAGGCGGATCCATGTCTTTTCATCAAGCATTGTACAGAAGGTCGAAAACTTATGGTCGGAATTTACGTCGATGATGGAATTATTGTCGGGAATCAAAATGAAATTCAAGATTTGTTACAAAAATTGAAAGAAGAATTCAAGATCACGACGGGAAATCTGGACACCTTTTTGGGCATGCAGATTTCAAAATTGAAGAATGGTTCGATTTTCGTGAGTCAAGAATCATACACCAAGAATATTATTTCGAAATTTCGGATGGAAGAGTCTAATTCAGTTTCAACGCCCTGTGAGAAGATGATTTATCGGGAGGACCAAGATCCGCCACTCGAAGAAAGAATTCTGTACAGAGAAGCTGTAGGAAGCCTTCTTTATTTGACCATGACAACTCGACCGGATCTGATGTTTGCTGTCAGCGTTGCGTCTGAAGTGCTAGACAAGCCAAGGAGGTCAGATTGGAACGCTGTTAAACGAATTTTCAAATATCTGAATGGCACGCTGAACATGGGTCTACTGTATAAGTCTGGTGCGCCACCTGAGCTGAAATGTTTTTCAGACAGTGATTTCGCCAACGACCTAAGTACACGTCGTTCTAGAACCGGAGTTGTTACAACTTTTGGAGGTGGTGCCATTTCATGGACTATTAGGAAGCAAGCTACTACTGCTTTGAGTACTACGGAAGCGGAATACATAGCGGCAAGTGAGGCTACAAAAGAAATAGTTTGGCTAAAAGATTATTCGAGGAAATTTCAAGCGCCGAAATTTCGCCAACTTTGTATGTGGACAATAGAAGCACTATCAAGCTCGTGAAGAATCCGGAATTTCATCGTCGAACAAAGCACGTTGAAGTTCGTTATCACTTCGTTTGAGAAAAGTATCAAGCCGGGGAATTCGTACTCGAACACATCCCTACCGGAAGGCAGTTGGCAGATATCCTCACTAAAGGTTTGGCAAACGCCTCATTCGTGAAACATAGAGATGGTCTACAGGTATTTCGTTTGAGGGGGAATGTTGAAGCAAACGAAGAACCAGACGGACTTCAAGATCGCACCTGACATCCCATTCAGTTTGTTTACATCAGTTTGTTTACATAAAAAAAAAGTTATTATTTTAGGTCTTTGGAGATCTGAGAGTTAAAAAAAAAAAAAAAAATCCAATTTTGAAACTTTCTTTATTATAAAGCCTCTTTAATCCTTTGAGCTTTTATTTTTCTCCGCGTTATTTTCAATTGTCATTGTTGTTGTATTTGCTGCTGCTTTGAGTAATTTGGCGTAATTGTCATTCATTTGTGTTTGCTGATTGTACTAGGTAGTTAGGTAAATGATTATTTATTCGCCCTTTTTCACTCGCCGCTGTTAAGAGTCAGCTCCAGTCCTCTACTCAAGTTTACCTTCTTGAGGGCTGGTTAAATAAATAAATAAATCAAATAAATCAATTAAATTGAGATGAGAGATCAATCACTGCTAAACCTGAAAATACGCTAATTCGCGGCTGAAATTGAGAAAACTCGCTAAAAACGCTAATTCTCGCAGATAAAAGTGAAAATATCGCTTTTTCGCAGCTAAAATTGAGAAAAAACGCCAATTCGCCGATGGAGTTTACGAAAAGTGCTCATTCGCAGTGAAAATGGGGGAAACGCCAATTCGATGATCAATTTGAAACAAACCCGCCAACTCGCTGGGACGAAAATTGAGTTGAAGCGGCGATTCGCGGCTAACATTGATAAATAATTCGCTGCTAAGAAAAGTGGTAATTCGTTGTAAAAATTTAGGAAAAGCTCTAAATAGGGGAAAAACGTTAATTCAATTTGATAAAATCCAAGTCGCGGCTAAAATTGAGGAAAAGCGGTAATTCTCGGTTGAAATTGCGAAATAATTCGCGGCTAAAATGTATAAAAACCCCTTATTCGCGGCAAAAATTAAGGAACAGCCACGATTCACAGAAAAATTGAGAGCACCCACTAATCCGTGAGTGAAACTGAGAAAAAAAAACGCTAATTCCCGGTTAAAATTGAGATAAAGCGCTCAATGGAAGCTAAACTTGAAAAAAATCACACAAAAGGCCTCATCGCAGCTAAAATGGAGAGACACGCTAAAATTCGCGGATCACTTTGTAAAACGCTGCAAACTTTACACATGGGTTTACTATTCATTAATGTAGCCAAATCCGGTTTGATATTACATGAGAATCGACACCCCACACCCTTATGACCTTAAAACCTTTGAAAACCCCCATTTTGGCCCATAAAAACCCGGGAGGTTGGTTGATCAAACTGATCAGCTGTTGGAACCAACTAGATCTCAAACGGATTTTATGTGCGAAAGAACGAGTTTTTTCGAGCAATCATTTGGGAAGATATGGCCCGGACGGTGGACGGCGGACAGACATACCAGAAATGGAATCTACACAGAAAAATGTTGAGGGTGGGTTATAAAAATTGTTTCCTGACCGAAAACATATGTGTATTCAGAATGAATAATAAACCAAAATACGATAATTCGTGGCTAAATTTGAGTAAAAGTGGTAATTCTCGGTTAAAATTGAGAAAACGCCAACTCATGGTTTCGATAAAGGCAACTTCGTAACTCGAATCGAGAAAAAACGCAAATTCGCACCTAAAGTTGACAAAAAGCGTTCACTTGCAGTTAAAATGAGTAAAAACGCCAATTCGAGGATCAATTTGAAAAAATTGGCCGATTCGCTAGGGCAAAAATCGAGTAAAAGTGGTGATTTGCGGATTAAGAAATAAATCGCGGGTCGAAAATCCGTTTCCCCCTTGGACCCTTGGAGATCCCTACACCAAGGCAACGATAGGTAGGAACGAGCCGAAGTTACCTAAGAAGGTGAACTAACAGAGTATGGCCAGGACCCAGAGAGCTGCGAAGGAATATTTGGAACTCGTCTGCAGAGAAAGTGAGTCCAAAATCATCACATCAGGTGACGGTTAATTTTTACAACCTCTGCAGCAAATGACATGGGTGTACCAATCAACTGCAACGACATCAAGATCGTCGGCAATGGCCATTCCACGGTAATGTCCCGAACACTGACCCCTCCTGCATGACTCGACCTTAACCTCACACGCGAGGTTACCGTCGTACAGAGTGGCGGAACGATCGCTGAGACACCTTGACAAAATATTGGTTAAAATAATAAGAAATATTGACAAGGTAAGGGGGGTACTGTCACTGAGACGGTTTGTCATCGTCTCAGTACTTTTACAAGTTCCGAGGTCCACCAAGTCACATGCCACTTGGATGGTTTTTCTAGAAAATAGTGGGCTAGCGTCTTTGACTATAGCATGACAAGACCGGGGCAGACATGCATCGAGGAAAGCATTCTACATGGGCCGACGAGGTGCCCGTTAATTTAATACCGGCCCGCGCCCCTTTAAACTTAGGCAAAGATTTTTATAGTACTTAACCATTCTGATAGCGTTTTCCATTTGCATAAAATTCCGCTTTGAAGCTGAGCATCCCCCCCCCCCCGTCAGCTCTGAATTATATCACATGGTAACGGAGAAAACGAGTGGAAATGCTCGGCTCCAGAGCAGAATTATTATGCAAATGGAAAACGCCATAAGTAGACGTGTCCACAAAACACTCAGCTAGAGCAGTCTTATGATTATGACTTTTGGGAATCTACGGGACGGATGTTGGCCGTTCTAAAGCGATCCGAGGTGGTCCTATAACGGTCTCGCTAACGGCTGTTAGATTGATATTTCATCCTATAACATTCCCGTTCTGTTCGATTGAATATCTATAGGGCTTGTTACCTTATGGTAGGTGCTGGTTATCATATGATATCCGTTATTGACATCTTTCATAAATACAGCAGCGCTCTTGCCGAGCTAAGATGAACTAACAATCTGGGGTAGCATCTGACCGGTGTCACTTGCTTTGTGTTGTTTATTGTGGTAGTGAGAATCAGAATGAGAAAGAAAATTATTGAAGTAAACCCAATTGAAAATTGAAGGATACCCCAGAAGGTCGTTTCACTTAGTCGCCACATGAGCGCTGGTGTATTTATGAAAGATGTCAATATTGGTTGGTTTCTATTTTGCATTTCGTTCACAAGTTTGTCACCTCATTATACTCCACAAATGGAATTTGTACTGTGAGATTAGAATTTTGAAGTTCAGGTGGTCATCTTCAGGTACCTAGTCACATAAATCGATCGAAACTAAAAACTTTGCGTATGAATTAAAAAGAGTCATAAAGTTGCATATTATGTTGAGGAATCATCTCCTCCTTAATGCAAAAGATTTTCGTTGCCACAGAAATTTTCCCTTATTTAGGATTGACAATTAACATGTTAAGCATCGCATACGACGGCTTTAAGGACCAAGGCAACTCAGTCCAGACTTCCGTCATTTTTGTCGGTATTTCGCATTAGTATCCCATCAAACGATCCTTGTTATCAAATTATTTGGTTCCAACCAATGATGTATTATTATTTCTCTTTTGTTTCATTTTTCATTTCTCAATAACTTCCTATTGCGTCACAATTTCGTGTGATGGTTAAAAGTGTTTTGTTTTTTTTCCTCGAATGGCTACTCTGTGGGCTGGACACTCGGATGGTCACTCTAATTGTCGCCAGTGGTCCTCGCACGGCGGCCTGTGGTTTTCTAGAAATTGAAAAAAAAAATAATAATAAGGTTGCTGAGGAGGCCTTGAAATAGGATTGAAAGTTCCATTTATAATTGGCTATGTACAAAAAAAAAAAAACTAGATTCCAGTAATAAAGAAGGGCCATGGAAGGGGTATCATTGACTTCATGGGGAAGCTGCTCATTTCTATTCGCGTCGTAGGTTTGTGAGTGGTGGTGAGGAGGAGGAAAGAAAGATGGTTTCTGGTGTATCAAGCATAAGTTCTTTTTCAGTCTCTTTCTCTTGCGCTGCTTTTTTCCTCTTATTTCTCGTCTTTTTAATGCCTTAAAAAGAAGAAGGTGGATTACGGCCTTCCGAAAGCGAAAAACTCCCCGGCTGTATTCAAATGAAGCGAAGAAACAGGAAGGCACTTTGAGTGACGGCAGAGAGCCGTCCATCAAGCTCTTTCTTTCCCCCCCCCCTGCGACCACCCCACTCTGAAATTCTACCCTTTTCTGCCTCGCCCCTCCTTTTCCTTACATGCCTCGTCTGATTCTTTTTAAGCTACACTCTTCTATTTAAATTGGCAGGTAGTGAATGGATGGAGGTGGTTGAAACGATTGGTGGGGGAAGGAGAGGGCCTGAAAGAGAAGAAGAGTTGGAATCGTTAGAATGGAGCGATTTATATTGAAGCTAAGCGGGGCGTCGTTGAAGAAGTTTCAAAGATTAGATTGGTTTTTAAGAATGAAAAAACAAGAAGTGAAACTTTTAAATGTAGAAGGGGTAATGTTAAAGAGATTGGTGACCTTTTTTCTGAGATGGATTGTTTTTCTGATTGTGGTTTTCCCACGTCAGAATCGATGTCCAGCTACTTGTAAAGTGTGATCAAATCCACCCGAGGGGAGGAGATCGTCGGATTGTGTTCTTCAGAGAATTCAGTGAAGACAAGAAAACAAAAGAGGGCTATCCTCCTACACTTTCCTTGTGTCCGGTTTGCTTTTCTTCTCAGTGATAAGTGTCTTAAGTTCAGTGGGAGAAGTGTGAGAAAAAGGGGAGCCTAAAGATATTGGGGCAAGTCGAAAAAGGATAAGGGGTGAGGCTTAAGAAAACACTTAATCAGTCTTTTCCCCCTTTTTAAAAACACCGAATTTGCCTCGGGACCTTTTTTAACCGAAAGAATAAATTCGGCAATGACCCGCACGACTCTTGCTGTCTAACTGGATAGGAGCGTTCAGAACTCCTTGCTCTTTCCTTTTTCCTCCTTCCCAGCCATGCTGAAGGTTCGACAATGTTGGCTTCCCATTTTACGAAAGGGAAAAGGGAAAAGCAAAAGAATAAAATAGCTCCCTTTACATTTCCCAATTGTTCGGGAAGAAAAAATAGATGGGCGAGGGAGGCCCATCAAGCAAGAAAAAAAGAGATGGGAGATACAGCGTAATTTCCAACTGTCAGTTACACGTCAGTCACTAAATGTTAGAATACTATTCTCCCCCTTTTCCGTTTTATTATTTTATATATTTACTTTTCTCGCTGTATTCGTTTATTTATACTTAAATGTCTTTCGTCGCTTATTTATTTATTTATGTTAGTATACAAGACTTACATTTTTTCTTTACGGACGTGTGTATCCATGAAATTTGTAACTGTCTGCTGATGCAACGGCTATATGTATTATAAATCATGCCTATGGTATGTTGGTTTTTATCGAGACCTACAAATATATTGGAGAGCATTTACTCCCTAAAACGAAGCCCTGACACTTGCAATTTTGCGAAAGTAAAGACCAGGAACTTGCATAAATAAATACCAGACACTAACAACTTAATTTGCAAATAATTGCACCCGAAACTAGCAGTTTCGCGAAAATAAAGACCAGAAACAGACAATTTCGCGATTACTTATCCCCAAAACTTGAACTTTTACCGAGTCTTAGCACACCGTGTGCAGTCCGGACCGGTTTTCCCTTGGTCCGCGCGCATCAAGTCGCTAAAATAAATACCAGAAACTGGCAATTTCGCGAATATTTCGTCCCGAAACTTGCAATTTCGCGCGAATAAGGACAAGAAACTAGATATTTTTTAAATGTTCAGACTCTATAAATTTCTCAGATTTTGAGCTCAGCAGATTAATTAATATATGTATTATTTATAATATATATATTCAATTATATTATATAAAAAATAATATATATTATTTAATATGTATATACTAATAATAATATATCACATAATAATATATTATTATTATTATTATTATTATTATTATTATTATTATTATTATGTTATGTTATTTCGTGGTATACTTTGGATGCTGTTGTGGCCGGCTAACCCGGGCTCCGCGGTCAGTAAAATAAATCCCGAAACTTGAAATTTCGGGAAAATTAAAACGATAAACTCGCAATTTTCAGAATAATCAGACCTAAAACTTACAATTTCGCAGATACTTGGCTCCGAATGGTGTAATTTAGCAGCTATTCGTCAAGCTCTCAAGGCCGGCTAGACTGGGCTCAAAAAGGAACTTGCCATTTCGCGATTGCAAAGGCCAGAAACGTGCTATTCCGCTGATATTTTGACCCAAAACTATCAAATCTGCATATTTTCATTTCTGAATGTAGACATTTTCGCGACTTGGCTCAAATATTGCAATACGGCGGCTTTTTGACCGTACAATTCGTTTATTGAAAGACTTATCTGCCATTTAATTCAATGGCACGTATAATCATATTCAAAAACAAAATTAGTGTTTTACAATTCCCTCCTAATATTAGTGATTTCGGGGATGTTTATCGTCGCAAACACGCAGTTTCGCGACTATTCAGTCCCAAACTTTGCATTTTACGGACTATTATCTTCGAAACTTGCAATTTCGTGGATTTATCCATCGAATCTCGATTCTTTAACCACCACTTGCAATTTTTGCGGCTGTTTAGCTCCTAGACTGACAATAATTTATACCTACCTACTTAGGCCGTAATTATGTGCATTTTCGTGGTTAATTCATGCTATTAATTTCACTTATTTTTAGCCTCCGAAACTTGATAATTAATAAATAATTGTAATAATAATACATAGGTAAGAATAAACAATAAACATCGTCTGTTTGGAAACGAATGAACACGAGATTCAGACACAAAATTAACACTTTAGGAGCCGAGCAGTGGTTGTTCACGAAGTTGACGGCCTATTTAAGATGGACCTCCGTAAGTTTCACGGTCAAAAAGCCCTTTTGACCGGTATTTATCGAGTGAAATTGTTTTTTTCCAGACATCAACTAACGTTTCACAGCAAGCCAGCTTGAACGGTCAGTCCTCATGCTGGGGGGGGGGGGGCAATGTTGTCAGTTTCCAAGCGAATTTGACAGTTTTTCGCAAACATTGACAGTGTCTCTACAAAAAATTTTCCTTGGAATACCTGTTCTGGAATATCTGGCAAAATTGCATAATTTTGTTATTTTTCAAGGGCAAAATATTTATACGTAATGCTAATTATAGCCAGTTTAAAAGGGTAAATTGACGTTTCAAGTGTGGCTTTCGGTTTCGAGGACAGACCCGTCCTGGATACGCTCTTTTATGTACTATAGTGTAAAGAGCACTTCATTTATGTTGGAAGCAAACTTGTGTTCATAATAGATTTCCCGCTCCCGTCCATCATATTCATGAGGCCCTTCTAAAAGTACATCATTTTATCTAAAGTAGTGCCTTTTAGGGTCATTTTGAGGAACCAAATGATCCCACAGGCAGGCATGACAAGCACTGGGTCCGTTATCCCCGGGCCCGACTTTTCTTGGTGCCCGGATTTAAGAAATTATTGGGGCTTTTATGTGGTAGGGACTTAACTGCGGTTCGAGGTTCTAATTGAGGTTAGAGCTTTTTGTAAATTGACCTTAGCTGTGGTTGACCTTTGCTGCGGTTGGACTTTTGCTGTGGTTGGACCTTTGCTGTCGTGTTGGATGTTTGCTGTGGTTGGACTTTTATGTGGTTGGACCTTTGATTGGTTGTGGATGGAGCCTTACTGTGTGGATGGTTTTGAGCCTTGATGTGTTTGGGCCCATCTTTGAGGTTTTTGTAAAGAAAGAAGGAAAATAAAAATAGGAGAAGCACAGGGCCCAGATTTCACGATTACAAATAAAATAAAAGAAAATAGGAAAATCAAGTTGCCTTAACGGTTATAAAAATATTTGACACTATGCTATAGCGAAATACTAAAACATTTTTGTGGTGGTGAGTGGAGTGGGGGTCCGTGAAAGAGTCCCATCGAGTTCCTTCCTTGATATTCTTCCTACGGCTCTGCCCATAGGACCACAAACTATAAAGTAGAACTGTCATTTCTAAAGAAGGACCTCTGGGGGGCGCGAGTACGAAGGGGTGTTACCTATGTGAAATAATACTGGTGGCAAACTTTTAATTGTGATGAGATAACGCCGCGTGTTAAAATTATAACACACCTTCGTACATTGTACTTGAGACACTGGTCACTTTACCTATAGCGTTACAAAAAACGGTGTTTGCGGTTGACACCTGGCGCAGTCAAACTCACTGACTGCCCTCATGATGACCTGATGTCTGGTCGCTGCCCCAAACCCTGATTTCTACAAGTGCCACACTGCCACCTTTCGCGTAAAATCCGCGGCTGGTTCGGGGCCGGTTAACTTCGGATTCGCACCACTTTGGCAAGCTCGTCGGCTTCTCATCCGCTATCAGGCAGGTATAGGATCCATCTAAGCGTTGACCGCGTAAAGTGAATTGACGTTTTCCCTGCACTTAAGATGCAATCAACTGTGTACTTCTTCTCAACTCCACTGTGAATCTGCCCTTCTTCTAAATTTTAGCCGTTAAAAAGGTGTCCAATCTGGGACTTCTCAGTTCAGCTTTCTGAAGTAAAACGAGGATGACCTCTTCCTTAAGGGGCAGAGCCATATTACCCGAGGGGTACCACGCGAAGGTGGTTTCTGGGGCTGTGCCAGATTCCCGAACAAGGGTAGTGAAGGTAACCATGGCCGCATCCTCACATCGAGAGGGCGTCCCCACATCGTTATCACGAGCCAGCCATAGGCTCGTGAGAATGTCCGAAGTCTGCCGATCCCCTGGATTATCTGGGAGGCTGCTGGTATCCCGTCTCTTCACTCAAAGGTCGTTAAACAACCTGCAGTGATAAAACATATGATCGTCCACGCCCGTGGGAGAATCCCTTTGGCAGAATGGCCACAACTTGTTATTGAATGATGACTGCCACTGTTCCAGACCAGAGCAGGTGAGTTGCATACCATTCCAGTCGTCTCGAAAACACATTTCATCCAGCTTTCCCTACACGTGCCGTCAGTGCACCTGTTTTTTTCAGCATGTCATTTTATTATTATTTTACGGTTGCAATGATAGGCCTGTTCCAGCTAGGTGTTTGGAACATGTTCGGACCAAAGTTGCCATAGGAATCGTCTTAAATTTTATTGACTGGTCCAAGGGCAACTCTGTTCCGAACATGTTCCAAACACCTTGCTGGAACATCCCTATTGCTCTCTGCACTTCTTTATCTTCACTAATTTTAGTACCTACTAACATTTACGAATGACGTCTCTTTGATGCTGCATTTTTGTTTTGTGCAACAGTAAATTTTAATGAAAGGTTATTATTTTGGATTTGTTTTATTTCACCCATTCAAAAGATTTCAGAATCAAGCGTATTGGACCTACCCCTTTCCTTCGTGAAGTATTGTTATGTATATTGGGCCTTCTCCGCTTTATATGTAAAATCCCTTTTTGCAACCCCCTCCCACTCTACCGCATTGTGTAGATTTATAACGCCCACCTCTCTGTTAATGTGTCTTATCGGAGCCTCGTCTACATTGTTTTTATCGGTGATCGTAATAAATTAAAAACAAGTTCAAATAGTCCCCCAGCATGGCACGCTAAAAGATCTTCACCTCTGTGATAAAAACTTCCGCGAAAAATCTCTCTCTAATTATTTGCCCCCTTCTTCACCTCCTCGCCACGTCATTTTTTTCGAATGGGCTCGCGCCTTCGTCCGAGGATAATTGTCCTTTGTCTTGAGGGAGGGGTGGATGACACCGAAAGGTCTTTGGACATAATGGCTTTCCTCGTGGGGAAAGGGTGGGTTAGTGGTAAGGTAATTGGCCACATTGTCGAAGAAAGGGGGGCTCTATACCTATGCCCCCCTCCACTCCTCATCATCATCCACCACTCACCTCTCTGATAACACATCTTCCGAAACCCTCTCGCTGGGAGGAGAGAGAGAGAGAGTCTCGCGTAGTGTTAACGATCCTTCTTCTTTCCGTTTTCCATCCCGCGCGCGCCAATTCCTTTGTCTGCGAACCGGGCAAGAAGCTTTCCTCTTAACACTATCCTCACCGACCATCTTCCTCCAGAAGAGGAGAGCTTCTATTGTGTTAGTAGCCGCCGTTTTACAATTCTAAACTCCACTTTTCTCCCTCACTCTGTCTTCCTCGGCTTGAACGTGAGGCTTTCGGTTGCTGAGGTTTATGGTCTTGACGACGGATACTAAGGGGTTATACTTTCAGGCTTCAAGTAAATTGCCTCTTAACAAATCTTGAGGGTGAGCACAGTTGTTTAATAACTTCTGTGGAAAAAAACGATTTTTTTTTCTACTCTCTTGAAAAATTTCTCAATAAATACTAAAAAATCGGTTTCTTTTCGCTTCCTTATTTTTCCCCCCTTCACCTTTTTTTATCGCTCGGAATGACAATGGGGGTGACACCTTCCCCTTTCTATTTCAAGGGCAGTTTCCTTTCTGAAAGGGAAACTTTAACGTAAACCTCCAACCTTTCAAGCTTCTATAAGACTTGCGTTAAGGGGAATGTTGCTTCCATACCCCCCTCTCCCTACTTTCCAGAGCACCACTTGAGCAAAGCTGCCACCTGCTTGTGTTTTTTTTTTTTTTTTTTTTTTTGTGGAAACGGCGGTGGGAGCAGAAGAATTGAACACATAGAAACGCAATGATTATTTAACAAGAATTTTCCTTGGCAGATCGAATTCTCCTCCATCTCTTGACACCTGTAACAAAAAAAAAAGTTTTTCATTCGGTTAACCATATCACCTTTTGTTTTGTAAATAACCTCACAAAACCCCTTCATAAAGGATGAGTAAGTGAGCAAATAAAATAATAGTTTCAAACCCTTTAGTCACGCAGGATATACAAGAAAAAACAGTAGGGAAAAAAAAGTGTCCCAAAAAAAAACGTATGCCCCCCCTCATTCCGCTAATGCAACCCGTGCCCTGCAGGGGGTTAAGCTTTTTATATCTTTGTTTTTAGGGGCTTCCCGTACCCTGGGGCCGAAGAAAAAAACTTCATTACACGTTTCTCCGTAGGGGTGAAAGCCTAGAAGGGTATTTAATGCGGTTTAATTATAACGCGTGGGTAAACACAGCTGAGATTGACGACCACTTTTAGCAGGCCTCCGAAGAAAAAAACGTTAAAAAAAAACAACAATATCCACCCCTTTTATAATTTTTTGTGTGGCACAAAAAAACTGTGTAGCAAATGGTTCAAATAGCGGTGAGGATTGTGAGGGGAATGTGGTCTGTAGCTTATGGGCACCTTAGCCTTGTGTGTTTTTTTTATTCATAATCATAATTGCACTTTTCATTTGTATAAAATTACGCTCAGTAGCAGTTCATTTCCAGCCGTCTCCTTCATGGACATATATTTGATTTTTGTGGTAATAGAAAACTCTATATGACTCCTCTAGAATCAAAGAACTTGACGATTACGAATGACAAATAGTCCCCTCATGCAGCCAAGGAGTCGAATATGGCTATCTTCTCGTAGTTTATTCAGGAGGGGGGGGGGTCAAATGTCGAGCTCGCCTATTGCGGAGTGCTAGCCAGTGCCACTACATACTTCACACTTTGCCTCGTCTGCCCATGTCAGATTGTCAGTTTTCGAGTCTGGGCTTCGCTGCCTAAGAAGTGGGAAAGATAAAATATACAGGGTGTTTCTGAAATGGATGTCAATATTTAGGCTGGTGATTCTAAGTCAAAACAAGTCTTATTGGCCTTAGCCCGATTCCTGATAGTTTCCGAGATATTCACGGATTTAGTAGTTTTCAAAATGACCTTGTTTTCTTCAAGAAAACCGTCCGTAGCTTATCAACCAGATACGTCACGTCAAATCTGATGGCACCGTTGGAAAGGCCATACTTTTTTCTATGTCGTTCAGTGTTATTTGCTTGAATTTCTCCCACACCTGCTGGGAAAAACAGCGTCAAAGTTGAAATTGCTTTTAATGTTACCCATGCTGATTAGGTTTTGAAGTCGATTTTCTCAGCAACAAGTGGTTTCCATGATGACATTTTTTCAGAAAGTTGGCGCACGGTGTCAGCATCATTATGGTATCTTGACATCACCTTCCATCTCGGATATTTTTTCGATTATTCTGCTGTGATTGCTGAAAAATCTGTTTGTGCTCATTACTCAAATAGTATTTCTTCACGAATAAAGCCCTGGGGGCTTGTTCTGTAAGAATTTGACTGATCCTAGGAACAGTCAGGTCTTGTTGTGACGTCATGTTTTGGTGTTCTGTATCTCAGTGTTCTCTTGTAGCTGTTCCCCTGACGTCACGACTGGGGGAACATTCTCACTATCCTTTGGGATAGCCAAGTGGTGTTACAAGGATCACTTGAAGAGTATTGTTTATAACCTTTGATCGGTTTTCGGGCGTAGGGGAGGGTAATGTTCAGGTTATAAAGGAACACTCGGCTGGTTTTACGGAACTCCAGTCATTATCACAGGAAGCAGTTCAAATGACAGTTACAAGGAACAGTTGAAAGGGCAGGGAACAGTGACAGTAACAGTGACACTCAACTAAAAGTTACAGAACAGGCCCCCTGTTCACACGATGCAATGTTTGAAGCTACATTGCACGCTGGTTTTTAAAAACATATGTTCCTTGGCAGTGACCGGATGTTTTTAAAAAACCAGCATGCAACATAGCTTCAAACATTGCATCGTGTGAACGGGGCTTAACTCGAGAAAAAACATGATGAATGTTTGCTGTCCATTCTTGACTAAAAAGGGCCTCTGAAAGTGAACATTTTCCAATGATGAAGGACTCAACTGCGCTGAAGACAGTAGGATGGTGACACAGAACAAGCGGTTATTTAGGCCGACAAAAAAATGTCCTTTTTTAATCGTTATATTCGTCCTTATTAATAGAAAGCGCGGAAGACCAGACTCTGAGCGCCATTCAACGATTATAAGGACATATCTGTATTCTGTATAGGCCTAAGTCACCACTTTTACTGTGTCACCATCTACTGTGACTTCAGCACAGTTGAGTCCTTCATCATTAAAAAATGTTCGCAGTTTTATCGTATTTCCTTATTTCCTTTGGGTTTCCCTACTTCAGAATATTTGAGGTAACGCTTTTTTAATTTTTTTAAATTTTAGTACTGCTATGAATAATTGTTCGCGGTCTTAAAGACCTAAGCGCCTTGAGGTCCTGTGCATGCAAATCAAATAGTTGGTGATGATGGCGGTATTAAGAAATAGATATTGATTCACCAACGCAAGGTATTAAATACAAATTATGTATTGCGCTTCATATTATGTACTTCGTACCAGCAGCTTTTTCAAGCAATCTTTTTTTTTTTTTTTTTTTTTTTAAGTCTGTACGTTTTATACTCCTGCATCGTCGTTTGTTTATCTGCCTTCGTTCTGTTGAGGGAATGCGGCTGATTTATAGATTTTTATTCCATTTTAATCAATCCATATATTTTAGGAATCAATTCAATTCACCTGGACCGTTTTTTAAGTTTTACGACGGGTAACGCGTAAAATAAACGGAAATAGATAAATAAATATAAAAATCCACGTAATTTCAAATGACCAACGATAGAGATAAAGATAGCGTGTAAATCTGAGTGGGAGCCTCTATACCTCGCTCGCTTACCACTCTCCGTCCGCTAGCCCCCCTCCCCCTCCCCACGATTCCCACTACAACAACGACAACCATGTATTGCAAATCGCCAAGAGTATTGGAATAGTGTAGATGGTGAAGTCGTAAAAATAAAATGGAAGGGTTTTTTACAGTCACGTTTGGATGTTTTCTGAAATGGTCTTCTCGAAATCGGACGGGAGACGCTTGTTGTTCTGGGGGTCGAGGGCGAATTTTCAATTAGCTTCCCTCCTTTTTTTTTGCAGGGGAATACCTTTAGGGTTTATTATTGTTGGAATGATATTGTACAAATGAGGCTGATATCACGAAACAAATATTTCTGCGCGTTTTTAATATAGTGCTTTGATCGAGTTTAATTATGTTCAGAAAAAGTAATTAGCTGCTATATGATGACACGAGAAAAACGTGATGCTGCGCTCAAGAAAATAAGGAGTGAAACTGAAAAATCTTCAGCCAAAGGGAAAGGACAATTTAATCCACACATATCGACATAGTACCCTTCCTTCCACGTCTTGCCTTATTTTCTCTCACTCACACACGCACACTCTGCTCACTCTCATACAAACTCGCTTCCACCCCACACCGTCTCTTCATCCCTTTAGAGTTGGAAGAACGTAGAACGGATGAGGGGTGGAATAGGAGGGTTACCCTTTTGCAAAAAGTGAAGGGCGGGGGCGGCTGTATATATGTGACAGGGGTGTGTTTGCCGCTCTTTAATGATCCGCTCCCGCCTGTGTGTTATGACGTCATCGTAAGAGCCACGCCCACGTCTCTCGTACTCTCTCTTTTCTGCTTCTATCTTCCGTCTCACTCTCTCTCTCTTTTTCATATTCGCCATCTTACCCTCTCTTCATCTTCCCTATTACAAACTCCTCTCCGTCACCCCCGCAATACTCCCCCGCACACTATGAGGGGAATTTCAGAGACCGAAGTGGAGGCGGCGGGGACCCCGGGGTTTAATTATAAAAGGCAAAATGGCTCCCCTTATATATCCCCCTCACCTCTGAACCCTCTTCTCGTGCGCGCTACTTTTTCCCTTTTTCTCTATCCTGTTCTCTTCCCCTTCCCATCATCATGTATATATGTATGTGTATCAGTGTGTGTGTGAAAAAGAAAAGACTGAGGTAAATTTTCTTACGGTGAAATTCTGCCTCTGCCACCTTTAATATTCTGCGAGAAAAAAAAAACAACGTATCAACCCTTGAGGGATAGGAAATAGGCCTTGCTGGGTGGGGCAGGGGAGTTTTTGTACTGATATCGACTTTGCATCCTTACCAGTACAATCTGTAGATGCATCAACATTCTCTACCTGGACCTCAAATCCTGTCTGTGATCTCCCTGCCTCTTGCTCATCAGCTTTTTTTTCTAATAGTGTATTCCTGTCTCTCTTTTAGTATCTTGTAACCCTGCCAGTACCACTATAGCTCAAGTTCAAGTTTTCGTCTTTCTTCCTTTTTTTTTTTTTTTTTTTACTTCACATAGTCAAACTTTAAGTTTCATGATCCTCTTTTCTTGTTTCCACGGACCACAGCTTCTATTCCACTCCCCTCTTTTTCGAACCGTACTCATATACGCGCGACCCCGTTTTTTCAGAACCCCCTGCTAGCAAAGTTCTATATTCATTTTTTATGGTAACTGAAAGAGAGGGACTTGAGTAAAACAAAAAATAAAATAAAAAAACTACAATTTATTCCTCACATCATTTACGAACTCCCCTTTCACCGGAACGATACTGGTCCTCGCCCTTGACTTTTTATCTGAATTTTTATAGTAAAATAGTAATTGTTTCGGTCGCGCTGTAAAGACACTCGAAAGCCATCAATTTATACTCATTCAAACTGGCTGATTGGCATTGAAACTAAACATTTTGACATTTAAAAACAAAATAAATCTTGGATTTTCGCCCGAAAAACATATTTTACACAGAAATAATGTTCATTCACGAAGTCACTTCACTGCTATAAAGTTGAGCAAAGTGCTAGGTAATTCTTTATTATATTTGAGAAAAAGCCCTCACGATCACGACTCCCAGCTAAAATTGTGATAACGCCAATTCGTTCTTAAAATGTTGGAAACACTAATTCGTGGATTCTGGATGCAACTTCGTGGCTAACGCAGAGAAAAAGCGCTAATTCATCGCTGAAAGTGGAAAAAATCGCTAATTCGCTCCTAAAATTGTGAAAACGCTATATATTCATCTTAATTTGAGGGAAAACGCTCATTCATTGGGAGTAAATAAATAGCCGAGTTGAAAGAAATGGAATTATTAGGAGCTGTTTCTGGTCTAAATATCTGGGAATTTGGTAGTTTCCCGTCTTTATTTTCGCGAATAAATTGCAAGTTTCGGGGCTTTTTTGATGTTGATGGAACGCGGACTAAGCCGGCCATGACAGCGCCCTGTCGAATATACAGCCACTAACAATAAGTTGTAACATTCAGGAGGCATAGATATCTGCGAAATTGGATGATCCCTGGTTGAATATTCGCCATTAAGTTTCAAGTTCAAATACTTGTAAAATTGCCAGTTTTGCGTCTGAAATATCCGTGAAATGAGGAAGTTTCATGGGTCAGAAATTATTCATGAATCTATTTTTTTCAGGTTTATTTACACTAAAATAAAGCATCCGTAAAAACCTGATCCGTTTGTTAAATAACCCAACCGTTAATAAATTCGCGATTTTTGACGTTTTAGGTCATTTCAAACACGCCAGCTAAAGTCTGTCCACTTTAGTGATGGACTCTCGAACGTGTTGCTTCATTTCGATAGTTCGATTTGTTCACTCCCACCAAAAATACTTCAAGAACTCAACAAAAAGACTTTAATGGCCCGTTCACAAGCTCTATTTTTGTGTTGTGTGGTGTCTATGCAACCTATAAAAATACTTCATTTTTCGAGGGAATAAATTTGTTTGGTTGCATAGACTTCACAGAACGTAAACATAGATCTTGTGAACGGGCCTTTACTACGGGCTCTGTGGTTACGTATAGACGGTACACAGTGATCATTCAAGGTGATTAAACTTTCTATTGGTGCCGCAGATCTTCGTCCATAACTGTCCTTCACCTACGTCACGCCTTTGTACTGGACCCAGTACATTATTAATTGTTATTGGGTTGTGATTTTTGAGAATTTATAAACTTCAATTTCAAAATTAACCTGCTCTGCTGCTCTAGGGTGAGCAATCGGGAGTAAAGGACTGCTGGTGACGTCAGTCCCCCCCCTCCCGACTGATTGGCAGGGGGAAATCTGCGGCACCTATAGTAAGGCACTTAAAAAACGAGTACTGCAACACGCAAATCGGCGCCATACTTGGTCCCTCATATGATTATCATTATCACCTGATCTCATTGACAAGTACGATATTTTTTTTTTATTTCGACCGCGTTCCGCTTTTGTTTGCTGTTACGATGACAATTTTTTCATTCATGATATTCTGTTTATCCTAACGAATGAGGGACCAAATATGGCGCTGAAATCCGTGTTGCAGTACCTGGGTTTTAAAGGTTCTCTACCTACAGAAGAGTTTAGTCACCTTGGTGATCATTTGTTCCAAAATTATTCCCGGTGCGTTATTTTTAGAAGAAGGGAAAATTTCAACATTTCAACCATGAATTAGTCAATTTTCTCCATTTTATCCGTAAATATATTTTTCTTAATTAGCAGCGTATGAGCGCCCTTAATCAATTTTAACGTCGGACTTGCCCCAAGAACAGTACATCAGCGTTTTATTTTCCAAGTTTCAGCCGGTCATCGCGAATTTATCGATTTTTTCTCAATTTTGGCCCGTAGGTTTATATCCAGAAACGGCAAATTGGCTCGTTTTCTCGATTTATCCGCGAACGAGTGCTTTTCCTAAATTTTATTCGCGAATTAGTGCTTTTAGGGAGCGGCCAATAAGCACTTTTTCTCAGTTTCAGCCACGGATGAGCGCTTTTTCAAACTTTTTTGCCATCAATATTAGCGCTCAATATTAAAGCAGATTTGTTCGTGTATGCTTTCTTTAAGATCAGTGCACACGGACCTCGATAAGCTACTCCGGAGTCATGAAAAATCGTCCAAAACGAACAAGGCAAAACGTTCTGTTTTCGTCGTCGAGGGATTTGGCAGGGGAAGGAGAGAACGGACCTGGGAATCTGGGAGGCCTTTTGGAAGATTGGTAAATAAGTGTCAGAACTGGCCCAGATCGGGCACTCGGCGGTTTTCGAAGTCGCTGATCACGAATATGATGTTCAAATTGACCCCCGAACACCTAGTGCAAGTAGTGCACCGAACCTGACCGTAAACGTCATCTCCGTGGCTTTTCATGAAAACAATCCAAAAAGGCCAACCGAAAATCATTATGGGGGTTTTTTGGGGCGCTGAATTCAAATATGGCTTCGGCGAACACCCCAACCTGGAGGTGGCCGTTCTCTCCGAGAATTTTCCTAACAAGAGTGTCAAAAACAACCCAAAAATCATTGTGGGGGCGTTTTATGAGGCGCTGAAGTAGAATTTCACGTCGAAAACGATCCCCCGAGCACCTGGTGCAGCGCAACCTGGGCCTGAACGTCTTCTCCGAGGGTTTTCCAGACAAACTCGAAAAAGACGAACCAAAAATCGTTAAGGGGAATTTTCGGTTCGTCTTTTTTGAGTGTGCCTGTAAAACCCTCGAAGACGACGTTCAGGTCCAGGTTGCCGTGCACCAGGTGCTCAGGGGATCGTTTTCGACGTGAAATTCTACTTCAGCACCTCATAAAACGCCCTGACAATGATTTTTGGGTTGTTTTTGACACTCTTGTCAGGAAAATTCTTGGAGGGGACGTCCACGTCCAGGGGCCGTATTCCGAAGCCGTGTGAAAATGCCGCAAAAGTGGTTGCCAAGGCGGGATAGTGTTATTTCTTATTCGGCGTCCTTGGATCCCGCTTGCGGTATTTTTTCCCGACCGTTCAGAATAAGGCCCCTGGTTGGGGCGCACCAGGTGTCCGCGGGGTGTTCGCCGAAGCCATATTTGAATTCTGCGCCATAATGCTGCATAAAAACCATAATGATTTTCGTTTGGCTTGTTTGGATTGTGTCAGGAAAAGCCACGGAGATGACGTTTACGGTCAGGTTCTGGTGCACTAGGGTGGTTCAGGGGTCAATTTGAACGTCGTGATCAGCGATCTCGAAAACCCCCGAGTACCCGATCTGGGCCAGTTCTGACACTTATTCACCAATTTTCCAAAAGGCCTCCCAGATGATGCATTTTCTGAATGCACTTTTGGCTGTAGCAATGCAATTTCCGGTTTCTCCCTAATGAAAATTAGGTAAATTTTTTACGAATAATTTTTGGAAGCGAATGCAAAAAACCGCATTCCGACCCGTCCAGGATGCAAGATTTTCTTTTTTATTGCGTATATTGACGCGACTACATACATAAAACATGAAAATCACTATTTTTCCATATGTTAAGGTTAATGTGACTATACGGTAAATCTGCACTTTTACCGGTTAATGTTCACATTCACCTGTGAAAACGTGCACATTTACCAGTGAAAACGTGCACATTTACACATAAACGTACACGTAAACGTACACATTTACACATTAACCTCAACATATACATACCCATAACCCCCCCCCCCATATACCCACCATAAGCCCCCACAAGCTGTCGGTCTCTGAGGGCCGGCGGGGGCTCGTCGTGGACCGCCTCTTGTCCCTCACCCCCACCGACCGTCGTTATTTTGATATTGAATAATGTCACAAGAGAGCGGGATTTACTTCGAAGTACTTGAAAAGGCGGTGGCGGCCAATCTCCCCACTGTATAGAGTGCGATATCCGTAAACGTTGTATTGCGGCACATCGGAACGACACATTGCATATTTTTTATACATGTAAGTGTGACCACTAGCCAGTGTAATAATAAAAGAGAATGTTGTTAAGGGTTGGACCCGCCGGAAATCATGAAAATTACACCGAAGGGTCGGTCCAGTCACCGTTTCGACCTCTGATCTTCAGACCCCAGAAGAGGTTCTTGGTCCTGGTCTAATCAGCCCGGCAATTGAGCCGTGCAAGGATCCGATGGACCGCCCCTCGCGGAGAGCAGAGGTGCAACTGCAGTAGAATCGCTTGTACCCGGCTCAATTGTAGTGATGATAAGACCAGGAACAAGTAGCCCTGGGAGCTGGGAGGGTCGATGCAGCGACTGGACCGCACCAATTTTCATGACAAGCCATTATTGTTCAAAACTCACTCCAAACAAAGTTTGCAAATTGACAATAAACCCACCAAGAGAGAAGCTTGATGCTAATGACCTATCCAAAACCTACATGAAAACGTAGATAGCATTGATTATTGGGGTTTTAATTTTTGCTAAATTCTTAATGTATGACCCAAATAAAGAGGCAAATAAGTTGACGAAATTTTTCAGAGAAATAATAGTAATAGAAAAAAATTAATAAAATCCAAAACTCATGACATAAATTAAAATTCCCCAAATACTCGGCCCTCAACTCTGGAGAAACGAGACACTTAACGTCACGAGTTACCGACCATTCAAAAACGTTTTAACGTGTATAAAAAATAAGTCTTATTAATAATTCATTAACAAATGTAAATATGACATCTTTACTTGTAATCTTATATAGAAGCTTACGAAAAAAAAAAGTTTCAGATCAATGTTTTATTTTGAACCTTGGGAGCAAAGTACAACTTTTCTAACCGAGGGAGGTTGTATAGCCCGAGGCGAAGCCGAGGGCTGACATACATCTCGCGAGGTTAGAAAAGACACTTTGCTCGTGACGAGGTTCACACATTTTTTTTCGCACTGAGGGAGGGGGAAAACGAAAGAAATTATGAAGTGATCAAGCTTACAGGGAGCAAAATATTTTGCCTCCCTAGGTTTCCAAGGTTACCTAGGGCGCAAAGTAGTTTCACACTTTGCTCCCTAGGGTTCAAGAAAAGTACAATTTCGCGCCTTCTTTGGGAGGAGCAAAATGGTTTATTTCTAACAAAGTGCGAAAAATCAGTTACCATGCAACTTCCTCATTGCTATACTTCGCGCGCGGTGTGTTATTGTGTAGTCGACTTCAGTTCAGTCGGGATCATTTACAGACCCAATTGAGTTCTCTGGTTACTCTGGGAAGTTTTCGTCTGGATCTACGCATAATTTTCTATTAATCGTCCTGTATATTTTTTTCCGAAGCCGGATCTGGCGATTCTTCGTAGAAAATGTACGAAAGTGAATATTGCATAACGTTCCACGGGCCGTCCACGGGGTATATCAAGATTGACAACTTCGTATGAACTACGAAGAAGCTAAATCGGGCTCTCACCGTTAGCATGTGGTGAACGTTGACATCCACCCGTGAGAGCCTGAATTTCAGGCTTTCAACAGGTATAATTTTCTCTGCTTTGGTGAATGTTCACCGGTGCGTTCAGGCTTTCACGGTAACTATACGTTTCAAACGGGAATCGCCTCTTATTCACTGTTGGAAACTAAAGAAATCGGGGCGTTTTTAGTACGTTTGCGTGCTTCTGGTTAACGGGTGCTTTTTTGTAAATGTAACAATTAATTTGCTTCTTCTGAATGTGTCAATCGTCCTTTGTTAACTCTATCCAAAATTATTGATTGAAAGTTGGTGCACTAAAGAAGACTAATAAAGTAAATATATATTTTCCTCAATAAATAACTCCATACATTGAAGATGGAAAACTATACAATCTGAATAAAATCGCGTAGACAGATGAATGGGTTGAAAGGCTGCCCGTAGAGCTTTCACCCTTTTAGTTGAGTCAACAAGGAAAACGTGAGCAGCGCAAGTGCCGGCTGGCCAGCCGCCCAGGCGGACGAGTTGACTCATGACTGCGTGTGCACGTTGTTCAAGTTTTGAGAAACGATACGCAGCTCTGCTGATTTGAGCTAATTAAAAATCAGCGAATTGACTGGATTTTCTCTGTTTATGAAAAGTCGAGAAAACCGTGTTCGTTCGATTACTTCCAAGATTCTGAGAATTTAAATCGATGTTGACTATCAAAGTCTTCTCTTACTCGTAATTCAGATAATTCGAGAAGTCATATCACGTTGGGGTAAAATCAGGGTCGAAAAAACGTCCACCCTTTTCCTTCACAGACAGATCTTTTACTTTTCATCCAGAAGCTGCATTCCTCTCACATAGAGGTCTATTCTATATGATGGATCATTCCTCCTCCCTGAGTACATGCCAGGGAATGTTTAGGCCCAGAGATGGAACTCAATAGGACCCTTTCACAGAACCCTCCTCCCTCCGATTTAGTATCTTGCTATTGGCGATTGTAGCTATCACTAGCGGCGCTATTGTCGTGTGATAATGAAACCGGTACTCCCCACATATGTTAGATGATAACAAGTTTTGTGATTTTTAAAGTGTTTTTTCGTGGTCAACGTCCGTAACAAACCGGGGGAAAAAAGTCAGTTGGCCTAAAGTGACGAGAACGGACGAACATGGTTTCTGATACATTTATACTCGTAATCAAACGTCAAGCAAGATCCCAAGCCTTTCGGCGGTCAACTTTCTCCCAACAATGGGCCAATTGATAACTGACACCGTTGAACCCTCAATTTTTGGGAAACAGTGGTAGTGGTTTGTTTGACAACAACAAATCACATGGAGTACCGGACTCAATGTTTCTCTGAAACGCCGCCAGATATCGTATCCCTTAGCTACAATCGCCAATTTTGTCAAATATGTTCAAGGCCCCCTGGGGGGCTATTCTGTAACTTTTCCGCGTCAGATTGTCTACTAAAAAGTCACCTGATTTCAATGATTTTTAAAGAAAATGAATGAAATCACATGACTTTCCGATATGAAATTCGATTCGGAAAAGTTACAGAATCATCCCCCAGGGGGAATCTTCTTTTTCCTATTTTCTTATAATTTCTTTGATTTTTCCCTTCCACCCTTTCTTGATTTCTGAAATCCCCCCCTACTTACCTCCAGAAGGTCGGACCGGAAAGTAACAGACCCAATGAACCCTTCGCCTGTCGAATCGACAGGTTTGGATCCAACTACCGGAAAGTTCCTACCACAAACAGTTCTATATATAACCACAGTAAAGCTTAAGCTTTAACCAATAGAATTGATCCAACCAAAGTTTAGCCACCATTGCAAAACTCCAACCAAAAAAAGCTCTAACCATGGTTAGATGGTGGCACCAACCATAATAAATGACAAACCACAGTAAAGCTCACGCCACAAAGAGGACCCAACCACTGCAAAGCTCTGACCACGTGCCCAGTAAGGCTCCTACCACAGCAGTGCTGCAAAACCAATTTTACGGACTTTCGCTCTTTCAAAGCCCAGTTCCGTCAATTTGCTCCTTTCAACCCCAATTTCGGGGACTTTTGCCTGATCAAGAACCAATTTTCGTGGCTTTAGCTCTTTATAAAATCAGTTTTGCAGGTTCGGTAAATGCGAAAAACTAATCAGACAAAAAACGAACAGTGAAAAAACAAACTTCGTTATTTTGGATTTTTCAACCCCCTCTCATTTCCTGGAGATTTCCGCTCTTGCGTAACCAAATTTTCAGATAAGGTACCTTTCAAACACAATTTCACGGATTTTTGCTATTTCAAACCTTAAATTTGCGTTTATCCTTCGTTCAATAACCAAATTTCGTGGCCTCAGCGCTTCCTAGAATTAAGCTCGGTGCACACGATGCATTTTTTGAAGCATGCTGGCCTGCCTAACAACATCCGGTAAACAAAACATCCGTCGCTGCCGGGGATCATATGTTTTTTTTAACCATGCAAGTAAACATGCTTCGAAAAATGCATCGTGTGCACGAGCTTTAGTTTCAATGATTTCCCTTGATCAAAAACAAATGATGTGGGGTTTTCTCTATGCAAATTTACAAATCTGGCTCGTACAAAAACCAAATTTCTTCATTACGGGTCTCACAAACCCTAGTTTGCGGATTTTAGCCCTTTTTGAAAATTCGGCTCGTTCAAATTCTAATTTTAGGAAATTTCGCTCATTAAAAATCAAATTTGGTGGGATTAGCCCCAATTTTGCGGACATTCGCTACGAAACCCACATTTCTTGGATTTGGTGTCTTCAAACCCCAATTTCAAGGTTTTAGGCCTAGGCTTTACAAAAAACCAAAAATCATGCCTTAGCTCTTCCTTCCTAGGCAATTGTGTCTCTAAACGAGCCGCATTAAAATTTAAAAATAATGTGGCTCGTTTAGAAACCAAATGTCGTGATTTTGGCCCTTTCAATCCACAATTTCGTCGTTTTTTAATAAAGAAATGTGACCATGACCATGGGGTGCATACTGCATACCCCGAAATTAGTACCTATACATAAGTAAAGTGGCATGTTCTTTTCAACTTGCTGTCCTTCCTGTTGGTCCTGCTATGTTGGCCTTTCTATACTGTCTTGGAGAAAATTCCCCTTCTCACTGATCGGCCTGTAACATTCCATTTTCCACCAAAGTGGGGCGTAGAAATCATTCGCGAATTTCATTTTAAAGCCCATTTTGAATGTCCGCTATTGTACGGAACGGCAAAAAAACGGTTGATAACCAGCTTACGCATCCACGTAAATCAATTGCCTGAATTGAACAATCGAGGAACGCTTGTTGGGAGGGCCCGAGCAAAGAAAGCTCTTATCCACCACCCAGTTCTCGTTTAAATAAAACAAAGCATTCTTCAAACTCCTTCAGTTCCTCATTGAAGGCCTTTCTTTCTCTCCGAATCACGTCTATTTTTATCCGTCCTCTCCCCCTCTGCCATCCTACTTCCTTCTTTTTTTTTCACAAAGGGTAAGTTCCTCAGTTTGTGTTTATCGCCTTTTTTTCCATTTTCAGATGTGTCACGGACTCGTCTATAGGCCCTGCGCGGGCGTAAAGAGTGGGGTAGTTGAGTTTCAAATGTGAGAGGAGCGGGGTGGTTTTCCAAAGCCTTGAAGAGTAGGGAATGAGGGGTAAATCTTATTAAATTGCCCGGGGACTCAATCTCTCTCGCGCTCTTTCTCGTGTGGAGTCGCCTAGCAACTCCCAAGCATACGATAATGTAGGGGGCGGGGGTTCTTTTGCTTAAAAAATAAATTAAAATAAAACTAAAAGTCATTAAGAAAACTTTGTAGAGTTTTTGAAGTGGCGAGGAACTCATAGTTTTATAGGAGAACAACTTCGCGGTGATTATTTCGGCCGGTATAATTGAACGGAATTTGCCAATAATCCGAAAGGCGAAAATTGTTCTCCAGTGACTTATAGCGTTTTCCGTTTGCACAAAATTCTGCATTTCCGCCCATCCTCTCTGAATTAAATCATTATGTTAATGGGAAGACGGGTGGAATTGAAATGCCCCGTTGAAGAATTTTATGCAAAATGGAGAAGGCTGTAATAAGAGAATTGCTAAAAGAGCCCTCTTGAGTGTGGTGTGAGGAAGCGGTAAATCTTATTAAATTTTGTTGACTAAGAGATGATTTATTGATTGTGACCGCCTATTGATGGTCTCCAATTTTCTTAGTTCGTAAAGAAAGACAGAAAAAAAGGCTATCGATTTTTAAATTATGTTGAAGGCGTTGGTTTGAAAACCACGTTACTCTCTCACGACCTGCCTCAACTCGAAAAAAATCTCTATATCTTCGCTTTATTTTTATCCGTCTTTTTTTACAGCGCCATAACTTGACAAAAGTATCCGACTCTTTCCCTCTTACATTTCAACAATCTTCTTAAGGGAGAAAAAAACCACGAAGGTCTCTTTTTGCCTTTAAAAAAAAAAAAACTGAATGAGAGTCCCTAAAATTCCCTCTTCTCTCCTCAACCTTGCTAGAAAAACATTATACTTACGAAAACTACAATAAATAACAAAAAAAACACCCCTTAGATAGGTTTTTTAATGTCCTCAGTCCCCTCATTCTCAACCCTTACCCCTGAAGATCTCACCCTCTTTTTTACAGTTTTAGATTAGATATATCGAAAGCCCCGAAAATTGTTGTCCCGTCTTAGTATTTCAGATGTCTCCTACCCTTTTTTTTTTAAGCCCTCAAACTCGTGGGATGCATAGTTAAACATCCCCTTCTCTTCATTCGTTGCCATCAGCCATCAACCGCTGGCCCTCCCATTATAATGTAGAGGAAGGGATTCTCTGTATACTATATCGTTTTCAAGAAAAACGAAAAGTTAGAAGGGTTCCTCTCTCACCCCCACCCACCACCGCACCCTGTCAACACGCCGAGGAATGGAAAATACCCCTCTCTTTTCAAGTTTGTCGGCCATTTTTAATTCTTTGAGGGGGCGGCTTTAGCGAAGGGAAAAAAGAAAGAAACGTAAAAGAGAGAAAAAAGAAGGGGTCCACGGAGAGAGTGCTAATTATTGATAGCGTGGCGACGAGAAACGAGTATGGAAAAAAGATGGTTAGGGGTTGAGGGAGTAAAATGTGGGGAGAAACTTTCGGGGGAGTAGAAAGTGATGGTTGGATGGTATAAAGCACTATGGATGCTGAGCCAGAGTGTAGTCGAGAGCAACTGACGGTTGTTAGGTTGAAAGTCAAAATGTTTGAAGCCCCAGGAAAATTTATTGTCGTTTAAAGTTAGGTACATATTTAAAATATGTATCAACCAGATTAATGTCGCGGGAGTACCGCGTTATGGGCGAGTGGGGTGGACCGCCTGGGGCCACACGCCACGGTTCAGTGTCTCTGAGATTGGAAAATGGGGATTTTCGGGCTATTTTAATGGGACTGACTACAATTGAAAAAGGTTGAATTCATGGATACAATTGAGTTGAATCAATAATTTAAAGCTTCGTGGAAATCATATTTCTTGTTGATTTGGAGACTAAAGGATACTCATAGGGATTTCCGTTAAGGGCGCCGCGATAGGTGTAGGTCCGCCACTGGTATCAACCCTTTCCCTGACGCACGCATAGCGTTTATAGCATATTCTATTATGTAAGACAGTGTGCTTATGAATGTAAAAGGGAGACATTTGAGAACTTGAGGGTGAGTTTACGAATTACAATATACTCAAAACCCAGAACTAAAGTATAAAAACTTCCCGTGCCTCCCTGTGAACACAGTAACACACACAGACAGCGGTCTTTTAGGAATCAAAAATACCGCGAATTCCGGTAAATGGCTGTTTCCGTGAGTCTAACAAATTTTGAACGTGTCGATGTTCAGGACTATATGCTGGTCAGTCTCATTTTAGCAAAATATCGCCAACTACAACTGCTATTTTGGGCAGTTCCAAAAATAGGTCCTACAGTGGTGCCAGGAGAGGAGTAATACGCTTTTAAAATGTAGTCCCGCCCCTTTTGTTGTCACTTGAACATTCATTTGCCGGTTAGGTTGACTTATTGACTACCCTCCACCGCGAACAAGTGGTCCTATTAAGATTCCTAGGGGTCACACTCTCTTTCTCTCTTGGAAAAAAAAAAAAAAAAAAAAAAAAAAAAAAAAGTTTGGCGCTGGTTCTGACGGCCAAAATAGTTAAATACGCTGATTTTACTAGATGCAGGGCCGTCTTTAATAAAGTTTGGGCCCCGGGACCGGGACAACAGTGGGCCCCCTCTTTTACCGAATTTCGCTCACTAAAATACATTTTGTATCTGATATAGTAATATCACGGGTTTTACGCATTGAAATCGCATTTTTGCAGGTCTGACTCACTAAAAAACATGTTCGCTGATTTCGCACTCTAAAAACCATTTCGCGGATTTTTATCGCTAAAACCCAATTTTCGCGGTTCTGACTCATAAAAAACCCAATCGTGGTTCTTCTACTGCTGACAAACCAATTTTGCGGCTGTTTGTTGCTGAAAAACCATTCGCCTCTACGACGGATGAGTCCAGTTTGAGGGACTATAGAAAGCAGCAGTTACCATTCCACAGGGCCTTCCAGGGCCGAAAATTCCATGTTCAATTCCAGAAATATCACTC
Source organism: Corythucha ciliata (assembly GCA_038030265.1). Taxonomy (NCBI): domain Eukaryota; kingdom Metazoa; phylum Arthropoda; class Insecta; order Hemiptera; family Tingidae; genus Corythucha; species Corythucha ciliata. Next base: position 32,058,144 of record CM075937.1, on the reverse strand, counting down.
TCTGTGGGGAACAAACGTCAGTTATTCGACCAAAATTCAGAAATAGAATGAAAAAAATACATTTTTACAGCAGAGATGTTAGGTTTTGACAGTTTACGAATCAGGGTGGAATTGACGATTTCTCGCTTCGTTTTACCTCGCGTTATATTTGATGAGCTTCCGAGTTCTCTTTCTGGGGACTCTGCCCACCCCTAGATCAAAGGCTGGCTACGCCCCTGCCGTGAACTAGCGATTTTTCCCCTTTTAGGCAAGAATTGGCGTTTTTTCTCAATTTTAGACGCGAAGTAGCTTTTTTTCTAATTTATGTCCGCGATTAGGGTTTTCATAACTTGAGCTTTTTCTCAATTAGCGCGTTTTCTCAATTAGCGCTTTTCACACATTTTAGTCGACAATATGAGTTTTTCTCGATTTTAGCCACGAATTAGCAATTTATTTTGCTTTAGCCATGACTTAGCACTTTATCTCAGCAACGAAGTGGCCGTTAAGTTAGGCTTAGGTAGGTTTTAAGTTAGGATGCCCCGCAAAGTATCGCCTCTTTTCAATTTCAGCTTTAAAAGAGCCTATGTTCTCATTTCTAGCGGCGGTTATCACTTTTTCTTAATTTTGGCCATGAATGTGCGATTTTTTCTCATTTAGGTGTGCGAGTTAGCGATTCTTCTAAATTTTATGGTTCCGGGTTGATTTTTGCGTGCATCATAAATAAGGATGCCCCGCAAATTACATCGCTTTTTTTCAATTTAGCCGCGCATGAGAGCTTTTTTGCAATTATTTCACATTTAGGTATGAGTTAGCACTTTTTCTCATATTTAGCCGTGAATTAGCACTTCTCAGTTTTGACCACGAATGTATGATTTCATAACATTTAGCCATGCTGCCACATAGCGCATTGAGCGTTTTTTCCTCATTTTAGCATCCAATTAGCAATTTTTCTCAATTTTAGCAGCAAACCGAAAATGTATGCTGCTAAAATTGGGAAAAATCACTAATTCACCGATAAAATGGGGGAAAAGCGCTAATTAACGCAAAGTTAAATGTGAGAAAATCGCAAATTCATGTCGAGAAAACAAGTAATTTTTTCCCGTTTTAGCAGCGAATAAACGGTGTATTCACACATAGCGATGAATTGGCGCTTTTTTCTCAGTTTTAACCGAGAACCAGGATTTATTACTATTTTGAGCGCGGATTAGCTAAGGACCCCTTCCCCTCATTACTTTTTGCCTTTCATCATTGCGTTACTGCTTCCGGTTACGGGGCCCCGGGCCCCCGCCTAAAGACGGTACTGACTGGATGCCATCAGGAACTTTTGTGAATACGAGGAACTTTTCTTCTATACGAATGAAACTTGGGACTGGTACAAATGGTCATACCTTAATTCAGTAATGAATGATAGGAAAAAATTTTGAAGACGTGGTAAATTGCCAATAGATGATACATGTAAATTGGACGCAGTGCCGCAATAATGGATAGCGGCGGGTTTGGCCAAGGTTAATTAGACTGCAGCCGTATATGTTCTTGGATATTTAGTCAATCACAGTAACTTGTATCATGACTTCAACCGTCCAGGTGCGGATCCAGATTTGGCTTAAGGAGGGGCCCATGACCCCATCCTGCCACCGCAAGACAGTACCACACCACACAGTTTATGTGGCAAATTGTAACCCCCGCGCAATCTTCGAACATCATTCCACGTCCAGAATAAATTGTGCTCAACAAATGGGTGGAGGGGGGAGGCATGGCTCCTCGTGCCTCGGGGCTAGCACTGCCGAGTTTTGGACACAATGAACCCAAACATCTGAGCGTTCTAATCCCCCCTCCCCCTCACACCATATTTTGACTTCATTGGCATGTGTCAGGGGCAATTGAGCAACGTCAAAGGGACCCATAAACCGTCCGGCTCAAATCGAAACACTTTGAAAATTGTCAGCCTAAAAATCGCCCGGTTAACCCCTGGGCAATTTTTGGCGTCCTCTTTTTCTCTTCTTTCTGGATCTGCTACTGCGACCGTTGCGAATTAGCTCTGCTCGTTGGGCCTTGCAGCATCGACCCTTATCATCGACATCGTTCATTTAACTTCCAGAAAACTCCCAGAAATGATACGTTCGCCCTGGAACAGTAGCACTTTTTCTTATTCTTCTTTTCTTTAAGTGTTGGTACGGGAAAATGCTTTCAAGTGCACGCCTTCCGCTTTTCCCTAGATTCCTTGACTAATTAATGATCAACTGTATGCTTTTTCATGTAGCACTGCGTATGCTTTTCCTACATGTAATTTACCTTGTCGAAAATTTTAAGACGCCTTATTCACATGCGAGCTGTAAAAGCTAAACTTTTGAGTCGTTAGCCATGCAATTAAAGAGCAACTCGCGCGTGTACTCATGGTCTTTTATGGGATACAGCCCTAGTTTGAGATGCAACCGATCACATGTGACTGCGCCTTTATTCTTGTATTTTGTACCAAGTATCCTTTTTGCTGAAATTATAGTCCATCATGCCTGGATCATCCATGCATGGACCATTATGGTCCATCATGGTGGAATTTTTATTTTCGCGTTTTCCTCAACATTTGAAAGATTAGCGTGTTAAATATGAAATTTAAATTTCGCCTTTTTGTATAATTTCTTTGGAGTCAGAGTCATCTACAATAATTAATATTGCCTATATATGTTTCGCCTTTTCATTTTTTGTAGCACAAACCAACCCACCACCTCCCCTCCTTGCGTGAAATCCCTTGGGCTAAACTCCGTCAAACAGCAGCGAGCAAACCGGATATAGATTATCTTCTCCGAAAGCTCTTCTCACCATGTAAACCCCGGATCACACGATGCAAATTGTGAAGAAATATTGCGTGCCAGTTTTTAAAAACATTAACTCCCCCACCCCCAGCTGTGACTACCAAGGGGCATACCTACTATGTTTTTCTCGTCTTCCATGCAATATTGTTTAAAACATAGTATTGTGTGGTCTGGGCTTAAATGACGGTTAATTAACACTATAAAAAGGTCTGATATTTACGTTTTATTAGCTTAAATTGTATTATCTTAATTCATTTCGAATATTTTTCGGAACAGCAATGAGGGCATTCATTCTGCTATTGACTTCTCCCAAGGGCTGTGTCCTTCCAAAGGACAGTGTCGAAGACACTACAATCGAGGCGGGCAATTTGATTATAAGATAGCATTTTTAAACTAAGACTTCAACGTACTTTGTACTAAGTACAACGTCAACAGCAAAAATAGAAAATTGAATACTCACCAAAGTTCTCGCGGAAGGCTGTTGAGTAACTTTTCTAGGGTCACGGGCGAGTGAGACGCACTTTTCACTTGCTTTATGACTAATTTGAATGCAATTTTTCAAGTTTGTAGAAAAATTTACAGAGTATCCAGAGAACCTTCGTCGTGTGAATTATTTCGGCCGTATCCACACGTTCGATCAATCTGTTCGACTGAAAAAATAAAAAAAAAAACGTGCAAAAGGGCCCAAAAGACTTCTCTAGCATCTCCCTACCTCTACACCGTTTTACTCCCCTATCCCAGGCCTCCTAGCATGTTTTTTACGTCGCGACATATAGAACTTAACTACTTCTCAACCCCCTAAACCCTCACACACAGAGTGAGAGTGGAAAAAAAGGCCTGAGGGACACCCCTTGCAAATGTTCCACTCTGCACCTGGTCAATCCATTTTTTTCTACTATTGTCCCCTTTCCCCCTTTTCCTTCGGTTACCCCCTGAGCTCAACGAAAAAAAAACATTTTTTTTATTGGAAGTATTTCCTATGAAATTTTAACCGTTTTTCGGGTTTTTCTCATAAAACCCCTCTTCCCTCGACGTGGGAAGAATTTATTTTCTTTACAAATTTTTTAACACGAGAGGAGGACTTTTTTTTAGGGGTAAAAAGTCGCTACTCACTAGACCCTTTTAGACGTATTTAACATACAAAAAAGGAAGAATGAAAGGCAGCTGTGTTGACTGAACAATTAATTCCTTCCATTAGCCAAATGAATTTTTTTTCTTCCGTGTCATTAAGATCACTTAGTGTTTTTTTCCTCAATGATATACCTAGTCCACGAGCCAAAAAACAAAAGGGGAGGAGTTCATTGTTTTCTCTCCCTTCTTCCTTTCTAATTAGATTTGCCCTGTTTACTTTTTTTTATTCATTTTTTTTTTCAACACAGGTGGCTCAGACGTGGATCTATGTTTGTCTTCTCCAAACTACAATTCCGCGATCTAATCGGTCGCTCTGAAGGCCAATCTGGGGACCTGATAGATTTGGGCGCGGGTGATGGAACGATGACGAAAACCATGGCTCCGTTTTTCTCCAGAGTCACCGTTACTGAACTGTCGAAACCAATGAGAGCGGTCCTTAGTAACCTGGGTCTTCGGTGAGTTATTTTTTATATTCCCTTTCTTCCGGAAAATGTCACTATGACCTTAGTCTTTTCTCTGTTGTCGCACCCCTCTTCATAGTAAATTAAACTAGGATCTTGGCCAAAAAAAGTACGTAATAAAATAATAAGAAAAGGGGTTGCTGAATGTGGAGGGGAGGGGTCATGGCACTAACCCAGCTTTCGCCTTTTTTCTTCCCTCTCTTTTTTTAACCTCACCTTCCTCAAGGTAATGAGTTGGGAAGGTGGAACTTCCCTTGGGACCCTTCTCTTTCCCTTCGATATGAAAGCTCCAGGAGAAGATGAAGAAAAAAGGGAAAGAGTGTGAAGAGGGGGAAGGAATTAAATAAATTTCTAATCAGCCCTTGCCGCCTTCCGATCGATCTTTCTCCGCTTGGGCCCTTTTCAACCATTTCCCTTCCGTCTTATCCTCCGGTTAGTGTTGATAAAAAGTCTGGAGATGGGTAAAAGGAAAAAATTAAAAATGATATTGAAACTTCAGGAAATTTATTTATTTAAAAAAAAAAAAATGAAATCTGTTTTATAGCAGGACGAGCCTGGTTGAGCATTGTGGGTATGAAGGGGAGAAAGAAAATTAAAAACTAAGGGTGTAATAATGGTGTAAAGTATTACCCCTCTTAAAATTTAATAACCGTAGAAATACTACAGCTTAGGGAGATCCCTCTCGCACCCCTCCTCATCCTCCTCTTTTTCCAGGAGAAAAAAAGAGAAGCGAGAAAAAGGGAATGAAACAAAATAACTCAAAAGATCGTCCTTTTTCTCTTCCGCGCGCCTTTCCGTCCAATATTGCCTTTCGGATAATGGCCGTTATTTCCCTCGTCCATAAACAATCTGAATGTTATTTCTCTTTTTTTTCTCTCTCTCCCTCTTTTCTTCATTAAAAAGTTAAGTCACGGAAGAGTGAGAAGGATGGAAAGGAGGAAGAGGAACTTAAGGATCCGGCACAAAAATGAGAGTGGTGGGGAGGTGAAAAAAGAGTATGATAAAGCAAATCGAGCAAAGAAAAAGGGCGTTGAAGGAACCCTGCGGGGTGAAAAAAAAGAAGAAAATGCATTTTGCATTTTGCTCTTGACAAATACTTCAAATGAACATTTGTTTTTACAAGTGCAATCTCATGAAATGTTTCTGGATAAGGGGATATGAGGCATTGGATGTGATTCTGTATTTGGCGACATTCTTTATTCCGGATTTTCTATCCTAATTCACCTGATTTCATGTATTTAAAGTGACTTATGACGCTAAATTTAATCGCTTTATGGTGTATGTATGTCACGGCTAAAGTGTTTACTTGGATAGTTTGTATACTAGCCAGCTATAGTAATTAAACTAGCCAAGGGTCCCGCTATTTTGTGCGAAACCCGCTGGTTTCTGACAAAATAACCAACAGTGTTGACTAGTTTATACACTAATACATACTATAAAAAACCCAATGCTTTATTGGTTAGTTTGTAAACTATCCAGCTAGTTTGCTCCAAAATAGTATAATTTGCAACAGCGAAATGCCCTTTGCCTCTGATAGTAATTCTTTATATGTATGTACTGTAGAGCGGTTCATAAATGTAGGTTATTTTATAAGAAACGCGAGGAAGGCGTAGGTTTTCCATCGAACGTTGGGTGTTTATTAACTAGCCAGTTATAGTTTATAAACTTGTAATGTAATGAGTGAGGTACAACATAAATTAACAAATGATTATCAAAAGTAATAATAATAAATCATAAATAATGAGGAATAGGTCAGGGTGACCAGGGGACGAGCGGAGGGAGTCGTCGGTGCGTGCGGGTCATCCCTTGGGAATTGATGGCCATAGGATTTTAGCACGTCCCTCAGATCCAAATCCCTGTAAATAACAAATAAATCTCAGTTTAAATATAAAATATTCATAATTGACAAAATAATGTAAATCTGACGGGCTCACCTAGCCTTGCATAAAGAAATGACGCGCGGAGTGTTGTGACAAGTGATAGCCAAGAAGACACCGCCAAAATTGGAACAATACACCAAAGTCCAAACATCATTTCGAAAAGGAGCTGGCAACAGTGAGGAGTCGTACGAATATTCAACAGCTGTAGCAAACTTAAAACTGATTCTCCGATCGACCGGCAAACCGTACGCCTTGGAAAGAGTCACCCTGTTCCAGCTTCACACTCAGTGTTATCGTCGGAAACTAACTGCCGTTGTCTATCGTCGTGTAACCGACATCCGGACGCCACCACGCCAGGATCATAACCTACAAAAATAGGCGTTTCGCAACGCCTTTCTTCCTTTCTTTCTTTCTTTCCTCTTTTAATTGAGGACTTCAACTTACGTCCATCCAGTCCACGGAGGATTCTTGTTGGACCACCGATCCTGAGGGCAAGGCTGACCAGTCATTGACTTGGTAATCAGAAAACCAATATTCAACGAACGATACTCCACAATAACCAAGGTGGGTCGTTCAATTTAATATAACTAAGGCGTCCGTATTCTACACGGTTCGTCCCCGGCATCGTCATATCGTCACCGCGGATTGCGAATATATAAACATTAAAAATAATCGCACTCACAGTGTCTTTTAAAAAATCCTTCGCGTTTTTCGATTCATCTATCTTAAACTTCAACTTCGCCTAATTTTGATAAACACATAAAATAGTCATATCGATATAAAGTCTATATACAAATAGTTGAAATAATTCGGCGTGCACGCATTAAGTACTTTAGGCTGTGTAGAACTAAGTAGTAGAATTTATTGAACTGTTTCCTTTAAATAAATGTTGTTATAACCTTCACTTCTAACAATCCTTATAACCTATCCATAAAGTAAAAGAAAAGAGAGACGAAATAAGGGAAAAATAGTTAACAAACTAGCCATAGCCGCTGGTTATTTAGTCAGAAACCTCGTTTTCTCACAAAATAGCTTGGCTAGTTTACAAACTATCCAAGTATAAACACTTTAACCGTAACATGTACATACATATTAAATATTGGACGGCTTCGATTGGGGATCTGGATGAGAAGTAATTGTTTCGCCATGAATATAGGCAAATTTATTCCTGGAAACGGGCAAATCAGGAAAATTAAATGACGTGTTTCGCAAGTGCGCAAAAACTATAAACTGTGTTGAACGCAACGCCATTTTTTTTTTTTTTTTTTTGTCGGGGGCGCCGGGCTTTGAACCCGGCAGGCGCCTAAGCCTCACTTGGGCTCCTACGCCATACCCAGATCTAACTGTGCACTTCACACCCGTACTACGCGGGCGTTTCGTTCGGTGCGCGGTTTGTTGAACGCACACCGCCGGGAACGCCCACACGAAGCCGGGTGTGCCGTGTCACAGTTCGCCGCAGCCTTATAGTGTAATGGGCAATGGCTGGAATCGAACCCAGGCCCGCTGGGTTGTGAAGCGAGCATTGTATCCATTACACCATCGAGGCGCGCTCCCATAACATAACGCAACGCCATAACTCAACAACTGACCAGAGGAAGCCGGGCTGAGCTCTTACTGTCTATTTCGCCTAACCAGAATAAGGGAAGTCCCTGATTGTACCAGATGTCTTCTGAATTCTCAAAGCAATAAGTAGTACTAGGTGCTAGAGGAGAAATGACGTCAGAAGTGGTGAGTCTGTTAGTTTTCGATGGCGAAGGTCACCCTCACTCCGCTTCGCCTGAAAATTCAATGAAATCAAGCGACTTACGATGGAAAAGTTCTAATTTCAAATTCCAGTAATCGCTGAAAAAGCCTAGACCCGCCCAAGGAACAGGGCAAAGACGTGCAATAGCCACGAGAAGCTGAAGATTCCCTTTTATTGCCGTTAAATGAGTCTGTTCATCCAGTCCTCGCGGCTGAACACCACACAATATCATGACACCTAAACAGGCGTTCATCTAGAGGGGGCGGGTTGCACTGGGCACTCGCCCTCCCATGGACCACAAGATTTGAGTTAGGTTTTCTGAATACAATTAGCATTCAATTCAAGCTGTCTTTTTTTGACAATACGTGGGCACTTAGGAGGGGGCGATTAGGGCCGCCGTCCCTCCCAGTATTGAAGCTCAAGTCGTAAATCCAAGGCTACAGCCAGCTTGGGACAAAAGGGTGACCAGGTTTTCGAAATTACCCACCAATCGCCCTCATCATTACTATGGAAATACAGATCCCCTCGCCACCCGCTTTGTTCTATACTAATTTTGCGGCAGAAAACTGCCGTTTCCTGAAACGGCTCATCCAAAACCCAATTTGGTTTATTTCGCTCCTCGAAAAATCATTTCACGGAATTGGATCTTCTAGGAATCAAAGTTGGTGAATTTGACTCGAACGCAAATGAAATTTCGTGAGTTTGATTCTTTTAAAATGCCAAATTTCGGAATTTGGTTTCTCATAACCCCAACTCTTGCGGATTCGGCCCGTTAAAACCCCAACTTTGAGGATCAATCATTTCAAAGTTTGCCTTTTTCAGGAAACGATTTCTCACGTTCCGCTCGCTCGTTGGAAGAAAAAAAAAACAATTTTTAGGCAAATCCAAAAGCCTTATTTCACGGATTTGGTCCATCCAAACCCCAATTAGAAGGATTAATAGAAAACAATGGGCTTGGTTCATTTAAAAGGCGAAATGTTGGAGTTTGACTTCTTGGTTTCTTGACTCAATTGTCAGTTGCTGACGTATTTTGTGGCCGAAAAATTTGGTTCCTGGGACACAATTGGAGTTCGTTTCATGAAAAATCTCAGAGGAATTATTCCAGATTATGGCCGCTTGACTCATTTCTGGCGCTCCTTTTGACGCAAATTTTCGATTTTTCCACCATTAGAGTCACATAATCACCAAAACTTTAGTTATCGATGAGATTTTAAATAATATTGATATTTTTACTTGGAAAACATTAAGAATGGGCCGCTTTGAATAAGGCAGCTGCACATCCTTCACCCCATCCACGTCCTGCCTTCGTCCATGTAAGTCAAAGTGTCATTGAATGACTTAGCAAGACAAGCCATTCAGTATTCAAATTTCATGGCTAAAAAACCACTGAATTGCAACAATGGAGTCAAGTAGCTACGTTCGGATATCAAGATTGCATTTTTCTGGTCTAAATACCAGCGAAATAGCACGCTTCTGGTCTTTTCTTTTGCGAAATGGCTAATTCCGGGGCTTTTTCTTTATTTTTATAATGGGCGTGCAGTCCAGTCTAGTTGATTCTGATAGCGCTCAAAGCTTGCATGATGAACAGCCACGAAATTACGTCATTCGGAGCTAAATATCTGTGAAATTATTGTAATAAGTTTCGAGTCTGACTACTCTAAAAATTGCGAGTTTATGGTATTAATTTTCCAATAACTGCAAGGTTCGAGTGACCGCGAAATCCGGGCTTACAACTTTTTAGTGCTAAATATCAGCAAAACCGGAAATTCCCTTGCTGAACTTGAACGATTATTTTCGTGAAATTGCAATTTGCGGTTTTTTTTGTGGTTGTGGGGTTTGTGCTGAATAAGGTACCCGATTTTACCGGCTTTACAGCGCCCAACGTCTGAATAGCCGCCAAATTACAACATTTTGAAGATCCGCGAAATTGAAGTTTCCCAGCTGAATAATATTCTTAAAATCGCAAGTTTCAGGTTTTTACTTACCTACTTAAAATTGCAAGTTTTTGGTCTTTACTTTTGTGAAATTGCAAGATTCAGGCTTAAACATTAGAAAAATTTGTTGTTTCTCGTCTTCTTCTCGCAAAATTGCAAGTTTATGGTCTATATTTTCACGGAATAGCAATTTTCAGGGCCTTTTTTCTTAGTGACTGCGGACGCCCTGAGTAATCCGACTTATCGACTACGCCCATAACCTAACGAATAGCCGTGTCATTGCAACATTTATAGTCTTTAGAGCTATAAATACTTGTGAGTTTGCAAGTTCGGGTCCAAATTTGAGCAAAACCACATGTTCCGCGGCTGAATGTCCGCGGACCCTCTATCCAGCTTGCACCGACAACGCACACATTTTGATGAATAGTGGTAAATTACATCATACGGAGATGAAAGTCAATGAAATCGCAGGTTTCGGGGCTAAATAACCGCGAAATGGCAAGTTCACAATTGTTTTTTGTGGGCTGCACACATCTTTGAGGATTTTTTGTCCGTCTTTTGTCATTTGTATTCTATAGAGTATAGAGCCTCTGAAGCCCCTAAATATTTTGGGGATGCTCTCAAGCTGCCCCTCGAAAAGCCATTTTTGCAGATCTGGCTATTTTAAAATACAGAATTTCTCAAGATTGGGCCTCTGATTATCAGCAAACATGGGCCTTGTTAATGGGGCCTTAGCTTTTTCAGACCCCTAATTTCTTGTATCTGGCTCTTTCGGGAACAAACGTGAGTTTGGTTCCCTCAAAAGCGCAACCAGAGCTGGATTTTTTGGAATTTCGAGGGGTTTACGCGCTAAAATACAATTTTCGCAGGTCTAACGGACTAAAAATCAAATTTCGCGTATTCTTCGCTCTTTAAAAAGACAATTTCGCGGTTTTTGTCACACAAAAAAACACATTTTCGCGTGTCTAGTTCACTACTAAAAGACCTTTTCGCCGATTTTATACAATTAAGGGAACCTTTTCGGCGGGTCCGTCTCACTCAAACACACTTTTCGCAGGTTCCACTCGCTAAAGTCCCCATTTTCGTGGGTATCTCTTGCTCAAAGTGTAATTTAGAGGATTTTTGTTGCTTATAAGCCAATTTCGCTCATTTAACGGGGAGTTGTAGCCCCGTATTCATAGACATTTCTTAAACTTAAATTTCCCTAAGTGGGCGTCGAAACATATGATTTTTTTCCATCAAAAACTGATTTGATTTTTACTTAGGAGAATTTTAACTTAAGTAGAGTCTATGAATACGGGCCGTACATGTGTTTCCTCGACCACCTCTCTAATCATACCTGCCTACTCGGCGTTAAGTAAATTATCGCCGTAGTTCTGCACCAATCTTGGATTTTAAGGACTCATTTCAATCTCCAGATAATTCCGCACGCCTGTTAAATCTTCATTTTTCATATTTCACATCTGAATCAACTATAAAAACCCATCTAAACTTTTACTCTGAACATTCGATCTCTTCCGACGTCTTATCAAACAAAACAAGCTTCAACGTGTGTGCGGAATTATCTGGAGATTAAAATGAGACCTTATAATCCAGTATTGCTGTAGATCTACGGCGATAATTTACGTAACGCCGAGTAGGTCAGGTATGATTGGAGGGGGTCGAGGAAACACATGTACAACCCCCCCCCCACCCTAAAAACAAAATAATTAAACGGATTTAAGGTCGATTCACACACATTAGTGCCGTGAACGGGACGTGCCCCGTCCGGCAAATAAAATATTATTCTAAATGGAAATTGAAGGGTCACGTTCCGGATATCTGTGAACGAGCCTCTCAATGAGCCACTTGCACATTTTTTGGAAACATTTTTTCCTTAAAGGTAATAAAAATAGAAAAGGGTTGGCGCATTTTTTTTTTAATATCAACGAAAATTTAAATTGATATGAATTTTCAAAGTAGGGAATTTTATGGGCCAGCTAAAAACACCCCGCGCCATGATGATTTCATATCCGAGTGTGATGACGTCACTTAGTTCGAAACATACTCGACAAATGACATTAACACAGTAAATATTGCTTTATTATTCAAGTTTATTGCTTTTTTTCGAGAAAGAAAATAATAAAAATTTGAATAAATATTAAAATATTATAAATTATAAAAATATTCGAATACACATTTGAACGAGCCTCACTTGCTCTCGCGTAACACGAGGATGCTTGTTTTAGCGGCGAAAGATTCCCAAAAATGTAATGAAGAATGAAATAAAACATAAATCCACATCTTTGAGTTTCCAGCAGATCGTTTACGATATCTATCCTTTCCAACTTCTCCAGAACAGATGCAGTTCTTGTCTTCTTGTTGCCTAAAAAGTAAGGAAATAATTTGTACGCTCTGTTCTTCGCAAACGCTTCCAAATTTGCAAGAGTAAGAATATAGGTGTGATCCATTGTTTTGTACTTCCATGTTTCCTACAGGAATGGAAGTATGGTGATCGTGGAAAAATTCGAGTCCGAGCTGACTTATCATTCTTGATGTACAACCTCAGAAAAGTTGAAAAAGTGGTTTTCGGCATGCCGTCGGTCTGTTGGTCTTTAGTGATGGAAAAGTGCAGCATTGACAGTTGTTTTCATTTATTATTTTCAGAAATTCCAATGAAATGCTGTTCGTGCTACACTTTTCCTGCAATGGAAAACGCCTAATAGTCCATTAGAAGAGTTTGTAGGGCGTGATTTATGGAGGTTCTCAGACTAGTTGTACGGTGAATAAGAGTTTTTTTCTCTCTACTGTTTTACTTACTCTTTCAGCAGAGACGCTTAATATGTAGTACTATCATGTGACCAAACAAATCTATTGGTGCTTCCACAATGCTTACCCGTCAGTCGAGACCGTTGGTACTCAAATCGAGAGGGTACAACTCCCGGCTTCGCGTTTGCAAGTCCTCGAAGTAGGTGAAACGTCCTCAGGTACATCAAGTTACCAACGTCATTTTCTAGCTGAAAAATGTTTCAATGACTTATAAGAATCAAGAAACGGAGCAATGTTATCCTGACTTCATCCTTCGCATTCAGAAAGGAAGAGCCAGAAAACAAGAAACTAACTAATGAATCCACTGAAGGCTTCCGACCTCTATGATTATATAATAAATGAATTTACTCACGTCAAAGTAGTCTTCACATCAGAAGAACCTTGTAGATTGATAGAACCGGACCATGTTGTTCTCGCCTGCATGCTTTGAACCACTTCGGCGGAGCTGTGTTATTCATAGGCACCGTTATATAGTCTTTCCGGAGTTTTTAAAGTTGTGCGCTTGCATTGAGGCACGAAGAAGTATTTGTACATATTTTAATAGTAAGATAAGATAGGACTTGGAACAGCGATCGTAGAGTGATAACTAAGGCAAAAAGAAGGAAATAATAATTTGATAAGAGATAATAAGTATACCTATTCTGCGGAGCCCAGTTTCTGTAAGTTCAGACGGACAATTTAATTCCATTTTAATGTGTAAAATTATTTTTAAATAACGAAAGAAAATGAGTATGAAACTATGAATCTCCATACCAATAACAGTCACTCGAAAAAAGTTGAACTAAGTGACGTCACTGACACTCAGCCAATCACAAGGCGTTGTGCCGAGTGCGAAAATTAATGAATTTTTATGACCAATTTAATAATTATTGGCACGATTTTGAGAGCACTTTGTTGCGACAAGTTCATTTTTAGGTTCTACCTAGCCAAAAAAAAATTCTCCCTAGAAATTCCGACCCATGCAAGTTCCTAATTCCCATATGAGAATAATGTGTTACTTGTCCGGGGCACGTCCCGTTCACGGCACTGATGTGTGTGAATAGACCTTTATGCATACTTTAAAAAAACACTTTTTTGCACGTCTGCCTCACTAATAAACCAATTTCTCGAATTTCGCTCCCTAAGGCGGGCCACACACGAACAAACATGCTTGACAAACATGATCTTGCTAGTCACGCTTGTCAAACATGTTTGACGTTTGACCTCGCACCCACACGTTCAAACCCGTCGTCAAGCTTCAACTTCAACTTCTATTTTTACAGACGTCATTCTTTTGTTGATGGTTTTAAACTCACACTCACGATCAAATCTGTTTGTCAAACCTCATGTTTCCGAGCAAATTTTCTGGCAGCGACTAGAAACCGTCAAACGCGCTGTCAAACCTTCAAACATGACCCCACAGCCCCATACACGATCAAACCTGCTTGTCAAGCATGTTTTCCATTCAATGCAATACACTCGTGTGCCGCACCCGCTCACTCTGAATTTAAACATAAGTTTATGGAGAGGTCAGTGTTGAATGGAAATCGCTAATTGGCAGACAGACTATTTGCGCCCTAAATCGACTATTCGCGCCTAATAGCCTAGCAGCCTAAACAGATGATTCCTGTCCTGCGAATTGCAAAATCGACCAATTGGCTTGACCATTCGCACGCAGATAATACCCAATCAAACCGTTATCGCCTTGCCTTGACGTACTATTTACTCACGTCCCATAAGGAGCAAAACTGACTAAAATTTGGCGCCCTAGAAATATCGAAACTGGACTGGGTACTCAAGCTATAAAATCGGAAAAACTGACTGCCATCAGTTTTGAGCCAGAAACATTCTCTAAAAAAGATAAACGGACAATTTGTGCCTTGAAAATACCCAAACAGACGAGTCTTTCCCTGAAAATGGCCTAACTGAACATTCGCACCTAGGAAGTGGCTAAATTGGCAATTCCCGCTTTAAAAATGGCATAATTCACCATCCGGACCTTAAAATGTCAAAACTGACGATTCGTCATGAAAATATCACACTGAGGCTCGTTTCACGCATACGCGGTTTCCCGAGGCGCGGTTGCTGCTACGCGACGCGAACGCGGAGGGTGCCTCGCATGTGTGAACCAAGAAACCTTTTCAAACCGCTGCCGCGTAGAAACCGAATTTCGATTTACACATGCGAGGCAACCATGCGTCGGAAAACCGCGTATTTGTGAAATGAGCCTGACTCATGATTGACTTGTGATTCGCGCTTTCAAAGGCCCAGACAGATTATTCCTGTCCTCAAAATGGCAAAACGACAATTAGCGCGTCAAAAATTGCCAAACTGAGCCTTTACGGCATGAAAATGTCTAAATTGACGATTCATGCCCTAAAAATAGCGATACTGGCTATTCGCACCCTAAAAATGTCATACTCGTAGGGGCCATTCACGCTTCACGCTATAAAAATGGTCAAACTGATCTTTTGCGCCCTATAGAGGCTACAGGTGGTGTAAATGGCGATTCGCGGTAACAAAATGGCTCTCTGCACCAAAAAAATGGCCAAACATGTTGTTCTCGCACCGAGCATATGGGCCATCCTCACCTTACAAACTGATCGACCTCCCAGCTTTGGTTACGCCCACCCTAACGACCGGATAAACTGACCACTGTCAAGCTGTACAGTTGCTTGACTGGCTAATCACACCTATCCGAAGACTTCGCGCATTGAAAATGGCTAAACTACCGACGATTTGAGTCCTAAAAATAGCAGAATTGATCATTTACACCTTGCAAATGGCGTGACTGACGACTGGTGAAACGACTTGTGCCTAATCTGACTTCCTGCACCGCCAAAAAATGGCCACACTGGCTATTCGCGCCCTAAAAACTAGCGCACGCTTCCAGGGACCGCACGAAATTTTTCTTGGGCCCAGTGAACGCCTTGGGATGGCTGGGCGACGCAAGTGACAATAATGGGTGAGGGTATTTTAATGCGTGAGTCCCCGCCTGTGTCTCAGGGACACTAGAATCTACTTGCGTACCTTGAAAGAAAAGATCCCTCTTTTATTTATTTTTTGGCTTATTATTTCTCAATAATGAGTCTTTGTAATCGTATATGAAAATTTGTAGTTTTACGTTTCAAAGTGCTTAGAATCCAAATCTGCAATAAAAAAAAATGTCCGTCCGCCGTCCTGGCTCTTATTCGCTGCAGGACCGATAGAAAAATACCAAATTTCGTACAAAGGCTCCACTCAATACCTAGTTGGTCCTAACTTCTCGTCAGCCCGAACCACAACTCCAAAAGGCTGGAAAAAGGGCGTTAAAGTGTTCAAAATACCGCTAGAATTAGCTCTTTGCTGTGATTGGTCCCAAAATCGACTAAGATTATCACCAATTAATTATCTTTCTTCTGAGACCGCGATGAATGAAATCGGTTGAGTTTGAGAGCGTGGTTCTGGGTTGGATTCAGGAATTTTACTCACCTGAAATTTCAATTTCTACTCCATTATTATCAATAAAGTGAACTGAAACAACCTCCTCTTTATTATTAATATTAATTATTCATTTTTGTCAAATTGAAAGCTCTCGGTTAATTGTGTGAATACGATTGTGACGAATTATTAAAAACTGGTTATTGACGTTAATAACCATCAACGCTTAGTGGTCGGGCTAAAGGTAAATAACCAGGTGATGTTGATAACACGAACAAAAAATTACTAGACGTTAATAACCGGTTAATATCGAGAATAGCCGACTTGGACGGTTAATGATGTTATTAAGCGGTTGATAATATCATTAAACGCATTTGCAACATTACCGTAACATACATATACATATACACCCATACATGTATACATACATGTCGTTTAAGGCCCGTTCACAAGCTCTATGTTTGTGTTGTGTGGTTTCTATGCAACCTATCAAAATGCTTCATTTTTCGAGGGAATAAATTTGTTTGGTTGCACAGAGTCCACACAACGCAAACATAGAGCTTGTGAACGGGCCTTTACAGAAGCCCCAGTACAAATATTGTATGTACCTACTTTTAGTTCATAATTCGCAGCGTTTTTAAATTATTGTAAGTACCTAGGTATATACATATTACATAATTTTGTAAAAAATTAGTATTGGGCACACAACTAGTGTGTGTTCCTGATGAGGAACTTTCGTCTACATAATATACTCTATACGATAGAAGGGTCCAGTTAGAGAGGCTGATGCCCGTATTTATGAATGTTCCTTGACACTAAGGAACCCTTGAAATTCACTAGAACAGATGTTTTTATTTTGATCAAAACAGTTCTCAACGGTTCCTTGACGCTTCCTTGAGTCAAGGAACGTAAGGACTCAAGGAAGCGTCAAGGAACGTTCATAAATACGGGCCTAAATAAGCTGATGGCTCATGTTATCCAGTGAAGCTGTCTACCCCTAGACCTTGCACCAAAATAAACTAGTGAAATTTGGCTATTTCTTGGCAATTTCTATCCTCATCCCCCCAATTTCCCAGATAATTGGAACTGTGATTGGAAGGGTTTTTGATAGGTACGATTTTCAAGCCGAATTTGGAGAAGTTGGGATATAGGCAAGTTGGGTTAAACGGTTTTTTTAAGGCCCGTTCACAAGCTCCATGTTTGTCTTATGTGGTTTCTATGCAACCTATCAAAGTGCTTCATTTTTCGAGGGAATAAATTTGTTTGGTTGCACTGAGTCCACACAACGCAAACATAGAGCTTGTGAACGGGCCTTTAAAGGTCAGTCTCTCACTCATGCTCTTTTCAAGTATGAAATCTTTAAAGATCGTTTAATCAACGACTTCATCGTCTTTTACACAAGTATGTGATTACCTTGTGCGTTGGTGTTTTCGAGGGGCAATAACGGTATTTCAACTCCCTCCAGCCCATTTTAAGCATCCGCTTGGACTATAGCCCAACTTTAGATCGTCCACGGATGATCGCTTCATGGTGAAAGTAATTTTTTGAAGAGAAAAAAATAATATGTATATAAAACACCGGCCCGGTGCTGTCACGTTGATTCACCCCATCCCTTCTACAACAAATTACTGTGAGTCCTTTTTACCCGTAAGAATTAAATTGGCCGGAAGAAAGGTGCGTTCTTCCCCCTCACCATAGCCAAGAAAAAAAGGTGGAAGTGTGGGTGACAAGAGAAAAAAAATGAATGTATACGCTTGTAAAATTCAAAACATCTTCCAATCCTGTGGTGGGGGGGGGGGTAAGGGCTCCGGGAATGAAAGGGCGTGTGAGGGTGAGCACAAAGTGGAATATTTGTCAGCCTAGGCTTGGGTGGTGAGAGGGGGAGGGGATGCTACTGGACGACAAGGGTGGACAATGGTCTTGGAAGACCTTTGCCTTTTTTATCTCTTCTCCTTCCCTCTATCACGATCACACCTTCTTGTTCCTCAAAAACGCGCTTCTATGCAAAACCTGCCCGGTGAGATATGGCGTCTCAAGAGAAATACACTTATTTTTCTTCTATTTTCTTTTCAACCCCTCCCCCACCCACCTATTTCTTCATCTACTTCATCTGAACATTTTTATCTTTTTTTTTCTTGCTATTCTTTCCGCTCGTTTTTCATAAAGACACTTCAATAGTGACCCTCCCTTTTCTTTTTTTTTATATCCCTAGGTTCTCCCTTGGCCTTCCTCCACCCAACAAATCCTTTTTTAGACACTTTATTTTTCTCCATTATTTTTATATTACCCAAGAAATTAATCAATAAGTTGGCGTTGTTGAAAGGGAGTAAAAAGAATCAGCCCCCTCCCCCCCACCCTAACCCCTCGATTCCTCCTGATTTATTGACGCATTTTAAATGTAACATTTCCGCTGAACAACAAATGAAGGGGACAGTATTCATATCCCCCCTTCCACTTTCGTAGTTTTATAAAAAAAAACTTAACTATTCTGAAACTGTTCTAGATAAGAAGAAAGTTCCGGCCATCCCTCTCAGATCTGTAGAATAGATCAGATTCTTGAGGGGAATAGAAGAAAAAAATGGTGTGGGAGGGTTGCCAAGCGGGTGCTTCTTTTTTTAATAAATGCCAAAAAGAGACAAAGAAGAAAGAGAGAGAAAGAGTGAGAGAGTTGACGATAAAATTAATTTACCATAACGGCATATCAATTTATTTTCCTCTGAATTGTCAATGATGGTACTGGGGAAGAATGGTGGTGGAATCATTTTTTATTATTATCCGAACATAATACTCAGCTGTCTTCCGTTTTCCCCAAAAACAAAACAGGGTGGCTGAAGTCGACACTTGGTTCGACCATAAGTATGACGTCATCTCCTGTCTGAATCTTCTTGATCGTTGCGACAGGCCTCGGACTATACTCGGACAGATTCGAGCCGGCATGAAGTCTGACAGCCTCGTCGTGCTGGCCATAGTTCTTCCATTCAAGCCGTATGTGGAGACAGGTGCTTATCGTATGCATAACAAATTTTCTTTTTGTTGACTCGCACATGCTAAAATTCACTATTTTTTTACTCACTTTTTGAAGGTACAAATAACCATAAACCAGCCGAAGAGATTCTCGTACAAGGTTCCAGTTTTGAGGAACAAGCGTCAAGTTTTATTGAAGACGTCCTGATGCCGGCCGGTTTCCGAGTTCTCCGGTGGACTCGACTACCCTACCTATGTCAAGGAGATCTCAACCAGGCCTACTACTGGCTTCACGATGCCGTATTTGTAGTCAAACTAGCGGAATAAAATAAGTGGAGATTGAGAATGAAAAGTTGAATGAAAGCGCGGTAAGATGCAGGCAGGCTTGCCTAAAAGCGAGCAATAATAATTCAGTGGTATTACGAATTTTGTGTACTATCTATTGAAAATTCCATTCATCGATAAAGTCACATTTTCGATTGTCCCAAACGCCCGAAATGTCGTTTAAAGAAAAGTACCGAATCCTATAGAAATTTTGGTTTTGAACACCCCGCGAAATTGGGACATCATAATTTACTGTGAAAATTGGAATGTTCCAATTTTTTATGACCCATAATGATTCACATCATGGGCAGGCTACAAAACAAAATCCCGTTACTTACGATACCCCCCCCCCGCGTTCCAAAGTCGGAAAATGTCAAACAAAACGCCCGGCACCCCACGAAAAAGCATTTTCTGACTGAACGCGGGGGGAAGTACCAGAAGTACTGCGCTGCTAATTAGCTATTCTTCTAAAAATGTCAGTCGTGAACTCGAATTCGCCAATTTAGCTGAGAATTAGCGACTTTTCTCTTTTGTATCCGTGAGTGGGCGATTTTTTGCATTTCAGTTGTGAATTTGCCATTTTTCTCAATGTTAGTTGTTTTTTGTTTGTACAATTTTAGCCGTGATTTTTTCCTCACTCGAATTAGCGATTTTTTCCAACCTTGAATTGGCGTTTTTTCTAGCCTTTTTTACCTTTTTGTGCCTACAGTAAAGAAAAACCCAGGGCACGTATAAATTTTACCAAAGTACAGCAATTTAAAGTTGTTCCCCCTCATTTTAGTCATAAAGGTGTTGGCGAATCAGCTATTTTTTCACACATTTGGTCTGGAAGTTTCATTGAGATAGGTATACCGTGAATAAACGCTTTTATCACAGTTTCAGCCACGAATATTAGCGCTTTTTCCAAACTTTTTGCAGCGTACTTGCCCTAAGAACAGCATAATTAGTGCTCCTTTTCATCTTTATCCGCTTAAGGACTTGAAAAACAGGGATCAGCGTATTTTCTCTCATTTAACCACCAAGTTACCGCCAGAAAGTGCCATTTCTATCAATTTGAGCCTTCAGAATAGCGCTTTTGTGGGCTTAATCGAATATTCGCAGCTACACTTTTTGCTGATCACCTGCAACGTTCCATTCCGACCTGGGTCGGATGGACTTGGAATCGTCGAAAGGAGCTAATATCGCTGTCCAACCGCAAAGTAAAACTCGTATTCATATAGGTACCTACTTCCGCGAACATGTAAAACTGAAAAATCCTCAACTTTTCATTTTCAAGCTTTTCGGTGGTTTTCTGGAAGAGCAAAACTTCCTGAAATTAGGATTTGGACGAGATGAATCCGCAAAATTAGGTTATTTAAACAGGGAAAATCCTTCAAAAACAGTAGTTTGTTTCAGCTAGTGCCGGTTCTAAGTGGGGGGGACCGCCCGGGGGCGCCGCCGGGTTCTAGGGGGCGCATCAAGCCCCTAAGAAAATTCGCTAATTCGCGGCTAAAATGGAGAAAAATAGCTAATTCATTGATGAAATTGAGAATAAACGCTAAATCGCGGTTAAAATTTAAGGTCAATACACACCATTCGGACGTGACGTGGGAACACGCTGTCCCACGTGTGAAACAAAAGCCTATTTTGGAATTTTGTATCACACGTGGAACAGCGTGTTCCCACGCCACGTCCGAATGGTGTGTATTGACCTTAAATTTTAACCGCGATTTAGCGTTTATTCTCAATTTCATCAATGAATTAGCTATTTTTCTCCATTTTAGCCGCGAATTAGCGAATTTTCTTAATTGTGAATTCGTGTGTTACAAAATTCCAGAATAAGCTTTTGTTTGTATGTGTTCATATTGCTCTGACCCTGACGTGACGTGGGAACACGTGGGATGATGCGTGATCGAGCAATGTGAACTTTAACATACAAAAGCATATGTTGGACTTTCATATCACGCGTGGGACAGCGTGTTCCCACCTTACGTCCGAATAGTCTGTATTGACCTTTAAGGTCAAAAATTGCTAATTAGAGGAATTAATCGGATGGCGGGGGGGGGGGCTGGTGAAAGAATCGCCCGGGGGCGCCAAATGTCTATGGCCGGCACTGGCGATAGCCAAAATAACAACAATTTTTTTTCTCAACAAATCCGCGAATTTTTGATTATTGATTATCAAAAAACATTATTGACGGATCAAAATATGTTTTTCGGACTTTCCAAACTTGCGAAACCAATTGTAGAATAAAGAGCTAACTAAGCCGTGAAACTGAAGTTTTTGAAAGAGCGAGTGATTGCGAAATTAGGGTTTGAAAGAGTCAAAGCCACGAAATGGTGTTTTTGAAGTAGTAAAATCCTGTAAAATTTGGATTTCAACGTACCGAATCCACATTTTTCTTTTAAAAATTGAAATTGGGATTTAAAATAACCCAAATTCCGGTCTTTTCGCTGAGTTTTTTGAAATAGCCAGCTTCTAGATCATGAGGGGGGGAGCCCTGGATCTTGATATTTGCCACCCCATGCGGATACCCGCTCCCCCCAACAGAATGGATTCTACAAGTATTGGAGGGAAACTACGCATTTCTTAAATGTGGCGGAAAAACCCCAAGATGACAGAAAACCCCAGAAAGATGAATCTTGGCTTTTAGTGATGAACGTGAATGACGTTATTGGGGGTTTAGACCCCCACGACACCTGATGTTAGCAGCATTTGGGAGCTGAATAATTATCCTCAAAATTGGAAGTTTTTTGGCTGAATATTCGGAATTCGAAGTTTCAGGTTGAAATTGAAATTTTGGTTACTCGAAATTGAAATTGTCTTATTGTCATTATTTTCGCGAAATTTGAGTTTTGGGACTAAATTGTAAGTATCCGTGAAAGTGGATGTTTCTCGTCTTAATTTTCGCGAAATGAGGAAGTAACATAAAAAATAAAAATCGCTGGAGACATTTTTTTTCTAAAGAAAATGACTAAATATGACCAGGAATTGAATATTAGTGCGTAAATGATTGATTTCGATTTATAGCGAAATAATAAAACTTGCCAATTTTTTTTGTTACCTTAAACGGCCGGTCTGTGACTCGTGACGTAACTAAGGGGGTCGTGACCCCTCCCAACCATCCGCATCATGGCTGTTATCATGTGTTGCCCCTTCTTGACCGTCCCCTTTCTCCAAAGTCCTATTGTTTGATTTGTGGGAAGCCATTGTGAAGGTTATGCGAAGGCTGTTATTGCGTCATCAGTCTATCTAGCCTATTTCAAATGGGTCCCGCGACCCAACAGTTTTAAAAATTAATAAAAAATTTTGTTCCGACAGCAGCCTGTCGGGAAAAGTGCATTTCATTCATGCGACAATCGAGTCGAACCTCATAAGTTAGAACGATCTAATTATATATATATATAAAATCGAACCGACCTTGGATTCGTGTTCTAGGGGTTCTGAAACGTGAAAAAAAAGTATCACAACCCATATGTGCGACCATCAGGGTGAGACCAATAGTGCATTTTTTCAATGAAATGCACTAATATAGGGCCTGATTTTATATGAACGGATCGTGTTTTCATGAGTTTTGGTAACCAAGCTATCAGGACGGCATGGTTTTGGAAAATGTGTTACTTCCTCATTGCAAGTTTTTGGACTATATTTTTCCGCAAAATAGCAATTTTCTGGACCTTTCTTTTAGTAGGCTCGGACCCTGGGCCGGCCGGCCATGACTAGGCTGACGAATAACCATGTAATTGTAACATTTATGGCCTTATTCAGAGACCTTGCCTTATCGGAGCCTTAACTGAAGTTGTGCAAAGATCATACTGTCTGTTCAAATGTATCTCCTGTTTTGAATCGCTTTAAGGAGGCCTTAAAGTTAAGGAAGGTCTCTAAATACGGCCCTTAGAGTTGAGAATGTGTGAGTGTACAAGTGTTTGAGCAAGTTACAGCGAAAACCCGGAAGGGGCCCCCGTGGCTTGTAGTCTGGCTCGCTAAAACGCCAGTTTCACGGGTTCTGCTAGCTAAAGAACCATTTTCTCGGGCCTGACACTAGAAAAAAAAATTGATCGGATTTCGTTCGCTAAAAACATTAATTTCGAGGATTTCGTTCGCTAACCACACCAATTTTGAGGACGAAAAATCTTTTTGCGACCCCGGCTCTCTATAAAACTCATTTTCGCGGGTCTAGCTCTCTAATAAACACATTTTTTGGGTTTCACTCACGAAAAAACCATCTTCGCTATTTTCATCCGTATTTTGGCGGGACTGGCTTGCACTAAAAAACCAATGTTCACCACCAATTTTGCGGTGCGCTCTTGTTTAGGACTAAACTTCGCAGTTCTGACAAGGAACTAATGCGTCTCTTCAATGGAAGGGTCCAGTTTGAAGGGCTAAATTATCAAAGTTACCGTGCCTATGGGAGTTCCAGTTCCAGGGGACTCAAATTTCAAGTTAAGCGCCAGAAAATATCACTTTTCGGAGCGAAAATCATCAGTTTTTGGTTTTTGTCGTTGGATTTTGACCGAAAATTCGGATTATACAGGGGACACATTCCAATGAGGCAATCTGACATCTTCTCCAGGGAACCTGCGCATCCCTAGATCAAAGGCTGGACACGTCCCTGTGATGGTCCCCTCAGAAAGGGTACAACAGTAAGATTGTTCCCCATTTTGGTCAAAAAATAGTTATTTATTATACGAAAGATAAAAGCCGTTTTTTTTCCACACTCGAGCATTGGGTTTGCCTACACTAACCTACGCGAGCGAAGCGAGTGGCCAACACTGTTGTAGAGTTGGAAAATGTTTTTCTCTCGTATTTAATATCAAATTCGTTCTACAACAGTCAATGTGTATCGATTTTGGGTGAATATGGGGCGATTTTTTCCAGTAGAATAATGTGAACATTATCCAAATCAAATAAATAAAAGCCACCACTTTTTCTCATTATTAGTGCTTCTTTCTCAAGAGATGAAAAGCGTCACATTTCTCACTAATTTCAGTTTAATAGACAGCATAATTCAACTGTAATAGAAAAATGAAATTTATATTATGCTTAAAATTCGATCCCTGTCTTCAGGTTTGCTGAATTCGTTTCTAACGGAGGCCCGTCCTGGGTACGCCTTACTTTTCAACTGCACTGAGGATCCCTATCTCTCAGAAAACTTCCGTATTCTAGCACGTTTGCTACATTTCAGTACTTGCGCAGTTAGTTCCTGGTAGGTAAATCGAAAATAATTAATTCAAGAGCCAAGTTATTCAAAAATCTGACTTTGAATGCCCGAACGGTTCGATTTTCCTGATTTTTGGATTTGTGCGCCATGAGTTTTTCTAGAGAGTTCCGATTCGGACGAGTGAATTCCAATTCTAATTTTTACATTAAATTTGCAGATTGAAAAATATTTTGTCACGAAGAGCACTTTAATGGCGCATGACAGTATTGTGCAATAGTGGAGTCTATCAATAATCAATTTTAGCTCTCTACAAGTTTCAAATTTTATGTTAAACACAATTTTAAGGAGGTTATAACCACCCGAAGTTGGGGCCCCTTTGATGCCCCTGTCAGTCAGTTGGTGGCTCACAAAAGAGTCTGAGTTTCTGTAGTAGTGAGCGAAGAGTCGATGCCGAGACTAGCCCAAGCCGTTTGAGTCTCTATATCAGTAAGTTCGACGAAATCATTCAAAAGGATGTCATTACAGGTTTGAGTACAGTTGTGACTGTACTCATCGGGGTCAACGGTCTGCGTGTGACTGTCGAGAAGAGCGGGGCAATCGTCTTCATCGAGCGACCCCCAGGTTTGCTGCTCTTGTTGTTGCTGTTGCTCCTGTTGGTTGATGAGCTCCGTTTGCGTTTCATTGTTCACATACTGATCAATATCGGTGAACATGTTTAGATCGAAATCTAGTTCGGTATTGGTTTGAGTCGCTGATGAGAAAAACTGAGGGAAGTCGTCGTCGGTAAAAGCGCTGGTATGAACCACTGATTGAGGATGCTGGTGTTGCTGTTGATGAGGAACACCTTGGTCAGGGTGCTGGGGGTGGTGATGCTGATCGTTTGGAAGAGGAGAATCTAGCAACGGCTTCGGATTCGTTTGCGTACCTGTAAACACAAAACAATTATAAGCCAGTCGTGAGATTTTTGAAAATATCCTACCTAAAAGGTAATTAAGGAGATACAGATATTTCAACAGCCTAAGTCGATGCATTTCTCAACATTGTTTTTGCCAAGTTCAAACTCCTAGATTCCACAATTCACTTTACGATGCGTAATCTTCTGGTTGATATGAAAACTGGACCGACAAAGCATCAAATAGCAAAGGGTATAACATTTCCTATTCGAAAGCTCTCAGTAACTGCCAGTTTTTGGGCCGAACCGAAAGTTTCGAGGCATACCCGTGACATTACTCTTCAAAATGAGCAAAATATCATGGAAGTTTTAATTGTAAAGATGTGAAAGTCCGTGAAGTTGTCTTTTATCAAAGAGTCAGCTCCACGAAATTAGTTTCTAACGAACCAGATCCACCAAATTTGGTTTTTGAAAGAGCTAAACCACCGGAATCGCTTTTTTTTAAGGAGCCATGCCGGAGGCAAAATTTTTTCTCTAATTAGCCAAAACACCAAAATTGGGTTCTGCAGCTACGTGCCGAATGCGCGAGATTTGAACTACTTTGAAGAAGCCCAACCCACGGAATCGCATCCACGGAGCAGGGGTGTAGGTACGGGGGGATATGGGGGATAGATCCCCCCCCCCCCAGAGCTACAAGTATACGAACGAAGGAGCACTAGTACCATAACGAAGAGCCCCATAAAATCGCCAAAAATGAGCGTTTCACGTTGAAGTTAGGTTGAACAGATTTTCTGGAATTGAAGCAGCCCGAAAAGGTCCGAGTACGTCCAGCTTTTTCCTTGGACTTCAGACGGGGGGGGGGGGTTCGCCCCGAACCCTCTATCAGACAAAAATCAGTAATATTCTTGGCTATAGCTGCTCGTGGTCTCGCGATGCAACTTCCAGACTAAAATTAAGAAAAAAATCGCTGATTCGCGGTACATGGAGGCCATTCTTCAAATAAATTGTGGAAATCAACGCAAAAGTGTTGTATTTGGGCAAACCCCGCGGTTAAAGTTGAAAAGACACGCTATAATATTGACAAATAAAAGACGCTTTCAGGTTAAAATTGGACAAAAATGGCAAATGGCGTACTGAAATGGGGGGAAACTAAAATGGCGTAAAATCGCCTATTCGCGTATGAAAAAGGGAACAGGATGCTGAATGGCCGCAAAATTAGCACAAAACGCTATTTCTCAGCTGAAATTGGGAAAAATCGTAGGGTTCCTGGAGTCACGAGGCATCTTATTGTTAGGTGTCTTTAGGGGTCCAATCGCAATTTTGCGTCCAATCGGGGCAAAATCGCTAATTTGCAATTTGCAGATATAAAGTTGTGGAAAAACATTAATTCGCGAATACAAAATGAAGAAAATCACTAATTCGTGGCAAAAATTGAAAAATAACACCAATTAGCGCAGCTAAAATTAAGAAAAACGTTAATTTTCAGTTCAAATTGGGGAAGAGTGCTAATTCTCAGTTGAAAGGGAAAAAATTGCTAATTTGCAGCTTAAATTGAGTCAAACGCCAATTCTTGGCAAAAATTGACAAAACTCGGTAGGTAATGCACGGGTTGGAAACGCTACCACGCTGCTAAAGTTTAGAAAAAGCGAAAATTCGCTGCTAAAATTGAGAAACATCACTAATTCTCGAAGTGTCGTGAAATTTATTATTTAAAAATGATGATTTTTTGACAGAAATGGATGGATAGATGTAAATTTTTTGGTTTGAAAAAAAAAAAAATACATTTTTAATTTAAATTCGCACCTTTTGAAGGCATTTTTGTGGCTAAAATTCAGAAAAATGGCAAATTCATGCATGGCTATATAAAAATGGAAAAAATCGCCAATCTACAGCTAAAATTGCGCCAAACGCCAATTTGTGACTGGAATTGAGAAAATTCGCTAATTCACAGGTTTGAAACGCTACGACGCGTCACCGCTACAATTTAAAAAAAGCGCAACTTTTCAGGCTGAAATTGAAAAAAAGCGCCAATTTATGGCAATAGGCGAAGAAACCGCTAATTCGCGAGTAAACTTAGAAAAATGGCTCACGCATTGCGTATGGTGAACCAAAAAAATCCTAATTCGTGAAAAGTCCCCCCTATTTTGCGGCTAATATTGTGGAAAACACTTAAGAAAAACGTTATTTTCCAGCTAAAACTGAGAAAAGTGCTAATCCCCTTGTAAAAAATTTAAAAAATCGCTAATTGCTACTAAAATTGCGAAAAACGCCAAAACTCGTGGATAATTAAGAAACATCGCTCACGGGATAAAAACGATACTTTGCTGCTAAAGTTGAGAAAATGCGCAAATTCATGGCTATGGGAGGGGGTGGGGCAAAACCGCTAATCTGCGGCTGAAATTGAGAAGAACGATACACTCGGCCAAAAAAGCGCTAATTTGCGGGTAGAGTCCAAAAATCGCCCCTAACTGAGAGGTTGAGGCTATGATGAGGCCAACAAGATGTCCAGATTCATGAGTGTGCTGGCTGGGAGGAGTGATGACTAAAATGTGAAATTACCCCCTCCCCTCACCCTTACGAGATTTCAATCTGATCCCCCCCCCCAGGACAAATTCCTAACTACGCCACTGCCACGGAGGCCCAAAACGTGCGAAATTGCTTGTTTGAGCCCCGTGTATCGGTCAACCCAGCTAAATTGCATTTTTAGGTATTCATTCCTGAGGAATTGGATTTTGGACTTCCTTAAAATGGTCAAAAATGATTGTTTCGCCATGCCGTTTTAGTTTCAGCGAATTTTCTTGATCAGTGAGGTTCGCCTTCAACGAGACTCTTCCTTGGACCTCTTGGCGATTTCGTGAAAAGATCATGCGGTCCTCCCATAAAAAGCGGTTAAATTCCACTAAATTCAAGGGTGGGCGAGAGTACGTCCCTAAGTGGACAGACTATAGACTATAGATTTCCCATTTGTGGATGTGGTTGGTGATGGTGGTGGGGGGTTATTCCACTTCATTCACAGGTGGATACAATAAGGATAGGGCAATTGCCCCTACCTTTATTTGAAATTTCTCTTTCACACACACACTGGACACTTCAAGCACACGTCCCAGCACTTTTAAGTTAATGATTTCATATGATCGAGTCAAATTATGAGCGATTTCATGAGTGGGGTTGGAATGGTGGAGCTAAACACTTTTTGAAATGAATATTTAGTCCGTTTTTTTGACCAATTTACCCCTTTTAAACAACAAATTGGGTGAATTTCCAGTTTCCGAGCTGAGAAACACGTTCTTCTGGCTGTATCTGGGTAAAATAATCGGTTTCAGTGGCTAAACTATCAGATCTGAACCGAAAACACAGATTATAGTAATGATATAATGAGGAAGTTTCCTGGGTCAGAACTTATTCATAAATCTATGTTTTTCTTTTTTTATGCTAAAATAGAGCTCAAATCGTGATCCGTTCGTAAAATAACCCAACAGTTAATAAATACGCGATTTTTGAAGTCTTAGGTCATTTCAAACACGCCAGCTAGCATGTTTGTGTCATATATGCGCCTTTCAAAAAAAAATCGCCTGTACCGTTGCTGTCGGATAGCGGTTTGTTGTGTTTCTTTGCCTTATTTTCTACTAGAGCTCTCCAATAATAAAATAATGGAGGATAAACAGATGAGCTATTTAGAAGCATGAAAAGGACAGAGAATACAAGGGATAATTATTACGTTGCGGAAAATGCTCGTTTTGGCGGGATTTCAAATATGCCAACTTTTGTTAAGAAATAAAAAATATTGCTGAAGGGTTTTAAATTTATATACGTGGAAGGATTGATATGCCTCATCGAAAAAAAATATTTTTGGAAAATGTGAAACTTCCTCATTGATAAAAGCGTGTTTATAGGAGGAAGCTTTCAAGCTTTGTGGTCAAACAATTAGTTTCCCGAGGCTCTATTTTCCTGTGCTACAATTTAAAAGACTAAAAAACATTGACCGTAGTTTACATTGTAAAATTATTCGATTTCAGTGGGCCAGGAAACCTTGTTTTTTCGTTTCAGGTTTCCACACATGCGACTTGCGGGGAGGAGGGGGCATATAGTCCAAGTTTCACGGTCGATCGATTTTGGAGAGTAAATAGAGACCAAAACTTCATTTTTCAGGCTTGAATAAACGGTTTCAGAGTCAAAATGGCCAGTTTAAGTGGCAATAATAAAAAGTGTTCGCAAGAAAATTCAGGGTTTTGCAGGATCTGGTGGCAGTTCATAATCGAAGTGAGTTTCTATGTAGAAAATGCCTTGAAGCAATATTATAATCAGTTTTTGAGGCCAAGCAATCATTTTCAGGGGCCATAATTAGTTCTCCCGTATGATATGAGGTCATCCCAATCAGCACAATGCAATATGTTTACAATGAAGCATCGCCAGATATTCAGTTATTGGGAGTTGAATCGTCAACAAAATTCGCGGATTCTTGACTGAAATACGCGCTTTTTACAGTCAATTTTTATGGCCCAAAGCCGCGAAATTGAATTTTCAAATATCTAAAGGCGAGGAGTTGAGGTTTTCGTATGATGACCAGTTGAAAAAAAATTGAGGACGCGTGGCACAAAAAATTAGGACAAAAGATGGACGCTTGCGACTCTGTAGGACGCCTAGAAAAACTACAAAATAAAATTGTTGTTTAATGAACTCCAGGAAGGGAGCCGTGCTCGTTTATGATATGAAACGGCTTCAGTGGCGTAACAAAGTGAGCGAACACCTGGGGCGCAACCAAAATGTCAATCCCTTCTCCTTCTTCCCTTCAAGCCACGAAACTGAGTTTTGGAAAGATAGAAAGCGAAATAGAATCCATAAAGGTATGAAATGGCAAATATCCGTGAAATTTGGTCACGATCGTGCCAATACGTGACATTTGGCTACGGAAATTCCGCGACGAAACTGTACTTTGATAGGGCCAAAATCGCGACATTTGATTTTTGAACGAGACGAATTAGTCTTTTCAGCTAACCAAACCTGTGGACCCGGTTTGTAGGATCTTAAGTCGTGATTTTAGCTTTATGATTTAGTGTGAATTCCCGAATTCTGGGTTTGAAGGTGCCAAGCCTAGGAAATTTGGTTTGATGGTGAGCAAAATTACCTACAATTTGAATTTCAACCATACAAATCCGCAAAACTAGGGCGTGAAAGAGTGAAAATCAGCTAAACCAGGGCTTGTGAGAGCCAAAATGAAGAAATTTTGTTTTTGAACGAGCCAAATTCGTGAATTTGCTTTTTGAAAGAGCCACCTTTGTTTTTCGAATTGACGCAATCTGTAAAGGCCGGTTTCCACTTGTTCTTTTAGAACGTTCCGTTCCTTCACACCGTTCCTTCTATGAGGGCACGGGCTAAAAAGTTGCCCGTTCCTTTCCTTTGATGTTTCGATATAAACCGCTTTTTCATCGATCGGCTCCGAAGGAACGATGCGTTCCTTTTTAAAACCCAGTTTAAATGTCCAAAGCGGTACTTTAACAAGGAACGGAACGTTCCAAAGGAACAAGTGGAAACCGGCCTTAAAGCTGATTTCAGTAAGAGCTAGAACCACGAAAATTGGTCTTTAAAAGCGTGAAATCGGGGGAGCCAAATCTGAGTTAACTGGCTATGGAGGAGCGAAAATCTCGGGCTAAATTGGGATTTGAAAAGCCAAAATAACGAAAAATGTTTTCTCGTTGTTCGTTTTTCGCCAAATTAGTTTTTCGAACAAACCGAACCTGGGAAATTGACATCATTAAGAGCTAGAGAAAGATTCCAGAAATAGGTTTTTGAAAGGGCAAAACTCACAAAATTGAGATTTGAACGACTAAAGAGACAAATCCGGAAAATTTAGTTATGAAAGAATGAAAATCCGTGGGCTCGTGTCAAAATAACGACATTTGGAGGGCAATTTTGGCCTCTCCCCGGTCGCTCTAAAAAGTGGGACATGTCCGGGGAAAGTAGGACGCCTGGTGACCCTAGGTTTTCAACAAACTAAGCCTAACGAATTTGTTTTGTGTTAGTTACTGAACCGACATGGCGAAATTGACCTTGTTAAGAGCGAAACTCGCAAAATTGGGGGTTTCAAGAACTAAACAACCTGTAAAATTGCATTTTCAAAGCGCCAAAAGCGCGAAATTCGAGTTTTAAAACGGCTGAACCCAAACAATTGTTTTCTTTAACGTGCCAAATCCGATAAATTTGGATTTAAAGGGCATTTCAAGGGAAATTTCAGATCATATTCTTCCTATTCCAAATATTGGGATGACCAGCTTTGGTGGACAGCTCTAAAGGGGTATTGGTATTGGGGGTGAAAGTATGAATAAATTATTCTGGTATTTCCTCATTAAACTCTCGGGTCAAAAATAACCAGTTTCCAAGTCGGAAAGTCATTTTCTGAGGTTAAAGTGCCTACATGAAACAAAATTAGATCCCTCTAAGTCGGCCACTCTTGATGACTAACTCCGAAGGGTCCGGAAACCCCAGTGTCGGCCAGTGCCAATTTTTGCATGAGATTTTTATGTCTGTTCAAGCTGATTATGTTGTCCAAAACTGTGATTTTGGACAGAATGCCTGGGTGGTTTTCTCCAGGAACCAACCGCGGGTCCCAACCGGCTGACTCCAGAATTTTTCTGGAGTCTGACAGGAGTTTTTCTCCTGATTTACCTTCCCTCACATGACTGTATATTGTCACCAGAGGGTA
Organism: Corythucha ciliata; assembly: GCA_038030265.1. Classification (NCBI taxonomy): domain Eukaryota; kingdom Metazoa; phylum Arthropoda; class Insecta; order Hemiptera; family Tingidae; genus Corythucha; species Corythucha ciliata. The sequence continues at coordinate 32,025,978 of CM075937.1, read as the reverse complement.
CCTAGTCCCAGATTAACTGTACATCCGTCATAAGTCATAACTCATTAGTTGTCCTAAAACTTGATATTCCACCGCTAAACAAGGATGATGCACCGAAAATGGCCCTACCGAAGGATTTTGTTGGCCTAAGAAGAAATCGATTCAACCAGTTGCCAAGAAAACACAAGTAAAAATAAATCCACTTGAAACTGTCATAATGGCTGGCAGCTTCTGTACTCTCACCCGATGTTGACAGATCGTTCGTCGCCGTCTGCGTTAGTATGTCCTTTTTAGACCTTCGCGATTTTTTGCTCTGACTCTTCGCCAGCAGTCTATCCATCACGTCAACGGAGCACGACGTTTTTGACACACCGGCGGCGCCTCCACCCCGAACCGTTTGGGTCGTCACGTCGACGCCTCTTTTGACAACAACTTTCCACGACAGTTCACTGAGAGCGGTCGCCGCCAGAGCCTCCATGGCTTGGCTTCCGACGACGTAGGTCGACAGGGGCTGAATAGGTGACGCCGTGACTCTTGTCGTCGGTTTGGGATAGATAGCGCGTAGTTTGACAGCACCTGCCAGATTTTTACTGAAAAAAAGAGAGAAAATAATATTGAAATGATGGCTTTAAGGTATGGGCATGTAAATGGACTCACCCAGGGCTTTTCACAACGGTCATTTCAGTCGTCCTTTCATTGAAGTGCATTTTCCGGCGACAGTGAGTAACGAAAGACTCCCGGGTTTTGTAGACGACACTGCATTGAACGCAGACAAAACTAACGCAGCATTCTTTCTTGACGTGCCACTCCAAGAATTTGGAGGTCGAAAATCTTTTCCCACATTTTGCGCACGAGAAAATCTTGGCCGCGTGACACTTCAAATAGTGCTGCGCACGAACGTTAAACTACGGGATATCACACACAAATAAACAGAATTACCTGCTTGATGTGTTTAAATTTGGAGAAGAATCTCGCCGAATCATCGTCTTTCGCCTGGTACTTGCAGTCTTCAGCCGGACAATGGTATTTCACCTGACTCATCCTCGTCTTTTTGACCAGAAAATCGCTTTGAACATCGTGCTTTTTAATTAGGTGCACCTCAAGAGCCGCTCTCGTTTTAAAAGTGGCTAAACACTGGTAACACTTGTTCTCTGAGACTTCCATCAGTTGGCTTACCTAATAATACACGTCCATGGTCCATTCACTAAATAGTTCACGGTAAAAATAATGAGAAAAGGGCTTACTTCAGGTGTTACGACTAGCGTCGTTGACTTTAAATCCATTCTTCTTGCTACCGCTGAATCAATAACCGGCAGTCATGAATTAAGGATCGCGATCACGTCAAGTTCAAATCCTGGTCCAGCCGAAATCTCTTATCCAGGTTTAATATTTTATCGGGTTTATCATAGAGGAGGTTACGTGCCAGTTACGCTCTTATCAACGTTCAATTAAACCCGTAAAATCTAAAATCACTTATTTCCTCGGTTAATTGGTAAGAACTCCCATTTACTAACGTTGAACAAATGATGGAAGTTCGTATTACGCCTCGAGCATACTGCAAGATTCTTCTCCATGCGGCCAAATATCCGCATGCCTCAGTGAATGGCCTACTCATCGCCGAACAGCCCACCGGTAAGAAGTCGTCGAATCAAACAACTATTGTCGACGTCGTCCCTCTGTTTCACATCTGCCTCCACCTGACGCCCATGGTTGAAGTCGCTTTGACTCAGGTCGACTTGACTGCGGCCAAGAAAGGGTTGACGATCGTTGGCATGTACACAATCAACGAGTTCCTTGATGACGTGAGGTGAGTGTATTGTATCGTGTTGAAAATTAGAGTTCTTCGAGGAAACTTGATTTTGCTGCTTTCTTCGATTTCTACCTATTTCAATTTTTATCCAAAACTCTTTTTCTTCTTCTTCATCCTGATTTCCAGACCAGAATCCCGGCGCCCAGACAGAGCCTGGGCCAGCCTCTTTCGCGGTAACCCGTCATCTACATTTAGCCCCAGTAAAGCTCCAATCCCAAAAAACTACAAAACCACAAAGAAGGCCCAACCGTAGCAAACCTCCAAACCACAGTATAGCTCCAACCACAGCAAAGGTCCTCCCGCAACCAAGGCCCAACCACAGTGAAGGTCCAAGCAAAACCAAGGTCCAAACACAGTAAATCAACAGAGAAGAAGTGTAAGGTCGTATCTTCCACGTTAGGCAAAGATATGATGCGACCTCACACTTCTTCACCGTCGAAATTTCCAACCTCAGCAAAGGTCAAATCGTAGCCAAGGTTCAACCACAGCCATAGTTCAACCGTAGGCAAGGTCCGACCCAGCAAATGTTCATCCACACCAACCCTAGCAAAAATCCAACTACAAAAAGCTCTAACCACAGTAAGGTCCCAACGCAGGTAAAGCACCATCCATAAAAGAGGTCCAATCACAGCCAACCCCCCCCCCCTGCATCTACATTTAATCCCAGTAAAGTTCCAATCCCAAAAAACTACAAAACCACAAAGAAGGCCCAACCGTAGCAAACCTCCAATCCACAGTATAGCTCCAACACAACCAAGGTCCAACCACAACCAAGGTCAAACCATAACCAAGGTCAAACCACAACCAAGGTCCAAACACATCAATGACCCGACCACACCCATGTCCAACTACAGCAAATATCCCACAACAGCCAATATCCAACCAGAGCAAAGGTCCAACCCTAGTAAATCTCCAACCGCAGCAAAAATCCAACAACTGCAAAGCAAAGGAAAGTTATAACCTCCAACCAGGGCCGGATGACGCTGGGGGTTAGGACCCTTCAGAAAATTATGGAAATTGCCACTGCACTACATTTCCGGCTCAACTTAGCAAAACCGAGGGAACCGTGTTGTTGTTTGAACTGGGCAGCGGCGGGGCGTCCAGCCCCAATTTAACTTCCTCACTCCTCACAGGCCCTGTTTTGCCTTCGCCGTTCTCTTCAGTCCTGGAGGTGAGCAGCCGGGGCCTCCCAGATTCCGCGGTTTCAGGGCAACCGCCCAGATCGAGTGTCTGGGTTCGAATCCCGCTCGGGGCCCCCAATAAGCTAAACATAGAAAAATGAGGATTTTCAAGTTTCGTGCATGTGAACAGGAGATTTGGTATCCGCCTGGATAACGCTTTGGCCCCGTCTGACAATTTCCATTCCATCCGTCTTGGAAGAATAGAACAAATCAGGGCCCAGCAGTTTTTGTGACTAAATATTAGATTCTGCCCTCAATTCGGATTCGATTTGTATACTTCTGGGAATAATCCGTGCCTTGTGGTTAGCTGAAGTGCATCTCGACCAGGCGACCAAGGTTCAAAATACTGATGACGGAGTGATAGTTGTTAGGGGTAAGTATTTGGGAACTTTGTGTGGCCTGATGAACCAGGCAGCACATGTTCTGGAGGAGTGGTGTTCACGGAGGGGATTGGCTATAAACCCAGAGAAGGCCAAGCTTCTCCTTTTTACGAGGAAAAGGAACATCACTGGATGGAGACGGGTTAAAAGAGGTGGAAAGGGTGACGGAGCTGAAGTATCTGGGTGAAACAATGAGCTCCAAGTTGTCCTGGAGGACGCATGTGAGTAACATTTGCAAAAGGGCGGAGTGTCGGAGGGTGGTTGGGAGCACCTAGGGGCTGAGCCTGGCAAAAACGCTGTGGATTTTTACAGGGATAGTTAAACCGAGGATCCTTTATGGGGCCTTGGTCTGGTGGGAGGCCGCAGGCCAATTATGGGCTCAGAAGGGCTGTCCTGCCTGGCCACATTGGGGCCATTTAGAACCACGCCTACTGCAGCTATGGAAGTGATGTCGGGGTTGCGTCCACTTTGCCTAGAAGAGAAAGTACGATTGTCTCTTGGAGATTGTAGGAATTGTAGGGAGGTTTAAAAACGTTAAGGTGTACACGGACAGTCAGAGAGCTTTAGGGGCCATCGTAAAACCAGTCGTGGATTCAGCACTGGTGGCTGACTGTCGTCGAATGATCTCAGACGTACAGGAACTGGGGAACAGCGTTGGTTTAGCGTGGATTCCAGGCCATAGAGGTTTTGGAGGTTACGAGAGGGCGGACATGCTGGCTAAAAGAGGAGCTTCACTTAGCAACGTGGGACCGGAGCCGTCCATTGCGGTTTCAAAGAAAGTAGGAAAGGGTCAGATAAAAAACTGGGCAGATGGAGTTGCGATTAGTTCCTGTCAAGGAACAGTGGCACGCAGGCAGGCGAGGTTGTGCATAAGAAGTTGGGATAGAGGAGCAACAGCTTGCCTGTTGTCTCTACATAGGCGTAATCTACGAAGAGCAGTGGGGATGTTTACGGGCCACTGTGCTGTCCGAAGGCATCTATATTCAAGGTGGGCATAATGGCGGACCCGATGTGTGGGGAGTGTGAAGGGGAGGAAGAGACGACGCCACACTTTGTTGGTAGCTGCGATAGGTTCGCGGCGATCAGGTTCCAGGTTTTTGGAACGGATAGGCTACCCGCCCTGGCATTCTCCATAACCCGAGTTTTGTTAGAAGTTAGAGTAGCTCGAGTTTTGGAGTTTGTTAGAAGGGCGGCGAGGTTTGTAGACCCACATTGTGTCTCCCGAGCCCGACCCCAATAATATGGCGTATGAGCCAATAAGGGCTTTGGCGCCCTCGGACTCGGCAGGGCCGGGTGCGGGTCCACTGATTTTAATAATAATAATAATAATAATAAGGTTCAAAATAATGACCTCAGTGCTATACTTTTGAGTCATTGAGTATGTCAAGGTCGTCGCCAGGAGCCATTCTGCCAGGAAGGGGCTGGCCAAAAACGGTGGCATCGGAGGTAGAGCCGCTTAAACGGTTCCTCTGAACGGCTCGTTTATGCGATTGTTGGATTCTCCGGGTCGAAAACCCCAAAGATACGCGATTCCGTGCAATTTTAAATTTTGGCAATTTTTACTCAACCCTCCGAGGGCTTAAGTGAGTGATATTCAGGTCCATTTTAACCATCCCCTGCCAAAAACGCCCCCATAAGGGGTCGTCGGCAATAGCCTATCGAGTCCCATGTGCGCAGTTCTTTTCTCTGAACAATCTAACGGGCAAGCCTACGTCTGAGATTGAGAAGCTACGCTCATTTTTCGCTGTTCTGCAGGCTTACGCGGCTAAACGTTTCGAAAACTCCAATATTCCCGGCTAAAGTTGAGGAAAAACGCTCATTAGTCCCTAAAATTGAGAAAATGCGTTATTTCGTGGTTTCTGATCCAGCTTCCAGGCCAAAATTGAGAGAAAACACGGGCGTGTAGTTCCGGAAAATCCGCGACTCAAGTTGAGAAAAGCGCTTAAGTCATATTTAAAATTTGGAAAAATCGCTCGTACGCGGAAAAAATTGAGAAAAAGCGTCAACTACCCTCTAAAATTCTAATTCACGGCCGAAATTAGGGAAAAGCTCAAGTTTCGCTGCTAAAATTGAGAAAAAGCGGTCATTAAGCGATCAAGTAAACATCCATACTTGAAAGAGCTACAGGCATAAAATTGTTTTTTGAAGCGCCAAAATCGCGAAATTGGTCCTTAAAAAGTGCTAAACCACGAAATTCTATTTTTTTGGAGAACCAAATTCTTGAATTGGGCAATTTGGCCAAACGAAGGATAACAAGGGAGCTCGTAGAGATTTCCGCTCCGGGCCCAGATAGGTGGAGGTTCGCCACTGATCCTGCTATTGAAATTCACTATGGCTGCGGCCGCTTCGTGTGAGCGTTCCTGACGGTGCAAGGAGGAGCCCTCTTAGTACGGGCATGAAGTATGAAATGAGGGAAAAAGGAGAGAGAAAGAAAAAAAGCATTTACTTTCTTTCTCTGTCCATCTCTTCTGGTTCGATTTGTCTTATCCCCCTCCCTCCACTAAAAATATTTCTCAAAATTTGCCGCCCAGGGCTGTAGCCCCGGTAGTCCCCCCCTATGATCCGGCCCTGCCTCCAACCACAGTAACGTCCCACTCACATCAAAGCTCCAAACCGCAGTAAAGTTCTAACCACAACAAAGGTCCAACCATAGTAAAGGTCCAACTACAGCAAATGTCGCTGTTTTGAGTTATCGTCGGAAAACGTCGTCGTGGTGGGCACTATTGTGTCCGACTAGCCTGTAGGTTCCGGGGCCACTATGAATATGGCCTGTCGCTGAAAGACAGGCCAGAAACTGGCAATTTCACGTGAATAAAATACCGGGAACTACTAATCTCACCGATAATTAGCCCCGAAACAGGCAATTCCACAGATTTTTAGCTCAGAGTGCTGTAATTTCGTGACTGTACATATTTGTGAAGGTTTGGTTGATGTCGTGGCTGCTGGCTAGCTCTGAATCCACGGGCCTCTAACAAAAAAAAGGAACAATTTCAGCCGTGAAACAGCGATTTTTTCCCACTTATAACATGAATTAGCTTTTTTCTTCTACGTTGACCATGAATTAGAGTTTTCTCAATTTTAACCGAACATTGGCGTTTTTCTCAATTTTAGCCGTGGAGTGACTTTGTGAAAAATGACCATTTTTTATGTGGCAAATCTGTTTTTTTTTTTTGGGGGGGGGGAGGGGCGACATTTCAAGATTAATTTGTTTTTTTTAAGGACAAAATGTTCAGCTTCAATTCTTATCAGCCAGTTTGAAGAGGCAACTTGACGGTTTTGTCGTCACATTAGGTCTATTCGTTTGTCGTCCGGAGCTGCACTATTAGCACTGAAAGTACTAACCTTTCATTTTTTTTTCGTGTTATTTCACATGATAACCCGCGAGGTTGCAAAATTTCGTGCTGCTCGGAGTAGTCCGGGACGACAAACGAATAGACCTATTGACGGTTTCTGATTGTAACTGGTTTCGAACAGAGAGGAATTGAAGAAGGGTGGGTAACTGTTCACCACAGCCTCCCGCCTCCTGGCTACGCCCTTGCCAAAGCGAACTGTAGTCGGCTACACAATATCACACATCGCGCAAGAGAGCAACTTGGACTTTCCATGGGCGTGCAAGTTCTACAAAGGGGTAAGCTTTAGGACCCCCCCCCTTTATCAATGAGTGAAATATTAGCCAAATTGCCAAATAATACGTTATTGGGTGTTTTTCACTTATTGATGGGAACAACGAAAAAACTGTAGATCTGGCAACGCTGCCACCAAACAGTGAGAAAAAAAGTGAGATTCCGTCCAAGAATTCCAGTCTTCCGGCGGAACAACAGGAACTGTTAGTTTCTAGTTTTGAGGCTAAAATCACAGTTTCCTGACAGTTTCGCCGGTTTTTTTGAGTGCATTTATAAAACTGATAGTTGTCGTGGTTTTCTGCGCACGATGATTTCTGGTAATACACAAGGGCAAGCGTAGGCTATTACCCTCTCTTTTTCAACCTGCTTTTTTTGTTCTATTGAACAATACATAGACAAAAAAAACAACCACAAAAACGTCTTTAACACATGATGAAGGGACAGGGGGGGGGGTCGTGCTCTACACCCTACCCCTAGGATGCGAGGTTACTTTTGCAAACGATTTTGGGCCTCTGGCCAAACTTTCTTTTAACTTCAACATTTTTTTTTAATTAAAGGTCATTTGACAGGCACGGTTGAATCGTCAGCCTCCAGTTTTATTTTAGGTCCAAAATAATGTTTCTCGAGGGGAAGGACTACAGTAGGAAAACAAGCCATATAACAACGATTAATCGTTGATTATTTTGATGTTGAAATCGTTGTTTACTCGACCAGGGATTCGTGCTCGCTTATGATAGCAAATTAACAGATTCAGTGGCGTAACAAAGTGAGCGAGCAGCAGTGAGCATAGCTGCTATACTATAATTTCAACCGAAGACCGGGGAAGGGAGGGGACCCTCGTCATAACCTAAACCTTTCGGAAACGGAGTACATCGATTATTGGACTGATAGACCATCTCAATTGCCAAAAGCATGGCATTGCAATTGAAGGTGAGCCCTCGCGACCACTTCGGAGTTTCTTGGATGAAACTCAAGTTTAAAAGAGCTGAAATGACGAAATTTGGTTTTTGAGCGAGACGAATTCGCGAATTTGGTATTTTAAAGAGTGAAAACAGTTTTTCAAGCATACGAAGTATTTTAGAAAAAACTGAAGACACGAAATTTGATATTGGGAGGGCTATGAAATAGCCAAATCCGTGACATTTGTCGACAAAATCGTGGTTTGAATGGGCCAAAATAACGACATATGGTTTTTGAACGAGCCGAATCTATTTTTCGGACTAACCAAACCTGTTAAACTGGTTTCTACGGCTAGATGAAGTCATGATTTTTGGTAGCCTAATATCCGAAATTGGGTTTTGAAGGAACCATATATAAGAAATTTGGTTTCGAAAGATGGAATGCCCGCGAAATTGGGGCTTGAGTGTGCCAAGCCCACGAAATGTTTCGTTTGAAATAGTAAAATTCCTAAAATTGTAATTCGGACGAGTCGAATCCGCAAAATTCTGTGTTGAAAGAGCGAAAATCCGTAAAAACTGGGGTTTGTGCGAACCAAAATGGAGAACAAACTGGTTTTGGTACGAACCAAAACCGTAAATTTGCTTTTTGAAAAAGCCACATTTTGTTTTTAGAACTAGCGAAAGCTGCGAAATTGATTATAGAAACCGGGAAAGAGCTAAAACACGAAATTTGGTTTTTAAAAGCCTACCAATTCACAGAAATGGCAAAATCGAGTCGTGGAGGAGACCCGGCCTAATCTCACAAGTTTGACTGCAGTCGGCAAGACTGGGACCTGCTTTCTCCTCCGCAGTTTTTTATTGGTCCTGCCCCAAGGCGAGGGCTACGCGTTATACCTATGCCTATTTTCGGCATTTGAACGGCAACGGACAATTCACGCAGGAAACGGTCAATGTAGCACTTCAAACTGGTTTTTTAGCATTGAAAATGTAGATACTTTGTCTCCATAAAAAACCAAAATCTAGTTTTTTTCTTGAGAAACTAGTTTTCTAGAGAAGAAACTGGCATTTTTTTGTCGGAAACTGGTCATTCCAGCAGAAAATTGGAAATTCAGTCTTCAAATTATAACCTCAATGTTTTGACTAAAAAATGTGTGTTTTAACGTAAAAAAGAACTGAATATCTTACGTCAAAGTGAATTTTCGACCGTGCAACTTGAATGTGGGACTACCAGACACTATTCAGGATCAGTGAACCATCAAATCTGGTTCCTTGCTCTGAACTGGTTATTTGGCGTCGTAAAACTGACTAGTCAAAAGCACAAAGACTGATGCAGCGTAGAAGAGGAACACGTCCACCAATTCACCTACTCTGAGGGTCACGGGAAAAGCCTTGGAGTCATCTTTTTTGAGACCCCTCCCACAAATCTGTCTTAAATCCGAGTTCCGTCCCGGAAACCTCTCACGACGTCAGTCATCGGATATTTTTTTGTTTTTCATTCATTCATTTATTCACTCTGCATCATCACTTTTCCTCACTTTCCTCGTCATCAAATGAAAAGATTGATGAAGAGATATTGAGGGGCTTTTTGCGTTGTTTATTTCCTCGAGTGTGTGTCACTTCGTTACCTGTACTCGAGGTACTAAAAAGCACTAACGACGTTACTGAACTTGCCAGTTTTGAGCATAGTTTGGTTCTGGTGTTGGTTCAGGTTTTGCCCTCGGCGAGAACAGGTTGTTGGTGAGCGGGGACCTCAAAAGTTGACCTTCAAGGCTAAAAGAAAAACGGGTTTGTTGAATTCCGCTGAGTATGAGATGACTTGCGAAAAAATTATTTATTTTTTAATTGTATCGTCTGAGAATTTTGATGGTGGTCCAAATCCTATGGGCCCCACCCTTCCTTCTGAACCTATAATTTTTTAACGCGATTTGCAGTACCTAATTAAGTAGTAGTCAAAGTAATTAGTTCTAGGTGCTGTAAAAATTGAATCGCTTCAATTAAGATTTTCTTCTTTTCTAGCATTGATAAGCCAGTGACCCGAATAGCTGACAAAATTGCAGAAACAACGATTCCAGCCTTCCTAATTGTGGTTAGTGTCCTTAACACTTTGGGAATGTTTCCTTGTATGTCAACTTTATTTTCGGTTGCTCCCAGGTGGACAACAGGAAGCTGAGCCTCAAGTTGAAAGAACACGCGCTCATTGCCATGAATTGGGATGACGGCAAATGGTCGCGAATGGACCAGAACAGGTACTTATTGTTCAGGTTCAACATTGGTTTCCAATGCGATTGTCAATTTTTTTGTCGTTGTAACACATACAGTTATTTCGTTGAGCCTGGCTGTACAGAGTCTGCATCAGCGCTCATGTCAAATCGTCAGATTGTTCAGGACCTCCAAGACTTTGACAATCATCTGGACGATTTGAGTAAGGACTACTGGAACAGTCAACTCAATAAACAAATAGAGTCCGTCGTGTCTGAGACGACGTAAAATATATTTAACAAAATTATGAAAATTTTATTTATAAATAAGGGGGCGGGGTTAGGAAGCACTTTGTTTTTTTGTTTTTTTTACAAAACTAATAGAATTATCACAAATGCCTGGCATTTTATCGTCTAATTTTTGGTTAGATTGACTATAAATAAGTACACAGTTTAAAGCTCGTCGTGATGTGATGACGCTCGTAAAAATCGTTCAACCTGTTCCTCTATCACCGTTGGGTCCTGCGAGTCAATCGCATAACCCGCTTGACCTGTTCCTTTGCTGTAAAACTTGACGGTCGGATAGGCATTGATTCCTAGACGCCGACAGTCCATGTAGTATCGCTCACAGTCCAGTTTGGCGCACTGAACTTTGCCTTCGAGTTTCTATTTCATGACAAGAGACGAACCAAGTGAATATAATTTGAGACGACCAGTGGATAATGACGCGCGCTAGGCACGTTACCTGGGCAACAGAGATGAAATCGGGCTCGAAGGCGACGCACGGGCCGCACCAGGGCGCGTAAAAATCAATTAACCAAGGAGAGCCCGACCGCGTCACTCTGTCGACATCTCCAGGAGTGAGTGACTGAATGGGTGAAGGTATAAAGTTGTATAGCCAGCGTCGGAGACTTTGAGTATCCCGTTGATATCCGTTGTAAATCCTTTTTGAAAAATGAGGAAGGCGCAACAAATCAGAAACAAATAATGTTGATATATTCTGCTCACTAAACATAAAATTCAGCGTAGGAAATTCCAATAGCTAGAGGAAAATGAAGTGAAAAACGACAATTTATCGCTTTTGAAACATTATAGGCATTTTTCATAGCGGGTTTCGGAACAAACAGGAAGAACTTGAATCGGTGCCCATTTGTTAATTCAATATTTCAGAAGTTACCCAACTCAAGGCTTGCCAGATAACCAAGGCCCTTCGCCCGGATTTTTACATATATGGTTTTGTGTGGGTGGCGGGGGCAGTTTGCGATCTGGTGGTAAGAAAAATGGGTGATTTGGCCTCAAAACACGAATTATGTTGTATTGTGTCTCAAAATTTGATTTATTGGCTCAAAAAATCGAAATTCCACGGCAAATGAAGATTACAGGCGTGCTGTTAAAGTTTGAAATTTAACACCCTGGCCAACAAAAATATTGTGGCCCCAGAAATGGCTATGGCACCTCATTGAACTCGAATTTCGCGGATTTAACCTTTCTAAGCCCAAATTTCGCGGATTATTGGCACACACGCCACCTTATTTCTCGGGTTTTCTTACTTTAAAAAACCGATTTCGTGGATCGGCAAGTAAGAAACCTGTTTCGGGGGGTTGGCGCCTTAAAAAAAACCGCAACTACATACGGATTTCACACCTTTAAAATAAAAATTTCCGAACTTTCGCTTAATTTAAAAAGCAATTTTGTGGGTCTTGCTCCTTTCAAAGACAAAATTTCGAAGGGTTGGCCCATTCGAAACGAATTTCGTGGGAATGGCTCGCCAAAATAAACACATTATTTCAGGTTTGGCTCACTCAAAAAACCAATTTGGTGGTCTGGCGGGGTTCGCTGCATGCAATTTTTGCGCTGTTGCACGGATTTAGCTCAATTAAACCCTGAAGTTCGTGGATCTTGCTCTTTCAGAATCCAATTTCACATCCAGCACCTACGAAATTTCGAGGGGTTAGCTCAGTTGAGACCCATATCTGCTGCTATGCCCGAGTGAGAGAGAAATAGTGAAAGAGAGGGAGTGAGTGAGTAAGAGAGAAAACCCCCTTTTTTATCCCTTTAAATACGCCCCTAACCTCCACGGAAAGCTAGATTCTTGGAAAAACATGAAACCTTCGCAAATTAATGAGTTTTCCTTCGTTGCTGTAGGGGGAGGGGGAGATTCATTATGCCCCACCTCTACCACCATTGAGCTGAACTCTTGAGTCCGCGCCTAGTTTGAGTCTTGTGGTTCGAGCGATTGCTCTTTTCGTGTTTTGAGCGTTGCCCAGTTACAGCGTTTTGTAGTGACTGCATTTTAAAGGAACGTCTTCGTCTTGTGGTCTGAGCAATTTGCGGTTTGAAAATTCAGAAAAAGAGCTAATACACGTCTAAATTTTAGAAAAAGCGCTAATTCGAGGCTAAAATTGAGAAATGCGTTCATTCGCGGCTAAAATTGAGAAAACATGCTAATTTGTCGCTTTATGTGCATACATCGTTAATTGACTACTAAAATGCATAAAAAGTGCTAATTCGCTGCTAAAACTGGGGAAAAATCACTAATTCTTTGCTAAAACCTGGGAAATCTCCCATTTAAAAGCTAAAATGGAGAAAACACCAATTCGCAATTTCTAGAGGCAACTTCTAGGATGAAATTGGGAAAAAGCGCTAATTCTTGGCTAAATAAGAAATTTAACTAAATTGAAAAAAATCTAAAAAGCTCTAATCCACGGCTTTGAGAAAGACAATTATGTGCCGCAAAAATTGAGGAAGCGCCTATTGGTTTCTGGAGACAGCTCCGAGGCAGTAATAGCGGTAATTCATGCCTAAGTGGGAAAAAATCTCTAAATCACTGCTAAAATTGAGGGAAATATCGCTAATATGCATGGATAACACACACACTTGGTGACAAGTTGATATAAATTCATTCACTCCTAAAATTGAGAAATCGATAATTTGCTGCTATAATTGAGGAAAACTGCTAATTCGCTGCAAACATGGAGAAAAAGCGCTAATTCGCCGCTAAAAAAAATGAAAAAGCGCTATACGATGGCTATAAATGTGAAAAATCGCTAATACGTTGATAAACTCAAGAACAAGAAGTATTCGTAGATATAAATGTGGTGACATTCACTGCTGAAGTTGAGAAAAAGCGTTCATTCGCGGCTGAGACTGAGAAAAAGTGCTCATTTGTCGCTATATGTGAATACATTATTAATTGGCTGCTCAAATGCATCAAATGCATTATTAGAGCTAATTCGCTGCTAAAACTGAGACTAATTCGCTGCTAAAACTGAGACTAATTCGCGCCTAAAATCGGGGAAATCGCACATTTGAAGCTAAAATTGAGAAACCGCCTATTCGCAATCGTTAATAATTTACTGCTAAAATGGAAAAACAGCGCTTATTTGCGGCTTACAAGGAGAAAAAGCGCTAGTTCGATGTAAATATGGAGAAAAGCGCTAATTCTTCACTAAAATGACGAATAACCGCCGAATCGTAGCTAAATATACGCTGCTAAAATATATGAAAAACGCTAATTCTTGGCTAAATGTGAAAAAATCGCTAATTCACTGCTGAAAAAGAGAAAAAGCAATAATTCGTGCCTTAGTAAAAACATCGATAATTCGCTGCTAAAATTGAGAAAAAGCGCTGAATTTCTGGTAAAAAGGAGAAACTCCCCTAATCGTGGCTCATTTTGAGCAAAAGCTGCTAATTCATGGTTATAAAAGTTAAAAAATTGCTAATTCACGGTTAAAATTGAGAAATAAGAAGCTTATTTGTGGCTAAATTAAATAGAAAAAGGTCTCATTCCTAGATAAAATCGAGAACACGCTAATTCGCGATTTCTGGAGCCAACTGAGTATCTAAAATTGATAAAAAGCCATAATTTAACGCTACGTAAAAATTATATTCATTTTGTGTTTTGGTTTGTTTGGGTTTTCCTGGTTATATTGCAGCGAGTATCAATAATTTGTTGTGATGGATTTGTCAACGTTTTGAACGGAAACCCAGACCGGTTATATTTACAGTTTTATAACAGAGTCTGGGAGAACTTTTATACTTTCTTGGTATGCGTAAAGGTCGAAGACGGGCCGTTATTTGGTCAGAACTTTCTTAGGGTCGGAGCATTTTTGGGATCGGTTTTTTTTTTTTTTTTTGTAGTTTGAACCTTTTCAAGAGATATCCAAAATAAATATAACGCTCACGTATAATGATGCCAAGATTATTAAATTTTTAGGCAGGGATTTTTTAGTGCTTTCCGAACCAAAGCGAGAGGTTTTTTGGCCCTCACAATCACCGGCCTTATTCTCACAATCAGTCCGACCGGTGATTGGGTCCCAGGCCTGGAGACTCTGGGCGAAAACCGGAGATCTGGGAGCCCTTACCCAAGAAAGACAACACATTTTACCAAGTAGATCTACCCCCCCCCCCACCCATAACAAGTCTACAACCCGATCATCTCAACAAATATGTGCTTACATGACTGTACTGAGACCTTCACTGCCAGTCGGATAGAGTCGAATGTGGGGGTAGGACTTGACTCCTTGTTCACGGCACAGCACCACTTGCTCTTCACAGTTAATTTTTCCGATTTTCACAACAGGAACATCTGCCATAAGCTATTCGAAAAAACATAATTGAAAATTGAGCTTTTTGGATTTGTTAATTGTTTTTACTTTTGCTAGTTTTCGATAATGGGGCTCCATGGCTTGGCAGGGTCCACACCAGGGCATGAAAAACCCGACAAGCCAGAGCTCTTCCGATTTTTTTGCGGCGACTGTAGTGTAAAAATTGTCTTCACTCAGCTCGATTACTGTGAAATCGATAAATGTAGTATTAAAGATGACTAAAAAAATAAGTGTAGCGACAGGAAAGGATACCTCTTGGCGAGATTGTGTCTTCGATGAATTCTACTATAGTCGAAGCTGTCCGGCTGTTGATTTGAATTGGACTTCTAGTCGCGTTGAAAAGTTTTGTCGTCGGATACGACGTTACCGAATGATCTCTACATAGGTCCGAGTGAACCGTACAGTCGACCGTAGCAAATTCAATGACGGACGGAGAAAAAAACGATGACGCTTTTCTCAGTTCAGGAATGAGTCGAAGGCAGGGCGGGCACCAGGGAGCGTAGAAATCCACTAGGACGGCGGCGCCTTGACTGAGACCCGCCAGAAATTCATCTGGGCCAAACGCTTTGAAGTTGACCGCTTTGGAACTTTCTTTGGCAAAAGCCGCGACGCCGTGCACGGTATGACCACCGTGGTAGAATTCGCGTGCTCCACCTGATTTGAAAATGACGAATTGCGGGTAGCGTGCAACGTTCAATCCGGAACACAGAGCGAAATAACGACCGCAATTGATTCTTCCGATGTTAAAATTTGGTAAAAGAACCGTCAATTTCTTGATGTCAATATCAAGTTGCGTACTCGGCCCCATGTGGAAATAAACCAACAGGGGAGTATCAGAGCCCATCTCCAGCTGTCGGTTCAATTCCTGAAAACTTTTATGGTCCAAATTCATGATTTCCGGCAGAAGCTCCAGAACTTCTTTAGTGACACTTTTGGGGTCTTCAACGCTAGCTTGAAGCACCACGGATGATGCTACTTCATTGTGCTTTTGCTCAATATAAATCAGTCCTGAGCGCAGACTACCTGCAGGCCTGAATTCTTCGCAGGAGAGCTGAGTTGAGCAATGAATAACGGCTACTCCAAGTAAACCTCGCTAAAAACATGACAAGAGAAAGTTAGTCGTAGGAATCTTTTTCATTTAGAGCACATGCAGCATTTTCACAACATATATCATCTTACCAGCATGGCAGAAATAACTTTGTGCTCAGGTTGTAGGTAGTTAGAGTCAGTCAAAATCAAAAGCCAATTGTCCTGATTGACCTTTCTCTCATCCCAGACTTCCTTTGATTCCACCTGAATCAAATCGGCTTCGAGACGATCCAACAAGAAATTCCTGAGCTCCTCCTTTCCACGACTTCCTGCCAAAAGTTCACCCTAACAAAAGACACGAAGCTTTTAAAATTTGAGACACGTAGGTAACGGAAGGTAGAACTTTTCAAATACCGAGGGATACAGCATGTAAGTCGGATAAGCTGTAACACCAGCTTTCTGCCTACACACGGCCCAGTCATCTTCGCAATTAACTGCTCCAAATGAGATAGCTCCGTTCAATTCTTCGGCCAATGTCGACCACGCGGGAGCCGCCTTGTGACACGAACCGCACATGGGCGAGTAGAATTTGATGAACCATTGTCCACCGCCGTCGTACGACAGGTCGACTGTACTGTCTAAAATAGAAAAATATTAGGGTCGTGAATTTGTAGGTAGAGGGGTTGGAGAGGTATAAATCTTACCAAAATCCGATTGAGACAGAGTAATAACGTTCGGGTCGTCATCATAGAGCCCAAACTGATGCGCGTAGAAATCGTAACTTCGGTATGACGTTCGAGCGTTAGCGTTGCCCTCGTCTTCACCATTTACATCGTAGTGACGTCGCTTGCCCTCATCCTTTAGTACCTCATAAGCTCTGGTTACTTTAACAAAACGCTCTTGGGCTTTAGGGTCATCCTGGAAAATCGACAATATAACTATAGAGTTCAAGACTTATCAGGGTGGGCGGAGGACGAAGTAAAAACCTGATTTTTGTCAGGATGAAGAGTCAGCGCGAGCTTCTTATAGGCTTTTCTTATGTCATGAGTAGAAGCGCTTCGAGGTACACCTAATAGCTCATAATAGTCGCTAGCAGTGATCACTCGGAAGCACAAAACGATGAAGAAGACATCTATTAGCCTTCCAGTACGGAAAAATGTATTAAAATTTACAAAGCATAGCCTAGGTAGGCATAAAGCAACTATTGCTATTGAACTTACATTTTCAACAATGTATTTATTGGCTAGTGTTATTTCTTAAAACATTTAAGTAGCTTTTAAGTATTTAAGTACATATCCAGCGGTTAAGTAGACAGTTGGCCCATCACATTGAAGTAATAAGTATTTTTCAAGAAACTGGTGGTCCTCCGGACCCTCGCATCCGTTCGGGCACAGATAAACACCCCTAACCTTTTATATTTATAAGATCGTCACTCAAACCGCCTTTCCCTTAGGGTCGTTGCCCCTTATTTAAAATAAATGCCAGATATAAAGCGGATTTGTGTTTATTGCATTCATTTCGGTTATTAGAATATTTTAGCAATATTGTTCGAGTTAGTCCCTCATCTCACCCGCAAACGTCGACCTCCAACCTTGGTCAGGCACTTATGACTAGCACCGGCATATAGTAAAGTTTTATTGAATCTGCTACATTACTGTACATAGTTATTAATTTATATCATTTTCGAACTACAAAAGATGTATCGTCGTGCTGCTGGCAGCCCTATTAGATTACGAGCAAGAATCCAAGTCCTCCCACCCCCCTCCCCTGAAAGTGAAATTTGTTTAAGAGAGACTCGTGTGTGAGTGTAAATAACGACAATGTAAAAGTCTCTCAAGTCTCAATTAAATTTTTCTTCCTGAGTTCCTGCACTGTCAACAAATATGCCCTACGAAAAGCCACAGATTCAACTTCAACAAGTAGTGGGGAATGCTCATCGCTCCGGCAGCTAGCGGTCGGAATGAATTTTTACATTACAATCGTTTATGTGCGGATACCTGTAAACCATCCAGGAAATAAAATTGTTCATGCGACAATTTAGTGGAATTTTAAGGTTTTACAGAATTGTTGTCCCCTCCCACACCAGACTATCCCTCCCCATTTTTTTGTTGTGTGTTTTTTTTTAATAGAAACTGATGGCCGATAAATTTGAGCCGAATTTTGAAGTGATGGGATAAACGAGTGAAATTTTGAAATGTTTTAAAATCCTTGCAGCCATTCCAAAACAAATATAAGGTACCGTTCGGAACGGCTAAATAACAGCCGGGTAAATTTCAAACCCAGAATCTTGGGGATTATTGGCACTCACGGAACCAAATTTCGCGGGTTTTATTATACCTAACTTAAAAAGCCAATTTTTGGAAAATGATTTTTTTTTTTAGTTAGCTATTTGAAAATCATTATCGCGGGGCTGGCTCACCCAAAAAAAAAAAAAAAAAAAAAAAAAAAAAAAAAAAAAAAAAAAAAAAAAAAAAAAAAAAATTCCGCGGGTCTGGCTTTTTCAATTTTTAAAAAACCGACCTCGGATTCGTGTTCTAGGGGTTCTGAAACGTGAAAAAAAAGTATCACAACCCATATGTGCGACCATCAGGGCGAGACCAATAGTGCATTTTTTGAATGAAATGCACTAATACAAACAAATACTAATTCTCAAGTAGGCCAGTCAATATAAACATCAAACATCGCAAATATGCATGTAATTGTTTTTTCTTTTGCACATTGTTAGGGCCAATGAGAGTAGTTTATACTCAAGTTTGCAACCTTCAAAACCTTGTGCTCAACTCGTGGCACTCGAAATTCCATCAATTTTTTAGGTTGTTAAACAAAAATACCAGAAGAAAGCGTTTTTCGAGCATGACCACCGTATACATTGTTGAAGCTAACTAAATTTGCTACAATTTAAGCCCAGTCCAAGCGTCCTACGTTTGTTATTTTCGGAGATACAGCCAATCAAAAAATATGTAATATCGCCAAAAAGCGAGATTTTATTGATAGGGTCATTTTTCAAGACCCGTAGCACTCAAACAGAAGGTCCTACAGAATATCCACGCGAAAATAAATCTTAGGCAGTAACTCAATTTGAATCTGACGCTATTGCCTAAAATTTATTTTCGCGTGGATATTCTATAGGACAGGGTGGCTGGTACTTGGATGAGCAAAATAATAGGGGTGATTAAACATCAAAAATGCAACAAAAATTGTCTTATAACCTAGGGTCCGATGTCCTTTCCTAGTCGAGATAATAGATTTTTTCACGTTTTTCAGCACATCACTGGTTTTCGCAACAAAAACAGCTGTAACTTGCGAAGCATGCGTCCTAGATTAAATCCAACGACACCAATGAAAAGAGCACACTTTTTTATGTGTGAGAATGGACATTTTGTCCAAAGTTAGCTAAAGATTCTTGGAGTAAACTGTTAATATATCAGGATATTTTAAAAAATGTCAGTTTTTGACAACTGTTCAAAGCTAGACTACATTAGCCATGGTGCTCCCAGCGCCCGCCAAATTCCTCTAAAACTGTATGAAGTAATTAAGTTTAATACTTCATGCTTGTTTTACTTCTGCCCTTTGCAATGTTTTGAGAAAAATCCAATGTTACACCAAAAAATGAGGCAATTAGGCCCATTTTGAGTGCCTAAAAGAAGATAAGAAAGCTATTGCAAGAAATATTTTTCAACTTATTCCACTTTTATTTGTTTTTCCTCATAGATGAGCATAGGAAAAGTGAATTAAGCTGAAAAAAAAAAGTTTTGGGAATGGCTCTTGAAAAAAAAAGAGTGCTCTTTTCAGTGGTGTCGTTGGATTTAACCTAGCACGCTTACTTTCCATGTTACAGATGTTTTTGTTGCGGAAACCCGTGATCTGCTAAAAAACAACAAATTGATTATCTGAACTAGGGATAATCAATTATTAAACAAATTAACTGGTCTGATTCCTTCTAGTTTTCGTCTGGTGCTATTTTTCAGACGTTTTTGTATGATAATTGTAGTGATTCACGCGTATGATATGATTTGTACCAGAAAAATAAATTTTGAACTAAAATAATCACGGAAGGATACCTGAAAAACTAATTAAACGAGTATTTACTAGTGAAAGTGGTGGGAGATGATGATGGACATGGTGCATTGATTTTTCTTAAATAAACTGTTTCTTTGAATTTTGGGGTTATTTTGACGTCGAAAACAATTTTTGGGGATTTTACCTGACAGTTGCAATATGGCTTATTTTGACGATTTTACACTGTTTTTCCGAACCTTTCGTGTCATATCTCAGTAAAAATTCAACCGATTTTCAATTCTTACGTCAATTGAAAGCTCACATAATGAGCATGTTTTTACAATAATTGGTCAATGCCCGACCAACTGAAGATTGAGCGAAATTCGCCTCTGAAAGAAACACGAACATTCAACGTAACACTTTTTCGATTTTTCCAAAAATAACTAAACGTACATAAAGACGATTTTAATGTGTTATTCCTGATTTTTCCAAAGTTAAATTTTGTGCTCTTTTCAGAAATGAAGTTTATTTTGTTCTATGTTGAACGGTTAGTCCGTTAAGACCGCTTTTTGTGGAAAAGAGGTGATTTGGCTTAAAAAACACTAAATTCCCTGTAACTCTGAAACAAAGCGTTTCCGACCCTATGTCCATATAGTCATTTTGGTTCGCCCTACTTAGTAGTACAACATGTGGAAGTATTGTCGTTTCCTCCTGGAACACCCTGTATATGTAGTTTCTGTTTTCCATTTATTATTTTGGACATCTTTACACTTTCGCCCGTCCATGCATTGCAAAATGAAGGTGATCCTATTTACATCTGAATGAATATAATAATTATGATTCTCCTCATGAAATTCCTTACAACCAGACTGCAACATTATACAGGGTGTAACGGGAAAATGGGGCATAATTGAAATGGGTGATTCTACATCACATGTGGGTCAAAAATGACTATCTGGACCGAGGTCCGATTATCAACAGTTTCTGAGAAATCGCAGTTTTCCTGAATTTCGAAGCATCAGGCGTTTTCTTCAAAACTCGGTCGGTATCTTAGCAACCATTGATCCTAGGAGATTTTCAAGGACACCGTTGGAAAGAGCACAAAATTTCCTTTCAGATTATCGTAAAGTTGGGGTAGTTCGTGAAATTTGGTTCCCTTAACTCTCAGCTGAATAGCCGCTTCCTTGAAATTCTTTATTCTTACTTGTTATTCAGCCAGCTGTCATTTTACTGACAGCTCTCGGAGGAAGAGTAGGACTTCATGAAAAACTTCTACATTTATTAAGCTTTCAAATGACCTGCTTGGTTCGGGAATTTGTCTTTATTGCTTCTGAGATACAGTTCGAAATACTTGAAAACTCGTCTAAAATGTCTGGAAACGTACGTTCACAATTGCCCTCGAGCGGGAAACAATTTGCTTCCGAAAGCTCTTTGCAAACCTTTTCGGTGAATTTTTGATCCGTTAAGACTGCTGAGTCCGGTTACCTCGCTGGACCAACTCCAAAAAAGGCAATACTAAGTGCTTGAAACGGCAGGTCACTGCTCAGAACCTGAGGGTTCTGACCTGTAGGATTCAAGGGTAGCTGCCAACAGTCACTACCGTTCCCACCCTCTCCTTTGACAGATTTTTCGCAGAGATCGGTGGAAACAGACAGCGGAAGTCAAACTCAAAGTCAACTGCATAGAACGGGGGCTCAAATAGATTACCCCCAACAGCTAAGTCGAGCAACCCTTTAAAAAAAAAAAAAAAAAAAAAACGAATACCGAGTAGAAAATCCGTCACCAACCTGAGTGACGTGAAGAGCATTTTTTTAAACACATTTTTCCCGTTCTATGGCAATCGCAAACATACGTTTCCAAACGATTTAGACAGGGGCTTAATGTATTTCGAACAGTATCTCAAAAGGAATAGAGACAAAGGCCCGAAGCAAGCAGGTCATTTGAAGGCTTAATATGACAGCTGGCTGAATGACTAGTAAGAATAGAGAAATTCAAGGAAGCGGCTTTTCAGCCGAGCGTTCAGGGTGCCAAAATTTCACGAACTACCCCAACTTTACGACCATCTTAAAGGAAATTTTGTGCTCTTTCCAACGGTGTCCTATAAATTTCCCCAGGGTTAATGGTTGCTAAGATACCGACCGATTTTCGAAAAAACGCCTGATGCATTGACAGTCAGGAAAACTGCGATTTTCTCGGAAACGGTCAATAATCGGACCATGGTCCATATAGTCATTTTTGACCCACATGTGATGTAGAATCACCCATTTCAATTATGCCCCGTTTTCCCGTTACACCCTGTATAAAGAGAATATTCAGCACCTGAGATTCATAGTTCCATAGGCTCCCCCGCCCACGAATCCATCGGCAAAATTAAAAATTTGCATGAGGGGCGGCGCCAGAGGCTCTGATTTCTGCCGCCTCCAATCACATTCAACTTAGCCGAATTGGACTTGAAAACTGTAAACTTGGGCAGCCCCTGGGATTCTTAGTTCTATAGACTCCCCCGCACATGAATCCATCGGCGAAATTGAAAATTTCCATCCGGGGGCGGCTCCAGGGGCTCTGACTTTTGCCGCCTCCTATCACATTCAACTAAGCCGAATTGGACTCTAAAGTTGAAAACTTGAGCAGCCCCTGAGATTCTTAGTTTTGTACACTCCCCAGACCCCTGAGATTCTTAGTTTTGTACACTCCCCCGCACATGAATCCATCGGCGAAATTGGAAATTTTCATCCGGGGGCGGCGCCAGAGGCTCTGAATTCTGCCGCCTCCTGTCACATTCAATTTAACCGAATTGGACTTTAAAGTTGAACACTTGGGCAGCCCTTGAGATTCTTAGTTTTGTACACTTCCCCGCACATGAATCAATCGGCGAAATTGGAAATGTTCATCCGGGGGCGGCGCCAGAGGCTCTGAATTCTGCCGCCTCCTGTCACATTCAACTTAACCGAATTGGACTTTAAAGTTGAACACTTGAGCAGCCCCTGAGATTCTTAGTCTTGTACACTCCCCCTCACATGAAGCCATCGGCAAAATTAGAAATCTCGTTCCGTGGGCGGCGCCAGAGGCTCTGACTTCTGCCGCCTCCTGTCACATTCAACTTAACCGAATTGGAACATAAAATTGAGGACTTGAGCAGCCCCTGGGATTCTTAGTTCTATAGACTCCGTCGCACTCGAATCCATCGGCGAAATGTAATATTTCCGTCCGGGGGTGGCACCAGAGCCTTGCGCTGCTACCTTCTCTGGTCACAATCAATTTAGCCGAATTGGACCTTAAAATTGAAAACGTGAGAAGCCCCTGGGATTCTTAGTTCTATAGACACCCCCCGCTCATGAATTCATCGGCAAAATTTGAAATTTCTTTTAGGGGGCGGCTCCTGGGGCTCTGACTTTTGCCGCCTCCTATCACATTCAACTTAGCCGAATATTGGACCTTAAAATTGAAAACATGAGCAGCCCCTGGGATTCTTAGTTCTATAGACTCTCCCGCACATGAATCCATCGGAAAAATTTGAAATTTATTCCCGGGGGCGGCGCCAGGGGCTCTGACTTTTGCCGCCTCCTATCACATTCAACTTAACCGAATTGGACTTTAAAGTTGAAAACTTGAGCAGCCCCTGAGATTCTTAGTCTTGTACACTCCCCCGCGCATGAAGCCATCGTCAAAATTAGAAATTTCCATCCGGAGGCGGCGCCAGGGGCTCTGACTTCTGCCGCCTCCTATGACATTCAACTTAGCCTAATTCGACCTTAAAATTGAAAACTTGAGCAGCCCCTGGGATTCTTAGTTCTATAGACTCCAATTCGGTTAACTAGCGTAATCGGCGATCAAATCAGGCAGAACCATTGGGTTTTAGAACGGATAGTGGGGACCAACACGAAGGACACACCGAAAATATACCAAAGTGAATAGAATAGCTCTTGCTTGTCTTTTCTAGGTGTTACCATCAGACGGTCTATTCCCGACTTGCGTCCCTTAGTAGAAACGGGATCCTTTTTAAAATATTAAACATCGTATTACCCCTATTCCCCTAGCTCAACTATTCCATGAGCATCGTTAGCACCACCATTCGATTCATCCACAGAAAAAACAAACATAAAACAGGCATATCCCAACCCTTATTCCACCAAACTGGTATTTGGCAGTCATTAAATAATTGAGTAAGATGAAAAAAACACCTATTTTTTCAATCAGGCGCGGTTTTCTCACCTACTCGATTTTTTAATTAAAAAAATGACTAGGCCACATTTTACTACTCGGGCTCATTTTTCGTCCCCTGAATCCTACATTTAAAATAAGACTTTGCACTGGGTATATGGTAAATTTAACGCTCTTTCCAACGGTGTATTCAGATTTGATTTTCGGCCAGAAATAAGCGAGTTACAGTCGTTTTAGTAACGCAATGTCTATAACACGAAAAAAATCTTAAAAGTGGAAAAAGTCGGACTTCGTGCGGGGTGAAATTTTTTTTGCAGAGGACAACTTTTGCCGCAAATGAGTTTCAGAATCGAACCCTGGCCGGTGGTGCGACCTTAACGTTAACGCCCTGTATAATCATAGAGGTCGGAAGCCTTCAGTGGCTTCATTAGTTAGTTTCTTCTTGTTTTCTGGCTCTTCCTTTCTGAATGCGAAGGATGAAGTCATGATAACATTGCTACGTTTATTGATTCTTATAAGTCATTGAAACATTTTTCAACTTGAAAATGACGTTGGTAACTTGATGTACCTGAGGACGTTTTCACCTACTTCGAGGACTCGCATACGTGAAGCCGGGAGTTGTACCGTCTCGATTTGAGTACCAACGGACTCGACTGACGGGTAAGGATTGTGGAAGCACCAATAGATTTGTTTGGTCACATGATAGTAGGTACTACATATTAAGCGTCTCTGCTCTTTCAAAGAGTAAGTAAAACAGTAGAGAGGAAAAAACTCTTATTCACCGTACAACTAATCTGAGAACCTCCATAAATCACGCCCTACAAACTATTCTAATGGACTATTAGGCGTTTTCCATTGCAGGAAAAGTGTAGCACGAACAGCATTGCATTGGAATTTCTGAAAATAATAAATGAAAACAACTGTCAATGCTGCACTTTTCCTTCACTAAAGACCGACAGACCGACGGCATGCCGAAAACCACTTTTTCAACTTTTCTGAGGTTGTACATCAAGAATGATTAGTCAGCTCGGACTCGATTTTTTTCACGATCACCATACTTCCATTCCTGTAGGAAACATGGAAGTACAAAACAATGGATCACACCTATATTCTTACTCTTGCAAATTTGGAAGCGTTTGCGAAGAACAGAGCGTTCAAATTATTTCCTTACATTTTAGGCAACAAGAAGACAAGAACTGCATCTGTTCTGGAGAAGTTGAAAAGGAAAGATATCGTAAACGATCTGTTGGAAGCTCAAAGATGTGGAGTTATTTTTTATTTCATTCTTCATTACATTTTTGGAAATCTTTTGCCGCTAAAACAAGCATCCTCGTGTTACGCGAGAGCAAGTGAGGCTCGTTCAAATGTGTATTCGAATATTTATTATAATTTATAATATTTTAATCTTTATTCAAATTTTTATTATTTTCTTTCTCGAAAAAAGCAATAAAATTGAATAATAAAGCAATATTCACTGTGTTAATGTCATTATTGTCGAATATGGTTCCAACTAAGTAACGTCATCACACTCGGATATGAAATCAACATGGCGCGGGGTGTTTTTAGCTGGCCCATAAAATTCCTACTTTGAAAATTCATATCAATTTAAATTTTCTTTGATATTGAAAAAAAAAATGCGCCAACCCTTTTCTATTTCATTACCTTAAAGGAAAAAATGTTTCCAAAATATGTGCAAGCGGCTCATTGACCCAGCCGTTTCGCCGGTATTGATTTTTTTTAAATGGTCATTTTTCGTCGCTTTTGGCAAAAGTGTGTGAAAAAATAAAAGTAGTTCAACTCTCAGTTGAGTGATGTAATCTCTGACGCTACCTATAATACTGGTGATATGGTGATTTTTAACATTTTATGGACAAAGTTAGTGGGCATAGCCACTTTTTTTTTAAACAAACCCTATTTTCCGATTTTCATCGCCCTGAATAGAATATTTTCCGGGCATTGAAAAAGTTGGCAAACATGGTTTCTGACTGTACATTTTACCAGCTTTCACTGAAAAATAGTGCAATTTTCATCGAAGGCTTCGTTCGATAGTTATAGGCAAAAACGTTCGGCTGAAGAAAAGAGTTATTCGGAAATTACTCATTTTGCGAATTTCCCACTGCGTTTTATTGCAACTTATCGGTTCTTTATAAAAACGCCATAGATGACTCCTTATAGGAAATTTAACGAGCTTTCAGATGGGTTTCTTTAAAGTTTAATCGGATGGATAGTTTTTGAGTTATAGGCCGAAATGTGACAAAAACGTTTTTTTGCAGCAAATTTCAAATTGATTGACGTTATGGCCCAGTCTTATGTTAATCTTCAAATGAAATTTCATATAATAGGTCTGATAAAAAATTCGATCAGCTTTCAGATCGTTTTTCATAGAAAAAAATTGGACTACTAGTTCTCGAGCTATTGGCAAAAATGTGCAGAAAAACGTGGTTTTTGGGCCGCCTTTTTTCGCGTTTTTTGTCGCTAACTGATACCACTGATTTTTCCTGTATGTTTCAAGGCTTTTCACTTATGTAAAATTCAATTCTGAAAATTTTGATTTCTTGACATTTTTCGATTGGAACAGCCGTTTTTAAGTTGCAGCTGCCTTTAGTCATTTTTATTAATTTTACCACAAGTGGCTAAAAATGACCATTTCAAAAAATTAATACCGGTGAAACGGCTGGGTCAATTGTGACAAAAGAAAGAACGATTCGACGCAGAATTCAATGCTTTTCAAAAAGTGAGAGGTTAACATTTCCGTAGAATGCGTCATTAAGGAGTTATAAGCAAAAAATGAAAAAAGTGCGAAAAATGAGCAGTTTTTCGCGATTTTCTCAAAACGCACAGGGAAATTTTGTTGGATCTCTTCAGATTCGTGTTCCTTATCCCAAAAAAAAAAAAAAAAAAAAAAAAAAAAAAAAAAAAAATAGAATAAAGCGAAAAAATCGAAGACGAGATTTTTGTCCACGTGGAACTACCGTTTGACTGGACTATCATTGTTGGGAAGTGTCCCCCCCCCCCCAGGACCCCCTCACATTGGACCGAATTAGTTCAAATTTAGACGAAGCCATCTATGGCCTAACTAACGTTTATCATGAATATTTCAACAAGATCGGTTGCCTCTGTTAGTAGATATGTGTGTGCTACGCTAAAGGTCTATTCACACACATCAGTGCCGTGAACGGGACGTGCCACGTCCGGGGCACGTCCGACCTTAAAATTGAAAACTTGAGCAGCCCCTGGGATTCTTAGTTCTATAGACTCCAATTCGGTTAACTAGCGTAATCGGCGATCAAATCAGGCAGAACCATTGGGTTTTAGAACGGATAGTGGGGACCAACACGAAGGACACACCGAAAATATACCAAAGTGAATAGAATAGCTCTTGCTTGTCTTTTCTAGGTGTTACCATCAGACGGTCTATTCCCGACTTGCGTCCCTTAGTAGAAACGGGATCCTTTTTAAAATATTAAACATCGTATTACCCCTATTCCCCTAGCTCAACTATTCCATGAGCATCGTTAGCACCACCATTCGATTCATCCACAGAAAAAACAAACATAAAACAGGCATATCCCAACCCTTATTCCACCAAACTGGTATTTGGCAGTCATTAAATAATTGAGTAAGATGAAAAAAACACCTATTTTTTCAATCAGGCGCGGTTTTCTCACCTACTCGATTTTTTAATTAAAAAAATGACTAGGCCACATTTTACTACTCGGGCTCATTTTTCGTCCCCTGAATCCTACATTTAAAATAAGACTTTGCACTGGGTATATGGTAAATTTAACGCTCTTTCCAACGGTGTATTCAGATTTGATTTTCGGCCAGAAATAAGCGAGTTACAGTCGTTTTAGTAACGCAATGTCTATAACACGAAAAAAATCTTAAAAGTGGAAAAAGTCGGACTTCGTGCGGGGTGAAATTTTTTTTGCAGAGGACAACTTTTGCCGCAAATGAGTTTCAGAATCGAACCCTGGCCGGTGGTGCGACCTTAACGTTAACGCCCTGTATAATCATAGAGGTCGGAAGCCTTCAGTGGCTTCATTAGTTAGTTTCTTCTTGTTTTCTGGCTCTTCCTTTCTGAATGCGAAGGATGAAGTCATGATAACATTGCTACGTTTATTGATTCTTATAAGTCATTGAAACATTTTTCAACTTGAAAATGACGTTGGTAACTTGATGTACCTGAGGACGTTTTCACCTACTTCGAGGACTCGCATACGTGAAGCCGGGAGTTGTACCGTCTCGATTTGAGTACCAACGGACTCGACTGACGGGTAAGGATTGTGGAAGCACCAATAGATTTGTTTGGTCACATGATAGTACTACATATTAAGCGTCTCTGCTCTTTCAAAGAGTAAGTAAAACAGTAGAGAGGAAAAAACTCTTATTCACCGTACAACTAGTCTGAGAACCTCCATAAATCACGCCCTACAAACTATTCTAATGGACTATTAGGCGTTTTCCATTGCAGTGCTACACTTTTCCATTGCAGGAAAAGTGTAGCACGAACAGCATTTCATTGGAATTTCTGAAAATAATAAATGAAAACAACTGTCAATGCTGCACTTTTCCTTCACTAAAGACCGACAGACCGACGGCATGCCGAAAACCACTTTTTCAACTTTTCTGAGGTTGTACATCAAGAATGATTAGTCAGCTCGGACTCGATTTTTTTCACGATCACCATACTTCCATTCCTGTAGGAAACATGGAAGTACAAAACAATGGATCACACCTATATTCTTACTCTTGCAAATTTGGAAGCGTTTGCGAAGAACAGAGCGTACAAATTATTTCCTTACATTTTAGGCAACAAGAAGACAAGAACTGCATCTGTTCTGGAGAAGTTGAAAAGGAAAGATATCGTAAACGATCTGCTGGAAGCTCAAAGATGTGGAGTTATTTTTTATTTCATTCTTCATTACATTTTTGGGAATCTTTTGCCGCTAAAACAAGCATCCTCGTGTTACGCGAGAGCAAGTGAGGCTCGTTCAAATGTGTATTCGAATATTTATTATAATTTATAATATTTTAATCTTTATTCAAATTTTTATTATTTTCTTTCTCGAAAAAAAGCAATAAAATTGAATAATAAAGCAATATTCACTGTGTTAATGTCATTATTGTCGAATATGGTTCCAACTAAGTGACGTCATCACACTCGGATATGAAATCAACATGGCGCGGGGTGTTTTTAGCTGGCCCATAAAATTCCTACTTTGAAAATTCATATCAATTTAAATTTTCTTTGATATTGAAAAAAAAAATGCGCCAACCCTTTTCTATTTTCATTACCTTAAAGGAATACATGTTTCCAAGAAATGTGCAAGCGGCTCATTGACCCAGCCGTTTCGCCGGTATTGATTTTTTTTAAATGGTCATTTTTCGTCGCTTTTGGCAAAAGTGTGTGAAAAAATAAAAGTAGTTCAACTCTCAGTTGAGTGATGTAATCTCTGACGCTACCTATAATACTGGTGATATGGTGATTTTTAACATTTTGTGGACAAAGTTAGTGGGCATAGCCACTTTTTTTTTAAACAAACCCTATTTTCCGATTTTCATCGCCCTGAATAAAATATTTTCCGGGCATTGAAAAAGTTGGCAAACATGGTTTTTAACTGTACATTTTACCAGCTTTCACTGAAAAATAGTGCAATTTTCATCGAAGGCTTCGTTCGATAGTTATAGGCAAAAACGTTCGGCTGAAGAAAGGAGTTATTCGGAAATTACTCATTTTGCGAATTTCCCACTGCGTTTTATTGCAACTTATCGGGTCTTTATAAAAACGCCATAGATGACTCCTTATAGGAAATTTAACGAGCTTTCAGATGGGTTTCTTTAAAGTTCAATCGGATGGATAGTTTTTGAGTTATAGGCCGAAATGTGACAAAAAACATTGTTTTGCAGCAAATTTCAAATTGTTTGACGTAATGGCCCAGTCTTATGTTAATCTTCAAATGAAATTTCATATAATAGGTCTGATAGAAAATTCGATCAGCTTTCAGATCGTTTTTCATAGAAAAAAATTGGACTACTAGTTCTCGAGCTATTGGCAAAAATGTGCAGAAAAACGTGGTTTTTGGGCAGCCTTTTTTCGCGTTTTTTGTCGCTAACTGATACCACTGATTTTTCCTGTATGTTTCAAGGTTTTTCACTTATGTAAAAATTCAATTCTGAAAATTTTGATTTATTGACATTTTTCGATTGGAACAGCCGTTTTTAAGTTGCAGCTGCCTTAGTCATTTTTATTAATTTTACCACAAGTGGCTAAAAATTACCATTTCAAAAAATTAATACCGGTGAAACGGCTGGGTCAATTGTGACAAAAGAAAGAACGATTCGACGCAGAATTCAATGCTTTTCAAAAAGTGAGAGGTTAACATTTCCGTAGAATGCGTCATTAAGGAGTTATAAGCAAAAAATGAAAAAAGTGCGAAAAATGAGCAGTTTTTCGCGATTTTCTCAAAACGCACAGGGAAATTTTGTTGGATCTCTTCAGATTCGTGTTCCTTATCCCAAAAAAAAAAAAAAAAAAAAAAAAAATAGAATAAAGCGAAAAAATCGAAGACGAGATTTTTGTCCACGTGGAACTACCGTTTGACTGGACTATCATTGTTGGGAAGTGTCTCCCCCCCCCCCCGACCCCCTCACATTGGACCGATTTAGTTTAAATTTAGACGAAGCCATCTATGGCCTAACTAACGTTTATCATGAATATTTCAACAAGATCGGTTGCCTCTTTTAGTAGATATGTGTGTGCTACGCTAAAGGTCTATTCACACACATCAGTGCCGTGAACGGGACGTGCCACGACGTCCGGGACACGGACGGGGCACGTGCGACAAGTAAAACATTATTCTCATATGGGAATTGAGGGGCTCGTTCACACATATCCGGCACGTGTCAGGGACGTGAACCTTCAATTTCCATTGAGAATAATGTTTTACTTGCCGGACGGGGCACGTCCCGTTCACGGCACTGATGTGTGTGAATCGACCTTAATTCGATGCTTAAATAGAGAAAAAACACTCAACCTCGCAGCTGAAGTTGAAGAAAATTGATAATTTGCAGCCAAAATTGAGGGGTAAAAAAACAACTACAATTTACCGTTTCAGGGGGCGACTTAAGTCCGTATTCATAGTCGTCACTTGAGTAGAGTTTTTACTTATTTCGATTCAAAACAGATGACTCACTTATTAGAACGACCGATTTGAAGCTACTTAAGCAAATACTCAGCTTGAGTGACGTCTATGAATACGGCCCTTAGGCTATAATTGAGAAAAAGCGCTAATTCAAGTCAAAAAGTGAACAAAATTGCGTATTCACGGCTAAGAATTTGAAAAACAGTAATTGGAGGCTGAAATTGAGAAAAAATTCGCAAAATTCAAGGCAAAAATTGACCAAAAAAACCCCCACTCGCGGTTTTTGGAAGCAAATTCAGCTAAAATTTAGAAAAATCGCAAATTCATGGCTAAAAGTGAAAACAAAAAAACAAAAAAAACGGCTAATTCGCACGCGAAATAGAGAAAGAGCTAAAAGTCGAGAGTAAAAACGCCAATTCAGGCAGTATTATATTACATGTAATTTAATTGCGTATTTCAATTACAAATAATAGTATGTAATTGCATTAGTAATTTATAACAATATGGGTTCAAAATTGGTAATTTGTAATCTGAAGGAAATTTGAGGAATAATTTGTATTTAACAATTACCGATTTCGATCGATTACTTTTCGATCGCCAGATTCTTTAGTTACGAAAACGAGGAGGAAGTATCAGACAAAACATTTATAACATATTGTTA
The DNA here is from genome assembly GCA_038030265.1 of Corythucha ciliata. Classification (NCBI taxonomy): domain Eukaryota; kingdom Metazoa; phylum Arthropoda; class Insecta; order Hemiptera; family Tingidae; genus Corythucha; species Corythucha ciliata. The sequence goes on along the minus strand of CM075937.1, from coordinate 31,994,306 downwards.
TAAATCCTCACATACAGCGAGAAATTGCAATGCCCCCCTCCCCCCAAAGTGACGAGGTCACTTTCGCAAAAAATTACTATTTAAGCTCATTTAGGACCTGTTCATAAGCTCTATGTTATGCGTCTGTGGAGTCTATGTCCCCTATTGAAATGCTCAATTATTCGATGAAATTAATTTGTTCGGTTGCATAGACTCCACAGACGTATAGCATAAAGCTTGTGAACGACATATTGCGATACGGCCGGTGGCTCGAAACCCCAAATTACAGAAAACAATAATTTTTCTTGAGTTTGATGGTTCCCCCAAAAACAAAATATTTCGGGAACGACTGACAAAAATTGCGTCTTTGACACTTCTAGGAACGAAATTTTGCTGATCGTCACTTGAAGAACCACATTTTACGGGTTTGGCACGGAGAAAAAAAAACTATTTTACAGACTTGACTCGTCTCATAGACGAAATTTCTTGAATTTTGCGACTCAAATTTCACGAATTTGACCCTCAATCCCCCTAATTCGTGGTATCTGATATCTACTTCAAAAACCATTTTGATGAGTCCTGGCTTTTCGGTTTTGGCTCCTCCAAAACCAAACTCGAGTTCGATTTTTGAAAAAAAAAGAAAAAGTAAAGAGATAATTCGTGACTGAAATTAAGAAAAAGACGCACTATTCCTCGATGCAACTTCCAGGCCAAAATGTATAGAAGAAGTGCTAATTCGCAGTTACTCGGGGTCCTTACGCGGCTAAAATTTAGAGGGCGCGTTTGTGCTGTTTTTGGGGACAAGTCCGCGGTTAAAAGTGGGAAAGGTACTCGAGGTTTCGCGTTTTCTATGCAACTTCCAGGCCAATGTTGAGAAAAAGTGCTACTTAGTGATTTATGGAGGCTGCTAAATCTCTCGGGTCGTTCTTATTGAAGCGAGTCCGTGGCTTAAAAACTTGAAACAAATTAAAAATTAACAGCTGAAATTAAGAAACACGCTCATTGGTGCCAGAAATTTAGATAAAACGATAATTCGCGGTTCACGGCTAAACTTTTTGGTAATGTAATTGCATTAGTAATTTATAACAATATGGGTTCAAAATTGGTAATTTGTAATCTGAAGGAAATTTGAGGAATAATTTGTATTAAACAATTACCGATTTCGATCGATTACTTTTCGATCGCCAGATTCTTTAGTTACGAAAACGAGGAGGAAGTATCAGACAAAACATTTATAACATATTGTTATAAATCCTCACATACAGCGAGAAATTGCAATGCCCCCCTCCCCCCAAAGTGACGAGGTCACTTTCACAAAAAATTACTATTTAAGCTCATTTAGGACCTGTTCATAAGCTCTATGTTATGCGTCTGTGGAGTCTATGTCCCCTATTGAAATGCTCAATTTTTCGATGAAATTAATTTGTTCGGTTGCATAGACTCCACAGACGTATAGCATAAAGCTTGTGAACGACATATTGCGATACGGCCGGTGGCTCGAAACCCCAAATTACAGAAAACAATAATTTTTCTTGAGTTTGATGGTTCCCCCAAAAACAAAATATTTCGGGAACGACTGACAAAAATTGCGTCTTTGACACTTCTAGGAACGAAATTTTGCTGATCGTCACTTGAAGAACCACATTTTACGGGTTTGGCACGGAGAAAAAAAAACTATTTTACAGACTTGACTCGTCTCATAGACGAAATTTCTTGAATTTTGCGACTCAAATTTCACGAATTTGACCCTCAATCCCCCTAATTCGTGGTATCTGATATCTACTTCAAAAACCATTTTGATGAGTCCTGGCTTTTCGGTTTTGGCTCCTCCAAAACCAAACTCGAGTTCGATTTTTGAAAAAAAAAGAAAAAGTAAAGAGATAATTCGTGACTGAAATTAAGAAAAAGACGCACTATTCCTCGATGCAACTTCCAGGCCAAAATGTATAGAAGAAGTGCTAATTCGCAGTTACTCGGGGTCCTTACGCGGCTAAAATTTAGAGGGCGCGTTTGTGCTGTTTTTGGGGACAAGTCCGCGGTTAAAAGTGGGAAAGGTACTCGAGGTTTCGCGTTTTCTATGCAACTTCCAGGCCAATGTTGAGAAAAAGTGCTACTTAGTGATTTATGGAGGCTGCTAAATCTCTCGGGTCGTTCTTATTGAAGCGAGTCCGTGGCTTAAAAACTTGAAACAAATTAAAAATTAACAGCTGAAATTAAGAAACACGCTCATTGGTGCCAGAAATTTAGATAAAACGATAATTCGCGGTTCACGGCTAAACTTTTTGGTAGCTGGGGTGCTGTACTTTTTAGGGCAAGGCCGAGGCTGAAATTGAAATAAAACGTCAATTCACGTAAAAAAAAAAAAAAAAAAACGGAGGAAAAGCGTTGATTCGAGGTTAAAATTGAGATAAAACGCTAATGAGCTATTCTTGTGGCTAAGTTTCGAAAACTTACTATTTTTAGGGGCTAAACTTGGGGGACAGCTCATTTGTGGCTGACTCTTTCGTGTATGAAATTTCACCCAATTCACAAACCCTTTGTGTCATGGGTGGTTCTTTGACTATCAAATTTTGGATCATATGCTATCGTCTTCCACAGGAGTTGAAAGTCAATCTCTTTGCGATCCTTTTAGAACGTTAAAAGTTGTTTAAAAGTTAAAGGTCTGGTGCCCCAATTACTGCCATAGTATTTGGTTAAATACGCAATTTGCCCCATTTTTTGATAGTAATAGATAAGTAATTTGTAATTAATTATACTCAAAAGGCCGTTATTTGCCTCTACCATTCCGATTTGGCCTATTTTGCCCCCGTCCCGGATTATGTACGACACTACCAGGCTTTTGTGCATTTCTCAAGCTCAAGGTCTAAACCTGCTTGCGCTCCTTGTATCGTTATTAAAATCCGCTTAAAAAGTGGCGATAACTAAATTCAGTTTTCGATTAGTAACATTTTAGAGATAATAATAATAAAAATAACTCCCTCTTGCTACAATGATTGCGTCGCAAAACTCGGGGCTCGTGTTTAAGCGCTAAAGTGTAGAATTAAGCGCTTACTGGAGTTTGGCAACGGTGATTTTTATCGCGATGGGACGTGTTTTGTTGGATTTTAAACACTTACTCAGCGCTGACCTAGATAACCTAGATTGACAGTTTTGCAACTGCAAAAGACCGAGTGCTCATTAAGCGCTGAACAAGTCTGACATTTTGCAACGCGGCCAACAACTATTCTTGAAAATTCCATCACGGCACAATATGTAAAAACGAACTTAAGTAAACCCAGAAAAAGAGGATGGTAATAAGTTAAAAGAAACAACTGCGCAACAGGAACTGTTTTTTTTAAAAGAATGAGATGAGATCCTTCCACCGAAATCTATGGTGGTCGGGCGGATGAGAAAATAAAAGTTTCTTAGGAAGTAGCTCGCATAACTTTCATTTTTCCAACGTACAAACTATAAATTAATTATGGTAGAAGAGGAGGGGAGAGAAACGGAGCTTACAGGTTGAAACGTATTTAAAATGTTCTAATATCTACTAGCATTAGAGTTATTAATATTCCTAAAAAGAGTTCCTCCTTGCATCAGTGAGTCTAAAGCTCGCTGCACCGACGGGTCTTTCAGCAGGGGGCTTGGGGTGGCGGCTGAGTCTGTCTCCTCTGAAAACACGCACGAAGAGAAAAACGTGTAAGTCAAAGTTGGCTACAGTGAAAGGGGCGGGAGGGCGTGACGGTAAGCTGTAGAAACGTACCAGGGTCTAAATCACAGTGCAAAGTGAAGGCAAGCGGCACAGATTAAACACAGTCACACGTTAGTGCACTATAAGTCGGTAATATTAGTTGCAAAGAAGCACTAAATCTTACTTGGAGCGGAACTAGGGGGGGCTGCGGCGGCAGCGGGAGTTGCATTTGAGTTAACGGGGCCACCTCCGGCTGCTGTATTTTTGTTTAAAATACTAAGTATCCTAGTCTGTAATTCAGCTTGTTGCGAGACAGGTAGAGCATTTTCTAGGTACCAAGAATCAGTTCTCAAAAATCCGCATAAACATTTTCAAAAGGACCCCTACCTTGAGCAGCAGGAGGCTCGACTTTCAGTTTCTCTTGAATAAAATACTGAATCAAAATGTCGAACTGTGGGACTGTCAATTGCCTCGATGAAGATACAATAAGCTCTAATAGCTGTCTGACTTGTTCGGGAGGTGCGTTAGGCCCCCGTTTCTCTTGACAGCTCCTTGAATAGTTTTCATAGTTTCTATTCAGAAAAACGATGGCATCCTCGAACAACATGTTTCTATGCTCTGCAAAAAAAATATATATCTTTAATTCCCTCCAATCGCCAATTTTCTGGTATAAAGAGAATACTCTTTTACCTTGCGGAGTACCGTGAAGTATGAGAAGCGTGAGACTTCGGTTTATTTTGTGTTGAGGGTTGACCATAACGGCATAGAGTGTGCCTCGGGAGGCGATATTACCCAGGACGCGAGCTATAGGGGCAGTTTCATTGGGGAACATAATGTCGACGGTAAATCCAATGGATTTCAGTCGGGACTCGATGTATTCACCGTAGTCTCTGGAAAGTACAACAAATCAATAAGTAAAATAAACTTCGTATTCAGGAAACGAAGAATATTTGAAACGCACGTGATTGATTTGTTCATAACGATGATTTCGATGTCGTTTGTTCTCTCACTGTTCGGCACATTCAAAGGAGCAGGTTCGGCGTTCGGAGGAGCATCCGACGATCCTGAAGGCCAGCCACCTCCGGACGACTGTGGAGGGAAATCTCCGCGAGCACCACCACGAAAAGCAGGTGAATCTCTAAAATCCATCGGACCACCGCCCCCTCCTCTTGGACCGTCTCGCCCTCCTCCAAAAGGGGGACCGTCCTGGCCGCCACCAAACGGAGGACCATCGCGGCCACCACCGAAAGGTGGACCGTCACGGCCACCGCCGAAGGGAGGTCCATCGCGGCCGAACGGAGGCGGACCATCACGGCCACCACCACCAACACCACCACCGAAGGGAGGACCGTCACGCCCCCCTCCAAAGGGAGGGCCGTCGCGTCCAAATGGAGGGCCGTCACCTCGTCCACGGTTGCCTCCACCAGCACCGCCCCCACCACCTCCGAACGGAGGTCCGCTGTCTCGACCACCAAAAGGAGGCCCGTCGCGATTACCGAAAGGTCCATCTCCACGGCCACCGCCTCCGAAAGGACCTCCGTCTCGACCTCGATCTCCGAAAGGACCGCCCTTGTCTCGAAATCCTTCTCTAAAATCTGGACCTCCGCGCATGTCTGAGCCCCCTGAAAAAAAAACAACAAATAACGGTATAAAATCATAATAATAATTTTCCTATAGCCACGAAATTTGAGTTTCAGGGGATAAATAGCCACAAAATTGTAGTTGGAAAGGTATAAACAATCATAAAATTGTCAGTTTCGAAAAAAAAAAAAAAAAAAAAACAGCAGACACTGTAAATGTTGGAGGACAAATAGCATTAAATTCAATACAAGGATAATTATGCGCTAAATTCCATGTTCCCTTGGAGGGACTGTCGCGACATTGCTAGTTTTGACTTAATAATTAGGGGCGGCACAGCGAGTTCCACGAAATTTCAATTTTCATAAGATAAATAACCACGATATTGTAAGTCATGGAAGATATAAGCCGCTAAATTGCACAATTAGTGATCGGGGGGGGGGGGGTTAACCTTGGAAGACAAGTTTCATAGCCATGGAATTGGAAATTTCGGGGAATAAATAGCCACGACATTGCAAATTTCGATGTTATATCATCCGCAAAATGGTGAGTTTCCTCGGGGACTTTCAAGATAGTAGTTTTAGGCCTAAAAATTCAAGGAATTGTACGACGATTGCAAGCTCAGGATGAATAGCAACGAAATTGCAGGCCCTGAGGGGATTTATCAACCAATTTAAATAAGACTTTCTGAGCCTGTACAAAAAGATAGGCTGCTGATGGGAAGTTGCCTATTACAAGAAATGGGAACTGGTAACGCTACTCAATTGTTTTCACTAAAAGTGACCACCACAAGGAAGAATAAGCACAAAATATTTACCTCTGAAGTCAGGTGGGCCTCCTCCAGATCTAAAGTCATTTCCGACGTTTCCACCTCCTCCGCCAGGTCGATTTCCAGAATCCCAAGGATCAGGTCCGGGACCTCCTCCACCACCGCCAGGCGCTCCCCCAGGGGGTCCACCGCTAGGATTCCCTCCTGGTCCGCTGCTTCCACTGTTCGGTCCCCCAGGACCACCACCACCGCCGCCGCCGCCAGGAGGCCCTTGGTTCACCCAAGGATCAGGCAGGCTCAAGCTTCTCAAATCTGGAGGATTTCGGTCGTCTCCCCCTCCTCGTCGGCCTCCTGGACCAAATCGGTCACCACCACTGTTGTCCCCACCCCTGAAAAAAATAAATAAATACAATTCAGCCAGAAAGACAGGCGTACAATAGGAAAATAAATTATGAACCTGAAAGGTGACTGCTCATTGAATGGACCCGAGTTACCTCCACCTGGTCCACCTCCAAAGGGACTCCTCGAGTTGAAGGAACCACCTCCGCGACCGCCTCGACCACCTCCACGGCCTCCTATGGGCGATCTGTCCCTCTGTTGGTCACCTTCTTTTTTGTCAGGACCCCCGCCGGAATTTCTCGGTGGTCTCGCGTATTGTATGTCTAGGAAAAACACGTTTGGATTAACATGGAGGGCAGCAAGTCAAAATAAGACAGCGCTCCTCACCTATTTTGCGACCGAAATGATTTTGGCCGCTTAATTCAGTCAAAGCATTCACTGCGCTCGGTTCATCGCTGTAGTGAATGAATGCGAAATTTCTATTTTGTCTCACTTCTAGAATAAACGTCAATATAAATGAAATTAAATCGTAAAAAATCAAGGAAATACACAGGAAAATAACGTGAAAATGAACACTAACCAGTGATTGTACCATATTTGCCAAACAGGTCTTCAAGCTCTTTCTGAGTAATATTCGGAGGCAGGTACCCGACGTACAATCGGTTACACGGCTTGTTTCCCGTGTTCATGGCCTGTCGGGAGTCGAATTAAATCTGTCACGCACAACTACCAAGGAACCAAAAAAAACCGGCCGGGTGGGAAATCACTTTGAAAGAGCGGCGCACACAGTTTTTCACACTTCACTATCGGGCCATCGGGTCGTCTGGGGATGCACAGCAGACAGGGAGACCACCAATTAGAGCTTAGTTGAACGCAATTCAGAAATTGTGTCATGAAATGCTTGGCATTTCAAATATTATTTTAAAAAGGTGTGAAATAGGACGAAAACAACACAAACAAGACTCACCTACGCTAGCTAACCTCACTCGATGCCCGACCCCTCAACAATCACAAAACGAGGAGGAGGGGTCCACTCATCCACTGAAGGCGATCGATAAGATGTTGTCATGACTGCTTTTTTCTTTCAGTTCTTTTAATTCTTACTTTATGTTTGCATTCATGACAATTTTTACTACGTTTAAAAATACCTTTGGATTAAGCGTTTCTCACACGATTTGCGGCGCCAAAACCCTTTTATCATCTTTCACGTCCTTGAAGACTCTCCCTCATTCTGTAACGGATTTTCACTATCAGTTGACTTTCCTGCTGGCTTGTGTGAAACGGTCACTTTTTAAAAGTTGTAAGTTGTATTTATGGATTCCTTTACCGAGTGCATGGTGGAAGAGGCTGAAGTGCAAAGTGCGAAACTTGAAGCATTTCTGACGAAGTTAAGTCGCGAGAAGGTGGATCTAAAGCAGTTCGAAGGCGGCAACGGCCAGAATACAAACGGCCGTCTTTTAGATTTTTTCCAGGCGAAACAGAGTGAATACCGCGAACTTCTGAAACAAAGACAGACGATGGAGGACGAAGAGAACAATGCTCTGAGTGAGGTGACCAAGGAGAGGCTGAAAAAACTCGCCCACTTGTTTGGCAATTTCGACGCGTCTCTTCTCCCGGAACAGTGTCCCAGTCCTTTGGGTTCAAACCGTCGGCGAATTCTGGAAGAAAACACTTCTTCGAACACTCAGGCGGGTCCGACGGAGGGAGGCAAGAAATCAACTCATTGCACGCGACGACTGGCTCAGCTCGCATCACAGATCAACAATTGGGAGGATGAGAGCGATAAAAAGCTTCAAATGCCCAAGGCTCGAGGGAGCGGGGCTCCCGTGTCGCCTAGAAAAGCTGAAAAACCGTCGAGGATGATGGCTGAGAAAATCGGCGCGTTCAATGATGTGAAGAAGAGGCCCGATGAATGTGCGAGTGGGAAAACTCCAAATAATGCGCCCATAACTCCTAACAGTGCAACCAAGAAGGTCTCGTGGGACAATAAAATAATTTCATCCCTTGAAGCCCAAGGATTTCAGAGGTAAGTCTAAAAATCTGTACTGATTGTCAGCCTGTATGTTCATGTCTGGTAAGGATGAAGAGCGTTGTTCTTTGTTGACTAAACTTTGGTAAGGCGTCCTGTCTTCTGGTAGTCGTCAGAAATCGTGTTGAAATTTGTTGTGTGCTGCAGATTCGTGTTTTCGACAGATTCTTCAATTTGTACCTAGAATGCAGGTGCCAAAGATACGTTTAACCGAAATTTGTGTAGCGTTTTCTCTACCGTAAAAATAAAAGGTGGCCTTTCCACCTATTAGGCCTTTTATTCTAGCCAGCGCCGCCGTTTTGTTTTTAGGGGCAGGCAGGGTAGGCGACCGCCTAGGGGCCCAGGCCCTTCCGCCTTGGTGGCCCAAGGGGGTTCCCGGTTTGGAATTAAAATAATCACAAGAAACAAAAAACTTGTGTACTTGAATTAGAACTTGGGTGGCCCCTGCTGGGGGCTAGAAGAAAGAAAGAAAGAAAAAAACAGAATCACACTCACGCACACAAAATTAAATGCACTATGAGAATCAAATTTGTTGTTTGTTTTTTTCATGATCATTCTGAGGGCCTAAACTGTCATTGTTCATTGCTTGCTGCTGAAACAGTTTAATTAAGCGAATTATTCGTCTCTATTTACTCTCAAAAATTGATTAATTGACCGTGAAACTTGCACTATGCCCCCCTCCAGCCGTGTGTTTCCAGTCGTGTGGACTGGAAACGGTCAAACACCCCTGCCAGGGTCGCTTTTTGTGGGTAGGCACTAGGCAGGGTAGGCGACCGCGTCGGGGCCCTCCGGATTGGAATAAAATCATCCCAAATCATCTTTTAGGATTTGAGTAGATGGTTTTTACGATATTGATAAGTATTACGGAGTTAAAACAGAATAATTGAGAATTTGACGAATTCATCCACACGGAATCGTATTAAGATCTGTAACTTGCAATTTATCCGAAATGAAGACTCAAAACTTCGTTTCGTTGAAATTAAGCCCCGAAACTTGAATGTTAACTGCAACTTAAGACTCGTAACACGCATTTTCGCAGGAATAGGGGCCAGAAAGTCGCATTGGCGTGGATAATTGGCCGTCGAACTTCCAATTTCCTGGATATCGACAGGCTCTGGCTCTCTTGGGGCCGGCTATTCTGTTGAATCCAGAATCCGCCGCCACGAAAAAGGCTTAAAAACTCGCCATTTTGTTTAAGCTAAGGCCCTGAACCCGCTATGCCGGTTTAATCAACGCCCGAAGACCCGAAACTCTTAGTTTCGCCGATATTCAGTAGTTTGCTCAAATTAGTATCCGAATCTCACAAGTATTTATCTCCAACTATTGCAATAACACGCCGCAGCCGGGGCCGACCGGCGGCAAAAAAAAGGCCCAGAAACTTGCAATTTCGCAAAAAATGTACCTGGATGCATCCAATTTCGCTCGAGACATAACCCCGTGAAATTTCTTTTTTGAAAAATTATAACGCAAAATTGTTCTTGTTTTTTTCGTAACCAAAAGCGCTAAATTCGTCTTGAATGACTCCACCGTGCGAAATTACTCTTTTGCAAGGATTCAGACCCATAAAATTGCCCTTTGAAATGCCTTACGTACCTAGAAATATATTACCGCAAATTTGCTTTTTGAATTGGTCAATAGCACGAAATTATGCTTTTGTAACAGCAAAATCCACGAAATACTGGGAACTTGTGCCGTCAAACTCGTTTTTGATGGGTTAAATCCACGAAAGTCCATTTTCGATGAGGCTAAATTGGTTGTACAAGTGGCCTCCAACTCGGGATTTTTTTTTTTTTTTTTTTTTTTTTTGGTGGGCTCATCCCGCGAAATAGGTTTTGAATGAACCAACCCCGTGACATTTTGTTTTTGAAAAGTGGGCCGATCCGTGAAATTGTTTTTTTATTGAGTCAAAAGCGCAACATTTTGTTTCTGTAGCAACGAAAACCACGAATTTTTTAGGTGAACCAGCACGGCGAAATTTGTTTTAAATGAGCCCATTCAGTGAAATCGATCCTTGAAATGAGCCAATTCAGTGAAACCGATCCTTGAAATGAGCCAAAGGGCTGGAAATTTCACCTGTGGAGAAAAATAGGAGTGAAACTCCGTAAAATTGGTTTTTTGAGGTGCCAACCCCGCGAAATTGGTTTCTGGCGTGCCAGATCCGAAAAATTCGGTTTTGCCAAACGGCCAAATCGCTCAAACACAAAGCAAAATCACGTCAAACGCAAAATTTGGTTATTGAGTTGGTCAAAGCCGTGAAATTAAGTTCTGTGAGCCGTGAAATTTGGACGTAGAAGTGCCTAACCAGCGGTATTGCTTATTCGAATGAAACCCCGTGATGATTTCCATGGGCTATTTTCAGATTCGTGCATTTTTCTGGGCAAAATTACTGGTTGTGTGTGCCGAAAAACAAGATCCATGCTGTATTGAGTAGCTCGAAGGTTATTATTCGTTTTCTTAGCTAAATTACAGGTTTTTTCGTAGAGGATTTTTTCTTTGCCCGTAAAGTTCGAGGGGGGGGGGTGGAAGACTGATCTGGACGAAAAGGAACAATAATGAAAGCTAACAATGTTGAGGGTTTAGTTAGACCTAGCAGTCAATCGTGAAAATTGCACTAATCTGATAATTCCACATTTAGGAGTTTCTTAAGAATGATTGATCTTCTTTTCGGTACCTTCAACGTACAGGGATAGTTGGTCCCCTCGCTATTCTAGTCACAAGCCTCTAAACTTCTAACACGGTGCTCACGGTTTGTTACAGGTGTGAGTCGCAGCAGCATCTCGTCTACGACTATACCTCGCCCAAAAAGAGTCCTGGGAAATGTAACAGAGAGACGTCCAGATCGCCCACTAAAACTTGTCCGTCACCGTCCCCGATGTCGTCCGATCCTTCCTCACCACGTCCTCCTCCGGGCCCCACCCCTTCCACTTCACAAAACTCCATCTTGTCCGCGTCGAAACCAGCTGTCGCCCGTCAACTCATGACTGACACTATACCCGTGAAGAAAGACTGGCGTGCGAATACGCATACTAGTCCGAAAAAATCTGGAGCCGTTCTTGAAATGGCCGCTCGGATCGACTCCAGTTCCCCGCGAGGGAACAAATTTGTCAAAGACCCGACTGAGTTAAGCGTTCATGACCGAAAGGCGATATTCGAAAAGAACAGCGGCCCTGCGATTCTTCCGAAGGCTCCCTTTGGCATGGCGGTTCCGTTAGCAACCATGCCATCGCCGGCTGTCAAAGACCCAGTACGACCGAAGCATACGCAGCAACAACCATCACAACACAAGCCTCGGACGCCGCTCGCGGAAAGTTCACCAAATGAAGTGGTTGCGAAGGATAGTGTCACCCAAGCGATTCTGGAACGTCAACGAGAGATTGACATGTTGCGGACACGATGGGACAGGAAAAAAGAAGAGGCAATGCAAGGAGGGCCAAAAGCTTTAGAGCAATATGAAAGGTCACTGTCTCCATCTAGAAGTCCCAATCGAATCATCATGGGAACTAAAAGCCCAGTACTTGAAATGAACGATAGAAGCCGTGATTTTGATTCGAAAGACAACAGCCGAGAATTTGGTTCAATAAACCAAAGCCGTGACAAAAAAGACATTAGTCGGGAGTATCCAAGTCTTATGGATGTCAAAAAATTGAAAGTTTCCCCTCCCAAACCCGGACGTATTTACCCCTCGATTTCAGACATAGAAACGGAATCAGAAGCAGCCGAGTGTGAAGATGATTACTGTGATTCGACCGGTGAACTGTCCTCAGTGGTTGATCAGTCGACGGCGTCAGAAGACTCTCTTGGCAAAATGATCGTTGAAGCGTCACGACTGTCCGGCTCCAAACGGAGTCTTATGATGTCGCCACCTCGACCTTTTGCGTCATCAACTCGGATCTCATCGCCCAACTCAACGATCCGGTCTTCGAGCGAAGAGTCTCGAATCCTTCATGAAATGGACAACTTTTTGGACGAAGCTCTGGGGGATTCGTCGCCTCCTAAACGAGCACGTGATGATTTCTCCAGGTATTCACACCCTACCCCTTAAGCTTATTTATTTTTTGCTCACGTTTTTTTTTTTTTTTTTTTTTTTTTTTTTTTTTTTTTTTTTAGCTGGGCTGAGCCTAAGGAAGAACTTCAAAAATTCGACTCACCGAGGAAAGAGCCTCCTAGAGACGACACGACGCTGCTCCACAGTGTATCTTTCTACAGAAAATCCCAAGCCGAGAAAATGACGGAGTACAAGCATGCAGATCTTGAGCGACAGGCGGATATGGAATTGAAAAATGAAACGCCCGAATCTGTTCTGGTTGAAGAAAGAATCAGAGGACTAGAAGAGGAAATATTAAAACAGACGACCATCATATCCCAGGCGACCATGGCATTGAATCTGTGTCATTCTCGATCAGAGTTCTCAGGTTCGCCTGAGCAAGTAGAAGCGGAAAAACTTCTCCTCATCGCCACTTGTCGTCGAAGCGCCGCAGTTCGCGAAGTGGAGCGGCTCAAAGTTGAGCGAACCGTTCAGCCTGGTGGAAGCCGGTTCAGTTCGTCAAGTGCCGCCGAACGTGGAGACTTGACCGTAGAGTATTTATCGGTGCCGTTCCGTTCACAGTGTTCTGCGGCGGCCAACCCTCCAGCTGGATCAACGGAACACCTCTTGTGTCTCGTGTCATCTGGAGCCGACGTCCAAGCAACTCCCGTTATGTCCGTAAATAAACAAAATCTAGGACGTGGAAATCGTATCGTTTTCACGAAACACATCACTCTCCGTGACTTGTATCCCAATTTCACGGTTGCCGTTGAACTCTATCGCCTCGTATGTTCACCGCACGGTTCTTCATCCACCGAGGAGAAAAAAAACAAACTCCGGTTGACTCCGCAGAAGAAAACGCCGAAACATCGAATGCCACTGGAAAGCCCCGGAGGACCAAATGCCGTTCGTACGTCGTCTTTTCAAATGGTCGGCTTCGTTGTTTTCTCACTCCGCGAGACCAACCGTACAAAATTCACTCTGAACAAAGTTCCGTACGGTGTACAACTTGAAGGAACCCTCGAAATAAAAATGTCGACGGCTCTCAAAGCAGAAGTGGAGTACCGAGGATTTCTCACTCAGTACGAAGAGGTGACAGGGTTCGGAGCGTGGAAACGACGCTGGGCCGTACTGAGGGGTAGCACGGTAGCTTTTTGGACCTATCCTGAGCATGAGGAAGACGGAAGAGTTCCGGTTGATACCATCGATCTAGGGCGATGCCTCACCAAGGAGGTTGGCCTTGTCAGCAGGGAAATATGCGCTCGTCCACACACTTTTCTCTTGGAGGTTAGAACTCAACATTTTAGTCACTGTTTATTGGTTGGTTAACCTTTCGTTGAACGTTTTCAGATGGAAGAAAAGGCTCGTTATCTCCTCTCTGCGGACACATTGGACGATCGCTTGGGTTGGTGCAAAGCCATAAACAAAAGTTTGAATCTTATTCGATGTTGGGGAGGACGTGATTAGTTATTATAGTTTTACGTCACGCATCTAGTGATCTGACAGCATGCTCTCTTAATCAATGCTAATATATTGTTGTACTAACTCCATGACTAGTAGGTATTCATTTCTATTTTTTGTTTAAATCAGTTCTCAAAAGCACGAATGAATTATTATCTGACTAAGAACAAAAATATAATCTTTGTTAAACTCAACAACGGTGGACAGTAAGTACGAGCGTAAAGAAAATTAAGGGACCAATCCCTGAATACTTTGTTTTTAGTTTTCTTGGAAACTGGTTATAGTTTCCGGGGCACGGGGGGGGGGGGGCTCCGCCTCGGTTACTGACGCCTAGAGGGCTGCAACTTCCACAACGGTGTTTTTCCTCTTCGCACACCTAACAAACATCCCACTGTAATGAATTTAAAATTACCCCACACGGATCCTGTAGGAGAACAAGACAGCTATTGCACCCTCTGATTCACACCCCATACCATACCTCCATTTCACTAAAAAATTCTAGAAATTCGGCTCAATGTGATCCAAAACCAAACGATGCGATTATGGCTCTTTCAAAACCCTTTGCGCATACGGTTAATTCGTTCATATCAAAATCTTCGGGATTTTCACTCTTTCAAAAATGCGCTTCATAAAATTCAATTTCTTGAATTTGCCTCCAATGTTTGAGCTTGTGAACGGGGTCTTAGTCAATTCTACTGTCTAATTCGGCTCGTTTGCAAACAAAATGACGTGATTTTGGCTCTCCCTCGAATTCACAGTAAAAAGGGTCTTCTAAATTCGACTAATACACAATTTCACCGCGTATTTTCACTCTTCCATAACTAACAAAACACTAATTTGCAAGAAAAACGCCATTTTGTGGCTAAAATTGAGAAAAATTGTTAATTCGCGTGATGAAAACGCGACTAAAATTGAGAGAAAAGTGCTAATAAATTTGCGGAAAAAGTGTGTAGAAGAAGCTCTATATATTTTTAATTTTTTAAATTTAAGGCCACTTAGGTACTGTTCGAAAAAAGCTCTAATTCGTGGCTAAAATTTAAAATATTTCGATATTCGTCGTTTAATGAAAATACGCCAATTTGCGGCTTTTGGAGGCAACTTTGTGGCTAAAATTGAGAAAAAGCGCAAATTCTAGGCTATAGGTAATTTAAAAATCCGCGAATTCGGGAGTAAAAATGAGTAAAACGCTAAAATTTGCGGGTAAGGAAGACAAAATAAAGCGCTTAATGCGCGGCCAAAATTGAGAAAAAAACCAATTTGTTTATGGTAAGATGTTCCAAAATTTTGTAACCAAACGACGTGATTAGTCTCGAATGACCGCTTTTCTCAATTTTAACCGCGAATAACTATTTTCCCCGACTTTATGGCGAATTAGAGTTTTTCTCAATATTGGTGCGAATTGATGTTTTCTCAATTTAGCTGTGAATGAGCGCTTTTCACACCTTTTAGTCGATTGGGTTTCTCCAGGGGCGTCAATTAACACAATGGGGGGACGCTAGGAAGGGGGAGCTAAACGTCATCAGGGGGGAAATGGAAGTTATTCGTGGTCGTGGGGGTCTAAAAAACTCGAGGGAGGATGCTGTCCGAAACTTCATCATTGGGGTGTGCACAGAGAGGGGGAATAATCCAGGACAAAGCATAGCATTGGACTAGGGATTTTCTAATGGTGGGGGGGGGGCAAGGTTTATTTGGCCAACCTGGTAACAAGGGGCCAAGCATTATATTACCGCCCCTAAAATGCCGGGGGCAATATTTCATTCAGCTTGATTCACCATTCACATCAATGTTACTCTATCAGGCGACGTTTTCGAAGGGTCTTCCCCGCGACTCAACCTCTCTTCGATGTGCCTCCTTTCGACGAATTTCAGTCCATCCGACTAGGAGGATAGAGCATTAAAAGGTGCCCAGCAAATTTGTAGCTTAAAATTCGATTCAGCCTACGCAAGCGCTATTCATGAAGCTGAAATTCAGAAATGTACCAACTCGCGCCTTCCAGAGGCAACTTCATGGCTAAAAATAGAGAAAATACGCCTGATCCCTATAGTTCATGTAGATCGTTAGACCGCTGAAATTGAGAAGCCGCACTTAAGTGCTGTTCTTGGGGCAAGTACGTGGCAAGAAGGTTAGAAAACCCGTTAATATTAATGGCTAAACCAAGAAAATCACTCATTCGCTGTTTCTCGAAGCATGTACCAGACCAAACTTGAGAAAAAAAATCGCTGAATCTCGGAGTATACCTACATATAGGTCATACTTTACGACTGAAATTTAGAGTGTGCTGTTCTTGACCCCAGCCCGTAGCTAGAATTGAGGTAAATCGCTAATTCGCGAGATAGAAGCGAGAATCGGGATAAAATTGAGAAATATCGCTAATTCGCCGTATAAAAACGCTTCTCCGCGGCAAAAATTGGTAAAAATAGCTAATTCCTGGAATATAATGAAGAAAAACTCTAATCCGCGGCTGAGACTAACAAAAATAGCTAGTATAAATTATAAAAACGCTAATAAAATTGTTGAGGTATAATGCAAATTCGCGGTTAAAATGCACAAATGTATGTGGTAGTAGGAAAGTCCTCGTAGACCTCTATTTTCGTATTTAAATAATGTTTATTGTCGACGTTTCGTTCTATACGAACATGTTCACGACTAAACAATAAAATTGAATAATTACAATCAAATCCAGAGAGCATTTATCATGTATGAGATACATGCTCTCTGGATTTGATTGTAATTATTCAATTTTATTGTTTAGTCGTGAACATGTTCGTATAGAACGAAACGTCGACTATAAACATTATTTAAATACGAAAATAGAGGTCTACGAGGACTTTCCTACTACCACATATCAGCGTGATGCAGACCTCATCCCCTAAAACCAACACTCGAATGCACAAATGTAGAAAATTGCTAATTAGTGGCTAGAATCAGGTAAAACGCTAATTCGCGGCTAAAATCAAGAAAAATTGCCAATTAACCTGGGTTAAATTGAGAACATTTGCTAAATCACAGAAAATTGAGAATATGGCTCGTCGGACATCGCAGTTTCCCGGAGGAAACTTCGTGGCTAAAATTAGGAAAATCGCTATTATTATTATTATTATTATTCAGTGGGCCCGCACCCGGCCTAGCCGAACCCAAAGCGCTTAAGCCGTTACCGGCTCATACGCCATGCCCTCGGAAAAGCCTAATGCGGGTCCGCAAACCTATATCTACGGCATTCACAAACTGAAGGACTCGGACCCCTTCGGCCCTCGAGAATGTGATGCCTGGCAACCTATCTGTCCCGAAAATGCGGAAACGAGTAGCCGCATACCTCTCACACTCCCCTACAAAGTGCATATAGCCGATTCCTCTTCCAACTCGCAGCCCCGATACATTGGGTCTGCCACCATTCCCATTGTGTGGAGGTGCTTACGTAGCGCATAGTGGCCTGTATTAAACATCCCCACAACTCTCCGCATGCTGCCTCTACTTAGTGATAGCAGCCACATCGTCGCCTCCCTGTCCCATTCCCAAATGCAAGCCCTCGCTTGCCTACAGGCTGATAGGCTATTCCAACTCCTGGCGGCCTCCCTATCCGCCCAATCCTTTATCTGGGCTCTCCCCACTGTCTTGGAGACCGCATATAGTCGGCTCAGGTCCCCATACTTCCTTATTTGCCCCCTGTTTCGCCATTTTATCAGCTTTCTCATTCCCCTCGTATCCCCTGTGTCCACGGATCCACGCGAGGGTCACTTCATTACCCATTCCCTGTAGCCTTGTGATGGCCCGCCGACAGTCCGCCACCAAGGCCGACTCCACCACCGGCCTGGTCACCGCCCCCAGGCCTGCGCGTCTGTCCGCGTAGATCACCACTTCCCTAAATCACTAACTCACTGGTTAAAATAGGGGAAATCGCTCATTAGCGGCTGAAATCAGAAGAAACACGAATTTGCGGCAAAAATCGCTAACTCGCGGCTAAAATGAAGACAAAGCTATAATTCACCGATGAAATTGAGAAGACGCGCTGAAGTGTGGGAAAACGCTAGTTTGCGGTTAAAATGGAGAAAACGCCAAATCGCGGCTCCTATAAAGGCAATTTTATGGGGGCTCTGGTGAAAGATTTGCCCGGCGTTGCGACAAATGTTTGGCCAAGGCCAGCTCTGATTGTTACTTACTGTGCTTTTTCTCCTACAGCTCTTTAATACTTGCAGCGCGCAGTGGCGCAGGTAGGAATTTGTCCTGGTGGGGGGGGGGGTAGATTGAAATCTCGCAATGGTGAGGAGAGGGGGTAATTTCACATTTTAGTCATCATTCCACCCAGCCAGCACACTCATGAATCTGGACATCTTTCTGGCCTCATCATATAGCCTCAATCTCTCAGTTAAGGGCGATTTTTTGACTCTACCCGCGAATTAGCGCTTTATTTCTCAATTTTGGCCGAGGGTATCGTTTTTCTCAATTTCAGCCGCAGATTAGCGGTTTTGCCCCACCCCTTCCTTTTGCCATGAATTTGCGCATTTTCTCAACTTCGGCAGCAAAGTATCGTTTTTATCCCGTGAGCGATAATTCTCAAATATCCACGAGTTTTGGCGTTTTCCTCAATTTTAGCATCATATTACCGATTTTTAAAATTTTTTTACCAGGGGATTTGCACTTTTCTCAGTTTCAGATGGAAATTGACGTTTTTCTTAAGTGTTTTCCTCAATATTAGCCGCAAAAGCTGTAAATTGCCGATTTTTTTCCATTTTTAACCGCGAATTAGCAATTATTTCCATTTTTAGGCTTAAAATTAACCTTTGTCTTAATTTTGACCAGACTGATTATTTTATTTTCTAAATATTACCCGCAAATTAGCGGTTTTTCTCATTTTACCACCGCATAAACAATTTTATATAACTTTTATAGGTATAGATTATTGCTTCACGGCAGTTCTAGCCGTGAATTAGCGTATTTTTCAACATTATACTCTTAGCCATGCATGAATTTGCCATTTTTCTGAATTTCAGTCACAAAAATGCCTTCAGAACGTGCGAATTTAAATTATCAATGTAAATTTTTTTGGTAGGAAATCAATAGTTATAATTGTCCTTTTCACAGATTTTTATTCTTTATTTGGATTTATTCTTTATTAAAAAAAATAGAATACATTTTTTTGTTCAAACATTTCCAAACCTAAAAATTTACATCTATCCATCCATTTCTGTCAAAAAATCATCATTTTTAAATTAAAAATTTCACGACACTTAATTCGAGAAGTAGTGATGTCTCTCAGTTTTAGCAGCGAATTATCGCTTTTTCTAAATTTTAGCAGCGTGGTAGCATTTCCAACCCGTGCATTGCCTACCGAGTTTTGTCAATTTTTGCCAAGAATTGGCGTTTGATTCAATTTAAGCTGCAAATTAGCAATTTTTTCCATTTTATAACTGAGAATTAGCAGTCTTCCCCAATTTGAACTGAAAATTAACGATTTTCTTATTTTTGGCTGTGCTAATTGGTGATTTTTTCAATTTTTGCCGCGAATTAGTGATTTACTTCATTTTGTATCCGCGAATTAACGTTTTTCCACAACTTTATATCTGCAAATTGCAAATTAGCGATTTTTCCCAATTTCAGCTGTGAAATAGCGTTTTGTGCTAATTTTGCGGCCATTCAGCATCCTATTCCCTTTTTCATACGTGAATGGGCGATTTTACGCCATTTTTGTCCAATTTTACCTGCAACCGTCTTTTATTTGTCAATATTACAGCGTGTTTTCTCGACTTCAACCGCGGGGTTTGCCCAAATACATCACTTTTGAGTTGATTCCACAATTTATTCGTAGAATGGCCTCCATATACCGCGAATCTGCGATTTTTTTCTTAATTTTAGTCTCGAAGTTGCATCGCGAGACCATGAATCATCGCTTTTTATCAGCTATAGCCACGATTATTACCGATTTTTGTCTGATAGAGGGTCCTGGGTGACCCCCCTCCCTCCGGACCTCGGTACACTACTGCGTTTGGGTCTGAAGTCCAAGGAAAAATCTGGACGTACTCGGACCTTTTCGGGCTGCTTCAAGTCCAGAAAATCTTCTATTAAACCTAACTTCAACGTGAAAAGCTCTTTTTTAAAGATTTTACGGGGCTCTTCGTTATGGTACTAGTGCTTCTTCGTTCGTATACTTGTAGCTCTGGAGGGGGATCTAAGATCTGTCACCCCCGTACGTACGCCGCTGATGGATATGAAGGACATCCATTGGTTGGCAAATATAAAGCCAGTATCATTGTAGGATATTCTGGATCGAATATGGATGTCTTGTGGATAATCTGTGCTATTGGGGCCACGTGATTTTATAGTTATTAGAGCGGGTATAGAGTTTGTAGCAGGCGCGTGATTTTCATCGTAAACGCACAGATAGAACATTATGGGCATTTTCCGCTCAATAAACGCTGAAATCGCCTACCCCGTCCTACTTCAGTGGGAATCACGTGATTTCAGCGTTCAGCGTTTTCAGCGAAAAACGCCTGTAGTGTTCTATCTGTGAGTTTTCGATGAAAATAGCTCACCCGCTACAAACGCTAAACCCGCTCGGAATTCGGAATCGCGGACCCTGATCACGCGAGTTCCACCGTTAGGCCCCCGCCTTTGACGGCTCTGTTCAAGTGTTCTGTGGTCCATGCAGGCATGCACGAACATCATGAATGGATCCGTCACTTTTCTCGAAACTTAAAGGCATTTTGTTAACATTAGCGTCTATTTTGTTGTCTGAAGATCCATATCCTCCTCTCCCGTTTGGGAGTTGCCCGCTCAATTGAGGGCGCGCAGGTGGACCGGAGCGCGCTCAGGCGGATTTAAGTGAAAGAGTCCTGGGGAGATTGAAGATTTCTGTGTCATAGGTCTCCCATACAAACTGTGAATGATTGCTCGTGCGGTGCTGATTGTGACGTGGTTGATTGCTCCAGATAGTGGATTTTTTATTTTTTTAATTAGTTTTCATTTGCTCGAATTGTGTTGCAAAAGGATGGCAATCAAGTCTTAATGTGACGTGTATCTAAAACGAACGTTTCGGTTGATGGAATCAGGTAGGATTGATGTTTTTGGGTCCCACTTGGGAACGAAGGATGGCGTCAGCCTCCACAACTTCCCTCGCCGGAAAAATTAGTGTTTATTGCGAATTGTATAGCCATTGGCTCTAGCTAGCTGCTACTAAATCATGAGTTGCGACTTACGTTAATTCCAAATAATTCAAACTTTCTTCAATATGCTTGTCGGACCGCCGTTACGTAAATTGATAGTTGAGCGCAGTTTCTAGAGAAAGTATAATGTAAGGCCCTGTTCACAAGCTCTACGTTTGTGTTATGTGGTGTCTATGCAACCTATAAAAATGCTTCATTTTTCGATGGAGTAAATTTGTTTGGCTGCATAGACTCCACAGAAAGTATAGTGTACACTCTACTTTCTCTAGAAACTGCGCTCAACTATCAATTTACGTAACGGCGGTCCGACAAGCATATTGATTATTGAAGGACGTTCAAAAATGAATTATTTGGAATTAATGTAAGTCACAACTCATGATTTAGTAGCAGCTAGCTAGAGTCAATGGCTATAAAATTCGCAATAAACACTAATTTTTCCGGCGAGGGAAGTTGTGAAGGCTGACGCCATCCTTCGTTCCCAAGTGGCAACCAAAAACACATCAATCCTATCTGATTCCGTCAACCGAAACGTTCGTTTTAGATACAGGTCACACCAAGACTTGATTGTCATCCTTTTGCAACACAATTCGAGCAAATGAAAACTAATTAAAAAATAAAAAACCACTATCTGGAGCAATCAACCACTTGTATGGGAAACCTATGACACCGAAACCTTCAATCTCCTAGGGACTCCTTCAATTAAATCCGCCTGAGCGCGCTCCGGTCCACCTGCCCGCCCCGAATATTCCACTATCACTTTGTATACAGAAATAACATGTCAAAAGCGTCGCTTCTTGATCTTTCACCTTGACGTACCTGTTCTATTCTTCTACGATGACATGATTCTCACATTACTCTTGAATTGATGTGATCGTATTAATTGTATGTCTACTGAAAAGGGTCCGGACCGGGGGAAAGTCCTATCTCAGAGACATGCAGAGTCCAGGGACGCCGGTTGAGGATAAGGTAAAAAGAAACGTCAGTTCACCGTCATGATTTTGTTGGTCATTGAGGTCTGTTGCTGAACTTATCTGTGTGTAGGATAATACGAGTGAGCTTCGCGATGAAGAGAAATCTCCTGAACTTCCGGACGTTCGTTCGAAGAAAAAAGTCAACATATGCACCGAACGATCTCTTTCGCAGGAGACGACTCGTCGATGCTCCGAAACGTCAGAATCGTGCGGTGATAAGACGTCAAGTGTCGCGAGCAACGACAAATGTCTCACCATGACGGGAACGATTAAAAGAGGTAAAAAAGCCGGTCAGAGCTTGGATGTTCGTATGAATATATCAAGGGAGGAACTAGAGTCAATGGAGGCGACCATAGCGGCCAAGTCCAGCGAGAAAGTTTCGTCGTGCTCGATCCGAACTGGACCGCATGTCTTTCTATTTTCCCTCCTGTGTTTCCCAGTCGTTTTCGTCGTATCTGGCCTGTATTCCTTCTACACGGGAACAATCACCTGGTACAGTATTTTCACTTATGTGACGGAGGAGACAAATATTGCTATGAAAATACTACTCGCCCCTTTGCTCATTCTGTCGTATCCATTCCTGATTATTGTTTTTACGGTGGGTTTGGGTCTTTATGCCGCCTTCGTTCAAATCTCATGGTCGATTTTTGGCTGGTACAAAGAAGTCAACGACTGGGAAAAAGGTTTTTACGGCTGGCTCTGTTCAATTTTGAAAATTGAAGAGTGCTCGCCGTACGAAGTAGTTGTTTTGACTGACATTAAAGTTACCTGTGATGAGGATAAGTGTAATTCCCAGGACAGTATTCTTACATAAAAATCATATTGAGCTACTTTTCTTAAATAATCAGGGCTGGCGAAAGTTGAATCTATAAAGGGCCATCCACACTTTGTGAATCGGAGTTGAATGAGTTGATTAACTCGTTCGATTCAACTTTCTTGGCGATTCAACAAGACGTCCACACTAAATGGAAGTAAAAATAAGTGTGGACGTTGAATTGAGTTGAATGTTGAAAATTGAATGAAATCTGGGTTCAATGTCCAATGGTCTTTTTTCTTCAAAGGGTGTGAAACACGATTACATATGGTGCCAGCCCAGGCACGATTTCTTTGGGGTAACACCACAGCTGGCATGTAAAGAAAGGGGGTAGGGTGCAAAAAATTCCGAGTTGGCTGAAAAAGTTGTTCAACACATCCACACAATGGGTGCAGAAAAGAAGTTGTCCAACATCGTTGTTCAACTCTCACTCAATTTTACTTTCAACTTTTCAGCAGTTGTTCATCTGTCGTTCAATTCGTCTATACTCGTTCAACTGAGTTGATCAACCCCATTCAATTCCGATTCAACATAGTGCGGATGCACCTAAACATTCACTCAACTCAGAAATCATAAGAGTACTACTCCTATGGTGGTGGAATTGGTTATGGCTTGCATGCCGAAAGGGTAACGTGAACTGGCGTTGTAACGATACTTCTTAATCCAAAAAAAAACCATTCATCGTGAACGTAATTCAACTTCATTATGAGATAGACCTGTGAGCCTCCTCTAATCTCTTCCTACTGGGAAACGTGGGACCAATTTACGACGCTTCCTTTTGCTCTCACTTCACAGAATGTTCCACGCAGGACTTTAAGATGGTTCTGGAGTACCGAGGCTAAGTGTATTTAATTTATTGAAGCACAGTGAAAAACAATATTTTTACATTTTTTTAGAACTACGACTGCTCTTTGTAGTACGTCCAGCATGTATATAGACACCTTTCAGGCCATAGAACACAAATAAATGGCTGAAACCGAAATTGTACTGCAACCATCAGTTGATCTCGAATGTCTTTCAATTCGAAGACATGCCAAGTATTAGACTAATAATGGTTAAAATGTCGATATTTTGACTTAAGTTTTTATGACAATGACTTCCTAATTTTTTACTTCCACGCTTTTGCTTGCGAATGGGTTGTCATGCTTTATGCCTGAAGGAGAACGTGCGGTGGGTCGTGCATGAGATTTCCCTTGAGTGCTTCCTTACATTTTCCCCTAAATCTCTCAAAGAAGGCGAACCGTATTGAGATTGAGAAATTATTCTTCAGTTCCTATGTTGATATTCCAACACTTGTCTCTTTAGTAAAAAGTGTGAATATTATTATAATTATGATTCTTGTATCGGTTAAAAATGAAGTAAACATATCTGTGTGGAATTTAATTGTTTATGTGAATTCTAATTGCCTTATAAAACATTCACACCTTCGGTCCTATCTCCGAGCGAAACTTTCACGAAAACTATACCAGGGATTATCCAATTTGAAGGTATTTGCCTCCAAAATGTTGCCTTTTCGTTGGGGTATAGCATAATTAGCCTAGCCAGCCTACGACGAGGTTTATCGTGGCCGGCTAGCCCGGGTTCCGAGCCCAAAAAGAAAAATTGCAACCTTGTCATTTCACTGATATTTAGCACTGAAACTTGCAATTTCTCCGAAATTAAGACGCGTGTAACTTGCAATTTTGCTGAAATTAAGACCTCAAACTTGCATTTTCGCTAGAATGAAGACCCAAAACTTGCATTTTGAAACTTCGTGGGTAATGGCCTGAGACGGGGCCGGCTATCCTGGTTTCCGCCGCTACAAAAATGGTCTCTAAACTGAAATTATGCTTTAATACCCTAAACTTGCCATTTCACCAAAATTAAGACACGAAACTGTCAATTTCATGTATATTCAGCCAGTACACTTGTAATTTCGCTCAAATTAGGATCCGAACTTTGCAATCATTCAATTTCAATTGCAAATAAATTCAAGTTCATATTGAAGGTTTGTACTCTGACCTGACACTAAACAAAAGGCCCAGAAAGTTGCGTTTTCGCTGAATTTAGAACGTGCAACTACCAGTATCGCGCGTATTCTGCCAGGGAACTACCAATTTCACGGATATTGGGCTACGAAATGTTGCAACTTTGCGGCTATTTGTTAGAATTAGTGCGCTGCACTGCCCGGGTTCCACGGTTACTAAAGGAAAAGATCCAAAAACTCGAAATTTCGCAGAAATAAAGACCAGAAACTGGAGGTTTCGCGAGATTAGATACCGGAAACTAGCAGTTTCGCCGATAATAAGGCTCGAGACTGACAATCCGCAGATTTTTCGCTCCGAGTGATGTAATTTCATGGGTATATTTGTTGGGCTTTGGTTGGCTGTCGCGGGTGGCTAGGTCCACGTCCGTAAAAAAGCCCCGAAACTTGTATTTCGTGAAGGTTTAGACCAAAAACTTGCAATTTTCATGATATTTTAGACCCGAAACTTACAATGTCGCAGATATTTAGCTATGAATTACCTACATAATTCTGCGGATATTTCTCAAATTTACCTGCGAATTGCAATGTTTTTCCCCAATTTTAGCTGTGAGGTAGCACTTTTTCTCGATTTTATCAGCGAACTAGCGATTTTCTTAATTTCAGCTGCGAATCGGTGATTTCTTTCACTTTCGGCGTTGAATTAGCGTTTTTTAAAAATTCTATCCGTGGAATCTAGCCAAGAACAATACATTACTGTTTTGCACAATTCCAGACGCGAATTAGCGATTTTTCCACACGTTATTTACAAAGTTGCCTCCAGAAAGCTCGAATTAGCGTTTTCTTAATTTTAACTGCCAATTGGTGATTTTTCAATTTAGCTGTCAAAATGAACGCTTTTCTCCATTTTAGTAGTGAATGAGCGATTTCTCTCAATTTTAGCTGCGAATGAGAGTTTGTTTCTTCCAATTTTAGCCGTGAAAGTTATTTTTCTCAGTTTTAGCCTCGACTTTGTGACTGCGACTTTGTGATAAATGACCATTTGGAAATTAATGTGGAAAATATGTTTTTTGCGAGACATTTCGAGATATTTTTATTTATTATTATTATTTATTATTTTTTTGACAAAATGTTCAGCTTGAATGCTAATCAGCCAGTTTCAAGGGACAAATTGAAAAAAATTGATTGAAATTGTTGATCCATTTTATGGGTGATGGCGACGTTGTGAAGGTTGATCTATACTAATATGAAAGATTTAGGCCCGTATTTAGGAACGTTCCTTGAAGCTTCCTTGAGTCAAGGCGTCCTTGAGAAGCCTTGACAAGTTTTCGTATTTATGAAACTTCCTCGAGTTGAAGGCTACCTTGACTTCAAGGAAGCCTTGGTAAAAATCGTTTCTTGAACCAAGGTAGCTTGTGATCTGCCTTGAGGCTTCCTTCACTTCCATTAGGTCGGTCGTTCACTGGAAGCCTTTTCGAGCGGCGCGACAACGAGCGTACATCTCAATGGCTCAAATTGAAAGTGACATCGTCCACTATAGTGAACTAAATTTAAGCCTTTTTGGATGTACGCGCGTTGTATAGCGCCGCTCAAAAACGCTTCCAGTTGACGCCGGCCATATCTATTATTTCAATTTGGTTTCGCATTTCGATGTGGAAATTAATGTAAAAAAATCTATGGAAGGAAATGATGACTTCATTGAATATTTGCTTCACAAAGTAAATTATTGTTAGGGTCACGGCAGTAATTGCGGTCTATTGGTCCTCTTGGGTTGGAATACTCTCAGAAGGTCCGGCAAAACAACGATACGAACCGTCGTAAGAGGGATGAAGAAAATGAGGAAGGGGCCAGATTGCTTCAACGGGCCCTGCCCCACACTTACTTTCCGTCGGGACAAGTACTCCGTCATCTCGGAGAACGAAATTCATGGCCTCGGCCATAGCTATTGTAGCATTGTCGACAGCTCCCTGGATTTCACTGGTAACACATGCGAGCAGGAAATCGGCACGAAGATGGTGGGACCCTCTCTCTTTTACCGGGCAGCTTTAAGTAAAATTATTTCAGTCATAAAATGAATTTAAACGATATTCATATTCAAACGAGATGATTTATTTCACTACTGTACTGGCGCACTAAATGAAACGGCGCTTTTCATAGATTGAATCTGCGTCTAGGGAAAACTAGGTCCTTAGTAAATCGTTCCTTGTTAGTCCCTTAAAGGAAGCCTTGAGCCAAGTGAAGGAACGTTTCTAAATACGAAAAATGGTCAAGGCGTCCTTCTCAGCAAAGGGCGCATTTCTCGAGGACGCCTTGACTTCAAGTCGAGGAGCTGTTGAAGGAACGTTCATAAATACGGGCCTTAGTCCTCTTCACGAATTCATGAAGAGGACTAAGGTCCGTATTTATGAACGTTCCTTGAAGCTTCCTTGAGTCAAGGAACCGTTGAGAACAGTTTTGATCACAATAAAAACATCTGTTTTAATGAATTTCAAGGGTTCCTTAATGTAAAGAAACTTTCATAAATACGGGCATAAATCTTTCATATTAGTATTGATATTGTTGATTGTAGCTGGATTCCAACAAAGACGACTTGAAGAAGGATGGGCAGCTGCCCTCCCCTGGCTACGCATTTAGGATGGGGGGGGGCGTGATAATTTTCGCCTACGAGCCCCGAGAAGGCTGGAAACCGCCCTGAAGGGTGGAGACATTTTTTATGTGAGCGTCAGGCTTGAAACCCGGAGGGCGCCCGAGCCGCCTACAGAATTATACGCTATACCCTGATCCAGCTGTGCACTTAACGCCTGTGCTACGCGGGCGTTTCGGTCGGTGCGCGGTTTATCAAACGCACTCCGCTGGGACGGCTAGCCAAAGCCTAGTGCGCCGTCTCATAACTGGCCGCAGACTTTTAGCGAAATATGGTCAATAGCGGGATTCGATTGCAGTGGTTTGCTGTGTGGTTGGACCTTGGCTGTCGCTGGGCCTTCATTGTGCTTGAGACGTTGCTGTTGTTGGAGTTTCTACTGCAATTACAGCTTCGCTTAGGTTGAACCATGGCTTTGGTTGGGCCTTATAGGGTCATTGTACTGTGTGGGGGTTGGGGCCTTCGGGGTTTTGTAGTTTGGCTCCGATTGGAGCTTTACTGTGGTTATGTAGGCCTTTCGAGAAAGAAGCGAGGGTAGCTTTCACGTAGGTGAAAGGGCCTCATTGAGTTTCGTCCTGGGCTCGAATAATCTCTCCACGGTCCTGGTAGTTAGGTCCCGATCAAAATGCACCAAAGTGGGTTGTCGTTGCCCTTAAAAGTGGTCATAAATGAGCGTTTGACCTAGCCATTTCGGTCAATTTTCTCGACTCCAAGGGCTGTGGTCCGCGGGCGAGGAGGATCTTCATTGCACTTACGAGTTTTCGGCCTTATTTTTATACGTTCTGAAAAGAGTGCAAGGGGTCAAAAATTGGTGTGTCCCTTCGTGGTTTGACCAAAATCGAAGCTTTTCGTGAGTTCGGGTCTTTAACATGTCTGTAATTGTGGGGAGGGGGGGGGGCAACAAATTTTCATGGTCCAAGGGGGGCGTGACCGTGAAAAGGTTGAGAACCACTGCATTCCATCGAGGCGCGCCATTTTCTGATTGACTTTCTTGACCATCACAACCAGTTGGGCACCATTTCTGGGCGTGGTCGTTCTTATCCCGTAAAATTTAAATCTGTCTCAGTCACGGTCAGGTTGAGAAATAAAATAATCCCAGCTACAAAATATAAGCGTACTTTGTATTTTTTCAAAAGGGATTTATCTCTCATATTTTAAATCAATAACAAATTTTAGCCACCTGTGAAAACAAAGTGGAAACACTTTCTAAAAGAATGACCCAAGAAGCCCAACGGCAATGTCCTTCGAAAGAACAGGGACACTTGTAGCGCGCCAGTACCACGAACTGAACCAAACTGTAAAAACTCTATGAAAAATATTCTTATTTGACGAGAGGGTCATAGATTCGAAACTTACGAACGTGATTGGGTTCAAGAAGAACGGAAACTCTATGACACGCATCGCGGCACTCGGGCGAAGGATCCAAAATGTACATACGTTTTCCAGTGCCTTGTATTATGAAGATGTTCGTACCTTCCGTAGGTGGCTAAGAATGAATATGAACAGCCGTTCAGATTCTGGGACTGATGTCTGGCTTTACTTACGAGGCTGTACGAGGGTGAATCCGGTTCATCAATCAGAATGTATTTCTCCATGGCAATTGAAGCGACTTGTTTGGGGGTTCTACTGGGAGTCCCAAAAATATTCCGAGCTTCTCTGGTCGGTTCTAATCGGTTAAGTCTCCTAGCAATTACTTTAGTGTCAGTTTGAAAAAAATAGCAATAAGGTTCCAGGGGCGGGAGATTAATAGCTACCAAGTTACGTGTGCGCCCGTCCGCTGGTTGTGATCATCCCCTATAGGACGCTCTAAAAACAATTCCCGTGCTGAAGTCCATCTAGTGGAAGTGGACTTGATTCTTGGCGCATCCCTGTCGAACATTTCCATTTTCGACTTGTACATCTGTTCCACTTGTACGAGTCCAACTTCACGTACTTTTGGATCCTAAAGCAATCAAATTATAATTCAAATTGTCTAATGAGTTGCTTGAATGACAATTGATTTACACGCAATATAACCGGCAGTCCAATGGGCCAGTCATCATCGTTGGAAGCGCTAGTTAAATTCAAGACAGTTCTGACGTGTTCACAAGGCCAGCAGTCCAAATCAGCGGCTTGGAAGTAGGGGTTCGTTACCAAACAAGCCTCGTCGTACAATTCTGCGGAACATTATTTAGAATTTAAATCCAGGATCATCAATGAACGTAACGTATTTTATGCGTGAAGCCACCTGTCAAGAATGGAAAATAAGTCACGAGAGGTAGCATCATCTTCCTTAGAAGTTTCATTCCGGGATAGATCAGTTCCTGGACATTTCTCTCGACGTTACTAGCTACCTGTCGACTGTACAGTAGACTCACGAGAATTATTGGGAAGAGAAGAAGAATGCAAATGAATATCCATCGGAGACCACGTAGCCATTTCTTTCTCCAGTACACCGAAGTCGAACTAGGCTGTCGTCTGTACTGAATAGCGACATAGTGAAAGGATTCATCGATGATTCCGTTAATCTCATCTTCGTCAAGATTTAATTCGCGGCCCAATTCGCGAATTTTCTCCACTTCCCCAAGGTACTCCTTGAGCATGTCATTCCTTTCTGAACTATTTCTGGGTACAAGGTGGAAAATGTATAAAGTTTTGTTTACGTTGATAACGGCAAGATAACCATTTCCCCTGCGTTGAAACGTCACATTCCTCCCACTCGGCACTCGCCCATTCAAGGCGATGAGTTGTTCTAGGGGAGGGCAACTGCCCCTGCTGTAGAATTAAAAGCGCAGGCTTAGTGGGGCAGATGCCCACTCACCACTAGAAAATTGTCGAAATGTTCTCAGGCCTGGCTCAGCATTAGACCAGTTTCCCGGATTTCGCCCACTAAAACACCAATTTCGTGTTTTTTTCTTTTTTTTTTTTAAATGAAACCCCAATTTCGCGGGGTAGCTAATTCAAAAACCACTTTCAGGGTTTTTGCACAAGAAAAACCCATTTTCGCAGATCTGCCTCAAATCAATTTCCGACATTTAGATCATAACATTTTCCTGATTTTTCTTGCCAAAAAATTAGCAATTTAATTTTCCTGGATCTGGCTCACTAAAAACGAAATTTCTCGTATTTCGCTCTCTAGAAAACCAATTTTGTGGATTTTTGTGAACAAAAATTTCAGGCGTCGAGCTCATTAAAAATAAATTTACTAATTTTTGTTCCTATCAATCAAAGTTGCCCTAATTCAGAGACCGTTTTCGCAGATTTTGCGCACCAAAATACTTCGTTTTAGCTGGCTCACTAAAAAACCGATTGTAGTGGGCATACTTTTTCCCCCGGCAAGCTTTCATTCGATCAAGAAACAGAAAACGTTCCTGCTAGAATCACGTTTATCCGCCAAAATACTTGCACTTGAAGCTCAGAAAGACTATTTTGACTAAACTGTGGAATGTAACGACGTTGTGAGCGTTCAATGGCTCTTGAAAATTAATTTTACCCAGGAAACCTAAAGCCCGACACTCACGTGCAGTTTTAACTGACAGTTTGAACTGAACAGTTCAAACTGACAGTCTAAACTGCACGTGAGTGAGCATTTCGTCTTAGGCCCGATTTCACCAACTTCTTAAACCAAGATCAACAACTAATCGCGATTACAATGTAAAAGCTTGTATCAGAATTCATACGGGTCGCTATTGGCAACTAATCACGATCAACTTTAAACGAGATCAATTTTGTTGGTGAAAATGGGCCTTAGTTAAGGTGAACTGCACAGTTAAACTGTACAGTTCTCAGTTCAATTGCTAATATCCGACGATTGTTTCCGCCGTTTCAACCATTCCTTGCACCACTGCCTGCGTCTTTTAGGTTGGTTACTCTTACTTTCCTGATGAATAACTGCACAAATTAAACCGAGAACGGCAATGCGGTCCTGCTCATTGGAATCCATTATGTTAACTGAAGAATTGAACTGTAAGTGTGTGGGGGACTGAACTGAACAGTCCAAACTGATAGTTTAAACTGTGCAGTTTGAACTGACAGTGATTTAGACCTACACCGTCACGAGAAAAGGGCAGTTTTAACTGAAACCCATCACAAATTAATTTCGACTTGAAAAATGTTTGTAAGGTGGCGGGGGGGGGGAGCCTGAAATACTACTTACTATCACGAAATCCAGTAAGAAAAGTCTCGAAATCCTGCATGAACACATTGGAAATACCTCCCAGTAAATTATTATAAGGAGAAGAAGGGTGAGTGCCACGGATTTTTTGGGTTCCTCGTGGGTAATTCCTTAATTTTTCGTCCATGTTTTTAAATAATTTTCAGTAGAAATACCATTCAACAATATCTTAAGTTTTACCCTCTCCCCCTCACCACAATAATACTCTGAGGCCACGAAACTTGCCGCAAAATGATTTAGCTTCAGCAATCTACTATCAACCACGGCAATGATTATTTTTCTCAGCAGAAACTCTTTCCTGGAACCTGTGAATTTTAACATTCATATCAGAATATTGTCTATTCCTGCCCAGCATCAACTCTTTCGGTTCGCAAATGGATTATTACCCGCGAAACTGACAACTCGGCGAAACTAGACTACGCTCTACATAGAATAATGTGATTACTTGACCAAACAAGTTGCATTGTAGTCTCAGATTCGAACTTTTGGACGCTCCTTTTAGGAAAGCCTGGATCCGTGCCTGCCCGCCGCTACCCTCCCTTAACCAATAAATAGTCTAACTTAACCACCTCGAACAAAATCAAATAATTCAGGCAAGAATTGGTGAAGAGGGAAATTTTCAGGACATTTCTGTCTAGAAATATGTCACTGTTCAAATCTTCTAAAATGTCATGACTGATATGTTTACTTGTTGCATCTTACGTGTTGTCATGGAAGCGACGTGTTGAAGTGCTCCTCAATTTAATGATTCAAGAGAGGGGACAATTAAAATACTTCAAAGAAGTGCGAAAGATTCCTTACTGAGCAACTCCATTGACTTCAGAATGGGGATCACAAAAAAGAAATAATTTCTTTATTTGAACTAACCACAACAACGAACAAACCTAAAACTTCAAATTTAATTTTTTTAGACGTTTTGAACCCCAGCTTCAGTAGATGTCATGACATAAATGTCTCCGTGTGTACAAGCTTTAAAACACAAATTTTTATGATTTTTGCTGCCTAAAAAAAAAAAAAAAAAAAAAAAGTTTCCACGGATCTGGCTCACTGAAAAACAAATTCCTCAAATTTATCTTTCTGTAGACCAACCAAAAAACAAAAATTGCCGAAATTGGTTCTTCAGAGAACTAAACTCGCGAAATTTAATGTGGATAAACAAAATGCCATGTCTTGGGTAGAATTTACGCAAAACGTCATGTATGCGTGTGGGAGAAAAAATATTTCAAACCGTCTGCGGCACACCGAGGGAAAAAAAAATTTACGCGAATCGTGTCACCAAGGGAAAGAGAGAGGAATGAACAAAGCCAAACCCCTCCCCGGGCCAGCTCGAATTGTGTTAGGCTTTGCCTTCCCGAGTCGTCCGGGCATCGGTTAATTAATTTTAATCTTTAATTAAATTAACGGCGACAGAATTCCTCGTATCTATCTGACAAATAAGGATTTTTATAAAGCAAATTCACGGAGTTATCTCATTTAAAACCCAAATTTCGTCATTTTGGCTCTCACAAACCCCAGATTCGCGGATTTTCATTCCTTCGAAACCAAATTTTGTGAATTTGCCTCGTTCAAATCCCAATTTTAGGAAGTTTCTTCTTTCAAACCCCAAATTTCGTGGACTTGGCTCTTTTCAATCTCCAATTTCTTGAATGTGGCAGCTTAAAGACCAAATTTAAGGGATTCACGCTTTATCAAAATCATGGCTTTTAGCTCTTTCGAGAACCAGCCCCACAGGTTTGGTAAGTTCACAAAACTGATTCAGATCGTTCAGAAACGAAATGCAGTGATTTTGGCCCTTTCAAACCCCGCTTTCTAAACTTTTTCATAAGAATGTTACGGATTTGGATTCTTCATAACCACATTTCGTGGCGCCTGAACTTGATTTACATATTTGAGTTTAAGGTACCCGAAGAAACCGACTCTACACCAAACGAATTTTCAATCAAATCACAGTGCAGCTGGGAACCACCATTTCTGAATTATTTCAGCCTCAAACCTTTGTATTTTTTTTAAACCCCAAAACTTCCTATTTGGCTGAATACGGGACACTTCTATTTTGGAAACAACATAATGTATTCGCCAAAATTTTTCAACGACCCACGAAACTTTTCGTACTGGTTGGTTGCTTATAGTTCAGAAACTTCACACATTTTGCCTCCAGAAACTGACTTTTGGTCATTTCTTGACGAACACCGGCAATTTTATCCTGGTATCTGGCAAAAAGATCCGCATACAATCAATTTTGGCCAAGAAACTGACTATTCAAGCAGGAAGCTGGAAACTGTCTATTCAGTCTGAAAACTGAAAGCGAAAAAGAGTGATATTTAATTTTCGTGTACCTTTCAGGCATTTATTCGAGCTAAATTCATAAGGGGTCAGGCATCGACCAACCATAGGAAAAAAATGTCCATTTTGTAAGCTTTCAATTGGTTTAAAAAAATGGAAATCAGTTGGGTTTTCGCTGAGATATCATACCAAACATTTGGGAAATCAGTGAAAAACGTCAAAATGAGCCATATTGAACCTATAATAGGAAAATATCAAGGAAACAATATTTTCGCCGTCACGGTAACCGCACAGTCCATGAAACTGAATTTATTACCGAAAATCAATGTTATTATGCCATAATCATCATCACCCCCCGCCACTCAAGACATTTGCCCCTATAGTAAATACTCGTTTAAAATGTATTTGTCAGTTCCTCTCTTACTACCATCGACAGGCACCATTTATCGGTCGTTTTTATGTGGCAGTTACGTCCATTCATACGAAAGATATGAGTGAAATGAGAATAAAGTAAGTTTTAGTTAGTTAAACAAATCACATAAGATGCTCAAAAATTCGCCACTCTTGGCGTATGTATTCGGTAGCTTTTCTCCGAAGTGAAACAATCGATCTTCCAATTGTGGCAAGCTCCTGCTTTAATTCTTGGGTACAATGAGTTATCCTTTAGATAAAATCCAAACATCCTTTGAGCGATTTCGTCACTACGGAGGAGAGCTGCCGATTTTAGAGCATCTTCTGTGATTTGTTCGGTTAAAAATTACTTTATTCTTAATCTCATTTCACCCATATCTTTCGTAACTGCCTCATAAAAATGACCGATGAGTGGCGCCTGTCGATGGTAAGAGAGGAACTGACAAATTTTTTAAACGATTATTTACTAAAGGTAATTTTCTTGAGTGGTGGGGAGGTGATGATGATGATGGCAGAATAACATTGATTTTCGGTAATACATTCAGTTCCATGGACTGTACGGTTACGGTGACGGCGAAAATATTGTTTCCTTGATATTTTCCTATGAGGTTCAATATGGCTCATTTTGACGTTTTTTCACTTGTTTCTCAAACGTTTGGTATGATATCTCAGTGAAAACCCAACTGATTTCCTTTTTTGTTTTTTTAACCAATTGAAAGCTTACAAAATGGCAAAATGGGCATGTTTTCCTATGGTTGGTCGATGCTCGATTTTCACCACTGAGCCGCGTCGTTTGGTGCGTCCCACCCAGGAATTCGGTTCACTGAAGGCTGGGATCAAACTGGATACAAGGCTACATCCCGCATGACCTGATGCGTCTTGCAGGCTTGAGCGTAGGTTACTATTGAACCACATAAGAACTAATCTCGTTTGATTAAGTTATTAATAAATTATTTATTTATTGATGACAATATCAAATTATTAATACCTAAGCCAAAAATATGAAAATTTGCTCCGGAAACGGACTATAGGTACTGAACATAAATTATCGTTGAGAATAAGTGAGAAAATCCAGGGGAAAAACATCGTTTTTCCTGTTATAAATTAGCAAAGTAGGGCTGAAAACTTACAATTTCGCCCTAACAATTGATAATTCAATAGGAAAACTGGAAATTTAGCCCTTTGAATCTTATAAGTTCGGTGATTGCAGAGCTATCATGGTGCATTTGATCTATAAAATAGGCACGCTAAAGCGTAATTTGGGCAAAATCTGTTAATACCTTCCAGTTCGGAGGTAGGCGATTCAGCCCCGGGAAATGTTTTTTTTTCCTTCTTTCTTTCTTTTTTTTTTCACTTCAGAGGTTCCTAAAAAGGGTCTCCAGGAAAATAATTTGATCTTAGCGTTACTTAATTGAGAGTTTTTTCTCAGAAGTTACCTCCAGAAACCGCGAATTGGAATTTTCTCAATGCGAATGATCGCTTTTTTAAATTTTAGCCACGTTATAGTTACAATTTTTTCTCG
Source organism: Corythucha ciliata (assembly GCA_038030265.1). Classification (NCBI taxonomy): domain Eukaryota; kingdom Metazoa; phylum Arthropoda; class Insecta; order Hemiptera; family Tingidae; genus Corythucha; species Corythucha ciliata. The sequence goes on along the minus strand of CM075937.1, from coordinate 31,958,542 downwards.
ACTTCAGGCCCGAATTAGCGTTTTTCTCAATTTTTGTAGAGAATTAGCGATTTTTTCACTTCAAGTAATGAATTAGCGTTTTTCACAATTTTAGTAGCGAATTAGCGAATTTTTAGCAAGGAATTAGCGCTTTTATCAATTATAGCTGCTGACCATGTGCTAGGAATAGCACATTGGCGTTTTTTAAAAAATAATTTTAGTCGTAGAAGGGCCATCATGCGAACAGCCAATTAATTTTCTCAATTTTGGCCCCAAATGATCGTTTTTCCGCCATTTTAGCCACGAATACTACCGCTTATTTTTCCAAGCTTTTAGCCGCTCAATTACCCCCAAGAACAGCACAGTAACTTCTTGATTTTACCTGCGAAGTTACCTTGTGTTCTCGGCTAGTAAACTAGCTTTCAGAATAGCAAATTACAGCGCTTTTTCTCAATATGTATTAGCTAAGTTGCGTCTAGGTACCGCGAAGTGGTGTATTTCCTTAATTTTAGCGTCCAATGAGAGCTTTTTTTGTATTCTAGACTCGTAAGGATCTACATCAGAAATTAATGAATGGCATTAGCGATTTTTCTCAATTTCAGGCGCGAACTTGCCCGTTTAAGCTTTTTTACAAAACATAGCGCACTGATCTCAATAGGCTACTCTGGAGTCAAGAAAAAGAAGAAAGAAAAAAAAAAAAAAAAACGTCCTAAGCCAATGACAAGGCAAAACACGTTCCCTGTCAATGTCAACGCTGATGACCTTTTTGTTGAGGCGCTTTGGCCGCGACTTAACCAAATTGCCTTAAAAATAGGGCCGCTGCTCACCCCTAGATGTACGTTCTGGATCTGAAGGTATAAATCCTTCAGGATAACCAAATGTTGTTTCGTTGGCGCTAGTGAGCGCCGTTTTTCGTGAAAAAAAAAGAAAAAAAAAAAAAACCTTTCTCGAATTTTGCTACTAAACAAAATCAATTTCGAGGACTTTTGTTATTCACAAAACGAATTTCGCGAGGGTGACATAATAATTGAAAGATCAATTTCACAGTTTTCAGACCCTAAAATTCCATTTTCGCAGATCTGAATCAACTAAAAAGCTAAACTTTTCAGATTGTGCCTCTCTAAGGATGGGTTTATCAATCACTGGATTTCTCACGAAATGAGAATCCTTCGAATAACTTTACATTAATCTGAGGAGCTTTATCTGAGGAAGAAGTGCATTGATAAACGCTCCCTAAAAAAAAACACCTGAAATCCACAAATTAGCGGTAAAATTGCCAGTTTTTGGCCAAAATCACATTCTTAGAGCCTAAGGGTGCGTTTATAGTGAATCACCTTCACTTTCACTGCGATACCTCGATGAACGTTTAAACGGACATTGTCGACCCGGCCCTTAAGCGCAAAAATGAAAATTTTAGCCCAGAGATGGAGATTGTTAGGGTGCGTTCATAGAACAAACATTAATAATTGTGTGGGACTGTCCATAGTGAAGCACCCTTACTGCGATGTGATCTTCGATACCTCGCTACTATCATTGATGATTTGAACCATATGGTTCCTCGACCCCCCTTCTGTCCGTTGCCTTTTTTTATTTTCAAAGTCCACCTTCACACAATTTACGTAAGTCACGCACACCTGTCCCCTTCAAGCTTTAACCCTTATTTAAGAAAAAAAAAAAAAAAGGCAACGGACAGTAGGAGGGTCGAGGAACCATATGGTTCAAATCATCGGTGATAGTAGCGAGGTATCGAAGATCACATCGCAGTAAGGGTGCTTCACTATGGACAGTCCCACACAATTATTAATGTTTGTTCTTCATCGATGTTTCATCGGGGCATCGCTCATCGAGGTATCGCAGTGAAGGTGATTCACTATGAACGCACCCTAACAATCTCCATCTCTGGGCTAAAATTTTCATTTTTGCGCTTAAGGGCCGGGTCGACAATGTCCGTTTAAACGTTTTTGCATGCAAAATGCTAAATTATGATTGGGGTGATACCCCTCAAGCTTGGCTTAGCGATAAACGGAACTTTGAACCCTCGTGGCCCCGACCCTAAATCGCCATTTTGAGCTAAAAGCGCCAGATTCGAGCTAAACCCACTAAATATATTTTTAAGGTGAAATCGCCAGTATTGCAGTGAAAACATCAGTTTTCAATTGACAGTTTTAGGTTAAAAACTTCAATTTTGGGTTAAAACTCGTCAGTTTTGTGATAAAATTGCCGGTTTTTAGGTAAAACGTCCAGTTTCGGGGTAAAATTTTCTTTTTGAGGGAAAACTGACAAAATCATTTTAAATTGAAAGTCATCAGTATTGTAGTGAAATCTTCAGTTTTGATATCAGATGTCAGCTTTGGTTCGAAATTGTCAGTTTTGGGTTGAAATCCTGAGTTTTCAAGACAGAGCCGTTAGGTTAGGCGTAAAATCTTCGGTTTATACGGAAAAGCGCCAGTTTTGCTGCGAAATTGTCAGTTTTGAAGTAAAGTATCCAGTTTTGAGGTAAAATAAATTTTGGGAGGGTACCGCTAGTTTTAGGTTAAAATCGTCAGTTTAGGGAAGTTTTTGAGATGAAATTATTAGTTTTGGGATTAAAACGGTCAGTTTTGAAGCAAAATTGCCAGTTTTTGTAAAGAAATCTTCGGAAGATCGCTTTAGGTTTTGAGTACCATCATTTTTGTGATAAACTTCCCAATTACGGAGTAAAATATTAATTTTTGAGGTTAAACTGTCAAATTTGGTTTTATAGTAAAATCGTCATTTCTGTAGTGACGTCTTCAGTTATGGGGCAGTGCGTATCAATTTTTGCGTAAACGCAAAAATTTATAAATAAATTTTCTGTTTTGATAAATTTATAAATAAATTTTCTGTTTTGTGGTAAAATCGCCGGTTTTCAAGACAGAGTCGTCCTTTTTGGCCTAAAATCATCCATTTTGTGGAAAACTTTAGTTACAGTGTGACATTGTCAGTTTTAGAGTAATAAATATCCAATATTGTTGGAAAATCATCATTTCTGGTGTAAAATTTTCATTTTTGAAACGATACAGAAAAAATGTAGTTTAAGGTTTGTAGTGACATCTTTAGTTTGTTTTGGTAGGTGGGAGGGGGCACGTCCGCTTTGGTGAGAAATTGGACGGTTTTTAAGTAAAATCGCTACTTGAGGGATAAAATCGGCATTTTTCAATGCAGAGTGGTATGTTTTGGTAAGATCATTCGTTTTTATAAGGTTCGGTTAAGCTCGCCAGTTTTAGAGTGAAATCATCAGTTTTGGGGTATAGCCTTGGGTTTTAAAATCGCCAGTTTTCAAGTAAAATATTCAGTTATACATAGAATGAACTCTTCAGCTTTTTGTTTGTTGCCATTGTTAAAAATGGTTAGTTTTGGGTTAAAAAATGTTGGATTTTTACGTCTCTCAGAGAGACAGGTCGACACCTGTCCATTATTTAAAATAAAATTTGTGGAGAGACAATATTTTCACTACATCGCCCATCCATCGCTCTAAAGCGATAAACAAAATGAACCTCTCAGAAAAGACGTTGATGAAAAGTCGGACTCCCAGTATTCGAGTGCAAAGCCTTTCCTACAAGTATCGATTTACGGGGGAAAAACTCAAAATAAGGAATAGAGCTTTAACCGATATAGTTTCCCAACGGAGATGTTAGTTTTTGGTAGATTACGACTTTTTTTTTGTGAAAACTAAATTTCCGGGAATGAATTTGACGATTTAGTGCGCCTATTTCTGATTTGATGAACAAACAGTTCTTATGCTGGGGTCTCTGGAACATCCGACATCTTCTGCCCACTCCTGGATCAAGGGCTGGCAACGTCCCTTAAGCCCTCAGTGGTTTTGGCAAAAATTTAAAATTGGACAGAACCGCACATCTCGGGATTTCTCGACACGGGGAATCCGACAATTGAAACGAGACGTTCACACGAGCCGTTGAAGGGGTCACACCTTCCACCTCCAATGCCACCGTTCTTGGCCGACCCCTTCCTTGCACGCCCTTGGCACACTAAAAAGTGTCACTGGGCTCAGGAATATTGATTCCATAGTCTATTTGGTCACCTGATTGGAATGCCCCTTATTCCCCTAGGCTAACCAAAAGTCACGTCCCGAAAGTACACAAATCAAATCAGAATAGAATATTTAGCCACAAAAACTGTTGAGCACCGCAAGTCAGGCGGGAGTGCCTAATTTACGGACCCAGAGTGATCTCTACTGGCCTGACGAGGCACTTCAAATGCTCGGATTGCGCTGATATTGGCACACAATTTACGCGTGAGTCAATAGGTACCACCTTGTCCTAAAATTTGAACCCGGTCGCTTGAGGGAAACTCAAGAAATCGCGAAGCGGCCCTTGTTCCACAAATACTGTAAAGCGGCCCATACACGTACAATAATATTGCGCAATAATAGGGGTTGTACAATAAAATTGAACGTTTGCGGGTTGTATTGATGGGTTGCCCAATATAATGAACAACCTAATTTTTTATCCCTAAACATCTGGAAACGAAATATTGTACAAATTTATTGCGCAATATTTATTGTACGTCTATGGGCCCCTTGAGATTCATGCGATTGATAAAGTAGCACTCGGTAAAATAACATAAAAAAATGTAATTGAAACAAATCGTTTTAGCAGAGAATTTTCTCCTTCAAGAAGTCGACTCATTAGCAGTATCAATCATTATTTACACATTTTGTTTTAAATTACAATAGGGGAACAAAAAGGAATCAACAAGGAAACTGGAACTCACAAAACTGTACAATAGTAAAAGAATCTTATAAAGATAAGTAACATTTTTCTTTATGTTACGGAAAAGTGGACACACGACAAGTAGTTTTTTCGAAGTTTATTATTACTTTCGTCAAATAGTCCGTGTTTAATAATTGTGAGGTAGTTCCAAACGGATTTTTTAAGCCCCGGATTTGCTCTAGAACCGATTGAAAATCCCCCTTTGCGCTGGCGCAGCGTTGGGTTGCTTGCATCCGGCAAGACGAATCAAAAGCAGTTTGGGACTAACCTCACGTGTTTCATTAACTGACAAATTCTGTACGCCAACACAAGCCTTTAATGCCAGATCAATGCATCCGTGGAATACATGGGTAGAAATGTAAACAGAAAACAATGTAAACCTTTGGACTGCCAGTAACAACGCCTTACGAAAGGAAAGTATGTTCTAAAAATTGGATTATATCGCTCGTGCGATTCAACTACATGCTAACGACCGTTTGATATACATAAAAATTGACAATCAAACTTACTTTATAAAATGGGTGTCGCGTATGTTAAAATCTGCAGTTTTAGTAGGAACTCCTTAAATTAGTTCACTCGAACGTGATAGAACGGCTAGAAGAGCTCTTTTTACGCCCTGGATGGAGGCTTAATTCAAATTCCTCAGGACGATCTGATAAGAAAAGGGCGACCGTAGGATATTCTTCTTTAAAAAGCGAGGAAAAACCCGGGGGGCTTACATTTTATTATTTTGCATCCTTTGAAGAAGTTTCTTCATTTTTTCCGATTGTTGTGACTCAGGAGGCGCAGGCGTTACCGACGGGGAAGGAACGGGAGAGTCTGTAGCTATTGGGGATTCCACTTGGGCATCTGTGAGGTTTTCGTCGGATTTTTCAATCCTTTCATCGTCATGATCAGACTTTTCAGCCACTGAGGATTCGTTGTCATCCACAGAGCCGTCAATGTCTTTCTGAAGAGTTGTCTGTTGTTCATTCACACATGAAATGGAAGCCTCCGATGAGCTGGATTCGATCGGCTCTGGACTGTCTTCTTTATCGGTAGTGGCGGGGTGAACGTGTTCAGGAACTGTAGGAAGCGCACCAACATCTTCTTCGCGGATTTCGTCATTCAGTTTCTCGAGTGAAGATTCGGCTTCCTGATCGTCACTAACGTCTTTATCCAGACTATTGCAGGTTACCAGCGGCTCATTTTCGACAGTGTTACGCTCTTCGCTGTGTACGTTTATCAGACGTTGCTCTTGGTTAATCCCAACGTCCTGACTGCTTTCACTTTCTTTATTAGGAGCTACTTCATCGCCAATCTTTGCATTATCTCCTTGTTCACTCTGCCGATCCCTACTAGTTTCATCTAAGGAATATTCCGACAGTCCCGTCTGACTGTCACCATCAAGGTCAACATTTTCCCCCCGGATCAATTTACTACGGCTTCCACTACTTGTTTTTCTTTTTCGCTTCCGACTCTTCCTTCGATTACTTATCGATGACGGTGTTTGTCGTTCCCCTTTCTGAGACTCCTCAGCCTTCTGGGTTTGAGGTTCCTCTTTAGGAACCTCACTCTGTTTGACCAAGTCTGTGATCGAAAGCCTTTCAAGTCGAACATAACAGGGTTTAGTAACAATTTTACTCATCTCTGACGGAGTCACCGCAGGTTTAGCATCCTCGACTGGGTCATCCTCATCAGCTTTTATCGTTTGAGTCATCGTTATTATGGGACTTAGTTCCAACGCCTTTCGTTTGGGTTTCACATCGGGTGAAGATATTGTTTTAACCACTTCCACTTCTGGAAGTTTATTTACACGTATATTTTTGTCTAAAATTCTTTTACTTTCGCTTTCCATATCTTTTGACGCTTTCTGCAACTGCGTCGCACTGATGTTCAGGAGACTCACCATGGAAATTAATTTTGATTTAATGCTGTACTTGTTTTCCACGTCTGGAATGCCAGAAGAGAGCCTAGCTAGGTTCGAGTGAAGGGTCATGAGCGAGTTACAAATCAGTCGGATTTTGTCGGTGAGCCATTTCGTTTCGAAAACTTGTTGATTGCGGTTTTTCATCGGTGCTGTACGCTGAGACTGCTGTGGCCGAACTGACGAGAAGATCTGCTGTTTTTGAAGGTTGAGGGTTCGAACCGCGTTTAGTTTCATTTGAGGGGGGCGAGAGATGCTTTTCATGTGGCCGTTGGTCTGCATCGGTGGTCTGTACTGCATTCCGGTCGGTGGTAATCGGTTGAGTGTGATGACTCGATTTCTAGGCCGCTGAGCACCAGCGATAGGATTTTTATTACAGCAAGTTGCCTGGTCCGTTAGCCATCTTCTGTCCTCGTTCCTGAAAAACAAATGGAAAGCGATATGAGTTGATCAGAAACGGGTTACAAACCTGTACACATAGCGGCTACTCACATGGCACGGTTAGTATCAATGAGGACTCTCAGAGCCCAAAGCAAAGCTCTCGAAGGCCACAAGTCTTTTATGTTACACACAAAACAAACCCAATTGTCTTTAATAGCCAGTTCATCAAGAGGAAGATTCCTATAGATACACATCTGCGAACCCCGAAAAATTAATAACAATCAGGTTAACGGACAAATAATTACAATTTAAGTAACTTTAAAAGCACCTACCTCACAAAATGCAAAAGGGCAAGCCTTGCAAAACCTCAACGGCCTCTCTTTTGTGCTACTACTCGTGCACCACCGACAACGAATGTCACGCCCTTCAGGTGTCAGCGGAAAGTCCATAAGCCGATACTTATTCGTACATCGGGAACAAACGAGAACCTTCAGCAAAGGATGCTCGATTTCATCATTCTTAAGGCCCATGTGAGCTCCGATATGAGCGTCGCAGACTGTACAGTGTAATCTCTTTTTCAAGACGACGTTGATACCTGATTGAAGAAAGCGAGGTTCAGAGTTTCATGCTTTTAGCCAAGCCTTTTCAAAGGTGAACTGAGTGAATGAGTGCACTCACTGGAGAAAGTTTTCTTTCTGTACCGCTCCTCGTCCTTAGTAGTAACAGCCAATCTCTCTTTGTTGGCCATAACGGCATTGAGAGGATTGTTGCTATGGTCCTTCGAATTAAACAGAGGGTGCAGTTGCACTGAACGGCCGCTGTCGTTGGACTGGAAAGACGTTGAGTTCTGAGAACCGGACGATGGTTCAACTTCCATGCAGTCTGTACAAAAAAAAAACCATTCCTAGAGATAAGAAGACAATTTTGAAAGTGGAACTTTCACAGGACACAGTTATTATACATTATTAATTACTCTCGCCGAATGCTACAAACGTATAGGTGCTACAAGTGTTGGGGCATTGGAGTTTCCACGAGTGTTTCTGTATAAGGGGATACCCAGTTTTAGAATAGCGGCAAGTCGGTTCAGAGTGGCTTCGAGATATCAGCTCTTCTGCTTCATAATCCCTCTTCGTGGTCGACGTCTGTCCCCCCCCCCCCCGAGTTTGCCGTTTGATGTTTTCTGTCCACTCTACAAGCAGCCTATTGGGCAAAGCTTCCGGTTATTCTTCTCCGTTTGTGATTGCGAGTGGGGTTTCAGACTCAAGGACATCATCCACTCCTCTTGTCTGACTTTGACCATTTCTGGGCCGAGAATTCACTACAATGGCTCTCGCTCCTGTTTGGTTTGCATACATACGAACTTAACCCGCTCTTCTCACCGTTCACGCCACCAACTCTCCCATCACAAAGCCCAGGAGCACCTATGTTCAACCAAGTATACGCTGTGCAAAACTCTAGCCATAGAGATGAATTGTATCTAGCTGCTTCCCTCAGCATAGTGGACCACGTGCTTCCCTCGCGGTTGGTCAGGGTTTTCCGCACGGCTGGTTCACTGGTGAGCTCGAAGCATGAGCCGATGGTAAGAGGACCTCGCGAGGCTTTCCGTGACTGCTCCGCGACTTCGGACTATGCAACCTTTAACACTTTGATTCGCGAGGCTCGAAAGCGATTCCGCATGGCAATCGTAAAAACCAATAAGTCCTACAACGACGCGGTTCGTTGTACGACGTTTAATAGAAGTAGAGCTGTGTGATCTTTGTGCCAATCTCAAACTGACTCTTTAAAAGAGCTTTTCATCAATACAGCTGCTCGATCCACCCGTGAGCTGGAATGTTCCCCCACCAGCTTCGAATAGTTTTCGCTCCACGTTGAACCTGATGTCTTGTTCCACTTTTCAGGAAGTTTCTGTTCAGGTGTTGTACGCAGTGTCACTATGAAGATGATCTTATAGACTGCTCTTGATTACTAAGGGCTTAAGGTTAATCGACCTTTGTCTTCTCATCTATCCGAGATGTGCGACTGGGCTGGACAGAGCAGGACTCGGGGTCTGCCATGGTGTGGTCCTGGTATCTAGCAAAAAAAATAGACTTTCAATCAATGAAGATAAGACCAGAATCTCTTGTGGATCCGTTAAACTTATCCGATTTCCGGTTGTCCTGGAACAGAATTGTTTCGGAGCTTTCACGAGCTCTCGAGGTTCACCTTTGATTTGAACGGCCCAAGGGATATGGTTTCAGCGGATGTAAATGTGCCGAGGCGTCAGATTTTTCAACTTTTTGCCTTTTATACTACCGCATGCTCTGTGAGGAAATTTGCCTAGCAGCAGGAGAATCTTAAAATACAGAAGGCTGCAGTTTGGTATAATCAACGCTCTTTTCACCCCTTCAAACCATAATTTCGCGGAATTGGCACTTTGAAATAGCAATTATTTAAAATTGTTAGTAGAAGCGCTTATGCTACGAGGGTTAGTATTGTTAGTAGGTAATACATCAAAAAATCGTAGCCGCAGGAGCCTACGTTGTCAGTCTTCCCTCATCGACAGACCATTTCGGCTGCTCGCCATCTTCAGCGTTCAATTTTACAACTGAAACTCTCGCTGAAGATGGCGAGAAGCCGAAACAGGTCCGTCGATGATACACCTCGACGAGGGAAGACTGAAAACGAAGGCTCCTACGGCTACGATTTTTTGCATGCAACAGTAATTATTTCGAGGGATAAGCCTTCTCAACACCCGAACTACGCACTCACATAACCCAATTTCAGCGGAAGTCAATTTTGCGGGGTTGACCCGTTAATACAATTTCACGGGTTCACGCGTTTGGGGCCTTCATAAAAAAAATTCCACGAATTTTAGAGCTTTTTGAAAGAAGGCACTTACAGTACTTAATTTTGCTAGTTTGGCTAATTCGAGAACCTGTTTGGCTTCTTAAAACAAGCAAATTTTGCGGATCTAACACAATAGAAACCAATTTCCTCCGCAATAAAAGGCCAACTTCGCTGATTTCACATCTCTAAAATCGAATCTTCCCTGGTGTTTGCTCAGTTTCAAGAGTCAAGTGATGGGTTGTATCCTCTCATTAACAAAAATGTGAGCAGTTTCGGCTTCTTCGAAAACTGAATTTCGCACAGCTGGACGCATAACAAACCAATTTCGTGAGCCTGGCTACCTTGAAAGAACTAAATTTTGCATGAAGCCTCCACGCAGGAAGGGCTTGTTCATTTCTCGTCTTCACCGGGATACTTCGGTGGAGGATGTGACGGGTGTGATCTTACCCTTGAACCTTCAGTGCAAAACAGAGGTTTCGAAGCTCCGGACCAGGAACGAAACTCATTACGCTTCTTTCCCGACGCGAAGTAGTCGACGAAAGCCAATATGAAACTATAGCCTGCACTGATCTTTGGCCTTCGGGGTACACCCCAAGCAGTGGCACGGTACTTCTCGTCTCCCTCGTCCACTCTCTCGTAAAGAGATGTTGCTTCGACTAAGTTCGTTGCTTCAGATTGACTAGAGAACGAATCTTGTCAGCGACCCGGTGTTTTCACTAGAAAATGGAAAAAAGTATAAACCTCTTTTATCAGAACGTCCAATGCATAAGGACTGGATTTTCAGAGCTCCAGGTTTTGGCGGCCATAAATAAATTTAGTGCCATTGGTTTCGTGGAAACCTGGCTTAGCCAGGAAGAGCTTGATCTTTACAGGATATCTGTTATGCTTTGGCTCATGCTTACTGTCGCTCGTCCTCACGGCATGGAGGCTGCGGTATCTTCGTGAAGGAAGGTATTTCGTTTCGAGGACTATCAAGCGTGAACCACTTGAGTATTGAGCGAGTTTTTGAGGCGCCCGCTGTTCTTCTGAGGGTAGTAAACTCGCTATTTTGACTTTCTATCGTTCTCCCACTTCGTTCGTTCAGCCACTTCTTTGTCCGCGTCCAAAGCATCTGGTACGGGTAGCCCCAGGAGTGCTTTCAGATCACCTTGCATTAGAATTGAATTGTTTTGGTATCATTAATTCAATACCTTCATTAGAGTTAACGGGCATTAACCAATCTGTTTCGCAAAAAAGGGCAGAAACTTTCTGAAAGTTGCTCTATGGTTTCTATTGGCTCGAATTCTACGGCATGAAAGACATTGAGTGCGCGGCGAGACACCTTCTATATGTGCTCAAGACATGTGCTGAGTCCAGTTTTCCACTGCATGAGACGCGTGTCGGATCATACCCCCGCAACGACTGGTACACGCCAGAATTGGCAAAGTTGAAAGATCGTTATATCAGCTAGTTAAAGGCATTTAATGCTACTCGTGATTGAAGGCTTCAGAAAGGTCTTCACTTCTAGGCGTCGGATGTAAAGGAAAAACTTGCAAGCAGCTAAGCAGCTTCATAACGTAGACGTTATCAAGTTGTCCGCCAACAAAAGTAAGGCGGTGTGGCACATCATTAATCGGGAACTTCACCTTAATTGCAGGAGCGACAAGATTTCTTGGATTAAAGTATTGTTCTTCAATGATTTCTTTCTGGATGGGGCAGAGGCTTTGTCTGCATCTTTGGTCAAGGATGGTCAAACGGATCCGACCTCAATTCTCCAACGCTCCTTGACTGCGAAGGACATTTCATTTGCCTTTAAGGAGGTAACCGTGGAGCGAGTGTACAAAGCTCTTTTGGACTTGAAAATCAGTCACTGTACTTGTACTGATGTATGTGGTCTTTCTAGTGCTATGCCACAACACGTGTATGGACTTATTTGTGAACCGCTTTGCCATCTTTTTAATTTAATAATCCAGTCAGTATCATTTCCTGCAATTTTCCAGTATTCCAAAACTTTTCCACTCTTGAAGTCGGGGCCGTCTGATTTGCCTACGAATTTTCGTCATATTTCCGTGGTATCAATGGTATCAAAGATCCTGGAATCGATTTTGTCGTCTGAACTCTCAAACTTCTTCGAGAATAATAATTTATTCGCCCCAAGCCAATTTGGCTTTCGTACGGGCAAAGGGACGGTTAACGCGGTAGCGTCGATGGTGAAAGATGTGCTCGACTCCTTGGAGAGCTCTTCTAGACAGCTCCTTGTTTTTTGATCTGAGCAAGGCTTTCGACCTGGTTGACCACGACCTCATAATACGAAAGCTACGTTTCTATGGTTTTGAGTCTTCAGCTCTTGAGCAGGTGGCGTCGTACTTGCGTGGCCGTTATCAGTACGTTGCAACGGGAGTTCTCGGATTTTCGACTTGTTCTGTTGGGAGTTCCGCAGGGTTCCGTCCTAGGCCCCCTTCTTTTCATAATCTTCATCAACGAGTTGCCTTCTTGGTTTCCTTCTCATTTTAAGTGCTATCGGTATGCTGAAGATATTACTCTGATTCACAATTCAAAAGATGGAAGCAGTGAAGAGTGTATCAAAACTCTGCAGGACTGGTGTAATGTCAATGTTCTCTGTTTGAATGGCATAAAACACAGAGCCTTCAAGTAAGCTTGAAGCCCTCGTCCAATCATCCTCGCGCCGTTGTGACTGTTCTGGGCTTTGCTGTGGATTGGGGCCCTCACGTTGATAGTCCAGTAAACGAGTGTTCAAAAAGGTGGTCCAGAGGGAATGAGCGAAAGCAGAAAGTTTGACTCCGGAGCCATGTTTGGACTAGTTAGGAGGTAAACATACTAAAAGTCCCCACCCCTAGGAGGTGAGCCCGAGTGGGGGGAGCACAAAGAAGGTACCATTTTTTGGATTTTCGAAAACAGAGCATCATAGCCAAAACTTTTGTGATAACCAATTAAAGCTGACATAAATATCAGAAAATTTTGTCATATGCATGTTTCACTAATTCCTAACCGTTCTCGAAATACATGTCCCGCAAAAGTGAAAATGTCCGAAAACAATATTTTTATTCCACGTTTTCCGTTGAACATTCTTTTATATCGTCTAAACCGTTTATCCTAGGAGAAAGCCCTCAGGAAGGAAGTTTCAGAGGATTTTAATTATATTTGGAAATTGTACATAAACAAATTTATATTGAACAGGTCAAAAGTTATACGAGTTTTAAAAATGTTGGCCAATTTCAACTTTTTTGGTTGAACTGTTGTGAAACTTCAAGAATGGATACATTTTCTCAATAGGCAAGTTGAGAGACAGGTATGGAAAGGAAAACACCTGTAATGTGAATACACACAGCTTTACCAGCTCGGGAATATTGGAAACTGGTGCTTTTTAAGCTGGTACGGTGCAAACAAGATGGATACCTCCCTCAACACCCATCGTCTCTAATGCTTCCTAAAGTCTGCGTCGATCATAAAACCTGGCATTTCATCCCTTCTACTAACCGAGGGAGTCACCCAGGAGCACAGTTTCCGGCCTCAAATTTCGTTTGGAAATGCATTGAGCCCTAAAACTGGGGATGGGATCAGAACAGCAACAACCAACTTGATCCCATTCAAACCGAGCAACCAGCTCCACTGCACTGCTATACCCTCAATCTTATATCATTTCGTCGGTGTATTATCGACCGCAGCAGTGGAAAATTTGGATAGAGGAAGGCATCGATGCCATGCTTCAACATCTGCGAAGCTGCTACGGGAGCTGCGTCAATAGGAGCCACTTGACGATCAGGAAAAGGGCGTTGATGATGATGATGATGACACGGATACAGTTTTAGTGCCATCGCCTCAAGAGACTGTAGTGACCTGGACGAACAAAGGGTTTAAATCTTCCTCCCCTCGTAAGAGGAGAGGTTTATTATTCCAGTTAATCTGATATGTTCAGACTTTCATATACCTACTAAATTTACGTTCAGCGTGAGCAGAGCATAAATATGCGTATTATGATACGGCGAAAGACCGACGGCTGGTAAATCTTAGCATTTACCAGTGAATCCTAGCGTTCACCAGCGACGTTCGTTAAAGTTCAATTGATTCATGAAATTCAGACTTAGGCCCGAGCCGAACACATGGGCTTGAAGCTCTGTTCTCTAAGGAGCTTAAACTCCAAAAAGAATTTTTGGTATTTTGAATACAAAATCGTTTAAACCCAACGCAACGCTTTAACAGACATTGTCGAGACCTAACCTAATCATCGAACTTTTACTAGACAGTTTTGGTACGTAATCCCCGTGCGGCGTTGGTCCACTGTTCGACTACGCAAGCCCTCCCACGTCATTGAAATCCCCTCTCCACCAATCAACTTTCCCACGGCTCATCACCCCTTGAAATGAACTGATAAAAGGCAGAGAAGTTTAACAGGAATGTACATTGCGTGTATGAGGAGGGGGGGGGGCAGTACATGAAAATACACTGTACATGTTGATTGTCTACAGTTGAAGGCTTCAGGAGAGAAATGTCTGTAGAAAATAGTGGATTCGAAACAGTTCAACCAAAAAAATTGAAATTGGCTAACATGTTTAAAACTCGTATAACTTTTGACCTGTTCAATATAAATTTGTTTTGTATTTACAATTTCCAAAGATAATTAAACCCTCTAAAACTTCCTTCCTGAGGGCTTTCTCCTAGGATAAACGGTTTAGACCTTATAAAAGAATGTTCAACGGAAAACGTGGAATAAAAATATTGTTTTCGGACATTTTTACTTTTGCGGGGCATGTATTTCGAGAACGGTTAGGAATTAGTGAAACATGCATATGACAAAAGTTTCTGATATTTATGTCAGCTTTAATTGATTATCACAAAAGTATTGGCTACGATGCTCTGTTTTCGAGAAATCAGTGAAAATCCGAAAAATGGTACCTTCTTTGTGCTCCCCCCTCTCGGGCTCACCTCCTAGGGGTGAGGACTTTTAGTATGTTTACCTCATAACTAGTCCAAACATGGTTCCGGAGTCAAACTTTCTGCTGTCGCTCATTCCTTCTAGAATCATTCGTTGACTGGACTATGATGGTATTTTGTCCAAATTGGCCCGTGGTATTTTTATTCTACGTCGACTAAAGTTCTCTCTGGAGGATGTGACCCTCCGTTCGGTATCCTTCGGGGTTTTCCACAGCCATCTTACCTATGGACCGATACTATGGGGGAATTGGCAGGGACGATACTGTAGGAAGGGCATGTATTGAGGGTTTTCAAGCAGCAGAAAAAGGCTGTACGGCTGATGAAAGAATTTGGTCCGAGGGGATCCCGTGGAGGCGCAATTCAGGATCTACGTATACTAACTTTGCCGGGTATATACGTTCTCCAGTGCCTACTTCATGTGAGGGAGAACCCCGTCTGTTTCGTTCCGAGATGTTCACCCCCACGCAACGCAAGGAAGAGACAACCTCGATGGCATGACTGTCCGACTGTTTAAGACAATGAATAGTTTATTGGGAGTGAGTACGAGGCTCTACAATTTCTTGCCAGAGAACACCAGGAATCTCGAAGAGAACTCTTTTAAAAGGAAAATTAAGGCAGTCATCTTAGAAGCAGAGCCGTACAATCTCCAAGAATTATTTGCTTATAAGCATTTGTTTGTGAATTTGACGTTGTAATGCCACAAGGCGGCTACAATAAATAAATTATTATTGTTATTCCCCCTCCATGTGCCCACCTTGTGCAAGTTCCAAATCCCTAATGAAGAAATTTCCGGCAGCATCCCCTCTTCAAGACTTTTGGACACCCCCCCCCCCACGACTATAAAACACCTCCATTACCCTTCTGATGACTGTTTTAGCTCCCCCCCCTCAGCGACACATGGAAACTGGTAGCGTCCACCGACGCCCCCTCAATGAGTAGACACCCATGTCAGGCCGGATAACCTATCAGCCCCAAAAACCTGGGACTTGATAGGGTTGCCAACACGAAATTCGACAAAATCTGGACAAAAGTTTCAAAGTCTAAAATCTGCCGGGACAACAAGGAAAAAAGTGGGACGCTCCACTTGAGGTCTCGTCATAGCGAGCACTCGCGAAGGACGTCCTTGAGCTCGAACAACTCTAACCACAAAAAGCTTGAACCCCCAAAATATACTGACCCTGACCTCAAAGTGCTGTTACAAAAAAAAACTCGAATCATAACCCCTAAAAGACCAAAATCTGAATCCGAAAAGAAGCTCGAATAAAAAATGCTGTAACCGCAAAAAGTCGAATCACAGAAAGCAGCAGCCCCAAAATGCGCAAATTACAAAGTGCTCTAACCACAAAAGCTTGTTTCCCAGAAAGCTCGAATTACAAAAAGCTCTAACCACAAAAAGCCCTGATCACAAAAAGTCTAACCAATGAACCATTCCGACACGAGTGATTAATAATTAAAACTCACCCATCAAAATTAATTAATTTGCCCTAGCCTGTCCTGAAGTTCTGTTCTCATAAAAATGCCAAAGTTCTAAAATTTGCTGGAAAGAGCTCTATGTCTCTCAATATTCATCCCATGTCAACGATTGATGCAATAATAACACACAAAAAAATATGAACACACAAATTCTAACGACGTGACGAATAATGAATTTTGTAGTCTAATATAGTTCTCTTTAACGGTAACTATCAATTTGAAATATTCAACACGATCAATGAATTAAATAATGGACACAATTTGATCAATAAGACACTCGCTAAAACTCGAAATAATCGAAGAGAAACGAATCTTCGAATACAACCACGTCAATTTGTTTAAAAAATTAATTTAAAAATAACCAAATTGAATTTCGAAAAAATGGCCAGTTCATCGATGGGGAATTTTGTTGTGGTCATTTTAAGCCATCATGAGAGGAAATCGGACTAAAATTCTGGTAGGAGATAGGTTTGGGGCAAAAAAAGAGCTGAAACGCATTCCAAACCTTAGCAACTGTACCGCTCAACAAATCTTATTCAAATTTTAGCAGCGTCTTCTAGGAACCTAGATGACCATTTTGAACGATCGATCATCAAATTTTATAATATTCTCTTGGAATTATAAGGGTCCAACCATTTTTACTCCGAACACATTTGTTATAATATCTTCCAAATCGCTCAACCAATCGTTTTCAAATTTTACGGTGTACATCTAGAGATGAAGACACAACTTTTGAGCCATCACTCGTCCAGATCTGTCAAGAAAAAAGTGGACGACGGACGACGGAGGACGGACGACAGACGCCATGAACACGAATCTGGTGTCAGCTAAAATTTTTTTTTTTTGCCATTACCAAACTTCCTTCCCTACGGGAACATGGAAGTAAAAATTGAGCCACAAAACCTTGAACACAAAGAGACGAAACGCCGACAGCTGTAACCCCAAAATGCTCTAATCACAAAAAGATCGAACCACAGAAAGTAGCAACCCTCAAATGAACGTGCATCTTCGTTCCAAGAATAAAATTACTATATGCCCAATGTCAATTTTTTAGAAATGTAGAGCAGAATCCGGGACAAATGGCGGCCCGGGACAAAATCAGTCAAACCGGGGCTGTCCCGGGTAACGGTTGGCAACCCTAGGATTTGATCGCCTTGAGCGTATCACAGCTTCCTATGAAGAAGGGTCGTCCCAAACAACGGGTCCGCGACCATACCCATCTCAATTAGATGCCTTTGAACCGCATGAGTAGTGGTCTCGCGTTAACATTTTCATTGCTCTCCTCCGATCGCGAGACAACGGTCAGCACGTTGTGCCTCTGACCATATTTAATAGAATAACCTAAACCTAATCTTCGCCTGCTTGCACGCGAAGTTTTTTTTTATTTCCATTCCAGGAACTAAACGCGAGGCTATCTCAGCAATTCTTAATCTGACCCTTCACCAATTTCTTTTGAGATCGCAATAGACGGTTTCGGTTCCTCATTGCGAAATGAAGACCCCCTCCCCACCTTTTTAATGTTACCAGCCATAACCGTAACGACGTTACCAGAGAAGAAAAATGATGCGGTAAAGCCTGTAAAGCTGTAACCATTTGACAATGGGAGCACAGCCGTCAGCTTCGTCATGTTTAGAGTCGTCGGCCTAGAGTTGGACATGCAGCTTTTAGGGAAGTAATTAATCCGCGGGAGCTTTAATGCATTAATTGCCAATATCTTGAGATTTTGATCCTGCAAGACAAGAAATAGCTCCGAAAACCCTCGGTGGAATTCTTACCACCAGGAATCTAGCAAGAAAGCGTAGTATTCTGGAATGACCCAAAGGCAGAGAAGTATTACAGTGAATTCAACTTCGTCGTTCTTCAACGAAGAAGCACTGCTTTCGTAAATATAAAACGCTGCGAATTATCGAACAATGCCTTATTATTTCGACTGTGGGTTTAATATTCATCGATGTAGTCAAATCCGGCTTGAAATTACATGAAAATCGACACCCCACACCCCTATGATCCCAAATCCTTTGAAAACCCCCATTTTGGACCCGCTTTTGGCCCATAAAACCCCAGGGAGTTATTTGATCAAACTGATCAGATGTTAGGACTAACTAGACCCCAAATGGAGTCTATGTGCGAAAGAACGAGTTTTTTCGAGCAATCCTAGGGCAAGATATGGCCCGGACGGCGGACGGACATTTTTATTGCAGATTTGGATTCTACGCACTTTGAAACGTAAAACTACAAATTTTGAGGGGGGGTCAAAAAAATTTTTTTGCGATACGATTACAAAGACTTATTATTGAGAAATAATAAGTCAAAACCTAACTCGCCCTCCCCCCTAAAACTGATGGATAAGACCATTAGCTTTGGCTTCAACTATGGAGACCAAAGACCATCCATTGAGAGGCGTAGCTTGATCACTATGCGCCCCACTGGCGGACCTGCACCTATCTGGGCCCGGGGCGGAAATCTCCAAGAGGCCTCAAAGTTGAGTTTTCTCCACTTCAGCAGGAAATTAGCAATTTTGTGTATATTTTAGCTGAGAATTAACACTGTTCCCAGTCTGAGCTGGAAATGAGCGTTTTTCTTAAGTACGTATTTTCCTCAATATAGCAGGTTTTTCCGCAAATCGTTTTTTGTTTCACCACGCGCTATGAATTAGCTATTTTTCTCAGCAACAAATCAGCGGTATTTTTTTTCTTAATAGACATAAATTGGCGCATTTTCTCAACTTTGATCCCAAAGTTGATTCTCGGCCTGCAGAAGCCACGAATTAACGTATTTTCAATTTTTGATGCAAATTGAATTTTTTCAAAAGTTTGGCAGCGAATTAGTGGTTTTCCTCAATTTTGCCAGTGAATTAGCGATTTTTTTCTATTTTAGCCACGAATTAGCGTATTCCACAATTTCATCTGTAAACTGGCGATTTTTTAAAATTATTTTTAGCATTGAATTGGCTTTGTTTCTCAATAAGGCTGAATATTATAGCCTTTCTCATTTTTAGCCAGGCCTAAAATTGAATTTTTCAACGCATTACCAATTTTGTTTTACCTACATCGGTAGATTAGCGCTTCTTATCAGTTCTAGCCTTGAATCAACAGGGTTTTTAACTTACAGCCATGCATTTGCCTTTTTTCTCAATTTTAGCCAGGAATAGTACTTTTTCCCAGTTCGAGCTGAAAACTAGAGTTTTTCTTTATTTATGCCGGGATAATTAGTGAATTTTTCAACAATATAGCTGAACTTTTGCTCATTGCTAATGATTAGCGGTTTTTTGTTTAGTTTTAGCCTTTCAGCCTCAAACAGAAGCTACGCATTAGCGTTTTTTTCATTTTAAGCCGGGATTTAGTGGTTTTCCATCATTTTAGCCACGCTTTTTCTCAATTTTAGCAGCGCAGTAGAGTTTATACATAGTTTACATAGCGATTTGCCTTATTTTGGCCACGAATTGGCGTTTACCTCATTTTCAGCTGCAGATTAGTCATTTTTTCCATTTTTAATTTTAGCACTTTTTCTCAATTTTACCACAATTTTGTTGGCAAATTGGTGATTTTCCTCAAGTTTAGCCGTGAACAAGCTTTTTATTTTAGCAGCGCACAAGCGTTTCTAACCTGCGAATTTTCTGAATTTCATTCATGAACTGGCGTTCTCCACAACTTTAGCTGCAGATTAGCCATCTTCCTCATTTTTACCATCGAATGAGCACTTTTTCTTAATTTGAGCTGAAAATTAGTTTTCTTAATTTTGGCCGCGTTGTTCAGCCCCGCATCATCAATTTTTTTACTTTTTACTTTCTGGTCTCGTAGTTATAGCCAGGAATATTAGCGATTTTTCCAAAGGCTTGCGACGTTAGCAAGTTGCACGTTGACGATCAGCACTTCAGTGCGCGTAAGGACCCAATGGACAGGGCATTTTCTCCATTTTAGCCGCGAATTATCCTCAAGAAGGCGCAAATTTTTCAAAATTTGACCGTAGAAAGGAGGCAAATCGCTGTCCAATCGTCCAACCTATAAATCCTCAATTTTCCGCATTTAAGCTTTTCGGGGGCCCGGGGCGGTCCGCCCCCCTCGCCCCTACCTCGGTACGCTACTGACGCACACAAGAAAATGTGAGACCCTGATCGGCAATCTAAGAGCAGTTGGGGGGAGGCGGCAAGTACTTAAAGGGTCACACAATTGATTCAGCTTGCTTAGCAGATTCTCTTCAAGCCTGGAAGAATTTACATCATTAATAGCGAAATGCTTTTCCGTTAATAGCTCCAACTACCATGCAACGACTGAGAATTCCCCTTCAAGTGCACCATGAAAAGCCGGATACACACACATGCGGTACTTGCCAAGTAACAAGCAACAAATTTTTGAAATTCTCAGCTGGTTGATTTCTAGGCAACTGCTAGAAATTGACTGAATATTTTGCAAGTTACTTGGCAACTACCACATTTGGGTATCAGGCTAAACAAAAAGCTGAGTGTTCAAGATGATAACACTATTTTCAAAGGCCTAAAATAAACCAAATTAAGCCGGAAGTACTCGTCCAAGCAAGATTTTAAACAAAACACAAATGGCGGAGCTCATTACAGGCAGTGGCCTCCCACTGTTCATCATAAAACCGCTTCCAATATTCAATCAATGGCATGGAATTAAGTGAGTTAGTGCTATGTATTTACCCGAATCACCCTCTTCATTATCCGGCTCCTGTAGGGAAACCTCGAGCATTGAGAACGGATCGATGTCCATGGTGTATGGTTGCAGGCGAAGAATGGAATGCACCGCAGGAGCAGGATCTAAAGTCAGTCGGTGGTTTCAGTATAGTAGCTCATCGATGCCTTGAAAGGGAACGATCGGACGGCTAGTTGTTGACAGAAACCCGGGCGTGTAAGAAGCCGCGGAGATCAAACGGAATGCAATCCCTGATTTTGTCGTTCGTAATTATCGGTTCTCCGTGTAGCTAGGAGGTTGCTGGGGGGGACGGGGTTATGAATTACCAAGTTAACCTGACAGACGTTTTCAAATGAGTTAATTTTTTTCCTTTTCTTCACACTGGTTTCGGCTTCTGGAGAGCCTAACTGGGAGCTATTTTTCTTGGGCCTTTTCGAGCCACTCTAAAATAGTTTGTGGCAACCCGAGGCTTGCTGGATGAGTCTCTCGGGGAGAATAAAGCCTGAACCGGCGAACTCTACGTCCGCGTCGTCTGTTCCAATTATTTCATAAAGTTTCAGTGCGTTTGAACCGTGACGCATCAGATAACTCAATACGTCACCAGAGCCAAGTACGTCTGATCAAATTTTCCACGGTTGAGCGGCTGAGTTAAACAGTTTCCACGGGGGGAAAAGAGAGATCGTCCTAGTGGTGGGGCAGTGGAAGAAGATAGGAGCAGAAAAAGGTTCTGTTAACTCATAAGATGAAATGACTTGAAGTGATCGATTGGATTGTTAAAAAAAACCTATTTTTCTTGTTTCGTCGATTAATTTTTCAGGAAAAGAACGCGTTTAGGCAGTGCTGTGTTCCTCCTTGGATCCTCACTTCAATTTTTACTTCCTATCACTATCATCCCCCTAGATTTTTCAGTTCAATTCAATCCTTTTGGTTCCCTTCCCACCCCACTACCGAAATTATATTCTTCATCACGAATTCGGAAAAGCAGGGACAAAAAAAATCGTTGTGCTCCTCCGAGGAAATTGCAATAAAAAGAACGAATGAGCGGCGGTGCCTGTGGCAGTGAACTCACTCAGATGATGGCTACGGTTTGGTGAATTTGCTTCGGGGGAGGAAGGACAAGACGTCGAGTGGAAGAATAAAGAAGACAAAAAAAACGAGGGACGTCCGCAATGACTTTGGGTCGAGGACAGAAGGCAAGATCTTTTCATTTGAACTCGTTTTAATTTTTGAGGCGAGTTTTTTACGTTCCGACGAATGCTATCCTCGGAGTGAGTGATAGTGGTCATTCGAAGACCACCTCAACCGGACTGGAATATCCTTCAAGCTGGATAGACTACCGGAGTATCTCCGCGATACCGTGGACTGGTTTATGGGGTGAGTGTCAAAACTACTTCCTATTTCCCTAGTAAAAAAGAACTCACACCGTTATTCTGAACGAAAACAGAAAGGCTCGTCGCAAAGACAAAGAATCGTCGTCACTCTGTTCAGATGAACCCAAACTTTACCTAGAGGAGGCCTTCCTCGAGAGGAAGAACCCTGACATTGACTTGAAAGTGTTAGTCGACTTACCTGCAGGCCTTGATTACAATGAATGGCTCGCTTCTCACAGTAAGCCCCCCCCCCTCATCCTCCTTATTCAAAATAATAAAATAATTTTGTAATATCTTTTTCTTAGCCATCGCGTTTTTCGACCACATAAATTTAGTCTATGGAACAATATCAGAATACTGCACCATGTCAGGATGCCCAGATATGACAGGACCGCAGTTAAGGTAAGACATTTTGAAATTATTCCGATAATTTTCCTCTTTTTCGAAGACCAAAACCATTCGATTCTCGAAACAATATTACGTAATTTGACAAAGATACAAAGTCTATCTTGTTCAGGTGGCTTATGAATAAAAGAAGCGAACGTTTTGTTCTGGTTTCTCTAGTGGTTATTGAACGATAAGGTCATTGAAAAATAAAAAGGTCTGTTAAATCATAAGTGACATTAGAGGACATTCATTCAAAATGCTAAACTTCGTGTTTGTTTTAAATGCGAAGTGTTGAATAGATAAGTCCTAGAAACGACGAAACTAGAACGAAAAAAAAAAAAAAAATTATACAACTTATGATACGTGGTAAACTTTGATCATTGATCCCACTATTGTTATTGACGTTTATTTTAACGACAGACGAAATGATTAGTTTTTGATGACCAAATAGTGAAATCTATGGTTAATGACACGTTTATTTATATTTATGTTGAAACACTGACTTTTACAAGATCTAATATTATACATCGTTAGTTTCAATAATTAAGAGGCAATGGCGTGTTCCCGTCGCCTTGAATTATGTAATTGCGAGAAAATGATGGGATACTTTTAGTGCAAAAACGCGGAGGAGATGGGTGAATGAGTTGTGGAGGGGATGGTAATGCACGAGTCGCTTGAAAATATTTAGTGCCAAAAAGTCATTTTAGGCTGTGTCCTAATTCGCGCTTGTGTAGCGTAGCGCCCTGGTAAAAATACGTTTCCATTCAGGTAAATTGAATGAAAATGAAAAGTCGCGATTTAACGGGGACGCTGCACTAAAAGAATTCCAGAATACCCCCCTCCTCCTGCACCGTTGTTGTCAAACTGGGACTTATATTTCCTAGTAGTCACGGTGCGGTGACTGTAAGTTTTATTTTTTCGCAGTCAAAACAAAGGAGAACATAGAGAGTAACTGCATAGAAGAAATACGGTGGTTGTAGACCCCAATTGTTTCTACGAATCGGCCATTAGGGTTTTGCGCGTTTTCGTGAATCCCCCCCCCCCTCGAGAGTCGAGGGACGAGACCCCCCTCCTCATCTAGCCGTTTGTTCACTTATGAAATATTAATATTTTTGGCGTAAATAAAGAATAATTTCGTTATGAAGTCTTTTTGGGCATTCTTGTGTGTGCATTATATTATTACCTATTTTATTTTTAAAAATTAATCGACGATTTACTCATTGCCAATATTTTTCTATTTAAAATCTCGATGTATGAATGGTTGACTACATTTCAAGGCCTTTCTTGCCCAAAGAAGGGGGGGGGGAATTGTGCGGGTGCGCCATTGAAATTTCTGGTAGGGATTTTCTTAAAATAATAAATGCATTAGAGCAGTAGCGGCGACACTATATCCTTGGTGTAGCAGCCGCTACACTTCTCTAGGGAATGGGCGGTCAATGATTGAGGAAGTGATAAGTAACATTGAAGTATAAAGGAGAA
The DNA here is from genome assembly GCA_038030265.1 of Corythucha ciliata. Taxonomy (NCBI): domain Eukaryota; kingdom Metazoa; phylum Arthropoda; class Insecta; order Hemiptera; family Tingidae; genus Corythucha; species Corythucha ciliata. Next base: position 31,934,406 of record CM075937.1, on the reverse strand, counting down.
AGAAAAGGGCGGTCAAAACCGAAGAAGGACAGAAATACATTTATAGGACGAAATTGACAGTTTTTAACGTCGAAATTGACAGTATTTAGGGCGAAATTGGCAGTGTTTCGAGGACAAAATTGACAGCTTTCAAGGGGGTGATTCTGTAACTTTTTTTTATTGAATTACGATACGAAGTCATGTGATTTCATTACTTTGATTTGAAAATCAATGAAATCGGGTGACTTTTCGATAGAAAATCCGATGCGGAAAAGTTTCAGAATAGTCCTCCAGAACGAAATTGACAGTTTTGAACGACAGTCCAGGAGTCCACAGTATGAAAAATCCGGGTCATTCGACCGTGTCTGGCATCTGCACAGGAACGGTGTAGGAGATGCAGATGACACTTTTGAGATCACCAGACATTTTCCGTGGGACAGGGTCCCCCTTTGGGTGGTTTGAAAACGACTGGATAGAGTAAAAAGTCGTTTCCCACGATCAATACGTTACGAAAGAAACAACGCCATCCAACTTTATCGTAGATAGCGCCATGAGTGAGCTTTGAAAAATGTGAAATTTCGAGGCTTACTAATAGCCAGGGCTTCAGAATTCGGTGGCGGATTGGTGGTTGGAAAAACATATCTGGTAATTTGATTTCCTTTTAAAGCTATCTAAAGCTTTAAAAGGAAATTAAGTTACCAGATTTGTTTTTTGACTGTGGTAGACGTGCTCTACACGAAAAATTTTTAGAGGTTTTTGACAAGAATTCTTTTTTCCCCGAAGATGGTTTCCTTGTAGACCGAAAACCGGTTAGGAATAATAAAAAAGACGTGTGTGAAGACAATATCTCTTCGTGATTATATATCTACAAAAAATCCCACAATATCTACGCCATAAGATGGAGTTTCTAGTACCGTAAAGTGGGGTAACTTGGAAAACGTGGGGTAACTTTAGTAGTGAATGAATTTTGTCTACAAGTCGTTGTGGAGGGCTCAATTTTAAAGTTGGCTAACCCTAGCTGGTACCATCCTTTCATAAATTACATGTGTAGTGCTGTTCAATCATTGAAAAACGCCACGTTTGATAACTTGGAATGCTAAACGCCTTTTTGAGTCGTCAGTGGTAACTCAGGCGTTTGGCATTCCAAGTTAGCGAACGTGACGTTTTTCTGCGATGAACAGCACTAACACATGTGATTTATGAAAGGATGGTACCAGCTGGGGTTAGCTAACTTTAAAATTGAGCACTCCACAACGACATGTAGACAAAATTCATTGACTACTAAAGTTGGAGAACCTTTAAAACACAGGTACTGCAACACGGATTTCAGCGCCATGTTTGGTCCCTCAGTCGTTAGGGAAAACAAAATATCGTGAATGAAAAAATTGTCATCGTAACAGCAAACAAACGCGGAACGCGGTGGAAATAAATAAAAATATCCTACTTGCTAATGAGATCAGGTGATAATTATAATCATATGAGGGACCAAGTGTGGCGTCGATTTGCGTGTTGCAGTACTCGTGTTTTATAGTGCCTTACTAAAGTTACCCCACGTGTTCTAGGTTACCTCACTTTACGGTACTCGACTGTTTCCGGTGAAGGGGCTTAGAAACCCCGTGGTCTGAGCCCGCATGTCTGATGCTTAGCCTCGAAATCAAGGTTTGGGATATTTTGTTATGTAGGAGAAAAGTTCTTTGTTATGTAGGAGGAAAGAGCTTCCAAGTCAGAATTGTCAGTTCCTGGGGTAAAATTGACAGTTTAGAGTACGAAAATCACAGCTTTGAATGTCGAAAATGACAGTTTATCGGATGAAATTGGGAGTTTTAAGACGACATTGACAGTTTTTTGACGACGAAATTTACAATTTCCTGGAAAAAATGGACAGTTTATAGAACGAAATTGACTGTTTCCAGGACAAATGCCCGTTGGTAGTTTCCAGGACGAAATTAACAGTTTTGAACGACAATGTTATTAGGACGAAATTGTCAGTTTCAAGGACGAAATTGACAGTTTTAAATTACGAAGTTGGCAGTTTTCAATTATTCTAGAACCTCATTGACAGTTTATAGGACGAAATTGGCAGTTTCGATTGGTCGACACTGATAGGTTCGGCGACGAAATTTACTGTTTCGAGGATGAAATTTGGCCATTTTTAGAACGCGAATGCACGGTATTGGCAATTTTCTGAGCTCAAAACGTCAGTTTAAACATTTTCAATGGCGCAAACCGTCAGTTTAGCTATTTTTATGGCACATACAGTCATTTTTGCCAGTTTTAGGTGCGAATTACGAGTTGGGCTTCTGTAACCAGTAGGTAAGGCACAAATTGTCCTCAGTTTTACCAATATTTGTAAGAAATCGTCAGATTTGCTATTTTTTTTAGACGTGAATAGTCCTCTAAGCTATTCCTAGGGCCGAACGGTCAGTTTGCCATTCAGGTCGTGACTTGTCAGCTTGTCACTTTGTTTATTTTAGAAGCGCGAATCGTCAGGTTTGCTATTTTGAGATACGAATTGCCAATTTTGCTATTTCTAGATCATAAATTGTCAGTTTAGCTGCGCGAATCGTCATTTGAGCCACTTTTAGGGCAATAGTTTGTCTATTTCCAGAGGACGAATAGACAGTATAGTCAATTTTAGGGTGCGAACGGTTAGTTTAGCCATTTATAAGGTACGAATCGCCAGATTCACCATTTTTTTTGTACAAATGGACAGTTTTGCCATTTTAAAAGCACGGATCGTCAGTTTGCTATTTTAAGGCACAAATGGCCATGTTTCAAGTGTGAGTTGCCAGTTTGGCTATTTTCAGATAAACGAATGGTCAGTTTCACTATTTAAAGAAGCGCAAATGTGAAATGTGAAAAAAAGAAAAAGAAGCTGCGTGTAAACTAATGGCGTTTTCCATTCAATGCAATACACTAGTGTAGTGTAAGTTTTTCCTCCCGTCCTCTCTGAATTGAAACATATGTTTATGGAGAGGACGCGGCACTACACTTGTGTGGGGCGTTGAATGGAATTCGCTATAACTCACTGTGTGATCGAGCCTTTAGATTTGAAAAGGTTAACTTCTCACAATTTTTGGCGAAAACGAACATTTCTTGGGGTTTCTCGGCTCAGGAAGGAAATCTCATCTATAAGACGAATCGTTGCAGAGGTTTCCACTGTGATGCCGCCGTTTTGGCTCGTTTTCAGTAGCCGCACGAATTTCCCCGCACACGTGAGCCTCGATTTTCCGCTCTGTAATTGAGAAAATCTGCTGAAGCCAACGAACACTCATCGCTCAGTTTAGGACACCTTTAGGGGCACCGGTGTACCCCTCTGTTGGTGCTTTGGGCTGGAACCGGCTGTGCTTATCGGTTGAAGGTGGTCCCGAGGGACTCATAAAACACCTTGAGATCAAACCAATAACTTTGAGAAAATTTGAACGTGGTGACGACCCTCCAATGAGTATGCAAAATTAATTTTTCTTCCATATTTACAAATTTTAAAATTCGTTTTTTCAACAAACAAAATAAATGTCGACCGCAATGTGTACATTTTTTTGTCGTTATTTTTTTTATTATGGTTATAATTTTGTGACGTTTCGTCGATCTGTCGGAATATCTGCCGTAAAAAGTCTGATGAGGTCGGCACCGGATGAGATCAACGAAACGTCACATTATTATTAATAATGATAATAGGGCATTTTTAAAAATGAAATTGATTAAAAACTAACGACAAAAAATGTGCCCATCCCATGACCCATGGAACCATGTGTGTGTGTTGGTCGATTTTTTTTTTTTTTTTTAAATTATTAAACGGACTCCCCAATGTGGAGTTTATTCAGTGACAATTATATGCTTAGGAGGACTAGAAATAACCCCAATTTTAATGGATGTGACATTTTTATTGTTAAAAGTAATAGATGCTGGTTGATTTCATTTGTGTTGCGTAGCTGCTATTTTCATCGTTAACTACTCCTGATGTAAATAGTTGCTCGAGGCTGAGGGCCGGTGCACTCTGCCCATAGGTTGAATTTGTCCACAAGGGAGAGTAAACACTTACACAGTGTGCAGAGTGGCATCTTTACTGCCGGTAAGCAACTCCATGGTGCTCTAAAAATGACTAATTGGGCTAGAAACTTCAAAGTCCGCCTCCTGAATCTCAATGAGCTCGAACTCTGTAATCCCTCTTCTGAATCCGGCTTCAATGCCCATTAAAGCCATTACACTGCAATTTGACGCACACCGTCGATCGACCGACTCATTAGCCCGCGACAAGTCAAACAGACGCATTCTCGATCGAGATTAGAGGCCTGAGAATTCAGATCAGACGCACTGCAAAGGAACCTTTAAAGACTAGTAGACGCATACGGCGTCATGTTCGTTCTTATCAGTTTATTAATGAGAAAGGTTGGGGGTGGTTTGTTGACATCCACAAAACATCAACAAAAGGTGGATTTTACAAGACTGATAATTGATTAGAGCGAACATGGCGTCTGTGATTTTACCTGTCTGATTATAGGTTCTCTAGCACTGCTGTCAGTTTGGTGGAATGCCCTTTTCTGAATCCAGACAGATCCTTTTGTGAATGATGTCGTTTTCTTCGAAATAGCGAAGAAGCTGGGAGAATATGATCCTCTCAATCCCCATCATTCGTAAAAAAGAGACTATCGATATAGGGTGATAGTACTTGGTCGCTGTAGTCTTTGTCTCTCTTTTTCGGAACAGGTATAATTTTCGATATTTTTAAACAGATCGGAAGGGCGCTGCTCCCGAAAAGACAGTTTTCACGTAGCAAAAAGCCTTGGGGACAAAACCAGCCTAAACTTTGAGAAAGAGAAAGTAGACAAAATTTCCTTCACAATGTACTGGTAAAAACTCTAGAATTAGTTGTGACTAAGGACGCTGAAGATGGCGAACGGCCGAAACCGGTGGTACGCTTGTAACGAACCTCAACGAAGGTACGTTTATAACGAACCCCAACGAGCATACGTTTACAACGAACCCAAACGAGGGAAGTCCGACCACGAAGGCTCCTACGGCTACGGTTTTGTGTATGCTTTAAGTCCATAAGCAATTAGCCAAGCAATTTTGTTTGTCGATTAGTAAATTGATACTGGAAATATAGTAGGCTTTTGAAGATGTTTTCGATTAACGGCTGTCTATGTTTTTAATGTCTATTTTTTGCATTGGTATGTGCATTTTTGGGTTGAAGTGAATCTTTGATGCTCTGAGCCCACCACCTCGATATTTTCGAGTGACGAGTGTGTACGAACGGTGTGAGATGGTTTTTACAAGCTGTCTTCGATATCTTAGCAACGCTCAGCCGTTGGACCGGTCACAGAATTTTCTTTCAAATTAGTTGTATAGGGGGGGTTTTGCTGAATAACCAATATAATCTCTTCTACTTTCCAATTGCTTCTAGTTATTCACCCAGCTCTCATTTCACCACCAGCCCTTGGAAAAAGAAGTGCTCTCCACGAAAAACTTGCCAAGCTAGTATGATTTGAGATGAATTGCTGTTCTTCAGTATTTGTCCGTCAGCGCCGAAGGCACAGAAAACGAACAAAAGTCGTAATACTTAACTTATTATCCTCTCACTTAACCACCACGATATGAAAAACGTAATCGAAAAGTACGGTGAGCGGGGCAAAAATACTGTTGAATAAGACCCCGTTCGCAAGACCTATGCTATGCATCTGTGGAGCCTATACAGCCAAACAAATTAATTCCCTCGAAAAATGAAGCAGTTTGATAGGTTGCGTAGACTCTTCAGACGCCATAGCATATGGTTCGGGAACGGGCATAGGAGTTAATTGGAGTAAAGGATACGAATTGATCACATTTTGATACAACACAATCACAATCAATCAACATCCAAACTCAAAACAAGCTTAGTGGGAGGAGGTGAACTAGAAAGTGAATAAATACTATTCTGAAAGATTTAAGCTAAAGTCCAACGCAAATGCAAGTGGAAAACGCTCTAATATCTATCGTGTCAAGAGTCAACTACGGGAAATCTAATCTAATCACAGCATTTTTGTTTTTCAGGACTTATTTATGGTTCGATGAGAAGGGGAAGAAGACCAAAGTAGCTGCCCCTCAATACATTGATTATGTGATGACGTTTACACAGAAAACAGTAACTGACGAGTCTGTGTTCCCTACTAAATACGGTAAGTTCAGCACTATTCAATTCAATGTTAGTATTTGTTCCATCTTTCAAATTTCCACTTGATTGTTAAAATTATTCGTATTGTTAAAACAGCTAACGAGTTCCCAAGTTCGTTCGAGTCGATAGTTCGTAAAATACTGCGCCTCTTATTTCACGTCCTCGCCCACTTATACCACTGCCACTTCCGCGAGGTGGTCCTCTTGAATCTTCACGCTCATCTCAACTGTCTTTTTGCCCATTTCATATTGTTCAACTCGCGCTTTCAACTCATTGACTCACACGAGACTGAAATCCTTTCGGATTTGGTCTCCGCTCTTCACCTACTTGACTCGCCGCCGCTACCGCCGCCACCGCCTCCGTTCCCTGGCGAAGCGACCGCCTCGGAAAAGAAAAATTCCGCTTCGACGGATCAACCGTCTGTTGCTCATTAGGCTGTGAAAGAAAAAAAAATCGTAAAAAACAAAATGAGAAGAAAAAACCCGTCGCCCTCAAGAAACGCACCACGTTCTACATCTTTCCCACCTTTACTCTGCTTTGTTGATCTCTTTATTTTTCCTCCTATTTTTATATCCCCGAAAGTTGTTTAGATAATTTCATGACGCTTTAGGTGTACCATTATTCCTATCTCCCCCTCCTCATCATATCACGGCTTGTTCGTGCTAGGGCGTGTACTTAAAACAAGCAGACAAATCGCTAAATTGGGCTTCGTGTTAAGCTGTTGTTAATTATTTGTTAGTTATTATAAATACTTACATGATGTACATAGTGTATAGAGACTGAAACAAAAAAGTGCAGATAAGCTTTTTTGAACGATGTTTACAAAAAGTACAAGATTTTGCCCTAAAACCTGTTTCAGATTCAGATTAGTGCGTCCAAACTAGTCACACTTTTTTGTTTTTACTATTAAAATATTAGTGGGAAACTAAGAAGGCCTCGCTGTTCTTCCGGGTTGAGGATATGCATTTTTTTATGACATTGAAAGCCCCCGTTGAATATTTTGAAAAGAGTTGTAAATGCGGCTTTTCGCCAAATCTTAATATCATTATATTATTTGTATTTTATAATTATTACTATTATTATCAATTTTATTGATTTTTATTAAATTTTAATTCTTTAGGAAATGCGGTAAAAACACAGCACTTGTGGTGCACTTGTGATGTGAAATTGTGATTTGTTAGATTTACTTTTTTTTTTTTTTGCTTTAAATTTTTCTTAGCGGGGGTGCATGAATTCTGTCCGTAGAGAGTAAAACAGGGATTTTGAAGTTGATGATTTTTATATTTCGTTGTTTCCACCTCTATTCCCTTATATTCTAATTGTCACTGTACTGGAATAACTGCCGCGCGTGACTTTGTTTTCTTCAAAATTCATTTATTTTCGTGGACAATGGGAAAGGGGCGTTATGAAACGCTAGAAAAAAATGGGGGATTGCTACTGTATCACATGAATTGGGGAGAATGTCCTGTTCAATCGAAAATTTCGCTAGCAGAACTTAACCCCCTCCTCTCCGTTAACTTTTTCACTCCCTAGTTTCAGATCGATTCGACGTGATGTTCACCTCTTCCTTCAAAAATGTAAAATTTAATTTATTTATTTATTTTCTAGTTTCTCTCGACTCTGTTGCTTTTAGAATTTAAGTAATGAAAAGAAAAGGAATGTTAGTAACTGGCTAGTTCCATTCCATCACACTCTTCTTCACATAGGATAAAATAAATGAAGATTGTTACGAAAGAACATGAATTATAAGTTTTTAGAAAATCGACTGCAAAACTTTTTTTTTTAATGAAAGTTCTACTTGAATTTAATGTAAAGAAAAGATGGAACATTGGAAATAAAAATATATTCACGAGTTAAACTAGAAGTTTTCCGTGTGGCGCAGTGACTACGGCAGAATTTTCGGGTCGAATTTACGTCTGTTTCAAGTGGCCGAGATGAAGCGTACCGTATCAAGCTGGAACTGACCCGGTTTCCTAGCCAAATTTCGCGTACACATAAGAGAAAATTGCCTTTTTTTCACGGCGAACTGTCAGTTTTCAAGGCTCAACTATCATGCCACAGAAAAGGGCATGTGTGCCAAGAAAATGCTCCCGAATCGGCGTTGCGCTATGTCTCCGGAACCCGAACATTTGGATTCATTGAGCAATTTCCTTGTGGGATGCCTACGATGCTGCTGTTCTGCCGAAAAACGGGAACTTTTTTTGTTGTCAAAATCGTCGTTCTTAGCACAAAAGGAAGGTAGACTTTTTTTTTCATGATTGAGCACTCCACCAGTTACCACCACATTGTCGTAGCTCCCGAAGACAATGACAAGACGGCCTTCCGGGTGTCGCTGATGATCACTTCGCATTTATTCAAATACCTTTTGGCTTGAAAAATGCGCCGTCAACGTTCAAAGGGCCATTGAACACACATTACTTTCCGGGCTAGTTGCCACTCGATGTCATATTCATTCTCAGTCCCGGCATGCCGCCGACGTGTGAAAGGTTCTCGACCGGTTAAGAGTTTTATGTGGCTAGCGTACGGTGTCTGGCGCATGTCGGAAACGCGCAGGGAATTTCTCTCAGCTTAAAAAAAAAGAAGAGCTTCGGAGAAACTCCGTCGACAGTGGATGAGGATGTGTTCCACTGCAGTTGAAGGTACATCGCACATGCTCCGCACAATGGCCGTTTGGCTCGAGTGAGATGAAGTGAGTTTGTTAGCCTCGCATGTCGATGCTCTTTTTTTCCTATTCCTAGATTTAGGTTCATATTCATAGACCACACCAAACTTGACTTTGCCAGCGCGGTTGTTACCGTTTTGAAACCATTTTGGTGGTTACTAATAAGGAGCATTTAAGTTCGCAAGTAGGTACGCTGTGATGTTCTGCTCTGCCACTCTTCTTGACATGTCTTCCATACCGCACTATTCATTCGGGGAATAGCGCCTTGTATGATTGTTGGCAGAGGTTCTTCAAGCATGAGGAGTACTTTCTGAGCTCTAATGAAGGACGTACGCGTCAGACTATAGGGAGCGCTCGATATGTATCTACAAATTTGTTTTGGGGGATTTCAGAATTTAGTTAGTGCTTTGGGTGGGATGTTATTTTGATGGCTTATCGCATGAGCGCATTTTTGTTCGTCAATACTTGTGGTAAGCTGTTCGAGAAGAAAAAATGTCTAAAGCATGAATAAATCTGTAGCCGTAGGAGCCTATATCGTCGGTCTTCCCTCGCTGAGGTTCATCAAAAACGGACCGGTTTCGGCTGCTCGCCATCTTCAGCATATGGTTTGGTTTGGAAACCAAATGCTGAAGATGGCGAATAGCCGAAACCGGTCAGTTTTTGACGAGCCTCAGCGAGGGAAGACAGGCGACGTAGGCTCGTACGGCTACAGATTTATACATGCTTTTTATCCTCTAACCCTCGTAGTTCAAGCGCTTCTACTAACAGTTTAAAAAAAAAAAAAGTCTTACTCGGGCTGGTACGAAACGCTCCTATCGCAATCCGTAGAAAAGCCCTGAAGCACGACCAGAGCCGTACACAATCGATCCGTAATCTATGTTTGATCGAACGAGAGCGTGAAGGTTTTGTAGCAAAAGTTTGGTATTCACCCCCCAACGGTGGCTTGAAATTAAAGTGTTTTTGGCAACGGCTTGTCAGATCTTGAATATGCGGTTTCCAACGTGAATCACTGTCGACAATTAATCCTAAAAATATGGGTGTTTCTTTATAAGGGATAAGGCAATTTCTGGGCCTTAATAGTAGCGGATTATGAATGACGGGTACTCTCTGCTACTGCTGCTGGCGTCTATTCGGCGATTCGGGCGATTCCAGGGAAGATTATTATTATTACGGCGTCATTGCCACATTGTCAACGTCACCACCAAAATTTCAAAAAACACATGGTGGATATTATTTCTACAATCGGGGAAGGACACCTTTTGTTTGACATCCAAGTTTTCTCGAACATGATTGGTATATTCTTGGATGCCACATATATGCTTTGATAGACCGGCGGGGGCGAGATTTCTATGGCAACGTTGCCGTGTCCGATCCCTATGATTTGATACAATTCCGGTGATTATTTTTTTCCAACTGCGTGATGAGGGCTCTGGGCCTTTGGCTTTTTTGGATGTACTCGTAGGTAAAGTGGAAAGACACAGTAATAGCATGGGCGTTGCCAGAAGGGAGCTTGCCCTCAGATGCGAAAGCGTAGCCATAGTGGGGCAGTTCCCCACCCATAGTACAAATTCTACGGCGTCGCCGTTCTGGCAGCTCATCGTTCACGAAAAAATCATTTCTCAGATTTCGCTGCTAAAAAAACCATTTAGCGTTTTTTTTTTTTGCGGAAAAGCCAATTTCGCGGGGTTGCCTATAATTCATAAACCACTTCCGCGGATTTTGGGCACTATAGAACTATTTTATAAAATAGGTAGGTACTATTCTCGCAGGTCTGGCTCACTAAAAAATCATTTTCGTGGGTTACAATGGCTAAAAAACGCGCATTTTTGCGGTTTGGTTCGCTGAAGATGTCACGTTTGCAGATTTTCGCTGCTGAACAGCCCTATTTTAGGGAGTTCCCTCATCTCATTGAAGTATTCCTGTTTCACTAGTTGCCTGCTATAGGCGACATAATTATGTAAAGCAAATATGTTTTTCTGCACCGCACAAGTAGATATAAACTCGCCCTGGGTCCACTGCGTATGTGATAGTCAATTGAGATGGGTGGGGGGACGCACTTGTTCAAGGGGGGAGCGTCTGAAGCTTTCAGGGGTTGGGGTGGACGCCACTGACGTGACTGCTACACTTGTGCTACTGCTACAGCTGCTGCTTTGTTGTTGTTTTTGATTCGTCTTTGCATACTGTGGCGCCGAAGAAATGTTTGCCTGATGTGGGGCCCTGCTCATACCCCCCTCAACGCCGTTTTGGCTTCAGAGTGGTCGAATCCCTTCCCTATGAAGCCGGCTCTACACATGGAGTACGCCAAATAACCAGCACAATATTAGGTAGTAAATTTCTGGCATTACCCAGACCTGGCTAGAGTGAGGGTGCATCGGGTTCGATACCTCCGGGCGCGGCCTTCCTTGAGCACCCGTATTTGGGAAATCGAAAACAGAAAGACCAGAAAAAAAAATTGAATAAAAATAAGTAAATAAAAGCTTTACGCTTTACTTTAGTTACCTACTAATTTAGAGCCTTTCGTATAGTATCAACTTTGCTGGGGTTGGAGCTATAAACTGTGGTTTGGAGCTTTGCTGTGGTTTGGGATTAAGTATGATAAGAGCATTTCATGATTGGAGCTTTGGAGTGTTTGGGCCTTTCTTTAAACTTTGTTGCGGTTGGGGCTTTGATGTGTTATGGACATAATCTTTGTGGTTGGAGTTTTTTTGAGACAGGTTGATTTGCTATGGTTGGGAGCTGTTTAGTAATTTAAAGCAGATATTGAAACAGTGATGGTGGGAAGGGGGGGCAGTGGTGTAGGTAGGAATCTAGTAAGGGTGAGGGGAGGGGGTTAATTTCACATTTTAGTCATCATTCCACCCAGCCAGCACACTCTTGAATCTGGACATCTTGCTGGCCTCATCATATAGCCTCAATCTCTCAGTTAAGGGCGATTTTTTGACTCTACCCGCGAGTTATATAGAGAAAAATCCATTATATTACCATATATGGTCACAAAACTTCCAGATCTTTCTCAAGTCTTGTACAGTTTCTAGGAATTGTTTTCCTCTTTAATAAAATTCTAGACTTTTCCCAAGGAAAGCTTTTAAATACTCCCTCCACCTTTATTGAGCAGTTCAGTTCAGTTTCAGTCTTGACAGAGTGATTAAGTTGTTAAGTGCGGTTAATAAAAGTTCTTTTTGTCGTGTAGTAACTGTTAAAATTGGTTTGTGAAATAAAAACTTTTTAAAAACCTAAAGTGGCCGACCATTAATTTAACTGGCGCCCGAAGAACAGGGACAGTAGCGTGAAAAGTGAAAGTTCAGTTGATTGGTATCTTCGGTAAATCAAAAAACCTTTCGGCAACAGAGAAAAGTCGATTGGCCCTCTTCAATATTTGCCAAAACCTTTCAACTACTTCGCACTGCTACTGAAGGAAAAGTCGCCCACAGAAAAACAAACAAAGGCAGAAAATCTACACGAAAAGACGCCCAAAGTACTCCTCAAAGTATTTTTTTGGGACTTCCCTCACCACAAAGAGCGCTTCTAATTTCTCAGAAGCCTGGCGAGGCCAACAACACCGCCACAACACGATACCACCGCAAAGACTGTGAGTTGAACGACTCATCTTTTTTCTTCTTCTTCTTTCCAATTCTTCTCCTCCTTCGTTTCATTTTTTTTATTATTATTGTTAAGAGAAATAAGCAAAACAAAAACAACAATGGCAAATGCAAAAGTTCCCCAAATTAGTCATGTTTTAAGAAAAGAAGATTATGACCACATTCCGAATTTTGACGGTAACCCAAATGATTTAGTATATTTTGTAACGACTGTAGAAGCCGTATTCAATGTTGTATGTGACGCGATCGTTCAGGAAAGAACTCAAAATCACTTTCTTTTATTAAATAAAATAAAATCTAAATTAGTAGGACCAGCTCAGTCTTTAATACTAGGTAGAGAGATTGGAACTCTAAATGAACTATTAAGCTTGTTAAAGAAAAATTTTGCTGATTCCAGAAGTTTTGAGTCTTTAAAAAATGAGATTTATAATTCCAAACCCTTTCAAAAGGAACAACCGGCAGATTATTTAACTCGTCTTGAAAGCATTAGACACCTTATTTACGCGAGATTGAAGATTGATGGATTATCAGACCAAAATTTAGAATCTACCCTTGCATATACAGAGAAAGAAATCATTCACCATTTATATTCGACCCTTCCTTGGCAACTAACAAATCATATAATGACGTTTGATCCTAAATCTCTAGAGGAATTTAGAAACATCCTCAATACAAAATGTTCTTTTATTATTGACCAAATTTATTCCAGAAATAAATTTTCCACGTTCGAAAGACCAAATAAAATTTTTAAAAATCATAATCCGAATTACTCCAAGCTCCAGCATAATTTTTCACAGTTCAGCAACCCCCCAAATTTCCAACGAAATTTTAATAATTTTCAACCTCATCAAACTTTTAATAATCCTTTTCAAAGTTTTAACAGGCCTCCCCAAAATTTCAATTTTCCACCTGCAAGAGACGCCAATCCCCAGCGATTTTCTAATTTCCGTCAGTATAATAACAATCAAAATTCACCACCATTACAGTCACAAAATACTGTTTCAATGCGAACAGTTGGGAGCCCTAATTTTAGGAATCACAATTATACACCCCATGAAATAAATTATGTCGAGGCCAACTCCCCTGATGACGCACCCGAATTTAAATATCCACAATTAAAAGAAATTCAAGAGTTAAAAGAAAAAATCAATCGAATGGAAGACACTTTTTTTCGCGAATGGCAGCGGTCAGATAAGCTGCGTAAGGCCAACATCATTCCCCAATTTCAACTCCATTGTGTAAGCCAATCCTTACCCTATTATGAAGACGAAAAAAATTTAAAATGGTTAATCGACACTGGTTCCGAATTTAACTATGTTCACCCAGAGAAAGTAAAATCAGATTGCCGTCGTTTCAATGAAAAATTTGCAGTGACCACCCCCGCTGGTAGAGCAGAGGGAAATGAGTACGTCATCATAAATTTAAAGCAACATTTTGAAGTAGATGCATGGGCTAAGTTTTATATTTTCAATTTCTCCGAAAATTATGATGTCCTGATAGGCAACAAAACACTGAAAGATTTAAATGCTAAAATAGACTTTAGGGATAACTCACTTATAATTAATGGTAAAAAATTATTGTTAAAGGATGCGGTTGATAAGAAAGATTTAATTCAGAAAAGTAATTTTAAAAATGAATTTGCGAGTAAGAAATTAGAAAATAAATATAAAGAAAGTTCTAGAGAACTGTTAGCTATTTGTCCAATGGAAATTGACGAAGTAAAAACTAATTCTCACAAAACCAATTTTGTTGCTGACGCTTTGTCAAGAAATCCTGTGTTTGAATTAAATGCAATCGAAAACCAAAATATAGAATCTGAAATTAACCCCCAAGAAATACTAAATGAATTCTTAGAAAACGCTCAAAGCCCCTTAACAAATAATGAAGACATAGAATCATTAATATCCCCAAATAACATGCAAAATCTTGAGACGAACCCCAATGATAATGATAGTGATAGCCTTGTAACTATTCATTCCCAAATTAGTTCGGCAGGAAACGTTTTCCTAGTCGATGATCCGTTTAAATGTGTAAATTTAGAAAAACACCAGATCATTATTCAAAGAGGCAGCCATGAACAAAATAAAATAATCAATTTATTCAATTCTACTAAGCAAAGATTTATCTGGAACGTTCAATTCCCCTATCGTGAAACCTTAGAAAAACTGTGCACTGAATTTATTCACCCTCAACAAACTTACGGAGTATATTGTTCAGATCCAAAAGTAACTGTAGAAAATGAGGTCCTTGATCAAATATTTTTAATGTTTCAAAAAATAATAGAAGAACATTATCCCCAGGTTCGAATTAAAAGGTACAAAAAATTGAATGAAGACGTCCAAAATAAAGAAGAACAAATTGAAGCTATTAGTAGGCAGCATCTTGGAAAAACCTGCCATAGAGGAATTAATGACGTTCACGACCAACTAAAGAAAAAATATTACTGGCCCGCTATGCTCACTGAAATCACTAAATTTGTTAATAACTGCGAAGTTTGTAAAAAAGTAAAATATGATAGAAACCCCCCTCGTCCAGAATTTCAACTTACACCAACCCCTTCTAAACCATTCGAAAAATTACAAATGGATATTTTATTTTATAATAATTCCTCCATACTAACCCTAATCGATTGCTTCTCGAAAAAATTATTTGCCTATAAAATCACTAGCAAAAATGCTTTAGAAATTGTTAATAAATTAAAAGAGTATTTTTCTAATTTTCCAATCCCATCCGAAATACAAGCCGACAATGGCCTAGAGTTTCAAAACGAAATTGTTAAAAATCTACTCCAGTATCATAATATTACTTTACACTTTACAACCCCTAATCACCACAATTCTAATGGTCTAATTAATCGAGCTCATTCAACGATGATCGAAATTATGAATATTATTCGTAGTGAAGATACTAATATTTCCCTGGTAAATTTAATAAAACTAGCATTAATAGCGTACAATAATACTCCTAATTCCAATTTGAAATTATCCCCCAACGAAATAACATTCGGCGTCACTCATCCCACCGAAACAAATGCAAATATCATTATGGACCAAAAAATTGACGAGTACCACAAGGAGAAAATCTTAATACATAAAGCCATGAAACAGTTAATAGAGAAAGAAAAAGAAATTAGAACTAATAGCCTCAATCAAAATAGGGAAACCCTTGAAGTACCGTCTGGAAACATTTACATTAAAACTCACTTCAGAAACAAAGCAAAAGACCGATACAAAAAGGTTGTCTACGATAAAAATTTAAAAAGAGCCAAACTAAATAAGAAAACTATTAAAATCCACCCCAGCCAAGTTAAAAGGCCAAGAAAATTTGAAGATCACGCTAACACCGACGTTTCATTGCAGGATCAAAATGATAATGTTAATAACACTTCTCCTCCTCAGCCAGGACCGAGCTCTCAGTTTTAAAGTTACCGATTTGTCCCAAGGACCAGGAATCATTCCCGTTAAAATTCAAAATTCTTACATGATGAATGACTATTTCACTTATATGCATTCAATAAATATTACTGCTATTAAAAACGAGTTAGATTATCTGCTGGAAACCTTAAATGAAATTGATCAATTAAATGTTTCAAAAAATTCGTACACCGATGTCATTCAAGAACATACTCTCTATTCAATTAAAGAAATGTTAAAATCCCATTTAAATTACGCTCAAGACAAATTAAGCCATATTAGTTCAAATTCATACCAAAATAGGCCCAAAAGAGGTTTAATTAATGCATTAGGCACCGCCATTTCTTGGATCACCGGCAATATGGACGCTAACGATAAAAACTATTATGACCAAGTTATCCGAAAAATTGAAAATAATGACTATCGCTTAGATCAGAACATTCGTAATGAGTTATCTGTAAATAAAAAATTAATTGATGCCTTTAATGTTCAAATAAGTGCCATAAGAAATAATAATAATAAAATAAAAAAATTACTAAATAATAACTTAGGAAATATGATTGATCAGTACCAATATTACTCTTCGCTGTATATAACTATTGCTTTATTGACTCTAAAAATTAATGATATAGATACCTCTCTTGAATTTTGTAAGTTAGGAATAATCCACAGCAGCATTATTTCACAGAATGAATTAGTCGAAATCAGTTATAATAATCGCGTAGAAATAATATCCAATTCCCCGGAAGTTTTATGGCAATTAGGAAAAGTTCAATGTTCACTAACCCCCTCTCATATTCATTATTTCATTCAGCTCCCTTTGAAAAGCCCTCTAATTGAAACTTATTTTCTTTTGTCCTACCCTTACGATATTTCTAAAAACGAGACCCAAACCATCAATGTACACCCTCCATTTGTTATTAAATCAGACAAATTGTACGCTGTCAAATGTATGTTAGTCCTAGAAAATTATTATTGCCAAAATAAAACAGAAATAGTAGACCCATGCATTGTAAATATTGTAAGGAATAATAATAATGAAGCTTGTGTAGCATATTCTATTGAGAAACCTGGATCCTTTGTAAAATATGTTCCAATTATTAATCAATATTTAGTGTATAACATGTCTTTTATAACGATTCAAAGAAATAATGTTAAGTATACCAAATCATTAAAGAAAACCGCACTTATCCAATTAAATACTGAAGAATCCATTGATAATATCTCTCATTTGTATACATATTTCGAAACGATCCCAATCAATTTGCAAAATATTCCAATTCGATCAAACCCTATGAATATTTCGTTCAATAAGCTTCATGATATCAACGTTAATATGGTCCCCCTTGAAATGATGGAAAGTTTAGAAAATTCCGACTCTGTAAATCATGTACAAATATTGTATTCGCTCACTATTCTGGCCCTTTGTTTTGTATTCTTTCACTTTATATTTAAATTCAGAAAAGTCATGTATGATTGTATAAAATGTAAAAAATCTCCAAATCCTCAACCTAACGAAAATGTGATCAACCCTTCATCAATCAGTCAATTGTTTGCTAATAGTATACCACCTGTTGACATGAGGACATGCCAAACTTAAGGAGGGAGGAGTTATATAGAGAAAAATCCATTATATTACCATATATGGTCACAAAACTTCCAGATCTTTCTCAAGTCTTGTACAGTTTCTAGGAATTGTTTTCCTCTTTAATAAAATTCTAGACTTTTCCCAAGGAAAGCTTTTAAATACTCCCTCCACCTTTATTGAGCAGTTCAGTTCAGTTTCAGTCTTGACAGAGTGATTAAGTTGTTAAGTGCGGTTAATAAAAGTTCTTTTTGTCGTGTAGTAACTGTTAAAATTGGTTTGTGAAATAAAAACTTTTTAAAAACCTAAAGTGGCCGACCATTAATTTAACTCGCGAATTAGCGCTTTTCTCAATTTTGGCCGAGTGTATCGTTCTTCTCAATTTCAGCCGCAGATTAGCGGTTTTGCCCCACCCCCTCCAATAGCCATGAATTTGCGCATTTTCTCAACTTTAGCAGCAAAGTATCGTTTTTATCCCGTGAGCGGTAATTCTCAAATGTCCACGAGTTTTGGCGTTTTCCTCAATTTTAGCAGCATATTACCGATTTTTAAATTTTTTTTTACCAGGGGATTAGCGCTTTTCTCAGTTTCAGATGGAAATTGACGTTTTTCTTAAGTGTTTTCATCACCATTAGCCGCAAAATAGGGGGACTTTTCACGAATTAGGATTTTTTTGGTTTACCATACGCAATGCATGAGCGATTTTTCTTCGTTTACTCGTGAATTAGCGGTTTCTTCACCTATTGCCACAAATTGGGGCTTTTTTTCAATTTCAGCCTGAAAAGTTGCCTTCAGAATCCGCAATGGCGTATATTCAGATTTAGTATAACACGGTATTGAAAAAAAAAATAATAATAATAATAATAATAATAATAATAATAATAATAATAATAATAATAATATGTCCAGCTCCTTGCCTCTCATAAGAGGGAAAACTGAAGGACTAAGGAGATGGACTCAACTAAAATCATCTAAAGGCCCGTTTACACGAGCAATAAAAATTGCTGCGATTATTGGACAATTCTTTTCTACAAAAATTGCAGCAATACGAAGCAATTTTCACTCAGCGGATAGTTGGGGGATTTTGCAATTGTATTGCAGTGAATTGCTCCATTTCTGAGCAACAAAAATGGCTCAACTTTTACTTTTAGACTACCGTTGTAAATTGTTCCTTTCTTCTTTTCCGAGAATTGTCATCCGGGCCACCTATCCCCTGATGGCCCGTGGCCAAAAATTGCGGAAAACGTGCAATAATGATCCAACCTCCGTTGACTTAAAAATTTGCAAGAAAAAGTAGTCGCCGGAATTGGACAACAGTGAGCAATATTGGACAATGCGATGCAATTATTGCACCAAGAAAAGAGGGAGTTCCGAGGAGGGAAAAAATTGCACGAAACGGGGAGTTTATTGCTGGGCAATTTTTCGACTATTGCTGCAATTCGCTTTCGTGCAATAATTGCCTTAAAAAGTCCCTCTAGTTTGCAGTTTTTTGTTAATGCGGGTGAAACCAGGACACTACATTGTACAGTGCGAAAACTTGGAGTTTGTACCTACCCCCCCCCCACCATTTGAAAAAACTTCCACCCACCCCGGCCTGTAAAACACATGTGTTACAGGCCGGGGGTGGGTGGAAGTTTTTTGCACTGTATATTTGTACACTAATGATGTGTACCTCTTTAAAGGACCGTTTACACGAGCAATAAAAATTGCTGCAATTCGGCAATTATTGGCCAATTATTTTCTACAAAAATTGCATCAATACTAAGCAATTTTCCCCCAGCGGGTAGTTGAGGGATTTTGCAATTCATTGCTGCATTTGTATTGCAGTGAATTGCTCAATTTCTGCTGAGCAACAAAAATTGTTCAACTTTTACGTTTAGACTACCGTTGAAAATTGTTCCGTTTCTTCTTTGTCGAGAATTGTCATCCGGACCACCCGTACCCTGGTGACCCGGTGCCAAAAATTGCAGAAAACGTGCAATAATTATCCAACCTCCGTGGACTTAAAAAATTGCATTAAAAAGTATTCGCCAGAATTGGACAACAGTAAGCAATATTGAACAATTCGATGCAATTATTGCTTCAAGAAAAGAGGGAGTTCTCGGGGGGGGGGGGGGAATTGCACGAAACGGGGAGTTTATTGCTGGGCAATTTTTCAGCTATTACTGCAATTCACTTTCGTGCAATAATTGCCTTAAAAAATTGCCCGTGTAAATGGGCCTTAAGTGTGTTCATTTTATCAAAACATTGAAAATAAATTCAGCAAGTTTTCCATTGTGAATCGCTAAACACTTTAGTTTATAGGCTCCGTCCTACATGACTCGTATGAGAGGGAGTAGCGCGCAATTTCAGAGTGAAGCGTCTTGAGTGTTTACATCGGGAAACGCCTATAGCGTCCTATCATTGCATTTTTGATGAAAATCGCACGGTCCATACAAACGTCTCATGTCCAAAGGACCAATATAGTTTCAAAATTTTGCATCGTGCGATTCGGGCTAAGATTTTTTTTTTCATTTTAACGAACATGGAGTAAATTTCGGTGGAATTTAACGGCTCACAATTTTCTGGTTTAAGAAGCTTGTCGAGTTGAAAAAAGCCAAATTCTATGATGCAAGGAACTTTTTCTTTTGGTGGAATACACCACAATTAAATTGTGGTGCTTAACACGTGCCATAATATGTGCCAGAAGGGAAAACATTTCTTGTGGATGGGAACAATATGTGTGACTTTTTCGGACCTATTCGCAATGGTTTGCCAGGAAAATTCACGCGATGACATCGACAAGGAAAGAAATACAACTCAAGGCTACGCTATTAAAGATCTCTTTCTTCATGATACGGTGAAAGAGGCACCCCGTAAATAAAATTGAGGTTTTGTTATTTGGATCGTCGTACTCAATGGAGGTTTTTTTTTTATTATCGACTGTGAGGCCTCCACGTTACGAAGATCAAAAAGAAAAGACGAATTATACAAGTGCTTTTTGTTAAGAAACAAGAAGACGGGCTACCATGTTTCATCCTTCAACACCAAAACCCAAACAAAAGACGAAGGTATGTGTATAGCTTTCGATTATAAGCTCATTTTTTGTGTCGGTAAAGATTTGTCTCTGCCTTCCTTTCATTGGAAAAAAATAGGTTAATAATAAAATGTATTGAGGTAGGGGTCAAAGAAAAGTGGACTTTAATGTTGTTTTTTTATTTAAAGAGAAAAGTGCCAAGTGTCATTTCTCTAGGAAGTCCCTTTCAGCATGAAGATAAGCCGAGAAGTGCCAAGGCACGCGAAGCTATTGTTTAAGATTTTTTTTTTCGTTTGTTTAGTATGAGTCGCACACAACGCGGACTTTTCTTCCTCCTTTCTTTCACTCTTAGTCGACCCAATATCCGACATACTTTCCCAAAAAGCCTTCTCAGGAAACAAAGTTTTGCAGATCGGAAGAACAATTCCATTTCCACTAAGCCCATTCATTGGCGAGATACAGTTTTTTTGCTCTCTTTTATTTATTTTTTAGGGTAATCGTATTTAAACTTATTCATCCTAGAGGAAGGGGGAGAATGAGAGCAATGGAGAAATAGAAATAGGTAGGTTGGATGTCCTAAGATTGTCTATTTGTATTGTATTTTATTTTCTGTTGAACTAAAGCGAAGTGTTTTTTCTTCCTCCTCACTCAGGCGGCGAAGAGCTTTCACTTCTCATCACAGCAGCCGCAGAAGCCAAAGTTCAAAAACTGACTAGAAATCAATTTAGACCGTAGAGTAACTTTTACTTCACATCATACCTTATTTCAACATAACAAGATTTGGACGAACTAGGGAAGAGCGATGGTAGAAAGATCCGGCCAAGAACGTTCTTAGTGAGCATTCCTATCCTTAAGTGGGGCCTGTGGGAGTGTCAATTAAATTATGGAAAAGCAAATATTATTCAAGAAATCGTCCTTCAAGACATGCCGTGAATAGGAGAAAACAGTTTTAATTTTTAATTGCTCTCCAATTAATAACGTGACAATACTGAGTAAGACAGTGGCTCACAATAATTTTTCTTTTCTCTCTCACCATCACAAATCCTTACACGTGAATCGTGAATGACAGATATATGTACCTACTCATATAAGTCATATCTCAGGGGCTACCCCCTGTTGACTAAATATGTGCAAAATTGTAAGTTTCGGGTCTAAAAAATATCCGCGAAATTGCAAGACGTAGGTCTAAATATCCGGGGATTTGCATAAGTTTCGGGATTTTTTTTTAAAAAAATGACCGTAAAATGAAACGGCTAGCCTTTCACGACAGCGCCATGTGACGAAAAACCTCAAAATGGCAACATTTATTAGGCAGAAATATCAGGACCATCAAATAGTTCGAGAGCTAGCGACAGTCCCATTCAACCGGAAGAACATAGTCACCGAATGTGTGCAAAATGATGGCATTTGACCCCCTATTTACGAGTCCGGAAGTCTGCCATGCTGTATCTGGGGCCTAAGGATTTTATAGCTAATTAAAGTCCTTAATTTGGGACATTAATTTAACCAGAAGAACATAGACCCGAAACTAGTCTCATTCGAAAGGTTTTATGAAGCTGATTACGAATATGATCGTCTGCCGCCGTCTGCCTGGGGCATTTGCCCTCTGTGGCTCGCCAAAAACACGTAATTCGGTGAATTTTGATTAACCGGAAGAACATAGTACTGAAACTGGTCTTATTCGATAGGATTTATGGAGATGATTACAAATAAAATCGTCTGCCGGCGTCTGCCTGGAGCATTTGCCCTCGGTGGCCAGTAAACTCCTTAAATCAGGGGCATTAATTAAGCGGATGAACTAAGTCCGGAGAATGGTCTTTTGCGACACGTTTCATGTAGCTGAATACGAAAGTGATCGTCTGCCGGTGTCTGCCTAGGGCACTTGCCGAGGGCAAATGCTCCAGGCAGACTATTACATTTGTAATCATCTCCTTAAAACCTATCGAATAGGACCAGTTACAGGACTGTGCTCCTCAGTTATTTAAAATTTACCGAATTACGTGAGTTTGGCTAGCCACAGAGGGCAAATGCCCCAGGCAGACGCCGGCAAACCATTATATTTGTAATCATTCGTTAAATTGCAAGTTTCGCGTCTTAATTCTCGCGAAAATGCAAGTTTGCTGCCTTAATTATTCCGAAAATGTAAGCTTCGGGTCTCGATGCCTGCTAAATTGCTTGAAAGTTCGTAGAAACTGCAAGTTTGTGTTCACACGTAAAAAATAAGCCAAGAGCATAAACGAAAAACGACATCTTACCCTTCTACTGCAAGTAACGCAACTAAACATACATTCTGCGCAATTGAAACTATTTGAAGCCACCAATCTATCACTCCCTTACCACTAATCCCCACCACTCCCCAACGGCATCACCATTGCTCTATTCCCAAAATTCGTTTTTCGGTACATTTCTAATATGTGATTATACTGTTCACAAACTCTGTTGGAATCAACCTGCAAATTAACATTATTCCTCATCAATTTAATATGGACAGACTCAAGCCATTGAAGCCTCCTTTCATTACTGTCCCTTGCAACAATTTTAACATTACTCACATCCACAACATGACCCGTTTCAATCACATGTTGTGAGAGCCCAGTGCACCCTTGATTATTTCTAATATTATTAGCATGCTGTGCCATTCTACTTTTTACGAGCTGTATTGTCTTGCCAACATATACCCTATGACAAGAACAATCAATCGCATACACAACATGTGAACTCAACATTTTGTCCGTCTTATCCTTAAGCGGTGGCACCAACTGGCTTACTCTATTGGCCATGTAATTATATAGTTTTATATTACAAAAAATCTCCTCCTGCTTAACTAATTTCATTAATTTCTCCGTAAGCCCTTCAATATAAATAAAACCAACAAATCCAACATTACTAAAATCACAGCTAATTTTATCACCAGGGGAGTTACACCTACCGTCACAGCCACAATTAACAGACCGACAACTTAGTCTATCACAGCCATTATCAGGTACAATATGTGGGATACTTAATCTATCACAGCCATTCTTACCTACTATTTGTGTGGGAATTAATTGACTGGCACCATCATTCTCAGGTCTATCACGCACTGATGGTTTTTTATACATTTCATACTTCTGTTTCCGTATCACAGCTTCAATGAGACTAGATGGATAGTTATTGTGTACAAACATCGTCCTTAATTTACTCAGGTTAGACCTGTGGAAACTAAAATCACTCAACAACATCACGCGTCTAACTCTATTTTTCAACACATTAAATTTTTGCTGAAACGGATGTGACGAATAGTAATTTAAAATCCTATCCGAAGTATGAAATGTATAAAAAACCATCAGTGCGTGATAGACCTGAGAATGATGGTGCCAGTCAATTAATTCCCGCACAAATAGTAGGTAAGAATGGCTGTGATAGATTAAGTATCCCACATATTGTACCTGATAATGGCTGTGATAGACTAAGTTGTCGGTCTGTTAATTGTGGCTGTGACGGTAGGTGTAACTCCCCTGGTGATAAAATTAGCTGTGATTTTAGTAATGTTGGATTTGTTGGTTTTATTTATATTGAAGGGCTTACGGAGAAATTAATGAAATTAGTTAAGCAGGAGGAGATTTTTTGTAATATAAAACTATATAATTACATGGCCAATAGAGTAAGCCAGTTGGTGCCACCGCTTAAGGATAAGACGGACAAAATGTTGAGTTCACATGTTGTGTATGCGATTGATTGTTCTTGTCATAGGGTATATGTTGGCAAGACAATACAGCTCGTAAAAAGTAGAATGGCACAGCATGCTAATAATATTAGAAATAATCAAGGGTGCACTGGGCTCTCACAACATGTGATTGAAACGGGTCATGTTGTGGATGTGAGTAATGTTAAAATTGTTGCAAGGGACAGTAATGAAAGGAGGCTTCAATGGCTTGAGTCTGTCCATATTAAATTGATGAGGAATAATGTTAATTTGCAGGTTGATTCCAACAGAGTTTGTGAACAGTATAATCACATATTAGAAATGTACCGAAAAACGAATTTTGGGAATAGAGCAATGGTGATGCCGTTGGGGAGTGGTGGGGATTAGTGGTAAGGGAGTGATAGATTGGTGGCTTCAAATAGTTTCAATTGCGCAGAATGTATGTTTAGTTGCGTTACTTGCAGTAGAAGGGTAAGATGTCGTTTTTCGTTTATGCTCTTGGCTTATTTTTTACGTGTGAATTTGGCTAAATATTTGTGAAATTGGAAGTTTGCGATTGGTTTTCGTGAGCTCAGACCTCATCAGAAGGCACGGCGTCGTATGCTGACAAGGATCCCCTCCCGACAAAATTGTAATATTTGACTCCAACAGTGGCTAAAAATGCATAACATTCCTGGAAGAAAGTATGGTGTTTTTGACGTGAAACGTTTTTAGGGAACCCAGTTCATTTTTTTCGTAGCGTGAAATGTCACGCTATACCATGGCAACTGGACAACTGTTGCTATGGTAACCATTACCATGGCAACAGATGCTGTGTGAGCCGTTACCATGGCAACAGATGCTGTGTGAGCCGCTACCTTGGCAACCGTTGATGTGGAGACCGTTACCACGGCAACCGATGCTATGTGACGTTGCCATGGCAACCTTTGCTATGGGGACCGTTACCATAGCAACCGTTGTCATGTTAATGGTTACCGAAGCAACGGTTGCCATGGTACCGACTCAAATAGCAACGATCGCCCTAGCAACGGTAACCATATGGCATCAGCTGCCATGGTGGCTCACATAGCAACGGTTACCATGGCTATCAACTGCCATGGTAATCGTTGCTGTGGTAACGATTATTTTTTTTGGAAAAAATATCTAAAAATCATGAGACAAAGACGTTTCACGATCTTCGGGGTCTCACCGAGAGCCTGTCCAAGTTTTTTGGTGCAAGAGTGCGGATGTGCAGTGCGGCTTGCCGGTCCTGACTCCGCCAATACCCTGACGAATAGCCGTGTAATTTCAAAATTTATAGATATAAATTCGCAAAATATTTGCGAGCTTGTAATTTAGGATACTTTGAGAGAAATCACAAATTTCCTGGCTGAATATCCGAGAAATTGCAAGTTTCTGCTGGTCTTAATTTATAAGCGAAATTGAAAGTTCAGGGCCTTACTATGTGTCCCGACAAATTCCAATGGAATTGTAAGTTTCCTTGCTAAATATCTTCGAGATGGTCATTTTTGGGTCTTAATTTCTTGATAATCTTGATAACAAGCAAAAGTGCAAGTTTTCGGAGCTACTTCGCTGCTACTTCGTGGCAGCTGAACCCAGGCTAGCCGGTACCAAAGAGCGCCAAAAGCCTGAAGAATATACTCACGAAATTGGAAGTTTCCTGGCGGTTTTGTGGCCTTGGGAGCGCCCTAATCTTGATGAGAACCTTGCGCTAACACCTAATAGACCTTTCATCCGAGCGTTCATTGTTGAGACGATTATACGCTCGAGGGCTCAACGGAATGCGAAAAGCTAACGACCCTTCTGTCTTGAGCTATGTACGCCCATGTTTCGACTCATTTGAAAAATTGGGTACTTCTGCGATTGCGAAATTTCCTGGAGATTGAAACAATACCTTTAAATCCAGGAATGGTACAGAA
This sequence comes from Corythucha ciliata, assembly GCA_038030265.1. Taxonomy (NCBI): domain Eukaryota; kingdom Metazoa; phylum Arthropoda; class Insecta; order Hemiptera; family Tingidae; genus Corythucha; species Corythucha ciliata. The sequence goes on along the minus strand of CM075937.1, from coordinate 31,908,397 downwards.
ATGAGACAAGAAAATTGATGCTGCGTTGTAGGCGATGACTGATTGGATGGAGAAGGGGGTCGAGGCATCACCTGTGCTGCTCTCCCTCCAACAGTCCTTTGAAAAAAGACGAAAAAATCTCTCGAAAGACTATCCAAAATTATAGTAAACCCCATCCCCGAATCTCCCAGTGGGGGGAGTGGTTTAAGGGGAACTCACCAAAAACCAGACCACCAAAACCGCCACTGTCTGGGGTGAAACTAGCCAGATTTATGCTTGAACACACGAACCCATCGGGTCAAAAATTACCATGCTTCGGTCAAAAGTACACTCCAACCAAAGAAAAATGACACATTTCGTGTGTGACAATGACCGGTGCTTCGTCCAATAAAACGCTTCAACCGAACTAAGTTGAATCTTGAACGTACGTCGTGCGATTTCGACCCGAAAAAAGCTGCCACTCGACCGATAAGCGAGAGGAAACTCGGGAAATTTATTCGGTCTGAAATGTTTTTCTCAGAGTGTATCAGTGCATCTTTGCCCATTGAGTGAGACCAAAATGTTAAGTTTAAAGCGAATTGCTTGAAATTTTGTCTTCTTAAATTTTGCTCTTGGCAGTCAAGTCGTTAAAAACGTGTAATTTTCGAGTTGAAAGCTAAAATCGAAGATCCCAACGAAATTACCCACCCTCTCTGCCTCTCTCCCAAAACTCGAACTCATCCGTCACCCTTGGAGACTTTTAATATGAGTCTACCTGTCTACACAAGGGGAAACGAAGCGTTTGAAACGAGAACAAAGTTCCTATGGGCATGTTCTCAACCGAATGCACTTTTTTTGGTCTATGACAGGGATAATTCCAAGTTAGCAGCAGTTTGTTAGCAGACAAATTCCGAAGGTTAACGACCCACTTGCGCCAAATTTGATTTCACTTACGTATTAGGTAAAACTGACCTTCCCCCTCCCTTGCTGGCTTGTTAACAAGTATTCCATTATAGGGTCCCTCTTTAATTTTATAATCGTTTTTCGCTTTATAAATCAATTTGCACACTTTTGGAAAATGAACTACTTTTTTCGTTAGTGAAATTATGAATCTGGCAGGAAAGGTTTCTTTTGGAATCATGTTTGTCTAAAAAATCTGTTCTGTACAAGTAACTGATTGATTTTCACCTGATCCATGTCCTGATCCAGGAACATTAAATCCCTCAGTAGTTAATTGAATGGGTGGGCAAGAAGGGGTCTGAAGACCTCGAAGGTCGGTTTCCTGCTTCTGGTTCTGGAGTACGTGAACGACGCTGTGACTTCTTTTTTTTCTCTCAATATTCGAGCTCCAATCCGGTATCCTGGGGGGTTTCTGCTTTCTGTTCGCTGTCCGATGGAACAAGATGAAGAAGAAGTAGAGGGATCTACTCCTCTCTTGCGGTGCGAAGTAAGAGGGGAAGGCGAGAAGAGAACGGGAAAACGTGGCAGTGAAGCGTATAGAGTACCCACCTATAGTTTAGTTTGAGGTTGACCAACTAAGGTCTTACCTCGGTCGGTTAATTGTTTCATTTTTCATTTAGTGCGCAAAGGCGAATATCAAGCAAATGGTGGAGAATTCAAAACTATAAGAATTCGTGCCGGGGTGATATTTTGGTGTTCCGCGAAGTTCGGTGTGTTTAACATTTTGTCTTCGTTTATTCCACAACGAAGTGAGTAATATCAAGTTTATGATCTTTTTTCCCAGAATTATCGAATAATTCACAATTGAAGCAAAGCATAAACGAAGGCCGTGTCATTTTGTTGTACAAGCTGAACGTGCTATCGAACTTGTCACTTGACAGTTCGAAACGTAAACACCCCCTCTACCCACTCTATAAACTCTAACCGTATGCTCTTCGTGCGTGAAAAACTTATTGCTGAGTTCAGCTATTCTCGTCGATTAATTTTTCCCTCAACCTTGAACTCCTTATTTGGTCATTGCCATAATTTCTCCCCAAGTAACGAGGTCTTTTTCATTTATTGTCACACCCCATTGGAAGGATTTTCGTTTCTTTCTGACTGAATAAAAGTTGTTGAAATTCCCCGCAAGCCGCGCCAACGTCTCAAGAGGAAAAAAAAAAAAAAAATCTTCGCGGCGGACACATCTTCGGCACGTCCTTCTTTAACGATATACCTGCCCCGGTGCGCTTCGCTTAGTAGTAGCGGTTGGCAGGCGGGGGGATCCGAAGTAGTTTTTCGAGTCTGTCGCGGTTGATAGAAGAACTTGGTGTTGAAGGTGGGAGGGGGCTTTGGGAGTTTTAAAAGGAGGTTCATCGGCCTTTCATAGTTTTTCTTTTTCTGAAAAAAAAGAGAACAAAATAATGATAGTAATAATGAATTCAAAATCGTATTACGTGACCCCAGAAAATTAGAAACAAAAACTCTCATGGGGTGGTCCTACCTGAAAATGTTAAATAATTAATTTTAAACGCGATGAAAAAGTACAGTTACTTTTACTTTCTGTTTGTTTTTTAATGGTTAAGCGCTGTCTAATGTCAATACACGCGTGAGTTGCGTGGTACTTAAGGGCAGTGATTAACGTCCTAGGTAATTCTGAACTTAACTTGTTGGCTCCCCCCCCCCGCAAACACGATCAATGTCAATAGAAAGTGTTTAAAGTATCTCGTTTTTTTTCTCGGATGGATTGTTAATCCTCGCGGTATTTATCTCGTTAAATGTTTTCAGTTTTTTATTTGGGTTATAATGCCTGAAAATAAAGAACACGGTGTGAAACTTAGGAGTTCTTACGAAATTACTTCAAGGGCTTGAGAGGACAGGGCGGGGGTGGGGTGCTCGTCACTGGTGTGTGAACTGTGAAATGTTAAAATGAACATGGACGTAAAGGCGTGAAGGTAAAGAGAGAGGGAAAATGAACGTGATAATTTGCCAGGGCGTTAAAAGATTTGTCAACAAGACAAGTCTTTTGTTGTTAGTGTGAATGCAAAAATATCGGTGTGATAATGGCAACTTTCTGGATTCTATAGCGACTTTCGAAGAAAACCTTTTTTGTCATTTTCGCACGATTTGGACCCCCCCCCCCAACCCTCCCGAAACTAGGGTTTAAACTTGCACCAGTTTGTTCAAAATACTAAACGGTTGCCTGATTTGACCAGCGTGTGAAATTTGGGGAAGAATGGGTTGGTTGCTTTATCATTCCACTTTACTGCTGGGGAAAAGGGCATATAGCAGCAACTTGAACCAATTTTGAGGAGAACTAAATGTGACGCCTGGGGTACTATGCCGATCACCACTACCCGCGAAGTTACGATTGCCGTTGTTGGCAACCCTTAAAAATATGGTGCCTTTTTCTCTCTCTGTAATATCAATTAGTTAAGTCGTATGTCGTTCTTATATTGATTTCAAGAATAACAATGAAATAAAAATGGGTTGAACGCATTGAGCCAAGACTTGTTTGTGTTTCTTATTAACGTATAATATGAAGGAGGAGCGGTATTCGCTCTATCGCTCGTCGGGAATGCTCGAAATATGGAAGAGGTAAAAATGTTGTGCACATTGCCCGACGAGCGTATCCCTTTGCATTCCGTTTTGCAAGACAGTTCGTTGTGTGATTAGAATTTTTACGAAATCGCGTCAACATTTTCACTACATAGCCATTCAAGAATACCTAATCAAGTTTTGGGATGACTGATTTTTAGAATGAGGAAGTTTCATGGGTCAGAACTTATTCATAAATCCATTTTTTAATGCTTATTTACACTAAAATAGAGCATAAATCGTGACCCGTTCGTAAAATAACCCAAAAGTTAATAAATACGCGATTTTTGAAGTTTTAGGTAATTTCAAACACGCCAGCTAGCATGTTTGTGTATTGTGTCATCAGTGCCTTCCAAAAAAATCACCTGCAACATTGTTGTCGGGGAGCGTTTTGTTGTTTCTTTGCCTTATTTTCTACTGGAGCTCTCCAATAATAATATTTCTGAAAGGTTTTAAATTTTTATCTATTTATTTATATGGAAGGATTGATATGCCTCATCTAAAACAAAATATTTTTGGAAAATATGAAACTTCCTCATTTAAACTCCTAATAAGGCTGAGTGAATAAAGACCCTCTTTTCTGCTCTGTTATGTAAAACTTCGATTGTTTTGTTGAGCTTATTCATTTAAAATTTTATTGCCTGGAGAATTTGATGGGTAGGCTACTAGCTGTAGCCCGTAGAACCAACGAGCCTGCGAGTGCGGGGTGAAACGGCTCGGCGCGGCGGCCAATTCGTTTCAACGATCAAGCACGGGGTTCTACCTTGCTACGTTGGGCTAACGGGTTTGAGAGCAAATTCAAAATTAGCTCGATAAAACCTAGGTAAATTAAAACCCTTATTATGTATATTTGTCCCAGGTGAAAACTTTATGTTGTAGAAAATTATTCTTCCACCAAAAATTAATTCGACTGAGGAAGGTTTGGTCCTCGTCACGTTCAGTTTACCACAAACAAGGGGACAAACTGGCACTGTTAAACAGGTTTGCGGAATCCCAAGGGGTTAAATCTTGAACGCCTATTTTTAATTAAAAAATATTACATGTGACGTACAGAAACCGGTGGGTTTTCTTCGTTCATTGATTCTCCCTCCCCCTCCCCACTAACTGAAAAAGCGAGTTTTTAACGGTTTCAGCCGAGTGAATTGAATGTTGCGATCGAACAAAAACTGTTATGCTTGTGCCATGAGAACTTAAACCAAACGGGGTTTTTCGGTCTCGTTGTTTTTTTTCCTTTATTTCCTCTAAAATGACCCCATGAAATGCCCGTTTTTTATTCCTAGGTGACATAATGATTTTACACCTGATTGCCCGCTTCTCTTAACACACACTATAATATGAAATAATTCATTTTATTTATATTATGGGGCAGAGAATACAAAACCCTATAAGCTCAAATTCCCACAGAAAAAGAAACTTCGTTCATTGATGTCAAGACCTAAGGTGTGTCTTCCTCTCATTTGGAACTGAGAAAGATTTCTAAAGATGTATTTCATCAGTACAGGTCGTTGATCTCTGGAGAGAAAAGACGAAGGCTCTGATGTGTGTACCAAGTTTTAATATTTTATTTGATTGAATTCGAATTTTGTTACTTGAACAAAATTGTTCAAGTAACAAAACAACAGTAACAGTGTTGTTCAAGTAACAGTGTTGTTTGTTTTGGTACGTTTTCTTGACGACGAGGTGTAACGACCCTGTGAATGTGTTTAGTTTTTGAAGACTTACTGATGATGATGCGGTGAGGCATTGAAACCGGTATAAGCTGCGAATAAAAAGTGGAGAGACATCTCTTTTTTTGATTTATTTTGTTACTTGAGTGCACGTGAGGAAGAACAATGGTTGAAAGGTTAGGGTTAATTGGCTGGTTCTCAATAACTGGGAAGTGTTGTTAAATGCACCACGCAACCCCTGCAAAGTTCGGCCTCCCCAACGATTTATTTATGAATTTAAACCAAAATGTTTTCGACTCCCCGAGTCATCATCAGTGGTAGATCCAGGTCATCAAGCTAGTGCCTGGGAAATGGTGTCCCCTTCAACGCCTGTTGACGAGCAGTTGTTTTTATTGTGATCTACCACTTCGACTCGCGGAGTCGAAAACGTTTTGGTTTAAACTCATAAATAAATCGTTGGGGAGACCAGATTGATGTCATCAGTTAATTCGGAAATCAACCCCACCACCCCGCACTTCATCATGAAGGATTAGGGTATACAAGAGATTTGAAGTAAACAAAATAATATAGCGTCATTATTTTCTGTTAATTTCGTGCGTTACATCATGAAGAAGAACGTGAAAGATGACTTCAAATTTCATGAGTGTTTCAAAGCTTAAAAAAAAATAATAATCGAGTCTTCTCTTCAAACGGGGTTGCTCTTCGAAAAAAATTGCGCAATTCACGTTGTGACCTTACAACTATACTTTCTCACGGAGTTGAACAAGACGGGACAACGGAGAATTATTTCTGAAATCGGTATCAGACAAAAACACTGAATTGTAACGTCGTTACTAGTAATTAAAAACAAACGACTGCCTATATGTTGTGTAACGTCGTGTAACGATTGTGTTCGCTTACTCATGCACAATTTACTTTTTTTCTTCTTTCTTTTCCTTTGTCATAAGTCATAAATAACTTCAACTTTTTCAACAAAGAGATGAACATACCTATACGCATGCTGCGCCATTTCTGTTCTGATAACTTTTGAGGTAACTGCTCCGTTGCCAATTTGCCATCACTCATCGGCCATACAATTAAAAAATCTGGAACTGAAATGGCGCAGGTATATGCTGGTATGTACCTATTCTATAATCGTCTTTGCATAGTGTTCTTTTAACTGAGCTGTCAAGATTACTCTTGTAGGGTACTGTCTTTCTGTCACGATGCTTGTTCAAAAGTTGATAAAAAGTATCTTTACATGTTCACATGCGAAATGTATGTATAAAAGCTGTAGCTCTGAGCTGTGGCTATAATATGTATAGCTAGAGAGCAACAAGCTTAATTTGAGGCACATAGGCGTAGCAAGAATGGACTTGGGGACAAGTGTGGGCAGTTGGTTCGGTAAAAGACATAGGCATTAACTAATGTTGCTTCAACCCCCCCCCCGCCACCTTGCACATCGCGAAATTAAAGAAGTATGGAGGGGGAAATATAATTTTCCCCGACTATCCAAGAAAGGGTATATGTATACCTAATTTTTCCCGCAAGAAACTCTGTTCAGGGGTTCTAAGGATCACCGAACTTTTCAGGGGTTGCGAGTTGCATTTAACAACACTTGCCAGTTATTTAGAACCAGTCAGCACGGATAACACTAAAACAATTCGATTCACAGTTGTTTTTTGGGGAATTCGTTCTCAGGAACTGAATCACTGACTGGCTTGTAAATGGTCAGCTTAACCTTCCTTAACTGTCCCCCCCCCCACCAACAATTTCTTCCCAGAAAATTTCCCTCTAGTCACTAACTTGTAATTTTGCTACCAGAAACTCACTACATTCGGATATTACGTAGAAACAACGTTATTTCTGTTGTGGCGCCCTTTGAAATTGCACAACGAGATTTTATGTCGAACTTTAAAAATAGTGGCTCATCCCAGCACATTTTTTTATTTTGTACTGCTGATGGAGTTTGATCGGTGGGATGATAGGCGTGCACTCTGGGATGCAGGGCCGTTTCTATAGCCCTCGTGACACTATTGCGGCGCCCCCTAATAGGAAAAGATTCTGATGGTCGAACATCCGATTTTTTGACCATAGAGTAGTATTTTTTGTACACGTTTGCAATTTTCTGAGTAGGTAGTAGAATGGTATAGAATTTTTGAATACGGGAAATTTATTTTTTCAGTTTTTTTTCTCGTTATTTCCCCAAATGGCTATGCCGTGACTGATGAAAATGGCACGCTTCTGTCTATCGTCATCATTGACGGATCTACGATTTCTCAACCCCTAAAATTTAACCCCATTTTCAAACATTTTTTAAATCCCTTTTTTACATACCTATTTTCAAAAAATCTGACTGAGTTATTTTCGCCCCTTCCAGGTCTCCTTGAAATTTCAATCCTCTAATTGTAAGTTGCAATGGACATAGGCATTTGAAGAGTTTCTGAAAGTTTTCGCGGCTATTCGGGGTTGACCCCTCCCGCACACTCGGTAAATGGTAAGCCAGTCGAACTAACATTTCCACCGGCTCACTTTAAGGGCGTTTTTCACCCGGAAGAAATGCGATTTCCGAGGAGATATCGCCGGTGCTGTCGGCATAAAACCCCTGAGGAGAAAATTTTGTTTCGGGGGGGGGGGGGGGAGAATCGATAGGAAGGAGAGGCGGGGGTATATGTATACAGGGTGATTCAGAAGGAATGTGACAAACTTGCAGACTTGCACAGGTGATAGTGCGTACCTGGACGCACGAAAAACGTCATAGGGACGCATAGCCGGAAATGCATTGGTTACGAGATATCAGCATTTTCCCGTTGTTTCCCAGTTTCATCAGTTTTTACGGTAATTGTCGTGTTCACGGCTCACCGTTAGTGATTAGACAAAAAATGACGGTGGATTCGGAAAGAGAACAAAATCCTGTTCCTGAAACCCCCATGAAAATCCAAAAATGTCGCTTGGGCGTGGCCATTTCAGCCATGTGAAAAGTTAAGAATGTAGTTTTTTCAAATACCTGATAAATTTCACATCAGTTTCAATCAGCTGCTAGTGCACGAATCGACGGGCAAAGTTGTGGAAAACGACCCCGTTCTGTGTACTTTCGAACGGTGTCCTGATTGTTGAAGTTTGCAACCCTCCGACTTTAGCAATCAAGTTTAAATGCAAAAAAATGTAAACTTGCTTTGTTAAAACAAGCCGAATAGGTCAGTTTAAATGTCGTTTCCTTGGGGTAATGAGTTCCTACGAATATGCTCCTCTCGATGCCTGAAGTAAGGATTCAATTGACTACGAGGTTTTCCATGTATGGAATGTGAGTTGAGATGGTGGATAACAGCGCGCTATTCGCGTGTTCGCGTAACGCTGCAGTGTTAGGGTGAAAATGATGGACTTCGACATTTCCCCTTATCAGATTCAGGCGGTACCCTAATATGTCATTCACGTACACTCACATACCTCACACTCATATTCACGGAGTTCATTGTCCATCGTTTGTCCCTCCAACTTGTATGAGATCAATTTACAGTAACAACCTTAAGTTGAAATAACAACATAACGTCATTCAAATAAGTGTTCAAAAATTCCTCCCCCTTGTGGACACCGGGACGCTCTTTTCTGTATATCTCTGGTGGTTCGAAGAATTTCGGCATCTCGTTGTCTGATCGATTCAGCACAGGCCACAACTTTGTTGATCAGCTCCTCGCGTTTGCTGGGCTTGTGTTCGTATACCATTGTCTTCATTCACCCTCAGAGACAGTAATCGAGGGACGTTAGGTCAGGAGACCTCGCAGAACTAAATTGGTCCTCCTGCTCGCCCACAATCTGCTGAGCTGAGCTGATTCCGATGAGATAGAACGGCCAAGTCCCCGTTCAAGTCCTAACGTAGCAAATTTTTGATTGTATCGTGGATGTTAAAAGATTTAGGTAGTTGATTAATTAATTGAGTAAAACATTCATGCCGACTAGTTTCGGGGTTAAATGCACCCCATTTTCAAGGCATCCGTAGGTCTAAAAAAAACAAATCTCCCCGTCACATGTCAAAAACCCACACATCCAACAATCCTGTTGATAGACAGGTAATCCAGGAAACTTGTCTCTTCACTCCTCCTACTTGTCCTCTTCCTAACGTAGCAGTTCATCCACGGCGTCTCTCATGGTGACCCTCGCGTAGTGAATTGAATTCTTACTTTACTTCAGGCATTGAGGGGAGCATGCTCGGAGGAACACAATAGCCTAAGGAAAGGCCATTTAACCTGACCAATTCGGTTTGTTTTGTCAAAGCAAGTTGCATTTTTTTTGCACTGGAACTTGATTGCTAAAGTCGGAGGATTGCAAACTTCAACTATCAGGACACCGTTCGAAAGTACACAGAACGGGGTAGTTTTCCACAACTTTACCCGTCGATGCGCGCACTAGCAGCTGATTGATACTGATGTAAAATTTATCAGGTATTCGAAAAAACTACTTTTTTCACTTTTCACATGGCTGAAATAGCGACGCGCAAGCGACATTTTTTTATTTTCACGGTGGTTTCAGGATCAGGATTTTGTCCTCTTTCCGAATCCACCGTCAGTTTTTGTCTAACCACCTACGGTGAGCCCTGAACACGATAATTACCGTAAAAAGTAATGCAACTAGAAAAAAACAGGGAAATGCTCATATCTCGTAACCAAAGCATTTTCGGCTGTGCGTCTATATGACGTTTTTTGTGCGTCCAGGTACGCACTATCACCTGTGTAAGTTTGTCACATTCCTCCTGAATCACCCTGCATAATAGGCGATTTTCTGATTTTCACTGTGGTCTACTCCCCCTCCACACAGACAAGTGAAAAATTTCTCATTCTGAGTCACCTAGTGTAATGTATGTATGTTATACATCTAAAAAAAAAGTTGGGTATACCTACTAAAACTATTTTTTTTTTTTAGTTGTGGCGTCCGCAAAAGCGTGTGATGTGTTAGTTAAAAATTTTGATGGCTATCTCCCACCGTAATCAACGAATTTTGCTCCTTTGGCGAACGAACGAACGAATTTTGGCTTGAGTTCAGCTATCTCCCCAAAATATTAGAGGCGTAGAGCGCCAGACTGGAAAATCAGAGTTCTACCTCAGGAGCTTTTTCTTCAGGAAACACTACACAATAAAAGGAAAATCCAGTCCCTATGTAGTTGGAGCGAAGAGGGCTGGGACCGGCCATGCTTGAGTAGGGTTCCCTACTTGGGCAACCCGGGCAGGGTTCTCTTCCCTGTCCGGTTTCGTTCCATGGCGGAAGCCAGCATCCTCAGCTCAAAAGACCCACCTCCGCGTGGTCTCTCTCGGGCGCGGCTGGCTGGCCAGTAGCCGTGGCTAACGGGTTGAGCTGAGCGATGGGACCGACTCTGTTGCGGTATCCGGGCCAAAGATGGGGTACAGGCCAGGTAAAGGCCTGCAAAAAGGTCTAGGTACTGGCCACATCTTAAGGAGTTCCGCAGAGAGAGAGAGTCCCTATGTAGTCTCAAACATTAAATAATTAAAAATGTTGCCTAATTGATATCACTATTCGCCTAACATCCTTGATGTAAATGACAACTTCCATCACGGGTCCTCACAGAAAACAAGAAATAGTACATAATATGTTGTGAACCTAGGGAGCAAAGTGCAACTTTTCTAACCGTGGGGAGGTTGGACGGCCTGAGTTGAAGCCGAGGGCAGACATACATCTCGCGAGGTTAGAAAAGTCACTTTGCTTGTGACGAGGTTCACACATTTTTTCCGCACTGAAGGAGGGAAGAAACTAAAGAAATTATGAAGCGATCCAGCTTACAGGGATCACAACACTTGGAGAGGGCAAAACATTTTGCCTCTCTAGGTGTCTAGGGTTCAAGAAAAGTACAATTTCGCGCCTTCTTTTGGAGGAGCAAAATGGTTCATTTCCAACCCAAAGTGCGATTTTTTTGTTTTTTTTTTTCTTCTTTTTTTTTTTATGAAAAGTATTTCTACCTGCACATGGCACTGATTTTTCTTAAAATCTGAAGTTCCTTCGCAACTATTACAACTACGAACTATCTCCCTTTCACCAAAGCTTCTTGTAATGTTTGATTAAAAAGATAGAATCGAATCTTGTATTCAATTGAAACTATCCTACCTCATGTTTTTATCCTTTTTAGTTTTTTTAAAAAGGACTTGCCTCTCCTTCACTCTCTCTCGTATACCGACTCATTAAATTACTGCGGTGCTTTGAAAGAATGTCGCTAAACTCCTGTAATTAAGCAAAAACCAAAATACAACAACTTTCACCTGGCGGGAATTTGAATTTAATTGAAAAAGAAAACCAAGGGGTTTATTAATTCTGCAGTCCCCTCCCCTCCCACTGAGTTATGGAAAGGTGCTCCCTCCCGATGGTTCAATGACTATATCAGCATCGTTAGTGGGGGAAGAAACTCTCTATGAATCTTGAAAGGTCCTTGGTGACAAGATTCTCCTGTATATGTTTTCATTTAAATGCAGCAGCTAGAAATATGTATATTATCCGGCGTCCTCTAATGTACGAAAATCGTATAAAAAAACAACAAAAACAGAGCAATCACCGTGCCTATCTAACAATTTTTTTAATGTTTGTTTCAGGCATGAAAAGAACACAATGACGTCGTTGGAATAAAGTTTGAAACAAAATAATGACAACAACGCCTCCTTTAATTCTCTCCGAGCTGGAGAAGGTCAGTTTTTCACTTTCCTGAAAAATTACAGGTTCTGGAACAATTATCCCATAAATAGAACTCTCGGAATTTAAACAATTAAGGAGGTTTTAGCAACAGTTGAATGTTGGAGATGTTTCAAGGTTTCAACCACGAACAATGAGGATTTTTTTTTTTTTTTTTCCTTTTTGTCAGTTCTTCTTTCCGTTTATTCCTCTGTCGCGTCTTCATGCTATTCAAACGGGTAAGTTCAACTTATTTCGACGAAAATGCTAAAACGTGATGGGGAACTGTGACTCTCAGGGATGAAAATACTCTAGGTCTTACTATTGGAAGTAGTCATGAAAGGTCGTCACAAAATGTTATTTTCTTCCTGGGCAATACATAATTATAATATGATTTTTTCATTAAAAGAACTCTACGTGTACCTACTTCCTTTCTCCTACGGGAACATGGAAGGGAAAACTTATAATTCGAATCGAGTTTTATTGGAATACGATTGTAAACATTTTTATTTTTCATCTTTCAATGAAATCACTGTTGAAAAATCACGAGGAAAGTGATGACGGTGTGGCGCAGGTGCATTAACACGAGAATATAGTATTAGCCCTCAGACACAGCCCTGTTTGCTTTTTTTGTTCGGTTTCTTTTTTCTAAACCAGTTCTCAAGTCAAAAGAGAAGACGAATCTGGTAAATATTAGTGATTTGTCCTAGAGCCTAGCCAGCAGGAGCTCCTCATTCCTCTATTTTAAAATTAATGGTCCAAAGTTATCTCGCCGATGTACATTCCTGTTATAGTGGAAGAGAATGCGTCGTATAAAGTCTTTGGCTTCGTCTCGCCTTATGCCTTATCGTCAAACTCCAAGATTTCACGGTTTAAAAGAACAACAACATACTTCCCAAGCTTTATGGACAATAACGAGTTTAATTCGGGGGGGGGGGGGCGTGACATTTCTGGAAGAGTCCCCCTTGAAAACATGTTGCAACAATGCATTCTAACTCAATAGGCTGTGACAATTAGCTTATGTACGGGGTTGAAAAGAGTTGCTGAGTTAGTAAGCAGCTTTATCTTCCGAAAGCGAAAGGGAAATATTTCAAAAGAAATTATTTTTGACGACTATAGCCCCGCGTTTGCATCAATTTTATTCAAAGAGAGCGAAAAATAAGTCTGCCCCCCCCCTCCATCTCACCATGTCTTTGAAAAAGTATTTCGCAATAATTACATTGGCAACCCCCCCCCCCCATTTTCGACTATCACGGGCTTAAAAATGTACCTATTTTATGTATTAATTTTTTAATTATGTATTTGTTTTAAAAAACCGATTGTAAGTTTAATCACTTTGAAATAGAAATTGAGTGAAAGGGCTTGTTTATTGTTTTAGAAAGTAGGTACCTATTTTAAATTGACAGTCTTTAAAATTAATTATGTCAGTACCTACATTCTAGCTTTTTTGGTTTAATTCAAGACGAGCTATTCTTTTTGGTTGTTGGCATCTTGATTCTCTTTTTATAAAAGGGTAAAACGGGGCGGAAACACGGGATTCCTTTTTTTTTTCTGAATCGTTTCCGAGAAATTCTGTCAGAAAAGTAAGAGAGGAGGATGCAGGTGAATAACCCACCTGTCAAACTATACTTTCTACTTAACCACTTTCGACTTAACAGTGTCGAGAATGCTCCTCTCTCTCGGTCCTTCTCTCTCTGTATAATATTCTCCCTCTTCTCCCTCTATATAGTCATTCTCTCTTGCTTTGGGAGAGACAAATCAGAATGAGAATTTTCGTGGTTTCAGCAATGTGACCGCCGTTCGGACTTCTTAATTTTTTTGTTGTTGTCTGAGTATTGTCCAGACTCTCTTGATAATAAAATCTTTTTAACGTTCTCGAACTTTTTTCACCCAGCCTGAGTTGAACATTTTGAGTCAATATCAAAAGCAATAGCTCTTAACTTCTCCACAAACAGTTTTGTCGGCCGTCGCGGTTACTTGAACAAGATTTTCAGACCTCGTCCCCATCCACCACCTACGTCTGTCAACAGGTGGAAAAATCCCCTTGAAGAATCATTGCTGCTGCTCTGCATACAGTTACAGAGGCTTTTCCCTCTTGTCTGTTTCCAAGTCGATGACCATGAAATTGTAATCGTGAATCGACAAATTTTTTTTTTTTTTTTGCTTCTGTCTTGAATTATTATCATCATTTTTTTTTTCTTCTTCTTTCATAGTGAATAAGAACAATAAAACTGTCTGATGAAAATTTACCAATCGAACGGCACCCCCGCCGTGAAAAAATTGAATTCACTTTTTAATTAATTTTTGCTCGAGGGGTTCAGATTTGTCAATGAGTCGAAAACCCCCATTCATGAAAGATTTCGTAATTTTTATGCAATGGGTTCAGTGGATTAGGACGCTTAAAAAAAATGTCAAACTATGTTTTATTTTGTTCCCTGTCTTGGAAAACGTTTGCTGCTCAGGGCCCCGTCCTCTTTCCCGTCACTCCGATTTACCGCGACAAATGACTATAACGGCGTGTGGGATGAGGGGGGGGGATCGTAAAAAGAGTTCGAACTGGATTATTACATTATTACACGGCTGTGTGACTACAGGAATTAACAGGCCGTAAACAGTTCACGTTAGTGTTTACCACTCTTGGTTGATTCAAATAATTGTTACCTGTTAATTATGATGCTTCATAGTGAATTATTGTCATTAGAGAGATTGGTATCGGAGATTGTTGTTGTTTTTTTTTCGTCAAAAGAATTGCGAATGGCAAAACTTGGTTGTTTCCCCGAATTCTGGCCCGTCAAATACTAATAGGAAGGGAAGTGCGGTCTGGCACTTCAGTTGAACCGACGGCCACATTGCCGTGGTAAGTTTTACTGACATTTAGTGGAAAATGTGTGGCAGAGAGGTCGGAGAGGTACCGGAGATGGGCAAAGCATGCCTCCCCGCATTGTTTCGCAAGAGAAAGTTCGTTTATCTTTCCTTCCTAGTAGATATATGTTCATGAAATGGTTATTCGCAAGCAATGAACTTGATGTTTCATAAAAGGCGTGGCCTCCTCCCTTTATTTTTTTTCTTCTTCTAATGAAGGGGAATGCTTTCTCTTATAGTTCGTTCACATATAATTTTCTCTTTCTCGATTCATCATTTGAGACAATTTCCCTCCCAAAATGCGTTTATAATTCGCTCACTATTTCACCCATGCATTGACATTCTTTTAACTCTCACGTTTTGCATTGAATATTTTCGTCTGAAGAAAATCGTTTTATGGTTATATTAGAACGGAAAGAAGAAGGGAATTTTCGCTACAAAGGAGAGGTACACGAGTGCATAGCTTCAGTACGTTGACCCCTTTCTGCGTCCAATATAGCAAAATCAATGATGGACGCTTCTTCTGTGGTCTCGACCTTACGTTACCACGTTCGTAAAAAAAAAGAGAGAGAAAAAAAAAAAAAAAACACACAAACTTGTACTCACATTTAGGGCGTGTCATATCTCAATTCTCTTGAATCCAGCTCTCGGCTGTAGCCCATGATGTACAAAGAAGATAGTTGACACTGAATCAACGCTTCTGGGGATCACTCAGTGCTCAAGCTTTTATTATGGCCATTTATGCTAATAATAATTCGCCTGTACGACTTAATTAATACCATCCGAAACTGAAGATTTCACGCCAAAGCTGACGTGTTAGATCGAAACTGAAGATTTCAAGACAAAGTGATTTCACAGGTTCTCCTATTAAATGAAACGTTGACTCCCAAACTGACAACTTTTACTCAAAACTGACGGTTTTTTTAACCCAAAATTGAAGTTCTTACGCTAAGGCCTATGACATACTTGGCGGTTTGCCGCGCGCGGTTTTTTCCCGCGCCGCTCAGTATGTCACCTAGTTGCGGTTCCCGCGAAGTAGTGAGGAGAGAGAGAGGAATGACTTAGGAAGAAAATTAATTATCCACGAGTCCCCGTAACACTAAAACTAAAATCGTAACACTAATCAATAAAAAAATAAAAATGAAGGATATCTCATTTCACGCGTACGACAAATAATGTGGAAAATATAGGGTACCTAGGTATTCTTATCTGTTTACCCCAAATTTTAACCTTATGTCTTCATTAATAATTAGAGCAAAAATAAATAAATAAATATTTAATAAAAATCACAACTTTTCCTCGAACAATTAACAGAAAAAAGAATCCAGACACTAAAACCGCGTGCGGGAAACCGCCCCAGTATGCCATTGCTCATAGATTGCTCTCCTCTAAAAAAAGCACCGCGCGACCGCCGCGGGAGAAAAAGTAAAGGAAACTACACTGTTTGCGGGAAACCGCCCAGTATGTCATAGGCCTAAAACTGCTACCCTAACCTGCAAAAAAAATAAAATTAAAAAAAAAAAAAAAAAAAAAAAAAAAAAAAACCTGAAGTTTTTACTACGAACTAGAGAACCTATAAACAGGTAAAATCACAGACTTGTAAATCCACCTTTTGTTGATGCTTTATGGATGTCAATAAAACTCCCCCAACCATTCTTATTAAACTGATAAGAACGTACATGCCGCCGTACGCGTCTACCCTAAAAAGTAAAAATAGATCAGTGGCAATGGCCGCCTGCTCACGGTTACATTACCTTACCCGTAGTACATCTCAAGAGCCAGATTCCATAGGATTTGAGTGTTTTAATAGATATTTTTCAAGAAAAGCACGAGTTATTAGTTTATTAACGGTAAATTGTCACACTAGAACGAATAAATTGTAGTAGTAGAGTTTATTTGTCAACGCAAGAGTGTTGGTACAGTTTATCAACTAATGGTTTAGTTACAATAAAAAATGTTTTTTTATGTTTCACGCCCCAAGCTTGTACTGCAAACCAAGTTAAAAATGCTTGCAGTGATTTACCCTTAGCGCATTCAATGCAGGCTGCTTTGATGAGCTCTAGTTGACTCCTCACATTTTTCAGCATCGACGAGTCAACGACTTTAATTTTAATCGTCTTCCCCAGTTGGATCAAAGTTTTCAGATCCTTTCCAAAGTTGCTCTCAACGAAGAAGAAGTGTGACACAATGGTCTTCGAATATCCCACAAAAAGTTTGTTGAATGAATGCGTCACTTTGAATATGCTAGGTCACTAACATTCATTCTCCAATTCCCCAAGAAAGTCGTCCAGCTGTCCCTCAGTTGGCTCAGGATGAGTATCCTAGTGTAAAGGTAAAGATAAAAGCAAAGCTGTACAAGACTGCCCGTCAAATTCAAAAGAATTCCTGAAAATTTAACGCTGTAACCGTGGAGTCCTTCGACGATTCTTTCTTTGCCTGAATAATCTACGTCGCTCACGGGGTCCATTGAACCCAGTGAGCCTTCGGATACATATCCATGTTAGTTCGATTAAAATATTCTCTAGGCCACTTACTGGAAGACCCGCGCCATTATAGCTGGAAATTCCTGACGCTCTGGCGGATCACGTCCTCCACCGCAAAAAGTTATACCGTAACATGACTGCGGCGCTTCCAAGGCAGCTCTTTGCAGTGCAGTCGCCTTCGCTGATTGAACTACGCCGTTCATCTTAACAGAAATCTACGCATTATTTGGAGGGACTCGAAGTCTTTGACCTGGATCAGGAACACTCAGTTAGTAACATTTCACAACCCCATTACACTATAAGGATGCGGCGAGCTGTAACACGGCACACTCGGCTTCGTGTGGGCGTTCCCGGCGATGTGCGTTCGACAGACCGAAACGCCCGCCACAGTACGGGTGTAAAGTGCACAGTTAGATCTGGGTATGGCGTAGGAGCCCAAAGGAGGCTTAGGCGCCTGCCGGGTTCAAAGCCCGGCGCCCCCAACAACAACATTTCACATCGGGTGAATGTTTCAGGCAGTACCTACCTCGGAATAAACTTCAGCAGCAGCCAACCAATTTTTTTTGCTTCTAAACTTAAAGCAAATCCACTCTGATTAATGAGCCTTGTAGGCATCAAGCGATTTCACGGGGAAGAAGTCACTTGCTGATTTACGAACTTGAATCAATGATTCCTAACTTTACCAAGTTTCGAAAATTGAAGTTCAAAAAGCGGCTAGAGGACAGAAAAAGTTAATTAATTCGTAAAAATAAATACTTTTTAGACTTTCAGCTAATATCAATACCACAATGAACTTACTTGAAAGGATAATGTGTATGCTTGATGTGTATGTACATGGTTATGCACCAATAATCCAATTTTTCAGATGTACCGCTCCCAAACTTCTCCTTCCGTGCCTCTGGCATACTCGCTCAAATTCATTTTTAAACAATATTCGAACTGAACAGCAACTACTATTGAAATTCATCGAAAATGAAAGAGAAATACAGCACTTTCAATTGAATTCCAATGGGGACCTTCCCAGAAGTTGTACTACGAGAATGACAATTTCATAAGCCCTAACCTGCAGTGCTACTGATCTATAAATTAAGTGGTTTTATCTCAAACTAGTTTTACACAGAAACTGGCGATTTTAGCTCAGCAAACTGTGAGCACGTTTCAAGAGAGAGTGAGTCAAAGGCGCAAAACTGGCTTCTGAGGGAAATACGCGCGAAATCTGTTTTTGAATGTGCTTGTCCCGCGAAATTAATTTTTCAGTGAGCCAGACCCGCAAACAGGTTTGTTTTTTCTGCGAGAAAAATTCGCAAAATTGTGATTTTAAATCTAAACCTGAGTTTGCCTTTAAGAGTCAGATATACGAAAATGAATTTTTAGAGCACACAAATCCTCGAAACTAGTTCGAGAAACTATATTTTTTAGTGAGCGTCAACATAACCAAATGTGGCGACCTTGAAGATTTGTACATTCCGATGGTATCTAGGGATGAACATCTGACCCACTAAGTCTTCGCTTTCTGCCCACCCCTACCCCCTTCTGGCTACGCCCATGGATAGAACAATATCGCGCGTCTACCTATGGCCAACTGCATCCAATTTTGGATCAATCAAGACCCGCTTTCAGCCGCAGGGGGAAGAGAAAAAACACCGAAAGAGAAAGTTTCAGAGAAAAATATTAAAATTACCATAAGTAGCCGAGGGTATAATAACACAAAATAAAAAGGAAGTATTTTTCTCGCTGAGTGAGTTGGTGAATTTGGTTGGTAAGAAAGGTAGGGTGGTGGGGTCATCATCGAAAAACAGCTTCGCTTTCGTCTCGAAGAGAAATACTTGCCATTATAACATCCGGCTAATTTTTTTGAGGTACGCCTTTTTTTTGCTACCTTGAAACGTCTTTCTCCTTCTCTTCTTCCTAACCCCAACAGTCGCGATGCTGATAGTAATTTAGAAGCCTTTTAATTGAGCCATTTTGAAGACGATATTTTTTGAAGGAGCTAATCTAATTTGTCGAGCTGGAATAATTTGCGTGGCATTAAATGCTCGATTTGAACCAGTGTCTCTCTCCTTTTGATTTTTGTGACGATGGCCCTGAGACAGCTTTGAGAAGAAATTTAGGACACCCTGTTTCTCCGGGAACCATTCTGTTCCACAATCAATTTTCCCAGTTTTCAAAATGTCAAAGTCGAAAGGAGTGGTCCAAATAATTTTCTTGTAAAACATGCGGAATTGTGTGTAACATGAAATTACTTATTATGCTTACATTTTCTCTTGTCTTGTACAGTTGTGCACTGTATTTTGCTTCCTATTTGCGATCGTATTATGTACTACGGTTTTTTTTGCTCCGTTTCAAAGCCATCAAGGTTGTCGAGTATCACCCCCCCCCCCCATTACCGGCGTGGCCGAGGCGTATAGCGTATACTCAGGAGAAAGAAGTTGAAGGACAATGAGTGCTGTGCCCCCCTCCCTCCTTGCAACTATCGCATTATTAGCCATCCTAAGACATTGCTCCGTGGTGCCATCTGGCTGGATTCAGTTACGAATTATTATTTTTGTGCATGATGCATTGAATAAAGCGCATTTTTGCAAATTGTGTGCTAATTTTGCTCGATTAAAATGCTGCTCGTCTCCGCTTGATACACCCCTTTCGTGACCCGATTGTGTTAATAGTTTAGTAAACAATGCAGGCCACTCCTCTCTAAAAGCTTTTAAGAATAAAATCGAAGAATGTCAATTCCGTTAGACGTATTTCAACCGTGAACCCTGGACGACCTTGCGTGCTCGTAATCTTTTTACACATATAAAAGGAGTGTCAACCGTGGGCAGCCCATACCCACTGCCACCTCACCAATATAACCGTGATCACAATATTGCCGAAGACCTTTCAACATGGAATCTTAAGTCGAGAGGTCCTCCAATTGTAATTCCTAAGAAAAATAAAACTATTAGTACGGTGTCTATCCTGAGCAACGGTGAAGCCCTCTGAGGAATTTTAATGGTTGGTTGTGGAGGGTGCGGTAGTATTCGTATTGCGAAGGAAAACCACCTTTCATGAAAGAAGAAGGGATAAAGAATGCTAAGAATGTAATTTTTTCGCGTCCTTGAGCTAAAAGAAGATTCGAGCGCAATCACGGGTGCATCTGCATCGGCTGTTTTCTTCTTTTATGAACAAATAGAGGAGGGAGTGTAGCCCGTTAACTTTTAATTGATTGCCTTGAACGTATTTTCAAGAAGTTATGACTTGTTTTTGTTGCTTCGTCAATAAAATACCAGATTAGCCTGGTGTGTAATTTCAAGAGTGTCGTACCTTAGACTTCTAAGTTCAATATAATACAGGCTTTGATAATTTTTACTTCCGTGAAAATGCAAATGCTGGGAATGAAAACGCTGGGGAGTTTATAATGTATGTAGCCCCGTCGTGGTTTGGTAATTGGTTTTCCATATTAAAAGAATTCTCCACTACGTAAGTAAGATAAAACTTCCTCCTTGTTGATCAATAGTCGCTATTTCTGTGGATGTGAATGTAATGATGTATTCCGAATTGAGACCGGGGGGAAAACCAACCACAGGAGCCCTTCAGGCGTTGCAATTTCGTTCATGCAGCCGCGCGTTCTCTCTGTCTCATGTCTTTATTGAACGCTCGAAGTGAATAGTGTAAAAAATGGATCACGATGACGTACTATGGCGTAAAATTCAAATTAACTTTTGAAAAACACTGAGAAAATAGCGATGGACTTCTTTCACACCGGGTCTCGAAATAACATTTGTGATGAGGAACTTAAAGTGCTCTGAAAACTCCTAACCTATAATTTAATCCTGTCCTAAGAGACCGAAAGTCGTTGTCCGAATAAGTGATTGAGAAACATAATATTTTCCTTACGCATTCACGTATTTCCCTGAGTGAATGAAATCATTGACTGTAACATAATTAAATAACTCACATTTGTCACCATCAGGGAGAGACCAATTGTGCACTTTTTAAATGAAATGCACTAAGTTCAACTCCTTCGAAAACGAGTTATTGGTGTTTTGTAGTGGTGAGTTACCTTGTCTTCACTTTTTTCTTTCGCTCTCGCAAATCAGTTCAAAAGTACAAAAAGGTAGTAACGGACGTTCCTTCCTCTTGGTCACGCTTCTTTGTTTCTCTGACAAAATGCAACTCTTCAAGAAGGAAAAAGGCTCTATTTTCTGACAGTCACTGTTTTCAATTCCCTTTTTTATTTGCCCTCTCTCTTACTCTTTCTTTCTTCTCTAAAAATGTCTCGGAACGAGTGGGAGGAGTATTGTTGTCAAAAAGGTGGGCGCGTGTGTGTTTCCTTGAGCCGAAGGCCTATACGATTTTGTATTTAAGAGACATTTTGTGTTCCAGTGAGAATTTAGTTGTCTTCGAGCTTGATTGCTGCACCGATATAATGCGAGGGGAAAAAAAGACCGTATCTGAATGAAAAGAAAATAGAATCAATTTCAGCGTGGAGCCGTGGCCGTTGTGTTGAGGGAGCCGTATGTTGTGAAGTGTGAACTAACAAAATCCACCGGTAATCCAAAGAAAAAACCTTAAAAAACATGGCTCGTGAAATCTTAGAGCTTGCGGAAGCCGTCTTAAATTCAAATGGTCATTGGGGGGGGGGGGGGGACGTTGCATGACAAGTGACATAACGAAGTAATTAAAGTGTGACCAACTAACGAAAGTTTTCCTTATTATATGATTAAACTACCCTGAATTTTGATGTCGAGCGTTCATTAGAATATTGTGTCCACACGATGGTTGTACGCAACCTCATAATAAATAAATCATATATAAAGTCAACAACATGCAACGAGAGTGAGACTCTCCCATAATGACGGAACGATCAAAAGTCGTAGAATTAAGTACCTATTTACCTGGCTCTCTTGAGAAAATTAGTAGACGAACCCATTAGCTCCGGCTAATTGGAAGACCTCCATTCAGCGGAGTAGACAAATGCGTCACCTTGGGAAGATGTAATTACGTTACGCGTGTTTGTGTATCGTTACGGAAGAAAAGTGCTATTGTTGAAGATCGTATAGTCGTAAGGTCAGAAAATTGAGTCTGGTTACGTGCCGCCTCCAAGAAAGCCATCTGTGGTGGTCCGGCAGAAAATTTGTACATAATACGCACGTGCTTCTAATGTTGCGCAGATTCGGCGTTGCGAGTTTGACTCCCCGCTCCGCGGTGGGTTCTTTTTCAACGGGATAGAAATGCTTCAACATCCAACTAGAAAAAGTCCGGAAGCACTATTATACTATAATTACCCCCCCCCCACCCAATTTGGGGGCGAAAAGGTGTTCGATGTGGCAGAAGACCGCGGCTCGAGCTCAACTCACTTTCGTATCAAAAATTTGCTTGAATGAAGTTATTTGACCATACAAAGCGACTGAAGTCACTGGATACGTTATAGTCACAGCCTAATACGGTCTGACTCAGGTATTCAAGAGGTAACAGTGTTTTCATTCCAATTGCATTGTAATTACGTTGCCCGTTGAGACGGGCGAGTCAGCAGCACTTTTCTTACGGTGTAGTCAATGGTGCCGACACGGTATCCAAGGTGCAGGTTTTGCAGCTGCTACACCTCTCTAGGGGGTGGGTGGTCCATGATCGAGGACATGGAAGTCAAAACAAGGAAAAATAGATAACAAAACAAAATAACAACGGAGTAAGCCGGTAGATAAAAGGAAAAGAATAATTGAACAGGATAAATTCGGGTGAATTCGGAACCTTCTACGGAGGATGCTAATATTTGAAGCAAGTACGCGGCAAAAAGCTTTTGAAAAACGCTAATGTTCGTGGCTAAAATAGCGAAAAAGTGTTCATTCCTACAGCAAAAAGCGAACAAAAATCACTGATTCGCGGATCGCGGCCAAATAGAGAAAACGCTGTTTGTCATCACAATAAACAGAACGGATACTGACAGGGGAAGAAAGGGGATCCATTAAGCTTAAAACGTTCGCCCAAGAAACACCTGAAAATGGGCAATTTCGCGAGATTTAAGACCCGAAAGTCCCATGGCCGCGGATATTAAGCCGTGGAACTTCCAATTTCCTGGGTATTCGCCACCCTCTGGGTTCGGTTAGGGCCGGCCAGCCTGTTCCCAAAGGTCCCAATCATTCAATTTTGATTGAACTGAGGCCCTGCCCTGGACTTGAAATTTCACTTAAATCAACACCCGAAGGCCCGAAAATATAAATTTCAGCAGGAAGCTTGTAATTGCGCTCAAATTAGCACCCGAATTTGCAAACTCACAAATATTTATCTCTAAATGTTGCAATTACGCGGCTATTCATCAGGGCTTAGGAGTATTCGGGGCCGGTTAGCCGAGGGCTCGCGAGTCGGGTTCCTCTATAAAAAAGTGGCCCCCAAAACTTGCAATTCTGCTGAAATTAGAACCTGAAATTTTGCCGTTATCCCCCCCCCCCTAATGTTGCAATTTGATTGGGCTCCACTTATGGGCCTCGTCAGCCCCCCCCCCTAATGTTGCAATTTGTTTGGGCTCCACGTATGGGCCGTGTCAGCCCGTCCACAAAAAACACTTATGACTAGCAATTTCACGGATATTTAGCACTGAAACTAGCTAATTCCCCGTAAACTAAGGCCCGGATTTTGCAATTTTGCTGAAATGAAGACCTGAAACTTCGACTCGAGCATGCTAGCCTGGATTCCACCACTACAAAAATGGTCTCGAAACTGTCATTTTGTATTATTTGAGACCCTAAACTTTCAATTTCGGTTAAATTAAGACCAGAAGCAAGCAGCCAATTTCCAGGAAACTTGTAACTCTGCAAAAATTAGGACCTCAACTTACAAACTCATTCAATTTCAATTGAAAAAAAAATTTCGCTCCGGCAGCTGGCGGTCGGAAAGAGTGCATTTCATTTTGTATACGGACACCCTAAGCCGTTCCAGAAGTAGTAATGTTGAGACCATGATTTCTTTCGTTTATGTTTGACCCTCCCTCGTACTGTTTGCTGCCGGGTTTGTTTAAGCTGAACTTAATGGGAATCAAAGGCTATTTCAAAATGGAATCATCATACCGAATATAATGCTTCTGGAATCAACTGGTGATTTGTAGTGATTTTTTTACCATTTTAACCCCTATTTTCCCCCCTCCACCTTGACCGATTTGGCCCAAATGCAATACCGACCGGGGCCTTATGACTACTGATTTTTGTGCCAAAGCGCGTTCCGCTAAATTAATTTCTACGAGAGTTATCGTGCTAACAAGGCCTCTCACTTACTACCACCCCGGGGACATCGCCCCCTCCCCCTCGACTTTTTCAAAAAATTAAAATGGGAATCAAAGGCTAGTCTAACATGGAGTATACGCACCGAATATCATGCTTCTAGAATCAACTGGTGACTTGTAGTGATTTTTTGATCATTTCAAGCCGTATTTTCCCCCCCACCACCTTGACCGATTTTGCCCAAATGCAATACCGACCGGTGTCTTATGACTACTGATTTTTTTTAGATAAAGCGTGTTCCGCTAAATTAATTTCTACGAGAGTTATCGTGCTAACAAGACCACACACTTACTTCCACCCCGGGGGCACCACCCCCTCCCCCTCGACTTTTTCAAAAAATTAAAATGGGAATCAAAGGCTACTCTAACATGGAGTATACGTACCGAATACCATGCTTCTAGAATCAACTGGTGATTTTTGGTGATTTTTTGACGACTTCAAGCCCTATTTTCCCCCCCACCACCTCGACCGATTTGGCACAAATGCAATACCGACCGGGGTCTTATGACTACTGATTTTTTTGCCAAAGCGCGTTCCGCTAAATTAATTTGTACGAAAGTTATCGTGCTAACGTGACCACACTTATTTCCACTCCAGGGGCAACACCCCCTCCCCTTCGACTTTTTCAAAAAATTAAAATGGGAATCAAAGGCTACTCTAACATGGAGTATACGTACCGAATATGATGCTTCTAGAATGAACTGGTGATTTATAGTGATTTTTTTACCATTTCAACCCCTATTTTCCCCCCCTCCACCTTGACCGATTTGGCCCAAATGCAATACCGACGGGGATCTTATGACTACTGATTTTTTAGATAAAGCGCGTTCTGCTAAATTAATTTCTACGAGAGTTATCGTGCTAACAAGACCACACACTTACTTCCACCCCGGGGGCACCACCCCCTCCCCCTTGACTTTTTCAAAAAATTAAAATGGGAATCAAAGGCTAGTCTAACATGGAGTATACGTACCGAATATGATGCTTCTAGAATCAACTGTTGATTTTTAGTGATTTTTTGACGACTTCAAGCCCTATTTTCCCCCTCACCACCCCCTCCCCCCCCCCTTGACTTTTTCAAAAAATTAAAATGGGAATCAAAGGCTAGTCTAACATGGAGTATACGTACCGAATATGATGCTTCTAGAATCAACTGTTGATTTTTAGTGATTTTTTGACGACTTCAAGCCCGATTTTCCCCCTCTCCACCTTGACCGATTTGGCCCAAATGCAATACCGACCGGTGTCTTATGACTACTGATTTTTGTGCCAAAGCGCGTTCCGCTAAATTAATTTCTACGAGAGTTATCGTGCTAACAAGGAAACGGCCATAAAGATAGATATATATATGAATTCCGGAGACCACTGAATTCGTGTTCTAGAGGTTCTGAAACATGAAAAAAACGTGACATGACCCATGTTTGCCACCATCACGACGAGACCAATAGTGCATTTTCAGAATGAAATGCACTAAAGCCGCGTCCACACTTGTAACAAACTGCCGCTCCGCTCCCGGAGCAGAGCGGAGGAGCGGAGCGGCAAGCTCGAACAAATTGGGTGAACATTCTGCCGAACCGAACATCGCTCTGCTCCCCGTTCCGTTCCTCGGGAGGAGCAGTGAAATGATGAGGAGCGCTCTTCTTGGTCAGTCTCTTTTGTCGTTCAACCCAGTTTGTTCCGTTTCTTTCCAGTGGTTAATCGGACGGGATTTCTGAATTTTAATTGTTAATTAAACTTTTTACTTAAACATTTCAATTGCACCATGAGCTCGGGCCCCACTAATTCTTTCTTATCCCACTCCATACTTGATTGACTATTCGAATGATTTTTAACTTCTAATGAAATCCGCACTGACACAAAAGCATACGACTAGTAAAAATAAAGACGTTTCACGTAAAAACAAATGCGAGAAAACGCGGGCTCGGTCAGTTTGCAATGCACTATACGAAGTAGGTAGAATGGGTGATGAACGGCTGAGCGGAACGGCAAGCCACACCACACCGTCCACACTTGTATCATCCCAATATCGAACATTCCTTTGATGCGGCAGTGAAAAACCGACAACTGATGGAGCGGGCCCGCTCCGCTCCACCGTACACATTTCCTTTGAAGTTTCGCCGCCCCGAACACGCCATTTGTTCGGTTCGGAGGAGCGGAGCGGCAGTTTGTTACAAGTGTGGACGCGGCTTAATATGTTAAATGGCTTGCCCAGGGTTTGTGCCCACTAGAGACAAAAAGTCCTGATAATATTTAGCAAATATTTAACCAGGAAACTTTCAATTTCACGGATATTTGCCTATGAAATGTTGCAACTTTGCGGCTGTTTGTCGTACTTTGAGCGCTGTCGCGGCCAATAAGTAAGCGAACTCCTGTATCACTTTAAACACCCGCAACTAATAATTTCATGGAAACAAAAACTCGAAACTTGTAATTTCACGAAATTGAGACACATGAAACTCGCAAGATCGCAAATAAGCCAATGCCAATTCCTTAGATATGTATTTGCAAAATTTGGAGGCTGGGCGAGGTCGTGACCGACTAGCCCGGGTTCCCTGGTCACTAAGAAGGATCCCCAACAAATTGCCAGAGACCAGAAACTGGCCATTTCCAGGGAATAAACACCGGAAACTCAGAGCCGCAGACGTGGAATTTCCGCAATGTGATGCACTGAAACTTGCGATTTCTCAGATATTTATATCTGAATTATGTAATTTCTCTCAGTTTTACCTGGGAATTGCAGGTAAAGTTTTTCCTCGATTTTAGCTGTAAATTAGCAGTTCTCTATTTTACAGGGAATTAGGCCCGTATTTATGAACGTTCCTTGAGTCAAGGAACCATTGAGAACAGTTTTGATCACAATAAAAACATCTGTTCTAATGAATTTCAAGGGTTCCTTATTGTCAAGGAACGTTCATAAATACGGACATTAGCCTTATTCTCAATTTTAAGGTGGAGTTGCACATGTGTTTCCTCGACCCCCCTCCTCGCTTACTCGGCGTTACGTAAATTATCGCCGTATTTCTGTACCAATCCTGGATTTCAAGGTTTCATTTAAATCTTCGGGAAATTCCGCACAACCGTACGATCTTATCCGATTGGTCTACCGATTAACCGATCGGTAGACGAATACTCGTTTTTCGAGAGCTTTTTAAGGGTTGTTACAATGGGAACATCACTATAGTGGTATGGGTGGGTCCTTTTTCCAGAGTTCTCCTACACCTCGTTGAAATCGTTTCGGCGCCACTCTACATATAGTCATGAGGGGACGTAATACGCAGTGGCGGCCTTTGACATTTGGCGCCTCCGGGAGAATCTTTCACCTGCGACCCTTGAAGTAGCCTTAGGCGCTGTTCAAACGAGGCAGTTTGTCGCGCGGCAGACCGCTATAGATTATCGCGAGGGGAGAAAGAACACACAAGAGTGAATGGGTCTGTTCACACAAGGCGGTGGCGGCGCGGCAACCGCGGCGGCAGAAATTTCTGCCGCATGTTGAGGCTGTTTTAAAAAGCGGCAGCGGTGCCGCTTTGAAGGAAAACACGTAGAACTATGCATGAGAGTTCAAAGTTCAAACGGAGCGGCGCCTGCATGTCCTTACAAGGGAGGACGGGTGTCACGGAGGATTCAGATCTACATTTTCTGCAATTGTTTTTTTTGCACTGGCTACCGATAAATCTTGGCTACCGAACTTTGTCTTTTTTCAGTCAGCATGTACAAGTTGTGTACGGAGGAGGAATGTGCCTAAAAAAATTTGTCAAACTATCTCTTTTCATCTCTGGCCTCGTTTTACTGATGAACCCACTTTTCTGCAGGGTATCCACACTCTTGCAGGGAATCCACAAGTCCACAAGTTACATCTACGGCGCAAGAATGTTTTCCTCCTTTTGACGCGACATTGAATAATAATCAAGAAAAAAAATTGAAGGAGCAGTAGGAAAGATGAGAACCGTAGGGATGCACATCGCTATCCACTCCATTTCAGCTCGAGGTGGCGACGGCAAAAAAAACTCTGCCGTCGTACCACGCGGTAGAACCGCCTTGTTTGAACAGCCCAAATCGCGGCGTGTGAACAGAAAGACGGCGGCGGTTTTTTACCGTCACGGAGCCATGGTTTGGCGTTTTCTCCATTTTAACCGCGAATCGCCGTTTTTCTCATAATTCAGCGGCTCTTCTCAATTTCATCGGTGTATTAGCGATTTGTCTCCATTTTAGCCACGAATTAGCTATTTTCCCCAGTTTTGCCGTTAATTTGTGTTTTACCCAATTTTAACAGTGAATTAGCGCTTTTTCCTAATTTTCGCCTCGAAGTTGCCTCCGGAAACCGCGACTTGCCATTTTCTCAATTTATTTTTGTGAATGGGGAACTTGCACATTTTTCAAACACTGGTGTTTCTTGAAGAGGGCTCTTCCACAAGGCTGTTGCTCACATTAAACATTGAAATCAATCATGGATTTTTTTTTAAAGCGAATTTTTAAAAATTTTGAGTAGGGGGTTTGGTTACGTCAAAGGTTATTCAATTAAATAGATGGTGTGAGGAAAAAAGGGGGGGGGGGTAAGAAGCATTGTCAGGGGGACAATTATTTTTCTTGTTATTTGTAAACAAAAAATGTTATAGTTTTCTCAGATGCTTCACAAGTGTCCATTGACGTCATTTCCCCTCGCACCATCAATACCTTCTTGAAGCACTTTAAAACTTATTTAAACTGCACCAATTCGGGCTGCAACCACCGTTGATATTCTTCTGTTCATGTGCCAATTCACCGGTTTACTTTTCTCCAAAATCGGGCATTCATGCAAGTTCCCCAGCATTTGAAATCAATCGCCATTACCCATTTTTCTTGATTTTATGGTTGCGAATTATAGTATTACCTAATTTTAGCCGTTAATTAGCTATTTTATACATTTGAGCCATGAATGAGAGTTTTTTTTAAATTTTAGCCGCGAATTAACGCTTCTTCTCCATTTTAACCGCGAATCGGCGGATTTTCCACACTTAGCGCTTCTTCTCAATTTTATTGGTGAATTAGCGATTTTTCTCCATTTTAGCCGCGAATTAGCGATTTTTCTAGATTTTAGCCGCGAATTAGCGATTTTTTTCAACTTTTGCCGTGAATTTGTGTTTTTCCTGATTTTAGCTGCTAAATGCGATAGCTATTTTCCCCCATTTTATAATTAGAGTTTTTTTCACCTTTAGCCGTGAAATAGCCTGTTTCGTAATTTTAACCGCGAATTACTGCTTTTCCCTCACTTTATCCGGGATTTTAGTGCTTTTTCTCAATTTTAGCCGGGAAGTAACGCTTTCCGCTAATTAGCTAACTATTTTTCTTATTTTAGTTTGGCGAGGCCTTTGAAGCGAGGGGAAATTATCCCCTAGCAGCTCGGGCCTATCAATATACCCCAAAATGTCGTTGTGTTCACTTGGGTTATGAGTAATTCGAGAGTATTGAGCGTATCTTCAGAGTTTTCTGAAAATGCACTATTGGTCTCGTCGTGATGGTGGCAAACATGGGTCATGTCATGTTTTTTTCATGTTTCAAAACCTCTAGAACACGAATTCAGTGGTCTCCGGAATTCATATATATATATATTATGGCCGTTTTCTTGTTAGCACGATAACTCTCGTAGAAGTTAATTTAGCGGAACGCGCTTTGGCACAAAAATCAGTAGTCATAAGACCCCAGTCGGTATTGCATTTGGGCCAAATCGGTCAAAGTGGAGGGGGGGGGGGAGAAATAGCGCTTGAAATGGTCAAAAAATCACTACAAATCCCCAGTTGATTCTAGAAGCATCATATTCGGTACGTATACTCCATAATAGACTAGCCTTTGATTCCCATTTTAATTTTTTGAAAAAGTCAAGGTGGAGGGGGTGGTGCCCCCGGAGTGGAAGTAAGTGTGTGGTCTTGTTAGCACGATAACTCTCGAAGAAATTAATTTATCGGAACGAGATTTGGCCCGGAAATTAGTAGTCATACGACCTCGGTTGGTATTGCATTTGGGCCAAATCGGTCGACTTGGAAGGGAGGGAAATATGGCTTGAACTGGTAAAAAAATCACTACAAATCACCAGTTGGTTCCAGAAGAATTATATTCGGAACGATGATTTCATTTTGAAGTAGCCTTTGATTCCCATTAAGTTCAGCTTAAACAAACCCGGCATCAAACAGTACGAGGAAGGGTCAAACATTAACGAAACAAATCATGTTCTCAACATTATTACTTCTGGGACGGCTTAGGGTATCCGCGTACGAAATGAAATGCCCTCTTTCCGACCGCCAGCTGCCGGAGCGAAATTTTCAATTTCATTTTCTGTGTCAAAATCAGCTTTGCAAAATGTAAAAATCCTGCGATGGAATAAAGACGTTACCAGGTTTTTTGAGCGATTTTCAGGTCTTTAAGAACTTCGGCGGGCCGTTTTGTGAAATATGGCGTAGCCTCCACAAGAAATTGTCTCACGATTACGGCCTTTACTTCTCAAAATACATAGGTACATTATACATATAAACAGACTTGGTAACACCATACTTCCTTTTCCTTTCGGAAACTTCGAAATATCGGTATGTATCAGTCGCCACTGACCCCGTTGTATTTTATTATGCTCTGAAATGTGAAATTCTGACAACAAAATCCATGCAGACTTGACCCCTATATCTATATTCTCTATAGTAAAGAGGAGAGAAGAAAGCTAATTCTTTTAATCTGGGACTGACTCCTGACTGACCATCAAAGTGCGGTCACAAAGTACTTGAGGTATCTTTTATTCATCAATTGTTATGTTTTATTTATTTTATTATCAGGTATCGCATTCAATACAATCCACGTGTATTTCGGAAATCACTTTTACACATCCAAAGCGAATTTACTTCCTTGGTCCTCGTCCACTTTTCTCTTTAAGATCCCTCTCGCTTTTATTTTTCGTTTTTTGGCTTTTTTTAATTACCAACTCCTCGCATGCTCTACGTTCACTCATTTTTCCACCCAAGTGGGGGCCGTAAAAGTGGAGAGAGCCAATTAGAAAAAAAAGCGGGGGCGGAAGTGCGGCCCGCTAGCCTCAGGGATGCGTTAAATCACTCGTTGGTAGTGTATGATGCAGGCAATAAGAAGAGTTCGAAAACGTGAAAATGAGTTAATTTTTAAAGTAGTTTTCGGGTGTTTTTCGTGAGTATTGATTCGAAAGCCATGTGAATGTGCAAGGGTCAAAAGTGTCGCGAGTATTATAAATAGGCCCGGGGTCGTCTTTTCATGGTTCTTCGGAGAAGTGACTGTGACGCCCGCGAAGGCCTTGGAGCGAAAATCAAACGCCGTTGGTCAGAATTGGGGCGACGTGGTCGGTACGACTTGATCAAACGACCGTCGTTTATCAATGTTGGTGAAAGTCTCGCGGGAATTTGCGGAGT
Source organism: Corythucha ciliata (assembly GCA_038030265.1). NCBI lineage: Eukaryota > Metazoa > Arthropoda > Insecta > Hemiptera > Tingidae > Corythucha > Corythucha ciliata. The sequence continues at coordinate 31,876,604 of CM075937.1, read as the reverse complement.
GGCCGAGTCGCCTGAGCCGCGAAATCGAATTTCAGAGGGTTTCAAAGTGCACAGGAGCCTGGAGGTGGTCAAATCGACGGTGTACCAGAGACAGTATTTACCGAGGCAACTGACTCGACCGCGATACCCGGTACGAAAAATAAATCATGAAAACAAGATCAATTTGTGTCAAAATGTGGACCGCCAATCTGTGACGCATCCTCCACGTATATAGAAGTCACATCTGGTTTCCTCTCTTCTCAACGGTTGGCGCATTGTTATGCCCTGGTTATTTTTATTCTTTATGAAAGTTCCTTTGGATTAATTTTTTTTTCGTGTGCTTACTGCTTGCGTGTTTCCTTATTTAATCCAGTTTAGACCCTTTTTTGGAGGAAATAGATAAAGGAAACGCAAACAAAAAAATATTTGTTCACTACTTCCGTATAGGGAAGTGAATACCTACCACATGTTGCTGGCTCTTACCGGAAATAGGTGCGTTCTTCTGTAATAGTTCTGCGGCGATTTTTAAAACCCGGAAGAATTGATGCTGTGAACTGTATCTATACTCATCTCTTTGAACGTTCTTGTTAAAACCGTCCTATTCAAATTTTGAGCTATACTCCAATACTGTTGTGCGTGCTTACGCTTGAAAATATTCTTATGCCTCCCTGTTAGTATTTGGCTATAACCAGAAATTAATTCTCCAAATTTTTGTGAAACACATACATTGATGAATGTTTTTTTTTTTTTTGTCGTTTCAGGGTGAACTGGTATGGTTCGACCCAGGAGTAGGACATGTTCTACCGGGAGAAGTACTCGAGTACCACAAGCCGGCCCAAGTCCTCACCGTTCAAGCTGTCATCGCTGGAAAAGTAAGTTTTAAAATAACAATCACAATAACAAAGTTACCGTGTCAATAGACGTGTGAATGTGTCGTTAACAGTGTGAAAGCCGGTCAGTAGCGGCGGAACCGGGAGGGGGGCAGGAGGGGCGGCCGGTATTCGAGGACAAGCGACCGTCTCTCATGTCAGATCGAAAACCCTGGATCTTTTTCGAGAAGATGAAAAATAGCAATGCCTAGAGCATTCGCCTACCCCCCATCTTTCACTTTTCTGCAGAATTTTGTTAGGTATATTATTGATTCTTCTTCTACACTTTACTCCTGCCGCATCTGGCAAAGGGGGGCGAACCACCTATCGGCCCCCCTCCCCGGAAAGGGTTTTAGCCCAAATTTAAGCAATATGAAGGACACTTATTACATCTCCCCTCCCCCACGAGCACATAGCAGCCTCCGGGCTACCGGGATCACCGCCTCCGGGAAGATTTCTAGTTACGCCCCTATCTGCAATCCCACACTTTGCTACGTAAGTATAATTGAATGTTTAATTTGAGTGCGATTGATTATCGTTTATCATTTAAAACGAATACCTACTTGCCATATTCTTGTGGTGAAAATACAACTAAGAAACCAATAATAGTATATGTATACGCAGGAGCTAAAGTGCGTCTTTTCGAGACGAGAGGAGAGATCCGCCACTCCTCGAGGCTTGAAAAGACACTTTAGCTTCGTGGTGTACATACTATTTCGTAATCGTACTATTTTGTGTTTTGCTTAGGGCTTAGTTATTCGGCTATAGTTATATTATTATTATTAGTTATTAGGGTAAAGTAATTCCACTGAACTAAGGCTCTATAAGTTCCTATGAGTACTGACAGTCGCCATATTTGGTCTCCCCTCCATATGTGGATCAAATAGATTTGGAATCTCATATAATATGCCATGTTTGGTCCATATGCGGATCAAATGGATTTGATATCTCTCATTCGCTGCTGCGGTCGTGTAGGTTACGCTCACCACCCAATCACAAGCCCTCCCCACTCTAAAGGATCACATATGGTGGATATTGTCAGTACCTGTGTTAGAGACCCTGTAGTTACACACAGGTACTGACATTACCGAGCCCGCCGGGAAAAACCCCTATTATTCTATCCAGATAGACTCGACACCCCCTTGAAAATCGCACACACTGATTCTCAAGAACGACTTGATGAATAAGTCCCAAGCCAGTGACGTCTTTTGGCACCAATTCGGGCCTCATATGGGGTATTGATTTCAACTTATTTCGGCTATTTGCGGTGGAATCAAGGGGCGTTGAATAACTCAAGGGATGCAAACGCCTATAGATAGGTCCCTTCCCAGAGCGGAGAGACAAAGATTCTCCGGGGAATATTTTTTTGTAGTTTTCTTTTTTTTTTTGCTCTTCCGCACTTGATTTTTAAAAGAAATAATAAAATTGCGATTTCTCATCTTCTGTATTTTTGAGCCGCTATATCCCCTCTGCGGCAAACATCTTCCGTTTGTAAGCTTTCAAACGATTTGCCATAGGTAAATCTAATGTTAAGGTGGTCTTTTTTCCCAACCCCGTAATCCGACATGAAGTTAGTTTCGATAAGTCTAACATTACGCTCTTCTTCAAAGGCACCCTTCTTCCCCCACGAAGTCAACAAAAATTCTCCGTCGTTTGTACGTCAAATCGCTCGTCCACCATTAATGGCCCGATTGGAAATACATAATGCAATATCCAGCTATAAAAAATGCATAGGAAACCATTACGGTAATGGTTCGTTTGTTTGGTTTTGTGATGAAAACAATAGAATGGGAAGAATCGTTGACTTGACAGCCCACAAAGCAGACCCCGAATCACTTTTTTCAGGAGGTGAGAGAGAGTGAATTATGTACAATTCAAATAAGAGCGTAATTCAAGATTTTCAAAAACAAACTCAATGCCAAATTCAGCATTTAAAAAAAAAAAAAAAAAAAAAAAAAAAAAAAAAAAAAAAATTGCTCCGGCAGCTGGCGGTCGGAAAGAGTACATTTCATTTCGTACGCGGATACCCTAAGCCGTCCCAGAAGTAATAATGTTGAGACCATGATTTGTTTCGTTAATGTTTGACCCTTCCTCGTACTGTTTGATGCCGGGTTTGTTTAAGCTGAACTTAATGGGAATCAAAGGCTACTTCAAAATGAAATCATCGTAATATAATGCTTCTGGAATCAACTGGTGATTTATAGTGATTTTTTACCATTTAACCCCTATTCCCCCCCTCCACCTTGACCGATTTGGCCCAAATGCAATACCGACCGGGGTCTTATGACTACTTATTTTTGTGCCAAAGCGCGTTCCGCTAAATTGATTTCTTCGAGAGTTATCGTGCTAACAAGACCACACACTTACTTCCACCCCGGGGGCAACACCCCCTCCTCTTCGACTTTTTCAAAAAACTAAAATGGGAATCAAAGGTTACTCTAACATGGAGTATACGTACCGAATATGATGGTTCTAGAATCAACTGGTGGATTTATAGTGATTTTTTGACCATTTCAACCCCTATTTTCCCCCCTCCACCTTAACCAATTTGGCCCAAATGCAATACCGACCGGGGTCTTATGACTACTGATTTTTGTGCCAAAGCGCGTTCCGCTAAATTGATTTCTTCGAGAGTTATCGTGCTAACAAGAAAACGTCCATAATATTATATATAAATATATCCCCCCTCCACCTTGACCAATTTGGCCCAAATGCAATACCGACCGGGGTCTTATGACTACTGATTTTTGTGCCAAAGCGCGTTCCGCTAAATTGATTTCTTCGAGAGTTATCGTGCTAACAAGAAAACGTCTATAATATTATACATATATATACTGGAGACCACTGAATTCGTGTTCCGGAGGTTCTGAAACGTGAAAAAAACATGACATGACCCATGTTTGCCACCATCACGACGAGACCAATAGTACATTTTCAGAATGAAATGCACTAAACAAAATAACATGCCTTATTTTGCTGATTTTGACCTTGTTTTCAAAACATTCTTTGCGATATCTGGGAAACGACTCTCCTGATATAGCCAGGTCCAGGTTTATGGAAGGCCGTTTGTGACCTTACAAATTAGAGGCAATGTAAACGTATACGATGAAACACGATTAGAGCGGATGAAAAATTACCGTGGGCGAAAACAATAAGGTAAATGTCAATTTACTTCTTTTTCAGGAAAAACAGAAAAATACTTAAACTTGACTTTATACATAGGTACTTACATTATTTTACTTTCACTTGACCCAACGAAAGTATCATCGTGTAAAAAATTTGCTCTTTTCATAAATGCCGTTGCCTTCCCTGTACGTCGGCAGTTAAAACTCTTCGGTGGAAAATTACCAGTTGGTACAAAAACTCATATAACTCCAAAAAATCGTGTGCGGCCATGTGCTGTTTTTTATTCGGTACACCTAGCTCTACAACGGATTTCTTTATTTTTATACTGAAAAACCCACATAAATCCTATGATTGTCGAAATTTGTTCCAGTAAAGTTCTGATGCGGGAACAAATTGGTAAAGTCCTATAACTCCTAGAGCAACATTCAGCAATATTCTAATTCTGAGGCTAAAATGCATTTTTTGGCATAAAAATTGCGTAAATTAATAGACAGGTTTTAAGCCGGCTCCACACATGCGGTATTCGCCGAGTACCGAATATTCGGTGTTCGCCATACTGCTCGGCTCGGTATTTGTGAAAATACAGCAATTCGCTTCGGGAAATGCGAATATTCGTTAAATATGTTAATAACTCATGAGGTAGCAAGATAGAGGAGGAAATGTAGAGCACCTTTGAAGGGAAAATACAGTGGAACGAAGTGAATGCAGGTAAAATAGCAGAAAATTGTACGTTCACTAAATGTTGTGGTCAGTCCTGAATTTTGGCCGTGCAAAAATTCCCTTTGGCAATACAATTTCGTTTATAGCAGAATTCACGCGTAGTGGACTTGACACTTGAGGATCTCACCGAAAGTCAGGGGGCCTATTCTCTAACTCCGAAGCAATAGCTTTTTCCCAGTCATATGTTTATTTCATTAAGTTTCTTCAAACAAATGAATGAAATAGACACATGGCTGGCGAAAAAAATATTGCTTGTTGTTAGAGAATAGGGCCCCAGATGATGCATGCCTTCTACAATTTACTCGTGGGGAAAAATACATCTAGACTAGAGAATAATTCGAATGATGCCAGTATCGAATGCCTATCACTAGAAAGAGAGTCCACAAACTCTAAATGCTAAGCAATTTGAAGAGTTGAAAACATCATCCACCGGCTAATTAGACGTAGGGAATATGTTTAAAAACTGGGTTTTCACTCTCACGCCCATTGGGCTCACAGCAACAAACTTTCAAGAAGGTGTCATGTCGGTCCGATATATCCCTTTCGACTTCATAATTTCAGCTACCAGAGCTACTCGGTCTTCTTGGTCGCATTATCCCGGATACTGAGCCGATTATGTAGCTGGTACACCGCTTCCCAGGGGGCAGAGGTGCTACTGCACTAAGGTCCTCGCTTCTGGCTTTCTAGCCGACTCGACATACCAAGTCAGTCGGGTTAGAAAATCGTTTAGCCGGGTCCTCGACGTTTAATTGAGCTATCCCCGTTGCAAGAATGAGTGAATAACGACCGCTACACTAGGCGAATATTCGTATTTCCCACACTAATCGGAGCGCCCGAATACCGAGCACCCATCCACACGAGTTGAGAAACTCACCTCGGATGCTTATACGCAAAATCTCGTTACCAAACCAAAACCCGCGGCAGTTGGCCCAACTGTCACCTCTCCTAAATGTTCGATCTGCCCTACCTCTTCACTTCAAAAGGCATATCTGTATGTAGCCCTCGTACTTCCTCCATGGCAGTATGCTTGCGGAATTTGAGGAAGCGCCGCGAAAGGTCACATTAAAAGAGTGCAAACTGTCCAAAACCGAGCAGTAAGGATAATGACTGAAGGCCACTGCTTCATACGCAACTCAGTAATGCACAGTTGAGAATTGAGAGAACAGTGAAAATTACCGTTACGATGGGCTTGAAAACAGTGAATAATGCATTTGGAAAAGGTCAACAAAAAAGGTGGAAAGACCTGAGAGAACAGTGAAAATCGCTGTTTCGGGAGCTCTGAAAACAGTGAATAGAACTGTTTGAAAAGTAAAGGGAAGGGTAAAAAGAACTGAGGAAAAATGAAAATTACCGTTATGAATATGAAGGCCTAGACAACAGTGAATAATACCGTCATGACAACCTCGAAATCACTAAATCAGTGAAAAATACTGCTCGAAAGGTAAATAATAACTGAGAGAACACTAAAAACTAGCAGAATGACGTCACTGAAAATAGTGGAATTTACTGTACAAAAAGTAAATTTTACCGATTTACTTCAGTAGATTCCATCGATAGGACAGTCATTTCTACTACTCAGTTCGAAGTTCATTACGTACGGTAAAATTCACTGTTCGCACTTAACCGTTTGCCTTCGGTGAAATTCACCTCGGAAAAAAGTTGGTGCCCCCAGCACCGTTTAGGTCGGTGAAAAACACCTAATTTTCAGTGTTTTTTACTACTTTTTTTTCTCAGTGTGAGTCGACTGAAAAGAAAACGACTTCGGGATTCACAGTTGAGCAAATCTGAATCTGCGAGTAGGTGTTATACACATACAATAAACACCTGTTAGGGACCGTTTTAATATCACGTTGGCTACAGCCCACTTTCCATACAGCTTTGGCTTACACCTTATATCTGAGTTTGATGGCAACATTAATAATTTTTTAAAATTATTAATATTTTGCTTAAGGCAGGGTTTCACTAGTATTTTGGTATTGGCGTAGAAATACAGCCAAAATTCATGTGCAAAAGTATAGGTGAGGCAAGAGTGAAGGGGGTTGAGGGGCCACTTGTAAATCCCAGAAGTTAATTTAAATTCGCCTTGAACTTTTACCCTGTAATTTCACGTTTTTTTCGACTTATTTGAAAAAAGGAAAACTACTGTATATGCGGAATTTCCTGAAGATTAAAACGAGTCCTTAAAAACCAGGATTGGTGCATAAATAAGGCCAGAAAACGTATGCCGAGTAGTAGACGAGGGATGATTGGAGGGGGGTTGAGGAATCACCCGTGCAACTCCCCCTTAAGCACCTCGCCTGCGTAATCAAACTTTAGCCGAGAGGAAATCTATTTTTCTCCCCCCTCCCTCAACCACCCCCTGATATCCTTCTTCGGGTCGATTTCTGTTTGGATTGTCCTTTGCGCCTCCTTGACAGAGGTGATCAGTGGGATGTCCAAAAGTTTATATTGAGGCTCAGATTCATGGAGTGATTCATCAGGGTCACCATGATTTGAAGTGAATATGTTTTCCTAAAGATTTGGAAAGGCACCGACCTTTCCTGTTTATCCTTAATCTATAATTTTCCGCTTCCCTAATGAGTGGCGGTTGAGATAGAACAACTGGTCTCTTGAGATGCTTTGTTGCTTTCCACCATGAGTAATCGGTGTCTCGATGACTTGTTAGGGACGTAATGAACTGGTCTATGGTTTCCTCCCGAATTTGAAGCATGATTTCACAGTTATCCGGCAGATTTATAACCAAGCAGCCTCTGTCCAACAAAAACTGAGCAGTTATCTATTTCTTCCAACCCAGAAGACAAAAAGTTCTCATAACCTTACTGCACCAAGCAACTATTCAAGGAAAAATATAATCATTCACGTTTATAAACTTGTTTAAGTCAACGGTGTGGTCACCGCCTATTTCCCTGAGGCTTCCTCGCTAGGAGGAAAAGAAAAGGGGAGAAAAAAATAGTAGAAAAAAGTAACACAAAAAACAGGAAGCTGAAGAGGACTCGGAGGAAATTGTCCTTTTTTTCCTTTCTTTTTTTCTCCTCATCTTCCTTATTTGCTTTTCTTTCACGTGCCAAGATTGCCCTTATCACTTTGGGAAATATAAAATCACGTCCTCTCTGATATTTTTTGTTGCCTCCTCGGTTGCAAGATACCCAAAACCTGCCTTGTTATTATACGGGGAGACGGTATATATTTACCTGCGCAAATTATGCAACGGATGTGGGTTATTTTGTTAGTACCGCAAGAGTTATTAACCCCCCTCCCCTGACGATATCATAGGAAATAGTTTTTTAAGAAACAAGGTGCTAGTAAGCATTATGATGGGTAATTACATTGGTTGGCAATAGGTGCTGAAATAGTGCACCTAAAATTACATTTCGAGCCTATACTATTTCAGATTCATGTGTTTGAAAGACAAGTCTATGTTGGCACTGTGTCACAACTTTGTGTCGCGCTAATCTTCCAAAGTTCGAAACTATACGTACTAGGTACCATCGATTCAAAGAAAGAAAGAAAGAAAAAAAAGAAAAAAAAAAGACTGATGTTGATGTTAGAGTTACTAAAACCAGCAATTTTGGGCCAGAATGTGCAAATTCATGGTCTTTCATAGCTTCCTATTCAAAGTTGAAAAAACTTGTGACATATTATGGGCGAAAATTGCCCATAATATGTAATATTGTATTATTGCGAAAATTGCATTTCATAAAATGCGAAATTACGGCTTGTGGCTACCGCATTTCAATAAATTAAACCACAAATTATACCTGGACCAAGAACCCATCAATTTTCAATAAGACAAAAAACGTCCGCCTGTACGAGTGTTTTGGGAGGAGGGGAGAAGAGAGAGATAAGCGACGCGAGTCATTCCTCAAATGCCTCAAATATTATAAGTCTGAGGTAGTCCTTTGAAGGAAAAAAACGTTTTAATAGAAACCCCTTCCCTCCCACCCTTTCCCATCTATACGTTTAACAGGTGAAAGTTCCGCGGTCGTGTATCATCTACTTCACTAAGGTCACATTCCCACCAAAAAATCATTTTTTCCCCGAAGACTTTATTATGTTTAGACGCTTTAGTTGCTTTTTTGAATACTCACGTCTTCGAAAGTCAATTCTATTTGCGCAATTGTTTCCCTTTTGCTCCATAGCAGTTTTGAACTGGCTAGAAAAATAATGCCGCCTAGTTTGAGACTTAAAGCAAAAGGTGAATTGGGGAACTACTGACTGTAGTTCGAAAAAGTGTCGTTTTACTTCGGCAGTATTCCGTTCATTCGTTGTACCTACCTTTATTGTAGGACGCATCGTTCAGCGTTAGGATAAGAAGCAGGAATCTCAGAAGGGTGTGGCTATTTTTTTTCATAGAGAGCTCAAGACAAACATTGAATTGAAATAAGAAGAAATAGAGAAGCTTTCCTTTAAGAAAGGCCAAGTTTATACTTGGCAGTGAGAAGGGATTGGAATGGGGGGCGGTCGCGTTCTGCTCAGGCTTCGGCGAACCCTTCTAGTCCTCCGTCGTCTCGATAAGGCATCAGCCTTGTTGCTCCGACTGACTTTTTTTGCCCAGTTCCTCTTTCCGGACGCAACTCAAATCTCGTACTGTAATGCACGCGTGTTGGTGTTTGAAACGAACTGACGAATCGGTTGTGATTTATTGCACTGTACAAGTGCCTAGTCTGCAGGAGTTATGTGCTCGAGTCATCACACGATCGGTGAGATCATTTTGACGCGCACTAAACCTCATGTCAGTCATTGACTCATTGTGTTATCAAAGATGGATGAAAAAACGCTCGTTTTCTTCTTTATAGGCGGGCGAAGAAACTTTCTTTTATAGCTCATCCCGATTTTTTTTTAGACGTTCGTGAAAGTTCTAATCAGATAAACCGCTTGTATTTTCATTATGTTTCTAAAAGCCCTACCTGAAAGCTACACCCTGCGGTAATATACGATTTTCATTGGGATCAAATCAAACAGATATAGATTGATAGGTTATTGAGGTCGGATGGTTTAGAAATCACCCCTACCCCTTCTGGTGATGAAAAGGGAAAAAAGTGTGAAAAATTGCTAATAAGGGTCTGATGTCAGAAAAGCGTTCAACCATCCCGACCGATTATTATCTGTTTCTCAATTTTTTGTTTTAGGGATTGAGTTAATAAACGATTTTAAATGTCAGTTGCTGTCTTATCCCAGAATATCCCCTCCCACAAAGCAAAACTGGATTGGCCTACGTCCTTGATTATGTTATTGTTTATTAGTGAACTAACTATGTTTTATAAAAATGGTCTCCCCCCTTGTTTCTACCAGATAGATGACGCGCGCACTACCCTCCTTACCCATTGAGCTTAGATTTACGCCAAAGTCATTTATTTCTTAAGAAGTGTGTCATCCCAAACGTTGGCGACGTTGAAGACACTCAAACATGCTAACTGTACTACTAGGTCGGACCTATTTGGATGCACCGACGCGTCCCCATGTCGTTTTTTACACATTATTTCTTCTTTCTACCTCACGTGCCAGTTTGCTTTCTTATTTATTTTTTTTCTTAACTTGTTCTATTTATTTGTTTTAGCCACAAGTTTTCTCCGTAACATCCCCGAATGGAGTCAAAAGGCGTCAGGACCTGGGACAATTGGGCATCGAGGATATGATACAACTCAAGTGAGTTTACAAAACGTTTTTTCCTTAGCAAAGAGAGTAATAAGTAATTTTATACTTGAAAAGTCATAAATTGAGAACATTCTAGAGGCCGGCACCTCGAGGACGATGGCTCTAAATTGAAGATTCTTTAGTTTATTCTGTCTGAAATTGACGGTCTCATCAGCTCAGAGCTGTGCAGTCGAAATCCCAACGGTGATTGCATATAAATATACTTTCCGTGCAGGAACGTGGAAGTAAAAGAGTAGATTTTGAGAGAAGTTGTGCCTTACCCAACCGCGTTGCTGTCGGAAAATTGTAGAAAGAGCATTGCTTGAATATTTAAATATCTCTTCCGGAGCAGTAAATGTCGACTGTGTTGAGCAAGAAGGACCAAAGTGCATTCCTGTGTTTTAAAACTTCAGACCTTGATTGTCCTTCTGAATTCAGCATGCCAGTTTGAATGAAAGATGCAATTGAGTGTAATAAACCATTGCTAATTCCAAACTATGCACGAATCACGCTTAAAGTCATCATAAGTATTAAAAAAAATGAAGTTAATGATGTGATGTACTTTGAAACCGTAGAGGTATGTCGTATACTTTAACTCAGTGGCTTAAAAGGTTGTTTAGAAAAATATCTCTCTCCGGATGTCTCGTACAAGAGATGGCTTGGGATTTCTGTTTAAACGGGATTTGAAGAATAAACAAAAAGAGAACAAAGGCAAAACAAAACACTAGGTGCGTGTTTCTTTGCCCGGGCTCTTCCTATACGCAATAGTTAAAGATCGGCCCACATCCCACATGCCCCCTCCTACAATAGTGAAGTTGAAAATGTTAGCATTAGCACTTCTTCTGAATTAGGTCTTCTAATTCTTCTGAATTAGGTCTTCGCCCTAATCCCTAATTCAGGAAGAAGGGTTGTATGTGGAATGTGGTTAAGGCTACCACCGAAACGCTAAAATTGCTGTGATAACAACAACAAAAACGCACCACAACAACAACAAGGTTGGGAACAATTATTTTTCCGAGGTCACGCGAGGGTTTGCATTGCTTACCTTTAATCGCCGTTATAGGGAGGCGGATTTATAAGTAGGTTGCACTAATGTGGGTGGGCTCTGGTGCAAACGGGGAGTATAATAGAGGGATTTGTTGAGCAATTCTGTGATTCTTTGTTGGGGGCGGTATTGAGTGTGGTCCGCATTGTTCTACTGTAGGAGACGCTATGACAATGGCCCCTCTCCACGACTGGCGCACCGGAAAGAGTGACACCGCCTACCCATAGTCTTTGAGAGTGGCTTTTCCGGCTCTTTATAGGCGGCGAGATCGCACCAGCCTACTAAAAAAAGTGTTTCAGAGAAAAGTTTTCCGGTAGTGATCCATGATCTTTTGGTTCCAAGAGCGAGCCTATAATGAAATGTTTCCCCTGCAGCTCCATCGAAACAAACATTGTCTCCTACATCGAATTTTCAGACATTTTTTTTTTCTCGGGACATTCCGAATTCTTAGGCTTTTTGTGGCTCCCGTCCAGGATTACAGCGCAGCGGTGCCGAATAGTAAATCACTGGCACTTCACAGCAGATCACAGTCGCGGGTTCTATAAGGCAAAATGGTGCTGTCAAGTAGTTTCATGAATTGAATTGTTGTATACGATGTTGGAGAGATAGTAGGTGATTGTAGGTGAGGTCGATTTTTACTTAAATCTAAATTCAGTTTCCAATTGGTCAGTTTTTAGGGGAATTGGCTATTTTCCTCAGCGTATAGCAGGTTTTTGAAGCAAAAATAAATAAACTGCCCACTATACAAGGCTCCAAGGAGCTTGATCGACGTGCAGGGGCTTGCTAAAATTGCCAGTTTTCCGGTTAATTTTTCAGTTTCCATAGCGAAATAGGCAGTTTTCGGACTGAATTTCCCGAATACGGTCATTATACTGTGGTCTACTGCCGGCCTTGGGGGCTGAAAAATTGACGAATTCGGGCGAATAATTTTACATTCTGCCGGAAAGAAAATCACGGCCCATCGGGTTAGGGCTCACAACGTAGGAACCTACGGCTACGCCTCAGAGGCGTGGACCCGGGGGGGGGAGGCGGAGGTAACAGGGGCCGCCTTGCCTCCCCGGTCGAATTACTGACACGGGGGTGAACCAATTTCGCAGTGTTGGGTCGTTGAAAACCCAAATTTTGCTTTATAGCTCTTGGAAAAAAGAACATGATCCAAAGTAAACGTTGTACATAATTTGCGTCTGCCCTTGAAATGCCAATTCGCTAAAATTAAGAAAAAGCCTTAATTTGCGGAAGTAATTGAGGAAAAGCGCTAATTTACAGCTGAAATTACTTCTGAAATTCTTTCTGAAATTTTTAAAAAGCGCAGCTAAAACCTAAGAAGCGCTAATTTCAGGCAGCTAAAACTGAAGAAATGCAAATGCATGGCTAAAATTGAGAAACAATTCGAGGATGAAATTGAGAAAGAGCTCTCATTCGCGGATTAAAGGAAATAAAACGCTATTTCGCGGCTCAAATGGAGAAAAATTGCTAATTCGTGGATAAAATTGAGAAAATGCACTATTACCCGCAAATCCAAAAACGCTAATGTGCGGATTCTTGAGGAAACTCCGTGACTTAAATTGAGAAAAAGCGCTAATTCATGACTAAAACTTTGGAAAAAGCGCCGTTTCGCAGCTAAAATGGAGAAAAAACACTGATTCGCTGATAAAATTGAGAAAACGCTGTAATAATTCGCAGCTAGAATTGAGAAAGTGTGCTAATTCGTGCCTATAACTATGAAAAAGCGGTCATTTGCAGCTAAAATTGAGAAAACGCCAATTCGCGGTTTCTGGAGGTAACAACGTGGATAAAATTGAGAAAAAGACGTAAATTAACGATAAGTAAGAAGTATATTCCTCGTTTATTTAATAGCTAAGGGGCCTCCTATAAATTTCCACCCCGGACCCCAATAGATGTAGGGCCTACCTTTGAAGTGAACGATTCGTAAACCGCTCCCTACATACCCGCAGAGCGGCAATGCAACTACTACGAAAGAGAGAAAATGTGTGTGACACATTCACGGATCGCTCAATCGCTGCAACGCAGATCCCTTTCAGTGTAACCGGGTCTTAATTATTTAGTTCATCAGAAGAGCTACCGTCGGCTTTTTTTTCTTTGTTGTATAAGGCTCGGCAAAAAAGAAATCGTGCGAATAAAGAAGCGTCATTGAAAAGAACTCGTACGAAATAACAAAACCCTTCTATTCAGTGCGATTGTGTTGTGTTGAAAAATACTTAAAACAACAACAACAACAACAACAACAAACGCCCCCTTTATCATTAGGTTTTAGGGTTCGGTTAACTCTATAGAGAACAAAAGTTCTTCCCAGTGGTGAGCTGGTGATGGTTTCTTGAGTAGTTAAATATACGCACGAGTATAATATGTATAATTATAGTGCAACCCACAGGTTTCGTGCCTGAGTATAGTAACAGCTCGCCATTTGCTGTCCCAAATAGAGAACAAATGAGTTCGATTTTAGAAACAAACCATTTAAAATTCCCTAAAAGGATCCTATACGAGACTCCGTGTTGTTTCAAAAAATAAACAGTCTTATTCTCTTGGGTGTTTCAGCGACCTCAACGAATCATCGCTACTATGGAACCTCAAAATACGTTACGACAAAGAACTAATTTATGTAAGTATATTTTCACCTTTTGGAGGCCTCTGACAGAGCCCCGTTAAACAAATGATTAATTCAAAACGAATGACGGTTTGGTTTGGAAGAAATTGACAAGCATTGACGCTTTGTGTATATCCCAGTTTAGGCATCGGGATAATTACTCATTTTTAAAAGGAACGGCTGCTTCGACGTCCCTTTTTTGATTGATAATTTCAATAATTGTCCCCCCCCCCTCCCATTTTTCAGACCTATACTGGAAACATTCTAGTCGCAGTGAACCCATACCGAATGTACGACATGTATGGCTTGGACATGGTGAAAAAGTACGACGGCCAAATTTTGGGAACCTTACCTCCGTAAGTCAACAGCAATTAAGTTTATTTTGTGTGGTTTATATTTTTAAAAAAACAAATATATATTTTTTTTAATCCAGACATTTATTTGCGGTCGGGTCTGCCGCATATTCCGCCATGACTCGAGGCAACCAAGTGGTCATCATATCTGGCGAGTCGGGGTCGGGAAAGACGGAGTCGACAAAATTGGTTATGCAGTATTTGGCAGCCGTCAATCGAGCACCGTCGAATCTCGTCACAGAGCAAATTCTCGAAGCGAGTCCACTCCTCGAGTCGTTCGGCAATGCCAAAACAGCTCGAAATGACAATTCCTCGAGATTTGGGAAATACCTTGAAGTTCATTTCAAAGAGTACGTTTTGTGTGTGCCATTTGATTGTTTGAAAGTGGAAAAAAATTGCTAACTCCTACCCAATCCCAACCTTTAGAGGCGCCATTCTTGGTGGAAAAGTGACGGAGTATCTTTTGGAAAAATCAAGAATAGTCACCCAAGCACCTGAAGAGAGAAATTATCACGTTTTCTACGAGCTACTAGCTGGTCTTTCGGAAGACACCAAACTAAAATACGGCCTTCTATCGGCAGACAAATATTTCTATTTGAATCAAGTAAGTGTGTGGTAAGTGATAGAAAAGTAAAACAATAATTTCACACTTTTTGTCTTGTCACGAACAGGGTGAAAGTTGCGAAATTGACGGAAAATACGATTCGGAGGATTTCCAGTCTCTCATGTCGGCTATGCAAGTCTTGGGATTCAGTTCTGACGAGCAGGATACTATTTTTAGAATACTTGCGTCAGGTACGTTCTGGTATTCCTGGCAGAATACTGACAAGGACTAACAAAACCTAGAAGTTTCGATGTAACCCCCCCCCCCCTCTTCGGGTGACATGTAGAGTCTCTGAAATTTCTGCCTTCTTTAGTATCTTGACTAGACAGTCACAAAATTATTCAATTTTTTTTTTTTTTTTTTCTCCAGTTCTTCATTTAGGTAACGTGTACTTTCACCGAAAACAGCTCAAACATGGTCAAGAGGGTGTAGAAATCGGGTCCGACGCTGAAATTCGTTGGGCAGGTCACTTGCTTCAAATCAGCGTCGATGGCATTAAAATGGCTTTAACCACAAAAACAACCGTTCGTACACCCCCTCGTACCCTCCCCGCTTTTACCAATTCGATGCCAAACATATTGAATCTCAACCTGTAGGAAGCAAGAAATGAAAGGTTGTTAACGGCGCTGACGATCGATCAAGCCCTGGACGCCCGTGACGCTTTCGCTAAAGCTCTATACAGTTCGCTATTCGCTTGGCTTGTAGCCAGAATAAATCACATAGTCTATAAAGGAACGAAACGTACAACGAGTATTTCTATTTTGGACATATTCGGTTTTGAGGATTTTAAAGTAAGACCTTGGAAATTTAAAAACAAACTGGCTGTTATTTAATTTTGTTGCATTCTCAACCTCACAGGAAAATAGTTTCGAACAACTGTGTATCAATTACGCTAATGAGCATCTTCAAGCCTATTTCAATAAACATATTTTCAAACTAGAACAACAAGAGTATGCGAAGGAAAAGATTCAATGGCAAAACATCACATTTACTGTAAATGAATCATTATTTCATATAATTATAAAGAATTTAAATATTCAAACAGAAATTTCTATAGGACAATCAACCTGTTATACACTTGCTCTCGAAAAAGCCCGTCGGTATCCTTCATCTTCTGGACGACGAGTCAAATTTTCCCCGTGCGACGGACGTTTCCTTCCTTGAAAAGTGCCACTACAACCACGCTCTTAACGAGCTCTACTCTCGCCCTCGACTCAACGGCCCAGAATTTGGCATTAAACACTTTGCCGGTCCCGTCTGGTATTCCGTCGATGGCTTTCTTGATAAAAATCGCGACACGCTGCGAACCGACGTTGTTGATCTTTTGATTTCCAGTTCAATACCGGTAAATGACACAACAAGAATGACAAGGGAGATGGTTTTAAAAAATATTATTATTTCATACAATTTTTCGCTGTTTAGATGGTCAGCAAAATGTTCGAGGCTGTTCGAAGTAGCCAAGAAATGAATAAAACGCTTAACAAAACGAATGGTCGCTTTGTTACTATGAAACCGAGGACACCAACGGTTGCAGCTAGATTTCACGACTCCCTCCAGCATCTCATGGAGACCATGTCCAAGTAATATCCCCTCTCTCCTTTCAGACGAACTGTAGTAATTGATTTAAACAACTCCAATAGGTGCAACCCGTGGTTTGTCCGTTGTGTCAAACCAAACAACGAAAAGGCGGCCATGAAATTCGATATGCCGACAGTTCTGGAGCAGCTCCGTTATTGCGGAATGTTGGAAACGATTAAAATACGGAAAATGGGATATCCGATACGAATGCGCTTCCTTGAGTTTGCTCAAAGGTACAGGTACCTGTTAAAGAAGAAAATTTCAATGAGGTCCACTCCGGCCAGAGAGATATGCAGCATGATGCTTCAGCAATATTCTGGCGAATATCAAATTGGAGTGTCGAGAATATTCCTGAGGGAGAGCCTCGAGAGGAAATTGGAGCACGAGAGACATGAGATTTTAAATAAAGCGGCCGTGGCTATACAGTGTGCCATGAAAGGCCATTTGGCTAGGAGACGATACCAGGCAACGAAACGCAGCGCTGTCGTTATACAATCAGCGTACAGAGGATACGCTGCGAGGAAAAAGTACCACACCGTTCGAAATGGCGTCATCGTGGCACAGGCAATACACCGGGGGAATTTACAAAGGAAGCGATACGCACAGCTGAAAGAGGAGTTGAAAAAAAGGGCGGAGCTGGCCAAGGAAAGGGCTCGTCTAAAAGCACAAAGAGAGCAGGAAGAGAAGGAAGAAAAAGAGCGAGTGTCCCGCGCTGTGGCCGGGGTAACGCACCTTGACATTCCAGCCGAGCTCAACTACGTTTTCAATAAAATCGAAGACTGGACGCCGGTTCACAATGAACGTCAGCTAGTCAAAGTTGTTGGTCACGTCGTGGATAAAGAATCAGAGAATCGGTACCAGCTACCGTCGGACATTGATCAACACCCTTTTTCGAAATTCACCAACATCTATTTCAAATCCCACGTTTGGGGAATGAAGAGAGAGCCAATTAAAACGCCCCTTTTAACAAAAGCCCTCGACAGTGACTTCTCCGAATCGCTAGCCATTTTCAAATTAATCCTGCGTTTCATGAATGACGACTCTCTGTCAGGCAAAAAGGAACAAGCGCTTGCTGATTACATCGCTTATAAGGTACAGGTTTTTGGAATTAATCCGTTTCCGGTTCCTCGCAAGACTCCTCAAACATTATTTTTTGCAGGGGCTTCAAAATGAAAAATTGAGGGATGAAATCCTTTGCCAACTAGTAAATCAGACGTGGAGGAATGATGTAGCAGCCAACAACGAGCGAGGGTGGCTTCTTATGGCCAACTGCCTCTCGGTGTTTCCACCATCCAATACTCTTTACAAATTCTTAGTGAAGTGAGTACATTTTAAATTATGAACGTTTTTTATATACCTACTATGTATTTACACAATCCTTGTGAAGGATGCTGATAGAGTGGTACATCCTAATTTTGGCTCATTAGACCATTTGCTTTGTCAGGGAGTAGCGCCGACACTGTACCCACGGTTTAGCAGCCGCTACACATCTCTGGGGGGTGGGGGTCCGTGATTGAGGAGGTGACGTAATCATGAAGAAAAAAGGTGAAAGGAAGGGTTGACAAACAAAAGAAGTAAGGGAGAACCGAAATGGTGAATAATGAAACAGAATAAAGCTGTTATGCACAAGTGAATCATGTTGTTATCGGGTTTCCACACCTTCGTTCTGGTAACCTGTGGAGAGATCCCGTCATGTAACTCTGAGATATTGGTTCCCGATTTTTTGGGTGATCGAAGCATAAACGAATCTGTGGGGGGGGGGGGCTCCTGTCAATGAGGTCACTTATGAAAAAAAATTATCAAAATCACCTTCCAAACCCATCGAAGGGTGGTCACCTTCTCTAATCGTTGGTCTCAACGGTACTGATTTGGACAGACGTGATGTATGATTCCCTCGAATAATTCTCAACACGAGCGTAGCCAGAAGGTGGCAAGGGTGGGCAGTTGTCATCCCCTAGGCCCCTAGGCTTGAAAGTGCAGCCATAGTAGGGCTGCTGTCCACCCTTCAAGTTGTAGTGAAAGTGCAAATTGTGCGGGGTAGCCACATTTTGTTTCGTCAACGCTCACAAAAAAAAAAAAAAAATCATTTCTCAGATTTCGGCTCTCTAAAAAAAAACAATTTTGCGGATGCATCTCGCCAAAAACCAATTTTCGTGGGTCTGCCTCACTAAAAAACAATTACAATTACAATTGGATCAATCAAAACCCAATTTCGCGCAAAAAAAAAAAAAAAAAAAAAATTCACTGGTCTGGCTCTCTAAACTCCGAATTTCAAAGGGTTTTGTAGCTGAAACCCCAATTTAGCGGGTTTTTGTGACTGAAAAACAATCATTTTTGCAGGCGTATCACGCTTTAAAAAACATTTCTCGCATTCAACTCACTGAAAAACCAATTTTGCTGATTTTGTTCGCCAAAATCGCATTGTTACCATTTAAAAAGCATTTTTGCTGGTGTTGCTCACACACAAAAGTCAAAAGCGTGGATTGTTGTCGCTGAAAATTCGCGGATTATGAACGCTCGAAAAACCATTTTCGCGCATTTTTTCGCATTTAAAAACAATTTTCGCAGTTCTGGCTCACTTAATACCCAATTTCTCTGATTTCTTCCACTAATAACCAAATTTCGTGGATTTCGCCTTGCTATTTATAACCCCAAAAATTTCGCGGGGTTGCCTCTCTGAACTTATCCGATTCACCTGCTGCCGGCAATAGGTGACATCACTGTGAAGCTGCACACCCCTTGATCAAGGGCTGGCTACACCTCTGATGCTCAGCCAACAAATACAGCCTGACACCACTGAGTGGCCACTAGCCACAGGGACATACAAATACATCCCCAGCCCATTATCCCCTTACCGTTTTACGTGCAAAGTATGTAGAATATTTCATTTTTTATGGTCTCATATGTAACCTCAAAATACGCGGTTTTGTCAATTTTTAAGGCCCATTTTCACCAACAAAATTGATCACAGCTAAAATTGATCGTGATTAATTGTCAATAGCAACCCATATGAATTCTGACGAAATTGTTAACATCATCACGGTTAAAGAAGTTGATGAAAACCGATATAAATTTGGATCATTTTTTCTAAAAATCGCTGACTGGGCAATTTTTAGGATGAATTTTTTTCATAGTGTTTCGATTTGCGCCGGTCATGGTTTATGAGTCCCTTGAACATTGCTGAATCGCCCCTGGGAAGCGAGCCAAAGAGGCCTAAAAGTTGTGTGGGGGGAGTTTGAACGCGTAGATTTTCGGGTTTTGTTGGGTGTCCATCAAGTTAGCAGTTTAGCAATTTTAACTCCTTTCCGTGCAGCTATTTCCAATGGAGCTCCTTGTTCACGGCGCTCGTAGATAGTCATGCACTTTAGCTGCAGAATAAACGTATTCTGTCCAAAAACTGGTAAATACCTTCAGAAAATCATGGTTAAGCCAGAGAACTATCAATTGTAAGCCAGAGTTTCGGTTAAATACCACAGAAACTGGCAGAGTCAGCCACATTTTACTGCAAAGTCAGAAAACTGTCTGAAGTTGGTCACTTCTTGTTCAGTTCGTGGTATGGTGGTATCTCAAATATGTGGTCGTAAACAAAAATAGTTTAGCCACATACATTTAATTTTACAGCTCTCCAACTAGCAATCATTCACATAATTATCAATTTCGTGAAGTAAACTGCGAGTTATTGTGCTCTAATCGTCAATTGGGCCGACAAGCAGTTTGCTTATGCCGAAAAAAGTTCAGTAAAGTTTCCTGTTTATTGCTGACAAGAGAATTTATGTGATTTAACTGCTACTTTTCAATCAGACAAGAAAAGTGTGGCGGTGAGCGGGTGGGGGGGGGGGTAAATGCTTGTTTTTGACAGGCCGTAAGGGTGTGAAGTTTCATTGTAGGTATGGACAAATAAGCGATTTTCGGTCATATACAGTCAAGTTTCTAACTTGCCTCGAGAAAATCACCAATTTTTTTTGTTTAGTGTATCAGTGTTTGAGATTGTGGGACTTTTCCAATTTCCTAAGTAATTGGTCATTGGAGGGAAGGGGGGCGGTCACCCCACGTGCCCGCTAATTACGGCCATCGCACTTGTAGTATTTTTTACCTCGTGTAGTAAGAAAATTGCACCATTTGGTCCAGCCTCTGTTTTGACCTCAGAAACTCAGAAATTCAGCGAACAGAGCCACTCGGCCCCGGTCTCACGTGCCTGGCAATTGAGCTGATTACGGTTCCGATGGTGGTGCTACTCCTGCCATTCACAGTTACAGGTTAATCTAACTGGTGGATGGCAATACAGTGTTGTGCGATGGGCTGGGCTGGGGGGGGGGGCTTCCCTAGGTCTAGGTGGGTCTTTTTTGCTATGAGTTCTGCGTCACTGCGTACCCCGTTCATATAATATTTGATCTGTTATAAATTACACTACAAATTTACAACATCCATATCGTACATTCAGGTACGTGTCTGACCACGGTCACGACGGCTACAAAGCGGTCTGCCAGAGAAAACTTCTCGAATCACACGGGCAATGGCCACGCCATTGCACGCCTTCACTCCTAGAGTGGCGTGCCAATCGAAAACGGGTCAACATGGCTCTTCAGCTACACTTTTCCGACGGTAACCTCCTTCGTGAAAACATTATTTTTATTGGACAACCTCGAAAACCCTCGGTGGAATTTTTTTATTAGGCGAAAGCTTAATGACCGCTGCCGACTCCTGGACGCAGTGCGAGAATATTTGCCGACAGGCGCTGGAAGAAAGGCTAATTTCGGAAAACAACGGCTGGTCTATTTCGCTCGACAACACGGAGGCTTCGGGGATAGATTACGTTTTTGACATCATATCTTCGATTGAGCTCCCACCCGTTTTCCCGAATGCGAGCAGGTCCTCACCTGTCATTGTTTATAGGGTAGGCCACCTCGTCTAGTTTAATATATTTTTTAAAAGTGGTAATAATAATATTTTTTTCTCGCAGGAGGCTGAACCTATCGCAGCTGCCAGACGTCCAACTGTACCGCCTCCACAACCTCCAATACAAGTGCGTTTTTTTCTTCAATGGTTTTTTTGTGACTATAGCGTCATATTTAACTTTATTTGTAATCCAGGCCGAGCCCAAAGCTCGCTCCGTGTCTCGAGATCACACTACGGAGTCTGGCCTGTCCAGAAAGTCGGCTCTGAACGACAGATATTTCGAAAAACCAGGTCGATCACGGTCATTGGACAATCTTTTATCGCCCGTTAGTACTCTTCAATTTTTGTTATTTATTTATTTTTTTTTTTTTTCGTGTCTTTCATTTCCGTGTGTTTCATGGTCGTCCAGGTTATGACTACGCCAAAGTCATCCAAACTGGACAATCTAGGTCTAAGTCACAGTCGACTCAACGATCGATATCATTCGATGGAGAGGATTGAAGAGTCGGATCATGTCAATCTTGATCAGGACAAAATTGAAGAGGATAATATGGAGTCAGTGAGCCAGAGGGGTGACAACAGGAAGTACAGTTTGACGGGGTAAGTCAAGCGTTGAAAAGTTGGGTTTATTATTATTTTTTATTTATTTAATTATGTTTTATGAAATCAGAGGATCGTCGGATGTTTTGGTTTCGGACGGTCAGTTGGAGTTTGATTTCCAAGAAGTGTCGACCAGAAGTGAGGACGATCGAGGTAGTTACATCAAGGGCCATCCGAGGTGAGACGCTCAAACGTAAAAAGAAGTGGTTGATAATGTATTTTAAATTATCTATTGCTGATTTACAGGTTTATCAAGTCTCAGTATTTGGGTAAAAAAGCGGCTCCAGGATCGCACTCGAGCAAGGCACAAATCGAGGGAAGATTCAGCGAAAAGTCCGATGTCAAAAGTTCAGCACTGTCGGACACGAGTGAAGCTCCCTCACTTGGTTAGCTCTCGATTTTTCTCAGTAATGTAGTGCGGGGATTTATTCAGTAAAAAAAAAACTCGTATTTCTGTTAAGCATCTCACGTTAGACGAGTTCGAGTACCTTCACAGGCCAGTGACGTCGATCAATTCCTGGACGATTTATTCAATCCTGTTCTTGACGGCCTGTCAATGGCACCGTCAACTCGGGGAGGTACAATTCGCTCGCAAGACGATTTACTGAATGAC
Organism: Corythucha ciliata; assembly: GCA_038030265.1. NCBI lineage: Eukaryota > Metazoa > Arthropoda > Insecta > Hemiptera > Tingidae > Corythucha > Corythucha ciliata. Next base: position 31,853,982 of record CM075937.1, on the reverse strand, counting down.
ATCTACGGCTCGATGTTTAAAGACGGTCCGATGGATTCGTCCAAATTGGCTCAGTCGATAAAGGGTGGAGGAAAAGGCGTTGGTGGTGTTGGCACGCAACAGGTACCTACAGAATATTTTATTATATTTTACTAGAGGGGAACTTACGCTTTTAATTAATAGAGAGATAATGGTTGAATAGACATTTAAATAATTTAGAGTTGTTGTTTTCCCAGAATACTACCCCCACCAGAACTCCTAATGGGTTTCCAATGGCTCCCATTGTTGGATCGCCACCACCAGTGATACCTGGAATGGCTCCGTTGATGATGTCCCCACTACCTGTTTTCAGCACGAGTGGTAAGAGACCTTTTTTGACAATCCAGTCTGTGCTCACTCAACTTCTCGCTATTCTTTTTCCTTCTCTTTTCACCAAATCTCTTCTTCTCTCTGTCTCTCTTTCTGTCAAGCAAACGGCAATTCACCTAATTTCTCTTTGGACCAGGCTTCTATGGCCAGTTTTATGCCTCTTCCATTGTACAACATGCACGGCAAGTTTTGCCTTTTTTTGGTTTCGGGTTTTCATTTCTCTGCTCCATTATAAAGCATGGTTGTTCCCCCTGCGCCTTATTCTATTTTTGAGATGAAATGTCAATTTTTAGGTATGAGCCTACCGTCTCAGTCTAATTCCAGTGATCCGAATATTATAGCCTACCAGGCGAATCTACACACCGCATTTTTACAGTCTGCAATGGCTCAAAATATACAAATTCAACAACAGCTTCTAGCTCAAAATCAAGCACTCCAGCAGTTGCTTCAACAGCAGCAACAACCGACTGTAAGGTTCTTGACACAATGGGCATGGAACTGTTTTTCTTTACAAATGTGTCTTCATTTAAATTTCAGACTAACGGCACATCCGAAACATCACAATCTAGTTGGCCGGCTGGCTCACCACCCAAAGGCAAATCTGTGCCAATGACTACGAAAGCTCAGGCAAGTGTCGCGTGTACCGTGAATCATTCATTTTTATACCTACTTAATATTCTGGTTTAAACAGGTGCATCGCTCTGGTTCCCCTCACCAAACGTTTACTACCGTTCTGTCAGAGCTGAAAACAAGAAAACCCTCTGTAGAATCTAAGGTGAGAAGTTTTTATTTTCGTCAGTTTTTGTTGTTGAACCGGATGGGTGATGGTCTCGCTTTTCACGCTTTGGTGGTGCTTTCATTTTACTCTGTTTCTTCATTCTAACAACTCGACTTTTTTCTACCACGACTGACTTTTTCCTGAATTATAACACATCTCGGGACAATTGCAAGCGTCTGAATATTTATATTCTCTTCTTGGAAGAAGGGGGGAGGGACTTTGTAAATATCGCATACATAAAAATTTATATCAATTCAATTCTACCGAGGCGTCTCATTTGAATAGCATGTTTTTGCACAAATTCTTCTCTTTCACGAATAAAATACATACGTCTGAATTTTCCGGGATCAATTTTGTACATTAAAAAAAAGAAGAAAAACTCAACAATTTAAAAGAAAGATGTTCCCCCCGGGGGACTTGGGGAATTTACACAGAGCACGGTGCCACCACCGCCTCCACTGCCTCCACCGCCCGAACAGGGTGATCCTAGCGAGGCGAGACCATTTATGGACCCGTATGGACGCGCCAAAACCGTTCGTATAGGCAAGTGGCGGTGGCCTCCGCCCCAAGACCAAGATTCACCCGACACACCTTCGTTTCTACAGTTCAAGATGAAACAGAGAAGAAAACACTCTCAGGTACTATTAATTCATTTTATTTATTGTTTAATTTAATATTTAAGTGTGTTTCATTGCCATAAACAAAAACAAAATACCGCTCGACTGACTGTCAAAAGAACTATTTTTGAGTGAGCATGTCTTGTCATTTTGTATCATTGTTGTGCCTGGAATGCGTTCAAAATTAACCGTTTAAATCGCTTAGGTTCGCCCAGTAGTGAATGTCGTTTTGCATCATGTTGAACTTTTTATTTGTTCGTCGAATTCGTAGAATACGTTTGGATTGATTCAAGCTTACTAACTTAAACAATTTTGTGTACTATCACTTTCTAGAACATTTTTGTTGGGAAGGGAATTTGTTCGTGTTACTCTGAGCGGAAAAAACACCCGGGGAGAAAGGTAATTACGGGTGTGTTTGTTGTTGTAATCACTTTTCCGGGGGAAAAAAATGCTCTCTACGGCATTTTTCCTCCAGTTTTTCCACTCGGATATCGTATGCCCTGCGAAAAAAAAAAAAAATGAATAATGAAAAACGCCATTAAATACGAGAAACAGTTTTTAGTGAACGGCAAAAGCTGATCCAGGTTCAACTGGGTATTTCATGATTTTGAAGAGTGCAATTCGTATGACGCTCAAAATGAATGTGGCGAATTTCGTGGCGTTCATGAAATACAAATGACCATTTCCGCTGTTTTAAACCGATTTAACGAAATTTTCACTTCGTTTTGATTTTTTCGTATTTTGTTGAATTCATTATCATTTCGTGTCCTGTAAGCCACTTTGATCATCATCCCTATGTGTTTGATCTTTTTGCGTTAATTACACCGAGTATCCGCATAGTTACCCCTTCCCCTCTCATTATCTGCTTGCATGGCTGAAGTTCCTCGAGAGTCTCTCACCGAACCGTGAAGTAAGAGGAATATATTTCCATTCTCTCTCCCTCACATTTTCTCCGTACAGGCCCCATCCGCACGGAAAAGGGATAATTAATTTTACCTGTTTTTTTTGTTTTGTTTTTTGTATGCGTGCGTGTAGGATATAAACGAGGTCGACGTCAGTTTGACCGGCGGGGTCCTCAACAACGGTGGAAACAGTGTGGAATGGGAAGAGTTTGACATGCAAGACGGTGGAATTCCAGGGGCCGGTATCAACAGTAGCCATCTCGCTGTCAAACAAGAGACTAACAATTCGTTCAAGTCACAGAATAACTCCTTCAAGTAACGTTTTCCTTCTTCTTCCGTCGGTTTGAAATTCGTAGATTGACATTCCCGACTCTGCCAATAATTTAGATCGTTTGAAATTGGTGCTCAAAGACCGTCTCCCGGCAGCGTCGGTAAATTAAGAATAAGCAACGAAATGAAACACAAATTGGAAATGGTTACAGCGAATCACAGTCTACGGTCAACGAGTTCGCGTACGCAGCCCCCGCCCCCTCTCCCTAATATGAATCCGCCTGCTAAATTGGATTCTGACAGGCGTAATCTTCTTCAGAATCAACTCGGTAAGTAGACAAGTAGACCTGAGTTGTACGAATTATGAATTCAAAATTAATTCGATGGTTCATATTTTATTCTGACAAAAAGCTGGGCGCTGGGGGAGCATTGACAGCGTGGACACGCGAACTATCACAAAAGAAGAAAGAAGTGATATCCAGACCAACAGTATTAGGACACAAGTAAGATTCCAATGAATTTAAATACATTTCTCAATTTTTCTTTATGTTATGGTGTAAAGTTTGTTGCTAATTTTAACACAATTTTATGTGATCCATCAGCCGGACAAAGCGCCAAACTGGAGGCCACCACCACCGCCTGTCGCACCGCATCCTCTCACTCCATCGCGAACAAGCAGTCTCTATTCTCATGGTCACAGGTGAACTATGACACGCTCTTCATCTGTCCATTCAATTTTTTCATTTGTCGTTTTTTCGCGTAGTAACAACCCTCCACCCGCACCAATTGAACCCATCAGACGCGAGTTATATACCGAGCAACCCATGTTTAACAACAATGTGACGTCGCAACACTCGGATCAGATTGAAAGTACGACCTCCCCCCCCCACCATCACTATTTATTTTTATAAATGTTATATTCATAAATTTATATCGTTTTTCAAGTTGAAGAAAGTGGTGAGTTTCTTGGAGGAGTCGTTGACCCACTACCCATGCTCCCGGTTCCGCCGGAAATCAACACAAGCACTAAACTCCACCCGCCTCCATCAGCCGCCTATTTTACGTACAATCGTGTCGCGTGGAAGCTGAACGTTCGGAAAGAGGTTAAAAATAAATAAAAAGTCGACTCACACAACTTTTTTAACACTTTTTTTTTTGTCCTTCGTCTCAGGTATTCTCCCCGAAAGAGACAGTCTCCAACCCTCTAGTCCTGCACTTAGTTTACTGTCAAGTGGTTAAAGACGCTCTTACGAAACAAACCCCAAGAATAGCAAGAGATGAGCGTTCCGACATGATTCAGGTACGTTTAAAATTCGGAGATTCAGATTTTCGTCACTCATGGATTTATCTCGTTGCAGCTTCTTGAAAAATTTGGAATAACATTGACAAACTATCAAACCGGACAGCACAAGGCGAACACAAAGCGTGCCGTAGTTGACATGGCTCGTCACTGGCAAATGTACTTCGCCAGAATCTTCGCTTTATCGGTATTTTTATTTTACGGTGTACATTTAGCGGTATCGAACGAAAACTTTAATCGTGATTTGCAGGGAGGACATCAATTCCCAGAGGCTCAAGTAGTTGCTGTGAGTCATGCCGCTCTCCGCCTAGCGAAACTCGATTCGAACTACCTCAGAGTCATTCACAGCATCAAGTGAGTGATCTTGAAATTATAAATAACGGTGCGGAGATCGAGCTGTTGACAATTGAAGAATTCTCGTTGTTTACACAATTATTGGGGTTCTACTTCAGAGGTTCTCACGCACAGTGATAGTGCAATGAGCACTGTCATCTTTTAGATGGAACGTTCTGGAATCCATCCTATGGGCGTTCTTTTTAGAAGGGCGAGCAGATTTTCGCGTTCCACTGAGCTCACGGGAGTATTCGTCTCAACTATGAACGCGACGGATAGTGTAAAGGAGGGGGGGGGGGTTCGAGTGGTCCGAGTTGAGTTTTATGCGAGTAAAATAAAACACTGCGATCAATTTTTCAGTCATTATTGAGGACAATTTTTTAGGGTGAAAATTGGTCAAGGAACCAGATTTTGGACGGTTTCAAAGGCTCATTTAAAGGCTCAAGAAATTGGGGGGGGGGTCTTCAATGTTGTTTCCTAACCAGCGTGTTAACAGATTTTTTATAGGTATCTCCTACGCGAATGAGGGGCGATTGTTTCTGCCTCCCTAATCCCTGGATTTCAAGTTATTCATTCATAATTATAATGGTGTTTTTGGCGTTTTTACACGTTTTTGCAAGCCTCTCAAAACTTTCCTGAAACGTAGGCCACGCAGCAAGGCTATCGGCATAGACCCCTACTGTTTATTTGCGCTAATTTCTAATTTTAATCGCGGACTTGCCCCTAGAACAGTCGCTGATCAACTCTTATTGGGTCCGGGGGCAGAAATCCTTATCGTCTCTGAATATTTAAGAAATATGATTGAATTATGGCTTTTTCTTAATTTAAGCCGTAAATTAGCGCATTTCCCCGTTTTATCCGCGAATTGGCGTTTTTTCTCAATGTTAGCCGTGAAGTAGCGTTTTAATCCTGCGCATTAGCAATTTTTTTCAATTTTAGCCGCGATTTTATCACCTTTAGCATGAATTATACCGCCTTTTCTTAATTATCTCAACCTCAACTAGCCCCCATACTGCCCAAGAACAGCACATTAGCGCTTTTTCTGAATTTAGGCTGTAATTCGGCCGCTATAAACCGTGAATTAGCACTTTTTCTCCATTTCAGTCACTAACGAGCGTGTTTTTCTAGATTTTAGCTGCTAATGAACGCTCTATCTCAATTTTGCCGCGATTTATTTTCGATTTTAATCGCGCTTTAGCGTTTTTTTCCCATACTCTTCTTAGGCCAAGAGCAGCACATAAGCACTTTTTATCAAGTTTAGCCGTAAAAGGGCCACATATAAAACCGCGAATTAGCGCTTTTTCTCAAGTTTGGTCCGGAAGTTTGCAATTTCCCCGGAATTAAGACCAAAAACTTGCAATTGCGCGAATAATCTAGCGAGCCAGGAAGCTTACAATTTTGTTTGGGTATTCATCAGACTTTGAGCGCTGTTGGGGCCGGCTAGCCTAGTATCCGCCGCTCCGAAAAACGGTCCTGAAACTTGCAATTTCGCTGAAATTGAGACGGGAAACTTGCAATTTCGCGAATATTCGGCCAGGAAACTTTCAATTTCGCGGATACTTAGCTCCAAAATGTTGGCATTTTGTGGCTATTCGACAGGATTTGGGCGCTTTCGTGACTGCGTAGCCCGGTTCCGCGATCACCTGATGAAAATCGCTCAAAACTTGCTATAATAAAAACTTGTGAAATTTGGAGGATATTTACAACCTAAAATTACAATTTCGGAGATGTTTAGCTCTTAACGATGTGACTTCTCGGCTATTCGTCTAGCTTTAGGCGATCTCGGGCTCGGCTGGAGTGGGCTCCACGCTCACTATAAACAAATGAAAATCACCCCAGGAACTTGACATTTCGCGAAAGTGTAATGACCAGAAACTTGCTAGTTTGCTGTTGTTTACATACGAAACTTGCAATTTTGCAACTTTTCAACTCCGAACGTAACAATCTAGCAATTTCAAGGCGACTCGGTCCCAATGTTGCAATTTTTCTTTGCCATGCAATTGGTTTATTGACGGACTAATCTGCTTCGGGTAGGATTCACGGCTTTTTACCCTTGAAAACATGCAGTTCCGCGACTATTTAACCCAAAATTTGCATTTCATGGAAATTTAAGGCTATATTCTTAAGCAAAGCTCAGCTGAAAATTACCTTAAACCCCAGAATCAGTTTGGGAGCTGTCGGGGCCAGTCCAGGCCAGATTTCGCGGATATTTATAGAAGACAGTATTCGTCCAATGGGACTGGTACCATGGTTCTTAAATGGGCAACGAGCTTTTAGAATAAAAATTCTAGCTTCTTTCCACTTGAACCGTATAATTAAACCGCTTTCGTTTCAGACTGAATGAAATTGCGGACACCAGCCTCAGCAAAGGAGCCGGATCGTTGCACATCGTTCTCAGTTCAGGCGAGCGTTTCCCCTTGTACACGCCTCGTGCGAAGCAATTGCAGATCCTGATCAACGCTTTCGTGCGGGAAGCCGCCGGTACTGCCAATACGACTATTAATCGCGAGCTGCATCAGGCCAGAATAATTGTAAGAGACGCTAAAAATCAACGAAGAGGATTTGTTCGCATTAATGAGTTTTTCGGTTTTTTCGCCCTTCAAGGAGGAGAGAGGAGGAATGAGACCTTTGGACCATAAGGGTTGGCAACAGGATATGCGAGTTACAACCCCGTCAGTGCCTTTCAATAATATGAACGGTCACCAGCCGCTACCAACGGTAATCTAGTTTTCTTGATATTAACCCCCCCCCCCCGTCGTGGTTTATGGTTAGTAACGTAATTTTTGCGTTGTAGATGACAGACGATGGTAAACACTCACTTCTTCAGTTCGCGATGCATCACTTTAGGAAAAGCCCAGAAAAATTCGAAATGCTCAAAACGCCCGATGGTAATATCACGGGCTCGCTCAAAGTCGTCCAGAGTCACAAAAAGGGCGGTGACTGGACGTGGAAGGAGCAGGTCGATCTCGTCAAGTACACGCCCACTCCCATTACAGAGTCTCTTCTCAAGCTCAATTCTGAATTGAATCAATTGGCTATCGAGTGTTTCGAATGTGCCATGCGCTATATGAGCGATCTGCCCATAACGCCCGATCTCACTGAAGTTAAATGCGTGTACACAATATTGATGGTGAGAATGAATGTTTTACATTATTATCACTTCGTTCATTACACATATCGTCACCGCCTCTTGATTGCTTTATGTTAAAAACAGCATTGTCACAAACATGTGCCATTACGTGACGAAGTCTACTGTCAATTAATGAAACAGACAACGTCAAATAAACGTGACTCTGCTCAACGAGGCTGGAGACTCCTGAGCATCGTGGCTGCATATTTCACCTGTTCAGAAACTCTGAAGCCCTATTTGATCAAATATTTAGAGACAGCAGCATATGACAAAAGACGAGCATATCATGGTAGACTTGATCTAGTTTTCGAGCCTCAGGATTGAACCTGACGTACCTATAAATTTTATTCCAGGAACAGCCAGCGTTTGCCTGCAAAATTTGAGAAAAACCCTCAGATACGGTGGAAGAAAGAATGTACCAAGCGTCGAAGAGGTCACGGCCGTCAGCGCAGGGAGGAATTCAAAACGGCAGATGTATCGTCTTCCCGGAGGAAGTGAAACTGTGAGTTCTAGGTCCATTACCGTCTCGAAGATTTTGCTGTTACTATTTGCATATTTGATACAGGTCGTCCATACGAAGTCTACAACAGTCGTTCAAGACGTTGTACAAGAAATGTGTGCTCTTATTGGAGTTGACGATCCTTTGGAAGTACAAGAGTATTCACTTTATTGCATCGTCGAGGGTGACGCATTTACGATGCCCCTGGCACGGGAAGAATACATTTTGGATGTCACGACGGAATTGTACAAGAACCAACAGGTTCGTTTTTCGTCTAAAATCAGTGTATTGGGTGTTTTATTTAATCTTCGTGTTAATTATGCAGGTCTTTTATTTGATATTTTGCCGATCCGTTTGGCATTTCCCTCTACGGCTGGAGAACCAATTATACGTTCAAGTGCTATTCAATCAAATAGCTCCTGACTATTTAGAGGGTCTTCTGCTCGTTACGCCGAACGAAGTTATCCCGCAGGAGAAAATAGTACGTTTCCCTTTTTCTCTCCCCGAAACGTAGTGCTGAAACGCTTTTTCGCAGTTTGAAATGGGAAAACTCGGAGCTCTCCTTCACCGTGCAGCTGACATGACGCATCCCCCTGGAACAAAAGAAACCAAATTCCTCTTGCCCAAACCTGTTCTCGCCTACCGGGAGACACGGCCTGCCGACTGGGTCTCCATGGTTCAACAGTCGTGGAGCTCGGGCGTACAGAGCATGACAAGCATTGACGCTAAGGCGATGTTTTTAGGTTAGTTTTTTATTTATTTTCGCTTTTTTACTTGAATCATAAACATTACAATGCGCGACAATTTTTCAGAAATCCTCAGTAAGTGGCCTCTGTTTGGGTCGAGTTTCTTTGCCGTCAAACGAAGTGCCGATCAACAAATACTCGCTTTGAACCGCACCGGGGTCCATTTCCTTCATTTAGTCTCTCACGTGAGTCTTTCAGATCTTTTAACATTCAGAACTTTTGTCTCATTTATTATTCCCCTCCGTAGGAGACACTCTCAACTGTGCCCTACTCCGAAGTCATATCGACGAGAAAAGTTCGCGGCGATAGTGGCATAATGTATCTCGAGCTCAAAGTGGGCAATCTGTTTCAACAACGAGTTGCCCGTCTCCAAACTGATCAAGCCCATGAAATAGCCCGCCTCATTCGCCAGTATATGTCTCTACATCGACGTAAGTTTGCACATGTAACATATTTTACCTCTAGGATTTCATAAATAGCCGTCTTCATTAACATGTATTCTTTCTTCAACAGAAAGACTACCGTCAGAACATTAAATGCGGCCAAACGCTATGTTTTGTACTTTAAGTGAAGGTTAAGGAGAAGTATAGCTGTAAGAACAAGGAAATTTAAAAAAGAACATAGCTAGTGGATTATTCTAGATTGTATCTTTAAAGTTATTGACTTGCGACGACGTTTCATTTTCAATTATGTACCTACATTGACCACATTCCGTCCCCAGTATTGTATAAAAAGACTTACCTTATCTTTTACATATATTTATAACTGTGTCATATTATTAAATGTCAGCTCGAACTCGATTTTTTTTTTCTTCAGTATCACCTTACGTCCAGTTTCCTACGAGAAAAAGGAACTAAAAACGTGGCTATAAGATAATTCACACATTCCTTGCTAACTCCATTGAGAAGCACTACCACTAACCCTTGCCTGCGTTCAACTCTCTCTCTTTTATTTTCAATATGTCACTAACGCGACTCCCCGCAGTGCTAGGAGCGTTTGGAACGACGCCAACTAGGCCGATGGAAGTAATACTGACCCCGGAGTAATAAGACCCTTGAGCCAGGGGGTCAAGGCGAGGGCCATGGAGGCAGCCTACAGGATGGACTGTTTGGGGGGACAGAGATCAAACAGGGAGGGGGGAAGAACAAGAGAAATTCAGAAATTCATGTATGACGTCGCCCCCAAGACCAAGATGAGATCAGATCAGGTAGCACAGTTCGCGGATTTCGAGACATCAATCCCCATTAAGCTGAGTTTAGGGTATGGAAGGGGAAAAAATCCCGACGCGGAAGACCATACGGTTCTGAAGTGTTACACGGATGGTTCGAGACTGGGAAATGAGAGGGGGTGATTTGAAGTCTTCGGGGATGATAGGATTCCCTTTCTAGAATTCTCCCGGACTAATGGGGTTCGGGTCCTGGAGTTTCTCGAGAGGATAGGAAGATATGAGGAGCCGTACTAGGCCTTCCGAGTCTGCAGCCCCATGGGGTATGGTGTGTGAGCCTACTGATGGCTTTGGCATTGTGGTTGGATCATTTTTGTGGTTATCATTAGGCGGTTAAAACAGGCCATTGTCTTAAAACCACTGCTTCTCAACTCACTGAGCTTTTTCGACGCAAAAGAAAAGAAACAAAAAACGAACGAATATCAATGCTTACAGCGCGTTAGCAGAGGAGCCAGGGCCGGATCTTGCTTTTTCCGCCCAATAATAAGGCTCCCCCCCTCCCGGAAACTTTCCCCAAGACTTGTGGAGTCGAGCAAGTAACGAGAGAATGGATTGTACAATTTATTAGAGGAAAACTATGTTTCTTAAACCTGGCGGAAAAAAATCGACTTGACGGACCACTCCAGAAAGATGAAATTTCGGCTTTTCGTGATGAACGCGAAAGACGCGGGGGATTTGGACCCATCAGACTATTATGAAAATTGCGACTGCACTACGATCACCGGCTCAACTTGCCAAAACCGAGCGAACCGTGTTAATGTTTGAACTGGGCAGCGGCGTCCATCCCCAATTTAACTTCCTCACACCCTGTTTTGCCCTCTCGGTCTTCAGTCCTGACGGTGAGCAGCCGAGACCTCATGCACTGATTCGGGTTCCAGAACAATCTAGAGTGTCTGGGTTTGAATCCCCGCTCAGGGCATGCCGAGGTGAGGAGGCAAGGGGGACAGACCTCCCCGCGCCAATGTTCTGAGAGGGCCCACGAAAAGCAAATAAGGATTTTTCAATTTCATACTCATGGATGTGGGATCGTGAAAAGGATTTTTGGTATCCGCTAGGACAGCGCTTTGGCCCCATCTGACTAGGAGAATTTAGAACAAATCAGGTGCCCAGCAGTTTTTGTGACTAAATAAAATAATTAGATTCTACCCTCAATTCGGATTCGGTTTGTATACTTCTGGGAATAATCCGTGCCGTGTGGGTTAGCTGTAGAGCATCTCGACCAGGCGACTAAGGTTAAAAATAAGGACCTCAATGCTACTTTTGAGTCATTGAGTGTGTCAAGGTTGTCGCCAGAAGCCATTCTACCAGGAAGGGGCTGGCCAAAAAACGGCGGCATCGGAGGTGTAGCCGCTTAAACGGTTCTTTCATTCGATTGCTGGATTCTCCGGGTCGAAAACCCAAGAGACAAGCGATTCCGTCCAATTTTAGATTTTGGCCATTTTTGCCTAACCCGCCAATAGGGCTTAAGTGGGTGATATTCATGTACATTTTAAACAACCCCAGCCAAAAGCGCCCCCATAAGGGGTCATCGTCGGCAATAGCCTATCGAAGCCCATGTGCGCAGTTCTTTTTTCTGAGCAAGCTTACGGGAAAGTCTACGTCTGAAATTGAGAAACCACGCTCATTTTTCGCTGTTCTGCGGGATATTACGCGGCTAAACGTGTTTAAAAACTCCAATATTCCCAGCTAAAATTGAGAAAAAGAGCTCGCTCATTCGTGGCTGAAATTGAGGAAATGCGTCAATTCGTGGTTTCTGATCCAGCTCTGAAAGAGCTACAGGCGTCATGTTTTTTGTTGAAAGCGCCAAATTCGCGAAATTGGTCCTTGAAAAGTGTCAAACCACGAAATTTTATTTTTTTGGAAGAATGAAATCCTTGTATTCGGCAATGAGGAAAAAAAAAAAAAAAAAAAAATTATAAGGGGCCTGGTAGAGATTTCCGCTCCGGGCCCCGATCGAGGTAGGTCCACCACTGATCCTGTTATTGCGTGAGGAACTTGCACATTTTTTGGATTTTTTTTCGAACAAATATTAAATTCTAAACATAGGTATTGGTGTAAAATTTATTTTAAAAATCGAAAATTTTAATTTTAATGATTGTTTGAAAGTTTGGATTTTCGAAGGATTCTCCAACCGCCCCCTCATCATGGGGCCATCTTGTATTTCTCGTGATGTCACTATCCGCTTTCTTGAAACATAATTCTATGTATTTCTGATGCAGTTTGAACGAAAAGATTCCTAAAATTATATTGAAATTTAAGCTAAGATGAGCTGTGGCCTTAGATTTCGTATCAAGCAAGTACCTACCTAACATCGAAGTGGGAGAAAATTATACCGGTAAATTGGCACGTGGACAGAAGGATATAAACGGTAGTTATTGCAGCCCAATTGGAGTGTTTCGTGATTTTTAAATATGTTGAGTACCTGTTGAGCAGAAATCTGACTTCAAATTATGGGCAACGATGATAAACTTGAACATAATTTTGAGTTCACAGCTGATTTCCTCAGCGTGTACGAAAAAAATTGAATTGAATAACACGAAGTCTAATGAAAAAAAGTTTGCCCTTTCCAAAGATGGTACTGAATTTGACGTGAGAGCTCTGGTTGCCAAGCTACGAACGATTTTATCCGTAAAAACGAGGCTCATTAGTCATTACAAAAGTGCTTATTTCCTAAATATCTCGGAAATTATTAGGAATCGGACTTTGGTAAATACGGCTAATTTTGACGCATTTTGGACGTACAGGGCAAAATATTGACATCCATTTTTTCAATACCCTGTATATCGTTGGGACTGACAAGGGTTTTCTGACATGTGATGTATTGTATTATTGGGCGGAATAAAAGGATTGAGCGCTTTTGAAGCTGCTACCTAAGCACCGAAAAGACGTGCTTCATCAGATGGCTAAGCACTTGTCCAGCACTGAGCTCTATTACGAGTTTTATAACGATACTGAGGGCTTGTTCTATACTTTAACAACAGTAGTTAACGACAGTAAGTCATATGCTTTCATTAATTAAATCGACGAAATTGAATGAAATCAGGTGATTGACTGTTGGTATCAACTGTTGCTAATTTTATAGAACACAGGCCCTGCTTCAAGTGCTGAGCAAGTGTTGAGTTTCACAACGCACCGAATGTTATTTTTTTTTGTGGTATGCCGTACCATTTCTCGCCAGGACGCATACTTTTCGAGTCATACATATCAGCGACTTAGAGAAGTAGGTACACGATTTTGCAAGATTTTTTACAATCTTCAATGAGAAGCCGACATTTTCCATGTTGGCAAATAAATAATCAGATTCGGATGCAGCACATCAAAAAACATACCTAAAAATCCACTTGGAAAACCTGCTACCCTATTTTTCCCCCTAAACTGGCACCTTTGAGCACCAATTGACTCCGCTTGTAAGCTTGAACGAGTGAACGTGCATCTGTGGCCACATGGCCTCATCAGGTACGGGGGGGTCATTAAAAAACGCTAATTTATCCAGCAGCGAAGCACTGGATCGTACCCGGCTGTGGTACGAAGGCCTTTCTAGGAGATCCATTGGAGATCAAACGCGCTACGGATACGGATGGGAAAGGGATAAGGGGACACATTGGGGTCATGCAAAATTTTTTATCCCATCCCTAATGTCAATAGTTTTTTTATTTAATAAAATTATGCTTATTTCCGTGACCATTAGGAAATATGGAAGTATAAAAATCATACAACGCGATCACAAAACTGCTAATTTGTACAAACCTACATTCTAGAATCACGAAATATTCAAATATTTATGTTACAAACCTATTATCCGAGTCACTAAATTACAATTGTTAAAAGTCTAAAATAACATTATGTACATTGCCGCAAGTTACTTATTCTCTTTGGCCCGTCGTGAAATTTTCGATACCTTGTACGTATTTACATTTAAAAGGTACTTACGTGCAAAACAGGGTAACACTTAAGTGGCACTCATTTCGATTCTTTTCACATAATAGTACGGTCAGCATCTCACTTTTGACTGAACTATTTACATTGTTTGGGGGTAGGGGCGGTTGAATTATGAGGTAATCTTCTTCTTTTTCAAATATCGTAACAACAATTCTATAAATCACGGGCCGGTCTCGCAAACGAAGTAAGTTTCAAACGAGCAAGCTGAGTCATTCCATTTCAAGCCTTTACCATCTCTGTCCCACAATTCGAGGCAGTTTTCTTCTTCGCCGTTCTCGTACTTGAAATTATTCGGCTCTCCCGCGTTCCAATTGGTAAACGTTATGGGTCGACCATTTGACATCCAAAAGTAGTTGCCCTCTTCAGCTAGATCATTGCCCGACACCCAGAAATGTTCGTACGCGTAACCTGAGATAGGAATAGTAAGAGACATTTTTGTTGTTGTTTCTTTTATTTCTTTTTTAATGGTGTCGTAGATTTGACCATACCGTACTGTTTGATGACTTCCTCTAGTCGATCATTTTCCTCTTGACTCGCTATGCTGGCCAAGTGCATCCCGTGGTAGCGACAGTATTGAGATGCGCGAAACCAATTAGCCTGAAAAATAAAATAAATACAAATATGTTTTTTTAAAACGAATTTCCATCCCCCACAAAAAGTCGTATAATTACTTTGAAAAAAATTCCCAAATAGTATCTCTTCTCTTTGTATTTGAAAATAGGCATGCTCCATTTGTTAAGCTCGGGAAGAGACTCGTCCACGCAATTACCGCATTCAGCTGTAAATGAAAAACGAAAAGCAAAGCTTGGGGTTATTTTTATGGGTTTACGTAAAGAAATGCCATCAAATGCGGAAATATCCGAAAGAAAGTTTGCACAATTGTCCATTGCGATCAACCTCATTGAGATAACGAACAAACGAACGAACGAAAAAAGTATTTAAAAAAAATGCCGCCTATTCTTTTTAGGAATGTTGCGTTGAATTCAGGATAAGAAAATGTCTTCTAACAGCTTGTTTTATTGCATGTCCTATGGAAAGAGAAAGTGTATCTTGAGTGTATCTTGCAACGGAAAAATCATACAGGGCTTTTCCTTCTTTTTACACATAGCAGATTAACGTATCACAATAGTATACTGAGCACTCGTTTACTAAACAGAATGTCAGCAAACAATAGACCTTTTATATACAAGTGTGATAAGTCCGCCTATCGGATTTTTGCTCGATAAAAGGAAGTGTGTTAAGAGAAGACCCTGTTTCCCTTTTTGCGAAATATGACCGTGTATTGTTAAAAATCATAAAGGATAAAGAATTGTGTGTTCACGTACTTATAGTTACGTACTTAAGAGGATTTATTTATGTAGATGTCACTCCAAAGCTAAATATGACCGGCCAGATTGCGTAATATTTAAACAATTTATTATACTTTTACTTTCTATGCCTTCCTAGCATAAGATCTAGGAAGACATCAGAATGTGCATGGCTGGAGGGAAAAACTAGAGCTCGGGATTGCGTTTGATAGTTAGAAAAAAAAAACGCATTTCGTTTATGCTGCCGCTTGCGCAAGAAAGTTTAATTTTAAAAGTTTTCGATGTCTCTAACGAAGGAATTTTTTTCATAGAGATTTCAATTTAGTTTAATATTGCATTCCTTTCGTCAAAGAAAGCTCAAGGGCTTGCACTTGACCCTACACTTAGACAAAAAATCACGACGGAGACGAAAAAGAATGTATAAAACTGGGTGTAGCATTCGCCGCGCCGTGGCCTCGTTTTGAAAAAAATAATGAGAAACGAGCTCGCTGGAAGCTGAATTGAAACGTGCATAACACTATCCGACGGGGCTCGTCTGATGCATTTAAAAGAACTCGAAGAATTTCCTTTTCTTCTGGGCGAGAAACCACATTAAAGGTTGTGCAAAAAAAGGCTGCGTGTATAAATAGTACTGCGAAATTCTAAGAACCCCTGGAAGTCTTAAAGACGTAAGGGCTTAAACAAAAAAAAAAAAAAAAAAAAGCCCAGCAAAAAGTCACGCCAGTTTCTTTCTTTACACGCCACAAGTTCTCTTAAATACAGGGGTGTTCTGGACACGTTAATTACTAATGCCCTAAGACGTACACTCGTCACGATGAGTACACCTAATTTTGATGTTGTATCACCGCTTTTTCTTATGTCCTTTTGTTTATGTGTGCCTATTACACGCCTCGTTTTCTCCACTATTTTGTAAGGATTGTTCCGCCGTCACATTTGGAGGATGGTATACTACTACGGTGACCAGAGATCCATCTTTTCAGCTCACGGTCCTGTGGTCCTTTGCTTTTCTCGAAAGGACCATAAAAGGTACTTCTTTCAAAACAGGGTACTTCCTGGGAGCCTGAAGGACCTCGTGAAGAAAAATAAATTGTCCCGAAATAATAATATTCTGGGAGCCCACCGTATGAAAAATCCGGATCATTTGATCGTGTCTGGCACCTGCACAGGACGTTTTTTATGATCCAGGAGACGACACTTCTGAGATCACCACCATACATTTTCTGCGGGACAGGGGCCCACACCACAGCTAACTTCAGGAGAACACCCCTTTGGGCCTCTCCTACACCGTTTAGGATCCTCCGGAAGCCAATTTCGTGTTATGGTTCTCTCGAAAGCCAGTTTTATGTTTCAGCTCGTCAAATGCTAATTACGTGTTCTGCCTGATTCAAAAGCCAATTTCGTGTTTTGGCTTCTTCAAATGCCTATATTTTGTGTTTTAGATTCTTCAAAAGCCAATTTCGTGTTTTAGATCCTTCAAAAGCCAATTTCGTGCTTGGCTCCTCCAAATGCCAATTTCGTATTTCGGCTCCTACAAAAGCAAATTTCGTGTCTTGGCTTCTTCAAAAGCCAATTTCATGTTTTGGCCCTTTCAAGAGTCAATTTAGTGTTTTCGGTACCTTCTAAAGCCAACTTCGTGTTTCAGCTCTATCAAATGCCATTTATAAGTTTTGGCTCCTTCAAAAACCAATTACGTGTTTTGGCTGCTTCAAATGCCTATTTTGTGCTCTCGATCCTTCAAATGCCTATTTTGTGCTATCGATCCTTCAAAAGCCAATTTCGTGTTTTGGATCCTCCGGAAACCAATTTCGTGTTTTGGATCCTCCGGAAGCCAATTTCGTGTTTCGGCTCTTTCGAAACCGAATTTGTTGTTTTCGCTCCTGCAAATGCCAATTACGTGTTTTGGCTTTTTCAAAACCCAATTTTGTGTTTTTGATCCTTCAAAAGCCAATTTCGTGCTTCGGATCCTCTGAACCAAATTTCGTGTTTCGGCTCTTTCGAAACCGAATTTTTTGTTTTGGCTCCTCCTAATTTCGTGTTTTGGCTCCTTAAAAAGCAAATTCCGTATTTTTCCTCTTTCAGCCCAATTTTGTGTTTTGACTCGTTCAAATGCCAATTTTGTGTTTAGGCAATTTTGGCAAAATTACAATTTTTGTCAATAATTGAGCTTAGATGACCCTATCTACGGACATTTAAGGGATTACTCTCCTCCTCACCGCACCACCTTAGTCACAACTGTGAATTCGAGGGAGTGAGGAGGCTGAAAATAAAGAAATTAATCTTTAAATTAAATACTTACTTTTCTTTACTTGTTTTGAGTTCAGAGAATAAATTGCTCCCAAGGTGGGATTCGAACCCACGATCTCCTAGTTTCGCGCCAGGTGCTCTCCCATCTGAGCTATCCCGGGAGTCCACGCCAAGAGTGAATCCACCCAGGAGAAATCCCCTCTCGGAGCTCAAAATGCACCTATCGGTTCAGTACATTTCGTACGTCATTTTTTTCCCTGTCCGACAATTAATTGAATGATTGGGCTTAGATGACCCTATTCTGCGGACGGAAAGTAGGTAAGTAAGGAAGAAAAGTAAGTATTTAATTTAAAGATTAATTTCTTTATCTTCAGCCTCCCCACTCCCTCGAATTCACAGTTGTGACTAGGGTGGTGCGGTGAGGAGGGGAGTTATCCCTTAAATGTCCGTGTGTTGTTTAACTTTCGTCAAGTAGGAAAGCGCTGAATGACGAGAACCGCTGAAATAAGTACGCGGGAGGCGGAAGATGGAAAAATTAAAACGGTGACTATGGGAGAGAATGTTTTCCCCTGCTTTGGCTCACTTTTACTTTTTCCAGTTCAATTGTTGTTCTGTTCGCAAATCTTTAAAGTCAGCCGACTGCCGAATACGCACCTTCTTGAGCCACCACACGCTGCACCGGGTGATTTCAAGATAATTCTGGGCTCATCTTTGTACCTTTATCGTTCAGTTTACTTGACTCAAAGACATGAATAGGTGTGGGTGAGGATGCAACGAAGGCTTTTCCGTGGAGAGGCAAGATCCCCCCCCCCACCATCACAAATTTTGCTGATCTAACCCGTCAGAAACTAATTTCGCGGGGTCACTTCTCTAAATTAACAAGCAAACTTCACGGTATTTCACGCCTTTTTTCATTCTAAAGAGAAATTTCGTGGGTCTGGATCATTTGACAAACAAAACTTCGCAGAGTTGGCCCATTCAAAATTTAATTTCATGGATTTGGCTCGTTCAAAACTAACTTCGTGGGGACGGCTGCGGCTCTCTGTAAAAAGAAAATTTCACGGGACTGGTCCTTGAAAAACCATTTTTTTGGGAGGGGAATTGGCTAATTGAAAACCAGTTTCGCCCGGAAATCTCGTGGCTTTTTCTTTTATAAAAACAAAAATTGCTCGCTCTTGACCATTTCAAAGGGTAATTTCACGATGCTGGCCCATGTTAAAGAGCTATTTTGTCACGGGTCCGACTCCTTTCAAAAACAACATTTCGCAAGGAGTCAAAGCTGCCCCCCCCCCTCAGTGAAAGTAGGACTTTTCCTCTCGTGAGAGGAAAAATATCATGCACTCGTGACCTATCCATTCAAAACCCAATTTTGCAGATTATGCACACTTAAAACCAATTTCGCGGGTAGTACTACACACTAAAAAACAATTTCACAAATCCACTGAGAATTTCGTTGGTTCACCCACGAACCTGCAATTTCTCGGATTTTTCTAGCCGAGAAACCATTATCGTGGGTCTGGCTCATTGAAAACTCAATCGCGCTATTCGCGGCTGGTGGCACGCTGGAAACCTTATCGTGGATATTTGTCGCTGAAACCCCAACTTTTACAGATTTTTGTTGCTAACATAACTCTTTCACGGAGGTTCCGAATTCAAAAACCGATTTCGTGCAGTTTTTTCCCCCAAAATACCATTTAATGGGTCTGGCTCACTAAAAAAAAAAAAAAAAAAAAAAAAAATCTCGGACTCGGGTCGCTAAAAATATAATTTTGCGAATTTTTTGTGACTCAAAAACTAATTTTGTGGATTTTCATTGGTAAAAAAAATTATTAATTTCGTGGATTTCGCTCTTCAAAACCTCAAACGCAATTTCTAAGAACATTTTGGTGGTTTTTTAAAGGAATTTTCTCACCTAAAATTCACTTTCGCGTGTCCGGCTCACCGAATCGTAGGTGAGGCTTGCTGATGGCCCCAATTTCGCGGGGTTGCCTCATTGAAATGATCCTTTTCATGGAATTGGCTCACTAGATTATTTTAAATCTTTGGCTCTGTTAAAACCCCATTTTCGCGAGTTTGGTTTTTTGTAGGGACGGGGTTTATCGCGCCTGAAACCCAACTTTACTTTTCTCACGAGTGAGGGGGAGCGGGTTCATTTGAAACGTGTCTAGCCACCTACGCCAGGTGACAATATAGACAATAGGTAAGTATTGCTGTGCTGTGGCGAGTCGTGGGAGGAAAAATACCATTCTCTTCTGTTTCTGGCATTCTGCGATATTCTCAGAGAGAAGCTGCCCCTTTCCTGAGATCCCTGACCCTGAGACGGGTTAGGCGCCTTTTGAGGACTGTAATTTGACAGTTGACATGCCTGTGGACAGAGAAGCTGGCCCACCCCCGCCTGGATGCTGATCCCCCCCCCCTGCTGCAGGGGGGCTGATGCAGCCTCTGGGGGCTGATGGCTACGCGTCTGTGTCTCAGATTCTTGACATGATAGCATAATCTGACTTCTTTTGTCGCTTCGGCTTGTGGAGTCAAAGAAGAGACGCCACCAAACTAGCAATGCACTACAAATCTTTTAATTTTAAAAAAACAACGAGAAAGAGCATAACAAAGTATTTTAATTAATGCTCCGCCATAACGATAAATATTTTGCAAAATAATGATAAGGTAGAAAGTTGTAGGTACAAGTAAAAATTAATAAATTAATAAATAAGTAAAAAACAAATAAAAAAATAATAATTTCGTTCGTCGATTCAATTACCAATATGTAGTAGGTACATTTTATTTCGTATTAAATGGCTAGCGCCTCGTGAGCTTATACGACTTCTACTTCATAGAAAATCTCACTATTACTCAAATATTTCAATCGCATGGTTTATTCACGTTAAAAAAAAAACAAAGTGGCTCTTTTTGTACATTTATGTAAAATTTCCATAGACATTCTCTCGTTTGAGAAGGCTACAAGAAGACGTCCGTAACGTTAGTTTTAACGTAATTCACGTGATATCATTTTAAAATGTTTTACAATGGGGTAAAAGTAGTCCTTGTTGACCTAAATAGGCTTGTATGGAATAAACAAATGAGATACCTGCCCCTCTTTTTCAGAATGTTGGCCTTCATTGCGAATTATTTCTGTTAGCAATCCTTTCGATTTCGTCGAAAAAAAAAGGAATAAATAAACAAATGTAACAAAAAGTTGTAGTGTCTAGGCAAATGATCGCCATTTATCAAGATTGCGTATTTCTTTCATAGAGAAAACGTCTTGTCGACAACAACGATTCATTGTCGAGGACACTATACAGGGTGTTTTGTAAGTCGACGGCAAAAATGAAGGGGGTTTTTCTAGGTCCAAAATGAACCAAAAAAGTCCATATAAACATAGGTCCGATTTCCAACCGTTTTCGAAATAATTGATATTTTAGTATTTTTAGCCACGACGTTGGTTTTATGGGATTCAGCGTTTATACGTCGAGAACGGTTGCACGTACATTCAATCTGAAGGCACTACCGGAAAGAGCAGACATTTTTCAGTGGGAATTGATCCAGTTATCCCCGAAAGTAGTCGCACTTTTCCAGCAATCAGTCGGATTGTGGAGGTTTGTATCAATTTTAGGCAGTTTAGCCGTAACTTGTTCACATGATAGCGAATCTTGAAATGCTATCCAGGTTTGGCAAATTTCACAAAAACTTGCCTGATTAGTGAGGATCAAAATACCAAACCCAGATCATCACATCCCTTCGTAAAAATTTGGAAAAATGAACACATTTCGAGCTAAAAGTGCTTTTTTGGGTGTTCTTATTTGCAATAGGCCTTTGTGAATAAATGAAAGTGAAAAAATGGAATGAAGCACACTATTATTTCTCATAAAATGATTATAAAGCTTCTCGTAGTTCTAATCATGGTCAGCGATGCAAAATAAAAACATTTCGTAGCGTTTATTGCACCAATTCATAACAATTAGTAAATAAAATAACAAATAAATTACCTAAAACTTATTTTTTTACAATACATTTTCAAAATGTCCTTCTCTGTTCCGAAGGCAGGCTCCTGCCCGTTTTCTCGTGGCACCCACTGTCACGCAAGGAGGAACGTCGGCTCGAATGGCCTCAAAAGCTCCTGTAATCATTCTTCGAAGCTCCTCCTGAAGCAGTAAACACGGTCTTTTACTTACTACTAAAAGTACTTACTACAAAATTGTGGTGAAGACGACATCTGTTGCGATTTATCTTTTACTTACGGTCTTAATCCATGGGCGCCATATCCGGCGATCGAAGCGGTAGTGGAATTGAACCCCCTCGTCATACCCACATATCATAACTTCTATCCAAATCCTGGCGAAATTCGATCGATTGGGGGGGGGGGCACAGTCATTTTAAGAATAAGGCTTCGACGAACATCTTCCCCCAGATTTTGCATTGAATGAGGCAAATCGTTCTGAATAAAGTTCAAATACACTACGAGAGTTCTTATTTTGCATCGCTGACCTTGATTAAGGCTTAAAAGAAGTTTTATTTTCATTTTAAATAAGAAGTAGTGTGTTTAATTCAATTTTTTCATCTTCATTTCTACGCAAAGGCCTATTGCAAAGAACACCCAAACAAGCACTTTTCGCTGGAAATGTGTTCATTTCTTCAAACTTTTACAAAGAGATGCGATAATCTGAGTTTGGCACTTTGATCCTCACTAATGAGGCAAGTTTTTATGAAATTTGCCAAACCTGGATGGCATTTCAAGATTCGCTATCATGCAATCAAGTTACGTCTATAAACTGCCTAAAATCTGTACAAATCTCCACAATCTGACTGGTTCCCGGAAAAGTGCGACTACTTTCGGGGATAACTGGACCAATTCCCACTGAAAAATGTCTGCTCTTTTCGGTAGTGCCCTCAGATTTAATGTACGTGTAACTGTTCTCGACTTATAAGCGCTGAATCCAATAAAACGAACGTTATGGCTAAAAATACTAAAATATCGATTATCTCGAAAACGATTGGAAATCGGACCTATGTTTATATGGACTTTTTTGGTCCATTTTGGACCTAGAAAAACCCCCTGCATTATTGCCGTCGACTTACCAAACACCCTGTATTTGTCTAGTTGAGCTTTTTTGGAATCGCCCGCATGATGATTGAGGCTTCGTGGTTTTCTAAAGCCCCGAAACGGAACTTTTCCCCTAAAAAGGCGTTACGCCTTGAAATATTTCGAGAGCAATACGGAGGTAGATATATACGTCATGGGCAATTTATAAAAATACAAAGTTTAAGCGTACACGTACAGTATTGGGCAAAGCGGCTTCTTCTGGACCAATCGTTGTCCACAATACTTCGAAGTCGAAGGCAAAATTGGTTACTGGCAAAACTTACGAGTCAATCTCAAACCAGCTCTCGAAAAACAAGCAATTGTGGCAGTATATTAAGCAATTGAAAGAAAACGTCCGAAGGCGGGAGTTAAAGGAAACACTAACGTTTTACTTTCTCCCTCACCGTAAGGTGGTTGCTGGACAAAATTGAAAACCATGTAGGGATAAATTCTTATAGGCTTGGTTCTTTTGTAATAGATAGTTAATACGTTCCAGTTTCCCAGCGTGCGTGTTCTCACGATAATAAAACGAAAAAGGGTACTTTTTTGAATCGAGGCAAAATCTCGTACGAGTGAATGAGAGTGCAAGGAACCGGTTCCGTTTAACTGCAGGAAAGAAATTTGTGAAAATACCGCGAATTTCAGGTTCAAAAATGTAATTTCACTTTCAGGCATGAATTGTATAGTAAATATTGGAAATTGGTTGTATGCCCCTTTAGGGACAGCTGTATCTAACATTTCTTTTACAAGGCATTCGAGAAAATGTATAGTTACAGAAAAGTTCAAATTTTTAAGTGGCTTTTTTATTTTGTTGAATACAAATTCTACTACACAAATTCACACTAGTCTCGGGAGGGGAAATAAAATTGTTGAACTGATCTCAGTATTTAATAACCCTAAAAGAAAATTTCAAAGTTCGCTTTTCACTTACCCCTCTGACACGAAACATATAAATTGTAATGTATATAGATAAGTAGTAATAAATACTTCTAAGAGTAACTGAAATATTTACGGGTAGTTATGGCGGGCTGATGAGCCAAGCACAAAAGTATCACCGAAGTATATAACTTCATCGCGGGGAAGGCACTGTTCGACTCCTTTCATCTATGAAATTCTCCCGAGATCCTCGCAGGTTTAGGGAGAAAGTTCAAGCCGGACGGGATTTTTTTTTTAAAGAGGGGTAGGAAACCCCTTTCCGTCATGAGGAATATTTCGAAATTTTCTGGCAGTATATTTATTATAATCAAGAATTTTATTTGCGTATTACTATAGATAAAACGAGCTTAAAGAGCAGCTATTGATAGCCAAAGTAATATATCCAAGTTAATTATAAAAACCTCAAAATAATTCGCCAAGAATCTTACGATTCATTTTAATAAAAATCGACAAAGTTTACGAAAAAACCAATCGATTTATTCTGGATAATAAAAAAAGATATTTAGAATCGTCAAGGTTGTCTTTTAAAACTCCTACGCAAGGGATTTCAATCAAAATACAAAAAAAAAAAAAAAAAAAAAAAAAAAAAAATGTTGAAATAGTCGCTTATGGATACTATAACCGGACAGCACAAACGTTACGCCAAGGGGGTTCGGTGAAAAAGTGCCGAAGACGAAAGAATGGCGATGTCACGGTGTTGGTTCATTCATACAATGGGCGCGTTATTTATTATTTCTGTCAGTCTTTTTACCCCTTTTCCAACATTTTTTCTTTTGGTCAGAGAGAGTTCCAGGGTCATGAAGCAAGGCATTCCCCGTGGTTAATAAACATTTACTAGACGGTTGATGGGTATAAATCAAAGTCATATAGAAAACCAAGTCATTAAACTTTGTATTATTTGTATGTTAAAAAAATGAAGCGGTTCGTGGGTTGGGATTTTTGCTCCCGATACGTTAAGTGTTGGAAAAAACATATGGTATCAAGATAGATATCACGCTACAACTTCAAACCGAAAATAAATATAATAATTTTTGTATTTGGCGGGTTTTCTCCTTTTTTATTCTTAACGGGAGCAAAAATCCCAACCCAAAATAAAAAACATTTTTTTCCTCGAGTCTGAGGACTTGGTTTTACACATGACTTTGGTATAAATACAAAGATATCATCATCCTTAGCATCTTTTCTCAGTCTCCCCGAGAAGGGGCTTCAGGATATTATTTAATAATCCGTCTATCTCTGCCCCGTTTCAATTTTAAAATTAATTTGTTCAGCAAATATGAAGGCCTATAAGGCGAAAGGTGACGGACAGCTTGTAAACTTGGAACCATACCGCATAAAACACGACCGTAACCTTGGTCCCCTTTTTATATTCCAAAACTGTCAGCTAATTTCAATCACGAAACCCTCTAGGGAGAGAGAGAGAGAGAGAGAGAGAGAGAGAGAGAGAGGGAGTAAACAAATCGTACTACGTATTATATTAATATAACTGCGGCGAGGTACAACAAAACATTGCTGTAGAACCAACAACAGCCAAGTTCTTCATAGTTGATGCCCTTGAGAATTTTGATTCAAAGGAGAAGACAACGCCCAGAAAAAGCCTCCGATGCGCAAGGTTAAGCCAAAATATAGAATTAAAAACAAGACCGGATTGCTTAGATCATGATGTTTGAATTGGGGGGGGGGGAGTGAATTCGAAAGTGGTCCGGTCGGAGAGACAACACAGGTGAGAAGACTTTTCCATCCTTCTTGGATTACGTGAAACGTATTTACAATTAATTTTAATTACAGTGATTGGAAAGCAGTTAAGAACTTTTGGTAGATATTCATTTACTTGTCATGATGCGACCATAAGGCAAATCTGGCGCTGGTCATAAATTTGTGTCATATTTGGCTGTTAGCAATTTATTTACGAGATAAATTAGTGTATTAGTGTACCTATTGCCCTCGCGCTTATTCTTTGGACATTACTCCTAAACTTCTGATTCAAGGTAAGAGGGCTGAAGAAAAACTTCCACACCACCTTCTATTTATTGTGAGCCCTTTCTAATTCGCGCTTCCGTGCCTTTGTTCGCAGCACTGCTAAGAGCTATGGAAATTCTAATAAATTCGCTCTCTATCCTCTATCAGAAGAGAGCTCTTGGTTTGCAAGGGGCAGGTTCTGAGAATTAAAAAAGGACATGTTATAAATAAACTTGAAATACATTCTTCAAGTTTCTTCACCTTTGCAAGGAATGTGGAGCTTTAATGTATACAAATTTGAGGTCCTTGGACTAGGACAGCACAAATGAACGACTTCTCAATCATCTAAGACAACCCTTCTTGCCCTCTTGAAATTAACCTAAGCCAGGGTTTTTGGCACTAAGGGGAACTCCCAAAACTATTCAATGCAGGGTATGAGTTGTCGTTTTTTAAATTTCATCGGCCACTGACGATTCGTTTGTGAGCAATATAGCTTTATTTTTATTATTTCCTGTAATCTTCATGTGCCATGACTTCGTTTTCATGTTGTGTAGGGCCAGGGTTATGAAAAAAAATGTGTTAGGGAAGGTGATAAAACTACTATTGTACAATCGCTCTTTGACAGTTATTTTCTTACGACTTGACATAAACATCTTCGATGAAACCTCTTTAGTGTATTTCGGTATACTCAACAGATGACAAAGCTTGGTTTCATCACGTCGGAGGTAAACAAAGGTCTCGTCGCACTAAAATTTTACACAACAAAAAAAGACAGAAAATCACAGAAGACGTTGGAAATCATTCCAACAAAACGTCACGCTCAAAAAATAAAAATACAGCAGAAAAACAGTCATTAAAAAATTAAGAATACAACATATACTAAATCTGTTCAAAAAAATAAAAAAATCTTTTAAATGAATTATGTATTGTCGAGTCCGACAATACCGATGTCCGTGTCGAGTGGATTGCCGAGTTCTCAGAATGGAATTTTCGGTTCAAAAATTCTTACAAAACAAGGTCACTTTAACCACTTCTTTTGATTTTGTCCCAGAAATTCATGACTAGACCCTCAAGTAGAGAGTAATTTTAATCGGGAAACTTCGAACGCGGCTAAGGAAAATTGGTAAAAATGAAAATCATGACGGAGTCGGTTCTTATTTGGTGGATTTATTTCCCATTTCACAGCCAAAGAAACAGACCATAATTTATTCCTGAGACATTGCCCGAGAGTTTTTTGAATCTTATGAGTTAGCTCGAGTGAGGTGGGTAAAAAGCCAGTTGATGGTTTCCGAACCTTATAAAAATAAGCGCAAGTAGAATAAGCGTTTTCAGACCGATGAAACAATCCTAACGGCATTCTGTGACAGAATCTATACAGATTTGTCAGAACTCGGCAGTTCTAGAGGAGCCAAGGGCTACTAACTCCCTTTCCGGATCCGGACCATTTCCGAATGTGGAAATTTTTCTTGAGGGGGGGGGGGCTTGATTATGCCGCCCTAAGTGATCGGGAGGGTGGGAAGTGCACGTTTCACAACCTTCCACTCATTCAGTATAAATATAATTTGGGCCTCTCACACTCAATCTCTGCCTCTAGTTTCTCGGATAGCGGCAGAATGGGTCTCAAATGAGCCAACCTCATGCATTAAATCGTAGCCGCAGGAGCCTATACGTTGTCAGTCTTCCCTCGTGGGGGTGCGTCAATAACGAACCAGTTTCGACTGCACACCATATTCAGTGTATGAATGCAGAACTGAAACACATTCATACGCTGAAAATGAAGCGCAGCCGAAACTGGCTAACCAACGCCGGTAGTCAAATCGCTTGTACTAACCGTATCAAAATAATAGAGACTTTTAGCAACACCATCGCTAACGCAACGCAAACGATAAATCAGTCGTTGCTTGGTTGACGAAACATCTGATTGGTTAAAATTTGAAAATAAAGTTTCCGGAGGATTTAACGGGAGAGTGCTAAAACTCACTATTGACTTTTAGATAGCCAAAAGCGAAATTAGCTAGTTCCTGAATTAGCCTTGAAATTAGCCAAACCAGAGAAATTGGATTCTAGAAGTTTCCAGTCGGCGAAATTTGGACTCAGAAAGAGCCCAATCCGCGGAATTTTATTTTGTTGGTCCCAAACCTATTAGATTGCTTTAAAAACCGGATACACACATGCGGTACTTGCCAAGTAACGAGCAACACATTTTTGAAATTCTCAGCTGGATGATTTCTAGGCAATTACTTGAAATTGATTGAATATTAAGCTTAAATGGCTTCAAATCGGTCGTTCTATATTAATTCATCTGTTTTGCATCAAAATAGGCAAATACTCAGATGAAGTGACAAATATGAATACGGGCATTTTGGCCTTCTGGGGGGGCGGGGAGAATTCCAAAATAAATGTCATTATGGATCATTGATCAGCACAGAAAAAGGCAAGCATCTGGGCCCTATTGCACAATGTTTTATTAGCAAATATCACAGCTGTTTTATTAGCTAATATTAGCTATATTATTAGCTAATAAAACATTGTGCAATAGGGCCCTGGTTATGCTTAACAGTCATCAAGGCCAAGGTTCAAGATGTAAATTAGAGTCCACAAATTTGGGCGAGAATTTAGCTCAAGAATCAACGAATCAAGCTTATTCTTCATGAAACTTTCAAAAGCGTGTATTACATGCCGACGTTCTAACTAATGGAATTATCAGAAGATGACTCCCACAAAGGCAGGACTTCGTAACACTCATCAAAAGTCTTGAAGGATTCTGACTCAAAAGAAACGTCTGCCATTTAAGCGCGTGAGAAAATCTACCGTAAGAAAGTTTACTATTACTTCGGCAGTTATACGCTCGTTGATTTTTAAAGAACACTAATTTCTATCCACACGCTCCTGTTATTTGGCTTATTTGACAGCGCCATTTTTAACAATTTAGGAGATTTTTAACGAGCTTTTCAGGGAGAAGCTTTCTTTCAAATTAGGCATTTTACAAATTATGTATGCCCGAATCGCGCTAAAAGACCAATAAATATATTTGTAATATGATATTACTGAGGTGATTATAGAGAGAGAAAAAAGAAGAAAAATAGGCAATAATTATTACAAAAAAAGTAGCTTCAGGTGAAAGGCTAAAGAGTCCTTGGTAGGAATGAAGAACTTGTTTGAATTCTTTTACTAAGAGCACAACATCATTATTTTGAATTCCTCAGATTATGGATGCCACCGAAGTGAATGAAGAGACTGCACAAAATATGGAGAACGAGGTGCTTAAAGAGTTAACCAGAGAATGTCACGACCTCGGTAAATATTCGGATAGGAAGAAAAAAAAGAGAAGAACATAAATGTCAGGATGAAACTCCTCGCAACGTGTGTATATGAAAGACGGTTTTCCTCATCCTCGATGCATCCGTATATCTTATTGGCAGCAAGCGCTGGTTTTCGAATGTTACGAAGGCAATAATACCGCAGGAGGCGTAGGGTATTAGTCCTTCGGTTATTAATCATTGTAAATCAGGCGAAGAATGATAGACTATATACTTACTATTTTTGAAGTTTAAGACAGACTAACGAAAGAAAAACAAGATTAGTAAGATGGTGAAAGTGCTAGAATTCGTCTACAATAGCATGAAGCGTCCTAATGGATTTTTAAGAGATAATCCCAAAAAGGTGACCGACAGCGAGGAGTTTTTCATCCTAATAGCAAAGCAATAAAACTCATAAAAAAGGACGAGTGACTCGAGCCTCATTCTACAGGGTGGTCGGTTTTGGCTTGAACAAAAAAAAGTTGGGTGAAATAGAAAACACCCCAACAACTATGGTCCGAAAATCAAAACTCTTCGAGATATGATTTTTAAAGCTTATGCCATTTTTCTCTACAAAATACAAGTGGCTCGCTTCCGAGTGAATGATTTGCAATTTTTGACAACGGATTCGGAAAGAGCACACATTGTTCTGTCCTGATAAGCTATTCCAGATCACATTGATTGCTTTCGGTGGCCTTGGCAGCCATTCAAACTTGGGAGAATCCGGAATTTCTAATTTTTCAAAAAACTTCAACTCCTACTATTTCATGCTCAATCCCTTCATATCGGTTTCCCAAGGTCAGAAAAACTTCTTCAATGTTTCCTCGTCAAAATCACTTTGAGAGTTGTTTTAGTTTATAGGCAGTTTTTCGGCGCAAATTACATTTTATAACAAGAAAAAAGGCATTTCTTTCTTCAAAACAGCAAGTTTTGGTTAGTTATGAATGATCATCAACATTTCAATAACTCTTGCGCTGTATTTTTTTTTGTTTGACGTGAGACATTATTAGATAAATCATCTAATGTCTCCATTTACATGAAACTTATCGTATTCGCCTTTATTGTCGCTCCGGCAGCTGGCTATCTATAGAGCGCAGCACGTAGAAATGGCCAATTTCCAAATAAAATTATGATCTTCCGATTCTAAATTTCTTGCTCTTACACGTTCCTGACCCAAGGAATCCTCAAGGAACGTTCAGAAATACGGGAAGTAGTATTTGGAGACCATTTTAAGAGTTTCAAGGCATAGTAACAAATTCCACTCGAGCTTCTTGAAGAACAGTGCATCCGCAATAATGGAATGCACTTTGAAAACATGTCAAAATGAAAATATTGAAGAAAATTTCCACGGGTCGATTACCCAAAACCGTAATTCTGTCACACCTATTATAAATGGATCAAAATACACTTGGAGTCTATTAGCCATTAATATTCAACTCCGTTTCGAAATATTAAAAATACATGAGCGCCGACTAATGGGCTATTTTGTATATTGGCCATCATCAAAGGGTTTTGGTTCTAAAATTACCCAGCTGACCCCACAGGCTAGCTATACAGATTCAGCTGTCATTTGAAAATCAAAGACAATAAAGGCCAACAAACAGTGTAAACGTTCGTCAATAACCCTCGTACAGGACGGACAGGAAAAAAAATGTGACAGGGCTTGCGGGCCCGGATCAATTTTTTACCTACTTTTACTGTACCCAGCCATATAGTCCTGCTCTCACGTGTCTTGAACGTTCAGCCTTGGCTGAAGAACACAAGCATTCGACATGAGGTAGGCAGTTGCCCGCATAACTGTTGCGTACATTGTCATTCTCATGGGAGTGATGAAGTTTACAATTAGGGTGTTTACACAATTTCCTGAATATTCTTTTCCTTCTATATGGTTCTTTCCTATTACGGAGCTTTCGCGGACGCTTTTAACTGTTGGAGGTTCCTCATTCAAACTACACTTGCCTCTTGTGCTGTACACACACACACTACAATAAAAAAAAGCACGAATGTAGTAAAATAAAAGGGGTCTAGTTCAATAACTCAATGGTGCCAGACATCATAACAAATGCCAATGGAGGTTCTTTTTTAAAGTATTATTTCCTGTCAAAGAAGTCGTAACTGACACAGCAGTCGTCAGGCAAAAAACAATTACACACCAAATCATACCGCGGAACGGAAAAGTATGGAAAGCAGAAAATGTGGCTTATTATGAAGTCGAATAATTCTTCTGAATGCGTATGTACCTGCCCGTTACCTATACATGTTTGCAAAACCGGCGGGTGGCTGAATAGTATTCTCTTGTTTTCTGCAATGATAGGGAAACAAACTTCCAGGATTGAGGCAAGTGTAGAAAGGTATGGGTATCTAAAAAAAAGGTCATAGGTGAGTTTAGTAACAGGTATCAATACTGATATCAAGCGCTAAAAGCTTCAAAACGTTTTCACAGCTATGAGGTACGACACATTCATTTTATATGCGAACAATTTTAATTATGTAGCTCCGAGAACTCAAGGGAAACCCCATTAAGGAATCTGAATTTTTCGGTCTCTCACTTTTTTCATTCCTTAACAGCGCTTTCTCTCCCGCCTCCTCGTTTCGTAGTCTTTAAAAACATGAGACGAACTGGAGACCTAAGTCCTTGGACTCAAGAATTACCCTCGCGAGGATAACTATCTTTGAGTCGCAGCACGCAGAGACGCGGTCTCACTAATCGTTCCGCCTTGAAGTTATTGCGGACCACCAAAACAACCGCATAGTATTAAAGTCTTTATATCGTCTGTCATGGAACAAAAACTTTAATTCTTGGCAAACGCTTTCTCCTTGTCATCTTTTCACACTATACTATCGAGAAGCTGAAAAAGTTTGTCTCTCTTTCTTTCTCCCGCAAGAGCGTCGCGTCGTCTCCCAGCCACGCACCGATCTTTTTCAGCTCAAAGAATTGCTCATTGTTTCCTAGAAAAAGGACGGAGCTCGTGATAGCTCAAAAGAGCGGCGTAACGTGGGTGGCGCTCTTATGTCGGCTAGTTTCATCGAAGGAAAGAAGAGAAAATAAGGACGAAAATTGACGCCAGTTTTTTCTAGAAAATTATCTCATTACACGGCATGCAAAGATATTGATCAGTTTAAGAAATCCACTGCTCGGCATAATAGAAAGGCTTCACGTATCTAACGTATTTTTAGTCTTACGAAATCGACTAACAACTAATTTTTTTGCATCAAAAAAATCAAAAATACCGCAGGTTTCCTTCCTCTTGATTACAAAACCAGACAAGCCTGAAATTCCTCTTGACACAAATCCCTTGACTCAATAGTTGAAAATAAAACCAGCCGGAAAAACTTGTAATTACGAAAGCTCTGTTAATTTAAACGGTCACCTTATGGAGGAATAAGTAAATAGTAAATACACAGTAAGCGCGTTTCTCTTAATTGAATATTTTTATGTTCGTTTGAATGGGCAAACGCAAATTATCTGTTTTCTCATCACCTTGCGCAACTTCTTTAAGTCGAGGAAGAATGTGGAATAATGACAGCCTGAAGGGAGACTCCTGTAAAAAAAAGCATGACGATCGGGAGAAACGCGTCTCGAAGAAGCCTACAGGAAATACAAATCTAGGTGCAAGTGGGACATGATCCAACTTCATTTCAGAATCACTTTTTATACGGAGCTCACCACTTACCAGGGCAATTTATTGAATCAAGAACGCTTTATGACTAGAATACAAATGTATTCATTAAAAAGAACAATATCATTGTTTTTGCTGTTGTAACTTCCATAATAATGTCATATATCATGATTATGTTCTAGCCTATTATACGAATTACTGACTGGGCTGATTCCGACCAGACCGAATCGGTTATTCGGTTCCATTTACGACAAAGAGTTTTCTTTAAAACCGCATAAACAGCAGTGGTTCCCAAATGTGTCGGTGCGAGTGAGCCTCACAGAGATGCTATAGCGGAAAAGTCTGTTATGTCGGGAGTGAAATATCTGTGAAGAAATACCAAGAAAGAAAAAAAAGGCCATCATGCTGAGCAGAGGCTTCTCCGCTTGCCACGCTTCATTAGACCACCTTGATGCTTTCGTAATTTCGTGTGTCAAAACGGTTTACTTTTAACAGAGATGCAAGTAAACAGGCGACATCTTCAATAGTAATTGGAGTAGGAAACTTGGCAGGTCTTTTATTTAATGACTGGGGAGGTTTGTTTCAAGGATTAATCCAAATAAAGTCGTTATCCAAGATGATTCTAAAATTCACTTCGCTTTAGCTAATAACCTTAATTTTTCTGACGGGGGGGGGGGAAGAAACTATCCCCTATCAATGTGACCTATGGAAGTTCAAAATAAGTGCTATAGTTGCCTGTTCTGGCTATTAAAAATGAAAAAGGAAAATCATCACCTGTTTCTGAAGTCCTCAGGTGAATGGTGATGACTGATGAAGGTGAAGGTTGGTCAACAAAAACGACATAAAATAAAACCCTTTGTCCTCTTCACTAGATTAGTGAAAATCATAAGGGTCATTTCTGGATCATTAATCCATACAAAAGGGCAACGCTTTTTTTTTCGAAGTATTTATGGATCTTAAAAAGGATTTTTGCAAGGAAAAAGGACTTTGTGCATCTATTTTGGATTAATATTATTGTGCGTGAATCACCATTCTGTAAATACATGAGTGCATGTAAATGTATACTTTATTCAATTTTAAGGTGTAATGCTTGGGATATAGACTAATTTCGATGAATTCACCTAAAAACCTCGAGAACGTTTTCCCTCGCTAGCTGCCACGGGGTTTACGCAACCCCACAGTGACATTAGATTAGAAGCTGGAACTTCTGCAATTTTGTCCCTCATTTGGCTAATGTAGGGACTTTGGGAAGGGGGGGGGGCGCACGGTATGCACGTGCACGAGAGCTTGTAAAAATGTATAGACGATACAGTTCGCCGTTTAAAAAGACTAGTAAGTGCTCAACTACATTTTTTTGAGATTTCTACGGCGATTCTGACTCTTTTTATTCTCAAGGAAGAGCCGCTAAAGATTTTATATCGGTAAAGCTTTGGTTTCCTAGAAAAGCGGTGCCGTAATATAGCGGTAGAAAAAATCCCCTTTTAAATCACACCAGTAGTTTCCTAGAGAGCGGTCAACAGACAGCGGCACCGCTTCGAATGAGCCGGCCGTTCATGACGGTGATGAACTGTTCATCAACGATTTTTGACGGTGACGGTGAACGTTTTTTGTTTACAATGAGCGTGAAAACTGCCTGGACGCTGGATGGTGGCGAAATTGTAATTAATACTGTCCGAAAACGACTCTATTCCGTTGTTAAAAGAAAATACTAGAAACGCACTGGCAGGGGAGGGGGTGGAATTTTACTTAATTGCCGGGAAATACTCCTTTACAGGTTTACCGGTTTCTTTGATGTTTATTGGAGTTGGAACTACGAGGTAAAAACGTTCATCACCACCGTCACGATGGAATCGGTGCCGCTGTCTGTTTACCGCTCTCTAGGCAAGTATGGTTTGATTTAAAAGGACAATTTTCTACCGTAATATTACGGCACCGCTTTTCTAGGAAACCGCTTTAGTGTAATTTCGAAGATTTGACCACTCTCTTGACAGGTCTCAAGTCAGAAACAACCTTGGATCAATAGGTATCAACAATTACCATACCAATAAGTACTTATATATCAACTTTGAAATCCATGTTTTCCTCGGAAGATGAATCCACCAGTAGATCCACAAAGGTGGACCACGGCTTTCATCCCCTTTGTTGGAAAACTCGATCAGCGCACGAACTGAAAAATTTTGTGGATTATTTATTGCTCACAGAACCCAATTTCGTGGGTTTTGCTCGCTAAAAAAGCAAATTTCCAGGGAATGACCAATTCAAAACTCCAATTTCATGGGGTTGACTCATTGAAAAGAACATGGAAGTAAAAGCAATACGATTGCGGTTAGGCACTTTCGATGTCCAAATTTCACGGATTTGACGCTCACAAAACTTAATGTTGCGGTTTTTTCTTGCTCGATAACCAAGTTTCGCCTTTGGTGTCTTGAAAAAAACAATTTGTCGGTTTGGCTTTTCTGAAACCAAATTTTGCAGATCTACCACGCTAGAACCCAATTTCGCAGGGATGATATCCCCAAAAAAAGCAAACTTTCCCTGTTGTCAACCTCCCCCCCACCCATCACGAAGGTGAAATTCACAGCTTTTTGGCTCATTTTAAAGAGAACTTTCGCGAAGCTGGTCCATTCAAAACAAATTTCGCGGTGCTGGCTCACCTCAAAAGAGCAATTTCACGGATTTCGCTGCTACAAAAACAAGTTTTTGCGGTTTTGACCCGTTCAAATTGCAATTTCGCGGGGTTAGCTAATATTCTAAAGAGCAATTTCACGGGTCTGGCTCTTTTCAAGAACAAAATTTTGCCTACTTGGGCCATTCGAAACAAATTTCGCGGGGCGGGCTGATCCGAAAAAAAAACAGCAATTTCGCGTGTTTGGGCCACTCGAAAACCTCATTTGACGCGTCCGGCCTCATCAAAAATGAAATTGATTAATTAAAAAAAAATTTCGCGGCACAGGTTCGTCCCCTAAAAGGAATTTCGTGGCTTTCGCTGCTACAAAAGAATAATTTCGCGCTGTTTACCAATTAAAAAATCTAATTTTCGGTGTTGGGAGAGCAATTTTACGGCTCTGACTGCTTTCAAAATTTAATTTCGCAGGTTTTATCCATTAAAAACCGTGATATTTTGCCTTTACTACATTTAGCGGTATATGTTTTGGTTCACAAAAATAAAAAATAAAAACTATTTCACGTTCGACTTACACAAACGAAATTTCGCTCAGTTGTCTCGTTCAAACGCTATGTCATTGTTGCGCTAAATAATAATCGAAATATCCCAATTGGGGTAAAGCTTGATGCAATTTTTGAAGCAATTGTGGTCCGGACTATGATGACACACCCCCTCCCCTACTAACACCCAAGTACTAACAATATTGATTAGCAGCCGCTTTATTGATTACTACGAGAAAACATTATTTGATACGATTCCGATTTATTCCCGAAGTTATACATCAGTTAGGTCGACAATGTCCGCTTAAACGTTGTTAAGGGTTTAAATGATTTTGTATTCAAAATACTAAAATCGGATTGGTGTGTAAGCCCTTAAGCTCAGCTTAGTGTTAACGGAACTCTAAACCCATTTGGTCGACCCGAGCCTTAGGGGTACTCAAATAAAAATCGGTATTTAGGTAAACCAGTAAACAGATGTTATAAATCTCGTTTCTTTATGGTGGATTTCACCACCTCGGCTTAAGGTTTGGCTTAACTAAGCCGAACCTTGTTTACATAAAATTCAATGCATTTTTTCTCTTAAGTCCAACTTAATGTTAAGCAGAACCTTAAGCCGAGGTGGTGAAATCCACCATTAGTAACGCACTGGCAGGGGAGGGGGTGGAATTTTACTTAATTGCCGGGAAATACTCCTTTACAGGTTTACCGGTTTCTTTGATGTTTATTTGAGCACCCGTATTATGATCAATGGAATAAATGCCTATACATTGAGAATCCTTCGTATGCAAATAATTACGTCAGCATATGATTTTACGTAGGGTTACTTGTAGTTTGCTCTAAAAAAAAACCATACTCCAACTTTGTCTATACGTGCTTATAAAGCTCGGAAACTTCCGCAATACCCATTTTTATTGGGCAGACGTGTACTCTTTGTTACAACCCAACTTTTTGTTAACAAAAAACAAAAAACTACAAAAGACATTTAAGATTCCTTATAGTAAAAAGACGTTGGAGAAGACGACAATTAAATTACATAACTTACTATTTTCTGGGAAGAGGGGAGAGGCACTTGAGGAGTGTTTTTTTTTTTTTTTTTTTTGCGTGACTGGGAGTGACGACGATAATTTAAGGAATACCGAATACGTGACTGCCTGGCAGCCTGGCACCGAGTCGGGTATAAATCTGAACACCTCTCCCTTCGCTTTTTTAATGATTTTTGACTTCGGTACATACCTTCATTAGGAATCTTTATATCATGATCACTTTTGAAGGTCAAATACCAATGTTGTTTATGAATCAACTCCGCTAATAATTTTCTGGAATACCCAAAGAGAGTCAAAGCCGAGTGAAAGTGTATGTAAGTTTCTTCAATTCATGTTTTTAGTGCATTTCATTCTGAAAATGCACTATTGGTCTCGTCTGTCACTCGAAGACTTCAACGCCAGAAGTGCCAAGAAAGCTTGGAAGTGATTGTAGGAGTTATAAAAATCCCTCCTTTTCTGTGTAGGACAGAAAAATTAAGTCTCTTCGTCTCTTCCCTCTCTTTTCCTGTCATTATCAAACGAGGGAAGGCTTTTCTTGGTATGGTTGTCCATGAGCCCCCCCCCCACCCTTATTATTCATCGCATCATCCGTACGTGCTATTAGTATTAAGCAAAATGACCTAGTAATAAAGTGCCAACGTCTGCAACAGCCATAATTTCATCTGTCCGTTTCTCTTCGGTCGGAGCTCGATTTCGAGAGACTAAATAAATTATTGGAAATGAGTGCGGTTGGGGAAAAAAAAGTTAGGCCGGAGCCGGGCAGACAGTTGAAAGCTAAAAAGGCAGCCCGCGCGATTCCGCAGTCTCCCGTTTCATGGTTGTCGATTGATTCTCGTTAGTTGACAAGTTTTTTTTATTGTTTTCGATGTGAAACTCCCATCAAAATTAAGAATTTCCTGGTTAAAGGATCACGTGAACTTTCTCATTTTCGCGATCAAGTCCTTCTCTTTCCCCCTTGGTATTCCCGTTGTTGTCCCCAATACATACCTTCGTACTGAGTGAAGACAAGTAAAGATTCACTGAATTCTTACAGCGTTTTCAATTTGCATGAAATTCTGCTCCGGAACAGTCCATTTCTACCTATGTCCTCTCTTAATTAAAACACATGTTAATGGAGAGCTGGAGAAGACGGGTGGAAATGAACTGCTCCAGAGCAGAATTTTATGCAAATGGAAAACGCTATTAATCATTCTGGAAATGACTCTTTTCAGACGATTTCTTTCTTAAGGCTAGGGTTACTACTATACATGTGATTTCTGACGACAATTTGTTCTGACGAGTTTGTGCCCCGTACGTATTCTGACGAGGATTTCTCTACCATAGCAACCACTTTCATTGAAAAGCAGACGTTTGTTTATTTGAGCGAATTTTCGCGTGCATAGTAACCCTAGCCCAACGATATACAATAAACCTGGATTGCTCAGAGCGGACTGGGGGGGGGCGTGGAGGGGGCAGGTCGTCCCCTGCCCCCCTATTCTGTAACTCATAACGCGTGCGTTAGCAAAATTTCTCAGCTGATTTTTTATAATTATTCGCCTTGTTGATTTCACTAACGCACGCGTTAAGAGTTACAGAATAAGGGGGCAGGGGGCTTTTTCTGTAAGATTTCAGCGTTCCTAGGAATAGCCTTTTCCACCCGTCCGCCCCGAATTAAATCACATGTTAATGGGGAGGACGGGTGGAAAGAGACAGTGATAGTGACAGTTAAAAGTTATAGAACAGGCCCCCTGGTAAACAATCACCCTCCCCAAAATGGCAACATGGCACTTATTTTGAAACTCCACCCCTCTCATCCACTATGGGAGCTTATTTGATGGCTATTCTTTATCAGCAGTGATGAGCAATCCAGTTCTTTTATATATCGTTGCCCTAGCCTAAAGCTCGGTGCACACGATGCATTTTTTGAAGCATGATGGCCTGCCTGTTGTAAAAAAAACATCCGGTCACTGCCAGGGGTCATATGTTTTTTTTCACCATGCTGTTTTAAACATGCTTCGAAAAATGCATCTCTTGCACCGTACTTAAGACGCTTCATTTTCGACATTGTAAGATTCTCAGTATCCAAGCAACTCGTACACCATAAAGAAGCGTTAGCGTTAACGGGGCTGTCGTCTGCCCACTTATAGGGACCCGCCCTTGAATTTAGTGGAATGAGCTTCCCCTTTGCTCCTTCTCCTAAAAATAACGCACCGGGAATAATTTTAGCACAAATGATCACTGTGTAGCGTCTATACGTAACCATAGTGCCCGTAGTAAAAGTTTTTTCACGCGACTTGCTTGGTCTTGGGCTTGGTAAGTTGCCCTTTTCACTACCGAAGTTAGACAGACAGGTAGGTTGACTTTTTCCATACTGTACGGTTAAGCATTTCTAACGGTACTGTTTTTCAAAACAGTACGGTAATAGTATATTGTACGCCTTGGAGGTAAAGTGGGTGTTTCCAAGACGAGAGAAGATGAGGGAGTCGGACTGCCTCTCCTTGAGGCTTATAAACCACTTTACCTCCGTGGCGTACACACTATTTTTTATCCTACACGTAGAAATTAAAATAGTAAAGGTATAAATTAATTTTATGGCCACGCTAGAGGTTATTTTTGGCTCCTTCATATATAGCAGAGAGTGGTGCCTCCTCCAGAACTTTATGCCTTCATCCTTCCTTGCTTCCTTCGATGGATGAAAATTAAAACTGTTCTTATTCGAAAGGTGAAATGGAACATATCGAGTCTGAAGAGGATTTTGTGAGACTGTGAAGAATTTATTGTTTAGTCTGGAAAATCGAAGAAAAAATACGATCTGCATTAATGTAGTTATGGACTGGTGCGGAACAACACAAGTTGATAAGTTAATATAAGTATATAAGAAGAGCTTCTTCCTTCTCATCTCACCAAATCGTTCGTGCGCACATGATAAGCCCGAATCCCGTGAAACAGCGCTGTATCGTGAATCAGTCAATTCGGAAACTATAAACTGTCCGACAAATAATGCGACTTGCTTGGTAAGTTGTCCTTTTCACTACCGAAGTTAGACAGGTATAGGTTGACTTTTCCGTACAGTACGGTTAAGCATTTTTAACTGTACTGTTTTTCAAAACACTACGGTAATAGTAGATTACATCACAGTAAGTGGTGCATTACCTGCGAGATTTTTGTTTGGCGGACGAGGCTTGCCGAAGCCGCTAATTAAAAACGATCGGGTAGTACCACTTAATAGTCGAGTGACGTACGTTATTTTTCGCGCAACCGTCGTCGCATATTACCCAGTTTTATTCTTTTGCCAAAAAAAAAAAAAAAAAAAATTTAAGATATTTCTATAGTCACGAATGGAAGATAACATTACAACAATGGTTGCACAAGGTTACAGAAAACTGACACGTAAAAAACTTGTCATGTCAGTTTCAAACCTTTACTGTACAGTTTTCAAAAACTGAAGCTAAAGTGCCAGCTGAGGAAAAATTCAACTTACTGGAGTATTCATGTTATCGTAATGGGCAACTTACGAAGCAGGTAGCGCGAAAAGGATTTTTTCCGTACTGTTTTGAAAAAAACAAACGAAATGACCGATTTTCAATAATCTTTAAGAGACACGGATTATTAAAAATGACGCTGTGTCGCTGTAGATGTAAAGTAGATGAATTTCTCAACAAATAACAAAGATATTAATTTATTTAAGATTTAAGCACCAGGACAAAGTGATTACTATTTCTTTTTGGCCGATGGTTTTTACAACCATGGAACCATGATAACGTCACCTGAGGTTATATACTTAATGTTCGACATGCAACAGCCAGCTCAAAGCAGACAGCTCCCGAGGTAGTAAACCGACTTGAAACTTGGCATTTCATTTTTCCTGCTACGAATTGCATGAAAAATGTCGTACAGTACTCGTACTTAGCGGATTCACCTGCTCGTTTTTTTTTTTAAGCGGGCTTGGCTTCGCCTCGCCCGCCAAACAAAATACACGCACGTAAAAGTCCACCTACCGTACTTGTAATGTAATGTACTATTTTCTGGTCTTTGAATATTTTTGGTGGGAGTGAACAAATCGAACTATCGAAATGAAGCAACGCGTTCATTGCGACGCGCAATGAAGTGGACAGACTATAACTGCTAAACCCCCCAATACAAATGAAATATACATGGTCAGCCGTAAAGTAGGTATTGCTGATAAAATGCAATGGCGTCTCATACTGTGAAAATTA
Organism: Corythucha ciliata; assembly: GCA_038030265.1. Classification (NCBI taxonomy): domain Eukaryota; kingdom Metazoa; phylum Arthropoda; class Insecta; order Hemiptera; family Tingidae; genus Corythucha; species Corythucha ciliata. The sequence goes on along the minus strand of CM075937.1, from coordinate 31,813,049 downwards.
CCTTGATCTAGAGTTGAGGGAGTCTTGACTTGTGGCTGCAACAATTTTGGAGGGCGAATTTGCGGTGACGCCTCATTCACAAGTGACAACGTTACAATTAAAACTACATTAGCGACCACGCACTTTGACGTTAAAAGCGTCATTTTTTTGATCCGTCAGTGACGCGCGATGAACGTTGTCTAAACTCTTCGCGCGGTACTTTTGCGGTCGGCGGCGGCGGTGGAGTGTGGGGGAGCTATCTTTCGTCGTTCGTCAATTCGCGATCACAGTCGCTTCTCGACTGCCCCCGGGGTGGAGCCACCACTTTCTAAACCAGTTCCTCTTCTTTTTCTCTTTTTTTTTTTCGCTCGCCGGGGACGCTTCCCCTAAAGAGGGAGCGCTTCGCCCGCAAATCCTTGAATGGCCTTCATCCACAAATGGCTCAGAAAGGGGGATGTGAAACGTCAAACGCAAAACATTTAAAGATTCTTTGTTTCTACGGGGGTGGATTTTATCTGGAGAAAACAAATTTTCGAAGACAATGACCTTTACGTTGATGCGCTGAGTGGGCTCATGAAAGGAAATACCAAAGTTTAAAACGCTTGGTTTAATTCTCAACTGTGCTTACAGAATTGCATCACGAAAATTCGATTCCGTTCAAAGATTTATCGTTTCCCGATTAGAATACTCGTATGTACAACTTACTTTATCCTAAATGCTTTCTCTGTCACGTGCAGTGATTCGTGAAAGGGCATCATAAGTGAAATCAAGTTTTAAATTTACTCGAAGTGGAACTTTTCACGGCCTGAAAAAAAAATATTAGTCCAACGTTCAAGTGCTTACTTGAAAAACTCATCAGCATCAGCCATCGCCAGTGCGTGACCGTTAAAGAGTCCTCCATGGATTGTAAAATGACAATACTTAATAAATAGACACTTCTCTTGTTCTTGAAATATTCATTAAATAAATTGCTCACTAGAAAACGAGAAATCTTACGAGGCATCTTTGACAAGGTCTCCTTTATGACTTCCCTTTCACCCCGCTTTTTTGTAAATTACTATATTACTTTATCTAATAACTTTACTCAAAAGTTCCTCACGACCGTTAAATTTTCTCATATTTAAGGTGCCAATGACATCATCATTGTGGATGGTGCGTAGCCCAAAGTATTTTTGGCTGAAAAAAGATGAAGGGCTTATAATATCTGTGCAGAGCCTCAGAGAAGTTTTTATGATTGGTGATAGGTTGTAGTCAAAATTGTAGAACGTATATTGATTGATAACGTGGCTGCACTTTAGTTTGCATTTGTGTGTATATTGCACTGGTCCTGTTTACCCATCAAAACGCCTTTAATAGCTTCGTTTGCTCTCTGTGGTGACTGTATAGAGCCTGGAATCAAGTACAGTGTGTTCATGAATTACCTCGAAAGAGAAAGTATGATGATCCAGTATTATTTTGTGATCGAAATTGATTTTTTGAGGTTTTTTGGATTTCCTGTTGGTTTTCGAGATATCACCAATTTCGCGTTTTTTGGTGACCTTCTGCTTTTTTAGTAGTGACAAGCACGAGCTCAACAACAAGTACTGGCAGACTAAAAGTAAATAGATCACTGAAAAGAGCGTAAAATGTTTCAAGGTGGCACCTGGCACCCCATTCTCAATACAAAAAGTCATTTGACTTCCGCGTTTGACATTTTTGTTGCCGACGTAAATGTGAGGACTGGACGGTATTGAGAATGGGGTGCACCCCCGAAACTAGTCTGCCGATGTGAAAAAATACAAAAATTGTTGAATTTTAACTCAATTATTGCAATGAGGAAGTAACACATTTTCCAAAATCATGCTGTCGTGATAGCTTGGGTACCAAAACTCATGAAAACACGATCCGTTCAAATAAAATCAGGCCCTATATTTTTTTATTAATTTTTAAAACTATTGGGTTGTGGGACACATTTGAAATAGGCTAGATAGACTGATGACCTAATAACAGCATTCGCGTGACCTTCACAATAGCTTCCCACAAATCAAACAATAGGACTTGAGAGAAATGGAAGGACAAGAAGGGGCAAGACATGATAACAGAAATGATGCGGAGGGTTGGGAGGGGTCACAACCCCTTAACTACGTCATGAGTCACAGACCGGCCGTTTAAGGTAACAAAAAAAAATGGCAAGGTTTATTATTTCGCTGTAAATCGAAATCAATCATTTACGCACTAATATTCACTTCCTGGGCCCTATTGCACAATGTTTTATTAGCTAATATCACAGCTGTTTTATTAGCTAATATTAGCTATATTATTAGCTAATAAAACATTGTGCAATAGGGCCCTGGGGGGCTATTCTGTAACTCTTAACGCGTGCGTTAGCGAATTTTCTCAGCTGATAATTTTTAATTATTCACCTTGTTTATTTCGCTAACGCACGCGTTAAGAGTTACAGAATAGGGGGGCTGGTCATATTTAGAAAATTTCTTTCGAAAAAAAATATTTTCAGCGATTTTTTTATTTTTTATGTTACTTCCTCATTCATAAAATTTAAAGCTAGAAGGGCTGATCACAGGAGGGCGATGTTCACGTTTTACTTGACGAGGTATGGGGGGGGGGGCTTTCCTGTCGAGCCAGTTCATTATGGCCAAAAAATGACTAGTCTTCTTGATGACAACTACAAGAAGTAAATTTAGTTGAATACAAGGATTTTGAATAAATAAATAGGTACCATTATTAGATTTCGCTTTATTCATTATGATCTTCATTATTTCTGAAATGGAACGCAAAGTATACCTAGGTACTTTTTTAAATTCCTTTACAGGAACTTCCTATAAGTACTTAATAATTTTCATTGCCTGTAGCGGTACCTAGTACCTAGTTGAAAAACTGGACCAATCAATGGCTAGCATTAAAGAACAAGCAACATGTGATGGTGCTGGGAGGTTCACAACAAATTGCCTCCCGGGATGACTTTTCCCGGGACGCCGGACGAAATTAGTGAAACCGGGACTGTTCCGGGTACCCCGGGACGGTTGGCAGCCCAAACGTATACCATGCGGTCAGCTGAAACTAACGCTAATTTACGTGTGTGTGTTCAACGTTGTGGGGCACGTGAGTTCAACTAAGTACCCCACTATATGTACCACACAGTTACTTGCACATTTCTGACAAGTACTAGTACATTGTAACCGAGGAGTACCCTGCAGAATGGACACATGTCTGCAGAATGGGGTGAACCCATCTGGTACCAAAGTAGCGTAAACGCAACATTATTTTGGCTATTAGTGCATTTCATTCTGAAAAATGCACTATTGGTCTCGTCGTGATGGTGGCAAACATGGGTCATGTCATGTTTTTTTCACGTTTCAGAACCTCTAGAACACGAATTCAGTGGTCTCCAGGATTCATATATATATATCTCTAGATATTTCTTTATATATATATATATTGATTTATAATATTATGGCCGTTTTCTTGTTAGCACGATAACTCTCGAAGAAATTAGTTTAGCGGAACGCGCTTTCGCACAAAAATCAGTAGTCATAAGACACCGGTCGGTATTGCATTTGGGCCAAATCGGTCAAGGTGGAGGGGGGGAAAACAGGGCTTGAAGTCGTCAAAAAATCACTAAAAATCACCAGTTGATTCTAGAAGCATCATATTCGGTACGTATACTCCATGTTAGACTAGCCTTTGATTCCCATTTTAATGTTTTGAAAAAGTCGAAGGGAAGGGGGTGTTGCCCCCAGGGTGGAAGTAAGTGTGTGGTCTTGTTTGCACGATAACTCTAGTAGAAATTAATATAGCGGAACGATATTTGGCACAAAAATCAGTAGTCATAAGACCCCTGTCGGTATTGCATTTGGGCCAAATCGGTTGAGGTGGAGGGGGGGAAATTAGGGGTTAAAATGGTCAAAAAATCACTATAAATCACCAGTTGATTCTAGAAGCATCATATTCGGTACGTATACTCCATGTTAGAGTAGCCTTTGATTCCCATTTTAATTTTTTGAAAAAGTCGAAGGGGAGGGGGTGTTGCCCCCGGAGTGGAAGTAAGCATGTGGTCTTGTTAGCACGATAACTCTCGAAGAAATCAATTTAGCGGAACGCGCTTTGGCACAAAAATCAGTAGTCAAAGACCCAGGTCGGTATTGCATTTGGGCCAAATCGGTCAAGGTGGAGGGGGGGAAATAGGGGTTTAATTGTCAATAAATCACTGTAATTCACCAGTTGATTCTAGAAGCATTAGATTCGGTACGTATACTCCATGTTAGAGTAGCCTTTGATTCCCATTTTAATTTTTCCAAAAAGTCAAGGTGGTGGGGGTGGTCCTTCCGGTGTGGAAGTGTAAAAATAGCGTTGAACTTCACTAGTTCATCTTAGCGCTCTAAAATTCGACTCAATAATTTAATGTAACGAAAGCCCTGGGTCCCATTGAGATTTATCGAAAACTTTGATGGGTGAGGGTGAAATAGGGGATGAAATTTCAAAAAGAAAAAGCTTAAATTCACACGTTTAGGTATTATAAAATACGGCACAAAAATTTAGTATTACAAAGCCCTTGGAAAACTACCGAAACTTTTCGACATTTTGAAGAGAGGGTGGTGAAAATAAAGGAAGAAGTTCGGATTAATGAAACAAATAATGGTATCAAAATTATTACTTCTGGGACAGCTTAGGATATCCGTATACATAATGAAATGCACTCTTTCCGACCGCCAGCTGCCGGAGCGAAATTTTTTTAAATTAAAACTAATTTTATGTTTTGATTGCTATCTATTCATCTTCCAGACACTTTTGTTGACAGCAATTCTATTTTTTCTTCATTCCTTTATGCGACTATATTTTGAAAATAATGTTGAACTTCCCCCAGATTTAGGGCTTTTACACAGTCATTTTTCAAAGTCACTACCAACCTGGATTGCTCACAGCGGACTAGAGGGGCGTGGAGGGGGCAGGTCGTCCCCTGGTAAACAATCACCCAGTCCCTCTCCTTGCGTAGTTATGGCAATATGGCACTTATTTTGGACCTCCACCCCTCTCATCCACTATGGGAGCTTATTTGATGGCTATTATCAGATGGTCTTTATCAGCAGTGATGAGCAATCCAGTTCTTTTATATATCGTAGGTTACTACTACCTCTAACCTCTTTATCATCAATCATGCTGACAATCATGGAGAAATTATTTTATATGTAGACCTGTATACATAATGATCTTTGCCCTAGCCCGGCATTTTGATCACATTTTTACGCTGTTCGCTAACGTAAAGATAATGTTACGGCCCTTTATTATCAAAGGTGTACAAAACGCGACTGGACAAGAGATAAACCAGTGACGGGACACCTAGCTCATTTCTGATCGAATTGCACTTTTCCGAAATTCCGCTTTGTTTCCGAGATATCTGCCATTTTCATCTCTTCCTTTTTTGACGAGCTTCTCCTTTTTTTCAGAAACAGCTTGTTGCACACGCAATAATTGTTGAAATGGCAAAAATGATGAGGTTATTGGAAAGAGCACAAAATTTCGATCCTATTTTTGGATAAATTTGGATCCCATTTTTATCCAGATCAGACGACATCTACTACGTTTTGAATCAGCTTATTAGCGAAGAAACTTAATCGCCTAATGCCGTTTTCACCCTTAAGATTCCGGTATCCGATTCCTGTATCGAGGATACTAAAAATACACCACAGTCAAGGCAATTCCGGAATCTTGAGTGTGAATGAGCGCGTTTGCCGTATTGTATTTTTAGTATTCTCGATATGGGAATCGGATACCGGACCCTCAAGTGTGAAAACGGCCTTAGGAATGAACGCGAGGATGCCGTAGGCTCCTTGTCGCCTTTACCTGCCTTTTTTCCTTTCCGCAATCACCTGCACCTTCGGCTAACCATCATAGCGTGAGAGCGTTGAGGGTTGCATACTTCAAAGGAGGCGCAACCGCTGTAAAATGCTTATAGGGATCGGATTCTTATGATTTCGCATATTCTTCTTCTTTAGTCGTACCTCGATGAAATTAAGATACTTGACGTTTGACATCACCCTGATTCCAAATACGCCAATTTTATTTTGCATAAAGGGGGGGGGGGTTTGTCGCATAAAAGCGCATATTTCTGGTTTTTGTATCACTACATCGAATTATTTGAACTTTTAGTGGACTGAAAAGTTAACAAGTTGCAAATACTCAATCGTCTCCCGCTCCTAAAGAGAAAATAAAGTAAACAGATAAAGAAAACTCGTGAATGAGGTGAAAAGTGCCATGAGAAGATGATGGATGCCTGTTGAAACAACTTTTTTGAGTAAAAGGATCTTATTACTGGATAGTGGAGGTGTTCAAACAAGAAACACCTATGGTTATACTACTGACCAGTGATGGGATGTACCTAGGTACTTGTACCAAGGTACATTTTTAGTACCTTATTACATTATTATTTTTAGTACCAGTAACGGTACCTAGGTACCGAAAAAATCAAAGTAACGGCTAAGTACCTAGGTACTGAAAATGTACCTTTAGCTCAATTTCCACGATTCATTGTAATTGTAAAAGACAAAAAATTGCTAAATAACACTGGACGACACCTGTGAAAAGTTGGTTTTGTCGAGTACCAACCAAGATTTCTAACTTCTAATAACGAAGTTACCTAGTCCAATTGTACCTGATAATAGGAACCGTTTTTTGTTTCGTTTCGTTTTGTTTGTTTTTCTTTTAATGTAACGGAAAGTGCCTAGGTACTTTTCAATTTTCAGTACTTCTAACGGTACCTAGGTACTTGAAAAACTGGAAGTACCTGTAACTTACCTAGGTACAAAGAATGTACCTGTCCCATCACTGCTAGTGACTATCACCATCTTCGGTCTTTCAAGACCCCAACGGTATATGTATAAAAGAACTGGATTACTCATCACTGCTGATAAAGCCTAGCCATCAAATAAGCTCCCAAGTGGATGAGAGGGGAGGAGTTTCAAAGTAAATACCGGAAGAGAAGAGAGTTGTGTTGCCATAACCATAACTGCACAAGGAGAGGGACAGGGTGATTGTTTATCAGGGGACGACCTGCCCTCTCCACGCTCCTCCAGTCGGCTTTGAGCAATCCAGTTTATATATCGTTGCAAAACCCTTGACTCCATTCACAATACTGGAGGGCAAGTACGAAGCGGTGTTACAATTAAAATGGTTGTCATGTGGTTACCACCTGTGTTATTCCATATAACACCCCCTGGAGAAAACTTTTAAACTTTTGTTTTAGTACGGGATCCCGGGGTCTTTTTTCTCACCCATGTTACCTCTACCAACAGGGCTGGGCAGTGAATGAATTACGTAATTCAATTACAATTAGTAATTTGTAATTGATAGCAATACGCCATTGTAATTGGTAATTTATAATTAAAAACACTTTTCGAAGTAATTTGTAATTAACAATTATCAATTAAATTCCCATCTTCAGAGCCAATATTATTTTGAAAACTCAGCGGGTACTATTCCGCGCCTTACCTGGAGCCTTTGGAGGAGTTTTTGCATGAAATTCACTGAAAAATAAGAGTTTCAAAGTAATTATGACACGAGCAATACCCTCGAGCTTAGGATTGCCAATTTGAAATTTGAGAAAAACGGTACAAAAGTTTCAAAGATCGAAACCCCAATCACAAAAAGCTCGAGCCACATGAAACTCTAATCCAAATAGCTCTAACCACAACATTCTCAAAGGACAAAAATATAGAACCACATAAAGCTGCCATTGCAAAGCTCTCTGAGTGTTAGGTGCTCAATTTCAAAGGACACATACACACACTCATAAAGAACACAAACACACGCACACACATAAACAATACGGACCAGACACAAAGAATCCGGGACGTCCTTGGCCGGGACGTGGGACAAAATTAGCCAAATTAGCAAACTACGACTATCCAGCGTACCTCGGGACAGTTCGCAACCCTACTCATGCTATGCGCTTGGCATCTTGGGGCTATGCTGTTCCTGCTTCCTATCTCAAAGATATGTTCTGACGTTCGATTGTTGGCTGGACGCACTAAAAAAATGACAGTGAACAAGAGAAGACGCTTGCGTGTTCCACAAATCCAGCTCTTGGGTAATTGGTAGTTGAAAAAGTGATGATTGATAGGTAAGATATCCTGTTCTCACTTACTGCCGATCTCCCTGCACCCTTCACGAATACCGTAGACAATGGCCCATGTTTCGTAAAAACACGGTTTTTGTGCATTCTCGTGACGTTTTTGTGAGAAACGTCAGTGGTAACATGAAATGTGAACACGCCAAAAGAAAGCTTAGAAGGGGGAAGTTAGGGGGGGAGGGGGGAAGTTTTATGTGATACACCGAAAATCTGTTGAGAAAGCTGTTTGGGTACAGCGACTTTTCGTAAAACGGACAAATTTTAGAGGACACGTAAATTTATGGAAAAAATGCCAGATTTCTGGGTGTTGACGATTATTTCAAGCAATAAAATGACCTCTATCCTATAGGAAATGTTCCGTAGTTTCTGAAAATGGCATCACTTTTTGGATTTGGTGCGATATAAGCCGAGAAATTGCGGCTTTTTTGAAGCAAGCATTGGTTACTTTTTTAAACACAAAAAAAATCGTAACTCCGGAACGGATCGACGTAGGACACTGCCGAAGGTACCATTTTACTCCACTTTTAACGTAGTTTTACCCAACAATTTTTGTCACACTTATACGGATCCACCCTGTGTATATTGGTTTATTTATAAGCTTATGGCCGTTTTCTTGTTAGCACGATAACTCTCGAAGAAATCAATTTAGCGGAATGCGCATGATTTTTGTGCGCTTTGGCATAAAAATCAGTAGTCATAAGACCCCAGTCGGTATTGCATTTGGGCCTAATCGGTCAAGTTAGAGGGGGGAAAAATAGGGGTTGAAACGGTCAAAAAATCACTAAAATTCACCAGTTGATTCTAGATGCATCATATTCGGTACGTATACTCCATGTTAGAGTAGCCTTTGATTCCCATTTTATTTTTTTGAAAAAGTTGAAGGGGAGGGGGTGTTGCCCCCGGAGTGGAAGTAAGTGTGTGGTCTTGTTAGCACGATAACTCTCGAAGAAATCAGTTTAGCGGAACGCGCTTTGGCACAAAAATCAGTAGTCGTAAGACCCCGGTCGGTATTGCATTTGGGCCAAATCGGTCAAGATGGAGAGGGGGAAATAGGGGTTGAAATGGTCAAAAAATCACTACAATTAACCAGTTGATTCTAGAAGCATCATATTCAGTACGAATACTCCATGTTAGAGTAGCCTTTGATTCCCATTTTAATTTTTCGAAAAAGTCAAGGTGGTGGGGGTGGTCCTTCCGGTGTGGAAGTGTAAAAATAGCGTTGAACTTCACTAGTTCATCTTAGCGCTCTAAAATTCGACTCAATAATTTAATGCAACCTAAGCCCTGGGTTTTATTTATCGAAATTTATTTATAGAAATCTAATAATAATAAAAATAATAATAATAAATAAAAATGTATAGATTTATCGAAAACTTTGATGGGGGGGGGGGGTGAAATTTCAAAAAAATCGCTTAAATTCACACGTTTAGGTATTATAAAATACGGCACAAAAATTTAATATAACAAAGCCCTTGGAAAACTACCGACACTTTTCGACATTTTTGAAGAGAGGTGGGTGAAAATAGAGGAAGAAGTTCGGCTTAATGAAACAAATTATGGTATCAAAATTATTACTTCTGGGACGGCTTAGGGTATCCGTATACGGAATGAAATGCACTCTTTCCGACCGCCAGCTGCTGGAGCGAAATTTTGAAATTGAGGACCAAAAGCACTTGTCAACGGTCAATTTGAAACTCCTCCCCCTCCCAGTAATGTCTGATTAAATTAAATTCCACTGAAGAGAACTTTTTTCATGAATGAATTGCAAGGGAATAAAAAGGCTGATTTTACAGGAAATAAGGCAAGTCGTCAAACTGGATTTGACGTAATTGAAGGCTTTCCCAGTGGCGGGATTTATTGCAACCTACTCGGTCCCAATGATTACTTTATCACCATTATCTTTGGTCCGGTGATAAGAAAAGCACGTAAAGTTACATCACGTTCTTTAGACACTCCGCTGTGGGTCTAATTCATTTTCTATTTTCTCTCGACTAACATTCAACTCATATGGCGTCTTTATCGTCTGGATTCAAATTTCTCCGGATTTTAGCCGATATTCAACCCGACGTAAGGCATGCCCGAAGGTAAGACTGGAGAACAATGTCTTTTACGTTCACGCTAGTTAATTTTTAGCCATGCTCATGTCCAAACTGAATGCAACATGCTCTCGAGTTAGAACGAATTTGCTGCAGCATGAAGCATTCTGGAACGAAACTTGAGCGGCCCTAATTCGTTGGAACGAGACGTACTTTTCCTTTTCACCATTAATTCGTTTGCTGTATCCGAGACTGCCATTAACTGCACGGATCGTTTGAAAACCGTACGTTTGATACATCACCTCGAACTGCACTGTTTAAAATATCTGCCCGATCCGGGGCGACAAACAAACAGACTTGATATTTCCACCTTGGATGTGATGCAATAGAGACAAGAATGAAATAGAGACTTGTGGTTGGGACTTCCGGGGCTTTTCCCGGGAAACAAAAGAGCAGGCCCAGATCCCAGTATAAAAATTGTGTGGTATGAGAGGGACGAACGTTCCGTGTTTTACAAGATGCGAGGCGATTCGTGGATTTTTGTAGAAGTTCTGTGAACGGAGGACACGGGGCGCGTAGAAATTGGAAAAATCGCCGTCTCTTTCCTGATGGTTTGCCCAAGGAAGTTCAAATTGCGTTGACACGCGAGAAAACTTCTGTATTAAATTGCGTTCCAGTCTCCCTATTTGTTTCTCTCCTTCGGTTTTTTAGTTTTGAGTTGTGGCCACCACATTAACTGTGAGTCCGAATCTGTGTCTGACAAAAAAAAGTGATTGTGTTGTTGTTGTTGAATTTACTGCAAGTTAGCTGACTACTTGCCTCTTAAGAGCACCCTTACAAAACTTATAAAACCCGCTGGTTCGTCTTCAGATTCTGATTTATATTTGGCTTTGTATCGTCAATGTGACCCTCAGAAACTGGTTGTTCATCACAGAAACAAGAAATTTTTTTGACGAACTGGAATGGCCTCGGCTTCGGCAAAAATAATCAAATTAACCCGGCCTCGAAACTTGATTCGCCTCTGAATCTCCACGGCCTTTACTGGAATTCCCCCTACACCTCACGGGTCGTTTTCTGTCACACTATTCAGTTTTTTCGACCAGGTTCTGGCAGAGATAAGTCAGTTTCTTGTGGAAAAGTAAGTCCATGTACCATTTAGTCTCAGTTTCTGGGATTGAATTGGCAACTTTCGAGGTTAAATTGATACTTTTGTTGCGAGACATCGTTTTACTGGCAATCGGCTAGTTTGTTGGGCGCTACGTTTATAAGTTTTCGGAGCGAGTGGTGGCTTTGTCACAGAAGTGACCGGTTTATGTTGGAACGTACTAAACTGACAGTCTCGGGATGCCCAAAATCCTAACCCAGCGAACTTCACTTCATCGCAGAATTTACTGCAATATAGAGCATTGTTGATGAGCCAGGCTGTGAGGGGGCTCGCACTTTCAAAATTGTCCAACCATTCTGCCTTTAGATTTGGCCACGACCATGCATATTTTTAGGCATAGTTTCATTATTATTGTTATTATTATTATTATTTTATTTTTTTCACTATTTTCCAGGATTTTTGAGTCGGGAATGCGATACAATGTCAGAAACTCTTTATGCACTCAAGCAAACGCTGGTACTAAATCACAAACAGACAGTGCGAACCAGGAACAGCAGACATCCTCGTCCACCGATGAAACCTCTAGTAAAAATCTAGCCGCCGTCGAGGAGCTCAATAAATTACTGGAAGAATCAAACAAACAGAAGGATGAATTAAACGTAACCCACCGTCGTCTCCCTCTGTTCCTCTTCATTTCATTGATGAATGTGTTTGTCAGGACAAGTACAAACGAGCCCTAGCAGAATCTGAAAACATGAGGAAGAGACTCATGAAACAAATTAACGAAGCAAAAATTTACGGTATTCAGAGTTTTTGTAAGGATCTTTTGGAAGTGGCGGACGTTCTGGGCAAAGCTACTGAATGTGTTCCGAAAGAAGAAGTCAAGGACAGTAACCCTCACCTTAAAAATTTATACGTTGGCTTAACTATGACCGAAGCAGAGTTAATGAAGGTGAGAGGCTTCTCCTTTCAATTTGATTTTCTATCGTTATTCCATTAAAAAAAAAAAAAAATTGATAGCTTCAAGCGTCCCATTAATTTGTTTCCCTAAAATCGCTTGCAGGTTTTCAAAAGGCACGGCCTCGTCCCTGTAAATCCACTGGATGAAAAGTTCGACCCCAATTTTCACGAAGCGCTCTTCCAACAAGTAAAGAATTTTGAAGATAATAACTTTGAAGTTCGTCAAAGTGACCCGTGTCTAAATTTTTCAGGAAGTCGAAGGTAAAGAGCCTGGCACTGTTGTCGTTGTGTCGAAAATCGGTTACAAACTTCACGAAAGAGTCGTCCGCCCGGCTTTGGTTGGTGTTGCCAAGGGTTAACGAAACTGAACAAAAGAATATAAAGGTTTTATAGTTGTAGCTGAATGATTCGAGTAAATTTAAATTTGTTAAATAATAATATAACGCTTTTCGATATTTCGGTTGCAATCGGGTCGTTAAACATTTCTCGATGACTACGAGAGGTACCGGGTGGCTAAAAGCTCAAGTTATGTTAAACTTATTTTTTTAATGAAAAACTCATAAAAATGTATGTATGGGGACTCAGAAGCAGCAAATCGGTGGCTTTTGCGGGACTTTGCCACGTAACATTTTAGATTTTACAATCGTTGTTAAGTTCCCCGAGGGGTCAGTACAGGGGGTGGCCCTATTACGAGTCCGTATAAAAAATGCTGCCGTGAGATCCAAGGGTATTGAATAAGAAGTAAAATAGTGGTCACTTGGATAGTGAATTTGTAGGTAATCGGGTCGTACTTGGGCTCCTGATATATAAAAAGTCGCACTTAAGGCCTCGCCACACCGAACGCGAACTGCCGCGCGGACTGGTCCGCTCGCGGAAAAACTATGGTAACGGGGTATACCTCACCCACGTTGTCATGGTTTTTTAGCGAGCGGACCAGTTCGCGTTCGGTGTGGCGGGGCCTTTACACAAGCCCAGGGGCCTGTTCTGTAACATTTAGTTGAGTGTCACTGTAACTGTTCCCTGTCCTTTCAACTGTTCCTTGTAACTGTCATTTGAACTGCTTCCTGTGATAATGACTGGAGTTCCGTAAAACCGGGGTGGCTATCAACTGCTCCCTACTACAACCGTGCCTCAGTCTGATAAAAAGTGAGGCACAGTTGTAATGTTTCGGTTCCTTATCAGTTGACGATTACAACCGCTCCCCACTACAACCGTTCCACACTTTTCATCACATTTTGAATTTCCTTCCCCAACGCCCGAAAGCCGATCAAAGGTTATAAACAATACTCCTCAAGTGATCCTTGTTTGTAACCCCACTTGGCTATCCCAAAGGATAGTTATTTGATTCTCTGTGGTGAGAGTGTTCCCCCAGTCATGACGTCAGGGGAACAGCTACAGGAGAACACTGAGATTACAGAACACTAAAACATGACGTCACAACAGGACCTGACTGTTCCTAGGATCAGTCAAATTCTTACAGAACAAGTCCCCAGTTGAGAGGCAAGGTAAGTCGTCAAGAGTAACTTGCTCCACGCTACTAGTCACCTGTAAACTGAGGAGGCTGAGTTTTTGGCCATGTTCAAAAAAGGCCAACTGGCTGAGGGGGGGGGGGAGTTTATTGCCCCGCTCGCTTGTCCTTGCCTCGTGTAAAGATGGCTTTAAGGGACAAAGAGAGACCTCCTAATTTTGCCCGTCTATTTTCAGTGTTTATTGTATGATTCTAAAACCATGTATTTTTTCCTCATTCCAATACACTTTGAATTTGTTTTACTTGTTTTTTTATTCTTCCTGCGATAGTTCTCTCCAGGGGCGTAGCCAGCCCTTGGTCGAGGGGTGGGAAGAAGATGTCAGATGCACCAAAGACCCCATCAGCAAGAGAAGGGGTAGTTTATCAACTCGGATATTGGCGCTTTAAATCGTCATATTGTTTCTCTGAAACTAAATTTCACTAAAAATTGGTTAGAATCCGTCAAAAAATAACATTTTCGCCGGGAAACTGTCGTCCTAGCATTCCATTCAGGATTTTCTGTCCAAAAAAGCTGACAATGTTTTCCCCAGAAATATTGAAGCCCTCCAATACGGGGAGTCGGAATTTTCAACGGGGAGTGCCTAATTTACTGACCCAGAGTATTCTCTACTGACCAGGCACTTCAAATGCTCGGATCGAGCTGAAACTTGGCATACAATTTACGCGTGGGTCAATACGACTTGTCCTCAAATTTGATCCCGATCGGTTCAGGGAAACTCGGGAAACCCCGGAAAATCCTACTGACCAGAGGGTTTTCTGTTTTCTCTACTGACCGGGAACTTCAAATGCTCCGATCGAGCTGAAACTTGGCATACAATTTACGCGTGGGTCAATACGACTTGTCCTCAAATTTGATCCCGATCGGTTCAGGGAAACTTCCCGGCCAAACCTCACCGGCCGGCCGGAGCGTCTGGACCTGGCTTTGCCTTCAGTTTATGTCACCTTGAAGTCGCCACACTGCCACACGTCAGTTGAAGTTGCGAAGTCCTTCTCAACTGATGTCATTGTCAAGTCTGGGCCACACGCTCCAGCTGGCCGGTATAGAGGTTGGTCTGAACGGGAAATTCTCACCGTGTGTACGTACCCAATCACTGTGGAGGTTAAAAGTCTGGGGGAGGAGCTTCAGGAAGGAGAGCCTGGGGCGGGGGCTACGGGACCAAAGCCCCCCTCTATCTCCGCCCATACCGATCTATAGGGAGGGCTCGCAGGTCCCTTGAGCCTCCTTCAGGGCTGCGCTCGATGGGTCCGAGTACCGGTGTCTCCACCGCCATTACCACCAGAAGCAAGAAACTACCTATATGTATAGCCGTAAAACTGTTAATTGATTTTAAAAAAATGAATTTTCAGCTCTAGACCTGGGGATATGATCACGAAACTTTATCAGCCAGGCATTTCAACCTTAAAGAGTGAAACTTGTAAACGTTCCGTGTAGCCCTTTTGGAGCGCGAGGCGAGCCTATTACCGCAAAGTATTGCATGAATGATCGAGGGAGGAATTCGCTAATTTCGATTTCATATAAGGCGGAAAGGGCCCTGTTCGGTGGAGACACGAATGGCCCGTTTATTGATTTTTAGGGCTCGAATAGCCAGTTTGAAGTTCCGTACACCATCTGCAGCGCGAGAATAATGGACAATTTGACAATTTTTTGAGCGTCAGTTGGCAGTTTGCTATTTTTGGTGCGTGAATAGCCATTTTGGTTCTTTATAGAGCGGGAATCGTCAGTTATAGCCATTGCTAGGTTGCTATTTGCTATTTCAATTTTCAGGACAGCGCTGCCCTGATCCTAGGAATCATCTGTATACGAATTTTAAAGGCGCGAATCATCAGTTTAACTATTTTTAGGGCGCGTGTAGTCACTATACTGATAATTTTAGGATTTGGGGATACAAATTTTGGCCATTTTGAGCGACGAAAGTCAGTTTAGCCATTTTAAAGGCATCGCCACACCGAAAGTGAACTGCCGCACGCGGGGAAAACTATGGTAGCGGGGTATACCTCATCCTCGTTGTCGTGGATTTTTGGCGAGCGGACCAGTCCGTGTTTCGTATGGCAAGGCCTTAGAAGCTCGAATAGCCTGTTTTGCCATTTCTTTTTTCATAGGGCGCAAATATCAGTCAGCTTAGCCGTTTTTGGGGTGCGAATCCCCCCCAAACGTGGGGTATCCGACAAGTCAAGCCGCGAGTGAATTCACCATTGGTCACATTTTGAGTGTAAGAATGATCTTTCTAGGTTTTTTTTTTTCGGAGCGCGAACCATCAGTTGAGTCAGTTTAGCCATTTTTGGCGCGCAGAGTCAGTCACATCAGTCTGGCTATTTTTAAAGCGGGAATTGACAGTTTGGCTATTTTTAGGGCGCAAATAGTCAGTTTAGTCGTTTTTAAGGGGGGACTCAGCTATAGTTTAGCTACTTTTCGGCTCTGAATGGCTGTCAAGCAATTTTAAGAAGAATGAAGCACATAATTGAAGCACTCTCCCCTGAGCAAACCGGTTGCTTTTGGTCAATTTTCTTGACTTCAGATCTACCAATCGAGGACCACATAGGCCTAAGCCTTATTCCTGTGACTCAAGGCCTCATCTATAAGTTTTTGAGCCAAAATAGTGCTTTCTCCATCACTATTCAAATTGAAAAGGTTCTTGCCGCCGCAAACGATTGTGATAGGGGAAGGGGGCGGGGTGACACTTGGTGGTCCACCCGGGTGCCAAATGCTCTTGGTCCACCATTGTACCGAACGCCGAAATCTCCTCTTTTTCTTCGACTAACGTTTGGAGCTAGAATGATCTTATTCTAATTTTCCAGCGACATTATCTACAAAATTGTACTGGGAGTTAATAAGGCTTTTAAGGTCAGTATATTTTATTTTTAAACATGAGAAATACCTGAAACGCTCTTCTTTTGGCTGAAAATTAACAATTTAAAAAAATCCACAGTATTTTTATTTTTATTTGAACAAATCAAATAATATGAGGTGGAGGATATTATTTACCGACGAATAATGAAGTGAGATGGACACCGCCGAATTTCGGAAACAATAAAATCTTGGTCGACTCTCTGAGGCTTCTCAAGAGAGTTGAAATATTCTTGCTTTTATAGAAAGATCTTCCGTAGCACTTAGTAAAAAATCGAACAAAATAAAATGACAAAAAAGCCAGAGCTCGACGCCCAATATTTTGAAGGACAGAATACACAGTCATTTCCGATAAAAGAGAAAAAGTCGTAAAATTTGATTTTTACAAAGCTGAATCTGAATTTGTCTTTTAGTTGAGTCAGATCGGCGGAAATGTATTTTTATGGCGCAAAAATCCTCGAAATAATTTTTTTTTTAGTGAGCGATATCCAAGAAATTATTTTTTAGTGAGTGTCAACGAGACAAAATGTGGCGACCCTGAAGGATTTGTACGTTCTGATGGTATCTAGGGGCCTAGGGGTGGGCAGCTGCCCCACTAAATCGTCGATTTCGACTGCCCACCCCTGCCCCCCTCTGGCTACGCCCATGGTTCTCTCTATGATTGAATCTACAGGTGTCTCACTCCGTATAGTTAGCCGTGTTCAAGAAATAATTTTTTTAAAGGAAAACTAGTCCGTATCTTCAATTCATGAGTGGAGTATATTGGTGGCATACCAATTTCAGAAAACTGGATTTACCATGCGCAGATAAGCATGAAAATTCGTTTCGCTTTCTTTCTTGAACCAATAACGATCAAAATACCGCTTCCATCACCATTTGGTGGTGATGGAGATGGAGATGGATGGATTTCTCCATCACTATTCAAATAGAAAAGGTTCTTGCCGCCGCAAACGATTTGGATTGTTGAAGGGGGCGGGGTGACACTCGGTAAATTATGAATGAAATTTCGAGCTTCGTTCTCGTTCTTCGTTCACCTTGCGTAATGTGATAAAATTTACTACCACGACCCCCATGTTGCCAGATCGCACCTTATCCGTTCACTCTTCTTGACAGCTTCAGGCTTCAGTCGATATCAGTGACTACTTGATTACTATGAGAGCAACTTGAGAAATTTATTTTTGGAGCCATGTCCTCAGGCAGTCGAATCAAAATTTGGGTATTTTTCGGATTTTTTTTGTTATGCTTCTGCGTGCCTCCCATTCTAAACGATAAACCTGTCAATTCAACTAATTTAAATGCCTCGACCGATGTATCTAAAACACTCGGAAGAGCTTCTTCGACGACACGACCGAAGTTCGTCCATCTCTCAGAAACGTCCTCGTCAACTGAAGCGGCTATCGCTAAAAATAGTCCACACCATTGGCAGGTCATCGACGGTGACAATGGTGAGTTGTCTGTTCTTGGAATACCTTATTTTGTTGTTCCAAGGTTGTTTCTACCTGACCCCACTGAATTGGTGGGTGGGTGTATTTGCGAAATTGTTGTTATCTAGAACAAAAATGAAGGACAAGTGCCAATAATTTTATTTATGACCGTCAGCACGTTCCAATTACTCTTATTGCATCATTTTGCCCAAGAAGGTCGTCGTTAACTGCAGTACAGTAACAGTTCAGAAATGCATGTGCTAAGTCAGAAAATAATGTAGTTTTGTACCATTTAGCTCGATTTTGATTAGTTTCAGCGCTGACTTGAAATACCTTCAAATTTTGCGTCGTTGTTCCGTTTTCAAGAACTGGCCTTCCGAAGTGCGATAAATAAAATACTGGGTCCGTCTAAAACGTAGATCTGCAGATCAACACATAGACTGATTGAAGATGAAGAAGAAATGGCTCTGATTTTAAAAAGTTACTATGAACATAGGGTGGCCAGATGTTAAAGTACTTAGGGCCGTATTCATAGACGTCGCTCAAGCTGAGTATTATTTTACTTAAGTGGCTTCAAATCGGTCGTTCTAATAAGAGAGTCATCTGTTTTGAATTGAAATAAGTAAATACTCTACTCAAGTGACGACGAATACGGGCCTTAGCTTCCAAGTACGCCTCACACGAAAAAGTAGGGCGCTTGCGACAGAAAGTAGGACGCATAAAATCAATTCAACAGCGACTAATCGTTGATCAGTTTAATGTTAAAATTGTTGTTTAGTCGACCAGACTCTCAAAGTCTTTCATAAGCTTTCTAAGGCACTTGAAGGCTTTCAAACGCTTCCAGTGTCTATCCCGGACCCAGAAGGCCGGGGAAAATTGTCTTTTGTTCGAAACCAGCTACTATCGGAAACCGTCAATGGGCCCAGTGGCGTAGGTAGGAATTTGTCCTAGGGAGGGGGGGTCAGATTGAAATATCGTTAGAGGGAGCGGTCTAGGGGAGGGGGGTAATTACACACTTTAGTTATCATTCCACCCAGCCAGCACACTCTTGAATTTACCGGACAACTTTGCTGGCCCCATCATAGCCTTGCCCGAGAACAAAATTACTATTAATCCCTAATTCATCTAGACATTAGACATTCCAGTATTTTCTTTTCGATAAATCCTTCCCTGCTGTGGAATGAGTAGATTAGAAACCAGTCCGCTAGTCTCACGAAGGTGGCCACTCAGTGATGTTTGAGGAGGAAACCGCGTACATTGGTGAATTGAGCATTCTCCACGGGACTATACTTTTGGCTCAAATTGAAATACTCAGAGAAAATGACCCTAAAAATCTCTCAGTTGGGCGATTTTTGGAGGAAATGACCCAGAATTTAGAAATGGATGAAACTGCGTATCGTGGGATCACTGGCGGACCTACACTTATCGGGGCCCGGGGCGGAAAGCTCCAAGGGGCCCCTATCCGATTCCCGCATCGAGGATCCTAAAAAACCACTAGAGTCAAGGCGCTCCTTCAAACTTCGATTCCGGAATCTTAAGTATGAATGAACGCGTTTGCCGCATTGTATTTTTAGTAGGTATCCTCGATGAATCTCAAGTGTGAAAGCGCCCCAAGTCTCCGCATAAACAAGAAATATAATTTTTAATTAATCTTTTTCTTTATTTTAGCCACGAATTACCACTACATTTAACCTTTTCTATCCCCCAATTAGCGCTAAAATCCAGTTTAAACCCCGCAAATTTCTGATTTTAAGCCATGAATGATTGCTTTTTGTCAACTTTACCCGCGAATTAGCGCTTTTCTCAATTATGGCCGCGCGCGTATCGTTATTCTCAATTTCAGCTGTGGATTAGCGGATTTGCCCCTCCTCCCTCCCTCCCCATGAATTTGCGCATTTTCTCAACTTTATAGGGGAGTGCCTAATTTACTGAATACTGACCCAGGGTTTTCACTACTGATCAGGCACTTGAAATGCTCGGATCGAGCTTAAACTTGGCATACCATTTACGCGTGGATCAATACGACTTGTCCTCAAATTTGAACCCAATCGGTTCAGGGAAACTCGGGAAAACCTGGAAAAACCTACTGACCAGAGGGTTTTCTCTACTGACCGGGCACTTCAAATGCTCCGATCGAGCTGAAACTTGGCATACAATTTACGCGTGGGACAATACGACTTGTCCTCATATTTGATCACGATTGGTTCAGGGAAACTCGGGAAAATCCTACTGACGTGGGCTGTGTATGTCCTGGGGAACGCGCAATCAAAAAGTTATGTCGGCACGCGCGGAGACCTGTGAGGTCTAATAATAAAAAAAGTGATTTCCTTGCCAAAGACCCAAGAGACCGCTAAAATGAATAAAAACACTCAAAAACTATGGGGGGAGGGGGATTACGCGTTCAGCCATCGGGGGGGGGGGGGATGGACGCCACTGCGGCATATTCATTGATTGCTTCAAAACTTGCCGTGCCGTTAACTTTGTTTAAATTTAAAATGCAAATTAAAAGTTGCAATCGTTGCATCCAACGTAGCAGTATATACGTTGGGAATAAGCGCGAGTAGCTCTTCAATATCCTGATCTTTCGCGGACGGCTTTTTGAAAGGTTGATTGAGAGTGAAGATCTTGTATTAAAACGAGTTTATCAAAATTTCTGATAGCAATCGGCTCTTCAATTGTTGAAAAAAGGCTTTCAACAAGTAAATATTTTTGGCTTCTTATTTCTCAATAATAAGTCCTTGTAATCGTATCGCAAAACAAATTTTTGGACCCCTCCTCAAAATTTGTAGTTTTACGTTTCAAAGTGCGCAGAATCCAAATCTGAAATAAACAAAAATGGTTAGAGATTTTCGTGGTTAGACCATTTCGTGGTTAGAGCTTTTTGTGGATCGAGTGTTTTTTTTTTTTTTGTTACAACACTTTGAGGTCAGTATATTTTGCGGTTACAGCTTTTGTGGTTTTATCTTTTTAGGGTTACAGCTTTTTGTGGTTCGAGCTTTTAGGGACTCAAGGTTTTTTGGGCTTCAAAAAATTTATTTGTGGTTGTTGTGTATGTTGATGATGAACCAGGCTACTTAGGAAAACCAGTCGTGACTTATGTAAACGAGGAAAACATTTATTAACTGTACTCAAACTGGTTTACAAAGAACTTGAACTTTTATAGAGGAGACGAACCAAACATAATAATATCGACATGAAAACCTCCCGAGACCGATGTTCTCCTTGACTGCGGTAAGCCCAGCGGCTACTATACCACAGTGGTTAAGAGTTTCTTGTGGTTAGATTTGTTTGAACTCAAACACGTCCTTCGCGACCCCCCCCCCCCCCTGTAGACGACACCTCAAGTTTTGAGGGCTGAAATTTCAATTACGTTTGTGTGGAGGACCCCACGATACTTCCATGTTCCCGTCGTTCGCGTACAACATGCCTTTCACATTAAACAATGCCGACACGAGTGATTAATCATTAAAACTCACCCATCAAAATTAATTAATTTGCCCTAGCCTGTCATGAAGTTCTGTTCTCATAAAAATGCCAAAGTTCTAAAATTTGCTGGAAAGGGCTCTATGTCTCTCAATATTCATCCCATGTCAACGATTGATGCAATAATAACACACAA
Organism: Corythucha ciliata; assembly: GCA_038030265.1. Lineage (NCBI taxonomy): Eukaryota > Metazoa > Arthropoda > Insecta > Hemiptera > Tingidae > Corythucha > Corythucha ciliata. The sequence continues at coordinate 31,791,431 of CM075937.1, read as the reverse complement.
AAATATATGAACACACAAATTCTAACGACGTGACCGGGGAGCGGTTTAATACTCTATAGAGAAGAATCTGAATAGGGAAAAAGTGGGGCCGATTTCGAGCGACGGTGGCGATCCAAGTGAATAGCGACCGAACCTTCGGTGGACCATGCGACGTACGGGGGGAACTTCCGAACCCCCTTCCCCTCCTCCAATCGCCTTTACCGTCTACCTTAATTTTCACTTTCGTATTCAGGGGGGTGATTCTGTAACTCGCAAAATTTACGTGTCGTAATTGGGAAGGAGGGGGAGAGGATGTACCCCGTTGCCTTGGTTTTTCCACGTATTTGTCAAGAATTTATTATTTTTTCTTCGAGACTACACATTCTAGCGTGAAAATTCCACAGTTTAATTCACTAGGTATCGTAAAAACCATGGCAACGAGGTACCTCCCCTCGCCCTTCTTCCTTTTTACGACACGTAAATTTTGCAAGTTACAGAATCACCCCCCTGATGTTTCAAGTTCAAATTGAACCATCCAATTTTTTTTCTGGAAAACGACTAAAAAATGATGAAATGCACTAATAAAATGTATGAGATGAACATTTTCCAGTCCAGCCTTGAATTTTCACAGAAATAGATAAATGAAAAACCAAAGTTTTGCTTGAATACCCATTTATTTCTTTAAAACTTGACTTCTCAGAGACACAAATAAATGTACGCGTTAGTAAAACCACAAACAAACTTGCCTTCTAGAGTCGTCTAAATTTTGGAAAAATAAAATCAGCGAACCTGCCATCCTTTGGAATTCGAAAAAACCGATCACGCCACCAGCTTCATACATCGACGAACATCCGGGAACGACACTTTTTTCGTGGCCCATTTTGCCGAACAACAATATATTCGAAAAAAAAATAATAAAAAATAAAATATAATTTAATTCGCTCAACTTCGCTCTCAAAATTGACAGCGTCAACTTGGAGTGAATGGAGTGGATTGCAAAGTTTCACAAATTTATTCCCCCAACTGACATTTATGGTGAGGAGGGCCGCGGGGTATCTTTAAAATGTAATTTTAAAAACATTTAGCGCTTCCCGTGAATGGCGACCAAACTAAACTTCGTTCCTCGGTTTTCTTACGTATAAAGCTCGGTGCACACGATGCATTTTTTGAAGCATGTTTACTTGCATGGTGAAAAAAAACATATGATCCCCATCAGTGACCGGATGTTTTTTGGAACAGGCAGGCCATCATGCTTCAAAAAAATGCATCGTGTGCACCGAGCTTAAGTTTCACTCCCGTGGACGTGACGAATAATGAATTTTTGTAGCCTAGGGGCCTATTTTCTAACTCCGAAGCAATAGCTTTTTCGAAGTCATATGTTTATTTCATTAATTTTCTTCAAACAAATGAATGAAATTGACACATGGCTGGCGAAAAAAATATTGCTTGTTGTTAGAGAATAGGCCCCCTAATATAGTTCTCTTTACGGTTACTATCAGTTTGAAATATTCAACACGACCAATGAATGAAATAATGGACACAATTTGATCAATAAGACACTCGCTAAAACTCAAAATAATCGAAGAGAAACGAATCTTCGAATTCATCCTCGTCAATTTGTTTAAAAAATTAATTTAATAATAACCAAATTGAACTTCGAAAAAATGGCCAGTTCATCGATGGGGAATTTTGTTGTGGTCATTTTAAGCCATCATGAGAAGAAATCGGACTAAAATTCTGATAGGAGATAGGTTTGGGGCAAAAAAAGAGCTGAAACGCATTCCAAACCTTAGCAACTGTACCGCTCAACAAATCTTATTCAAATTTTAGCAGCGTCTTCTAGGAACCTAGATGACGATTTTGAGAAATCGATCATCAAATTTTATAATATTCTTTTGGAATTATAAGGGTCCAACCGTTTTTACTTCGAACACATTTGTTATAATATCTTCCAAATCGCTCAACCAATCGTTTTCAAATTTTACTGTTTATTATATATTTATTATTATTATCTAGAGATGAAGACACCACTTTTGAGCCATCACTCATCCAGATCTGTCGAGAAAAAAGTGGACGACGGACGGATGACAGACGCCGTACTGAAAATCGAGATATAGGCCTTTTCGGGGTCCAGGAACACGAATCTGGTGTCAGCTAATTTTTTTTTTTTTTTTTTGCCATCACCAAACTTCGTTCCCTACGGGAACATGGAAGTAAAAACGTACAAATACAAAATCATCCGCTAATTTAAAATTGTGGACTATACAAAAGCTGGTATTCATATTATGAACATTAGACCAGTCATTTAAGGCACGGAGGGGTGAAAAAATTGAACAACACTGATAGTACGTCGTCCGCGCCTTAAAATACTGCGTTTTAGTGAAGAAAGCACCAAATTTTGCAGGAATGTTCTATGGACCAATTAGAAAGATTGAGTCGCGGTTCCATCAACTTTTTCAACTGGTGATGGAACGGGGGGGGGGCAGAGGAGTACTTAGGGATGTAAATTATTTAAAAATGAATCTTGCACTTTTTCAGGGGTTTGAAAACTGTAGTGGTATCACAAGAGTATAAAGAACAAGTTTTGTCCCGCACGTTTTGCCCTTATCCTCATTTGTCAGCCTCTATGAGTGCTAACCTCCCCCAGCCGCCCCGGAAGCAATTTATCTCAAACTACTCAACCGAATTTCATGAAATTTGGAAAATTGCCTCATACTGGCCGTATTATGAACATATTCTTTAGACGAAACGATCCGACCGCTCTATGGGGGTTTTGGATTGGAGGGGAGGAGGGGTGTACAATGAAATCATTCTAATTCGCTGTAATCCGGGTGAAAACAAAGGGAAACCGATGGTTAAACTTTTTTGTCTTTAATTCGATGATTGGGTGGAAATATTTGCTCCCTTGGAGCAGAGATTTTGGGCTTGTTCTGGGTATTTTCCCCAATAGTCCGCCATCTACAACCCCAAAAATCGAAAATACTGCATTGTAGTGAGGAAAGCACAGAACTTTGCAGAAATGTTCTATGGACCAATTATAAAGATTTGAGTCCCGGTTCCATCTACTTTTCCAACTGGGGGCGGCACAGGGTGGGGGGGCAGAGGAGTACTTAGAGATGTAAATTATTTAAAAATGAATCTTGCACTTTTTCATGGTTTTAAAAAATGTAATGGTATCACAAGAGTATACTGAACAAGATTTGTTCCGCACATTTTGTTCTTGTTCTCATTCGTCAGCCTCAAATAGTGCTTGCCGCCCCTGAAGCAATTTCTCTCGAAGTACTCAACCGAATTTCACGAAATTTGGAAAATTTCATCATACTTGGTGAATAACGAACATATTCTGTAGACGAAACGATCGACCACGATCGTGTGAACAGGGCTTTAATTAGCGAAATATTCCTATTAGTTGCTAACCGATCAGGATCACATTTGAGGAAAAGTCGTACTGACCCACGCGTAAATTGTATGCCAAGTTTCAGCTCGATCCGAGCATTTTAAGTGTCCGGTCAGTAGAGAAAACCCTCTGGTCAGTAGGATTTTCCGGGTTTTCCCAAGTTTCCCTGAACCGATCGGGACCAAATTTGAGGGCAAGTCGTATTGACCAACGCGTAAATTGTATGCCAAGTTTCAGCTTGATCCGAGCATTTTAAGTGTCTAATCAGTAGAGAAAACCCTGGGTCAGTAAATTAGGCACTCCCACTTTATAGCAGCAAAGTAGCGTTTTTATCCCGTGAGAAATGTTTTTAATTTTCCACGAGTTTTGGTGTTTTCCTCAATTCTAGCAGCAAATAAGCGATTTTTTCAATTTTTTTAAGCGGAGGATTAGGACGCGAGCGATGAGCATGAGCGATTTTTCTCAGTTTTACCCGCGAATTAGCTTTTTCTCAGTTTCTGCCACTAAAGTTACCTTCAGAAGCCGTATGTGGCGTATAATTGAGTTTTGACGCAAATTAGTATTTTTCTCAGTTTTAGCCGCGAATTAGCGCTTTTTTACAATTTTAGCAGCGTACTAGTGTTTGAAACCTGTGAATTAGCGAATTTTCTCAACTTCAGTCATGAATTGGCGTTTTGCGCCATTTTAGCTGTAACTGTTTTTCCATTCTTAGTCGCGAATTAGCACTTTTTCTCAATTTAGGCCTAAGATAACCTTTAAAATCTCTTAATTTTGGCCAGATTAATTGTTTATGTTTTAAATATTACCCCGCAAATTAGCACTGCATCAGCAATTTTATATTACTTATATGTATAGATTATTGCTTCTATTCAGTTCTAGCCAGTGAATCAGCGTTGTTTTTACTTATAGCCGTGCATGAATTTGCCGTTTTTCTGAATTTTAGCCACAAATTTGCCTTCAGAAGGAGCGCATTTAAATTAGATATTTCACCACACTTTATCCGAGAATGGTTTTCATAAGAGCAAATTTCATGGGTCAAAAGCGGGCCTTTTTTTTTTCGGTACGGGAATTGGATCTACCGAGCCCGCTGGTGCCTAAGTTCTTGCGGCTCTTACACCATATCCTGTAACTCCATCAGCTGTGCACTTCACACCCGTACTACGCGGGCGTTTCGGTCGATGCGCGGTTTGTCATACGCGCACCGCCGTGAACGCCCACACGAAGCCGAGTGAGCCGTGTCACAGCTCGCCGCAGCCTTGTAGTGTAATGGACAATAACTGGATTCGAACCCATGCCCGCTGGGTTGCGAAGCGACTATTGTATCCATTACACCAACTCTATTTTACACACTTTACACCTGAGTTTTGGTTGTCAAAGGTTTTGAGGTCGTGAATAATAAACCCATGTGTAAAATTTGCAGCGATTTTCGAACCAAAATCACCCTCCCCCCGTTCGTTTGTGAGACAATCAACCCCGTGAAATTTGGTTATTGAATGAGCCAAACTTGTGAAATTTGGTTTTGGTTTGAGTTAGGGTCTTTGAATGAAAAAAAAAAACCCTTAATTTGGCTGTTGATATAGCCAAATCTACACAATTTGTTTTTCTACGAGCCAAATCCTTGAAATTTGGTTTTTAAAGAGCCAATCTCAAGGAATTTGGTTTTTCAAACAGTTAAACTCGCGAAAATTTGGAGTTGTCTTACTGCGTTTACTTTTTTTAATTACCAACCCCGGGAAATTTATTGTTTTAAAACACAAACCCCTGAAATTGATTTTTTGAATCAAAAAAACCACCCCAAACTTGGCTGTTGAGATGACCTCAAAATTCTTGAAATTTGATTTCTAGATGTGTGAACCCCACGAAAATGTTTTTTGGGAGAGTCAAACCCTCGAAATGTTATTTTTGGTATTAGCCAAACCAGTAAATTGTTTTTTGTGAGAGCCTTAAGTGCGAACTTTGTTCTTAAAATTATCAGATCCTACGAAATAATTTGCAAATGATCGAAATCCGCCAGATTGGCTTTTTATATCCAAATTTTAATAATTCGGTCCTTGAAAGTGCCATTACATGGGCTATTTAAAGTCGGTTTCGCAGGGCTTGATTGCCATAATATCTTAGAACGATGTTTCCATTAATAAAAATGGATCGATATTTTCTGTTGTTGTATCCAGCCACTCAATGACCATGTTAGAGCACAATTTTATTAATTTTGGCCAAAAATATTATTTTATTTATTTATTTATTTTTTTTCAGGTGAGAAAAAGTCGTACAATTTGACTTTCGTATCGGACAAAGGGAAGGAAGAAGTCAAAATCGAGAAACTACCTGATCTACCACCGAAGGCCGACGTCAAATCAACGTCCGCCCAACCACTGCCCGCTCCATCTCCTCCACCAGCTCCGTCACCGGCATCAAATACCAATCAAACGGTCAAATCGTCAACACAAGCCACCATCACAAGTGCCACTACTTCATCGCCGCCACCGCCACTTCCATCCCCCGGAGACACTGCGCCATCTTCGACGCCATCTGCGTTACCACCGTCATCTTCCCCCGTCACAAATGCTTCGACATCGACGTCATCGACGCCGGCTCCAAACGAACCGATTCTCCCAGAGAAAGGTTCCGCCGAAGCTGAGCACAATTCATCGATGGCGATTTTCTTCGTGTTGTGCGTTCTTGCTCTGGGCATCATTCTCATTCATTTCATGCTAATGACGAATTTTTCTTATCTACCAGAAAGCGTTGTCATCGTTTTCCTCGGTGCTCTCATAGGTCTTGTTTTGAATTTAATGTCGGACAGCAATGTGGGCAACTGGCGAAAGGAGGAAGCTTTTTCGCCAACCGCGTTTTTCCTTGTTCTCCTTCCGCCTATTATTTTTGAGTCAGGCTATAATCTGCACAAGGGTAATTTTTTCCAAAACATAGGTTCGATACTGGTGTTCGCCATAGCTGGAACGGCTATTAGTGCCCTTGTCATCGGAGGTGGGATCTACTTGTTAGGATTGGCTCAAGTCGCGTATCGTTTGAGTTTTGTCGAGAGTTTCGCGTTTGGTTCGTTGATCTCTGCGGTTGATCCCGTCGCCACTGTTGCAATTTTTCACGCTTTGGACATTGACCCTGTTCTAAATATGTTGGTGTTTGGTGAAAGTATTTTGAACGACGCTATAGCTATCGTTCTGACCACGGCTGTTTTTGAGTCCAACAACCCGGACATGAGTACAGGAGAGGCTGTTCTGGCTGGACTGAACAGGTAATTTTGGGGAGAATTTTCTCACGGACAACGTTTGAAACCTTTCCGCTTCTTTCTCTTTAAAGATTCTGTCTAATGTTCTTCGCATCGGCTGGTATTGGTGTTTTATTCGCCTTAATGAGCGCCCTTCTCCTCAAGCACGTGGATCTGAGGAAAAACCCTTCGCTTGAGTTTGGAATGATGTTGGTATTCACTTATGCTCCATACGCCTTAGCCGAAGGCATTCATTTGTCGGGTAAATTTATATTTAATGGCTCTATTTTTCTAGTTTTTTTTCTAATGCAGTACAATGTAAATATTAGGCATCATGGCTATTTTGTTCTGTGGAATCGTCATGTCGCATTATACTCACTACAATTTATCCACTGTCACTCAAATAACAATGCAGCAAACGATGAGGACTCTTGCCTTCATTGCTGAAACCTGCGTTTTTGCATATTTGGGTCTGGCCATCTTCAGTTTTAAGCATAGGTAAGAAAGAGGAAAGAGCTTGTATTTATTTTTTATATTTTATTTGGTTTGTACACTTGCAATTCGTACTATTTTATTCATTTTTAGGGTCGAAATGGCTTTAGTGGTATGGAGTTTGATCCTTTGTCTCATTGGTCGCGCTTGCAACATTTTTCCATTGGCTATACTATGTAATAAATTCCGGGAGCATAAAATAACAAAGAAAATGATGTTTGTTATGTGGTTTTCTGGTATGTTTATCTGTTAATGGCTTCTTTGAATTAAAAATGCCATCATTTTCATTTTTGTTTGATACCAAAAACATATTGAACCTTTAGGTCTTAGGGGCGCGATTTCATATGCGTTATCCCTTCACTTGGAGTTCTCTGATGAGACGCGTCATGTCATCATCACAACCACTCTTATTATTGTACTTGTGACAACACTCTTGTTTGGTGGTGCAACAATGCCCCTGTTGAAAGTGAGCATAGTATGAATCGAATGAGTCACGTCATTCTGTCTCTTATTCCATACTTATATTATATATTTGTTTCGAAAAGTTTCTTCAAGGGAACAAGAAGCACCCCGTAAGTCACCGAAGGAAAAAGAAGGACAAGGGTCTTTCGCTGTCCAAGACCAGAGAATGGGTGAGTGGCATCAGCTTGAAAGTCAAATTTTAAACACCCCGTCCCCCCACCAAAGGTACCTTTTCAGTGCCGACGAATCTCTTCTTTTTCGCTCGCAGTTCGTGATTGTACTGTAAATTTAGGTACCATTAACCTAACGATGGGTTAATTGACCGATTAATTGATCGATGGGTATAAATATCTCGTTTGCAGACTATAAATAGAATTCCGCTGAACAGAATGGCAGAATGGGGCTGAATTCCGAAAAATGCTTCTGGGAATATAACGCCTTCAGATCCTTGAATTTCTCTCTGGTTCTACTAACGATTATCTTTCTTTTTTAAGGGTCAAGCTATTGATTCTGAGCACTTATCGGAATACACAGAGGAGGAAACCATGGAAGTCAACTTTATTTCGTCGAGGATTCGTGGTTTTGCTAAATGGGACTTGAAGTATTTTATTCCTTTCTTTACTCGCCGCTTCACTCAACAAGTACCTTCGCTGCCTTTAAATTTTACTGCTTTTTTTTTTTACACGTTGATAAAACTTTGTTTCCTCGCTAAAATTAGGAACTTAAAGACTGTAAGTCTCAGATGACGGACTTGACGAATCAATGGTATCAAGCCATTAGAATTTCGCCCAACGAGAGCGACGACGAACACCAGGAGCGGAGATGACAGTTGGAAAACCCTTTCGCGTCTGCTTGACGAGGATGTGTGGACAATGTCGACCATCAAACAGTATTAAAAAACCAGAACCCTATTGTTAAGACAACGTATGTAATTAGTGAGTCGGCATCATTTTTAAGATGAGAAGTGAAGTGATTTTTCAGCTAGTCACTTGGTTAAGTTTTGTCTATGGAACTCGGCGGAGAAACTTAAAATCGTAAAAGTGCTTTCTTTCTTGTGATTTTCGAAACTACGAAATTTGATGTTTCTACATGCGCTCTAAAAACGCACATTAAATCCGGTGTACATTATACATTTATTAAATAAATGTTGTCGCATAAAGCAAAAATCGGTTAAACTGCGAGTTTTACTGAAACACCATCAAATCCACCCCACAAATTTTAGGGTCATTCTCTCAAAGTCCCCGGTGTGGTTTGGTTCAGAAATGGTTTATGCTCGATCGAGGAATTCAGCGGGTTCCTACCCAGTGACCGCCAGCGTAATGGCGGCGTCTTCAATCCAGGGTCGTTACGAAGGACTTTCCGTAAAGGGGCAACACCCCCACCTAACCACACACACTTCAAGAATAATGACAGCAATTTCATGGTTTCAGATCCTTCAAAAAGCACTTAAGAAATCCAAATTTCGTGAATTTGACACATGATAGAACCCAAATTCGGGGGTTTAGCTAATAATGCAAGAACCAAATTTGCTCCTTCAAAAACAGCAGTTGGCTTGGCTCTTTCAATAACTTATTTTCAAGGACTGGCATGTCAGAAACCCATTTCAAGGTGTTGCCCACTTCATGGATTTCAGCGGCTTTGAAAATACAAACTTCCCGAGTGCTGTTTCATTTGAAAGAGGAATTTCACGGGTCTGGTGCTTTTCAAAAACAAAATTTTGCAATTTCAAAATCATTAAAAAAACCACATTCGTGCGATCTCCTCACCCCCTAGAACAATAAAAAACAATTTGGCGGGTTCGGTCCACTGAAAAAGCCAATTTGGATGGTCCGTGTCTTCCAAAATTAAATTTTACGGAATTGGCCTATTAAAAAAAACAAATTTCACGTGGTTGGGTCACCTACGCGGCCTACACCTATGGGGGGCCTCCGAACAAACAAAGTGTATATTTTTATGTAGCGTTAAATAATGACCTTTTCTCTATTTTAGACGTGAGTCAAGCATTTTCGTAGTTATAGCCGCTAATTAGTAGTTTTTCTTTGTTTTTTTACTTTAAAGACACGAATTTCTCGTTTTTTTTTTCTCAACATTAGCCGAATGCCTTGATATGGCTCCAGGAACCTCGTAACGGTGCTTTTCAACAATTTTAGCCATGAAATCCCGTTTTTCTCGATTTCAGCTGTGAATTGGTAATTTTGTTCCCTTACATTCATGAATTACCTAGATCTTCTTCTCATTAGCCGAAATTGCCTCCAGAAACCGCCAGAGTGTTAGAACAGCCGAGCATTAGAGCGCATCTTCTCAATTTTCCCAGCGAATATCAGTTTTTTTACATTTGTCCATATCTTAAAGGGGGGGTTGCCCAGAGGCGTAGAGTTTAGGTTTTCGTTGGGGAGGGGGGCGATGGGCAAAATTAGCTGGGCCCAGATCAAGATAGGTCGTGAAGAGGGGTTGAAAACGCTCATTTCTAGCCACTTTGAGGGCGGCTGACATCCCCTTAAGGGGGAGTTGTACATGTGTTTCCTCGACCCCCCTCCAATCTTACCTCGCCTACTCCGCGTTACGGAAATTACCGCCGTATTTCTGCACCAATCGTGGACTTCAAGAGCTCATTTAAATCTTCAGGAAATTCCGCACAAGCGTACGATCTTGTTTTCCTAAATAAGTCGTCGAAAGAGTGTGAATTTTCAAGGTAAAAGTTTGGGTGCGTTTTACAGTTATTTTAGGGATGAAATATGAAAAAGGAAGATCGTATACGCTTGTGCGGAATTTCCTGAAGATTTAAATGAGCCCTTGAAGTCCACGATTGGTGCAGAAATACGGCGTTAATTTCCGTAACGCGGAGTAGGCGAGGTATGATTGGAGGGGGGGGGTCGAGGAAACACATGTGCAACTCCCCCTTAAGGACGTCATCACCGTAACCGGGGGGCATTTGTCATTTCAGCATTGACACAGGCGGACCTCGCTAGCCCACGGTGAAGCGGAGAAATAATGCCAGAACCAAGGACAACACGAAACAGACAGTTTTGGTCACTATGAGGGGGCTGACCGTCTGCAGTTCTCAATTCAGCGTGGTCGGAGGGACTTTATAACCAGCGTACAGTTCAAATCGAAGCATTTTGCAAATGGTCGAAAACGCTCATTTTTAGCCGGCGGTCACCATTTGTTTTATGGAAGAAATTGTTGAAAATCAGTTGAAGGTATGGGGGGGGGGCAAAAATGTACCTTTGCCAGCCCATTAGGAATATCGGGAGGGCGATGGCCCATCTCGCCCCCCCCCCTAACTCTGCGCTACTGGTGTAATTGCACAAAAACGATTCCTCGACCCCTCTAATACCCCTCGTATTGGACGGGTACTCGGCACACGTTTTCTCTCGTTATTTCTGCACCAATTCTGGATTTTATGGACTCGTTTCAATCTCCAGAACGTTCCGCATAATGCAGACGTTTCATTTTTTTAAATTTCGTCCATGAAGTAACTTTAAACCTGTCTTGAGCTTTTGCCATGAGTCAAATTTCAGGCTCTTCAATCGACTTCTTTGAGAAAAAGGAATGCGTCTGCATATGCGGAACTTCCTGGAGATTGAAACGAGACCTTAAAATCCAGAATTGGTGCAGAAATAAGGCGAGAAAAAGTGTGCCGAGTAGCAGATGAAGGGGTGATTGGAGGGGGGTCAAGGAATCATCTGTGCAACATCCCCTCAAGGGAAATTTGAGCTGTGGCCAATCAAAGAGCAACGCGCGCAGGGATTCATTATATTTCATTGGACACAGCTAAGCCCCCACACGTGAAGGCGGCTTTAGCGCGTTTTCTCCATTTAAACCACGAATTTGCAGTTCACAGTTCTAGCCGCGAATTTACGTTTTTCTAATTTTTAGTCGCGAATTAGCAACTTTTTTCCCATAAACTGCGACTAGTTCTAGTTGCAAATTATCGTTTTTTCTCAATTTTATTATTCATTAACGAATTATTGGCAGGTTTTTTTCACATTTAGCCATGAATTACGGAGTTTTTTTTAAATTCCAGCAAAAATTCACACTTTTTCTTAATTTAGCAGCAAATGAGCGCATTTACTCAAATTAATGCCGAAAAGTAGCGTGTTTTTCTCAGCTTTAGCCGGGAATTACCATTTTTCACAACTTTTGCCGTGAATTAGAGCCTTTTCTCAATTTTATGCATGATGAGAGCTCTTTTTCTACTTTACGTTTTCAATTTTAGACGCAATCCGTAACTTAATAGTTTTTTTCTCTTTATCCATGAATTAGTGCTTTTTATTAATTTTAGACCTTTAGCTTTGCCTTAATTTTAGGGATGAGACTTCTTTTTTCATATGCTACTTCTTCTTATTTTTCTGAGCTTTAACCATTAAATTTTAAAAAGGCTTAAAAGTCAATACCTACCAAATAATTTTTACCTTTTCTCAATTTTTAGCAGCGAATTACCGTTTTTTCTATTTTTAGCCGCGATTTTGCAATTTTTGCAGTTTTAGTCGCGAATTAGCAACTTCTCAGAAGGACATTAACAGTACAGTGTTTTGTACTTTTGGTTACTTCGAAGATAAAAGTTTCCGGCTAAATTTCCAGATATTCTTTAAGGGGGAGTTGTACATGTGATTCCTCGACCGCCTTCCGACCTTACTTCGCCTACTCTGCCTTATAAATTATCGCCGTATTTCTGCACCAGTCCTGCATTTCAAGATATCATTCAATCCTCCAGGAAATTCTGCTCGCGCGTACGATACTCTTTTTTTATATTTCACCCCTGAAATGACGGTAAAACTCACATAAACTTTTACCTTGGAAATACAGGCTCTTTCGACAACTTATTTAGAAAAGCAACACCACCAGCACCATCTACAAGCACCATCTACCAGCCCCATCTACCAGCACCATCTACCAGCCACCACCTACCAGCATCACCAACCAGCCCCATCTACCAGCACCATCTACCAGTGCCATCTACCAGCACCATCTACCAGGACCATCTACCAGCACCATCTACCAGCACCATCTATCAGCACCATCTACCAGCACCATCTACCAGCACCATCTACCAGCACCATCTTCAAGCACCACCTTCTCGCACCATCTACCAGCACCTTCTTCCAGCACCATCCACCAGCACCATCTACCAGCAACATCTTCCAGCAACATCTAGCAGCAACATCTTCCAGCACCATCGTCCTTCACCATTATCCAGCACCATCTACCAGCACCATCTACCAGCACCATCTACCAGCACCATCTTCCAGCACCATCTTCAAGCACCATTTACCAGCACCATCTACCAGCACCATCTACCAGCACCATCTACCAGCAATATCTACCAGCACCATTTACCAGCACCATCTACCAGCACCATCTTCCAGCACTATCTTCCAGCACTATCTTCCAGCACCATCTACCAGCACCATCTACCAGCACCATCTACCAGCACCATCTACCAGCACCATCTACCAGCACCATCTACCAGCACCATCTACCAGCACCATCTACCAGCAATATCTACCAGCACCATTTACCAGCACCATCTTCCAGCACTATCTTCCAGCACCATCTACCAGCACCATCTACCAGCACCATCTACCAGCACCATCTACCAGCACCATCTACCAGCACCATCTACCAGCACCATCTACCAGCACCATCTACCAGCACCATCTACCAGCACCATCTACCAGCACCATCTACCAGCACCATCTACCAGCACGTGTGTTACCGCAAACATCTGTGTCAGAAAGTTGTGCTGTGAAATAATAAAGACCCGTTCGCAAGCTCTATGTATGTGTTCTGTGGAGATTATGCAACCAAACAAAATTTTTATTAGTCCGAGAGCCCACCGTACTGTATGAAAAATTCGGGTCATTTGATCGATTATGGTACCTGCGCAGGACGTTTTTTATGGTCTAGGAGAGGACACTTCTGAGATTGCCAGACATTTTCCGTGGGACAGCTGCTCAACAGTGTGAACACACCTTTGGGCAGCTAGCTTGAAACCGGCTCCCGGACTATATTCTCTTGAAAAATGAAGCATTTTGATAGGTTGCGTAAACGCGTCTAACCCCCTCTTCACCGTATCAATAATTTCAATGAACAAGTTTTGACGTAATCGAACCCCCACTCAAAATTTTTAAAAATTCGCTTAAAAAGCATCCTTGATTGATTTCGAAGTTTAATGTGAGCAATAGGCTTGTGGAAGAGCCCTCTTTAAGAAACACCAACTTTTGAAAAATGTGCAAGTTCCCCATTCTGCTCTCGGGCATTTAATTTCCACCCGTCTCTCTGAATCGGAGAAGACGGGTGGAAATGAATTGCCTCGTTGCAAAATTATAGTCAAGAGGTGAACACTATTAGTTAAAACTTCAATTTTAGGGTATAAAATCGCCAGTTTCGTAGTAATGAAAATAGTCGGTTTCACTTCAAAACTTAAAATTTTACCACAGAAATGATGATTTTACTCCCAAACTGGGAATTTTTACTTCAAAACTGACAATTTCACACCATAACTGACGATTTCCCAGCCAAACCTCACCATCCGGCCGGAGCGTCTGGACCTGGCTTTGCCTTCAGTTTATGTCACCTTGAAGTCGCCACACTGCCACACGTCAGTTGAAGTTGCGAAGTCCTCCTCAACTGATGTCAAGTCTGGGTGCTGGCCGGTAGAGGTTGGTCTGAACGGGAAATTCTCACCGCGTGTACGTACCCTATCACTGTGGAGGTTAAAAGTCTGAGGGAGGAGCTTCAGGAAGGACAGCCTGGGGGGGGGGGCTACGGGACCAAAGCCCCCCTCTATCTCCGCCCATGCCGATCTATAGGGAGGGCTCGCAGGTCCCTTGAGCCTCCTTCAGGGCTGCGCTCGATGGGTCCGAGTACCGTGGTCTCCACCCCATTACCACCAGAAGCAAGAAACTACCTATATAGCCGTAAAACTGTTAATTGATTTTAAAAAAATGAATTTTCAGCTCTAGACCTGGGGATATGACCACGAAACTTTATCAGCCAGGCATTTCAACCTTAAAGAGTGAAACTTGGAAACGTTCCGTGTAGCCCTTTTGGAGCGCGAGGCGAGCCTATTACCGCAAAGTATTGCATGAATGATCGAGGGAGGAATTCGCTAATTTCGATTTCATGTAAGGCGGAAAGGGCCCTGTTCGGTGGAGGCACGAATTTTATTGATTTATGGTTTATTGATTTTTAGGGCTCGAATAGCCAGTTTGAAGTTCCTTACACCATCTGCAGCGCGAGAATAACGGACAATTTGACAATTTTTTGAGCGTCAGTTGGCAGTTTGCTATTTTTGGGGCGTGAATAGCCATTTTGGCTCTTTATAGAGCGGGAATCGTCAGTTATAGCCATCGCTAGGTTGCTATTTGCTATTTCAATTTTCAGGACAGCGCTGCCCTGATCCTAGGAATCATCTGTATACGAATTTTAAAGGCGCGAATCATCAGTTTAACTATTTTTAGGGCGCGTGTAGTCACTATACTGATAATTTTAGGACTTGGGGATACAAATTTTGGCCATTTTGAGCGACGAAAGTCAGTTTAGCAATTTTAAAGGCATCGCCACACCGAAAGTGAACTGCCGCACGCGGGGAAAACTATGGTAGCGGGGTATACCTCATCCTCGTTGTCGTGGATTTTTGGCGAGCGGACCAGTCCGTGTTTCGTATGGCAAGGCCTTAGAAGCTCGAATAGCCTGTTTTGCCATTTCTTTTTTCATAGGGCGCAAATATCAGTCAGCTTAGCCGTTTTTGGGGTGCGAATCCCCCCCAAACGTGGGGTATCCGACAAGTCAAGCCGCGAGTGAATTCACCATTGGTCACATTTTGAGTGTAAGAATGATCTTTCTAGGTTTTTTTTTTTTCGGAGCGCGAACCATCAGTTGAGTCAGTTTAGCCATTTTTGGCGCGCAGAGTCAGTCACATCAGTCTGGCTATTTTTAAAGCGGGAATTGACAGTTTGGCTATTTTTAGGGCGCAAATAGTCAGTTTAGTCGTTTTTAAGGGGGGACTCAGCTATAGTTTAGCTACTTTTCGGCTCTGAATGGCTGTCAAGCAATTTTAAGAAGAATGAAGCACATAATTGAAGCACCCTCCCCTGAGCAAACCGGTTGCTTTTGGTCAATTTTCTTGACTTCAGATCTACCAATCGAGGACCACATAGGCCTAAGCCTTATTCCTGTGACTCAAGGCCTCATCTATAAGTTTTTGGGCCAAAATAGTGCTTTCTCCATCACTATTCAAATTGAAAAGGTTCTTGCCGCCGCAAACGATTGTGATAGGGGAAGGGGGACGGGGTGACACTTGGTGGTCTACCCGGGTGCCAAATGCTCTTGGTCCACCATTGTACCGAACGCCGAAATCTCCTCTTTTTCTTCGACTAACGTTTGGAGCTAGAATGATCTTATTCTAATTTTCCAGCGACATTATCTACAAAATTGTACTGCGAGTTAATAAGGCTTTTCGGGTCAGTATATTTTATTTTTAAACATGACAAATACCTGAAACGCTCTTCTTTTGGCTGAAAATTAACAATTTAAAAAAATCCACAGTATTTTTATTTTTATTTGAACAAATCAAATAATATGAGGTGGAGGATATTATTTACCGACGAATAATGAAGTGAGATGGACACCGCCGAATTTCGGAAACAATAAAATCTTGGTCGACTCTCTGAGGCTTCTCAAGAGAGTTGAAATATTCGTGCTTTTATAGAAAGATCTTCCGTAGCACTTAGTAAAAAATCGAACAAAATAAAATGACAAAAAAGCCAGAGCTCGACGCCTAATATTTTGAAGGACAGAATACACAGTCCTTTCCGTTGTTTTGTTTGGCATTCGGCGTCATCACGCACTCACGGCTTTTTTGCTGGTGAACTGAAGCTGTTTTTTTTTTTTTTTTTTTTGTTTTGTTTTTTTTTTTTTTGTAGGTGCAGAGAGAGTTTGATCCGAACAAACCGGACCCGGAGACATTCCCAACTGCCTACTTTAACGACTCTGAACTTCCAGTCGTGGGAACAGCATTTAGCCCCGCTCAAGGAAAACTTAAAAATTGAATAACTTCTGATTTTTTTAGCAAGAAAAAAATCTTGTTCGTAACGCTCATTTCATCTACACCCAGGGCGTCCATCCTTCGTAAAGTACGGCCAAATTATCCATGTTGGTCGCTTCTGCGATTGTCCAGTCAACCTGCTGGCTTACCGTCGAGCGAATCCCCGGATCTGGATCGCGTCCTTCGAGTTTGAATTTGACTCGACGCCAAACGCTGACCGCATAGCTATTTTTCTCAAGACCGGGAGGATTCGGTGCATGAGTTGCGGCTGTAGTTTTGACATATCTATCAGTAGTCCGACGGGTTTTTTGAGGCAGGGCCGGTTTGGAAGAAAGCGGTTGATGAGCGCCCGAGGACTCGAAACTCAATTCCAGAAGTTCCGAAAAAATCCCATCTGCAAATGATAAGAGAAGATTTGAATCGAAACAAAAAATGCAATAATTATAATAAAACAAGTGAAAAGAGAGAAAAGTATACCAGCAGTTTCAATCAAATGACAAACATCCTGAAGGCATGACGTGATTGTTGCCTGATTCAACTGGTTCGGATCGCTTAAACTTCTCGTCACGGAACTCAACATGTCTGTAAAATTCTTGTATCGGCCTAAGTAATTGTTGAGACTTTCGCTTAAATCGCTGTCTTCGAACTAGAATAATATGTGATGAGTGAAAATGAGGAAAAGCGTTCCGATACCCAAAAAATATTAACCTTCGTTATGTTTTTCAATAGCCCTTTGATGTCAGAAATAATACGATTGTGTTTCGACATAGTAAACCTTACGTAGGACGCTTTTGTTTTCACGCAGTCCTCGGCCGCTGCCAGTTCCATTTGTCGTGGCTCAAGCTCACTCGTTAATTTCTTAACCGACGCTACAAAAAAAAGAAGAAAGAAATGAAAAAGGACGTTCCAGAAACTACTCCAACCGGTGTAATACGAAAATCACCAGAAACAAGCTGCTCAGCTTTACTAATCCACTCCTGGTCGATTTCTTTTTTAGGCGTTATCAAGTTCAACAATCCATCTTCAGTCTGATTGAGTCCCACCGGGGTATTTTTCGTTAAAAAGTACGTCTCTTCGCACTCTTGAACGAGCTAAAAATCGTAACAACTCGGTAAATTCTTATTTTCTCGAAAATAAAAAAATGAAACAAACCATAGCTAATCGACTGTCATTCATTTTAGCCTCGGGCGTTGACGTTCTCAAACTTTCGAGAGCTAGAACGGCATTCGCCATCTGAGTAACGGTGACGGCCAGAAGACGCTGACCGTCGAAGTGTTCTCGATGTTCAGCAACGGCTTGATCAAAGGCGTTCATGATGTCGGTCAACGCAGGATTGGCACCGATGGCCCATTTGAGTCGCTGGTCAATGCTAGCGATAATGACGTTCTGACGCGACACGGCGTCGTTCAGTTTAACGTGAAGCGCTCGCATTCTGTCGATGAGCTCGCGGGTTCGTAGTAAAAAGGGCGCTCTCGCTAAAAAAGAAAGAAAAGAAAAAAAAAAAAAAAAAAAGCGGAAAATCAAATTTCGGGCCAGAATCGTCTATCGTCAGCATAAGATTTTCCACCAAGGCTCGAACTCTTTAACTCCTCTAGTCCTTTCTATTTTAGTCGATTTCTCAATTCCCTCTCCAAGGGTCGACTCGCCTACCTATCCCGTCTTTAACCACCTCTTCCATACAGAATTTCGGCTCGTCCAAAATCACCCTTCTCCATCATTCAATAAAGTCAAAAGAACAAAAATGGCTTGTCCTCGCGCTGGACCATTTTACAACTCACGGCCGGCTGTCTTTTCGACTCCCGTAACGATTCCCTCATTTGGGGCACCTTCAATCCCCCTTACAAGTTCCAATCACATAGAAGGTCCAACCACAGAAAGCTTTAACCACTGTAAAGCTCCAACCTCAGTGTTGTTGGGGTTTCTCCACGCGGGGAATCCAAAAATTGAGACGGATCGAATTTCGGAGCTCGCTGGGCAGCTCAGGGGCCTCAGTACGAGCGGTCTCCGAAGGGTGGCTGAAGGCAACTTCGCAGACATTTAGAAAACAAGATAAGTAAAAGTAAGTAAGTAAAGTAATTGTTGGTAAACCAACGGGACTTTTACGTCCAACTACCTCAACGAGGTGTCGTGGACGAGGGCAAGAGCACACAACAACAACAAGACACATAATTCGCGGATAAATTTGAGACAAGCCGATAACTTACGGCTAAAATAAAGAAAACGCGTGAATTCGCGGCCAAGGTTCACAAAAAGCAAAAAGCGCTCATTCGCAGCTAAATTTTTATTTAAAAAAAAAAAACCATTCGCGGATCAATTTGAGAAAAGCCGCTGATTTTCCTGGACTAAAATTGAGTAAAGGTGGTACTTCGCGGCTAAAAGTAGGAAATAATTCGGGGATAAAACTGAGAAAAAGCGCTAATACGCGGATCATTCGGGAAAATCTGCTAATACTTGGCTGGTACGGAGAAATCCGCAAATCCCCGGTAAAATTAAGACAAAGCGCTCATTCGCACGCAAAATGTAGGAAAACGCTAATTCGCGACTAAAATTTTGTAAAAGTGGTAGTTCTCGCCTAAAATTGAGAAATAATCCGCTGCTAAAATTGAGAAAAAGCGCTAACTGGAATGGAGGCTTGACGGTGTTCGGGAGTGATCGGATAGGTGAAATCGATGTCTTTTTCTAGATCGTCTGGATCTGCGCTTGGTAATTTCAACGTACCTGTCCCTTTCCAGAATCTTGGGGCGCGAGAAAAAATGGGAAGTTTGTTTTGTGAGTGAAGAGAAAAAACTCTGCCGTTGAAGTTCCTCTCCCTTTCCTGACAGCGTTAGTACCCGTGACGCTAAGCCCCCCCGGTAGTTACGCTAAAGAACGGCTATGATGCTGTTGACCCCCCCGCCTCTGGTGGGCGCTCTACCTGAACTGGTCAAACCAAGTCAGGTAGGAGGCCCAGGGCTCCAGCGAAACAGTTGGATAAAAGAGAGTACACTTGCGCAAAATGATCCCGGACGCTCTAAACAGTAGGATGTCTGGTCATCCTAGTTGTAGAGTGAAATGGTTTGTTTCTCGGGTGAAATTAATTGTTTTGGTACCAAACAACCAGATTCTACTGAAACCACTCTAGGCTGACGAACAGTTCCAAGGTTATTGTCTCTTGAAAAAGGAAATGTACGCAAAAAAACCAACCGGTAGGCGAAGGATGTTGAGACATCGAGTTAACGAGTAAATGATCGTGAAGCCACGTGTGGGCTTCAAGTGCCGAGCGATAGCGTTGAAGTAAAGTGGTGGCGTTGGCCGTTTGACGATCGATTCGCTCTTGAGTCTCACTCTGACGCCAAACAGCTTCAGCTTGCGAGACCACACCTGAAGCTTTCCTCATCTCTTGGCTACGAACTCCACCGGTGCGATCCGCCATCTTAAGACAAATAGAAGTTGTAGTATACGCGCTCTTCTCTGAAATATCACATTTTTTTTTTTTTAAACCTTTTTACACAAGTCATCAAGTGGAACACGACACAGAGCTCCAATGTCTTTTTTCTGAACTTGTCCTACGAAGTTGAGCGGGAAAAGTTGAGTTGAGTAATGAGTTATGTTAGAAATAAATTAAAAGAAGAAAGAAAAGGGGATACCTGTGACATCAAGACCTTGGCTGACCAGAACTCTGCAGACGAGAATAGCCGCGGGCAAAGCGAACACCCCAAGCATTTGATACGAAATATAGTCCGCAATGTAACGCTTAACTGGTTTTGAAAGTGTTTCAATATCGTGCGGGACTTGCGGACCTGCCCTCGCTGTTAGAGAAGAGCCGCGAAAGCCCGCTGAGTCGCAGCGGAGCATTCGCAAAACTTCAAGCATCGTAACCAGACGTTTGACGAAGAAAATAGCATCGAGTACGGCACGAGGCAGGTCCTCGTTAATCGGAGCCGTATAGTGGCTAAGAGCTTCAGCGATCTGATCGACGATTTTCCATTCGGTTGGAACGATCAGGGATTTGAGATGAGCAACGAGGGGCTCGCGCGTATGATCGAGATTGGTGAAAAGGCCCGAGAAAGCCATAAGAAGCATGTCGCCGCGTGTCTTGGGTTCGATACCGACGCTTTCTTGAAAATTTAGTGAATCAGGCATAGAGGATGGACGTTTGAGAAGGTCGTCAAAACCGTGGCGAAGAGTCTCGACGGTTGTCATGCAGATTCCATGTGGAGACTGGAAATAGTCTCATAATAAATTAAATTCTCAAGTTCTGTTTTATAATAATGACCCACCTGCATGCCCATGACGGTAAATCTAAGATGGAGTTGAAGTTGGGAGACAAGTTCGGTAAGAGGAACATTTACAGACGATATGACTGACTCAAGCCTATCCAGCATTGTCATGACGGATGGGTCTTCACAGTACATTATTTTCATGCTCTCAGCAAGAATGACACCAGTGAAATTATAGTACATGTCCTGAAATTCATAAAGGTTTTTCTTTTGGAATAAAACAAAAACGGATCTGGATTACCTGAAGTCCCTTGAATTGGTGGTACGAGTGACAAATACACTTGATGGCAATGGATATCTGCGAGGCACTCTCAGATTCCGGAGACTCAGACATTAAAATTCTAGGAAGAAATTGAGCAAGCCTAAGAACAGTGCCTGATATTGAACACATGTCCAGCAGAAACCAGTCACCTTCTCGCGACGTTAAATTAAGAAGGGAGTCACCTGCACCTTTGACCAGAGAACAAAAAAATTAATTAAAAATAAATTCTACTTCGAGAGAAAACATTTAAAACTATTTACTATTGGCCTGGGATTCGATCTTAAGGAATTTTTTGTTCAGTGAGCACAGTGCAGTAAGAACGACAGCGACGAGTGTTTTTTCAGACGACCCCAATTCTTCCGCTGTCTGGACATCGTTAAGCCAATTGTGAGTCTGAAGGTGGAACAGACATAGTGTACCGAAGGCATTAATAAAACATAAAGTTTTACTGAAAAAAGTAGTCGAAGTACCACCTCAAGTTGATTCCCATCCACACGGACTAAATCTGAGGAACGATCCATTAATCGTTTCAAATTTGTTGCTAAATCAGCTGCATGGCGCTGGAGACCTGTATCAGAAGGAATGTTAGGGTCTATGGACGGTAGTTTTTCGAATTAAGAAATAACTACCCGCGGAAAACATCCCCGCTTGACGAATCGTGTCTTCAGAGGTGTTCAGCTCTTGTTCCATTTCTTTTCGAACTTCCTGACACCTGAAATTCAGATCTTAGATGCATTCAAGAAAACGTTTGTCACGCGAGTAATTTACACTTCAGGTCGCATATCCTCCAGCAGCATTTCAGCCCAACGTTTATACAAAGTGGTTCGGTGTTTTCGGAGGCAAGAAGAAGGGTACTGGGACGCTATGCTCCAGAACTGGACCAATTTCTCTAGAAGTGCCGCACAAAGTTCGGTTTGTTCCAAACAGAGACCCGTCAGTTCTCGTTCTGAAACTACGCACTACCAGAAGATGGATTAAGAAGCGTTAGTCGATAATGCTCGATCAACTTCCAGTAAAACGTACTTGTTGAACCATATGGACCTGACCAGCATTTGCAAGAAACTCTTTAATCAAATCAAACACGATGCAAACATCGACGTGACTGGGTCGAGTTCTAACATCGGACAACCACTTGGTTGGCTCAGTGCCACTAAGCCATGACAACATCGTCTAAAAAACAGTTTTAAACATGTACAGGCTGAAAATAAAAACTGGAAAATTTTTCGAACCTGGAATTGATTCAACAGTTCCTCTGACTCAAGAGCAGTGGCTTTGAGTCGGGCAAGACTCGACTGTTTGGCCGCGTGTGCTTGCAAGTGTTGAGCGTAGCGCTGTGGCAACGAAAAAAGCGAATGCTGCGGTTGACCTTCTGCCTCTTTCAATAGAGCCAGTTGAGTATAGCGTTCGTGCAGAGTCTCTTGGAGGTTTCTCATTTTCGCGTCTTCTTCCAACCATTTGTGCATTAGCTCGATCAAGTGGTTGAGTTCGATTAGAAGAACTTTCCTGGCGGCAGGATAGAAGTTTTTTTTTTTTAAATACATTTTTCATAAGTTCATAAAAGCTAACGGCTAACTTATTTTCCATCCACTGATGCTTGGATTCCGTAACCCTCACTTTCAGCATGGCAAAAGTCACTTCTCTTTCAAGAGCTTTTTTACTTTGCTTTGTTTCTGACGCAAGTTCTCGGCCACCACCATACACCGCACCTATAAGAAACGCAGAATCATGTCTAGATATAAATAGTAGAATCCCTAAAACACTATTGATAATACTCTCAAAAAATGAATTTTAAAAGAATGCTTGAAATTTAAACTGGATTTTAAAAGAATACTTGAACTCGAGCAAGAAAATGCCCTACTCATTTTCATGTTAAAGAAATAAATACTAGGCTTTAGCACGATTGCTATTAAAAAGGGAGGTACAATAATTTTGACGTCACCACGATATCTTTTTTCTCTCTCTCTTCCTATTTAATAGTTGATTTCCTAGGGCTTTTGCCCATCACGTCATTTGCCTCCTTACCCTCCCTAGAAACTCCTCACCTGAATTCTGGTGAATTTAGGTGAAAATAGGTCGGTCAACCTATATGAGTTCCGAATATTGCCGCACTCTCGTTGCCGCAGAACTATCATAGTCGCAAACGATGTGTCTCATGATCTTCTTCTCCTTGTCCTGCAGAGCACACCCCTCACTCGTTGGGTCACCAATCAGTTCCATCGTGTGCAAGTGTTTCTGCACTGCTAAGACAATGGGATTCTAGATCCCAAATCACCAAGTCCTACTTCCCATTTGCAAATTTTATCTGATTTTTAATTCCTAGTGACCTAAAGCGGGTCCACAAACCTCGCCACCCTCCTAACAAACTCCAAAACTCGAGCCCCTCGGTTCTGGAGAAAGCCAGGGCGGGTAGCCTGTCAGTTCCAAAAACCTTGAACTTTGACCGCCGCGAACCTATCGCAGCTACCAACAAAGTATTACTTTCGTCACGGCCTCGCACCAGGCTAGGTCATCCGCTCTCTCATTTCCTGAGATACCAGCGCGCCCTGGTACCCATCCTTACGTAACTGCGTCGCTCTCATCCAGCGGCGCCAATACATGCGACATAAAGTGATTTGAACAACAACGTGGAAATAACCTCTGAGTATATCGTCACCCACTGGGTTGCCACTCCTCTTTTCTGCAGTTCTATAACGCAGGCCTCAATGGCTGTAACTTCCGCTAGGAACACTGGCGCACATTTCCCTAACGTGATGCTCTCTGCTACCCCCAATTCGGGAATGTAGATGCCAGAACCTGCTCGGTTCCCATTTTCGAACCATCCGTAAAACACGTCACTAGTTCTGTTCTCTTATTTTCCATTCTTCACCCGAACTTCTCTCTTCCTGCCCAGGTTCCAGGGTAGTTTTATTAAAATTGTTCTCCCGAAATCCTCTCGTCTCTGATCCGTTCTCATCCGCGTCAAAGCGGGAAGTAAGCGAGAGATGGGCAGCTAAACCATAAGGATAAACTCCAAGCTTTTACGAAAATTCGTTTTCAATACCTGATGCTTTTTTTTTTTTTTTAAATAAATTTTTCACAAGTTCATAAAAGCTAACGGCTAACTTATTTTCCATCCACTGATGCTTGGATTCCGTAACCCTCAGGTGGGAAAGAGAACCTGAGTTTGCTCTTTTCATTTGGTAGCTCAGAAGCGGACAAACGACTGCCAGACCACGAGGGATAAAGTCCTTGCCTGATTTAAATCGACATAAAAAAAAAAAAATTGACGGATTTTGCAAACTTAAACACATTTTTGCTAATCTGATTCACTGAATAACAATTTTTGCCGGTTCCACTCTCCAAAGTAAAATTCAGCGGGCCTGACTCACAAAAAATCAAGGGTGCGGATTTTATCGCTGAGAAACCAGTTCCGTTCGGTTATATAATTTAAAAACCAATTTTGCGTATTGTGCACACTAAAAAAATCTATTTTTGCGTGGTTGGCTCATTCAAAAACCAATTTCGTGGGTTTTGCACACTCGAACCCCATTTTTGCGATTCTGGTTCACAGCGGCGGATCTAGGAGTTCACCTACCATAAATCTGATGAACTCTTTCCTTTCATGAAACAGTGTTCCAGCCTTTTTGCCCTTCACGTTTCATCCCCCCCCCCCACCAGCGCCACCCCATTGCTGTCTTACTTTGATTTTTCGTGATGCACGTCAACGTTCTTTTAGTAAAGGAAGTATCTAACATATTAAATTATTTGTGTCCGAGATGACCACAGATTTGTGTTGCATTCTTTTTAAAACTCGTATAAAGTAGGTTGACCTAACCCCCTTATTTCGCACCAGAACTTTAACCTGGAAATTTCACGTTCTTCCTTTGACTCAGAGGCGTAGCCAGGAGGGGGCAAAGGTGGGCAGCTGCCCACCCTTGTTCAACTCGTCTTTGTTTGAAATACAAGCTACACTCGGAAACTGTCAATTTGCCCTTTCAAAACTGGCTGATTAGCTTTAAAACTGAACATTTCCCCTCTAAAAACCCAAATAATCTTAAAATTCCTCAAAAAAAAAAAAACGATTTTCCACAGAAATTTTTTCTCGCAGAGTCGCTTCACGGCTAAGATCGAGAAAAAACTAATTCGTGGCTAAAAGTGAAAAATCGTCAATTCACAGCTAAAATTGTAAAAATCGCTCATTATTCGCGGATAAAATTGTGAGTAATAGTCGCAAAATCATTTGGAGCTGGAATTACATGATTGGAAATACCTGCGAAAATCTAAGTTTCGATCCTAAATATCCGCGAAATTACAAGTCGAGGGTCTAAATATCGGGGAATTTACAAGTTTCAGGGCTTTCTTTTATGTGGTCGTGGAGCCCTGGTTAGTCTCCTCGACAGCGGCCTGACCAAAAACCGCAAAATTGCCACATTTTGGAGGCAATTATCAGCGATATTATAGGAGCTTCCTGTCTAAAATTCACGTTTATAATTTTTCACGTATTAATTTTGTGTATTCAAAAGTTTCGGGGATTTTTTTTTAATGACTGCGGAACCTGAACTAGGCAGCCACGTCAGCATCCTGACGAATAGCCACTAAGTCACAACATTTTTTTGGCAAATATCCGCAAAATTGTAAGTTTCCTGGTTTTTAAGCAGCTGGCTTTCCTGGCTTACTTGCTTTAATTAAGCAAGTTTCACAGCTTAATTAAAGCTATACCTATTGCAAAAGTTTGAGGCCCTTTTTTTGTTTACTGAGCTGGCCGGCCCCGACTGCCCCACGAATAGCCGTGAAATTGCATCATTAAACACCAAGCATATTGAGTTTGCAAGTTCGGGTCCTAAATTGAGTGAAATTACAAGTTTCCTGGCTGATTATCGGCGAAATTACAAATGTCCTGGCTTTATATCCGCGAAATTGAAAGTTTCGGAGTCTTAATTCAAGCAAAATTTCAAGTTCAGGGCCTTAGTTTAAGCAAAATTGCCTTTTTCGTGGCGGCGGATTTAGCAGGCTAGCCGGGCCAACAGAGCCCGAAGCCTGACGAAAACCCGGGAAATTGGAAGTTCGATGGCTGAAAATCCGCGGAAATGTGACATTCGCGTCTTATCTCCTTCGAAAATGCAACTTTAGGTTTTAATTTTTAATTTCAGCGAAACTGTAAGTCTCGGGTACGAAAAAGCGCCAAAAGCCTGGCGAATAGTCACGAAATAGGAAGTTTCCCGCTGAATATCCGCGTGACTTCAAGTTTCGGGTCCTAATTTCCGAAAAATTGCAAATTTTGGGAACTTTTCCTTATGGCCGCCGACCTGAACTGGCCGGGTCCGCCCTCCCATTTGCCCTCAGTGGCTCGCCAAACTCACGAAATTCAGTAAACTTTAATTAACCGGAAGAACATAGTCCTGAAACTGGTCTTATTCGAAAGGATCTATGGAGATTATTACAAATAGAATCGTCTGCCGGCGTCTGCCTGGGGCATTCGCCCTCGGTGGCCAGTCAAACTCCCTAAATCAGGGATATAAATTATCCGGAAAAACTAAGTCCGGAATATTGTCTTATGCGACAGGTTTTATGTGGCTTAATACGAAAATGATTGTCTGCCTGGGGCACTTTCCCTCAGTGACCAGTCAAACTGCACAGAGGGATAATGATTAACCGGAAGAACATAGTCCTGAAACTAATCTCATTCGAAAGGTTTTTATCTCCATAAAACCTATCGAATAAGTCCAGTTTCAGGACTGTGTTCTTCCGGTTAATTAAAATTTACCGAATTACGTGAGTCTGGCGAGCCACAGAGGGCAAATGCCCCAGGCAGACGGCGGCAGACGATCATATTCGTAATCAGCTCCATAAAACCTTTCGAATTAGACTAGTTTCTGGACTATGTTCTTCTGATTAAATTCATGTCTCAAATTAAGGACTTTGATTAGCTATAAAATCCTTAGGCCCCAGATGGCAGACTTCCGGACACGTAAATAGGGGGTCAAATGCCATCATTTTGCACTCCTTTAGTGACTATGTTCTTCCGGTTGAATGCAACTGTCGCTAGCTCTCGAACTATTAGTCCGACCTATCGTGGACCAATACAATACATATCTAACGAGTTTTATTGACTAATAATTTCACTGACCTGTGTAACCGCCTTCATTTAACGGAGTCCAATCAATCAACGGATCGTAAACAAACGCTTCGAGAAGCGTCAGAAGGGTTTCTTGTCCATCTTTTAACACTCGCAAAACGTGTTCGCAGGTTTGTCTGAATGTCCCCTGAAAAAAAAAACACACAAATGTTTATGTTGGGAAGGAAATTTTTTTTTTTTTTTTTTTCAATCCCATTGCTGGATTACGCGAGTGAAAAAATAACATATAAGTTCAGCAGGTCTGGTCATATTTAAAGGTGAGAGGGGGGATATGGATTGAATAGTTGATGTGATTACTATCAAGGGAGGGTCGTGAGCATTTCTCATGGGGGGGGGGGGTGAAACCACTCTCCAACTGCCCACCTCCCTTCTATGTATTTATAGTGATTTGACTGGTC
This sequence comes from Corythucha ciliata, assembly GCA_038030265.1. Classification (NCBI taxonomy): domain Eukaryota; kingdom Metazoa; phylum Arthropoda; class Insecta; order Hemiptera; family Tingidae; genus Corythucha; species Corythucha ciliata. The sequence continues at coordinate 31,763,789 of CM075937.1, read as the reverse complement.
CCAGGGGTGGGTGGAGGTAATTCAGCTGCCCCCCACCTCACCCCACCCCACAGAACCACCTGATTACTATCATGACGACTATCTGAATAATTATTTCAATAAATAATTATTACATTCTTCAAATAAAGAGAAGGATGCATAGCCGAGAAAGTATGATTATAGCAGACGTGTTTTTGAAACATTCTTGTCCTATTGGCATGCTCCTGTGGACGAGGCCGCGGGAAAGAATTTGTACGCCGTGGCAAATTATGACGTACGTCCAAATTTTTTTCATTTATCATTTGATTGTTGTTATTTGACTTATATGAGCACCTGAAGGGAGAGGGAGAGTATAACTTGAAATCAAATATTTTACTTCTCACGCATTTCCTCCTTATGCCATTAAAACGTAACCCTTTATTGGGAGAAACAAAAACAAATAGCTAACCTTGAGACCATGTCTCAACAAATTTAATGGTCCTGCTGACAGATCTAAAACGAACGACTTCCCTCAACATTACTCCTTCCGATTTATCTAGCTCACCAAAAACGAGAACCGCATCCAAGCGGTCAAGGGTTATTATTTTCCGGCTCCGACCGACTTCCCTTGAAATGAAAAGAAATCTAATGGATACTTTTTTATTCGAACCCCCTTTTTCTTTCCCACTTCACGCCAGAACCAACGTTAATTTACGACACTTTTCCACAAAGGATAGAATAATTTAAATTATAGCTTCGTAGTCAATAGTATGTATAACCAAAACAAACGGGCTCAGACGAGGGACCAAAATAACCTATTATATGGTTTTTGTTGCCTCAGATCAAATCAATTGAGTGCTTTTTTAATAAACAAATCCAGCAGACGGGTTATTTCAACGGCCCTGAGGATTCAAAGATGCTATACCTATATGTAAATTCTCATTATTCTCACTCCTGCACCAAACCTCACCATAAAATTTGTTTAAATGGCAAGAGCGCGACACTTTTCCGGGATTGGACTCCTCGATGCGGCGATCGGCCGTTATTGCAGTGAAACGGGGACCAAAGGTTTACGTCAATGACCTGCAGGTGATGGTTCTAGAAACATCTTTGTATTTGCATGCTGACAAAGTGAACCCCTCAATCAGGGTCAATTCCAAAAAGGTAGCGGACGCCACCTTTGACGAGGAGATGCCTGAGTGTCCGAGTAACAACGAAGCCAATACGTAAAATCGCGAGCTTGAGCTGGTTTAATAGCAAAGAAGTTTGTATCAGCTTCTACGGCACTGTCTTCGACGCATGCCTCAGTTGAAAGGAGCACGTTGATAGGATTTGTGGCAAGTTAGGCATGCCTTTATTTTTTTTGAGACGACTAAAACTTTCCCTCTCCCTCGAGGGCCTTAAATGTGTCTATTTTGCCATGTTTGACTCACTTATGGGTTATGGCGTAGCTGTTTGGGGAAATTCACCTCAGAATGAAAATAAAGAAAGCAATTCGTCAAGCCATAACATTGAAATTGTACCTTTTAAGCAGGCAGTGCAGAGCAAGTTCATAATTTTTAAGTCCAAAACAAAATGATTTTGAGATCATTATCCTCATTTAATATTAGATTTTTTTTCCTCGAGGCCTTCTCGACCACCGGGCCGAGGCCTATACACATTTTACGAAATATAACTAACGAAACGAAAAAAACTAATGCCAAGTGAAGGAGTTAAACAATTCATTATTTTTAATAACAATGTCACTTATAGGTCGTAGATTAAATTGATTTACTTACGCCTCAATATTTCATGACTCAATGCTCAACATTTCTCCTAAACTTGTTTGACATCCTAATGTTTAGTGGTAAGTTATTGAACACTCTTGGGGCCACATATACAAATAATTGACGATACATTTGCAAAGCTGGTTTGGGAAATTCAACATTATTAACTGCTCTTATAACATTTCTATGCTGCTTGAAGAAGTTAACACTGCCAGAACCGTACTCCAAAAGAACTTGTACTTAACAAATACAGTTTTTAATTAGTAGACTATTAAGATGTACAAAAAGTGGATAAGAGCGCTCTTATCTCCACTTGCCAGTTAAAGTTCTCACAGCTCTTTTTTTTGTATACTAATTAATCTTTGTAAACTTGTGGCATATACAAGGCGCCGCAAAAAATTAATCCGTAATTCAAAACAGTTTAACACGGCGTAGTAAAATTTTAAGAGGAATTCTCGATTTCATTTGTTTCTACTAAAATATAACATGGACAAAGCGGCCACCAGGTGCTTATTTGAATCGCCTTACAAGAGATCATTCCACGTAAGCTTGGAATCAATTGTTATTCCTAAATATGAACTTGTAAACTCTTTCTACGCTAATGCACGCACCCCCCACACCCCCGTTCGTTAAACAGTGCTTCCATTTATAGTATACCTTATGTTGGAGTCGAACACGCTTTTGCCGGAAAAATCTGTTTTTATTTCACTACTTAGCTTTAATTTATTATAAGAGAACCAGTGCGCGAGAAAACCCGTGTCAGCCTGAGCATATCAATATTCACTGATGCTCAATCATTATTTGAATACTGCATGGCTAGGTATATCATCGGCGAAAACAACTCAAATACCGCTGAGATGGCTATTGCATATAGGTCATTCATTAATATACATATATAAGAAACAAAAGTGGGCCCAATACTGAACCTTGCGGCATGCCTATGTTGACATTTTTCACTTTGCTACTGTTATTACCACAGCGCACAAAGTAACCGCCGTCCTTTAAATAATTTTGAAACCACGGCAACACGTTCACTCTCATTCCAAACTTGGTTCAGCGTGTCAAAAGGCTTTGAAAGGTCAATAAAAAGAACACGGATGCCTTCTTTCTATCATTAATTGCCCTAGTTGAAAACGGTTGCCAGATCCGGCTTTGGAAAAAACTGCTGGACAACTACTAGAAAACTGTAGATCCAGAAGAAAACGTGTAGATTTTCGTTTCTATTGAGAAATGACCTAATTCAAATGAAACCCAGTTAAATCGATGATTTGTGTGCTCTATTTCAACATCTCTGAGGAGTCCAAGAATTCAAGCCGTTCTGAAGCTGAACCCGACTGACAAGGCCCTCTCTAGACAGAAGGGTGGGCAGCATTTCGCATTCCCCTGAGCCTTCGAGCACATTCGTCTCAACGAATAACGCGTCGGATAATGACAGTTGTGGAGGGGGAGGATCACTGGTTTCATCAAGATTATGGCGCTGATCGGCCACTAAAAAAAAGCCGCAAAGCTTGCAATTTCTCCGAAATTAAACCCCTAAGCGTAAGCTTGCAATCGCGTGGATATTGATCCAAGAAACTTCAAATTTCGTTGGTAACCTTCTCTCAGCCTATCGGTACCGGGCTAGTTTCCACCAAGCAAACTGACAATTTTGCTTGAATTGAAGTCCTAAACAGTCAATTTCACTGAAATTAAGACCCGAAAATGTCCGTTTCACGGATGTTCAGCCAGGAATTCACTGATATTTAGCTCTGAATGATGTAATTTTGCGTCCGTTCTCCCAAGTCTCTCGGGGCTGGCTGAACCACCAGGGAAGCGACCACTGTCAAAACTTGACGAGCTCACCACAACACCCACACCATGAAAAAATAACTTCCTGTTTCGTTGAAATTTAACCACAAAACTTGCAATTTCGAAGAAATTAAGAACTAAGTCTTCGTAATTTCTTTGAAATTAAGCCCCGTCATCTATAAAAACTTGCTTTTTTACTGAAATTGAGACCCGAAACCAGAATCGCAGGGATTAATGGCAGTATTCGGAGACCTTCCTCGGCTTTTAGGACTCCTTAAAGTGCTTCAAAACAGGTGATACATTATAATAGACCGGATGATCTTTGTAAGGCTCCAATAAGCCCGTTCTGTATACGGTCATAAGGCCCTAAAGTCTTATTGCCACGTATAGTCGGCCATAGGATTTCCAATTTCCTGGGTATTCATCAGGCTTTAGGCTCTGCTAGGGCCGGCTAGCCTCTCGAAACTTTAATTTTACTTACACTCAAGGCCGTACTCATAAACCACCCTTTAGGCCTCTTTTACACGAGTAAGTTTTTTGTTCAAAAATATGTTCAATCTGATCACAAACAGGGGACCTATTCTCTAACAACAAGCAATACTTTTTTTGCCAGCCATGTGTTTATTTCATTCATTTGTTTGAAGAAAATCAATGAAATAAACATATGACTTCGAAAAAGCTATTGCTTCGGAGTTAGAGAATAAGCCCCCAGATGATTTGAGGCAGAGAACATCTGTCAATTTTTTTCAAAATGGCTACTTTGATCAAAAAACTCACTCGTGTAAAAGGGGCCTTACGAAGCCTGAGATGATTTATAAAATGGTATGGATTTATAGATGGTTTATAAAAATGTGTCATGTTTCGAAACATGCGCTTTAAGAAGGCCTAAAGGCTAAGGTTGGTTTCTGAATACGGCCCTAAGGCCCTAAACTTGCAATTTCACTTAAATTAACATCCGAAGATTAAAAACTTTCAATTTCGCGGATATTCAGCCAGGAAACTTGAAATTTTCCTGAGGGAGAACATAGGAACCCACAAATATTCATCTATAAATGTTGCAATTAAACGGCTATTCCACAGGGTGTGGGCGCAGTCGGAGCCGGCTAGCCGGCTAGGGTCGCCGACCTCTAGGAGTAGGACCTGAAACTTGTAATTTCGCTCAAATTAGGACTTGAAATCGGCAATTTCTCGAAAATTTTGCCGGTAACATCAAATTTCACAGACAGCGTGCGGGCCTCGCGGCGCGGTCGGTCGTGGCCGGCAAGCCCGGGGTCCCGAACCCACAGAAAACGCCTACATTTTAACCCTAGCTTTACCAAGGGGGGCTTTTTTTGCCCGCACTTCAGATTAATCGCTATAATTTGAAAAAAGTAAAACTACTGCATATGCGGAATTTCCTGAAGATTAAAACGAGTCCTTAAAAACCAGGATTGGTGCAGAAATAAGGCCAGAAAACGTATGCCGAGTAGTAGACGAGGGTTGATTGGAGGGGGGTCGAGGAATCACCCGTGCAACTCCCCCATAGTATTGATGGAAAAAAATCACAAAAAAATCATATCTTCCTGAAAAAGTATCTGGATTGACATGAATATTATGATGAATCTATCAGATCTCGTTCTACCAAGAGAATTATTTAATTATTTCCAAGAAAACCCCGTTAAGCCCAAAAAAGCCTCCCTGGTCCCTCACGGATCAGTCAAACGTTTTTGCTAATGAATGCATGTTTTTTTAATGGAATTTCAAACTAATTCACACTAAAAAAGTAGCATGCATTTTTATGCAATTTATTTACGTCTCATCCGACCCACCCGAAGGCACAAGATTTCGAAATTAGCTAGCTCGCCCTTTATCTAGCTCCCCCTTCACTTCACGAATGCCCCCCCCCCCCAATGGTGTAAACACGTAAACGTGATCTCTGTGTATCTAAGGTTTGTGATTATACAATAAAACTCCAAATATAATGCAGTGGAATAGTACAAACGAAGATTTTACAGCGTGGGCAAAAAAGCCCTCCCCCCCCCCCTAGTAAAATAAGGTAAATCCAAAGGTTGGTAATGCTAGGGTTAATCTGGAGGGCCTCTAGAGAAGCGTCTTCGAAAATGAACCCAATTAAACGGATAAGTCAATAAGACGCAGATTGCACCCAAGATGCGGCCAGTCTCCGTTTCGACCTCAGACCTTCAGCCACCAGGGCTACTTGGTCCTGGTCTCAGCAGCCTGGCAATTGAGCCGAGGACGGAGCCGATGGACCACCCCTCGCCGGGAGCAGAGATGCTACTGCAACTGCAGGTTCTCATCGGTTCTGGTGAGCCGGGGGCCGGGGGGTGGGGGTGGTGGGTCAATAAGACGCACCTATAGGCTGAGGATAGAGGAAGTATAGGAAATTGCCAAATATTGGGTAAATTCAGGTTCAAATATCTGTCATAGAGCCAAAGATACGCATAGAAATTAATCCCTTGCAGTACATTAAGAGTGAATAGAATAATGAAAGCTCCTGATAAGGGCCCTCGGTCTTGGTTTGGATTTAGGAAGTTGTGACTAAAAACAACATTCCACTACAAGGGGAGAACATGCCTCAGAAATATTTTTTCCTAAAACTAAGGTCAGATTCGCGTTTCTCGAACCAAAAACTCACAGGTTCTTATTTAATGCAATTTATCGAGAAAAAAAAGAGCAACAGATGCATGTACGACATGCCCAAAATCACTTTTGTTCTTTTTCTTTATGTGTCCCAGCAATTAATTAATTGCAAATTAGACGACCCTTGTCTTAGGACTCACCTCCTTTCCACCACCTTTTGTCAATTCAAAATCACTTTTTTTCATCCTTTCTGAGGCTGTATACTATCAGTATGATCAGCTTATTCACTATGTTTTTACGAACTCCATTCTTTATTCCCTACATGGTGAACATGGAAGTGAAAGAGCAACATTCATCACATGGGCAGAACTGGATCTTGAAAACTTATTCTGTGAGCGAACGTGACCTTGTTTTCACTGCAAGTTCTGACCCAATAGTTTTGAAGTTCCTTCTTTTCACACATGTTACGGTACAAATTGTATCTTCGACTTACTCCAAGTTGTTTTAATGTCGTTAAGGCGTTACACGCCCATACACACATTTCTGTACTGGAATGTCTCACCAAAGTTTTACATCATTTCGGTTCTAATTGCGTGTCTAAAGGATCTGTTTTTGGACCAAAAAGTGCAACGAAAAGAAATGTCGAGGAGTATGGCATTTAGGGTGGAGAGTTCCGGGTTCCATCACACCTGAAGTCTGAAACCCGCGGATCTTGTGAGTTTTACACGTGATGAAAGAAAAAGTACATCGATAAAATATGTGTAAAATTAGGTTCATTCCAACACCAGCGTTCTCTTCTCGGTATTGAATTCTGACCTATCTATAGACTATACAGGGTGTTTCAGGACGAATGCCGTATTATGTTGTGGTAGTAATTAATTGCGACCAAAATCATTCTATTAACATAGGGTCGCAAATGATTTCTCTTGAAGTTACAGGCACATTTGTGTATTTTTAGCCACTTGCTGTTTTTCCTCTAAAAAGTCGTTACAACGAATAAACCTCTTTTTGTAACCTTAAACTGCTGACGTTTTTGGAAAGATCACACAATTTTACTCCAGGAAATGTCGATCAACATCATTTTAGTTGCCTCCAAAAATTTCAGTAATTCGTTAAAAATGAAGAAAGAGGCGTTTTCGAATTTTCCTGTGTACGTGAACGCCACTTTCTGACCAAGTGATCATAGTGAAAATTTTTCGCCAATTTCAGTAAAAAATCTCCATCTCGTGAGCTTTCAATTGTTTTTTGAAGAATTGAAATCGGTTCATTTTTATATGAGATATTGTTCCTAACGTGTGAAAAAACACGGAGTAAGTCTTTAAGTAAAACTTTCTTAAACGCGTGATTACAAAGTAAAGTTGGATTTTGCTAATTATTCAGTTTAATAACCTGTCTTAAATTTCCAAAATGAAATGCACTATAAGTGACAAAGGACAAAACTCCCAAAAAATTTACCCCCCCCCCCCACCTGACTGTCAACTTTTATGATACTGGGGGAAAACTTGGTATGTACATTGAATAAATCAACCTAAAATGTATTCTAAAGAACACCTACGTATTTAAATCATTTCCAATCATGTCCAACATCTGCTCTTTTGTTTTTCGTTATCTTGTGATGCGTTTTTCCTGGAGTGAATATTTCTCACACACTATCTGTACCAATTTCAGGAAGTGCAAAATCTACACGATGGAGACGAAATTAATCGCATTATTTTTTATCAATGGATGTTCGAGAACCAGTATTCAGTTCCTCTTACTCTTTTTTCGAACGATGCCACGTTTACCCGAGACGGTATGAACAACAGTCGAACTGGCGCCAGCGGGAGGAAGAAAACCTCGCGGCGAAAAAGCCGCGATCGAAAGCAATTCAGCGCCGATTTTTATGAATGTGTGGTGTGGTATGATAGGGAGGGCTCTTATTGGACCTCACTAAACCGATTAATTAGCAAAAGCCAACAAATTTACTCTGTTATCAAACGCGTTTAAGGAAGGTTCACCTATGCCTAATTGATGACTTACCCGTGTTTTTTCACACGATAGGAACAATATCTCATGGAAAAATTGGCCGATTTCAATTTTCCAAAAATCACTTGAAAGCTCTCAACACGGACACGTTTTACTGAAATTGGCGAAAATTTTTCACTATGATCACTTGGTCAGAAACTGGCGCTGACGTACACAGGAAATTTGGAAAACGCTGCTTTCTTCATTTTTAACGAATTACTGAAATTTTTGGAGGCAACTAAAATGATGTTGATCGACATTTTGTGAAGTAAAATTGTGTGATCTTTTCAAAAACTTCGGCAGTTTAAGGGTAAAAAAAAAGGTTGTCGGTGTAAGGTCTTTTTAGAGGAAAAACAGCGAATGGCTAAAAATACACAAATGTGCCTGTAACTTCAAGAGAAATCATTTGCGACCCTATGTCAATAGGGTGATTTTGGTCGCAATTACTTAGTACTACAACATATTAAAATATACGGTATTCGTCCTGAAACACCCTGTAGAATAGAACAATAAATGTCAGGCCTGTTTTTAGGTTATGGGAAACCCCCGTGACTACCTAAGATGAACAAATAAATGAAGTACCTAGTAAATGACCCACCATCCTACCGTCTCAAAAACTCTGAATTCAACAATTACCCACCGGTGTAGGTATATAAAACGCACAACAAAAACAGGCTATGTTCGCTGGAACAAAAGTATAATAAGAACCGTGCCCTATATGTATAGTTTAAAAGTGCGCATTTCAACGACCTTTAAAAACGACAAATGTTATGCTCTTGAGTCTATTAGTACATTTTACCAAGTGTTAAACCAAGAAAGAACTACATAATCCAATCCCCATGAGCCATGCGGAATATCACAAACTGACAGGTGTTGATTTTGAAGAGACACAGGGACGTAGAGATAATGAAAGAAGCCTCTCGTCTCAATTTGTACGAAAGAGTCACCAATTACAATTAATTTTTCAATTCAAAGTAGTGGATTATGAAATGCACGAATGAACACAATCTATTTTTGTTTACGACAAAAAATCCCTATAGAATTTGTTTTGATTCAGAATTGATAGGTAGTTCTCGAAAAAATAGCTTTTGATTGCTAATCTCAACGTTCATTCAATCTCAAAAGCTTAACGGTTCTATGCGCAATTGCGCAAAGAAGACAACTACACCACAACTTCCTCATAGTTCCCACCGCTTCTTCCTGATATTTTTTGTGCTTTGTAGTACAGGAAGCACCTAATTTCATTTTTCAGGGTTTCCATTTGAGTTAAATTAAGGTTTTAGCCTTCAACTCTTTCACCAGAGACGAGACAGAAACAAAAAAGGTGTAAAAAAAATGAATAGAAATTCTGATTTCAATTTCAAACGAGAAATCAATCGAAAAATCCCTCCTTCCCCACTAACTGAACATCGGAAAACAAAACACCCACACTCCTGTCAAGTCAAACAAGACCAAACGTAGAGAAAATAACAAGCTATCAAAAGAGGAGGACCCTGCAGGCGCAAACAAGAGTGACTAATGTTAAATGGAGCCGAGAAGAAAAGGGGTTGACCAAAGGTGAGGTGGCGAGGAAGTAGGAGGAGGAGGAGGAGGTGGCCATCAACTACCGGCTGTAACGCGGGTCTATCAAACCCTCTGGACACGGGATGGATCAAGCCAGTCGCGGTGTAGGTAGTCGTTGCCACGGTAGCACGGGAACGGAGTGCCGGCTTGTCAATTTTCGTGAAATTATGAAAGTGGACATCTGCGTATTTTAAATTGATCGTTTAAAAGTAAAAGAAGCTCATCTCGTGATTAGAAGAGAGTAATCTTCGGTTTATGATTCAACTCCGAATATAATTTCTTCTTTAAAGGTAAATTCATTTTCACTAGAAATAATAATAATAATAAACATGCAGGTTCAAGTGGTTAATAAAATACACCAAACTGGGGATTAATCTAGAAGTGAAAAGAATGCTTGTGGGCTTTAAGAACGGCAGACTGCAAGCGCTCTTGAAAAAATCAATATAATACAAACGAACATCCGAAAGGAGCCAAAAGGGAATTAACAGGGTAGAAATAACGGAGATTCATCAGGATTCAAGCCTAAACTACTGTAGTTCTTAAATGAACAGAGCATTAAAGAAATCGATGAAAGCGAGACTCCACCATACAAAAGTTACAGGGTCGTGAGAAGGGGCAAGTGTACAAGAAAACAATATCTCTCGCAACCTGTCCTGTATAATTATATCACGAGCTAATCTCATGATTGATAGGGCTCGCTACTTTATTAATTTTTAGTCAAACCTATTTTCTCTTCATTCTAATTGTTATTCATATAGAATGTCCCACAGAGGTAGCAACGACGGCCTCCCTTCAGTAAAAACGTTCGCATAAAACTCCCCCTCACTCACAAACAATAATTAAAAAAGAAAGGAAAAAATCCTCAATTTGTTCTGAGGTAAACATCCTTCTCAATTCCACTGATACACCGCTTAATAAAAAACTTTTAAATACACAAGAATAACAAGACAAAAAAAACAATCAAATTCTTCAACCAGAAACGTTGAAAATCACAATAAGGAAACTATCACAAAAATTATTATCCTTTGTTTCCCTCCGAACTGCGAAAAATGGGTTTTACAGAGGGGCGAGGCACAAATTGAAATCAGGGCGGGGGTAAAGGAGCTATGACTCCTGCATCCATAATCTGATGAATTACGCACTCAACACACGCCGATGATAGAGAAAATGGCAAACCTCGATCTGCGAAATGTAAACAAATAGCATTTCTTCCACATACCGTGGACAGCCGATTTTATAGACAAACGCCTCGCTATTCTTACTCCTATAATGAAGGACATGACCCTAGTAACAGGCATTGCCAATAAGTAACAACACAAAAACATTAAAAGACGGAAACGATGCGCTGCGTTTATTGTTGACTTGGGAAATTACACAAGAGGAAGAATAAATTGAGTTCTTTCACTAAAAATGCATCAATGAACATACAGACATAAATAGCTTCAATGCACTTCGAGAAGAAGGAAGTAAATGTCGGTTAATTTATTGTAGTGCCTTATTACAGTTTCAAGGGAGGCCGGATTTAGCTTAGTGCTTTTTTCCAAATCATGAGATGGATTCCCTGCCCTCTTCCAAAATCAACAGTCTTAGAACTTCCTGGGTGTGACCAGGATAATGCACTGACTATACACACTCCAAGCCGTCCGTTGCGTTGTCTCGAGAAATTGGACAAATCCATCGCCAACCATAGTGTTAACCATTCATTGGATTCATTAACCATACAAAATTGTAGAACTCTACGCCAAAGAGCACGGTTTTTGGATCAGCTCATGAACTCCATAAGAAATAAAGTTTCGGACAAGTTTGGAGATAAGAGGGGCAACGTGAAAATCTATGGCCGTGAAACCGCGCCAACTCGCTTTAACTTCGCTCTCTGCGTGAAATTAGAAAACACTCCGACGCTACATGGGTGCATTCCAAGTCCTGTAGGTTTCCTGATAAAACGGTTTATAGCTTCTCTTGTGCCTTACAGTATTTTACAGGGAATTTACGATCCCCTTACAAGTTCAGAGCCCTCTCTGAACTCGTATGGGGTTTGTAGCCAAAAGGCTCGCGGCCTGTCCGAACTGCTGCAATCCCCTACGAGTTCAGAGAGCCCACGTATTTTGTTTGTTTCGTTTGTTCTATCTTCGCGTTGTCAGACCAATGAACTCGTACTATTGTTAGTGGAGGCACTTTGCCTATTGGCTCGTTTCACACATACCAGGAGTGGATCCCGAGGCCCCTCTGGACCAAAGAAACTTGCTGTGGGCGGTTTATTACAAAAGATATTCATTCAACTTAAGCTTGAAAATCGATCTCGATTCCGAATAAGCCCAGGGGTTAAGAAGGTGATATTTTTTTCAAAATGTTTCCATTCTCGGCGGAAGCGGTTTATGAGTCCTTCAAACAGTTCGATCGACAATCGAAGCTGTTCACGGCCAAAATGCCCCCAAAAAAGCCGTCCATTAAAAAGGAAGGAAAAGGTCTACTCGCGGGTAAAATTGAGAAATAGAGCTCATATTTACATCTGAATTTGAGAAAACACATTTGTGGTTTTGCCAAAATTAAGAAAATATGCTATTCGTGGTTTACGCAGGCCTTTTCACTGCTCAAATTGAGAAAACCTTAATTCTCGGTTGTGGCAGCTTGGTGGCTAACTAAGTGAAAAAGCGATAATTCATCGCTGGAGAAAAAAAAATCGCTAGTTCACGGTTAAAATGGTGAAAATTGCGAGTGCGCAGCTAAAATTAAGGAAAACCTCTCATTCAACGCTAAAAGTAAAACACCAATTTGCAGCTAAAATGGTGAAAATTGCTAATCCTGCGATAAAATTGAAAACTTTTTCAATTGTACCTGCATTCGCTGGTAAAATAGAGAGAAATCGACGCTACACTACATAATTCGGAGCTAAATATCTGCGACATTGTAAGCTTCGGGTGAATATATCCTGCGAATTGCAAGTTTAAGGTCTTACTCCTCGCGGAATTGCAAGTTTCAGGGTCTTTTTGTTTTAGAGGCCGTGGGCCCATGGGCTAGCCAACCGCTACAGTATCGAAAGCCTGACAAATGTTCAGGGGTGAATTACAGCACTCTGAGCTAAAAATACGAGAAATGACCAGTTTCCGCGCTTACCCTGACGAATAGCCGTGTAATTGCAACATTTAGAGATGAATATTTGTGGGTTCCTAAATTCGGGTCCTTATTCGAGAACAATTTCAAGTTTCCTGTTCGAATATCTGTGAAATGGCAAGTTTAGAGTTTTCGGGTGTTAATTTAATCGAAATTGTTAATTTAAGCGGGCCTTCACGCGAGATTCAAATAGAAGATGAATACCTCCTATCATCGGGAGAGCACTGAAATGAATAATCACAAGCCTTGGGGTAATCCAAGTCTGCGTGTTGCGGTTGTCCTGCTGACGCAATGAGGTTTGCTGGAAAAAAGAAAGAGGCAGGGGGGGAGGCAAGTACAAAGGGGTGTTATAATTTTGACACGGCGTTATCCTATCACAATTAAAATGTTTGTCACGAGGATACCGCCCGTGTATTTGACACCCCTTCGTACTTGAGCCCATGGACTCTGAACTCGTAAGGGGATTGTAGCAGATCCGACGGATCACGCCTTTTAATTACAATTTGTAATTTGGGATTGTAAATACGCATCCAGGACAGTAGCATGCTGGTAGGGTTGCATTATTAGCGCCAGTGCCACGAAAAGTGCGACAACTTTTCAAGGCCGGTGTTCTGGTTTTTCATGGGAACTCCTTTTTACCGGTCTCCACACGAAGGAAAACATTAGAAGTAGGCGACCTGTAGCTGTTTTTCGTGAGGTTGCCATCAAGAGGCCAAAAAATGAGGAGTACGAGGCGTCACTTGTCACGTGTACAAGATTAATTCTATCGTGTCAGTTACTAAGAGTGTAAGTCAAAAATTAGCCATTTTCCGTTTTTGCACTCAGCTTGACGGCCTGTCTCTACTCTTCTGTTCTCAAGAGTATAAGTCACGAAAAAAACCGAATTCCTATTCCTAAGGGGACTTGTACCTTAGCGTATTGTTTGGGTTTTATTTAAATTGAAAAGTTTGGAACGCTCTCTTGAAAACTTCAATTTTTTGACTTATACTCTTAGTAACTGACACGTTAGAATTATTGTGCAAATCTTGTAACACGGGCCTCGTTCACGTAATAATTCACGTGAAAAAGGCTGCAAGACAGGCACTCTAGTGGGGGCCAAAAATAGCGCGAAACCGATTCTTTCGTGAATAATAAATTTATATAAATCCCAGTACTCGAGATAAATAGAGGCAGACCGAAGTCATCAAGTGTGCGAGGTCGAATTTTTCCGATAGGTTATAATTATAAGTTTATGACGATATAAGCATTATTTCTGCAAGAACCGGAACGCCCCCAAAATGTTCCAACGAGACGACAATTTTTTCATTCAATTTAAGCCCGTGGTCATGGGCGTGGTGGTGGGTATAAACTGAGGAGAATCGAAACAAGTTATGGACAAAGAATGCATACATATTGCTAGGTGAATCCTCAAAAAAATCTATCAAGGGAGTGTTTGTACCCCCCGTCTCTTTCTTTTATCATCAATTACATCAAGGAACATGATTGAAATCACGACCCTGACCAACACATTAATTTCACGCTAAATAACAAAACTTCTACGCGCGACGATACGAAATTATAGGATAAATAACGGTAACAAATGAGGAAACTTATAAAAATCCCAAGGTCAAAATCGAAAAAGGGGCTATTTCGATCTCAAGATCACATCAAAGAAATGGGAATTTAGCTTCCTTTGTGTTTTTGTTGAAAATAGGAGGTAAGAGGCTACTTAATTTTCCCTTTAAAGATACGAAGACGGCTAAGCACAAGCATGAACAAATCAAAAACACCCCCCACCCACCCACCAATATTAACTGTGCTCCAACCAATTTTGTTCTTCAGTTTGAGCCTGCCTTTAACTAAATTTTCAAAATGTTCTTAAATTACACGAGTTCAGTAATAATGTGTTGCGTAATTCCATATAACTTTATGAGGGAATGGAGTTCAATAGGAACTGCGTTAGGGCTATATGCATGTAGAGATCTTTGATTGCCAAGCAATCAAAATAAATAAATTAATAGAAAAAAATTAAAAATATATAAATCAATCTATTAAAGAATATATTTCGCGTTCAGTTTCGTTGACTACTAATTAACTTTGCGACCAAAAAGGGGAAACGTCTTAGAAACGCTTTAATTAAGGTCGAATTAGAACGAAATTCCAATAAAACTCGTCACTTTTAAAGCATAATAAAGTTGAAGCAGAATATCGCTTTTTCAGAATATCGATTTCGACTTTGGGTTAATTTCAAAACCACAAGCGAAACTAGAGCTAATTTGAATGTACTCGCGGCATATTTAGAATAATGAGGAAGGCAGACTCTAGTAATATTATGCGGAATTTATCCGTCGGAAATTAAAATGGTGCGTCACTAAAGCAGCCTATTTTAGTTTTCAATTTACGAACACCATTCACGTTCTATTGTTTATTTCCTTCACACGCTAACCATCGTCAGCACGGGTATATGGACACGTACAAAAAAATTGATGAGACATTATAAAATGATATCGTGATAGACATTATTACTGCAATTATTACTCTTGACAACACGCAACCGGTTTCATTACCGAAAAATCACGTTTTCAATAATCAACGATTAATGCTCATCAACGTTTGTTTTTGAACCCGTACTCTTCGATGTCAGAGTAAAGTGCATGAAAATGTAGTATCATCACTATTGTGACTCAAACGTGTAAAGTGCAATTTGTCTCGAATGTGACAAATTGTTGTGACTGTTTTCAAAAAGTTTTTGAAAACAAAAGTACAAAACCTCACGTTAGCAAGACAAAATGTTGTTGACTATAAACTCCCTACATCATTCCTCTCATAATAAATTATATTCTTCAAGATGTATAAACATAAAATACTCGCTTGACGACCTGTTGAGCTATAAAAAAGCGTATAATTTCATTCAAAACAACAATGATGCCTTAATATTCATGAAGGTTGAGGTACTACGTGTTCCTAAGAGAAAGGCCAATTTCGATCGAAATTGTAGTAAGACCTGAACTTCCCAAATTTTAAAAATAGGCGAAGAAATTGGAATCGCGAGCCTCAAAAAATTACAGTTCATCCCAAAAATTTGTTTTTGAGGTCCAATAGCTGGCAGTTAAGCCAATGATACAGACTGAATACGCTATACAAAGTCTCATTTTTCAACAGGAAGACGAACTCACAATACGATCATGAATTGCGAACTTCACACCACAAACTGGCGAACCATACGAAAAAAACAGCAAATTAAGCCTCAAAACATAGCAGTCTGGGCCCAGTTTGCTACAAAAATCACCAAAAGTTTAAAAGAGCCAGAACCATGAAATTTGTTTTTTCGTCGTTCGTTATTCACCAAAAATAGTTCATAGAATTTACTGAACTTGCGAAACTGATTTCAGAAAGAACTAAAGTCACAAAATTTGGGTTTTGAAAGAGCCAACCCCAAGAAATTAGGTTAATTAAATTCAATTTTTCGAATAGGGGAGCTAAACCAGTGAAACTGATTTAAAAATTGGGTTTTTAAACAGGAAAAATACGCGAAATTAAGGCATGAAATAGCAATAACAAAAAATATTGAAATTGCTTTTTGAAGGAGCCAACTCAGAGACGTTTGGTTTTGGAAGAGCGAAAATCTGAGGTCAAATTGTGGTATGAAAGAGCCTGAATCACGACATTCGGTTATCAAAAGAGCCGAATTAGTTTTTCAAATTAACCAAAATTATAGAAAGGGCTAAAGCCATGAAATTTGGTTTCCCACGGAATTTGGGTTTTGAAAGACCAAAATTGCCTGAAATTGAGATTTGAAGGAGACGAATATGGAAATTTGGTTTTCCGTTAGCAAATCCGTGAAACTGAAGCTTGTATAATACCCAAAATAACAAAATTTGAATGTTGTTTTTGAAAAGGCTAAGGCCCGATTTCACCAACTTCTTACAGACCGAGAGCTGGCGATAGTCCCTTGATTTTGAAAAGGCTAAGGCCCGATTTCACCAACTTCTTATATAAAGATAAGATTAAACCAAGATCAACAACTAATCACGATTACAATGTAAACACTTATATCAGAATTCATATGGGTCGCTATTGGCAACTACATAATCACGATCAACTTTAAACGAGACCATTTTTGTTGGTGAAAATGGGCCTAAATATTTCCGAATTAAGTAGTCAAAATTTTAGGTAATTAAATTTTTTAATTGATTGTTGATTTTAGGTACCTAGTAATTAATTTTTTTTTAGTTGAAACATTCATTTTATTCTAATTTTGCCAACAAGTTTCGTGGTATGCACCCCATGATCAAGGCATCCTGATAGAAACAACTTCGAAGTGTAAGGCCCGATTTCACCAACTTCTTAAACCACGATCAACAATTAATCACGATTACAATGTAAACACTTATATCAGAATTCATATGGGTCGTCATTGGCAACTAATCGCGATCAAATTTAAACGAGATCAATTTTGATGGTGAAAATGGGCCTTAGGCCTATTTTAGGCTAAGGCTAAGGCCCATTTTCACGAACAAAATTGATCTCGTTTAAAGTTGATCGCGATTAGTTGCCAATGACGACCCATGTGAATTCTGATATAAAGTGTTAAAATTGTAATCGTGATCAGTTGTTGATCGTGGTTTAAGAAGTTGGTGAAATCAGGCCTAAGTGGTCAAAGCTGTGAACTCAATGTTGGAAAGAGCTAAATCCTCGATATTTTCGTTTTTAAAGAGGAAAAACACGCGAAATTGGTGTTTGAAATGGCATAATTTCTGTTTTGAAGTAGCCAAATCCACGACATTTGGTTATAGAAGTGCAAGTTTCCTTGGCGACATCGTCGTCTGAAAAGGGGCAAAGTCACGACATTTTGGTTTTAAAACGAGCCGAATCAGTTTTTTGTATTAACCAATATTATAGAAAGCTAATGTAATGAAATTTGGTTTATCATAAATCGTACATCGCTGGAATGGGTTATGAAGGAGCCAAATATAAGAAATTTGGGTTTGAAAGATCTAACGGCCGGGAACTTGGTGTTTAACAGGGCCAAACCAACGAAATTTTGTTTTTGAGAAATCAAAAATCCCTAAAATTTGGGTTCGAATTTGCAAAATTTGGTTTCGAGAGAGCAAAGTTGGGGTTCAAAATAATTGCGATATTTGGTTTTTGAAAGAGCCAAACGCGCAAGTTATTTTTGGATTAAATATTGAGCAGAAATACCTGGTTTTTGTGTTCTAGATTCTAGGGCCGAATTTGTTTTTTTTTTTTTTTATTAAATCGCCTAATAACACCACATTCACCCAGACTCTTGAGCAGATCTCAGATACTGCAATACAATATCCGGTTTTTGGGGGAACAGAGACAGTGAGCTTACATGCTATTGTTTTTTATTATAAAATTAAGAAATTAGGCGAATAGGATAATTGGGGGGGGGGCACATTTCACCATCACCACCGTCACGAAGGCCTACAACTGCGCCTGATTATAAGCATTCATAGTCACAAACCGCTAACGGATAACGGGAGGGATACCTTGCGTCCAAAAAAAATTACGAAGCTTTTGGATAAGACGTGAATTTTTTCCTCGTAAAGTAGAAAAGTGAAAAAAACAAAAACAAAAAAAACAAAACAAAAAAAATAAATAAATAAAACAAACTTGGATCAGACAAAACCGGAGAATTTCATCAGCAAAGTTGGTGGTTCAATCAAAAAGGCGTACTCATTGCCAGAAAAACGCGCTATTTTCTTCATTATTATAAAAAATTGTCTCTTTCTCCCTACGCAAATTCACCAATTATTCCTTAAAAACCCTCTGTGAAACTTTTAGCACATGCTTCTCGCCAAATCTAACCGGAAAATTTGTTATGCTTTCAGCAAGAAATGGAAGAAGACACAAATTCGACGGATGACGCCAACTGGACACTACTTTTATCAACTCCAGTTTGAATCATCAATAACCGCAGCGTCGAAATCCAAATGGACACGCCAAGACGCTGTGACTAAATGTGTTCCAAAGGTGACTCGTACTGCCTCCAGGGGCATCACACCGTCGATCAGTGGGCTTGGGTGGGGGTGGACATCGTACTTTTTAGCGCCATTCTCGTTGGGAATATGTTCACAGTTTACGTTTTATTAAACAAATCTACAAAGTCCATTTCGAATCAGTTCGTTTTGTCCCTAGCAATTACTGATATACTAGTTGGTCTGACACTGCCATATCATATGGCATTCACCATATTCCCAGAGCTGTCTGTCAGCAAGACAACGTGCATCTTAAGGTGAAATTCATTTTAATCATGTAATAAATTACATAGATATTGTTCGAAGAATACAGAAGGCATTTTGCTTTAAACAGGTTCACGTTTGTGCTTCTAGCCTGCTGCTGTTCCATACTGAACGTTACAGCGATAGCAGTCGATCGCTACGTAGCGATAGTTCACCCATTTAAATATGAAACTCTTATGACTAGAAGGTAAGCTATTTTAGATAATTATGTAATTCCTACTGGTTAATGGGGAATGTGCAACGTTTTACTTTTAATTTCTTCCCGTACAAATTAGGACTCCAAATTAAGTTCTCAGAGAGAACTTAATTGAGATTGCAGTTTTGTACCAACCGAAAGCAACTGGCATCGAAATTCGAAATTCGATTTTTAAACACTTTTCCATGTCATTTCTACGTGTTTGGTCCTAAACCAACGTGGGAAAAAGTTACAAAGGAAAATCTATCTATACTCCTCATTCAAAATCCAGGGAAAATGTTTCAGACTGGTTCGACGCGTGCTTTTCATCAATCTCGTCACAGCCCTGACTATGAGCACCGCGCCCATTTATTGGAACAATTGGGACTCAGCTTCGGTCTGTGAACTGGGGCAGGTGTTACCTCGCTACTACTTGACAGCCATCATGCTCCCGTCGTTTCTCATCATTTGGGTCATAATGATTAGTATATACACGCGTATTTGGAGGGAGGCCTTGGTTCAAGCCGAAAAAATGCGCCGCACGAACGTCAGTACACACTGTCAGGGTAAATTTCAGGTGAGTCTGGTGAGGAAGTCTGTCAAACATAGATCTCATTTATAAACTGATGACTAGTGCTTGAAAACAAAAATGGGGGCTGAAAAACCGAACGAACGGGGGGTGAAAAATGGGGGCTAAAACCGTTCATTTTTTCCACAGGTGGTACTATTAGTAATGGGATGCTTTACGTTTTGCTGGCTCCCGTTCTTGGGTGTCACTTGCGCTCAAG
Source organism: Corythucha ciliata (assembly GCA_038030265.1). NCBI lineage: Eukaryota > Metazoa > Arthropoda > Insecta > Hemiptera > Tingidae > Corythucha > Corythucha ciliata. The sequence continues at coordinate 31,743,811 of CM075937.1, read as the reverse complement.
CAGTCGGCTACAGAGACCAAATCTCTTCGAACATGTACAAGGCCGTTCTCAGTTTGGCACTGAGCAGCTCGGCGTTCAATCCCCTCATTTACGCTTGGAAAAATACTGAGTTCAAAAAAGCGGTCAAGTCTCTGGTTAAATGCGTGGGTTGGAGGAGAAACGGATCGTACGAGGATAAAGAGTCTCAAAGGAATCCTGAGGGTCGGGCGGGGTCAAACGTTAGTCCTACCAATAATGGAAGTCCTAAAACTCCCGTGTAAAAAAAAACAGTATTGGTAAATATTATCGCTGTAAAAACAAATAAAAAGTCTGTGGATTTATCTATAATTTTGTTCTGTGATTCGGATTTCATATTTTAAGGAAAAGAATTAGGAAGCAAATGCATAATTATGCATGTGTAATTGCTTTTAATTTTATTTATTTTTATCTGTGATCTTGCGCATTTCCTTCGACGAATAAATAAAATAAAATTGAACGATACTGAAAATTATTTGGTACACGAATCAAATCGCTCATAATGTTTACTTTAGTTTGATATACAGGGTGTTAACGTTAAGGTCGCACCACCGGCCAGGGTTCGATTCTGCAACTCATTTGCGGCAAAAGTTGTCCTCTGCAAAAAAAATTTTCACCCCGCACGAAGTCCGACTTTTGTCACTTTTACGATTTTTTTCGTGTTATAGACATTGCGTTACTAAAACGACGGTAACTCGCTTATTTCTGACCGAAAATCAAATCTGAAAACACCGTTGGAAAAAGCGTTAATTTTACCATCTTCCCAGTGCAAAATATTATTTTAAATGTAGGATTCAGGGGACGAAAAATGAGCCCGAGTAGTAAAATGTGAGAAAATGCGAAAATATGCAGAATTTTCAAACGTTTTCAACTTCGACTGAATCTGTCGGTTAATCGTACACCGCAATCTTAAAAGTTGGTGTAGAACCTCAGCTTTCATTAGGTCTAGTCATTTTTTAAATTAATAAATCGAATAGGTGAGAAAACCGCGTCTGATTGAAAAAATAGGTGTTTTTTTTATCTTGCTCAATTATTTAATGACTGCCAAATCTTCACAGTTTGGTGGAAAAAGGGGTGGGTTTTACTTGTTTTTTCTCGCTGAATCGAGTAGCGGTTGGCGCGCATATCACGCTAGCGCTGAATCGGGTGGTGCATATGTGGCTCATGAAATAGGAGAGCTAGGGGAATAGGGGTAGTCTGGTGTTATGTTTGAAAATGAATTAATTTTCCACTAAGGGTTGATATTTGTGGGAAAAGTCCGAGTATCTCTAAAAACAACGAGAGAACATGCGGGAAACGACGAACAAGAGCCACTTTATTCACCTCAGCATGACATTTTCTATGTGTCCGCTATTTTGGTTTAGGAATATGCGGTGAACCTCATCCACTGCTCCTTCTGAAACCTCTGGATTACGCCTTTCTTAGTCACTACATGTGAATCCTATCCAGCACTTCCAGCAGATCCTCGATCTCAGGATGTTTTTCACCATAACTTTATAAACTCCTGTTTTAAGTCCCTCCACAAACGTTAGCCGAGAAGGGTAAGGTCCGGTCTTCTAGGAGGCTATAGAATTGGTCCTCTGAATCCAATCCACGTGTGAAAAAATGCATTCATTTGGGAGTGATAAACCTCGTACTCTGATTACACGGAGCGCTTAACTGTAACTGTAAACGCCGATCATGATTACCTCGGAGCACAGTTTATCAAATAGGTAAAAAGTCTTTCTAGAGGATCTGCTTGAGGATTAGCGTATTCGCCGATCAAATCAGGCAGAACCATTGGGTTTTAGAACGGAAAGTGGGGACCAACACGAAGGACACACCGAAAATATGCCAAAGTGAATAAAATAGCTCTTGCTTGTCTTTTCTAGATGTTACCATCAGATTGCGTCCCTTAGTAGAAACGGGATCCTTTTTAAAATATTAAACATCGTATTACCCCTATTCTTCTAGCTCAACTAATTCATGATCATCGTTAGCACAACCATTCGATTCATCCACAGAAAAAACAAACATAAAACAGGCGTATCCCACCCTGTATTCCTCCAAACTGTGAAGATTTCAGCAGTTTTATCTAATTGAGTAAGATAAAAAAAAACACCTATTTTTTCAATCAGACGCGGTTTTCTCACCTACTCGATTTATTAATTAAAAAAATGACTGGAGCTAATGAAAGCTGAGGTTCTCACCAACTTTTAAGATTACAGTGTACGATTAACCGACAGATTCAGTCGGAGTTGAAAACGTTTGAAAATTCTGCAAGTTTTCGTAATTTCTCACATTTTACTACTCGGGCTCATTTTTCGTCCCCTGAATCCTACATTTGAAATAATATTTTGCACTGGGAAGATGGTAAATTTAACGCTCTTTCCAACGGTGAATTCAGATTTGATTTTCGGCCAGAAATAAGCGAGTTACAGTCGTTTTAGTAACTCAATGTCTATAACACGAAAAAAATCTTAAAAGTGAAAAAAGTCGAACTTCGAGCGGGGTTAAATTTTTTTTTGCATAGGAAAACTTTTGCCGCAAATGAGTTGCAGAATCGAACCCTGGCCGGTGGTGCGACCTTAACGTTAACACACTGTATAACAAAAATAGGTGTTATATCAATGTTTTGTGTGGAAAAAATCACAGATTAAACTCGAACGGCCGGTTCTACCCCGAGGGATTTTGAACCAACCAATCAATCAGCGAAGAAGGTGGAGGATAGGTACTGTAGTTTAAAGATGGAATAATTTGTTTAAAGGTTGACACGTGATTCACGTGGATGCCAAAAATAGTGTGATAAACAGTGGGGGCGTAGCAATTTTATGATCACGTCATATTAAAAGGAGAGAAAAATCTGAATCGCTCTCTATCTATCTCTCCCCCCTCCCTATGGAATTTGATCTGGGTTTGTGCAAAAAAGCTCGATAAGGTTTATAGACTCGGCAACACATTAGTTTATAAACGCACGGAACGATAGTGTTTCTGTTGGTCGAAAAGATTACCGTGTTTCAATACTCTTTCAAACTCGAAGAACGGAAGATGTTTATTTGGACTTCCCTTTTACCTTAAGTCACCTCTTCCTTCTGTACCAAGGAAGCGTTTCACACGGTTGCCTAAGTGCGCCTCACTGCACGAAAATAAACTACTGTTATACGATCCGCAGAAGGAAAAGTAGTCTCAAGAAAATAGATAATGCATAAGTCGTATGGAAATTCAGTCGGGAGTAGAGGCTGAGGTGGAATTCCTTTTCTTAGTCTCCACGCCAACGTTACGACCAAAATACATTGAGGCATAAGCATAACACCAGACGATGTCAAAAAAGAATTAATGCGAGAAAAACACAGCGAGACTGACGCAACAGATAATGAAAATGTGTTCAACTTTCTCCTCATTAGAATTTGGTGGTAACTCATAAAAACGTAATCGAAGTCAACAAGTTACTTGGGTAATTTGGAGAATGTTGATCATCTTTCAAGTTTTCATCTCCTCTAGTCTTTCCTCCCCGCCATTTGATTTCGTCAATTTGGAAAAATGATAAAATCAAATAGGTTTCAAACAAGTTTGAAGTGTCACTTGGAGCAATTATTTTCTAAGGTTATCTTCATATTACACCCACGTTATGCTAATGGCGCACCTTATTTTAATTTTTAAGTTATTATGTGAAGGGAAAGTTTTGTCAACAAGATGACGATGATAAATACGTTAACTGACACGCAAAATTTCGCGAATACGCGAGCCCTGGCATAAAGCTTAATTCGGTTTCAGTGACATGGGATTTAGAATTTAGCTGTCAGATGGAGTATATTTCACCAATACACGAATTCTAAAACCGTTCAAAAAAAGTCTACCCCCTTCTCAAATAATGGCAATTTCTGGAAATTCAAGCTCCAATCAATATTTTCAAGCTCCCATTTGTTCAAATGTTCACCCTTCCCTCTTCCCCCTTGAATTTACAGTAGAGAAATTCACATGGCATAAGCAGCCCATTGTTGCATTACATTTCCGACCGAGCTTGGACATTAAGTTAATGTAAATTGATATAAACTGACAATTTATCGCACAACTACTGTGGAAAAACTGCAAATTCACGCGACTCAAAAAATATTAAGAAAGCCCGTTAAGCTGCGTTCACATTTGAGAGTTTAAGGCCCGATTTCACCAACTTCTTAAACCAAGATCAACAACTAATCGCGATTACAATGTAAACGCTTGTATCAGAATTCATATGGGTCGCTATTGGCAACTAATCACGATCAACTTTAAACGAGATCAATTATGTTGGTGAAAATGGGCCTTAGGCCCGATTTCACCAACTTCTTAAACCAAGATCAACAACTAATCGTGATTACAATGTGAACGCTTGTATCAGAATTCATATGGGTCGCTATTGGCAACTAATCACGATCAACTTTAAACGAGATCAATTTTGTTGGTGAAAATGGGCCTTAGTTTAACTCGCCAGTCTAAACGGGCCAGAGAGTTCTCGGGAGAGCACCTGACACTCTCACAGAGTTCAACTCTCGAGACTTACTATCACGTGTAATAGCACATTAAAATGATTTAAAAACTTTCCACTAAAAGCACTGCCTTTTCGGATGTAGATTTCAAGACTTAAGTCGGAAGATGAATGACCCTACGTTTTCCAGCGATTGAAATAATTTTTTTCCGGGTCTTAATAACAGTTCTTTGAACCCAAATACAGTGGCGGCGGAAATGGGGGTCCGTGGGAGTAAATGCTCCCCTAATAGTCTGTTTAAAATCAGGCAATTCAAAGGATGTGTCCGTCCACAGATTTTTATTTAATTATGCGAGACCGCGGTTTCGATTTACATCATCATCGGTCGCTCAGTCGTCGTCAGCACCTAACCCTAATAGTCCCTAATAGACCCTAATAGTCTGTTTATGCAGTGACCGGAGGACCCCGCGAAATTGTTTTTTAGAATTACCAAACATGTGAAATTGGGTTTACTCATTGCCAAATCCTCAAGAGTGGGAGTTTCAATAGCTAAACCACCACGAAACTGTACCACAAAATCGGGGTTTTGAAGATACAAACCCAATTTTTATTATGTACCTACTAGGGTTTTGACACTACTCAAATCCGTGATAATGGAGTTTTAAACGGCTGCTAAACCCCCTGAAATTGTTTTTTCAGGTGCTAAACGCGTAATATTGGTTTTTGAGTGAGCCAACCCCGCAGAATTGATTTTTTTTACAAAATCAAACCTGCAAAATTGGTTTCTGAGTGCACTATCCACGGGGAATCATGTATGGGTTTTTCATATCCGATCCATGAGCAGAGTTTTCAAGAGCTAAGCCTATGAAATTGGTTTCCTGGGGGAGCTTCAAATTTCATAGTCTAGTAGATGTGTCATTGTACATATACCTGGAAAAAATTCCGAAGTTATTGGAACTTTTACTGGTTGTCCGGGGATGCTGTGGGACGACTCTGTCAAGTTTTCCAATTCAAGGACCCTGTGCTAACTTGGGGAGGGCCAAAAAAACTCAAAATTTTCGACTTTTTTCCGGGTTTCTTCTCATAACTTTTTATTTAAACTAAGCGGTTTTCAACCAAAATGTTCATTTTTAATGTTTTAGGGTGGGTTTATCAATCACTGGATATCTCATGGAATAGCTATCTCTCGAATAACTTTCCAACGGTGCAATTAGACCTAAAGTCCAACATCCAAAGTAAAAGTTTCATTCCAACGCCAAATTGTTCGTTACAACCCACATATTGATTGTTGAAAAGTCCCAACGTTTTGTGATACGGGAATTAGTACTAGCAGAGTGGGAGGGGAGAATAAGTTAGTGAATTATGATTTTATTTTGAGTATGTCTGAAATATTTCGAAATTTATGAGGTTTAGTAGCGTGAAACTGACGATTGACAAAAATTGTCTCCATCAAATTACCAAAAAAATGGATCAGAACATAATTTTCTAATAAAGAACGACGCCTTCGGTGAAATTTTTCATCATCTTCCAAAGTAACCGGTTCATGAGTTATAAAGGGTGTAAAGCTATTTCTCCACTTGTGCGCTTTCGTCTTCCTCTTTCAATTCAACACGCCATTTTAACTATCAACAACGCATGCGTCTAAGCTATGCACGCAATTTCTGATAACCTTCCAGCTTTTTGAGGCACGCAGTAGCGCATTCCTCACGTTCAACACACCTTGCGCTATGACGCATGCCTCTGACGCACGCGAAAAGGCACAAGTGGAGACATAGCTTAATAGTAAACATTCTTCTTATTTTTACATTTTTTGTCGAAAAAACTGGCATAAAGAAAATTTTTTTAATCCTTGATAGTGTTTTCTTAAAGCAGATTGCTATTTCAGTGGACGGTAGAATGTCTAAATGTGAAACTACGTCTAAAGCCGAGTGCAATGCCAACTCGAACGTGTCCTATCTCGATCCATTCAAGATTTATGACTTTTTTTGTAATTTATAAAACAAATCAGTACCTAATTTCTTTCAAAAATCCCAGATTTCTCGGCTTATATCGCATCTGATCCAAACTTAGATGACAATTTCAGAACCTACGGAAAATTTCCGTTAGGACAGAGAGGCTATTTCATTGTTTGAAAGCACCATAACTCCTAAGAATCTGACCTTTCTTCATAGATTCACGAAAACTCCGTAAGTTGTACGTTTTCCAAACCATTGCTGTACCCAATCGGTATTCTCCACAGAATGGCGATGCATCACAATAACGACATTTTATGTGAATGCAGCATAACAAAGCTTTGACATAACAAAGATGGAGACGTTATTGTGATGATTCACCAGACTGTGGAGAAACCCGTTCAGGTACAGCAATGTTTTTTGCTTTGTCTATTGGACTACAAGCGGAACCCGCGAAATTTGTTTTTCCAGTGATTGAAGCCCGTAATATTGGTTTTTCAAGGAGCCAATCCGTGGGAGTGGTTTTCGTAGCATGCAGCCGGATGGGTGAAAAGGGGGTGGGTAATCGTCTACTGAAAAAATCGAGACTGAAAGTGCCGCAAAACGATTCAAACGGCTCTACTAATTGAAAATTCTTCTTTTCGGGAACACAAATGCGCGGTATCTTCCGATTTTTTGGGTCATTTTCTCTAAGGCGTCCATTATCTGGGAACTCTGCCCGTTGACTCATTCCAAACCATCGCATGTAGTCTCTTCATAACCTTTTCAAAAAAAAAAAAAAAATATGGCGAAGGGAGGGGGGCACCCCCAAAAAATGGAATCTCTTCTCAGACTCTTGCTCAACCGATGCCGCCTGGTTTCCACCGCCACTGCCCAAATAACGAGTATGTCTACCTCTCCCATGTATAGAAGGGAATATTTAGAAGTGAAAATGTCCAACTAATAACTCTAAAACTTACCTCGATACCGGTGACACCAAGAGCTGCTCGCAGGTTGGGAGTTAATCTGAACGGCACTTTTTCAGGTACGCGAAGGGTTTTGCCTTTCTCGAAACATACATTGTAGTCGATGTGTACCACCTGCCAATCATAAAAGTGAGATGAAAGGCTCGATGATGGGGCAGTACTTTTATGTATTCCCTACTTCTCCAGTTCGAAGATTCACCAAGACATTGTCCAAATGTCTGTCACCCAGCCCAATTATGTAACCGATTATTGACATGACGGCCAATGAAGAGGCGTATACTTTGGTTACATTCCACCATGAGGCGGGGTTCGGACTACAGCACCATAACTCTCTGTAAAAGTAAAACGAAATGAAGAATTATAAGGTCAAAGCACGGAATCAAAGGGGCGAATTTTACTTCGACAATAGGTACGTTGGTGTAGATTGCGTGAGTTCTATTAAACATTTCCTTAGAGCCCACAGAGGCCATTTGCTCCTTTGTTGTTGATCGATGGAAGAAATCCCTGCCTCTTTGAGTATGGGTCCAAGTTTAGAGTAAAATAGATCTGAAGGCCTTTTCATCGCTCCTCCCTCTGTTAACACACGAAAATAAAGAGATCAACGACAAGTCAAGAAGTCTTCAGAAATTAAAGTAAATTAAGCTCCGAAAACGTGCAGAATACGAAAGATAAAAGCCCAGAAACATGCACTGTACATTTACAACGAGGAAAGGCAAGTGGGAGCAATTGAAAGATGATCGAAGAAGTCAAACGTCACTTGCTCTCCACCTCGGACCCTAGCAAGACAAACTATACCATCGTTCTGAGTTTCGCGTTGTTGCCATTTTTTGTAGAGTAAAAATATAGGAGTGACGTTGTCAACCCAACTGATCAGACCGGATCTGGGCCCTAGAGGGACAACAGAGTAGTGATGGGCCTTGAGATGGGGTTCTTTGAGCATTGTATTGGCAATCGATAGAAATTGCATGATCCTTTCGTCGAGGTGTAAGTCTTCCAAGCCTTTGAAGAGATAAGTGTATCTGAGCCATGAAAGGAAAAGCATAACAATAAAACTCCACTATTCGGATTTTGATCAATTCAACTCGGTAAACGTACCTCCGACCATCAGAACCGTAGAATATCAACTTTTTAGGTTTGGTTTTGGTGTGCAGAACACCGATCGACGGGTCTATTCTGTGGATTTTCGGTGGTGACGACGACACGACACCGGGCATTGCAATCTGCGACGACGATAGTTTTGCCAAAGCGGGCGAAACGTCGTTTAGCGAATACATGGCTCGGATCCCTCCACCTCCTAATCCACAACCACCGGCAGCAGTCTGTTGTTTTGGATAGGTGCGATCTTGAAGAGATTTAAGTAGACCGCAAAAGGCTTTCACTAAAGGTTCGACCACTCGGGGATCCACCGGCTCCCGCAGAATTTTGATAACTTTTTCAATGTCTTTCGAGTACAGGTGTTGGAAATTTTTTTCGTGGGGAGTTTCAGGTGTTACTGAAGTAATCGAGTTAAGTTGTTCGAAGACGAACAACAGCTGTAGAGTGAATCGAACGTACCAAAAATTTAAAAATATATAATATTTAAAATACTTTTTTTTTTAAAAATCGGAGTGCCAACGGACCGGTTTTAGAATAGCGTGGTATTTCTCCGCAACGAGTTCGTCTTTTACAGCCTGAGACAAATTTGAATTCGAATCGGTAGCTAAAATCTCGAGAGCGAGCTGCTGGCATCTTCGGTTGATGTCGGGCTGGTGTTGCATGAGTGTTCCAAGCCATAATTCATCCCACAAAAGAGTGATTCGTCTCAGTTCAAGTACCATCATTTTCACTTGATTAATTCCGTCTGAGTACTGAGAAAAATATTTAAAAAAATTATAAGTTCAGCAATTAAAATGAATTTCAATAGCATACTCACGCAACTGGACAACGAGGAGAGAATCTTTTGAAAGGAATTCTCCAACATTTCCGAACGTTGAACCATTTCCCCGCGATACATTTCATTCTCTTCCTCGTCATCCTCGTCCCTATCATCTTCTTCTTCCTCGTCTTTGATATTCTCTTCGTCGTCTTCTTTATCAAGCTTTCGACAGGACGATTCGGTGTCCTGAACATCCAAATCACTGGACGCCTTGTGAGGGTAGGACTTCATAATTGAAATCAGTTCTGGAAAAAAATTGTAACTTCAAAATAAAGAGATTAAAAATGCAAGTGAACGTGTTACTGGTAGTGGGTGTGGATGTTGAGCCGACGACGGCTGGAAATATTATCGTGTGCGGAGCTTCATTTCCAATTCGAATGAGTAATTCTTCCACCTTAAAATTCCCAGATTATGCCAAAGATCAATAAAGTTTCAAATGAACGAGACATACCATTCTCCGAACGTAGGGATCAGGGTGATTCAACCTTGAAAACAACTGTGGAACAATAGCCATCCATGGGGCCGTCGGAGTATTAGTCAGTCCCTCTTCTATGACCTCTTTCAGTTCACTCGAATGTTTAGCTATGAGCCGTAGGAGGCGGAGAGTGGCCGAGATGATGTTACGATCGTCTTGTGTTGACCTCAGGGGAGCGAAATTCTTCACGCGCGATTCTTTGGGCGAGGACCCGGTCACAGGCTCCGACGCTATGCTGACAACGTCCGAATAGGGCGTTAAACTCAGAAATTTGAAATAGCAGCAAACAGCGAGTCTGAACAAAGCGAAGACTCGGGAGTGGATTTTTTTCCAAGACGCGATAATATTCTCCATTCGCTCATCGGAAGAGACGACGTCAATTTCACGAAGCTGCTGCTCGATTGTTTCAGACGAAGTCGTATCAACCTACAGGAAAAATTGTTTTCAAACACAAATATAAAGCTGAGACCCCGGCAGGAACGAGCGGACCAGCCACTAAAATGGAGGGTAAAAACGCGGATTAGTGTTCATGCATGCATGGGATGGTAGCCACAGGAGACTAAGTTGCCTGCCCTCGTTGAGGTGGGCCAGGCAAACAATGCGCGCTTCTCACGGGAGAGACATTTCTAAGTAATGTTGAACTATGACCTTGACTTCAACTTTCTTCGTTTTTCTAAAAGTAGGTAGTAACATATTGGTCCAAGAACTCCTGGACCATAATATTTAAGCAGCAAGTACTAACTAATTTCACTCCCTGTCTTGACTTGCCCCAGAAACACTTATAAGCACTTATAAGCCTTAGAACCGGGAACGTTAGCTTCAGAAAGCCGAAACTGAAAGAAAGTAGAAATTCCTTCTCCGATCCTTGCGATTGAACCCCAGACACGAGAGAAAACTGCGGCAAATCAGCCTATTCAACCCGGATTCTCTCAGTTTTCTTGAAATTTTACCCATTCACATCTCCTCTTCCTCCTACAGAAATTCGTTATTCGGGGGGGAGGAAGGTGTTTTCGATTTCGACAGAAAGCTTAGAACGTTTTGCAGAATTTCATTTTCTCAAAATTGAATGTAACCGTCAAAGCAGATTAGCGCAGTAAGTCAGAAATCAGTACCGGCACAAAGTTCGAAAATCACGGGGTTCATATACCATATAGGAGGAAGGGGTGTCTTCTAGTTTCAAAAATGTGGGCAGTTAGGAAACCAAAAGAGAACTAAAATTAGGTACTATTCAATGCCATAACTGTATGACTTACATTTATCCCCAATGAATGGTAGTCAGCCAGCGCAGACGCAACGTCTCGCCCACCATCGAAACTCGTTAGCCAAGGTAAATCGTCTCCTTTGGTCTTCGCACTCGCCTTACCGCCGTTCTCGTAGCACCAACCGGCGAGGGCTCCCCAGGCTTTGGCTGACGAAGGCTGAGCGACTAAAGCTCCGTGAAGAAGTTGCCGAACGAGAAACTCTTCGTCTACCGCGTTATTCACATCATCAAAGCACCCTTAAAATGAAAATAAAATTGATTATAATGTAAATCATGAAGGAAAATAAACGTATGGTCAGCGTAGAAGTAACACGTAAGAAAAAGGACTCACTATCGAAATCGGGAAATTTATCCCCGACGAGACGATCTTGATTTCTATCAAGAACTGTCACTAACTGGTCGCACATTAATTTCGGATGTTCCGACGAGTTCAGAGACGAAAACAATTTTGCCAAAACTAATAAAGCCGAGCTTTCTACAGCACGGGAGACGTCTTCAGAGTCTTCTTGTAGCGAAAGTGCTATTTTCGACAGGAGCGTGACGGCCATTTTGTTATCTTCGCTGTAAGAAACAACAAAAAATATACAAGTTGAATTTAACTGTTTAGTAGAAGCGCTTAAACTACGAGGGTTAGTGGGTAATGTATGCATAAAGCTGTAGCCGTAGGACCCTACATTGCCTGACTTCCCTAGTTGAGACTCGTAAAAAACGGACCGGTTTCGGCTGCTCGCGATCTTCAGCGTTTGGTTTTCCAACTTGGGAACCACCAAGCTTGGGAACTTGTAAGCTGCTTCGGCTACAGCTTTATGCAAGTTTGTGTGAAATGTTTGATATGAAGATGATCGGAATTGAAGCTTACATAAGAAGGATTTTGGAGAGTTCCAGCAAAGCTGGAGCGCTGTCTACCTGGATTTCGCTCATATTAATTACTTTCTCCGCTTGTTTAATCGCGGATTTCAACCCCCTTTCATCGATTTCACAGAGGTGTTTCGACAAGTGCCTGGTAGCGGTCTTGAAATTGCCCAATTTCCTCGCTAACGTAGCCGTCTAAAAATCCAATAAAAACGCGTTTTGTTCCCTAGTCATATCACGGCAGTAATAATAAACCAAAAGTACCTTCAGCAAAAAGTTCTTTAGAGCTGGATTCTGTTGAGGCGATTTGCTGTGCGCCTGTTCCAAAGCATATCCCCACCAAGCAGCACGCTCGGCTTCAGGCGACTTTACACACGCCTTCCACCAGTAGTCATCATTGAAAATCTGTGAAAACTCAGTCTTTTAAAATCTTGTACCAAATGGCAAATTGTATACGTAATGAAATCCTAACAAACCGACGACACGGCCAAGTTAGTTCGATTGATCATCGAATGAGCCGTATACTTCAGAAGGCATGCCGGCGCGGCCAGTTCAGTTGGGAAATCTTTGACGACTAGTTCCAAAATGGATTCTCCCAAAATTTGTGCTTGACCGCACTTTTCCAGAGCATTCAGACTGTAGGCAATCCTAAAGGAAATGGGCAAAATTAACTCAAATAACTCGTAAACAATAAGTTAAGAAGCTACTAGCCTTCCAGTTTTCTTGACTATAATATTTTTCAACACGAAATCCGCTTCACTAATCAGATTAGGTAAATCCCATCCAATCCTGTCTGAATTGAATAGAGTTTCGCTTTCCTCTCCTGTCCATTGGAGAAGCTCTGCAGCTGCGGCTGTTTCACCACGGTCGAACAGACTGAGGGACTCAGCAAAATTCAGCGTCAGGTATTTCTGTAATGACAGCAATTTGGTTGATACGAAAAACGGCAATGAAATAAAGGTTTACGTATTTTCTCGTGGATCCGCCGTTTTCGCTATTAAGAAATGTGGTCTCTTTCTTTTTCCAAGTGGCTAGCTCATCCCAAGAATCGTTCGCAACGTAGCATTCCGTCAGCTGAAAATTGGTAGTCTCTGATAAACCAAGCCAATTAAAGTGGATGCGAGTGTGTAAATTACTTGTGTCGCGACGACAGAACGTGCCAGATCGGATAGTACATTTCGAGGGCTGGAGTCACAACTCTCAGACCCACCCCTTGCTCCTGACATCTCTGATACAAGTTCTTCGAACTCTTCGGCCGCCTGCTCATAGTGACGACCCGCCATTGACACCATGGGCAGAAGAACAGGGTATTTCAGACCAGCGGTGTCGCGAGCCCAAACGTAGAGGCCAAGAACTGAGTCCGGCTCTCCAAGTGTTGTTAGAGCCTGTGCGACGTATAATAGGGCCGACTCAAATTCCGGAGTCTGAGTCGCCTGGTGGTCGAGAAGTGATTGCAGAAGGGAGAAACCGTGACGAATAACAGCGGCTGACAGGCCACAGTAGGAGGAGACAATGATGAGGCAATGACGGACTCGAGCGAACCACTCGTAACAAGACGCTCGATTGGTAACAAAAAATGATTTGGCCGACGACTGAAAATGAAAGGCAGAAGAACATTACAGGATAGGAGGGAAGGATGGCGCATCTCACTAAACGTCATGAAACGTTATAGTTACTGTGACCAGACGTCCTTCTTTAAGAAGAGCGGTACTACCTTTAGTTCTTTACCCTCAAAAGGACACTAAAAGGTACAACTATAGACAAACAGCCGTACTTTTAGAGGAGCCTCATGTGTGAAAAAAATTAATTAAAACACAAGAGAGCTTCCTACATAAATTAAGTACTTTTTACTCTAGTACCTGCCTATCCCCTATATTCCCCCCCCCCCCCCGACTGACTATTCAAGCAGAAAACGGCAAATCACCCCAGACCTTATTCATTTGGCTATAAAACGTGAGTAATATCAGGAAAAAGCAAATTTAGCTTAACTTTAGTTTACTTTAAGATTCGATGGATAAATAGCCACAAAATTGCACGTTTCTAGGGTAAATGGCTTGGAAAAAGCAGGTAAGTCGACTTCTGGTGAAAAGTAAGCTAGCTCCACTCATAGATTTGTCTTAAGCTCCTCTATCATTTGCGAGTAAGAAGGCATCTCCACAAGAAGTAGGCAGAGTTTGATTAAGGTTTTACGTAACCAGGTATTACCTATTTATAGTGGCAGCAAAAACTTTAAATCGTTCTCCTGTAAAATTTTGTTTTTTGGACATACCTGGTTACTCCCAGAGACCAGCCAAATATACGTAAAAAGGAAGTTTGGGACTAAATGGCCACGAAACTGAATAATACAAATACAAATACAACAATAAACAGTAGCTAAATCACTAGTTTATGGGGAAACCCAGTGAAATTGTAAAGGTTTTACGTGTCATTGAATGGCCTAGCAGATAAGGCATTCAATGAACAAATTGTATGGCCAAGAAGCCGCTGAATTGCAACATTTGAGACAAGTAACCTCGAAATTGCTACATTCAGAGATGAAAATCTGCAAAATTGCTAAGTTCGATTCTAAATATCAGCGAAATAGCACGTTTCTAGTGCATACTTTCGTGAAGTGGCACGTGCTGGGGCCCTTTTAGTGCATTTCATTTTTTTTTTTTTTAGATCGGCCTCCCAAAGCTTGATGAATAGCCGCGAAAGTTTCGGGTCTGAATATACTATAAAAATTGCGAGTTTATGGTTTGATTTTCTCGAAATCGCATGTTTCGGGCCTTTTTTTAGTGGCCACCGGAACCCGGACTAGCCGGCCACAACAGCGCCCAAAGTCTGACGAATAGTCGCAAAATTGCAACATTTTGGAGCTAAATATGTAATACGCAAAATTGGAAGTTCCCTGGTCGAAAATTCGCGAAATCGCTAGTTTTTGGAATGATTTTATTTGCTACCTATTTATTTTCGCAAAAATGCAAGTTTCTGGTTCTGGTCCTTATTTTGCGAAACAAGTTTCTGGTTCTGGGTCTTTCTTTTAGTGGGCACGGAACCTGCAAGCCGGCCCCAAAGCCTGATGAATACCTACTAATTTGGAAGTTTCCTGGATGAATATCCGCGTCACAACTTTCGAGTCTTATTTCAAATACTGTGACTTAATTTCGGTGAAACAGGAAGTTTAGGGATCTTTTTTTTCTAGTGCCCGCGATAAGGAAATCCTTATCGATTATGTGTGCATCCAGGTCCCAATTATGCTGCCCATGAGATTACCATTTTGCTAATGAAAATGTTGTTAGCAGTACCTCAGTGAATGATGAGCGTGAGCGCAGCCTCACGAGAGTGAGGACCAAATTCACACTGAAAGATTGGAAGGCTGTGAGCCATGTACCCCCCCCCCCTTAAAGGGGCGTCATAATCAAGTCTCCCCCTCCCCGCCCTATACACGTATTTAGTATTAAGGAGTCAAATATTGTCCTCCATTCACCAAAACAGTTTTAAGGTAAATCGGACTCACCATATCGATACTGAAAGCAGTGGCTGTCCCTTCTGAAGCGTAGTACATCACTTTTTCCAAGTTTTCCAAAAATTGAATGAGAAGGCGAACTCTGACGGCTAACACTTTTTTGTCCGAAAGATCGACGCCCGACTTGGCCTCTTTGCCGATATCTCTGATAGCACCTGTTGTTTATTATAAACAAAAGTGTATTGGCGAGCAAATTAAAACAAATTCCGTCGCCCCTTTTATCGGAAGGGATGATTTTCTATTAAATTACCGTCCAGCGCGGTGAACGTGTTCAAAGGCTTGCCAAGAAAAGTCCTAAAGCGATTTGACACGCAGAAGACAGCCATTTGAAAAGCCGCCCATTCGAGGACAAGACTACTGGAACTGAAAACTTCGAGACTCAAATTGTTGTTAATGTCCGACGTGGTCCAACAACGAAGGGTCACCTCTCTTAACCATTTCAAAGAGTCACTAACAGGCAAAAAAGTGTTGGTTAAAGCGAAATACGATACGTGTTAAAAAGAAGAGTCAACTCACTCGGGAGCCTTGCCGTAAAGAAGGTACAACATACAGGTTTCGAAAAAGTTTGCGGTCAGATCACCGGTTTCCCATGACGACATTTCGAGGTACAATCTGCGTGTCGTGACATTAAAACTGAATTGAGTACCCTAGAAATAAAAGTTAAACAAAAAATAAAATCTACTTTCACGCAAATAGCAAGAAAATACAAACAAATTACTAAATATTTGTGATGGAGCGTAAACGTTACTATCAAAGACGGCAATTGACACATGAGATGATGGTACTCGCGTCGGATATAGTCGTGAGCTGAATTTAAAAAATAGCAGCTCAAATCAATTATTGAACTCATCAAATGGCTCTATTGAACGGACACACGCGAGAAAAAATATGATATACTAAAAGAATAACCCAAGCGAATTACGTGAATTCTTAATGAATTACGATACTCACGTGCCAAATCAAATGGGAATAAGAAGGAAAGAGAGTCAAAAGGCACGATACACCCGAGCGAGCAGCTTTGGAGCGAAAATCTCTTGCCGCCATACACAGTGTATAAATTAAAACGGCGATGGTCATCGGTGGTGCCTCTTTTGCAAGAAAGGTGTTACAATGGAGAACATCCAAAATTTCGGCCACCCATTCGACGATCAGATTTTTATTGTTCGGCTCGAGGAGCTATAGAATTTGGAAGCACATGAAATTTAGAAAATCACTACCTAATAATAAAGTAGTCACACCTACCTGAGTGAGCTGAGAATGGAGGAATTCAAGAATAACTGTTAAACCTTTTGATACAGTTTTCGACTCAAAATTAAGTCCAGACATGAGTAGGAATTGCGTAGTAGGTTCGACATCGTCGGTCGACTCGAGAATATTCTGCAGTTCAGCTTGAATATTACTGATGACACTAGAAATCGCCGTTAAGTAGCGGTGTCTATTTATGGAAAAACATGGAATCGCCCATTTTGATTCCTAATGAAATAAAACTGAGAAAAACCTTGTTGTGTGAAGTTTGAGTAACGATACATAGGCCTGGTGGGCGTTCGGCCACATAGCGGGGTCTATTACTTTAGGCATTCTTACGGCTAAAATTTCGAAAATTGAAGGTTGCAAGGTGAACAACATTTTTGAAGTTCTGTCGTCAAAAACTGTAAAAATAGTCATTTAGCGAAATTGAATAATAGAAATAAATTATTTACGAATGCAGACCAAAACTAAATAGCACTCTCAAGATAAATACGAGAATTCCTTCAACTTCAGTGGGGTTGTAAACTGTACTCAGGTGTGGATTTTGATCGTCGTCGCACAATGGCTCAGCGTTGGGATAAATGGATCTCAGAGCAGCGTCCAAATCACCAATAACGTGTCTGTAAATTTGGAATTCTCTAGTCTCAAAACGATTCAAACAAGCCACTAGCTTTTAGTAACGTACACGTAAGATCTGATACCAATGTGACGCACACGGTGAGTCAATAGACAGAGGTAAACTTCTAGGGCCTGATCAACAGCTGTCGGATACGTTCGGTTTTGAAGAAGAATCGACTTAGGCGACAGGAGTACGTCGACGAAATCCAGAGTTCCAAATTTATTTATAACGTAAACCGCCTGTTTTTGGGACATTTATCAGTGATTCATTTAATTTACATTTACCGTTAAGTACTAGCCTTCACGACCAATTTGAATAGGGAACAAGCAGCTGCCGGTTTCAAATCACTAGATCGAAGTATCTGAATATACAAGTAATCCAATATGGCCCCCACCGTTTCTCCGCTTTCTTCCGAAACGAAATTTAGAAGCATACCTACAGCTCTGTTGCCTGAAGGAGAAATATTACAATCGGATGAAGCGTGATTTCCAAAGATAACCCCTGCCACTATTGAACCCACCAGCAATTATAAGGTCATCGAAGAGGGTCACTATAGACTTCTCAGATGTTCCAGACGAGGCACCCTCGGTAACATTTTCCGGGCTTCCCTCATTTGTTACATGACTCGTCAGTTCGCCGAAGGCCGCTTTTATGGTTTCAACAATTTGAAGAAGGAGTTTATCGAAAAAAGGCCAGGCAACTTCAGGAAGTCTTGACGAACTCAAATGTAAAGCAACACCTTTGAAAACGGCACCGAAAACCCTAAAGCGGGCGGAGGTAATTGCAACGGTCTGGCTTTAAAAAGAATCGATGTAGTACTTACGCCAATAATCTGGTCATTTTGATGACACGTTCTTCAAACGTCAATCCACCGTCGGGAGGACTGGAGTTCTGAGAGCAAAGGACGGCATCTTCTAGGACGTGAGTCAACATTGTTACAGTGAACGACTCGTTACTGATCCAGAATGGAGACAGTTGTAAGAGGGAACGGAGAGCACACTCTGATACTAAATTTGGTTGCGTTGGATCTAGTTGCCATCCAACTACCACGTCAGCTGAGTCCTAAACATTTCTGGGTTAAATAATCCATACAATTTGCAAAGAATGAGTACATGGAAACTCACTTTAAATTCTGAGGCAGAGAAGCATTGGGGATAGCTTCCAACGAGGATTAAAAGGAGCTCTAATGATGCCATGAAGAAATCTTTATCGTCCGAAAACTCCAGCATCATACGAATCTGCGATATCATTTGCTGAAAACAAAGAAATACTTGTATCAAACCAAGAGGCGACCTTCCTTCTAACATAGATTATTAGTTGAATATTAGTCGTATTCCCTATGGAGAAGTTGATGATGGGGCGCATACCACATCAACACCACAAATTCTCCGAAATTCATTTACAACAACACAAACACGTCGTTTCCAACGCCCACTTACGGGGGAGAGTTAAACTCAAAGACCCCAATAAATTAAAATAGCCCATCGGACATTTTAAGCTTTGGGAGTCCATAAGAAAGTGATCACACAATTAGTATAATGTCAAATTCCAGAGTCAGCTCAACTGATTATCCGAACTTGTAAGGATCAAAACAATGCAGGTCAAAAGGGATTCAGAGTTAAATTGAGTTCATCTCATACCTCAGCATAATCGTGAACCTTTGGCGAATTTCGGTCCAATTCAGCAAACTATAAAGAACCATCAAAAACTGTTACCTCGCAGTTCACAAAAGCACAACAGGAAGCACCACACTTACTTCGCGAATAGCTAAGAGTATGAGTACTCTATTCTCGTCCTTTCCTTCAGCATCAATCTTTGCAAAAATCCAATCTATGTACCTGTCAAGAAACGAAAATAGTGAAAAACGACAATTGCCTTGGTTCAGGTAACAAATCCAACTAACTTTTTGAAATCTTTGTCCAAAACGAAGCCCAAGTGACCTAGAGTACGAGCGGCTTCTAATCGGCATGAGTAGTTCGGACCGTTACAGATAACGTCCAATAGTGAGTCGAGTATCATGTCGAGAGACCGGCGAACATAGGCTGAATTGTCTGGCATTGGTAGTGCATCCTGGGGAGTTTTCATTATACGTAGATGCTGTACGTAGAATGTAATTTAAAAACTGTCACCTTAAGATTACGACAAAGGCTGAAAAATTTGTCCTCATCCTCCTCTCTGGCTAATCGTCTCAAACAAGTTGATATTCGACAGTCTTCGGCGATAGAAGTGGACGAATTGAAATCCTGACCTGTGAATCAGCTTCACGATGACTACCACCGCCAGGTGTCTGGATTTAACACATCACCCACCTGAACGATATTCTCGATAACTGTCATGATAGGATGACGACTTCACCCTTGGTCGGGAGGCAAAGTCATGGGATCGAGCGCTCCGCGGACCACCACCACCACCGGTGCTGGAGCCACGTCTTGCTCGCGAGCGTCTACCTGACCCTCCACCGCTTTGGCGATTTCCACTCCCGTCACCACTCTCATTTGTCGAGGGTTTTCTCGAGACGACAATAGACGGAATGAGGTCTGAGCGAGTTTTTCCTCCACTGCCGCCGCCGCCACCACCTTCAGCCATTACGAAGAATCACAAGAAGGGGTGTTATAGTTTTTAAAAACTTCACTATGAAGAGTTTGAATCCTCTTTAGAGAACACGAGAACATTTAAAAGGAAATGAACACCATCTTTCACATCGCAACGAAGAAAACTCACAAATTCAACAAGCGTGGACTCAACAACGTAAAACTAAACATTTTCGAATATCACAATATCACACGTTATCAATCCAACTCCGACAAGTGACGCTTCTAGCGGTTTCTGATTAAAAGAAAGGCGCCAAACTTTTTTATATTTCCTGGATTGCGCTTAATTCCGAATGTCTCCAATAAATTCTTTAGAAAATGGATTGAGGTGAGGTAAATTATATTGTACATGCCGAATAATGAGAGGGTGAGTGAATTTCCACACACAAATGGGTAAATAGCAAATTAATCGCTGTAAAGATCATGCAATGGCGAGCAAAAAGCGATGCAGCGACGTAACTTGAGGTCAACAAAGCAGTCGAGCACCCAAACCAGAACCAAAACCAGAGGTTTCACCAAGTGAATTTGTGACCGGTCACGGTCACCAGCGGCACTTGGCAGTTCATTCCCATTGCCATGTTGTCCAATCCTATTGCCCAGCGTCTGTGGACCATTAGGCAGCTAAAATTGAGAAGACGCGCTTGTGTGCTGTTCTTGAGGCAAACACGCGGGCACGAGGCTAAAATTTTTTTAGAGGCACTAAAATTGATGGCTCCAATTGGGAAAAAACCTCATTCATGGCTGAAATTCAGAAAAGGCACTAATTCACGAGTAAAAATCGGTAATCACGGCTAAATTGAGAAAAATGAATAAATAATTCAGGGATGTCATCGACATCCCGAAAAGCGATATTTCTCAGCTAAAATTGAGAAAAAGTGCTGTAGCTCACAGACACTATTGAGAAAAAGCGATAATTTGTTCTTACAGTCGAATCATAAGCCATTCAGGCCATGGAGGAAGGAAAAGAGAGGAGGAGCATAAGATGAAAAGGGTGAGGCCGATTTTCGCCATATTGGTGGTCCCTCGGCCTTAATATTTTTAAGATGTAGATAACAGAGCAGCAGTCGTGATAAAGTAGTCCTCAGCACAAATCCTGATGCGTTCCAGGACTACCAATGTGGCGTATGTTGGCTTCACCCCGTTAACTCGATTTTACATTTATCGCTCCCTCCTCTCTCTTCATACCTCCATGATTCAGGCGAGCCGCTGAAGGGGTTCCACCTTGGACAAACCTTATAAAGGCCAAGATGTTTTATGTTTAAAGCTTTTTTTGGTTCAATGTTTTTATGAATAGAACATCTGCACGTAATTAGGTATAGCAGGACTCTTAAAAGGGACCCGTACCCACACGGTTACACCTTACCATGTGCCATCTAGATGATATAGAAAAAACGCTAATTCGTGGCTGAAATTGAGAAAACTCTCTCTATTTAGTGACTAAGTTTAGGAAAAAGAACTGAGAAAAAGCGCTAATTCGCGGATAAAGTGATGAGAAAAACTAATCAACGGCTAAACACAAAAAATGACTGTCTAAAATTGAGCCAAACTGAAATGAAGAAGACCTGTAAAATCGCGGCTATAATTGAGAAAACACTGAATCGCGGCTTCGAGGACAACTTGTGGCTAAAATTGAGGAAAAGCCCTAATCGCAAAAACTAAAAGAAAATTAATTCACGGGTAAAATTGAGACAAGTTACTAATTGACGACTACGATTGATGGCGTTTTCCATTTGCATAAAATTCACTCTGGAGCCGAGCATTTCCATCAGTCTTCTCCGGTAACACATGATATAATGAGGAAGTAACACATTTTCCAAAATCATGCTGTCGTGATAGCTTGGGTACCAAAAGTCATGAAAACACGATTCGTTCAAATAAAATCAGGCCCTATATTTTTTTTATTAATTTTTAAGGCCCTCCACACACGGGTCGTCTCGTACTCGGCTCGAACTCGACGCGGAGTCGAAATGCTCGACGCGATTTACTTTTTAACATTGGTCGCGTTGCAAAACTTCAGACTTGTTCAGCACTTAATGAGCACTTTGTCTTTTGCCATTGCCAGACTGTCAGTCTAGCTCAGCGCTAGAAAATTCTAAACACGAGCCCCGAGTTTTGCAACGCAACCATCGTTTTCAATGTAAATGAATTTGTTCCACACATGGGTCGTTCTCGTCTCGAACTCGAAGTGATTTTTATCGTATGTTATAAAACCGTCTACACACGGGTCGTTTTGGTCGTCTCGAACTCGATGCGATTTCGCATCCGCAGTGTTAAATTAATACTGACTAAATAGTTTATCATATGGTCGTTTTGTTTTCGTTTTGGACTCGAAGAGCTCTCGTCATCCTCGTCTCTCGAACCTTGCGAATTGTTTGGTACGAGAAATCACGTGTGATTTCATTTTCAACGGAGCATGGAGATAAGTTTTTATTTATATGTATGTACATTAAATAAAGGTAGAAAAGGGCAGAATAGCGGCAAAATTCTACCCAACTTCAAAAGTGCCTCAAAAAATTTCTTTTGGTGTATTCTTTCAGGATTCGAGAAGTCCGTAACGATACGGGGTGGCCAGCATCTTCTCATAAGAGAGGCTAGACGTTGGCCGATATCCTGTGAGACCCTGGATATTTGAGCTTGTTATTAACATATATTCTTGTACATAAAACAAACATTTAAAAGAATAAATAAAATTAATGAAACAAAATTACAACAAAATTCGCGAATAGAATGTGGAATTCATTATAAGGATTGAGGGTTCAATGCAATAGTTCAATGGCAGATGGCAATCATAGAAAGAGTTTATACCTTAAAGTGATGAGAATGCGCTCATGTGCAGGAATACATTTCCTCATGTTCATGATTATTTTATCTCAAAAGAGAAACACGCTGGAAAGAGCATTTAAGGAGGAATGATTTTGCCTTCTTCTTGCACATCAACGCTGGATGTGGACTTGCTGGTCACACGGCGGAAGTCCTTTGCTGCGCGAACCAAGGAAAGCTCTCGTACTAAAAGTCCCAACCCGGTGATTTTCAGCGCTCTCTCTTGGGTCAAGGTGTTCTGGCACGTTTGGTGGAGTAGAGCCTTAATTCGTTGGAAAATATCTTCATTTATAGGGAGCTCATGAGCTCGACTGACGACTGCATGCCTGAACGAAAGGTTCGAGTGCTCCCCCTCTCCATTGCTGTCTCTCGCCGTTAATGTATCCCCGGAGGAAAGTCCAAAATTGCCTTTGTAGTCTCTTTTTGTATGTGTGCCTAGGGTGTTTTGATAGTTACCTCTGCTTTTTTATGTATTTTCACAGTTTCTTATCGTATTGACGTCATAAGCTTTCCTAAATAAGTCGTCGAAAGAGTGTGAATTTTCAAGGTAAGGCCCCCTTCACACGAGGCGATTAGTTGATTCAACTAAGTTGACCGGGCAGACGGTAAACTAGTTGACTGCCGTGTGAACGGCCAGGCGGATTTGCGGTCAACTAGTTGAGTATACTCTTTTCTCCATTGGTGGGGAAAAATATTGGCGGGGTATTATTTTATTCAGTTAAATTATGGAGCTCGAAGAAGTTGGAGCTCTACTTGTCTTAGCAGAGCAATTGTTTAAAATTTATAAATAAATTACTCTTGGAAGAAAAATTTGGGTCCATCCGTTAATAAGAAATCGGGAAACAGGTGCTTTTTCTTCTATTGTCGAGCCATGATGATCCCAAATTGACGGCCGCGTACGTATTTATTCTATGAAAGTCTCAACATTGAAGGAACTGAGCCGATCCGTCGTTCAAACTTTGGAAGAGACTCAACTAGTTGACTGGTGTGAAGGGACCCACAGAGCCTACATCCTTTTAGTTGAGTCAACTAGTGGGGATGAGAACGTGAGCGGCACATGTGCCGGGTGGACACCCGCCTGGGCGGACGAGTTGACTGCGTGTGAATGGGTAGAGGCGATTCCTATTCGAAATGCATAGTCGGTCGGATCCTTGACACCCGCCTAGTAAACTAGTAGAATCAACTAATCGCCTCGTGTGAAGGGGGCCTAAAAGTTTGTGTGCGTTTTACAGTTATTTTAGGGATGAAACATGAAAAAGGAAGATCGTACGCTTGTGCGGAATTTCCTGAAGATTTAAATGAGCCCTTGAAGTCCACGATTGGTGCAGAAATACGGCGGTAATTTCCGTCGTAACGCGGAGTAGGCGAGGTATGATTGGAGGGGGTCGAGGAATCACATGTACAACTCCCCCTTAATGGCAAATGGATCGCCCAAAAGCTTATCAGAGCAACTCCAGAGCACTTTTTGTGGAAAAGGAAAACGCCAGAGGATCGTGCGACTTCAAAAACAGTCATTGCATCGTATTGTGTGCTATTTTATTCCAGATTCGGGAGGATGTTAGGACTTTACTAAAGCGGAATTTGGAAAATATCGAAACGTTGGACAAAAATAACGCTATTCATATTGCAAAAAAATAGTAAAATAATGTACACTAATAAGAATGGGACGTTCGAATGATGTTCCAACGGGCATGAAATAAAACAGGCGGTTTGTCGTTGACGGGCTACGACACAGTTTTCTTATTCCGTGCCCTATACGTGAGTTGAGACACGGACGGGAAGTGGGTTTTAGCGTTTGTCGCGGGTGCGCGATCGTCATCGAAATTGCATGGATAAAACACTACAGGAAACCCTTCAAAACGCAAAAAAAGCTTAATGCCCCTTCCCCCCTGATCACACTCACGTAGGACGGGAGTCTGTCGGTTGGCGTTATTTCTATAAGCTAACCATCTTGACGCCTGATTTAAGAAAGGGTAATTTTATAAAAGCTGGAGGACACCATAGCCCAAAAAGAATACGCATTGGTTTTGTTCCTGGACATAGAGGGAGCATTCAACCAGGTCACTTTTCAGTGTATAGTGGAGGCTCTGAAAACCTTTCGGGTGAACCCAATGGTAGTTAGATGGATCAGTCATGCTTTGAGGCATAGGTGGATAGGGCGGAGTTAGGGGGAGAAACGGTAGAAAGGAGGGCAAAGAGAGGAACCCCGCAGGGGTCTAGCCTCTCGCCCCTCTTATGGATAATAGTGGTAGACGAACTAATTAGATTAATGGAGGAAAATGGCTTCTATATGCATTTTTTGCGGATGATGGAGCCATCGTGGTGAGAGGAAAGGTATTGTCGACACTTTTTGAACTCATGAGGCAGGCGATTGGTATAGTGGAGGAATGGTGCGAGCCAAGAGGGTTAACCATTAACCCGAGCAAAGTGAAGCTGTGTCTGTTCACCCACAAGAGGAACAGGCAGGGGCTTCAGACTCTACAGATTAGGGGTAAGGAGGTGGAGTTAACAACGGAGTTAAGTATTTAGGGGTGTGGCTAGATCATCGACTGAGCTGGGAGAAGCACATAAGGGAAACTTATCAAAAGGCGATGGGCACCTTTTGTCAGGTTAGAAGGGTGGTGGGGAAAACATGGGGCCTGAACCCCAAAATGACCCTATGGTTGTACACGGGGATTATCCGACCAAGGATCCTTTACGGGGCCATGGTTTGGTGGAGGGCGGCGAATAAAAAGGGAAACGCAGCTAAACTGGACAGAGTGCAAAGGCTGGCCTGTCTGGCGACCCTAGGGGGTTCAGAACGACACCAACAAGACCGATGGAGGTAATGCTAGGACTAAAACCCTTAAGCCTTGAACTGCAGGCACGGGCTATGGAAACGGTATACAGATTGGACTGTATGTCAGGGGAGGTAGGAAAGGGGGGGATACGAGAACACATGCGCAGAGTGGCACCGTCCACGGGCATGAGATCGGATCAAATGGTTAAACAAGGGACTTTGGAAAGACGATCGGGGTCAAACTATCCCGGGAGACCGGGCAAGGGGGGGATACAGATGAGATTAAGTGTTTTACGGACGGTTCAAAAATTGGAACCGGGAAAGGGAAGGCGGGGTCAGGCATATACATCCCGGAATGGGGGTGGAAGAGAGCCTGACGCTGGGGAAATATGCGACGGTGTTCCAGGCGGAGGTTGCGGCCATAGAGGCTTGTGCAATCGAACTGAGACGGAAAGGTGTGACAGATAAGCGAATAACGATATACTCGGACAGCCGAGCCGCCCTCGGGGCCATTTCCAGGCCGGTGGTCAAGTCGGGGGCGGTGGGGGGCTGTAGAGCCAGTATATCGGCACTGCTGACGGAGGGTAACACGAAATGCCTCAAATAATTTGAACTGGACAGTTCAAACTGACAGTCTAAGCTGCACGTGAGTGGCGGGCTTTAGGTTTCCTGGGTAAAATTAATTTTCAAGAGCCATTGAACGCTCACAACGTCGTTACCTTCCACAGTTTAGTAAAAAAATAGTCTTTCTGAGCTTCAAGTGCAAGTATTTTGGCGGATAAACGTGATTCTAGCAGGAACGTTTTCTGTTTCTTGATCGAATGAAAGCGTGCCGGGGGAAAAAGTATGCCCACTACTAAATTGTGAACAGGAAAATTCATATTTTCAGACATAATTAACGGTTTCACGGCTAAATAGCTGGTTTCTTGTTCCTTGTCGGTGTGGTATTTCTGGGCTTAGTTTCTACAATGGAGATGGTAAAGGGGAAAATTATTGACAATTTTCCAGCGGTTTCCTGGCTTTTTCATGAAAGCATATGGTTTTTATACTTTTTCACAGTACCATCACACGAACATATTGAAAATTTCATGGCATGACATAAATGTCTCCGTGTGTACAAGCTTTAAAGTGATGAGAATGCGCTCATGTGCAGGAATACATTTCCTCATGTTCATGATTATTTTATCTCAAAAGAGAAACACGCTGGAAAGAGCATTTAAGGAGGAATGATTCTGCCTTCTTCTTGCACATCAACGCTGGATGTGGACTTGCTGGTCACACGGCGGAAGTCCTTTGCTGCGCGAACCAAGGAAAGCTCCTTAATTCGTTGGAAAATATCTTCATTTATAGGGAGCTCATGAGCTCGACTGCATGCCTGAACGAAAGGTTCGAGTGCTCCCCCTCTCCATTGCTGTCTCTCGCCGTTAATGTATCCCCGGAGGAAAGTCTAAAATTGCCTTTGTAGTCTCTTTTTGTATGTGTGTCTCGCGTGTTTTGATAGTTACCTCTGCTTTTTTATGTATTTTCACAGTTTCTTATCGTATTGACGTCATAAGCTTTCCTAAATAAGTCGTCGAAAGAGTGTGAATTTTCAAGGTAAAAGTTTGTGTGCGTTTTACAGTTATTTTAGGGATGAAACATGAAAAAGGAAGATCGTACGCTTGTGCGGAATTTCCTGAAGATTTAAATGAGCCCTTGAAGTCCACGATTGGTGCAGAAATACGGCGGTAATTTCCGTCGTAACGCGGAGTAGGCGAGGTATGATTGGAGGGGGTCGAGGAATCACATGTACAACTCCCCCTTAATGGCAAATGGATCGCCCAAAAGCTTATCAGAGCAACTCCAGAGCACTTTTTGTGGAAAAGGAAAACGCCAGAGGATCGTGCGACTTCAAAAACAGTCATTGCATCGTATTGTGTGCTATTTTATTCCAGATTCGGGAGGATGTTAGGACTTTACTAAAGCGGAATTTGGAAAATATCGAAACGTTGGACAAAAATAACGCTATTCATATTGCAAAAAAATAGTAAAATAATGTACACTTATAAGAATGGGACGTTCGAATGATGTTCCAACGGGCATGAAATAAAACAGGCGGTTTGTCGTTGACGGGCTACGACACAGTTTTCTTATTCCGTGCCCTATACGTGAGTTGGGACACGGACGGGAAGTGGGTTTTAGCGTTTGTCGCGGGTGCGCGATCGTCATCGAAATTGCATGGATAAAACACTACAGGAAACCCTTCAAAACGCAAAAAAAGCTTAAATGCCCCTTCCCCCCTGATCATACTCACGTAGGACGGGAGTCTGTCGGTTGGCGTTATTTTTATAAGCTAACCATCTTGACGCCTGATTTAAGAAAGGGTAATTTATAAGCTTAACATTTTGGAGGGAAGCATGATAGGGCCGGAAACTTTAGGCCCATAAGTTTAAGTTCGGTAATGATGAGGTTGATGGAGAAGACGCTAGACGGGTATATTCGGGAGGGCATAGGTAAAAGTAGACCATATCACCCGAGGCAGCATGCTTACATAGCGGGGAAATCGACAGAGTCGGCGTTGCAAGAGCTGGTAGGGAAGCTGGAGGACACCATAGCCCAAAAAGAATACGCATTGGTTTTGTTCCTGGACATAGAGGGAGCATTCAACCAGGTCACTTTTCAGTGTATAGTGGAGGCTCTGAAAACCTTTCGGGTGAACCCAATGGTAGTTAGATGGATCAGTCATGCTTTGAGGCATAGGTGGATTAGGGCGGAGTTAGGGGGAGAAACGGTAGAAAGGAGGGCAAAGAGAGGAACCCCGCAGGGGTCTAGCCTCTCGCCCCTCTTATGGATAATAGTGGTAGACGAACTAATTAGATTAATGGAGGAAAATGGCTTCTATATGCAGTTTTTTGCGGATGATGGAGCCATCGTGGTGAGAGGAAAGGTATTGTCGACACTTTTTGAACTCATGAGGCAGGCGATTGGTATAGTGGAGGAATGGTGCGAGCCAAGAGGGTTAACCATTAACCCGAGCAAAGTGAAGCTGTGTCTGTTCACCCACAAGAGGAACAGGCAGGGGCTTCAGACTCTACAGATTAGGGGTAAGGAGGTGGAGTTAACAACGGAAGTTAAGTATTTAGGGGTGTGGCTAGATCATCGACTGAGCTGGGAGAAGCACATAAGGGAAACTTATCAAAAGGCGATGGGCACCTTTTGTCAGGTTAGAAGGGTGGTGGGGAAAACATGGGGCCTGAACCCCAAAATGACCCTATGGTTGTACACGGGGATTATCCGACCAAGGATCCTTTACGGGGCCATGGTTTGGTGGAGGGCGGCGAATAAAAAGGGAAACGCAGCTAAACTGGACAGAGTGCAAAGGCTGGCCTGTCTGGCGACCCTAGGGGCGTTCAGAACGACACCAACAAGACCGATGGAGGTAATGCTAGGACTAAAACCCTTAAGCCTTGAACTGCAGGCACGGGCTATGGAAACGGTATACAGATTGGACTGTATGTCAGGGGAGGTAGGAAAGGGGGGGATACGAGAACACATGCGCAGAGTGGCACCGTCCACGGGCATGAGATCGGATCAAATGGTTAAACAAGGGGACTTTGGAAAGACGATCGGGGTCAAACTATCCCGGGAGACCGGGCAAGGGGGGGATACAGATGAGATTAAGTGTTTTACGGACGGTTCAAAAATTGGAACCGGGAAAGGGAAGGCGGGGTCAGGCATATACATCCCCGGAATGGGGGTGGAAGAGAGCCTGACGCTGGGGAAATATGCGACGGTGTTCCAGGCGGAGGTTGCGGCCATAGAGGCTTGTGCAATCGAACTGAGACGGAAAGGTGTGACAGATAAGCGAATAACGATATACTCGGACAGCCGAGCCGCCCTCGGGGCCATTTCCAGGCCGGTGGTCAAGTCGGGGGCGGTGGGGGGCTGTAGAGCCAGTATATCGGCACTGCTGACGGAGGGTAACACGGTTACATTGGGGTGGGTACCAGGCCATGCTGGCATCCCGGGGAATGAGAGAGCAGACAAGCTGGCTAAGACGGGGGCCATGACAGAGTATGTCGGCCCAGAACCGGTGGTGGGGATAGCAAGGGAAGTAGGACTCAGTGAAATTCGGGGTTGGGCTTTAAGCTGAAGCCCAGGCACGATGGGAAGCAGAGGATCACTGCAGACAAGCGAAAGAGGGCATTAAAAGGTATGATGCCAACACGACAAAGTGGCTGGTAGGGTTAGGGCGAAAGCAAACTAGAAAGATAGTGGGAATATTTACCGGGCACTTTGCAGTTCAGAGACACTTGCACATGATGGGGCTAATAGGGGATCCCACATGTGAGAGGTGTGGAATGGAGGAGGAGACAACGGGTCATTTAGTGAGAGAGTGTGAGGGGTTTGCGGCAGCGAGGTTTGCAATATTTGGGAGGGACAGGTTGACCGACCTAGAATTTTCCAGGACTCAAGGGGTCCGAGTACTGGATTTTCTGGGGAGAGTGAGGAGGTTTGAGGAGCCGTGCTAGCCCCTCCGAGTCCGGGACCCGTTGGGTATGGCGTAGGGGCCCAATTGGTGGCCTTGGCGTCGCCGGGCTCGGCTTGGCCGGGACGGCACCCCCAAAAAAAAAAAAAAAAAAAAAAAAAAAGCTTAACATTTTCAGAGTGCCCATCAAGCATATTAATCTGATACAATACCTACCTGATCTATCTGATACAATTGCCAACAAAACCTAAAATTCGCGGTATCGGCGCATGAGAAATAATGGAATACGTCTCAAACTATGGAATTGCCGTTTATTCTGGAAAATCTCGATTGCATTTAAAGAAAATGACAAGGGCTCATCACAGGAGGGCTAACGGCCGAGTAACGTCTATGCGATCCTCCCAAGACCATCACGACCATCGTTTGACGAACAACGCGTGAAATTCAACGAGAATAATGCAATTCAACCTGTGCTGCGTAATGTAAAGAAGACATTGAATAAATCGAGACAGAAAAGAATGAGTAAAGAAAGAAATTCTATAAGGGGCAGAAACAAGGTGAAGTCGAATAACAGTGGTTAAACCCTAATTATTCAACTGAATTTTGGCTCTACTCAGCTACGAGTGACACGAAACACATTGACATTCCAACTCACTTTTTGTAAGATGCTTTGCAAGAAATTTATTCAAGATAAAATTCATTTTATCCATCGATAATGTCATGTACATTCCAACGAAGTCTCTTGTCGGGAAGCATATGCATTTTGTCGGTATATCGGGATGAACTGATTCTGCTAACTGAAGTTCACTCCGAGATGGAGTAATAAAATAGTTTGTTTTGTTCAATTATTGGGTACCTAATTGGTAAAGAAATTGTCCTTTTGGTGCTCACAATAAGTAGTAAATCTCGTAAACATTTTCTTCTAGCGTTTAATTTCATCACTTTGAACTACACACATCACAAGTTATTTAATGAGGAAGTAACTCATTTTCCAAAATCATGCCATCTTGATAGCTTAGTTACCAAAACTCATGATAACACGATCCGTTCAAATAAAATCAGGCCCTATATTTTTTTATTAATTTTTTAAACTATTGGGTTGTGGGACCCATTTGAAATAGGCTAGATAGACTGATGACGCAATAACAGCCTTCGCAATTCGCATAACCTTCACAATGGCTTCCCACAAATCAAACAAGACTTTAGAGAAAGGGAGGGACAAGAAGGGGCAACACATGATAACAGCCATGATACGGAGGGTTGGGAGGGGTCACGACCCCTTAGTTACGTCACGAGTCACAGACCGGCCGTTTAAGGTAACAAAAAAAATTGGCAAGTTTTATTGTTTAGCTATAAATCGAAATCAATCATTTACGCACTAATATTCAATTCCTGGTCATATTTAGTCATTTTCTTCAGAAAAAAAATGTCTCCAGCGATTTTCATTTTTTATGTTACTTCCTCATTATAAAAGCCGGAATGAGCAAAGTTTTGTTTTTTGTTATCTTATTACCTTCCAAGGTGTTCATTGCTCCGTCAAATTTCCCGGAGCAATAAATGTTGCTCTGCAGCGAGACTACATGGCAAATAGAACTCACTACAAGTTGCTCCACGGCGGCTCTAATGGCAAATGGATCGCCTAAAACCCTATCAGAGTAGCGCTGGAGTAACTCCAGAGCAGTTTTTTGTGGAAGTAGAAAACGCCATAAAACTACCTATTTAATAATTCGCGGTTAAAATTGAAAAAATTTCGCTCCGGCAGCTGGCGGTCGGAAAGAGTGCATTTCATTCCGTATACGGATACCCTAAGCCGTCCCAGAAGTAATAATTTGGATACCAAAATTTGTTTCATTAAGCGGAACTTCTTCCTCTATTTTCACCACCCTCTCTTCAAAAATATCGAAAAGTTTCGGTAGTTTCCCAAGGGGGTGAATTTAAGCGATTTTTTAGTGCATTTCATTCAAAAAATGCACTATTGGTCTCGCCCTGATGGTCGGACATATGGGTTGTGATACTTTTTTTTCACGTTTCAGAACCCCTAGAACACGAATCCGAGGTCGGTTCGATTTGCTATATATATATATATATAATATATAGGCCCCTCGCTTGTTAGCACGATCACGGTCGCAATTTTTGACTTAGGGCAACCAAATTTGGTCTAAAAATCAATAGCGTGAATATCTCGGACGAGTTCGTGATCCAGATGAATCGGTCCACGGGAACGGTGTGAAAGAGGGGTTTGAATTAGTTGAAAATTCGCTACCGCACGGCTGTTGCTGCAATTGCCCCCAAAATTGACACGAGTAATGAGAAATGAACGCGCTTTCGTATGAGACCCTTGTGAACCAAATCCGTTGATATAGCAGTGGAGTTCTCGGCGGAGGGGAGCTATTAAATTAACGCTACGCCTTACTGGACCACCCAATTACCAAAAAATTTCATTGACACTGAATTTTGAGCCGTCTCTTTTATTTGATTTGCCTACAGCCTAATAAATATTGAGTAAAAAATCCTGAGGTGGGCCAAAAAGGGAGGAACAAAAAAATTTTTAAAAATTGTTTCGGATTCGAACCCAGGCACTACGCATTGCGCAATGGTGAAATTGTGACATGCCATTTAACCTAATTTAACTGATCTGAAAATGAACGTAACCTGAAAAAAGTTTTGTTCCGACAGCAGCCTGTCGGTAAAAGTGCATTTCATTCATGCGACAATTGAGTCAAACTCATAAGTTAGAACGAGATCAATCAATTATGAATGAAATTTAGGCCGGGATAAAGATTTTAATTGCAAATAACTCCTACTCCTCTAACAAGAGTCCACCTTCCCATATCGTATATAGGCAACCAAACCGACTCTGTTTCATTTTTAATTTTCATCATTTTGTTCCCCCTCAGTTGGTGCCAAAAAAGGGGCCTGCGGTAAAAAGAAACACGATTTAATGATTTTGACTTTCTATACCACGACCTAAATGTGATTCATAGTTGATTGATATCGTTCTAACTTATGAGGTTTGACTCGATTGTAGCATGAATGAAATGCACTTTTCCCGACAGGCTGCTGTCGGAACAAAACTTTTAATGATTTTTTTACCATTTCAACCCCTATTCCCCCCCCCCTCCACCTTGACCGATTTGGCCCAAATCCAATACCGACCGGGATCTTATGACTACTGACTTTTTAGATAAAGCGCGTTCTGCTAAATTAATTTCTACGAGAGTTATCGTGCTAACAAGACCACACACTTACTTCCACCCTGGGGGCACCACCCCCTCCTTCTTGACTTTTTCAAAAAATTAAAATGGGAATCAAAGGCTAGTCTAACATGTAGTATACGTACCGAATATGATGCTTCTAGAATCAACTGGTGATTTTTAGTGATTTTTTGACGACTTCAAGCCCTATTTTCCCCCCCTCCACCTTGACCGATTTGGCCCAAATGCAATACCGACCGGTGTCTTATAACTACTGATTTTTGTGCCAAAGCGCGTTCCGCTAAATTTACTTCTACGAGAGTTCTCGTGCTAACAAGGAAACGGCCATAAAGATATATGTATATATTCCGGAGACCACTGAATTCGTGTTCTAGAGGTTCTGAAACGTGAAAAAAACATGACATGACCCATGTTTGCCATCATCACGACGAGACCAATAGTGCATTTTCAGAATGAAATGCACTAATTATATTCCTTATTTATTTATGGAATAAAAGGCCTTCGCACAGAATCAGTCAGAGAACTGACTTGCACTACTTGCAGACTGGTCCGCTCACGGAAAAACCATGACAATGGGGTGTAACTCGCTCACGTTGTCGTGATTTTTTCGCGTCCATGCGGTAGGCAGTTCGCGTTATGTGTGGTGGGGGCCTTAAGTTAAGCGGTCTCACAGAGATTTCCGCCCCGGACCACAATGGGTGTTGGTCCGCCACTGCTCAAACCAGTACCTTTGGTAAAATGACCATCACCCTTGGTGAGTTATCCAGAACCGACTGCATTTCGCGATTGATAACGGTCTAAAAGACTCATAAACCACGTGCAGCTCAAATCAAAGCATTGCAGAAAATCGTTAAAATCGCCGGCCGCCTAGCCTCGTGAGCGTTTTTTAGTAAAAAGAAAAAAAAAAACAAAAAAAAACTATAATTTAAAGTTGGACGAAACGTGAATTCTCAAACAACAAGTTGGACGATACTGCGTTTCGAGGAATCCGAAAATCAAAGCTGATTTTCGATCAGACGATCCAGCAACGGGTATTCCAGTATTTCAAGCGTTTATGACCGCATTGGTCCGGTTTCAGCGGCCGCTCTAAACTTTTTGCGGACGGTGGACGCACAATAATCGGAGCCCATTAGGTCCTAAGATGAAAGAGGAGCCTCGATGCGGGTGGACCTCAATGACCCGCTATAGAGACAAGAATGTTGGCTGATGTCAACGACATTGCGAAACGCTGATTTTTGCTTCTCCCGCTCACTCCGGTGATCGGTCAGGGAATTTCTTGTAAAAGGTTCGACGACAAGTGGATAAGCAAGAGAGTGCCAATTCCGTGGCCTCCCAGGTCCTCTGTCCTATCACCATTAGATTTTTATGTGTTTGGACTGTTGAAAGAACTGGTCCATGCTCAAAAGATCGAAATGCGAGAGGTGCTCTTAGAAAAAATGGACATGGCTAACCTCTGCGCATTACTACAACTGAATTTAGGGGTGACGAAGATGTGCTTAAGGTGAAATGGAGGCCATTTTGAACACTTGAAGTAAAGGTTTTATAAAATAAAAGAATGCACCTTTCTCTTGAGTTTAATTAATAACTCTGTTGTTTCTCAATGTAGCAGGCAATGACCATTGCTAACAATAATGTACAATTGATAAAAAGTGTCATTATTAACACAATTGATACAGAAAGAGCAAAAAATGTCGGATAAATAATATGGAAGTTTAACCTAGGCTCCCGATGTTTTTCACATTGTTTGCTGATTTCTGTGGAACTAAAAGCAGTAGGTGGCAATTGTAGCACATCGTTGGAAAGCTGACAAATTGCAGATGTTTTTACATTTATCTGAACGTTTGATGCCACTGAGGTTAGAAGAATTAGAAGCGGAAGACTAGGCAGGAGATAAACGCAAAACGCATTTTGGGAGATTTTGATCGACTGATATGCCAATCAAAATCGGACAATCACCAATTCTTTTGGGCTCATGCTTTGGTTACTAGATATCAGCATTTTCCTGTTGTCTCCCAGTTTCATCAGTTTTTACGGTAATTGTCGTGTTCACGGCTCACCGTTAGTGATTAGACAAAAAATGACGATGGATTCGGAAAGAGAACAAAATCCTGTTCCTGAAACCACCATGAAAATCAAAAAATGTCGCTTGGGCGTGGCTATTTCAGCCATGTGAGGATTCAATTGACTACGAGGTTTTCCATGTATGGAATGTGAGTTGAGGTGGTGGATAACAGCGCGCTGTTCGCGTAACGCTGCAGCGTTAGGGTGAAAATGCTCGACATTTCCCCTTATCAGATTCAGGCGGTACCCTAATATGTCATTCACGTACACTCATATCTCTCATTCACGGAGTTCATTGTCCATCGTTTGTCCCTCCAACTTGTATGGGATCAATTTACAGTAACAACCTTAAGTTGAAATAACAACATAACGTCATTGAAATAAGTGTTCAAAAATTCCTCCCCCTTGTGGACACTCGGACGCTCTTTTCTGTATATCTCTGGTGGTTCGAAGAATTTCGGCATCTCGTTGTCTGATCGATTCAGCACAGGCCACAACTTTGTTGATCAGCTCCTCGCGTTTGCTGGGCTTGTGTTCGTATACCATTGTCTTCATTCACCCTCGGAGACAGTAATCGAGGGACGTTAGGTCAGGAGACCTCGCAGAACTAAGTTGGTCCTCCTCGCCCACAATCTGCTGAGCTGAGCTGATTCCGATGAGATAGAACGGCCAAGTCCCCGTTCAAGTCCTAACGTAGCAGTTCATCCACGGCGTCTCTCGTGGTGACCCTCGCGTAGTGAATTGAATTCTTACTTTTACTTCAGGCATTGAGGGGAGCATGCTCGGAGGAACACAATAGCCTAAGGAAAGGCCATTTAACCTGACCAATTCGGTTTGTTTTGTCAAAGCAAGTAGCATTTTTTTGCACTGGAACTTGATTGCTAAAGTCGGAGGGTTGCAAACTTCAACTATCAGGACACCGTTCGAAAGTACACAGAACGGGGTAGTTTTCCACAACTTTACCCGTCGATGCGCGCACTAGCAGCTGATTGATACTGATGTAAAATTTATCAGGTATTCGAAAAAACTACTTTTTTCACTTTTCCCACGGCTGAAATAGCGACGCGCAAGCGACATTTTTTGATTTTCACGGTGGTTTCAGGATCAGGATTTTGTCCTCTTTCCGAATCCACCGTCAGTTTTTGTCTAACCACCTACGGTGAGCCCTGAACACGACAATTACCGTAAAAAGTAATGCAACTAGAAAACAACAGGAAAATGCTCATATCTCGTAACCAAAGCATTCTCGGCTATGCGTCTATAGGACGTTTTTTGGGCGTCCAGGTACGCACTATCACCTGTGTAAGTTTGTCACATTCCTCCTGAATCACCCTGTGTAAATAAGCTTATGGCCGTTTTCTTGTTAGCACGATAACTCTTGAAGAAATCAATTTAGCAGAACACGCTTTGGCACAAAAATCAGTAGTCATAAGACCCCGGTCGGTATTGCATTTGAGCCAAATCGGTCGAGGTGGAGGGGAGAAAATAGGGGTTGAAATGGTCAAAAAATCACTATAAATCACCAGTTGATTCTAGAAGCATCATATTCGGTACGCATACTCCACGTTAGAGTAGCCTTTGATTCCCATTTTAATTTTTTGAAAAATTCGAGTGGGAGGGGGTGGTCTTTCCGGTGTGGAAGTAAGTTTGTGGTCTTCTTAGCACGATAACTCTCGAAGAAATCAATTTAGCGGAACGCGCTTTGGCACAAAAATCAGTAGTCGTAAGACCCCGGTCGGTATTTCATTTTGGCCAAATCGGTCAAGGTGGAGGGGGGATATAGGGGTTGAAATGGTCAAGAAATCACTACAATGCACCAGTTGATTCTAGATGCATCATATTCAGTACGAATACTCCATGTTGGAGTAGCCTTTGATTCCCATTTTAATTTTTCGAAAAAGTCAAGGTGGTGGGGGTGGTTCTTCCGGTGTGGAAGTGTAAAAATTGCGTTGAACTTCACTAGTTCATCTTAGCGCTCTAAAATTCGACTCAATTATTTAATGTAACGAAAGCCCTGGGTTTCATTGAGATTTATCGAAAACTTTGATTGGGGGGGGGGGGGTGAAATTTCAAAAACAAATTCGCTCCGGCAGCTGGCGGTCGGAAAGAGTGCATTTCATTTTGTATACGGATACCCTAAGCCGTCCCAGAAGTAGTAATGTTGAGACCATGATTTGTTTCGTTAATGTTTGACCCTCCCTCGTACTGTTTGCTGCCGGGTTTGTTTAAGCTGAACTTAATGGGAATCAAAGGCTATTTCAAAATGGAATCATCATACCGAATATACCTAATGCTTCTGGAATCAACTGGTGGTTTGTAGTGATTTTTTTACCATTTCAACCCCTATTTCCCCCCTCCACCTTGACCGATTTGGCCCAAATGCAATACTGACCGGGGCCTTATGACGACTGATTTTTGTCTCAAAGCGCGTTCCGCTAAATTTACTTCTACGAGAGTTATCGTGCTAACAAGGAAACGGCCAAGGGAACGACGGGTCATGTTAGAAATATATAGATATAGTATATATGAATTCCGGAGACCACTGAATTCGTGTTCTAGAGGTTCTGAAACGTGAAAAAAACATGACATCACCCATGTTTGCCACCATCACGACGAGACCAATAGTGCATTTTCAGAATGAAATGCACTAAAAATCGCTTAAATTCACACGTTTATTATACGGCACAAAAATTTAATATAACAAAGCCCTTGGAAAACTACCGAAACTTTTCGACATTTCTGAAGAGATGGTGGTGAAAATAGAGGAAGAAGCTCGGCTTAATGAAACAAATTATGGTATGAAAATTATTACTTCTGGGACGGCTTAGGGTATCCGTATACGGAATGAAATGCACTCTTTCCGACCGCCAGCTGCCGGAGCGAATTTTTTTATTATTTTCGGACGTTAGCAACGTCACACGTCAGCCTCCGCGTTTAGTGGTCGAGGTCATTCCCCTACTCTCCTAGTTTTGTTTATTGATCTACCGAAATAAGGGGGGCTGCTGCGCTGGAACATCATGACTCAAAGACACTGGCGCAGGGAAATTCGTGTTTAGGTGGAATTTTCGAGGTTTTGGAAATAATATTTAACCAAAAAAAATATATTTATTTACTCAAAAATTGTAAGCTTGTTTACGAGAAGATTACATCCGCCTGGCAGTGGAACATAATGTGTCTTATAGGATTTTTTACTCGCCCAATAAACATTATTAGGTGTTCAAGCAATTGCGGCGAACAAAGTACCAAGTCACAATTAATCCCTCCCATTCCTCGTTACCACGTTCTGATCTTCCACTAAAAATGACAATTTCCAAGTTCTGTTATGCCATGCGAGGGCAAGATCACGAAAAGGGAAATAAACAATTTTCTGTCTCTCTTGTCGTATGGCAGCTGCAGTCCATCGCCAGACTTGTTTTTTGAACGAAAAGAAAGGGTTTTACGTCAAGAAGGGAGGGGAGAACAACATGATCACAAAGGTGGCCCCTTGAAAGCCAGATGATTTCAGTTGTGACTGGGAAAAAAGGGTATTTGAAGGAGAGGGCTGAAAAGATGGCGGAAAACGTTGAATAGTATTGTAAAAAAGAATGAGAAAGTTCAACGAGCTCCTTCTTTTTCCTGTGGGAACACCCCCCCCCCCCCCACTCCAGGGGCTATATTGAACCAAGTGCATAATGCATATAGCGATTCCAGTTGAACACTACTGCAAGATTTGTATTTTTTAATTTAAAAAGATGATAAAAAACAAAAAAAGAGAAATTATACTTATGAAGGATTCCATCAAACACTGTGATTTGGGCTGAATAATAGCATTTTATTATTACCTATACTAATTAAAAATGTTGCCAGCGAAATAAAACCTCGTAATTCTGAGGTGAAAAAAGTGAAGAATCATAGAAATTAACTATCAAGGCAGGAGTTCACTTATATTGAGAGGGGGAATGTTGAAAATCGGGCACGACAGTCATCCAAACATTTATGCAATTGCTCGAAAAGGGCGAAGCCCGAGCGAAAGGAGCCAGAGAAATAATCAATTCAACAAAAGACCGAAATACAACAGCATATTGCCGAATTTTCGGCTCTCAAAATTCTTCGTTATCGCGATCCATGAACTTTGAGCATAGAGTTTGTCTATGAAATGTGGGCCTGATTGTGTACAATGGTAAGATGAGGGTTTAAAATCATTAGTGCGAAGTTGCCTGCTCTACTCGAAGTCACATGAACAAATTATGTTTAAATCTGAAAATAAATTCTATGATCAGGATGTTTGGGCTTAGTCCATGAAAATTTACGCGTCATATTTTGCTTCAATCAATAAGTGGGACAAGAAAGGAAGTACAAGGATAAAATGACTCGTTCCCCTCGCAGAGGGGGCGCTTCTATCGGCGGGAAATGAAACTACAAAGAATGGAAAAACCGTAATTTTCACGGAAATCCGGATGAGTTATGAGAAAAAGACGAAGGAAAAGTGATTTTGGACGAAGATTACACCTATGGATGATGTTTGAAATAGCTAACTTGAGCGATTTATACGAAAACAGCCGTCAAGTTCTAGAAAGTTCTGCTCACGCCCCTCACCAAGACTATATAAACCCCTGATTCTACCATGGGTCACCTCATTTGTTCACTAGCTATCGTTCTGTGTTGGTCGTCGAACTCCTTCAAGGTCTCTTGTTTCCTTCATTGTCAGCTTGAAGTCATGTCTTGTTATGGGTCTCGTTATTGTCGAAGTGTAGATCAGAGGTATAGTGGAGTTAGTGAACATTGCATCGGAGTCACCTGAGTAATCGTAAGTTGATTTCTTTTTAAACACTTCTTAATTTTAAGTAATGATATTCTATTCCATTGCGCTATTTTTTTGTTCTTTTCTTGACCTTCGCAGGAATATGATAGTCTTCGTTTATATTGAGCTTAGAACAAAAGATGCGAGTGTTTTGCTCATTCGTAAACCATGGGAATAGTCCAGTACATCCGTTCTTAACTTCAGGCTTGGAATAAGCCTCGTTAACAATCATTGAACACGATACTTATGGTCTAAACATCTGCACGCTTCAAAAATGATGCTATTCCGGGGCCATTTTGTTTCATCTCGCTCTAGATGTGTTGTCGAGTTGGGTTACGAAACCCCCCACTCTTTCATGAACGCCCTGCCCTAATTCTCTGCAAAAACCCCGCCCCACCACACATTGCACACGGAGTGGCGACATTGCGCAACTCGACCCAGCCTGCCGCGCCATCTTGCGTTATGGTGTTGGCTTTGTGCCTTTGGTAATTATGAGTTTCTGAATTTTCAGCTTTTAGAATAAGTGTTCAACTTATAACTTTAAACAGATTGAGTGCCTGATTAATCACGGAGTGTCGAGCGAATGAGTCTATTATGGTGATTTTTGCCATTTTAGGTTTATGTTTTCTGAATCACGAATGAGATTTGTTTCTTCGATTCCACTATTCGACCCCGCTTATGAGCCGTATTATCGTTGCAACGTTTTGAGCAGTCAGGACCCCGTAGGTGTTCATCCCAGTACGAGAGTCCTCCTTATAAGATGGAGATAGGCGTGCTAAGGAAGCGATGACGTGTAACAAAAATTGTACTACGAGTAGTTGCGATAATGAATTTTCTCTTAACTTGTAATGCTCATGCCCCTTTTAACATTTTTGTAGGAGATTCCGAATTTGGGGATGCCGATATGAGACCAACCCGGAAAGGCGCTTTTGAAAGAGATTTTGTTTTCAAAGCGTTTGCCACTGCAGTACCCTTTTCAAGAGAACCCATTTGTCTGATTCATTGCCGAATTTCAGGGATTTGTGGACCGAGACCCCTTTTCCGACACTCAGGTTTTAGAACGGGAAGTCTTCCCCCTCTCCTAATGTTTCCCGAACTATGGGCCTTGTGGTCCATCCCGCCCCTTGCTTCCACCATTATGTTACGTAAACGTAAAGGCTAGTACCTACTCAAGGGAGAGATTTAATGCCAATTTATTGAGTAAGATTATTACTTTATTGTTGAATATGTAAATCACCAGAGACGGATGCCCCTTCAGGGCCCGTCTCGTTTTTGTTTTCTTACACACGTTGAGATTTGTTTCCAGAGGAAAGAAAATTGAAGTTTAGGTAGAGCACAGCGACGAAATGCATTCCACGGTATTCCGGTTAGATCCGCAGTGGCGCAAAAAAGTGAACTTAGTGCTTAAAGGATTCTGTGCAAGTTGGTGAAGTGGTTGTTATTGGGCTGACTCCCGAAAATGACTCCCTACACTTCCTTCTCACCCTCAAACATGAACTGCCTAACCAGTTTTTTCAGAAAAAAAAACGACTTCCTTCGTGTGGTGAATTTGTGTTGTGAAGCATGTGGATGAGTACAAAATGAAGTATTTTGTTGCGAATTCTTTTTTTAAAAAAAGGCTGCGATTTGTTTTTATAGGCCGAGATAAGTTTTGTGTCGAGTCATGTTCCAAAACAAAACGGCTGTGTACAAACTGTGTACCTCAAGCCAAGAGCCGTCACCTTGACAAATGGCGTTTTTTTTTAAACAAAAAAAGATCATCAAGGGGTCAGAAATCTGCTTGGGAAAAAAGGATAACTTAAAATGAGTTGATAAGTCTCGGGAGTTGACTAAAAGTGCTCTTC
Source organism: Corythucha ciliata (assembly GCA_038030265.1). NCBI lineage: Eukaryota > Metazoa > Arthropoda > Insecta > Hemiptera > Tingidae > Corythucha > Corythucha ciliata. The sequence goes on along the minus strand of CM075937.1, from coordinate 31,701,999 downwards.
GTGTGAGCCCGAGGCTTGATTGACTATTTTGAGTTTCCAATGTCCCCCTATTCAGGGGTTTTTCCCACTCACGGCAGATCCCAGTAAGCCAACATTTTTCCAGTTCGAGTGAAGAGATTGCTCAAGACTCAGAAGATCAAACTCCTCACGAAAAAGTAATAAAAACACGTCACAGAAAAAGTATCAAAACTTAAAATACAGAGATTAAAATGGAATGCCGCCAATAAGTATATCACCTAACAAAGAGATACGTATATGACTTTTTTCTTATAACTTCAGACATAATCACATTTTATTCATAAATTGTGCATTTTGTTCTCTCATTTGAGAGATTATTGTTGTCTGACCCGTGAAATTTCCAGGACGTCCCACTGGGATCGTATTTGTTTTCATTTGAAAAAGGAGAAAATAGGTTTTGAAGCAGATGGACGGCGCCCAGACTTCATTTTCCAAGTACATAGTAACCACTTAAAAGCTCGAAAAAAGGGTTTCCCTCCATCGTCTTGGGAGCGTCAAAAGCACGACCCGAAGTCACACGTTTCTGGACCAACGGATCGTTTGTTGTTATAAAGCCCCCTTTTAACAAGGCAAGCCTTAATGAAATTTTATTTTTATTTTGTGTTCCCATTTCGCCAGAAATCTACCCCCCCCCCCCTTGAAACAAGAGAATTGCAAGATTTTCAGGCCTTAATTATTCGAAACGGAACGTTATAAAATAAATTATTGGACCGAACACCGGACAGGTTTATTCCTCGCATGAACAGTTTGTCCAGCGCTTTTCATTTTGTAACTTAACAGAAAAAAAAAGTTGTATATATAGGTAGGTTTTTATTTTGTCCTTAGATCTCTGCTTGCTGAACCCGGTTGTATTGGTATTTCTACGATAAATTACTTCTTTTATCTGCTCTATAGTTTAACATTATTTTTCATAACCACTTGTTGCCTAGCTGATTGATGACAGTTGGTTGTTTTAATCGTTGCTTTAAAGAGAAAAAATGGAAGAACTGAAGCACAAAGAAGCATGTTTTATCATCGACATTTTGAATGGGAAAAAGTGTTAACTCTTTTTGTGTATTTCAACTTCTGCAGCACAAATTCAACAAAATAATTTTCTTTTCAGTACTTTCTGCTATTAGTTTTTAAAAGCACCATGGATATAGAAGAAGAATCGAAAAAGTTGAGCACAGGAGCTAATTTTAACTAAAGCATGTAGAATACGAATAGAGAAACCAACCTACTCATCTTGGAAAGATCGGTGCTCAAGTAAAATAATGTTGAGTTTTTCCTCGTAAAAGCATGTCATCGTGGGGTAAAAGCTTTTGTTTTTTGTTTTTTAAATTTCATCTCAATCGCACATTATGCGCTTTGACTGTGAAAAATAACTTTATTTTGTGTTAGGTATTTTCCAAGCTTTTAAAGTGTTGTTCTACCCTTCTCCTCCCCCCTCGGTGTCTAATTCAAGCAAATTGCAGCTAAAACAGAAAAGGGGAGACTGTACAGAAATGTAGGAAAATGGACGCTTTTTTGGTTGGAAAGTGCACCCCACTTGGAAAACAAGATTTTGTCTGCTCCATTCAACCCGGAACTTGGATGAGTTTTTCTTACGCAAGGCTACTTTTTTTCCTTTTGTGTTTTTCTTTGTGTTGCTTCCTACTAGGAAAGTAATTTGTTCAGGCGCAACTTCCCCCCCATTCAAACAAAAAACTTGTTACACAAAAATCGGCCGGCTGGGTCCGCCAACTTCCCCCTTCACAACCCCCTTTGGCCAAAAGGGTCGTCTCTGGCACGCAAACATTTGTTGGTTCGCCCCTCTTCCCCCTCCTGTGTGATGGGGCTCAAGTCTTCAATTGAGTCAAGGTATTTGATTTTTTTGTTTAACGTAATTTACACTTTTTTTTAGCCTTAAAAAGTTTTCTTCCCTAGAGAAAACATAGATGGTATGTTTGTTTTTGTTTCCATTTCATATAGATATTTGTATCTAAATCGCAATGATGTTCGTACTGTGTGATGACTTCCCCCGTTTCGTACACTCCCTTCTTCGCGTGTGTGATTCCAATAGGCGCTTCCAACTTGTTCGTTTTCTGGACATTTTTTATGACTTATCTAAATTTGAGTTATGAAAAACAGGCTGTACTTTGATTTTGTTTTGTGCGTTTATTATTCCAATGGCCTTTCACAGGCCCCAGCATATATTTAATTTTTTATTTTCTCAAAATCTAGCCTAATTTCATTAGGCGAATAAAGAGCATTATATATTTCATTATTCCGAATGAATACTGGACTAAACCATGAATAAACCGAACTTTATTTTTCTATGCATACAAAAAAAAATTGAAAAAATTGTCTATTCTTTCAACTTTATAGGGCATTATCGATTTATCGAAGTAGCGAGTTAAGCAATAAAAGGCAGTAAAACAAGGCGTACTTCATAAATTGGTAACCCTTAGAACCACTATTCTTTTTTTTTTCTTTCTGAGAGGAAAAGCGAAAAGGAAGGTTGCTCAAACAGGTTAGTGGAAACATCATTACATTTTTTAGTAGTTAAGCTAACTTTATTAGTTTTAGGCAGTTAATTTTAGTATGTTTTGTTTCATGCAGTTTAGTTTATTTCTAAGTTCTCTTTAAATGTAGGAATTATTATAATTGGATAGAAATAATGGCTATAAATTCATTCAACGGTTTTAGGAACAGGCTGGGAAGATGATTGTTCAAGTAATACACCGTAAAAAGTGAGGTTATAGGCTTTAGGGAGAAGTGCAGCTAGTGTAGAAAAAAGGTCGTGGATGGACAATACATATTTTTGGTTACAGGAATGGATCGGAGTAACTTGTGGGCTGTTGAATATTTTGGAAATAACTAGATTTAGGTTTTTTTTTTTCTTCTTCAGTGAACTTCACATGTCACCTACCCCAGCTTTAGTTAATAGTTTGGGAGAAAAAGAGAATGAACTCTTGAAATATACATAATTTCCCATTGTAATTTTTTTATGGACTAGATTTTTGTACAAACTGGTGTAAGAAATTCCAAGCCGGGCCTGGGCTTGGTCATACTGGGCGGGGGAGCCATCAAACCAGTCAATTTCCCACCTGTTGTTCCATGGACCAATATTTCTTCATTCCTGTTGTTCCTTGGTTTCCTATGAAATTCCCTGGCTACAACGTGCTTATTGTTCTCGATATCCTTCTCACTCAATGAAAGGACTGTCGCATACGGGAAGGGGAATCATGATTTGTTGGTCAAGTACTTAAGTAGAATTTAGGCACTAATTGTCGCGTCTCTACTCGAAACTTCAGATAATAGAAGTTTTTTCCACGTGTTTGGTATGAAAAAAAAAGTGAAAAAGGAGAATGCAGTCGTAGTCGAACGTTTATATGAAAGAGCTAGTCCTGGATTTCAGTGACAAAACTTGTAAGGCACGGATGTTACCGCGTTTCACTTTTTTTTTTTTCTTTCTTTCTTTTTTCATCTTATCGTAGTGAGATTGATTGAAAAGCAAGTGTTGAATCTGAAGTGTTGAGTGACTATATTGTAGGACAAATTTTTGGGTATGCATAGCCGTAGGTGTCTTAGAATCAGTGAGGGCTTGTAGGTCAAAAAAAATAAAATTGAGTCAACATTCATTTTTTCTATTCATATAGGTACATAATTACAGAGCTAAGTTGGTTGAGGATGGAAAAGCTTAGAAGTGGAGGAAGTCATGATAGTAGTACTATGTACTAATAATAAGAATTATTTGAATTGAATAGAAATAATTATGGCTAGGTATAAATCCATTCAACGATATGAGGAATAGACTAGGAAGAAATTTTTTTGAGTAATACACCGTAAAATTGAGGTGTAGAAATTGATAGGACAAGTATTTATGTGGAATTAAGGGATTAATCATCGCGTCTCTACTCGAATGTATATATACCGAAGATTTTCCCCCGAGTTTGGTAGGTATGAAAGAAGAGTGAGAATTACATTCGTATTCAAATTCACAAATAGTTACTCTATAGAGTAGTTGATTTCATTTCAGTGACCAAACTGCTAGGGCACGCATCGCGTTTCACTCATTTTTTTATCTTATTGTCGTGAATTGAAATCTCAAGTGTTATTGGATCTGTGGTGATGAGTGGCTATTGTAGGACAAATTCCCATAGTCTAGTTGTTTTGAAGAATCTGTGAAGTCTTAGGTAATGGAAGGTAAAATAATTAAATAAAATAACATTAAAATAATAATGTTCGATAGAGGAAGATGAAAATTGAGAGAATTTTTTTTTTGTTACTTTAGGTATTTCATTTTTTTTAGAGATTACAGAACCAAGTAGTTGAGAATGAAAGACTGTAAAAGTGAAGAAAGTCGTGAAGCTAATGCGAGTCAAATGAGTGTAAAAACAAGTCCTCGTGTTCAAGGCAAAATAAGAGAGTAGGATTTGTCATTAAAAAATCGTGTAGATAGGACAATTCTCCAAATTTTGGGAGGCAGATTGATTTTATTTTATTATAAATGAAATAGACACACAAGTGAGTTGCAGTTAGTAGAACTTTGTACGAGCCCTTATTGGCAGGATTCAAGCGTACTCTCTTTGAAAGGTTAATTACTTGGTTAGGTTTAGGTAAGAATGGATTGCACACATCGTATTAAGGACTTGTGTGTATGAGAATTCCTACAAAATAGGTACTTCTCGTAATTCATAAGCCGAAGGTTTAAGAAAAAGTATAAGGTGATAAAAACAAGGATATAGAGACGAGTTTTTAGGCGTATACAATATTGTTGCGAGTGAAAAGTTACGTGGTCAATGGTCGATCTATAAACTTAAATGGTCTTAAAATTCGTGAATGAAATAGAATCGCTGTCGCTAGGATCTGATATATAGGAAGATGTAGATAAAGACTGAATGATTTTTTCGTTGATTTATCGAAACTTGAAAAAAGTCGTACCTAATAAGTGACTAGCCTCTTTCCCTCCATTTGCTGAGTCAATTCTCATGTCTGGTGTTATAGGGCGAGGTAGAAAATGTTTCTGAACGATTAAGCGTGTCAAGTTTGTGAGAGTTATACAACTCGAGACTGCACTAAAGTACAATATAAGATGAATATTGCCCCTACCTTTACACGTCAAGGACAGTACTATAGGATAAAATAGGAGAGAATTCTGGTGTCACGAAGTGAGAACTGTGGAACTGTGTTGTGCGTATTAGTTATAATCTTATGATGATCCTAGGCTCGTCAAATGTGGGTGGATCGGATGGCTATAAGGGGTGGTGGAGGCCATTACCAAAAATTAATAATTCTATCATGTACAAATATGTAAAACTGAATATAAGAAACGTTAAATAGACCTACCGTTGAAGAATTGAAGAAAGAAGTATGTGGACAATTCGCACGAAAAAGCGGTTCCCCCTGGTATTGCCCACGCTGAGTTGGGAAGATAGTGGAAACACCATGGATAGTCTAGGTGATCATGTTACGAGTTCTGTCCATGGGGATGGTGAATCAATATGATGTAGCGCACCAAGAAATCGGGGAGTTATGAGTGATGAAATCGTTTAGGGTGTGGAGAAGATGCTGCTCAAGCAATCAACTGCATCAGGGATTTGGAGCTGAGAAAAACGGAAAGGAACAAGTTCTGTGTTGAAGTTTTTCAAAAACCTTCGTGAAAAACTTCGAGTCAATAACTCCACTATACCGCCCATACATCACTCCTTTAAGAGCGATTACGTCATGAAGTTCTGAGTTCACCAATAAAGCAAAATAAAGATGGTCCAGGCACCACTACAACAGAGAAGTTAATATCTAAGGCTTGAGGCTGAAGAGAAGAACCGAAGTGGAATTTTAAGTTCAAAAATCGTAGTAAAGGCTGGATTTTTAGTTTCCATGATTATAGAGGAAATAGGTGGACCAAGGACCAAGTATTGGCCCAAGGTCCCCGCAATTTAGGGTCTCATATGGAGGTAGTATTTATTGAGATTCGAAGCTTGTGTGAAAGCCACTGAACAGGGACTGTCAATACGTTTATGTATTTCAAATTATAACGGGTTTAGGCGTGCAGTCAGGAAAGAATGTCGAAATGCGGATAAAGTAAAGGCAGATAAAACATCTAACCCGCCCAGAATGAACTCCAAGAGCGTTTTTAGGATGTAATATTGTTATTTATAGCAAAGGTATAGCTAAACCCATCACGGAATCAAGGCAGAAGCTGGTTTACTTGCCAACACAATTATTCCTGTGTCTCAAAAGGCTGAATTCTTAGTTTGAAAACGCTGATTATTGTTGAAATTGAAAAAAAAATCCTTCGAACTTCAACCGTCGAGCAGTGTAAAATAAGCTAATGCCACCATATTAATGAGTTACTTGTTATTGTGAATGTCACATCAATAAGTACTTCCGGAGTTGGCTCATATTACGCTTAGTTTTATAGGCAATTCCCATCATTCAGTCAAGATGTTAGGTTGATAGCCTAAAGTCTATACATTGAGAATAACCAACCCTAAAAAAACAAAAATTAAAAAAATCCATTTTCAAACGTTAAAATCTCATAGGTATGTCATCTACAAACCCCCAGAGAAAAGTTTTTTTTTTTTTTTTTTTTTTTTTTTTTTACTTCCCTGCAGAATTCAAACCTGAAAATATTATGTTTAATATAGATAGAGTTTAAACGAATCGAGGAAAATCTCGCATAAGAGTGCTCCGGAAGTTTCCCAGCAACGATAAGCACTTTTCGAAGTGACCAGAACAGTATTTTAAGGATTCTTTATGTGCCTTCAACCTACTAATAGCATTATTAAATTGCTAGGTACTGAAAATATTTAGGCAATCTCTCAGCAACAGGTTTAGAGTGACTGCCGACCCAAGGAAACAAAAAAAGTATCTTACATAGTGCAAGATAGAAACGGTTTTGTTAGTGATGGTACGGTGTTCGGTGGTACCTATAAGCATCCTCAATCACTGAAGTAAACAAACATTCCTTTTTACTTCCATGTTCCCGTAGGAAAGAAAGTTTGGTAATGAAAAAAATGAAAAAAAAAAGAAGAAAAAAAAATTTAGCTGACACTAGATTTGTGTCCCTGAACCCCGAAAACCCCAAACCTCATTTCACGGGAGATCTTTGATGAGTCCCCTACTTCACCCTTCGTGAACCCGCGATAATCTTAATAATCTAGAAGTGATAAGTAGCAATCTCGTCTAGTTCCGTATAATCCCAAAATCCGAAAGTCAAGAAATTCCCCTGAATTCCCCGGAATTTCTCTAGAAACAGTTAAAAGTCTAAAGAGAAGTTTAAAAAGAGAAATAATTTTTAATGAGTAAAAACCAGAGTCCTGGAGCACAAATTAATTGGAATCAATTATTATTTAATTCAGTTTCACGAGCCTAGTTTCGCCTGTTGTTGTTGATGATGAATAACCCGCTGTCCTAAGATCATAGCTAGCCTTAAAATCCCGAGAATTGAATACCATAATCCAATTCTTAATCCAGTTCCAAAAATGTTTCTTATTTAGGCCCATTTTCACCAACAAAATTGATCTCGTTTAAAGTGCATCGTGATTAGTTGCCAATAGCGACCCATATGAATTCTGATGTAAGTGTTTACATTGTAATCGTGATTAGTCGTTGATCGTGGTTTAAGATGTTGGTGAAATCGGGCCTTAATTGTTGAAAAATCCTTTCCGATATATTATTGTTGAAGGTATATTTTTGAAAAGCCCCGAAAAATATTAGTCTATAGTCTAGCACCATGCGCTAATTGTCAATCAATTCGGTGAATTCAGTTTTATTCGTTACGTATTCCAACGGGGAGTGTGGAGCGAAGCACATTGTATGACAGCAAATTGGTAAAAGTTAATCAAAAGGAAAACGCCAAGATTTGGTTGCCCTACGTTGATCCCCCCCCCCCCCACACCAAGCCACAGACATCTCAGCTTGTATCTCAAAATCTTTCAAAAAACATCAGCCCTCAATAGCGAAATTTCCTCCGTTGCGTTGATAGTGTTAAATCCTCCAATCCACAGTATGAATATTAAATAATATGTCAGCCGATTTTGAGTTGAAAGTTTCAAAATCAAGAACATTACACAATCTTGTTATTCAGCATCAGTAAAGTTGAAATTCCAGAAATAATATTTCCAAGAAGGAGTTGTCCTATATCGGTTGGCTCGCTCCTGAGCTGTGTTCGTAAAACCTCAGTTATTAGGAACTCTTAATAAAGTTTTTTCATGAAACCTACGGTCAGAAGTCTTAATTGATTTGGTCACGGAGCTTTAATATTAGGTCTCATTGTCAGAGGGTAGAATGTCAGTGTCAGAATGATCCATTTTAGTGAAATTGAGTATTAATGTTCTCTTAACCAAGTGATAAATAGCGTATTATGAGTGTACATTGTACAAGGAAACTGCTGTGAAAAGTAACTTTGTTTACAAACTAAAAAAGACCCCCCCCCCCCAAACAAGACCTACCTTACAAAAAATCTCGTATCATATCATAAAAAAATGCCCATATCAGTACTCCTATATGCCCACCCCACACCCCATCCTTCTTGGCCCTCTGTTTTTAAAATTTAATTTTGTTTATTATTTATCCTGAGGCTATTCAGCGACCTCAAATTATTTTATTGAAATGCTTGATCCAACCGTAGGTGTAGATGGAGAAAATGCATTCTTATGTCATAATTTTCCTATCAGCGATCTGATTTTTTGAATTCTTAAAATCGATATTGCTATAATTTTGTTCCTTAAGCGCAGCTTGCAAAATAGTCGAGTCGATCGTGAAATGGTCAAGTTGCCGAATCGAAAAAAATAAGTATTATTATTTATTAATAATGAGTTGATAGCCTGGGCTTAGTTCCTCCTCGACGAGTGTAGCCCTTCTGTGGACCAATACAAGCACCTATAGACACTGTGAGTTTCAGGTTCCAATAATCCGAACCCTATACCAGCTGATATCTTTCTAGTCTTGTGTTGTAATGAAGGGATAAGTTATGATGAATTCTAATTCATCCCCTGAAAGTCCCTGAGAGAAAGACGTAGGTACCCCCCCCCCCCGCAGTTGTATGCTAAGCTACACGAAGAGTAGGGGTATTTTGTTGAATTTCCTCCAACGTATAGAAGCCCGTAAAATCCTGATTGTTTAGTTTAATACCAGGTCAAGAATACTACAGTGAAAATCGCACGGTAGTCGTTGATTCACGATCATATTATGAAATATCCATTAGGGTGAGACGTAAGAGGAGCAAGCCCTCCAACTATAATACACGACAAAAGAAAAAAAAAATATAATGAAGTCCTTATAGCCATTTTAAATTCATTCAAGGATCCCAGTATTGAGTGTTGCAGCCAAGCACATAATTTCCTTGCGTTAAAATCTACCACGATGCCCACGAGTCTTGAAACGCGTATCTGAAATTCCCAGATAATTAAAAGAGCTTTAAAGCGAGAGAGTCGAAGAATGGGAGAGCTCGAATTAAGAACAAGACAAAGATCCGTCCTTCCGCTTTACACTACATTGTTGATTGATGTGGCATTTTAAATCATTGAGTTAATTGTCTTTCAGTCAACAGGCCCAAAACCTTACAGTCAAGTTTCGGGATCAACAATATTGGTCTTGACGTTGAGCCAAAGTTGTTATAAGAGTGAAACTCTCGAGTACATAAGAACCATTCAAATAAACTCCTACAATTGTTGATAACGTACAATATCAATCCTGCTGAGTTGAATTGGGTTCCCTATCCAAATTTCACATCAATCAATCAACTTTCCCATTCCCTATGAACCACTTTCTGAATTTCTCAGAGATTGGAATTGCAAGCTCATCATCATGAGCTTGTCGCTTGTCATGAGCTTGTCGCTTGTCATGAGCTTGGGGGCTTGTCAGGCCCCAAATAAGTCCGCTCTGGTTCCTGAAGCCAGAGAAGGAGAGTCTCCGGTTGATTGTAAAGCTCATGAGATTACTAGGAGATCGAAAATGGCGTAAGCCGAAAGTGCTCTGCCGAATTAGTCCAGTCAACGAATGCCAAAAATGGGGGTCTAGACGGAAAGTCAAAACGTACAAAAACTAACTGCGGTACGTTGTTTGGTGTGCCTAGAGGTATGACATATTAAAAGTCCTTGCCCCTAGTGATGGCGCAAGGGGTGGAGAGGGAGGGGCAAAGGTCTCTTATTTTGGTTTTATGACTTTATCTCGGAAGGGGTTGGTTTTTTACAGCATGTATGCGTATACAAAATTATAGCTCACACAAATTCATACATATTTTATTCCTACGGGGGTTTACCGTTTGTAACCGTTAGTAAGATATATGAACTCGGAACAAGTGGTTTTCGAAAACAAACTTTTTTGCAACACATTTTATGGGAGAATTTTGTGGTCATTGTCTCTGATCTTAATTCCATCGAAAATAAAGTTCTGTAGAATTGAACTTCATTTAGAACTTGACGTGTGCCACCAAAAGGGGAGACACTGTATAGAAAGACGACCAGTGGAGGTCTGAGATGGGGTCTAGTACGGACTCAAAACAAAAGTGAGTCGGCGTACAGCTTTAGCTGATGCCTAATTGCCTACTAAAAAATACCGCTTTTGAGTGTACGTATAGTGGATAGGTAGTCTAATTCATAGCCGAAACCGCAAGGTTCAACCGGTGTACCGCAAGGTAGCAAACCGGGATGCGTCGAGTGAGCCATTGTGCGGCAGAGAACCAACCATGTTTATGTTACATGTGTTGCATGTTAGAGTAAAAGATGCTTCGGCCAAATTCGTGTGTCCCAAATATTAAAATTCATCCGTCTGTACTTAGAGTAAAACTCCAATTTCAAGTGAAATTATAATTAAAAAACGAACCACACCCTTGAGTCCTTTTGTCACTTCGTCCCCTGAACTTTGTCCACAGGGACTCCAGTAGGGCTTCTATAAACACTAGAAAACGAATACAAAAAGAACACGCCTAGAAATCCCTGATGCGTAGTTCCAAACCAAGTCCCTTAGAAATGAGAAGTTTTCATGCCTAATTGATGTAGGATCACCGAGGAATAAGAGAAGAGAGGTTTGTTGCCTTTCATTAAAGAACTAGGTTACTAAGGTATACTTAATAGATTTTGGAAAAACAGAAACACGCGTATTGGAAGAAGATAGATCTGTTCAAGTGACAAAAATACAAGAAAACAACGTACCCAAAGAAGTATGAGTTTCGTGAGTATTATAAGTGGTGGGAAGTCCTAGACTGAACAAACGCCTGCTCAGAAAATGTAACTCTGGACTGGAAAGACTATGCATTTTCATTTCTAGTACTGGTAGTGCAACGCCCCCCCCCCCCGCTTCCACAAAAAAATACAATAAGAAATTTCATAGTATCTGAGGTGGCTATTATCAGCAGTCAAGAAAGTTAACGTTAGGTAATAAGAGTTGAATTTCTTATGTCCCTAAGAACATTTTCCTGATCTCAACGATCTATGCGTAGTCCAAAATCTACAGTCATATTCCTTCGACACCATGCCCGTAACGCCCACTGATGACAATTAGAACGGCACCATGCCCCCAGAAAATGTGTTTTCTATAGAGTCCCAACTGTACATATACAAGCAAACCAATTAATAGTATAGAAATACAAGTCTATTAACTTCTGAAAAAGGCCCCGGACTTCTGAATAGCGAATTGACTTAAAACTCCATTTTGAAAAAAAAGTATAATTTAAACGAAGTAAAGAGCTTAAGTGCTCAAAACTTAATGTTGCAAAGGAGGCGAGTAAAAACTGTACAAAGCGCATTCCTCAGTTGAGAATATAAGTGTGAAAAGTCCCACTTCCGTCTCTTAGTTAGAATGTATATTCTATGAGGGATATAATAATACCAGTTGTATAATTCCCCGAAGTCAACAACATTTATTCTCCCATCCATCCATATCAGAGCAGAAAGAACAGTAGTTTTGTTTGAAACTAGTAAGTCGTATAGTTACCGTCATTGTCCTTAGGACATTAAAATCCTTCAATTAGGTGTCAATTTAAGATAGAATGCCTCACCCGTTCAGTTTTTTTTTTTTATTCGTCTCTCATCCAAATTAAATAAATTAATTTTTCTTGACCGCAGTTTCACCATTAAGATGCAACAATTTAATGGTACATGATAACCAAATAATTGAGCGTAGGACAGTTTAGATCGTCAGTGTCTTAATCAATCAAGCTTCACCAATTTATTCACCGTTGATCAAGTCAAGAGATATGCAACTTACGAAAAGTTCCTTGAAATAGAAGAGCAGTTTCAAGTCCTTGCGCAGATACTGTCATTATCTTGTCATTCATCATTCCTTCCTTAGTGGACATTCATTACATTCATGATACATGCCTCATGGGACCAGAATTTAGTGTGAACTTCTTGGCTATTCTTCTCTTGTCATTGTATTGTCCGTGTTCTAGAGTCTCCTTCGTGCTGTCCAGGGCCATGTCATGTTCCTATGCCGCCCCACGACCCCAGAGTCACATTCTCAATTTTTATAAAATATACTTTAATAGAAATTGTTTTCTCAATGTTTTAGTCCAAAATTCTTTCGCTGTAGAATTTAATTTCGATGAAATCGTAGCACTTGCTATTTACGTGTCATAAAATCATGAGTCAGTCTAGCAGATAAAAATCCTGTGCTTAAGGAATGTAGAAATTGCAGGTGCAGTGAATAAAAATGTATGCATTTCCTTGAATCTCCAGATCCTATGCATCTCTATCATATATTTCTGGTTTAAAAACGACTTAAAGAGATAGACCCAAAGTAAAGTTTTATAGAGGCGAAAGTGCCCAATATTTTGGAAACGTTAAATGTTTACTTGCAAGAACAAGAGTTCAAAAGGTTTTATTAGCGGTTTTATTTAGTAACTTGTCTGAAATTACTGAATGAGCTTAAAAAAAAGTTTCACCGTCCTTACCCTTATGGTATTGGACTTTTAGCAGACGTATAGAGCAGGAAGAATTGGTATTCCTGAGTGTAAGAAATATAATTTCTAAAATTATGCCAGCGAATAGCGAAAGTGGCAGCGAGTGAAATGTGCCCATTAAGTGTTTCTGTATTTTCTTCCCAAACCTAAAAATGGTGGTGGGTGAAAAAAAAAAAAAAAAAAGACGGAAAAAGTGAAAAAGAAAACGAGGGCACGACGCCCGAGCTCCTCCCCGCCATTTCAAGAAAAAGAGCCTCCGCGGAGCCCCGAGAATTTACTGTCCTTCCTGTCCCTCTTTTAAAATTGAAGTCCGACCCGAGCCCGCAATTACTAACTGCGTATTTTTACAGTATTCCCTGTTCTCCTTAATTATTTAGTCCAGCCCGTGCCCCGTCTATCAAAAAATTTGGGCCCTAAAATTTAGCCATATAGCATAGGTAATAAACAAAGCACAGATAATGCCTTATAATAGCCATAGATAATTATTTAAAAAGTAGGTAATAAACCAGAAGTTTTGTTTAATAAATAACTTCCCGAATGGCTGTAGTTTATCCTCCTGATCCTCACATTAAGGGTTCCAAAGTACAAACCCCTAGCCTCGCTCTAGCTGACAAGTAAGGATCGACTATCGAGTCCTTTCTTTCCATGTTTCTAGTCTAGGTCAGGTGTCCTCAATTCTCAAAATTGTTTGATGAATTCAACCAAAACAAGACCTCCTGACGGTTATTTTCTTAAATTTATTTATTTATTTTGTTATTTTATTGATTTAAACGCTGAGCAAACTGTTTTATCAGAAATGCTTTTCAGAACAAGCAGCCTTAATAAAATACGACGAGCGAACCCCTAGTTCACAAGAAACTTCATAATGTGTACCTACCACATATGACACACAGACACCGAAGAAAAGGTCATAGGTAGTGTGAAGTCCAATCGTTTGTTTCTTCATGAATAGAAGAAAATAGCGCAAAAAGCTCCTAAAATTTTCGATATTTGTCAAATTTTAGGATTATTTGGTCTATTACCAAGAACAAGAAAGAAAGAAAAAATTGTTTGGAGGTAATCAAAAAGCACAAGGTCGGTTGTTTGAGTCTATTGTCGTGTAGTTGAGTCAGCTTTGTCAAGTATGGCAATAACGATACGGAAGAAATAAGAAATAGACTTTGATAGAGCAAAAAAAAAAACCTCATGAATATGAATCCTACTGGCATGAGAGAAAATGGCACGGAGATTAATTGCCACGAAGGATTGAAAGCATCACTCAAAGGCCATGCAAGGTCATTGAGAATAATTGAGAGCACGTAGTTATGAGACGTAGTAATGTTGTGAAGGCGTGACCTTATGAAAATCATTATCTGAAATCGTACAAAATGTCATCAGGATTCATATACCTACAGCCAAGTGTCTCGATCATTAGTACTCGCACTTGTTGAGAGGATCGAAGTTTCAATCATTTGAGTACAGATGATATTCATAAATAAGGCCCTTGCCGCGGCGGCACCGCTCTGGCGGTCTGTATTGCCTTAAAATACATTAGTTGCTACGAAGCAATGCACACATGCGCTTTTTCTAGTCGCGGCACCGCTTTCAAATAAGTAGTTGGAGGGAACTCGAATTTCAAAATGTATATCCACTCGATTGAAGCTCTTTACACTTTTTAGAAATGGATTGGCGTTGGTATAGCGAAAGCTACATATCTTGGAATATAATAATATTGTCAATAAGTAGGTAAGTGATTAGGACCTTTCATCGGGTCAAAAGTGGTTTAAAAGGTACAAAGCTTCATCAGAGCTTCACACTTTGTGTGTTAAAAGAGGCCTCTGTTGCATTTTTCAATGCTATATTGATGTTGCTAGGCAAAATGTGCCGCAAACGTCGCAAATCAACCGCAGCTTTAAAAAACGCAAGTGTGCACCGGGCCTAAGCAGGTATAGTAGGCGGCATACTATAGATAAATAGATAGTAGGAGGTAAATAGGTATTCAGCTGTAAATAGGTGGGTCCTTCTACGAAAATACCTAAATTCAGACCTCCAATTTCGAGGAATTCAAAGTCGTGAATTAAAAAGAAAAATACTGGTTCATTTTGCTTTACACGAATCTTCTGAGTCGGTATACAAAATATGCAATCGTAATCCACCGTATTTATGGTGAATTCGCGATTTCCATTACTGAAGGAGTGTGAGAAAGACAGAAATATATAATTTTTTCCGAGGATGTCCCAGATAGATGTTTAAGCTGTTCTTTCTTTTGTTGTTCTGGAGCTAGGACATAAAATCTTGTTTTGCTCTTAAACGCAGTAGCCTCTCATAATCTTTCTTTTTCCTTTTCTTGGCTAAATCGCGAGTTCATTTATTTTGTATCAGAATCTACAGGCTCTTCTGGAGAACAATGCCCCGACACTTTTTTTTTTTTCTCGCGACCAATGTAGTACACCATTTTCAGGGCAGTAATATCATACTCGTGGTTGGGGACATGTGAAGGAGACAATATTCAAACTATTGAAATTCAAATTGCATGCCGATGGAAATTAATTATGAAGAATATGTTGGAATGAGTTTATGTCAGGCATAACCAAGTACCGAACTGTCGAAAAAAAATGTGGGGGAGTGAAAAGGTATTTTTGTACCCAGTTACATATATCATTCGGTAAATACGGTAAACATGTAGTAGGCGGTAAATATATACATATAGTACGTGGTAAATAGGTGGGAAAGTGATAAATACGCAGTGAAAGGTGAATAAAATATAGGTATAGAAGGAGATAGATAGTACAATGGATAGATAGATAGTACAATAGCGGTTAAAATGTAGTATACAGGCAGTAAAAAGTTAGTAGGCGGTAAACAGGTAGGAGCTAATAAATACGCAGTGGAAGGTAAATATATGTAATAGGTATTAAGGAGACGGATAGTAGGAGGTACCTCGGAGGTATTATTCGGTAAATATATACTTACAGGTAGTAAAGATATATGATGTGCGGTAAATAGGAAGGAGTTCATAAATACGCAGGTATATATAATAGGTAGTAGGAGATAGTACGCGATAAATAGGTATTCGGCGGTGAATAGGTAGTACAGACGGTAAAAAGGTAGTAGGCGGTAAATATATGTATATGGAACGAGGTAAATAGGTAGTGGTAGGTAAATATATGTTATATAGTTAGAAGAAAATAGATAGTAGGATTATTAGTATTAGTAGGAGATTATTAGTATTAGTAGGAGATTATTAATATTAGTAGGATTATGAATATTAGTAGGATTATTCGACCACGTAGGTCGAAAATAACAGGTTCCGCCAATTTTCGGACTGAATAAAGTGAAGAAGACAAAATCGGTTATTTCGTTCTGGACTAGATAGTATGAGGTGAATACAGGCATTCGGCGGTAAATAGATAATATTGGATGAATAGCAGTACAGGCGGAAAAAGTTAGTAGGCGGTAATGAGGAAGTAACATCAAAAATAAAAATCGCTGGAAACATTTTTTTTCTCGAAATAACATGACTAAATATGACCAGAAATTGAATATTAGTGCGTAAATGATTGATTTCGATTTATAGCGAAATAATAAAACTTGCCAATTTTTTTTGTTACCTTAAACGGCCGGTCAGTGACTCGTGACGTAGTTAAGGGGTTGTGAGCCCTCCCAACCCTCCGCATCAATGCAGTTATCATGTCTTGCCCCTTCTTGTCCTTCCCATTTCTTAAGTCCTATTGTTTGATTTGTGTGAAGCTATTGTGAAGGTTATGCGATTGCTGTTATTACCAGTCTATCTAGCCTATTTCAAATGGGTCCTGCAACCCAATAGTTTTAAAAATTTTAAAAAAAATATATAGAACCTGATTTTATTTGAACGGATCGTGTTTTCATTAGTTTTGGTAACCTAGCTGTCACGACGGCATGATTTTGGAAAATGTGTTACTTCCTCATTGGATATAAAATGCGGTAAATAGGTAAGAGGTGATAATTACGCAGTGGAAGGTAAATATATGTAATAGGCATATATATAAGAGATAGATAGTAGGAGGTAAATAAGTATTCGGGGGTAAACAGGTATTTGTATTCGGTAAATGGGTAGTATAGTCTGTTAAAAGGTATTGGAGGCAGTAAATACTTAGGATAAATACGCTTAGGATAATCGGTAGTAGAAGGTTAATATCTATTCTACGGTAAGTGTAAAGTTTTCTGTACAAGTTACAAGGGTATAAAGTTTTCAATAATAGCTAATTTTGCAGAGATTGAATAGGCTTTAATTTATTATTACATTTCAATCATACATATATTCATTATTGAATTTATTATTATTATTATTTATTATTATATTATTTATTATTATATTTATTATTGCATTTCTCTCACAATTATACCTTATAAGTATTCTTCTTGACAAATCCTTGCCTTAGGAAGTAGATAAAATTAGGTTCCTTCAAATATATAGGCAGCAGACGGCAAATACGCAGTAGGTGTCAAATATGTAACTGTGTAAAAAATATGTAAGTTGGCGCTAAATACTCGTACTGTACTATTCAGTAAATAATTAGTAGGGGGAAAATGCGTAGTAGACAGTAAAGTCGGTTCTAAATCTAAATCTAAATTCGGTTCGATGGACGAATCTAGGTTCTTATAGGTATGAATGAGTAGGTGTTAATGACAGATGGTAAATCTATATTAGCAAGCGGTAAATAAGCAGTAGGCGGCAAATAGCATGTTCAGACCGGCAGGGGCCAGAAGAGGTCATTGATGAAATGAAGATTCTGATTTACCAAACCTTTTTCTAGGTAGTAGAATAGAATTAGGTATCATTAAGTATGCAGTAGGCGCCGGTAAATAGATATCACGATGAATAGGCGGGCGGTTTAATACGGAGTAAACAGTAAACGTGGTAGTAGGCGGTAAATAAAAAAATCCACTTCCTCCATCAAATATTTCTGTGCCTTATAGTTTTTCAACCATAGCTCTTAAATGATGAAAGCATGTCGGATATACATGTATAAGACATTAAGAGGCATGGAAAGGACACAGATATTCAACGGATGTGACGTTATGGAGCCTGGTCAATTTGGTGGGATTTCAAATATGCCAACTTTTGTTTATTAAAAAAAATATTTCCGAAGGGTTTAATTTTTTTACACGGAAGAAGTGATATTCCGTAAAGAAAACATTTTTTTGTTGTGGAAAATGTGAACCATCCTCACGACAACAGGAAATTGTTTCTAATATTCAACACCTCGAACAACCTAGAAGTTACGGAGTACAAGTAGGCTTTCCTGTACGCGGCATCAAGGATTTTATTCAAGGCCAGTTTGCAGCGATTGCCGGACAGGCTTTCATTTATTACTACAGGCACTATACCTTGTCCGATTAGACTGTTATATAAAGATTCTGCTTGAACAAACCCTTTTTAGGTAGTACGATAAAATTTGGAATCTTCAAATATAAATAGTAGGCAGCAAACAGTAGGCAGCAAATAGTAGGCAGTAAATAATATATGATTCGGTAAATAGTTAGTAGGTGGTAAATAAAGGTATGAGGTGGTAAATAGATAGCTGGCAGTAAGTAGTAGGCGGTAAATATTCATAGGCGGTAAGTACTCTACCACATATGTTAGGTAAATAGAAAGTAGACGGGAAGTACGCAGGTAGTAGGAAGACGGGAAATGCGCAGTAGTGGTAAATAAATTGTAGGAGAAGGTGAATAAGTAGTAGGCGTGAGTAAATAGTTTTTCCACGCCAGCATGAGACTAGAAGAGATCCATGTTCCCTTAAGATTCCGCTTGAAAAATCCATTTTCTAGGTAGTAAAATAAAATCAGGTATCTTTAAACATGCAGTAGGCGGTAAATAGGTAGTAGGCAGTAATTACAAAGTAGGCGGTAGATAGGTAGTGGGGGTGCCTATTGTGATATTTAATCTAATTTGATGCCCCTGTTTGGGCATGTAAACAGTTGTCTGAGGTTGGTCTATAACTAACCATAAGACCAAAACCGGTAACGAAAAACGAATTAATTGTTTAATAAAATAATGATACTAAAAAGTGGAGAAATTGAACCTTTAATTATGGGTAGTGGGCGGTAAATATATGTTATTCAGTAAAGTATAGTAAGTGGTATAAGCCTAGCAGAGTGGCCGAGGTCGCCAGGGCGTCGACTCTCATGTCCAGGTGTCGTCTGCTGAGTGAGTTCGATTCCCACTACATGCTGGATTATTTGAGCAAAGTCTAACTTATGCGAAAAAAAATAAAGAAGAAGAAGAAAAAAACAAACAAGTAACTGTGTGCTTTCGCCCTCGCCCTCGATACCTTAAAGGAAGCTGGATGTAAAGCTCTGTTGGTTAACCAACAATTACTTTATTAATAATACCGACCGCGGACCACTTCTGGTCTCATGTCGGTGCACGAAGACGCAAACTTGGTGAACAAGAAGTCGATGGTAAACAGGGGTAGTAGGCGGAAATGGAGAGTAATTTATTAGGTGCTTAGGTACTCAGCGGTAAATAAGTATATGATCTAGGTTCAGGTGTTATGAATAAATATATAGGTACCTAAATGATCTTGAAGGGGTTTTCTATAAACGGTGCGCAGCAATCGTACTCTACTTTAATTCTTGTGCTTACACGTGAGGGCATAATTACAACAAGAAATGTTGTCAAAAATTCAAAAGACTTAACTCCTTATGCAACCTAGAAGTAGCGTACAAACAGGTCCTCCCCGCCCCGTACAACTGCACACGGTTTTATTCATAGCCCATTTTGCAGCGATTCGTGAGACTTTAATTTATTATTTAAGGCACTATCCCGTACTACGATTAGACCATGTAATGATTTGCTTGGCCAATATTTTTCGGTGTGGTACTGTGATGGTGGCGGAAATGTTAGGTGATAAATAGTTATAGTAGTAAGCGGTAAATAGCTTGCTCGCCCAGGAGTAGAAGAGGTCCATGGTCCACGATCCTTAATCATTCGGCTTGACAAATCCTTTTTTTAGTTTACGGGATGAAATTAGGTATTTTTAAATATGTAGTAGGCAGTCAATTGGCAGTGGGTGGTGAATACGTGAAGATGAATAGATGAGTCGGTGGTAAATAGTTAAGTGCATAGTACGCGGTAATAGATTGTTCAGCCCCATAATAAACCATTTATGGTCTCATTAGGGGGGTGTAAGAATAAGAATACTCTAACTTGGAAAATAGGTATAGTAGCCAATGAATAGGTACTGGGCAGTTAACAGGTATAATGTGCGGTAAATAGGTATTGTGGATGGTGAACAGGTAGTAGGCGTTAAATAGGCGAGCTAGGCGGCAAATACTTATATGGTTGGCGGTTGGTGGAGAGTATTAGGCAGTAAATAGATAGTAGGCGGTAAATAGGTGTTTGATCTAGGTTCTATAGGTATGATTACCAATATAGGTATGTGATCTGGAAGCCGTTATCAATTTAAGCGGTGCGCGGCATGGTGGTGGGGGGAGGGGGGCTTGGCTAAATAAATAGCCTTAAGGCGAGACAGCGGCTCTTTAGGCGAAGATGTTATGTTTCTCGCATAGAAATCCCCATAATTCTACGATCAACGCATCATCTCGCCACAGAATAGGCCGAATGGACAATCAATTCGAGTGCACTACCCATGTGAAGGAGAGTGTTTTTTTTTATTTCTTCTTTAAGGGCTTTAACTGCGAGGTTATTAGCCCTATATACTGCATAGTTGTTTAGTGCAAGGTGTGATAATTGACGGTTATTTTAATGACTAGGTTTGTGTGATTTGGTGTACATTTCTATACTTCTTTCAAGTAAGTAGGTGAATAACCTTTATAGATATTTTCTGGTTCTAGAGCTGTTGGTATATACAGTGACTTTCTAGTGGTTTGATAAATAGGGCAGTGAAGGATTATGTGCTCGCTTGTTGGTGTTTCCCGAAATCGACTATAGGTTGGCCGTCTTTCACGCGCGCGTAATAGAAGCGTGTTAATCGGGTATGGCCTATGGAGATACGTATTTTTACAATACTTTATTTCCGGTTAAGTTGGGGATTGTAAAATGTTGTATGCATAGTAGCGGGTTAGGGAGGTGATCATAGGGGTGCCGAGCTTGTTGCCGTGCAACGATCCGTGGAATTTGGACTTTAGTTTTTAGGTGTCGTTTCAAGTTTTGTAAAAGGAATTATAATGGTGTGATAGTGGAAAGAAAAGAATAAATAACAATGGAAAAGAAAGTATAATGATGGAGAATGTGCCAAAGTACAAATAGATTTCACTGAAAAGGTTCTTAATAACGGGTAGTTGGCGGTAAATATGGTAGAATAGTAAATAGGTATATACATATACTAAGGTGGTGAATTGATAGTAGGCGCTAAACAGGTATACTTATAGTATAGGTGGTAAATAGGTAGTCTGTAGAAAAACAGTCGGTAGGCGGTAAATAGTTAGTAGTAGGCGGTAAATAGGAATAGGTGGTAACAGGAAGAAGGTGGTAAATGGGTAGTAGGCGGTAAATAAGTAGGTAGGTACATATGACATATACATTGTCCTACGTTCTAGGTGTATGATCTGCAAGAAAGTTTTTGGCTCACAATTGCTCTACTTTGATTCGTGTGTTGCCGTCGTAAAAGCATCGTAGGGTATTTCAAAAATACGCAAATATCGGTTTTTCAGAACCAGGTTCTTAATAACATATTTAAGCGTTTGTAAGAAGCTTTAAATTCCTTTCACAGTCACTAACCCACACGATTAGGCCCAATTAGGGTTGACCCAGTATTTAATTTGAGTAAGTATATTCAGTTAGTTATTAGGGATAGTAGTTAGGTAGTACACTTGCCTAAATAGGCAGGAGCCGATAAGGATGTAGTTGGCGCTACATATAGGAATAGCAGGCGGTAAGTAGGTAGTCGGTGGTAAATAATCGGTAGTCGGTAAATAAAGATTAGTAGGTGGTAAATAGGTAGTACGTAGGCGGTAAATAGGAAGTATAGGTGGCAATTTGTTATAGTATGTGGAAGGCATTGGCATTGTAGGCGGTCAATAGGTGGTCGGTGATTAAAGAGCCGGGTGTAGGCGGTAAATAGAGAGTATTACGTGGTAAACAGGTAGTAGGCGGTAAATAGGCAGTAGGCGGTAAATATGTAGTAGGCGGTATAGTCGGTGGTAAATATTCGATAGGTGGTAAATATTGCGTACATGTGCAATAGGTGGTAAATATAGGTATAGTATGTAGTGAATAGGTTGTAGGCGACAAATACTTCGTAGATCGTAGCCTTGTGGTTTTAAATAGATCTATTAAATACGAGAGAAGTAGGGGTTTGTCAAGTCTGACAACAAGTGGTAATTGTGGGTGGATCGGATGGCTGTAAGGGGAGGAGGAGGCCATTTAAAGTAACGTACGTATAAGTCGATGTGAGGTGTACACTGAAAGTCCGTACCGCAGCTGTTGGCAGGGTGGTCTAGCCAGGAGCCAAAAATTGTGTTTTGTATAGAGATTCTGCTGCGTATTTACCACCGACTATACCGCCTACTACATATTTACCGCCTACTGCCTATTTACCGCCTACTACCTGTTTACAACGTAATACTCTCTATTTACCGCCTACACCCGGCTCTTTAATCACCGACCACCTATTTATAGGGAGTGTATAGGGATTCTGCTGTAATCGTTGTGTGTAAAGAGAGCCAAGAAGTCTGCTGTAGAGAGAGAGAGAGAGAGAGAGAGAGAGAGCGTGAGCCTGGGTGGGAGTATAAGATGCTTAAGTAAATAATTTCCAAAAAGTAAGATAGTGGTTGATTCGTCATGTTGGTATAAAACCTCAAGTGCTATGGGCGATTGACATAATCGTTTTGTGAAACTAAATTGTCACGCCCGAGGGATAAGTTTCCGAACCATAATTTCTTGATCAATGAAAGAGGCAAGGTATGATCGGTGAGTTAAAAAGGGTGGCATAGCCTTGAGAAAAACTATTAGATGGAGGTATATGAGCGTATGTACAGGTTCCCTGGCCTATACGTTAAGAATCAACACTTTTTAAGTTTTTAGTGAGTGCAAGAATACGAAAATAGCCGCCCATTCAAGTGACGGAAAAGCGTACAATTCCCTCTTAAAAAGATCCTTAACAATCGGTGGATAATTATGCTGTTTATAACTAGACTGATGTTGAATAAATACGTTATGACGTGAGAGTCGTGGGTAGATCGGATCCACCCGTTGGTTTGAGTCGAAGAAATGCTGTTAGGAAAAAGATGTATCGAAAATTCGAAATGTCATTGCGAGGAGAAAACGAAAAGACAAGATAAAAGAATACGGAACTTGTCGAGGTATAGTGCTTAAATATTCGAGTCAACCGCTTTGGATTGTGAGAGCCATTCGGTTGGAGTTATAAGACTCGAATAGGATCAAGTTCATTGTAGGCTCATCCAGAGCGCGTCTGGCTTAGATTTATTCAGTTTGTCAGGGTTAGCTGAGAAAAAATTACGCTCAATGATTGATGATGAATTACGCTCAAAAGCTGTGACAATATGAAGTCATTAAGAATATAAAGTTCAGGTTAAAGGCTCGTGTGGAGTGGAGTCATAAATACCTATTCTAAAGTAATTTTAATAAAGATCCAGACGTTGCTCTTCCAGAAGAGCAATCGGAAAAATGGAAATCATGAAAAATTAAAAACGTTGGGTCGTGAGATCTGCAGGTAGCAAACTCATTGGATAATCGAGAGATACGAGAACAAAAAACATTTTTTTTGCGGTATAGTCTTGAATCCGGACTTCGGGGAATTGGTATACTTTTGGAGTAACACTCACATTACTGAGTTATAATTAACAAATAGCGTAAGCGGGCTGAAGTCATGCCATTAAGAAAAAAAAAAGCTCAACAAAGATGGAGGATAAAATACGAATGTCATTTACCGGAGAAGTAGATAAATGGTGATGGTGCCAGAGTTTTAGACACAAAATCATACAGGGTCATGGATGCAAAATTCTTGGGAATTCATTTGGTAAGAGATGCGAGTTGTTTCTCGAAGGTAACACGTAGGTAATGTAATAAGTTGATGAACCCTTCATAAAGTCATACTCATTCATGTTTACACTTATAAGTTGTAGTCTCGTGGAAGAGCGGAAAGGGGAAGTAGTTTTCAGTTTCGGTTACGGATCTTTAGTGTAAGATTTTCATGTGCACATCTTTAGAGCCTAGAATCTTCATAAGTGTGTGGCGATCAATAGAATTGTTATAGACTATATAGTTGTCAAGAGCCAGTGCGAAGAAAAGTAATAAAGTCACCATCATGATCGTGAGAATTTCAAAATCCAAAGTACAGGTGAGGTTAATTAAGAGTTACCTAGTCAGAGTATGAAGGATAACGTGCATTCATCATTCATGAAAGAATTGTCTGGCTTGAGATTTCATGCATTCAAGAGACATATGACAAAGGCAATATAGAGGGGCCTCTGTTGAACCGAAGAGTGTGCATTTTGCAGAAAGCAAAAGTTGTATAATATTGAAAAACCATAAGAGGAAGTAGAATGGAGGTATAGAGTTGCAAGGAAAAGGTCGAGATTTACGAGGTAAGAATAAATTTGGGGAAAATGATGCACCTGAGCGCTCTTGGGTATAATAGAAAGAATCATGGGGTCACTTTAGTCTTATAAAGGCAAGAGCTTCACGTGGCAAAGATGTTCCAATTCTATTTTTAGTGTCAATGAGCGCAGGACTGTTTTTAGGGGTAGGCAGAGTATAGGCGACCGCCTACAGGCGCCCCGACCCATGCGGGGCCCCCAGCTTGGAATAAAAATCATTTAAAAAATAATCGTTCAGAAGTTACACTCAACTTGGTTTTTAAAATTTTGTGACACTTGTTGAATCCATGAAATTGGTAGGTATTCTGAAATGGCCGAACCCACAAAATAATGATTTTCAAAGAAGAGAAAATCCGTGAAATTGGGGTTTTACGGAGCTCAAATCAGTTTAACACGGTTTTTGAAGAATTCAGCTTCACGAAATTGGATTTTCAAGTCATGAAAACCCGCGCAATTGGCTTGGGAGGCATTAGATCGACAAAATGGGGGGTCTTGCGGAAGACGTATTTGTGCCAATCATCCGAAATTGCCATTTGAAACAGCCAAATCCTAGAAATTGGTTAGATAAAGTGACCCAACCCGGAGGATTGATGTTTAAAGAAGATAAATTACTCCAATACGAAAGGCGCATAGGATCCGTTTAGCTATTTTTATGGCACGAATCATCGCAGTTTGGCCATATTCGAAGCACAAATGACAAGTTTCGCCATTTTCCAGACACGAACGATCCGTTTAGGAAATTTTAGGGCGTGATTTAGCCAATTAAGCAATTTTATGGCACAAGACAAGGCTAGTTAGTTTAGTAGCCATTTTGAAGGCGCGAAACATCTTTCTGTAGCCTTCTCGCCATTTTTCAGGTACGAATATAGTCCGTTTAGCCAATTTTAAGGCGTGATCAGGCAGTCAAGGAATTTTATAGCTCACAAGTTTAGTTAGTCATTTTGAAAGCGTGAATCGTCATTCTGTAGCCTCTGTAGGTCGCGAATGATCAGTTTGGCCTTTTTTGGAGCGTGAATTGCCAGTTTGGACATTTTTACGGTGTAGTTTGGTCATTTTTGACGCGTAAATGGTAGATTTTGTCACCTTCAGGACATGACAAATTATATTATTAAGTATTTATGTATTCTTATTAAGTATTTATTTTTAGGCAAAACAAAATACAAAAAATTTACAAATAGCTTGGTACAACCATATAACAAACCATACGTAATGACAATGTTTATTAGGTATTTCGAAGCGCGAATCGCCAATTCAGCCATCTATAGCCCGCATTAACCATTTATTGGCAGCTTTGCCAATTTTAGAGCTTGAATAGCCATAGTTTGCCCATTTTGCGGCGCTACCCGTTGTACTCGCACAGTAATTTTTATAAGGCGTGGATACAGTCACACACTTCAGGGACGAATCCGTCACTTTAGTCAATTGCAGGGTGGGAACTCAGTTCAGCCATTATCAAGGCCCAAATCTTCAGTTGAATTATTTTTAGGGCGCATAGTCAGTTTTGCCATTTTTGGGCTTTAGTCAGTATTTAGCTCATCATCGTCACTTTCCTTACAATCCACTTCCTTACAATGTTTGACTACGTCACTTAAAGTTTCTACACTCGACCTTATTTTGCATTTATAACAGAGACAAATATCAAAATATTCATAAATAATACAATAAATAACAACGACATAGTCTAAACATTACAACAACTCACATAATGATAATTTTAAGAAAGCTACGCTATTTACACTTATACAGATCGATATACTTTTATCACAAAAAAAACTCATTTACCGAGTAATAGGTACTCTTTGTCAATTAATATTTTCCCAGCCCCATCCATGCACCCATCTCAAGGTCTCGCAATGACATTGGCAGTGCATTGTAAACTTTACGGACTTGAACAGGAGACTTTCTGAATATTTTCTAGTTTTGTAACGTGAAAGGGGCAGATTTCCCAATTTTTTTAATCCTCTATTATGCACATGCGGTTATTAAGTCCCTCTGCTGTAGTTTCTTCGCATAAACCGCGAATTTCAAAATATAACAGGAGGCAACAGTAAGCCTACTACGAAATTGATCCCTGCAGCTCTCCCTTCATTTAAGCTTTAATAATGTTCTTAGTGATTTCTTTTGAAGTTTAAATATTCTGACAGAGCCAGGAGCGTTTCCCCAGAAAACTAGATGCCAGTTACCGAATGAAACAATGAAAAATATGCCATTCTAGATGTACTATTTGACACGACCCTTGATAGCTTCCTGAGCAGATAGTTGACTTTGCTTATAGCCACTCCCGCAAATTGTCCAAAGGAGGAATCCGCATAAGCTCGTTGACCAAAGTACCTTGTCGACTCCGTGTCCCCACCCCTCTTCATAATACTCCATAAGCAAATTTTAGGCGGCAAATAATCAGTTTAGCCATTTTCAAGGCGTGAATCGTCAGTTTTGCCATTCTGGGGCACTATACTATAGTCAGTTCAGCCGTTTATGGTGGGAATAGCTATAGTTTATAGCTATTTTTTGGAAGCGAATGGCTGTCAAAAGCCCTTCCCTTTAGAAAGTCCCGAATCACTGTGTACAAATATTTTTATACAATATCCACCTGTTAGGGGGCCCCGCAAGTTAGTTCTCGCCTCGAAGGCTACAGACACTGTCCTAAATGAGCGGCAATTAAGGGATACATACCTACTAAGTCAAATGTTGAGAGTTTCCCTTTCCTGTTCCATTTGGGTAGAGCTAGAAAGTGGTGTCAGTTGTGAAGCACACGTGGACAGATTTACGATCAAAACGCGAAGCTTGGAGTTTACGAGTTCGTATCTTATCGGTATTCGGTACCCTATACTGCTAATCCTGGAGGAAGAAGTTACGCCAATAGAGGTACATATTATGGTAATAAGAGGCGAAAAGAATTGCACTTGCAAGTTATTGAAGATCTTTGTCGAGAATAATTCCAGAGAAGAATCAAGAGGTACGTAAATGATTTATTATGAGGATGTATACATATAAGATTAGTAAGTAATGGAGATTTAGTAAGTACTAATATAGAAAGGATTGATCGAATGTATAATTAAAGAAGGACAGACCCGTAAGATTCGTGTTACGTGAGTGATATGAAGTATTACGAATATATCATATAGGTATACGAATATATGTGTGGGAACTAGCGTTTGAACTATGAGAGTCTATTCATGAAACGTCTATTCACAGCGACGTGATGTTATGAATGATTCAAGAAGGTATGGTGACGTGGAATCTGAGAATTCGAACCGACATAATCAAACTATCCTACTTTCAGGGTCCAATTTGTGCTGATGAAGTATAAAATGCTGGAAGACGGATCATAAAATGAATGGTGTCTAAAGTAGCTGAGTTTTACACAAATAGAGTCTTCATCGTGTATGAATCGAGCAATCGAGAACTAAGAATGAAACGTTAAAAATTATAACACTGTTCAAGTTTAGTTGTCCGAAGGTTAATGCAGCCCTTAGAGTATTTCATTCGTGCAAAATTTCTCACAAAAAGCGTAAGAATCCCGTCGGAGTGCACGGTTATACGCCAGGACAATGTCATTACATTTTGTTTCCCAGTCTGGCTTCACGTAGTTAAAAGGTACGTTGAAATTCATCAAGACTTTAGTATACGTTTGAGGTACTTGCAGTCAGGAAGTTGATATGATTTAGTTGAAAGGTAGTTGAAAATAAGAGTTACAATCCATATGCATAGAGCCGTAGACAAATACATACATAACGGCGTATAGTGTATTATGGAAGCGATTTTGAAGTTGAAGGTAATATAGAATATAGTTGAGGAGACACTGAGTATTTACCGTATAGAGTAGAGGGTCAAATCAAATTTTCTGCACGATTAGAAGATGGTTTCAAGAAGCATGACGAATAAATATCAAAAGTCTAACTTCCCAAGTTCCCAAGTCAGGAAGGTAATTGTAACAACCCAAATCTGAAAGGAGCGAGTTGGGAACGTGAGGTTTTTGAATCAAAGATACAAAAAGGAATCGTGGGTGGATCGGATGGCTGTAAGGGGAGGAGGAGGCCATTTCTTAGGATGTGTAAGCACTGTAAATGCCTGTAGTGAAGAATCGAAATCGTAGAGACTTACTGATATGTCGTACGATAGACTTGGGGGTAATGCTAAAGGACATTATTATGTATCATGAGATGAAGGGCTAAGTGAATAATTATTTAGAATAGAAGGCATAATATAATTGCGGTATGATTGCGTACTTATACGATTAGAACAAAATGAAATAATACAACAAAAAACAAAATAGATGGTAAAAACAAATAGATAAATAAATGAACAATAGTAGAACAAATAAATATATAAATATACTAAATAAAACACAACGAAGGAATACTATCGGTGAAATAGTGCTAAGAATTTAAGAAGTTGAGGAATGCGTAGGCAAAATTCCACAAAAATAGAATTAGAATTGGTGATTTAGGGACAGATAACTAACATAGGTCAAATTATATGATAGTTAAAGAGTCAAGAGCCTTACCACAACGAACGCCAAAAAGCGTACATTCAATATGACACATTTTACACGGGTTGAAAACAAAACCTCATCAAGTGCTGAGCAATTTTTTGAGTTTTACAACGAGGCCATTGTTGATTGAAGACCACTGTAATTTATTTAAGGCGATGCTCGTAATAATGGTCCTGGGGGGTGATTCTGTAACTCGCAAAATTTACGTGTCGTAATTGGGAAGGAGGGGGAGAGGATGTACCCCGTTGCCTTGGTTTTTCCACGTATTTGTCAAGAATTTATTATTTTTTCTTCGAGACCACACATTCTAGCGTGAAAATTCCACAGTTTAATTCACTAGGTATCGTAAAAACCATGGCAACGAGGTACCTCCCCTCGCCCTTCTTCCTTTTTACGACACGTAAATTTTGCAAGTTACAGAATCACCCCCCTGTTTAGTAAATAAAAAAAAAAAAAAAAAAAAAAAAACAACAAAAAAACAGAACACATCGAGCAGTCGAAAGTTTCAGGAAAATCACATGGTTAGAGCTATTAGTAATGTCCGTGTCATATTAGGGTGACCAGATGTTTGAGTCGTTTCCGACGACTGCTGGCACGAACAATTAGGACGGTTGCGACCTTGTGACGAAAAGTAGGACACAACAGTTGAACGGCTAAAAATAAGTTAACATTGGCCAATCATTGATCAGTTTGAAGTTGAAATGGTTGTTTGCTCGATTAGGGAGTCATGCTCATGCTGCATTAGGGAGTCATGTAACGGCTTCGTTGGCGTAACAAACTGAGCGAGTACCCGAGGTGTAGCTAATATTTCAACCCTCCACCCCTCTGCGTGACCTAAGCCAGCGTAATATTTAAGTAAAGAGGTTCTGAACTTTTTGGTACGAAGTACACCGTTTATTGGACCAGTAGCCAACCATTTCCATTGCCAAAAGCACCGGAAACCGGAATGCAAACTGGAGAGCAAAAGGAAGGCGCGCCCCAGGGTGCGTGATTTGAAGGAGAAAAATCCGCGAAATTTGGTTTTGAATGAATGAAAATCCGCAAAACTGGGGGTTTGAAAGAGGCAAAATGACCAAGTTTGGCTTTTGAATGAGGCAAATCCACGAATTTGAGTTTTTAAGGTCGAAATTAGTTTTCTGAACAAAACAAAAATTTTAGAAAGAGCTAAAGCCACGAAAGTTTGTTATGGAAAGAGAGAAAGCGGAATAAAGGCATGAAACAGTATAAAAGCCCGTGAAATTTGGTTACGAAGGTGCCAAATCCGTGACATTGACATTTGGTTATAGAAATGCGAAAATCCGCTGCAAAATTGTTGTTTGAGGGACCAAATACGACATTTCATTTTAACGAGCCAATTTAGTTTTTCATTTCATAAATTGGTTTTGAAGGTGCCAAATCCAATAAATTGGGTTTTAAAAGAACGAATGTCCGCGAAATTGAGGCTTGAATTTTGTTTTTTTTTTTAAAGAGCAAAATTCCCGAAAATTGTAGTTTGAAGGAGCCCAATCCACAAAATTTGGGTTTGAAATAGCTAAATTCTGCGATATTTGGTTGGGGACGGGAGAAGTTGTGGTTAAGAACCAAAATTACGTATTTTGCGTATTAGGTACGTATTTTGTCGTTCGTTTTTCGACAATTTTTATTTTTGAATGGGGAATTTGCATGAAGGCCCGATTGGCGAGAAAAGTACACCGGTGAATTGGCACATGGACAGAAGGATATCAACGGTAGTTGCAGCCCGATTCTGGTGATTTTTGAATAAATTTCAATGTTCTTCAGGAGAAGATGCATGGTCATGGTGCGAGGGGAAATGACGTCAATGTGCAGTTGTGAAGCATTTGAGTAAACTCTAAAATGTTTTGTTTACTAATAACAAGAAAAATTGAACCCCAGAAAACGCGTCTTCCCCCCTCTTCCCAACACCATCCATTTCATTAACTGCCCTTTGACGTAATCGAACCCCCACTCAAAATTTTTAAAAATTTGCTTTAAAAAACCCCTTGATTGATTTTAATTTTTTAATGTGAGCAATTGTCTTGTTGAAGAGCGCTCTTCAATAAACACCAGTGCTTGAAAAATGTGCAAGTTCCCCATTGGTCAGACCCAAGTCAGACCTGTAGATTACAGAACTGATTTCAGAAGGAACCAAACCCACGGGACTTTAAATAGCAAACATAATTGTGACATTGGTGTTTGAAGGAGCCAAATCCGCAAATTACGTTTTGATTGAATACAAACCAGCAAAACTTGGGGGATTCGCACTAGCCAAAATGACGAAATATCGGATTGGAATAAGCAAAATCCAGAAAAGCGATAAACGTGAAAGGTGTTGGAGGTTAGACCCATTAGGCGTTTAAAGTTTGGATCAAAAAGTAGGACATAAGGAGTACTTAAAATTTTGGCCTGTCCTCGGACACCTGAAAAATGAGCCCGGACGTCCCTGGACGCTCTGAAAATTAGGACAAGTCCGGAGAAAGTAGGACGTCTGGTCGCTGTAGTGTCATTAGAATACAAAATGAAGAAGAAAAGGTGAAGATCCTAGGCAAGACCTGGATTATTGATGAACGCCAAAAACGGGAACATGGAAGTATCGTGTGGTCCTCCACACAATCCGTGAATCATCAATCACGCAGTCTTCATTCCTCCAACATTTCCATAACCCTAAATCCAAAAAAATTCTTGGTCGCACATAATCAATAACCAACCCTCAGCCCACATCGACTTATCAATTACCCACCCTTATCAATCAACGACTATAGCCCTCAATCGTCCCTCAATTTTCAATCCTCCTTCAATCATTCGTCTTCGTTCTTTCATACCAAAAAAATCAAAAAATAGAAAACAGTCCAAAATGCAATACTCAGTCAAAAACAGGTGATTTTAGGTCCTTTGACCATTTTGGAACAACAATTTCGAAAAGCTGTAGCCCGTTCCATATTCATCGTGGAAAACTACTTTACATACAAAATTTGTTAGAAATTTATTGCTCAACAAGTTTTGTGAGTGAAGATTTTCCTGTAAAGTAACTCATTTTCGGGATATTTAGAAGAAACTAAAAGAAGTGCTCAATAATTTTGGTTTTTGGGCTGCCAAAAAATTGTACGAGCTTTTCAGAGTTCGCATTTTTTTTCTCGAACACTTCTGACCTAGACATACAAGATGGCAAAAAAATACCCGTGAGTAACATGGAGGTGAAAGAGGTTTGTTTTCGGCAACTTTGTAGTCAATTCGCATGGAAATTGAACGAGAAATCTTAACAAAATAGTTACAAAATTCCAGGACCAATTGTTTCGAGTTTAATACCGAAAATATTATTCCGCTGCGGGAAGAGCAGGCCTGGAAAATGATTTACCTTCAAAACAAAGGTCATACTCGCGTTTTTCATGCCAAGAAACAACTAGATTTAGATTACTATGTAAATCTGTGGCGAATAATTTTTAACGCAGTCACGCCAAATCTATCACCTCCCACAATTTTCTCTTAACCTCAGTTTTTTTTTGGGTACAAATATTTGCAATTAAGATACAAAGGGGCTCTAGAGGCCTTTTTTTGCAATTTCGACCGTCATTTTTTGCTAATGGTCCTTTTGCGCTAAAAACGACGATTTTGGCCACAAAAAAAGTTGCATTTTTTCGGCAATATTGTGGTCAATTCGCAAGGAAATTTCACGAGGAATCCGAAAAAAATATCAAAAAAATTCTAGAATCACTTGTTCTGAAGTTATATCCAAAAACGACATTTCGGTACGGGGAGAACATGCCCGATAAATGATTTTTTCTCAAAACAAAGGTCAGATTTGTGCTTCTCATATTAAGAAATAGCCAGGTTTTAATTTTCATGCAATTTATCGAAAAAAAAGCGACAGACCGTCAGACCGACGGCATGCCAAAAACCAATTTTTTCAACTTTTTTGAGGTTGTACATTATGAATGTGATGTCAGCTCGGATTCGATTTTTTTCACGAACACCACACTTCCATTCCCGTAGGGAACATGGAAGTAAAAGAGTGACAGAGAAATCCTATGGTAATCGGCCGTTGAGACCTAGTCGTGAAGGGTGGCTTCTGACCGATTGGTTTCACATTCTGTCAAGAACAGAAATAACTTTGGCAAGAACAAGAGAAATCATAATAATAACCACGTGGTGTCGACCGACGGATGAGTCCCAAAGTCCAGAAAGTTGAAGTGCACCGGATATTCAGCTAGGAAACTTACAATACAGCGGCGGACCTGAGAATCGAGGCGCTGGAGGGGTAACTTGGTTCAGGGGGCGCCGGTAATTTACTATTCGCGAATGAAATTATTCTGGAACCTTGCGTGAGCTTCAGTTTGTGACTGATAACTCAGCGAAGTCTAGTTTGTGGGGCGAATGGCGAGGCAGACCGTCGCCCACCCAACTGGAGTATTGGGTGGGCAAAAGCATATTTTCGGTCCTTCCCCCACCGTATTTTTACTGCATTCTCGATATATTTATCCGCCAGCGGCTACTAGTCTTACACAAAATGGGTAGTGAAAGGTAACAATCTGTATAGTCAGTTTTTAGTCTGAATTCTTACTCGTTTTCGATTTAAAATTAAGATTCTTTGGCTGAATTGACACATTTTCGGGCGTAATTGAACGGTTTTAAGGCCAAATGGCCAGTTTAAGCGTCAAAATTACCAGTTTTTAACCAAATAACGAATTTTGTGACAATAAGACGGCAAGGCATTGGACCAAGTGGTTTCTGTGCATAAAATGTCAACTTTTATAGCCAAATAATTAGTTTCAGGGGCTAAGTTGGCCAGTTTTGACCATTTCCGCTACTAGAAAGAGTCTAGAGCCAGTGCCAGGTATTAATTTTTAAAGGGCTGAAACACACGATTTATAGCATTATAGCAACACCAATCAAGTGGGCTGAATTTCCAGTTTTATTCTTGAAGTTAGTCAATTCTAGGGAGAAATTAAATTAATTGTCCCCAAAACTTGCAATTTTGCTTAAATTAATAGCGTTTTCCTTTTACATAAAATTCTGTTCCGGAAGCATTTACTTGCCACCCGTCTTCTCTATATTAACACATGTTTTAATTCAGAGTGGAAGGGGGAAAAGAACTGTTCCATAGCATACTTTTGTATAAATAGAAAACGTCATTAGAGCCAAAACTGTCAATTTCACGGATATTTCAGTCAGGAAACTTGTAATTTCGCTAAAATTTGAACCCGAACTTGAAAGCTCACAAATATAGCTCCAAAGCTCTGACTTTACGTGAGTGTTCGTCAGGTTATGGGCCCAGTCGGGACCGGTTTGCCCAGGGTCCACACCCACTGAAAATAATAAAAGCCCAGAAACTTGCTATTTCGCGAAAGTATTGACTAGAAACGTTCGGGAATTGAAGGCAGAAAATAGTAAACCGCCAAGTATGTTGTTGATCAATCTTTTATTGTACACGAAGTTTCGCCCCGTTCACCAGGGCATCTTCAGGTGCTATAATAACATCAAAAAGATAACAAATCCCACAAACAAATGTAACTTAAACATCAATAAATAGATAAATACCATAAAACAACATAATAAATAAATATAACTGTCAGGACATACCAATGATTCTCTTGACTCAAAACGAGCCAAGTCGTTGATGAGGAACATTGTCATTATTCGTGACTATACCTTTAAGGCTATATGTGAACATTTAGACCCCAAATTCGTGATTTCGCCGCGCTTTTTAGCCCAGCCTATAGAGAGGTGTAATGTTGTGGCAATAGAATAGAAGCATGGTGTTCGTGAACAAAATCTAGTCCGAGCTGACCTCACATTCAGAAAATTTGAAAAAAGTGGTTTTCGGCATGCCGTCGGTTTTTTCAATGGACGTGATTTAAAAATCAAGCCACATAGGCTCACAGGGCAACCCTCATTTCAGGAAATAAATCTTCTTGAGTGTGCCCTCTTCTTTTAAGTACACTAGGTATTTGGGTTTTTGCATTATTTTAAGCAATTTGCTGGGAAAAGAGTGTTTTATTTTTTCAAAATGTAGATCTCACTACTGAGACTCCAAATCAGGAGTTTAGACTCGGAGTACGACTCGAATTTGATCTAGGTCTATAGGTTATTACAAGTTTTTGAATCTGGAAGTTCTAAACGAGGAATGAAGTGTCAATTTATTATGGAATATCTGTGAGGTGTAAATAACATGGCGTTTATTATACATATGTACAGAAGCCAGAAAAGATGATAATAATTCGAAAGATCTACGTTACTTACGTTAATCCTTCACCCTTTTCGTGATTTACGCAACTTACGTTAATCCTTCACCCGTTACTTTGCACTAAATATCATTTTGCTTTCTTTTCGGTGTGAATTCCCTCTGGATGAGAAGTGAGGACGATGATGTATTAGCACCTGTCAGTCCAAAGAAACAAGAGAGAAGACAGCATCTCTTTTAGGCAAGAAGGGGACTTTATTGAATGTTTTTTAATGAACGATATGCATAGTACTGCGCTCACATCGAGCAGTGTTATAAAACGAATCTTTTCGAAGGAAAAATACACTCTAAAGGCCCCTAAAATTCTCCGAAAGTATCACCCGAAACTTACAATTTCTCCGAAATAAGTACCTACCCGAATTAATTAAGCCCCGAAACTTTCAACTTCATTGAAATTAATACCCGAAACATGCATTTTTCCAGGGGTTAAGACCCGAAAGTCGCATCGCCGCGGATATTTCGAGCATGGAACTTCCTATTTTCTGGGTATTCGTCAGGCTCTGGGCTCTGATAGGGTCGGCCAGACAGTTGGATCCGCCACCACGAAAAAGGCCCAAAAACTTGCAATTTCGCTTAAATTTACACCCGATGACCTGGCCCGAAACTTCCTATTTCGTGAATATTCAGCCAGCAAACTTATAATTTTGCGCAAATTAGCCCCGAATTTGCATACTCACAGATGTGTGACTGAAATTATCTGGAGGAGCTGAAACTTGCAATGTCACGAAAATTTAGCCTGGAAAGACACAATAAAATTACGCAGATATCTGCCTCCAAAAATTTTCATGAATTTATGGAATTAATGCATCTCGGCGTGATCAAGAGTTAAGAAAACACTAAAAAAAAGCTAGGAATAAGTCAGCAGAATGCGCAAGTGAAAATTATAGGCGAGGGGTTGGTTAATAAATGAAAAACACTTGCTTGTATAGACAGCCCAAATCTTCACGGTTACAGTAACTAAAATTCAAACAATTAAGGGCGTTTCAAAGTCCCATTGAAAAGTACAGAAGTAGTG
The DNA here is from genome assembly GCA_038030265.1 of Corythucha ciliata. Taxonomy (NCBI): domain Eukaryota; kingdom Metazoa; phylum Arthropoda; class Insecta; order Hemiptera; family Tingidae; genus Corythucha; species Corythucha ciliata. The sequence goes on along the minus strand of CM075937.1, from coordinate 31,665,824 downwards.
GGGCGTAAATAATGAAACTGGTAGGTCTATATACAAGCAGTAGGGATGATTCGAGGGTGGATCGGATGGCTGTAAGGGGAGGAGGAGGCCATTTCACATTTCAGTTAAAATTATAACCAGAGTTAAGAGATAAATTGTGAAGAAGCAAGAGCCTAAATTTTATGCTAACAATAAGAGTTACCTATGTAATTAGGTGTCGCTCTTGTCTCATGAGTTCAATCATAAAACATACTGCTAACGTATAGGTCTGATAATGTCAAAATTCAATGTTAATGTAAGTGGGTACAAGACATGTAATCGTCGCAGTTGCCAAACCGAACTATACTGATTGAATAACCACCGTTAGGACCCAATAGGTAGTAAATAGGTTTGGTTCCAATTTCAAACGTTTAAGCATTAATTTTAGCAGTTGAAAGTCTGTATTTTATTTAATTCACGGTTCCTGTTGTGTTTTTTTGTTTTGTTTATTGTATAGTTTGAGAATGGCGTTGCCGAAACCGCGGTCGCGACAGTACAAATAATGAAATAAGTGGGAGAAGATCATTCTTCTCTTTGCCATTATTACGTACGGTAATACTCCCAAACCTACGACCCAATTTTTGATTCGTAATATCCGTATACATATATTAGTGCTGGAATGTAATATCAGTTACTAATGTCAATGTCAGCTAATGTCAAGAAAGAAATTAGGTTTTTAAAAGAGTGAAATACACAATTATTGAAGTATGAAATATCCCAACTTCGTGAAATTGGGATTTGAAGAAGCCAAATACGCAACTAAGGCTCTATAAGTTCCTACGAATACTGACAGTCCGCCATGTTTGGTCCCCCCCCCCTCCACATAGGGATCAAATAGATTTGATATCTCTCACTCGCTGCTCCGGTCATGTAGGTTACGCTCACCAGCCAATCACAAGACCTTCCCTCTCTAAAGGACCACATATGGCGGGTAATGTCAGTACCCGTGTGTAGCTATAGGTTCTCTAACGCAACATATGGTTATGAAAAAGAGTGAAAATCGGCCCCCGAAGGCGACTGAGGGTGCGTTTATCAATACACTTAGGCCGTCTACACACGGAGCAACTGAAAAGAAACTTTTTGGAAACTTGAGTTACAAACCAGTCGCCTTTGAGTTTCTTCCTTATATTTTGATAAGACTCCACACACGGAGCAACTAAAAAAGAACGCATTTGAGAAACTGAATGTTTTCTGATTAGTGACCAAAAACAAACTGGCTGGAAACTCGAGTTACGAGCCAGTTTCTTTTGAGTCTCTTCCTGTGTATTTTAATGAGACTCCACACACGGAGCTACTGAAAGAAAACGCGTTGGAAACTGAAGAAACCAGTCAGTGACCATTTCCCTGGGCGACTGCCATGTCCAGTCACCAGGGATTTGAGTTACCAATTTTCAAGATGAACGAACAACATCTTTTAACATTTTGGTAGTGGGGGAACTCTATCTATTCTGAATATTTTTAAACTGGCATTTAGTTGAATACAACTACATAAAAATAAAAAATAAAGTTGAAAAAAGAAAAAAATAAGTAAATAAAGTATCAAAAGTAATAGACTGTGCCCTGCACCAAATTCTATGCATGACCCTGGGTGAAAGAGAAACTATTTTTCCATGCCCCCTCCATGGAACTTCGGCTTGATAATAGCACTTATCATTGGTAAACAGTGGGACAATCAATCCGGTAACGAAAGTAGAGGGAAGAGAAGCTGGAACTAATCTAATGACAATGAGAGAGCGCTGGTCGCGGGTTTATGTTCTTATTGACGGCCTATAGACAACAGACAACGATATAAAAGAAGGCTAAAACATGACTGTAGGCTGACTATACGGCAAAAGGTACAACAAGGCATGTTGGGTGCCTTAAAAGAGCCAAAATTCTTGAAATTTATAAGTTCATAACTTCGAGTTATTAACCTAGTCGCAGAGCTTAATGAAACTATAGGTACTAAATGCGTTAAACATTGGTTTTAATTATTTTACTTTACTTAATTTCAAAAATGATGATTTCGTATGATAGATTATTGTGAGCTTCATGATTGATTCAGGAATATGAGAATTAACAAAAAAAATATCCATTTCAAACCTTTAATGAAGAAATAACACCATTATTCTAATACATATATCAGGCAAACACACAATTTACAGGGGCGGATCCAAAAAGGATCGGAATGAGGGAGCATCAGCCTTCTTATAGAAAAAACCGATAACTTAAAAATATATTTCAGGTTTTTCAGGCGGAATGCGTTGCAATAATTGAAGCCCTAAAACTCTAGAAACTTCCACTGACAGCGACTTTACAATTTTAACTGATTGCCGAAGCATTGCAAAGAGTACTTCACACTTCAGCAATGCCGCTAATTCATCTTAATACCTGCTGTTAGTAGAGATAGTAAACTCACTACACTTTATCACCTGCATACAGAGCAAAACAATTACAATAACTTGGATCAAAGGGCATGCCCGCATACCTGGAAATGAAGAAGTCGACCTTGCTGGCAAACAAAGGCAGTACCTACATGCAATAATTTACTCCAATATAAAATTCCTTTCAGATGTATTAATAAATACCTCATTCACATACATTATGAAACATAAATGGTAACGAACAACTAAAAAGGTAATTTTTACAAACTAATTAATCCTCTAATAAACCCCCCCGAGCCATGGTTCCACAAACTGAACGTATCTCGCAAAACCATCAAAAATATCAATAGGCTCAGATTGAATAATGGTATATGCAACGCATATTTAGCGAAAAGAGAACAAACAAGCAATGTATATACATGCACCACATGCAGACAAACTGACGACCTTGAACATAAAATAATGGATTGCACAAAATATAATACACATAGAAAAACATTATTAGAAAACCTATATAAAAACCTCAAAACTCCATTCAACTATTAATATGTACTCAACATTAAATAGTTCATCATAATTATAAACTAACTGAAAAAATAAATAAATAAACAGTATACATTAATTATTACTAAAATCCAACCAACGTCGGCTAATAGCTCTCGCCCCACTAACAAATCTTATATAAAGCTTCAGAGCGTGTATTCAAAAATTTTTAATGCTCTCATAGTGTAATTTGCAGAGGAATGAGTTTATAGATTGAAAATCAGAGAACCATTTTATGTGCCTACCGAACATTGTCTAAGCAATTTTCTGGGTGCGTGATAACAAAATAAATATTACTCGTAGAATGGATAAATAAACATTTTTTCTAATCACTGTGTTGAATCCTCACTTTTCCTTTCCCATTTTTTTTTTTTTTTTTCGAGCAACAATGGGAAGTTTTTGAGGCAACGCCGCAAACTTTCAACTATCCTTATTTTAAATTCAATAAACGACATACCGTCTAAATTAGGAGTATGCGTGCGGGGAATGCCTCAAATTTTTTTCAGAGAGAGAGACAGAGTTTGCAAATGCTTCCAATACTTTGGTGCATATGCTGCATAAGAGCCTCAATGAATGAAGGTAAGTTTTTAGTGTATACCATTTCTGCTTTACGAGAGTCGCAGTGTACCATTTTTGGTCGGTCAAGCTCAGATGATTAGGGTCGGGCAGTGCCTCTTTCTTTTTTTTACTCAAATAATAGAGAGAAATAAGTATATAAGATTTTGCAACCAGTCCCGTAAACGCTAAAGTTAATTTTTGTGTACGCGTTGCTAGGGTAGTAAACATTTCGTTGGTTGAAATGTGAATTGCGTTAACGTTAGCGTTAGCGGAGCTGTCTGCAAAATCTCTCTAATGTGGTAACTTCTTCCAGAATTTTTGTATACATAATGTAATTTTTCCCCCGATCAAATCGACGTAATCGGGAAGGGAAGACGGTACGGGAAGGGGGATAGTTAGGTACCCGATGCCACTTAGTACTTTATGTGGGAGATTCAACGTTCCGAGTTTGTTGATCAGTTGGTGGGGAGGGGGGGTCTTTGTTCGTGCTTCAGCAGGGAGATATGTGGTGGGAAGTAAAGCATTTTGGCTACTTTTCACGTAGGTACTTGATGCTTCTCTTTAAAGGCCACCATACCGAGTTCGGTCTAGTCTAGCTCATTATAAGGGAATGGGGGGGGGGGGGATTTTTTCGTGCTTCAGTAGAGTGGAACACGAGAGGGAGTACTACATTTTACTCTCTGTATAGCGTTTTCCATATTTCCACAAAATCCTGCACCGGCATATTCCACCCGTCCTCTTCATTAGCATACGATATAACGGATACGGATACGATATAATTCAGACTTCGGAGGGGGCAGGTGGAAAAGAACTGCCACGAGGCAGATTTTTATACAAATAGAAAACGCTATTAATTTTCATGGTACATATAGCTAAGCACCGGTACCAATCTGTACTCATGTTTGAGAGCCTCCGTGCCGAATTCGGCTGAGGTAGAATTATTTGCGGGGGCAAAGGCAATGTGTTCCTCAATACTTGCTCCAATACTTTGGTGCATAATGAGGGAGGGGGGTTCTAGAGCATTGATTTATTTTTCACGTTAACCCCGGTTGCACTCAGTCCTCCGAAACTTACTTCATTGCACTACTTCTTGAGAAAACCAATGTATGGTACAGTAACAATATAATTTTGGCCAATTTCATTTTTTTAAAACAATTACAACCATGAAAAACAATAAACAAAACAAATAAAACAATAAAGAATATTATTTCTGGGTAAATTATGATATTATTATTCGGGATGATATAGGTACAATCGAAATTTGACCCGAAACATCGCATCTTAAGAAAAAATACAACATCTATGAAGACTAATGTGAAAAATGGATAAAATAAAATAAAAATAATATGTAATAATATTTTTTGTGGAGGGGTGTTGGTTAAAATTTTGATTGTTTCTGTGCCATACATTGGTTTTCTCAAGAAGTAGTGTCATAGAAGTAATTTTCGGATCGGAATTGAATGGTATTTTCATACCCGTCATTACTCGTTTTTAGCCCTGAATTCAAGGATTTTTTGTTTCTTTTCATATTTTATCATCGAAGGAGGGAGATAGTTCAAATTGTGAGTACACCGTTGAAAAGCTGAGAAATCGGAGAAGTTTTTGTGATGTTTGACCAACCGAAAAACTATTTGTCAAGAAGCAGTCATTTTTTCAAAAAATTGAAAATGCTTGTTTTTTCCAACGATATGTAAAAGAAATGGATTGCTCATCACGGCTGATAAAGACCATCTGATAATAGCCATCAAATAAGCTCCCATAGGGGATGAGAGGGGTGGAGTTTCAAAATAAGTGCCATATTGCCATAACTACACAAGGAGAGGGACAGGGTGATTGTTTACCAGGGACGACCTCCCCCTCCACGACCCTCCAGTCCCCTGTGAGCAATCCTGGGGGCCTGTTCTATAACTTTTAACTGTCACTGTCTCTTTCCACTCGTCCTCCCCATCAACATGTGATTTAATTCGGGGCGTACGGGTGGAAAAGGATATTCCTAGGAACACTGAAATCTTACAGAACACGCCCCCAGGTTTATATATCGTTGGTTTTATCGCATCAGCTTAATAAGGTTGGTCGTTCACTGGAAACGTTTCCGAGCGACGGTACAACGCGCGTACATCCCAAAGCCTTAAATTGAATGTGACATCGTCCACTGCAGGCCGGCTGCAGGCTTAGCAGGAGTGAATAGACGATTTCCGTGGAAAAAGCGAAGGTTTAGAACTGCAGGTTATGGGTTTATTTCTAGCCAAGGAGGATAAAAAGAAGCTGCCTAGAGCCTCTTTAACAGTTTTTTTTTTCACATTACTAGCATTACTACGAGTGTATTTTGGTTTCAAATACTACATGATTTTTTGAGTTTTTCGTTTATTTCGAGTCTGCAATTACACTTCCTTCGCGTGCTTCTCATCTAAAGTCAGAAAAATGCGATACTTGCTGCTTCGGGGACTGTACGTTCTTCCATTCCGGGTCGACCTGGTTTTGACCCAGCTACTAAATTTATCCCTTTCCCTCAATCTTACCGGCACTTTACTGAAAACGTCTCAAATTGAGGAAAAAGGGAAGAGAAAGTACATGTGAAGGAGTGTGATAAATGCGCAACTATGATGGGACTTCATGTTAAGGTGCCCCCGGAACGACGAGTTTTCATCGGAACGTTTCGTGAGACGGAAGCTGAAGAATAAAAGCAGAATTGAATAACTGCAAATGTGGTTTTAGTTTGACGGGAATGAGAGGAAAATAAGTTCACTTTACACAGCACAAGACAAGAGTAACCCATAACCTGGCCTAAGCGGGTTGCAAAACTGTTGAAGTAGGACTGGAGAGCGCATGAGTGGAAATCGTCTATTCAATTTATGTCTTTTTGTATGTACGCTCGTTGTAGCGCCGCTCGAACACGCTTCCAGTGGAAGACCGGCCTAATAAAGTGTAACGTTTCTCGGTGTCTCTGACGAGTGTGAAGATTCATTTTACTTGGAATCCGTAGGAAATTTTCCGTACATTTCGAAACTGCCATCACTTTTGAAAAAAAAAAAAAAAAAAGTGCAGTACAAGCTGAGATACGACAGTTTTCCGGGGGGGAAAGGGAATGTTCCTTAAAATCACTAAAAAAAATCATTACTCAAAAACAAAAAGAGATAGACCACTATCCGAATAGGACTTTTTTATCCCATTTTTGGTGTACTTTCACCCAATTGTTTTTTGGTACTCAAAACCGACCACCCTTATACTCGTACAGATAGTGACGTTCAGTACAGACGTTCGCACAGATACTGACGTCTTTCAGATACTGACTGTTTAATTACCCTAAAAATACCGAAATCCGGAAAGTTCCAGATAATCCATCAATCTCTCTCCGCAACGCCTTTGCGTAGCAAATCAAAGACCGCGAACTCAGTCGGGTACCTATGGACTTTATGACCATTTAAGAAAAACTTGCCATACTCATCCATGGGACCTGGATCTAACATACGGGCTTCTAATGGGCGAGGAAAATTTGGGGTTTTGATGGGACGCTGCATTTTAGTTATTATAGTTAACTATAGAGCACTAGGTGCGAAGAGCTCACCGAAAGGTGGGTGACAAACTGACCGACCACCGAGGGACAACGGCCGCGCTGTGATAAAACTACAGGTAAGTGTCAACCCATATCCACGACCATTTCTCGGGAATCCACGATCAGGAATCAGCAAACCAGAATGCGGGATAATACGATACAACTTTTAGATCAAGATTGCTTGCAAGTTTTTAAAAATCACAGTCGATTTCATGAATAAACCGGGTTACCCAGTACATTTCCTTTTCCCTTGGAAGATGAAAGGGATGCAATCCAATTCTTTTTTAATTGAAATATTCTCATGGACATCGAGATGCCCGCCATCAGGGCTGGAACCAGCGGGGAGCAATAGGCTGTGTATACGCGTACACGGCGGCAGACATACAAGGGTGGAATTTTCCAGGGACCCCCCCCCCCTTTCAAAACTACTAAGAAAAATAATAGACCACAGGTTGGCGTATAGCGCGCGCCAATTGAGAAATAATCCCTGATTCCATGGTGTACAGAGGCTCTTTAGGACTAAAACGTAGAAGAAAAAAATCGCTAAAGAGCCATTCTTGGCCCAAGTCCCGCTGCTAACATTGAGAAAAAAGCGCTAATTCAAGGCTGTGGAGTTAGCGAGCAATGGACTGTATGGGAAAAACGTTGGGGAAAGGATCTGAGAAAGTTATAAAGATTACCTCCAATTTGACTTGATGACTTGGCTTCGTTCGCGCGAGCACGTCCGTTACCGTCGAGATTTCGGCACACACACACCTTTTTTCTGTCGAACTTCCTTTTTAGGTGCTGGAGTGGGGGGAGGGGAAAGCTAGGGTAGGGCTTGGGATTGGGCACCCCTTGTTTCATCCACAAAACCGCCCGCCAAAAGCGAGAGCTTTTACATTTCGAGAAGATTTGTGTAATTAATTATATGAGTAGATGTTCGAACAGAGTCCTCTTCTCGCAGTGAAGCGTTCGAGCGCGAGGAGCATGGATTCGGCGGTCGTCATTGAAGCGAGCAGCTCAGTGTGAACCGCCTTGGTTGTCAAGCAAACGAAAATGACGAAGTAAGCTTTGGTAACACGCGCGTTTCTCCGAGAGGGTTCCTTCAACGGAAAGGGTCGCATTCGAGGGTGGTGTTTGTGAATGGGCGCACTTGCTCAAACCTTATCCTGGGCAAATCGGCCATTCTCGGTGGTGGCGGTGCACCCTGAAAACGATAACATTTTATGCAGAGCCGGTTGCGAGATTTAATAAGACGCCTTACTCCCGATATCCAATACCGGCGTTGTATAAGAGATTGGGTTAGCTGAACACCTCCGTGTAGAGTAATTCTATGGTAGTAGTCGCAGATGAGAGCGGACAGCTTGGCCTTTTGAGGGAGAAGTAGGGGAAACTTTTCATCCTCGCGCCGAGCCGATCTGAGTGTCTTAGCCGACCGCCCACCCTAAGGAGCCCTGAACTATCAATAAATGGGAAGAGCTTTGCGAAGCTTCTGTTTATAGACTGACCTTTTCTTAGGAAGCAGGTCTCCTCCTTGTAGTGCGCCGTTTGTGTGGCTAGGACGCAGCGCAGAGCCGCTTCTTTCAATTCGGGTGCGGTGATGTGTATCATACTTGACGGTCGTGATAGCGAGTGATCGGGATGACGAGCCAGGCGTAATTTTCTGCTAACAACTCTCAGTAGAGTTTCGAGCGAACGGTCGGAGAAACGGTCGAGGAAGTCATCGGCTTTAGCTTCTTTGACTGCGACGGCGGCGAGCGTCGAGGCTTGGGCTTTTATCTCGGGGAGAGGCGACGAAGCTGGGGGGTTGGCAATAGGCCAGTTTTCACAAAACGAGGCATGTTATCCATCGTTGCTCAAATGTTCGATCCCCTAGGTTTGTGTTCTCCTTTAATGCTGGTTAATATCCGGCCCGGAGGACCAAATTTGTAGAGTCAACGAGCAATGGACTGTATGAGAAAAACTGCTTCAAGATTTCGGATGGAGAAGTCGAGTGAGTCGGAGACAGGATCATAGCGGAGACCGAGAAATTTTAGGCAAGCCGCGTTACTGGGATCGACGTTGTCGAAGTTGAGGGACTTCTCTCGGTTTTCGAGCGGTATATCGCTGAGAAGCTCGGAAGCGTTGCTGATCCACTTTCTGAGTTCGAACTTTCCCAGAGCTAACAGGTTGATGGTTTCCTTTTTTGTGATTTCCGCATCCTGTAGGGACTCTCCTCCGAATAATAAATCGTCAACGAACGTGTTCCCTTAGGATTTTGGCTCCTCAAGGAAAATCACTCTCATGGTCGCTAGCCAGCTACTTGAGTACCCGTTGAGCTAAGTATGCGCTCGGGGTGGCGCCATACGTGACTGTGTTGAGCTCATATTCTTTTATATCGATGTCCCGGCTTTCTCGCCACAGGATATGCTGGTAGCGCCGATGTTCAGCTGCCACTGTTATCTGCCTGTACATCATTTTGATGTCCGCGCATAGCGTTACTTTGAAGAGGCGGAATTTGTGTAGGATATGAGTAATGTCGGGCTGCAGGCGGGGCCCGGCGAACATTTGATCGTTGAGAGATTCTGAGCTTGGTGACGCTTTAGCGCTGCAATCAAAAACCCCTCTAACCTTTGTAGTGGAGCTGGTTTCTCGCAGAACACATTGGTGAGGTATAACGAAGTTGGAGAGGGTTTTAGCCAAGGACATGTGACCCAGGTTTTAGTATTCCCAAAGGAATGCTGAGTACTCTTCTTTGAGGGAAGGCGTTTGAGCGAGCCTTTTATCGAGGGTTTTCAGTCTCTTCTCGGCTGTTTGTCAGGGAAGATTTCACGCGGCAGGTCCTGTTTGAAGGGCAGAAATACTGTATACCGTCCGGCTTCATCTCTAGTGTGAGTTTTGGAGAATTGCTCCTCGGCGGTGACATCTTGAGGGTTGGAGGGCACAATATTGTTAATTTCTTCGAGCTCCCAGAATTTTTTGAGTTGTTCTTCGAGGGAAACAAAGGCGTAAAAGCAACTATTTTTTTCATGCTCGCCAGAGGATTTTATCTCGGCTTCGCCCATTGTTATCCAGCCAAAGATGGAATTGATAGCTGATGGGGAGCCTTTAAGGACGTACGATTCCGTCTTTAGAATTTGAGTGTAAATATTAGCTCCGGATATTTTCGAAGCGTTCAGTTATGGTTTTGCTGACTGAAGCGGAGGGGAGATTGGGCGTTAAATTTTCGAGGACCATGGCTGGGAAGGTTATCTTCTGCTTGAGAAGCCAAATGTTTGGGAGCCACCCGCTGCCGGGAGTATGCCGCTGTTCTTTTGTACAGATACGTTGCCAATGCCTGATACTGTGGTGGTGGATGGTCTGACGCGCAGACCTAGCCGGTCGGCGGCTTTCTTTGAGATGAAATTTATTTGAGATCCAGGATCCACAACTCCTCTCATCAGGTGTGGAGCGCCGTAGGTGTCGAAGACAAGGAGTTGTACAGTTCCTAAAAGAACTTTGAGCGAGGTAGCACTTGAAAGATTTACTGAGGATTCTGAGGTTGGATTTTCGGCGGGCGCACAGGGTTACTCTGGCGAGAGGTAAAGGGGAGTACTTTTTATGGCATTTGATAAATGAATTAAAGTGTGATGTGCACCTGAGCAATGCCGACATCTATTTTTCGACGAGCAATTCTTAGTGAAGTGTTTGCCTAGGCCAATATAACACCTTTTGTGCTGTTTTGCAGCTGAGATTCAAGCTTCCACATCTAAAGCCAGAAATTTAGGACACTGAGTAAACTTATGGTGGGCCTTTGCAACAATCGCAAGGGGGGTTCACCTTTGTTTCAGTCGCTGAAAGAGTTATCTTTTGTGAGGAGTATCTATTGTGCTTTGTTTCGGGCTTCGGCTGAATTTCGGTGGATGATTGGGAAGTCACTTGAAGGATTTTTGGTCGATGTTCGATGAATTCAATTAGTTGTTCGAAAGAAGGTATTTAGGTATTTCATTGTTTCTTTGAGACGCTTCAAATAAGTTTCTAGTTTCTTTAGGGAGACCTTGTAGAGCTATGAAAAAAAGAGGAAATCGTTGTGATTTAAATTTATATTTTTATTAGCTTTAACGTTCGGGGATTCTTTTATTAGAGGTTTGAAGCCAATGCTTTTTTTCAAGTGATGGGTTGCTTGAATCCTAACACATTCGTATCTGTCTTTGAGAGCGGTGTATGCAAGATTACAATTGTCTACAGTTAGAGGAATTTGGCTGATAACTCCTGCTGCAGCTTTCTCAAGCGAGGTTTTGAGATAGTGGAATTTTTTTACGTTCGACAGGGATGTAGCATTATGCACCAAAGATTCGTATAGGGCAATAAATGAGGGAAATTCTTCCGGGTGTTCGCCATCAAAAGTGTCTAATTTTAGTCGAGGTAAGTTGTGTCGGTCGCTACCCACTCTACTTTGCGGACTTGCAGACCTTTCTGATTGGTTCTTGGACAATAGCTGCTCCAACTTGATGTGTTTTTCTTCCACTATGAAAAATAACTCTTCGAACGCTTGTGAATCTTGTACGTATCCTTATCCTTCCTCGCCGAGTTCATCTGCAAGTTCTTCAATTTGTGTTTGTATTTCATCATACACTGTAAAAGGATCGACCATCCTTTCATACCGAGCCTTGAAGAGTGCATAATTTTCAGGCGTTGTGGTTTTGGCGAGACTTGCCAAATCTTGCACTCTTCTGAATATCTTTTCTCTCTGCTTGACGAGCTTTTAGATTTTTCTTATTATCTCTGCTGCCATTATTTTGAGGGAAACTACCGAGAAAACTGAACTTGTGAAGATCTTAACGTTGATTTAACAATGACTCAGTCGACTAGATATAATCGAAAGATTAACAAAAACAATTGAACGGATTAACGAAAAATATAATGTTCTCGCCCGGGGTCAGTTTTTATTCTAAATTCGAATCTGAACTCGTATTTGTGTGACGCCTATTAATGGTGGCAACGGACTTTAACTTATTGAATGATTCTATTTATTTTTAGTTTTTAATTGATGTGATATTAATTTCAAGCTCTCGTTTTCGTTGATATTAATTACTAAGATTGTTTAAGATACACTACTGAGATAAATACTGTCGAGATAATTATTCTATTGAGATATACTTGAAGAGATAGCGGTTGATCAATGCGTTCAATTGATCCGGCCCGGAGGACCAAATTTGTGGAGTTAGCGAGCAATGGGCTGTATGGGAAAAATGTTGGGGAAAGGATCTGAGAAAGTTATAAAGATTACCTCCAATTTGACTTGGTGACTTGGCTTCGTTCGCGCGAGCACGTCCATTACCGTCGAGATTTCGGCACACACACACCTTTGTGTTGGAGTGGGGGGAAGGGAAAGCTAGGGTAGGGCTTGGGATTGGGCACACCCTGTTTCATCCACAAAGGCTATCAAATTGAAAAAAAACCGCAGCTCAATATGGAGTTAAAGCCGCTTATCTATAGGGCTAAAATTGACAAAAACGGCTAAATCGCTAATGATTAAAAAAACATCGCCCATTTGCGAATGAGAAAAGGAAAAGGCGCTACCCTACATCCGCTACACGCACGTAGCACTTGTCACCACTTCGATTAGAATCGTTTACTCTTTTTATGTTTTTCGATGGGTGGGACGGGGAGGTACAAGAGGATCGGGAAATGAGTATGATATTCGTTCTAGTTGGGAACAAAGCGTCAAAGGGCTAGGAGGGCTCCTAAGAGAGGTGGTGAACGAAAGGGCCTATACAGGGCTGAATCGAGACAGACGAGCCTAAATGAGGACAGTGTTGAGGGACTTAGATCGAGACCGGCTCGAACGATTTGTCTGGGTAGTTGATATATGGAGCGCCTACGGGAGACGCATCAGCCGACACATCCACACCTCCGGTCATGGGATGACTTGACCGGACGAAGCCCGAATGGGGTGTCAAACGAAAGGCGATTAAAAATGGGGAATTTTGATCTGGACGAGCCATTGAACGAAGCGGCACGGTAGTGCCTACGTCTCACAGGCGTAAGGAGTTCGTTGTGTGACTCATTCTTTGTATCATCTTTAGATGAGAAGAGTATTAAAATGACAAGATTTAGTCCAGTCAAAAGGGGAATTGGCCGGGACAAACGTATAGAAGTAGTTTTGTCAACGGATCTTATGTTTCTTGGGGTGCTGAATCCGATGTCGTAAAGAAAATGATTTAAAGAATGGGTAGTATTTTAAACTTAGGTAGCTATAGGTAAGACTAATAATAAAATATTCATACAAGAAAAATAGGGGGGGGGGTTTGCGCTCCGTTACATCTCTCCCCTCCTTAAAGAAAGGCGACCCTCCTGGGTCGCGCTTATCACTTCCCTTTTGCCTTGGCTATATTATCAAGAACGCATCGTCGGCATTGCAATATTGCATGGCCTCTCTTACTCCTTGGTCACAACATTGTGCGTGTTCTGGCCAGGTGTTGTTGCGGCTGAGCGTCCACAGATTTTTGCAGGGATAGCAAAAATGGCGGCCCTTTTCGCCTTGGCAATTGATTAGCTGGGACGAACCGTGCCAACATCCGCTCCAGTTGACCGACACGATTCTCGAGGGAGTGGAATCGGTCCTCATCCGGACTAGCAGCTGACTCGGTGGTGGTCGGAGGTTCGTCATTTTTCCGAGAGGGGCGATTCTGGTGTCGGAGGACGCCATTGAAATTGTCAAGGCACACCCGATACCAATTGAACAGATCCTTTTGTAGGTTCTGATGTTCGATGGGCGTCATTCTCGGAGCCTCGCCGTTTCGCACGAGGAGTTTATAGCCCCGTTCAAATTCTTCTATCGTGTTTGTGAGAAGGGCGGAGATATCGTTTTTCCCAAGGGCAGTGGCCGTCGCTACCTTCTGAGTTGTCCGATGGCGTCGTCGCGTGCGACGCTTGGTACTAGAATGAGTCACTCCTTCAGAATCTCGAGAGGTTTTCGAAGAAGTGGTACTCGAAGAGGTCGTCAGGGTTTCTGATGTGGCGCTCTCGTAGGAGGTCACGGACGGCGATGACCCCTGTCTCGATGAGTCCGAGGCGGCAGAGACCGGAATTGCTGTGGAACGTTAGATATTTAGGTTACGGCTAACAAATAAAATATTATATAGATATTAAAAGGGGTTTTTTTTTTTTTAATTTAATTCTTAATACCGGTTTAATGGAACTTATCATAATTCCATGACGGGCGAGGACGTAAGTTGTACGGGAACGAGGGTCTGAGAGGTGACTGGGGTTCACACTGGTGTGGAGGCACATCGGATTCCCCAGAACCGTCATCGGTCAGTCCGTTCTGCTCCCCTGCCACGTCGGAGTTTAGCGAAAGATTTTCTGTGTTGATAGGGGAGGACGTGGCCGAGAGGACATTATCGTCGTCCTCCAGGCACTGCCCCGGCTCTGTGATTGTCGGGGTCACATCGGGAATGTCCACCACAGTCGCCCCTTTTTCGTGCGGGACACTCACGCGGGTGAACGCAGGCTTGAGTCGTTGTAAATTCACGGTACTTGTTTTACCCAAACAGTCTTTTACTTCGTATACTACTTCGCTGAGCCGTTTGGTAATTTGGTAGGGACCTTTCCAGCGGGAAGCGAATTTCTTGGCTTCGTCCACAGCTATGGCAGGGAAGTATACATATGCCGCATCCCCGTTATTAAAATACCGGGGTCTGCGACGTGCATTAGCGATTCGTGCCCTAACCTCCCAGGCTTTTTCGGCCATTGCTCGTGCGAAGCCAAGAGCCTCTTGGAACTTTCGGCGCTCTTTATGGGCGTCCGGCCCACTGGCCGACCGAGGTTTACCTATCACGATTTCAAGGGGGGTAGTGATTTCTCGGGGCCAGGGTACGGTGGAACCGTTCTACGAGGCCATTACACTGGGGATGATACGCAGTGGTTTGTAACTTGGTAATATTTAATTCTTCGCATAAGGTTTTCACAATCTTGGATAAGAAATTTCTCCCTTGGTCCGACAATAATTTGTCGGGCACTCCGTGACGTAAAAAGATGTCCTTCAGGACGTTGGCCACGGTTTCGGCCGTTTGGTCCTTAATAGTATATGCTTCCGCGTATCGGGTAAAATGATCGACTGCGGTCATAATGTACCGAGCCCCAGTGGGTGACTCCAGTAGAGGACCGACGATGTCAACGGCCAACAACTCCATTGGCCGCGTAGGGAAACAAGGTTTTTGAATCGGAGGGGCTAACCCCGTCGGAGTCTTTCTCCGTTGGCATACTTCACAGGCCTCTACATATTCCTTGACGGATCGGGCAAGATGAGGCCAGTGAGCAATTCGTTTTATTAGCTCGTATGTTCTATCTCGCCCCCCATGACTTGCCCACGGGGAGTCGTGGCAGGCAAACAGAATGGCCTCTCTCAGCGTCGAGGGAATGAGGGCTCTCCAATTTTCCTCCTTATCGGGATTCGTCGTCACCCAATATTTTATGCCGCCACTAACTTTTAGTTCAGGCGGGGAGGTTTTACTCGATTGAGCACACCACGGGTCAATATCTTGTGCTGTCCTCAATAGGTCCTTGGACAGAATGACAGGGCCAGTAGAAGCGGTCACGAAACGAAGGGATCTACTTAGGGCGTCCGCATTAGCGTTCTGACAGCCAGGTTTGTGGAGAGCCGTATAGTCAAATTCGGCTAACTTCGTGCTCCAGCGAGCTATACGAGAAGTAGGATCCCTTAAATTCAGTCCCCAGATTAGCGCGGCGTGGTCGGTATGCACCGTGAAGCGTCGTCCCAGTAGATAACACCGAAAGTGACCCGTGGCCCACACGACACCAAGGAGATCTTTCTCGGTGGTGGAGTAGTTTCGTTCAGCTGACCCGAGCAAACGACTGGCGTATGCTGCAGGGCGTTCTTCACCGTTTACGATTTGGGATAGGACCGCTCCAAGGGCCGTATTAGATGCATCCGTGGCGAGGATGAATTCCTTTGTTAAGTCCGGATATACTAGTACACTATCTGAAGTCAGAACTTGTTTTAATGTATCGAATGCAGTCTGCTGGGCGTTACCCCATTGAAAAACTGCATCCTTCTTTAAAAGTGACGTCAGGGGTTGAGCTATGTGGGCATAATTGCGTATGAAACGCCGATAATATCCCGACAGACCCAAAAAGGACTTGATTTCCTTCTGATTCGTGAGGATTGGATATTCTTTTATGGCCTGGATCTTCCCGGGATCCGGCTTAGTCCCTTCTGGGGTCACAACATGCCCTAAATAATTGACTTGGGTTTCCGCAAAACGACATTTTTTTGAAATTAAGTTTCAGTCGGGCGTTCCGCATTCGTTCCAGAACTTGTCGGATGTCTTCCCAATGGGTCTCTAAATCTGAGCTATGAATGATTACATCGTCTAAGTAAACGTAGCACGTTTTTCCGAGCAATCCTTTCAATATGTTATTCATTGCTCGTTGAAACATCGCTGGCGCATTTTTCAATCCGAACGCCATCTTTGTGTAGGAAAAATGCTGGCCCATCTTTCGAAAGGCAGTTTTCTCCTGATCCTCTGGAGCAATAGGGATTTGGTGATAACCCGCGGCGAGGTCTAGGGTGGTGAAATAGCGACTCCCACCCAACTGCTCCAAAGTTTCTGATATGAGCGGTAGCGGAATAGACATCACTTTTTGTTATTGAATTTAGTAACCGGAAATCAGTACAGAAACGGAATTTTTCCGTTCCGTCCGGGGTTTTCTTTCGAACCAGTACCACTGGTGCGGCCCAGGGACTTTGGGTTGGGGTTATTATCCCTTGAGAGAGCATATCATTCAGGTGCTCCTCCATTACAGGACGAAGGGCATAAGGAACTTGTTAGGGCCGGACAGCTATGGGTTCGGCGGACTGGTCGGTTTTAATATGATGGGCTACATTAAGTCGACTGCCTTCCGCGTCGGGCGGCTGCCACAAATCTTTGTATTCTTCGTATAGGGAGGTGAGCCGGTGTTGAATCGGGTCCTCGAGGTCGCTTTTATGCTTCAGCGTTCCGGGGGTAATTACGTGATTTTCCTGGTGGAGTGGCGGGGTAGGGTCACCTTGGACCTCCCCGGGATGGGAAATCGGTTCCGTGAGTGTGCGAGCATGATACATTTCGGCGACTACCCGTGTGATTACCTCATTCACGTCAAGGTCTTTGACCTTTTCGGAAGTAGCAATGGGGTTTTCCTCTGTCGCGTCGCGAGCAGGTGGGTCGGGAGCTTCAGGAGGGCTTAGCGGATTTGCTTTGATTTCTGCGCGAGGGAAATCGAGCGGCTCGCTTTCCAGTTGAGCGATGAGGGACACCTCCCAAGTTCGTTTGTCCGGAGTTTCGGGAAGTTCAACAATTTTCCCTTCGAATGGTCTTATACCCACAGGAAGTTGGGTCAGCACATCGAGTCCCATAAGTCCTAACCCGGCATGACAACCAGGGACTATCGCAAAGCAATGGTTGAATTCTTTTCCGAACGCACGGACTTTGGCGTTCTGTTTTGTTCGTATTGTGATGTTGCTACCATTGGATAAGGTGGCGGAGATATTAGCGGTAGCCACGGGGTACCGGGCACCGGGTGAGGTAAAATGGACATTAGAGCTCCCGTGTCAACGATAAATTTGATTATTTGATCGTTTATTTTTAGGTCGAGTAGTATTTGAGAGGGCACTCCTGTCAGGCGCGGATCCAGCAGGGGGCTAATGGGGCTTTAGCCCCCCCCCCCATTGAGCTGAACTTCCCCCAACTTTGTCTAAACCCCACGTCTTCAAAGCCAAATTTCTGATTTTTCAAACAATATCAAAAGAAAAATCGTGAGAACAAAGGGGGTAGGCCTTGCCACAATTCATGACTAGAATTTCCGCTTGGGAAGGCTATACATTCAGCAAAGTTGTCGTATTTTGTGTTAAAGAAGTAAATTAATTAACTGATTTTACCCGGACGACACGGAAAGGCAAAGCCTAAAGGCCCGTTTACACGAGCAATAAAAATTGCTGCAATTCGGCAATTATTGGACAATTCTTTTCTACAAAAATTGCAGCAATACGAAGCAATTTTCCCTCAGCGGATAGTTGAGGGATTTTGCAATTGTATTGCAGTGAATTGCTCCATTTCTGAGCAACAAAAATGGCTCAACTTTTACTTTTAGACTACCGTTGAAAATTGTTCCTTTCTTCTTTTCCAAGAATTGTCATCCGGGCAACCCATCCCCTGATGGCCCGGGGCCAAAAATTGCGGAAAACGTGCAATAATTATCCAAACACCGCGGACTTAAAAAATTGCAAGAAAAAGTAGTCGCCGGAATTGGACAACAGTGAGCAATATTGCAATATTGCATCGATGCAATTATTGCATCAAGAAAAGAGGGAGTTCCGAGGAGGGAAAAAATTGCACGAAACGGGGAGTTTATTGCTGGGCAATTTTTCGGCTATTGCTGCAATTCGCTTTCGTGCAATAATTGTCTTAAAAAATTGCCCGTGTAAATGGGCCTTAACACAATTCGAGCTTCGAGAAAAAATGGGCTCCCCGACGGGATTTGAACCCGTTACGGGTTTTTCTCGAAGCTCGAATTGTGTTAGGCTTTGCTTTTCCGTGTCGTCCGGGTAAAATCAGTTAATTAATTTACTTCTTCAATTAAAACACCGGCGACAGAAACTCTCGCATCAATTATTTTGTGTATTTTTCAATTCATCTGCCGAGCTCCGGTGCAGCGTCGGATATAGACCTTTAGGGCCCCAGAAGATTGTATACTGTCGAAAAGTGTCAACAAATAATCAGCACATACGCGGATACAGCAGACGTGAATGCAGTGGGGTGAATTCCAAGCTGTTTCCCGGGGCCAAATTCGCTCTATTCTAGTTTCTTTTATACAGAAATACAGGATGCGCATTACAATCGTAGTTTCAAATCCCAAAAATTTGATTTTCTCGACCAATAACGGGTCATTTGGCTGATGATAAGGCTGTACACGCTATACAGAGACCCATTTTTCATCACTAACTCACAATGCGAAATTGCGAAAAAATTACGAATTGACGATTCAAAAACCAACAAACTTAACCTCATAATATAGAGGTATATAAGCCAAGGACTGACTAGTTGACTGATGAAAATTTAGTCTTTCAAACTGGATATTTTGCATCACAAAAATTAAACATTTACCTCATGATTTTGCTCCGTAGGCACACGTTTCGCTACAAAAATCACAATTTGTCACAGAAAATCCCACCGTAAACTTTTCCTAGACACTTAGTTCTTCAAGTACTATGTACCAGAATAGAATAGAACCAGGAACATTAGACCTAAGGGTCCCAGAATTCGCCTCGCCCGGCGGGCCTTAAATCGGTAAAGGTAAAATTCAGTTTCTTGACCAAAAAACTGGAAATTTTGTGACGTGATATTCATACTAGAAAATATTAACCAGCTCCTGGGATCGGTTTACACCGGTTTTGTACATTACACGAGCAATCTTAGCACCTTGGACTAATTGTTTGGTCACAAAACCGGGAATTTTGACCGGTAACTATCGATTCAGCTCTTTGAACTGGCCCTTGATTAATGAAACCGTGGTTATTTCGCCCCTCTTTTGGCAATATGTAGTTGCCTCCAATTTTAACTTTTTTTCTTCATACAACTTTAATTGTTTTCGTTTCCATAATTTAATTCGCTATGAACAAATATGTACACCAACGCTACAATGCAAGAAAAATGCGATCTTGGCGGTCTTTGATATTTCAACGGAAAAATATACCTACTCCTGTCCAAGAAAAAAAATGCTACAAAATTCGAAAAATCCTTTAAATGTAAAATAGATCAAGTGATTTTTATCCTCCTACCACGGATTATGGTGAGGGGTGGGGGTGGGGAAATTTGAGTCTAGCCCCCCCCTTGACGACATCCTGGATCCGCGCCTGACTCCTGTCATACTGGGTACGTGTACCGCTTCCTTAATACCTTCCGTTTTGGACATGGCATCAGGCATCCCAGTGTTTGGCGGATGGCAAATAGTTTGGTACTTTCGACAATTTTCAATAGCGTGTCCTTTGTACCCACAAAAGGTACACTCTTTCTCAGTTTTCAATAATCGTGGGCAATCAATCGGGAAATGACTCATGGCAGACCAAAACATGCAAGGTTGCTGAGTTTTTTCTGCTCTTATAGCACGGTACGGGTCGACAACCTTGGCAGGGGTGAAGGTATTTTGATTCAAAATGGGGCAATTACGTCGGGTGTGTCCGATTTGATTACAATCGTAACATTGAAATTTCCTTTCGTCCCTCCCTTCTTTCGGGTGGAAGGCAAAAAGCTGGAAATTTGGATCATCGTCGACAGTTTCGCGTTTAGTCACCCTTTCCACTGTCTTAACGGCAGTGTCTAAATCGGTGGGGTTAATTGCGGCAAGGATGGCGGATTGTTCTCCATTAACCCCGTTAATAACGGCATGGAGGGCTCGCTGATTTATGGCGTTCCTTTGACGCTGTGCGTCTTGTTCCGCCTCTAATGGTGTAAGCGTCTTCTCCGCTAGGGACAAAATACGTTCTGAAAATTCGCGAGGAGATTCCTCGGAATTTTGTTTGCATTGGAATAGCTTTTGCATAGCTTCTTCCGGAGTCACCGATCGATCGAACCGATTAATCATTGCGGTCCTAATTGCTTCATAAGCATCGTCTCCCTGTTCCGTTTCACAGAGATTAATGAAGAAATTCAAGGCTGATTTCTTAAGTTTCATTTGTAAAAATTGTAATTTCTGAGGGCCGGTCAAAGATTGAGCAACATTATCAATTAAGCGAAAGAAATTACAAATTACGAATGTCAATCCGGAGGGGTTGGCAGGATCACAACTATCCACCGCGTGCAGGAGAGACAGAGGGATGACCGAACCGTTATTCTGGGGGGGAGTCGTGGGGTTGCTTGGTCTGCTAGTTGTTCAAGACAAGGACGGAGAACGTCGGCAAGCGTTCGAAAAGGGTCATGATCGTCCTCGTCTGCCATTTGGAACGGTGCCACTGAAAAGCGCCAATCTGTTTCTTTCAGGGCCGGAATGCACATTGAAAGCGCCAAAAAAGTCGGCAAGGTAAGGTGTATGAATAGCGCAAAGAGCTGTTGGTACAGGTGTATTAGAAGCGCCATTACTTGGAAATACTTCTTTACAGGCAAGGGACCTTGTTTACATACGCAACAGTTTGTACTGGCAAAAAAGAAAAATGTTCCCCGCCCATCCGAAAAACCGCCAAGAAGCATTACAACAGGCTCAGTCGCTGGACATATACACTGGCGTTGAACGTATATCGGTCCTCGAAGTTCATTCCCCCCACAATTATGGGCC
This sequence comes from Corythucha ciliata, assembly GCA_038030265.1. Lineage (NCBI taxonomy): Eukaryota > Metazoa > Arthropoda > Insecta > Hemiptera > Tingidae > Corythucha > Corythucha ciliata. The sequence continues at coordinate 31,644,518 of CM075937.1, read as the reverse complement.
TCCCCTCCAATCACTGAGGCCCCTAGGACTACTAACGGAGCTGAGGCATTTCATAGGCATATCAAGGATCAATTTCAATCACCTCACTGCTCCATACGCGAGGTAATTGATTGTCCAGCCAAATTTCAATCCGGGACTTACGTGAAAATGAATTCGGCTGAACCAACACGTAAACGTAAGCGTCAAGTTCGCAAGGATTGTGCCATCTTGATTGTGCCATGCTTCAAATATCTTGAAGCAGCCTTGAACACGGCGAAGATGGAGAAGTTATTGTGATACATCGAAAGTCTGTAGAGGAAGCCGTTTGGGTACAGCGAATTTTCGTAAAACGGACAAATTACGGAGGCCACGCAAATTTATGGGAAAAGGCCAGATTTCTGGGTGTTGACAATTATTTCAAGCAATAAAATGGCCTGTATCCTAAAGGAAATGTTCCGTAGTTTCTGAAAGTGAATCCATCGTCAAAAGTTGCAAATGTCAGCTGTAAACTGATCTATTCGCATTTAGTTAAGAAAAGTGATGCAAGCCTCAAAAAACGTTAAAAAAATCATATCTCGTAGGATTTTGATTTTCGGACCATGGTTTATAGAGTGTTTTCGATCGCAAATGAGGCCTATTTTCACCCAATTTTTTTTGTCACACTTATCCTGTTCCACCCTGTATAACCATAGAATAATTAACAGTTGTCTGTACACATCGTACCTGAGCAGAGTTAACCATCTTTTTTTGTTCTTGAGTATTTGCAGGGATGCGGAAAAACTTACAGCGATGTCTGTCACTGTGATGGTCGCAGCCCGGCGCAAAACAGTACACCATATTATCCTGAAATGAAAGCATCATTAACTATCTAAGAGAAACACTAGTGTTCACACAGGGGACTGAAAAAGTTTGTGCTTAGTGGTTTTTTGAGACTCCTGAACCTACTAAATGGTTTTTTTGGGTGAGCAAATCCTGCTAAGCTTGTATGTAAATTGAAAATCTAAATGGGTCAACTTAGCGAAATATTGTTTTTGAAAGGAGTTGGACCCTTGAAATTGCACCGTAAAATGAGCCAACGACGGGAAATTTTTTATTTATTTTGTCAACGTCGCGAAATTATATGTATGTAGTAGTAAAACCAACGAAATTACTTTTTTGAGGTGAACCCATTCAGTGGAACTGGTTTTAATTGACCTAACTGCGGAAAATTCTGTTTTTCAAGCAGCCAGCCCCATAATTATTGTTTTATTTTGTTTCACGGAGTTCAGACGACTCCACAAAATTAATTTTTCACTTGGTCAACAGCGTTTCTATTGAAGCGTAACTCGCGAAATGGTTTTTTTGGACAAAAGAACTTCACGAAAATGGTTTCGTCTGGTTCAAGTCTTTGACATTTTGTTCTTGAAAAGTGCCGGATTCTCCGACAATCGTTTTTGAAATTGTGAAACCCATACGAAATTGAGTTTTATCGCGGGTTATAGGCCGGAAAGATTGGTTTTGAACGAGACGAGTCCACGGAATATCTTATTGAATGGAACAGCTCTGCGCAAATCTGGTTTTGAAAGGAACCAGGCCCGCGAAAGTGCCTCAGCGGATTTTGGCTTTGTGTCACCCTGACTCCACTCATGATATTGATGAACTTTAACGTTTAATAAGAGCAATTTTTCTTACTAAGCGTAGTTTGTGAGTTGTACGACAAATCTCTCGACAAAAATCCGAAGGAATCTCGGTATTTTGGCCCCTCTGATCGATAAATAAATTACATTGTAACGAAAAATAGACGTTAGCGGGACGGAAACCACTTTAAAGAAGGCCGATTCCCTGAATCTATAACGTAAAGGCCATCGAAACTGCCCATATAAAGTGAATCACGCTTTTTTCGTAGTCGATTAAACAATAAATATCTTACCTGCAAGATGCGCAAATGAAGGAGAGATGACAGCCGAGGCCGAAGACAATTATCCAAGAACTGCAGAAGCACTTCAGTTCCGTCACAAGCAATCAAGTACAAATCAATAATCCAGAGAGAGGTCAAATCCAAGCCGGTCAAGAAGAAATTTCAGTAGGCGAGACAGTAAGAACGATGAACGCACGGGAAGATAGCTAAAACGCAAGTGAGCTCCAATTGAGAAAGGGTCGCTCGAGTGCCGAGTAAAACGACAAAAACTTCACCCGAACACCCCTAAAAGTGACCATGGGAGAATTAATCCCTTCAAATAACGGGCTAAACTCAACCTTTGACGTGGCGAGGGCTTTCACGTTCTTCCTTATTTTTACTGCCCTTTGTAGCCCCACGGCAATGCCCTTTAGGAAATACATCAACCTTTAATACCAAATGGAAACTTTACTTTGAATTATAATTAATAAGTCTCTCCTCACCATCAGTTTTGCTCCGTTAAGCGACGATGCCTTCCCGAATGAAGGCCAGGCCACCGAGTCTCACCACTTTTCTCCAATATTACTCCCCCAGCACCTTGTTTTTAACACTTTCCTTTCATGGAAACACTTCCGCCGAGCATCTTTTCCAGAGGTTGTTATAGTTAAATATTTCGCTAAATGTTTTAAATTATTTTTCCCCGAGAGCTATGATTTTTTCTGATCGAACCCCATTGTAGATAGCTGATAACAATATCATAGGGACCAACCCCTAGGGGGGATCGAGCTGCTGACTCATCACTAATCTACCGTATTCGGTGATGCTGGCGAGGCCGGGGGGAACGTCTGAGGACGTCGGCGGATACAGACTGAAGACTGGAACGAGGATGTCGATGAGAATGGACAGAAGACGATAACGAGGACGTCGATGAGGACGGACAGAAGACGAGAACGAGGACGTCGATGAGGACGGACAGAAGACGAGAACGAGGACGTCGATGAGGACGGACAGAAGACGAGAACGAGGACGTCGGTGAGGACGTCTATGAGGACGGACAGAAGACGAGAACGAGGACGTCGATGAGGACGGACTGAAGACAAGATGAGGACGAACTGAAGACAAGATGAGAACGAACGAAGAAGAAGAAGACAGGACGTCAGCAAGGACGTCGATGAGAACAATGAAGACGAACGAAGAACGAAACGAGGACGGATAGGGCACTCACGGCCTTTTACACTGAACTGACTTTGACTTTTGAGCTCAACGAAACACACAGATCACAACGAACACAACATGCCGATGACACAACGCTGGGTTGCCGGCTTCACTAAACACACGATCCAAACACAACGAGACGGTACTGTACAGCGCGGAGCTGCCTTTTACTACGAGTTGTTCGCGCTCTTACTAGCCGACACCAACTGGTGAGGCACCGGGATTTCGGGGTTTTTATAGGGGCGTTAGGGGTAGCGCAAGCACCCCTAGACAGGAGGATAGGACAGGTACTCTTTGGCATTCTTAGTTCTTCCCCGTCTCTCTCTCATTCCCCACCTCGGGTTTGCTCCCACTGGGTGTCATTGGTTACTCGTTTTGGAAAGATTTATAGCTATTACGATTACTTATATTTTTAATTATTATCATAGCAAATTTACACTAAATATTAATGATGTCGTAAAGAAAATGATTTAAAGAATGGGTAGTATATTAAACTTAGGTAGCTATAGGTAAGACTAACAATAAAATATTTATACAAGAAAAATAGGGGGGGGGGGTTTGCGCTCCGTTACACCTAAATTACCCTAAAATAGTGACGAATGTGCCTGCTGAAGTAGAGGAGACGTACCTAATTGCTCCCTATATGGAGGTGACTATGTGAATTGGGTAAATCGGCCTTCAAAGAGAGCAGCAACATGGCCTCTTTTCCCCCTAGAAGCTGCTGCCCATCAACACCTGTTACGCACCTTGCAGGTCCCAAGTTCTATACTTCATGAGTGCTACTATGTCGTTTATTTTCACTATTGCTACTGCTTTCTTTGGTTAAGAATCTACTCTACATCACTAGCATGGTGTTAATTGGCAGTAGTTAGAGTTTTTAGATAAAATTCGGATTCAGCACACCAGTTAACACGGATAGAAACGGACAGAAATACAGGTATACAATCTCGTTTGAAAATGAAATGGAAAACTAATGTGAACTATATCAATTTCGACTTTGGATGCATACCACACTGAAAAAAAGCTCGAAATCGGAGGTTTTTGCAGTTTTTTCTATTAATAGGCTACAGCGTCTCTTGTTAGGGTTTGGGGGTTTGAAATTCCGATTAAAGACTTCTAAAAACATAATAAATTAGCGTAAACCATGTTTTAAAACCTATTACAAGCGATGGCGTGGTGAAAACGCCCCAAAAACACGATAGTTAAAAATCCACTCAAATTTCGCCGTGTTGCCGGGGTTGTAACGTTGGGTAGAGTTAAAAATCAGACTTAGCACACCTGAAAACATTAAAATCAGTCATCAAACTTAGTCCCGGAGTTTTTTCCTGAAACTACCCCGTTTAGTAACCTGCTTCCTTGACTACAACTTGCTTTAAAAACACCACTCGACATCCCAGAGTTTAATATTTGGAAGCAGAAACGGTGCTCTGTGATTCTGCCTGATGTGAAAATCCCAGAAGTCAGAAAAGCGTCAGGTTTGAGGGTATGATATTGTTTGACGACTTTATGACAATGTCAGGCTAGAAAATTGGCATTGCAGGGAAGGGGTAGCCTTACTTTTATGAGAGAATCGACAAATAAGCTTCTTAACCACCGCTTGTCCTCAGCTAATCGTCGTGATATTCTCTTTATCTTTCTTTAAAAATCAACTTTCCTGAAATCCTGGGGGAGGGGGTAGTTTCCCCCATTACCCCCCCCCCCCCAGCGGATCAGCCCCAGTGCATGACGAGTTCTTCGAACGCTAAAAATCAATTAGTTCGTGCGGGGATTAATCAGTATTAGGTAAACTTATTTTATTCTCATTCTGCGAGTTCTGTTTTTTAGGCAAAAAACAAAAAATGAAACAACTTCCGAAGACGGTAGATTGTTTCGCCGGCCTAGCCCGGAAAACGATCCTCACGTACTTTTCACAAAACTCAAAAGGCATGAAAGGGGGGGGGCATACTTTCTGTAACCTTGAGGGAGTTGTTGGGCAAGGGGAAGCCGACATCGGGGCTAAAGAGGTTATATTTCGACTTTTCAAACTAGCCGCAGCACAGCGCCACAAGGTGGATTCCTCATTTCAACGAAAATAAAATTGCCTGGAATAAATTAATTAGGAATAAGTTCTTAAAACAATACGAAAGTGTTGATGAATACGTTTTAAAAAATTTTGACTGTATTCTCAACCCATTTCCTCAAATATTTACAGTGAGAATAAACATTTTTATCGAGGCTACGATTTTTAAAAAATGAAAATTTAAAAAAAAATTGAAATTTGAAAAAAGTGAATCCATAGTAACAATTTTGCAACCTCAAAGATTCGCGAAAAAATAATTTAAAAAATTATATTGCATTTTTGTCCAAGAAAACGTGTACCGAAGCTTTCGTTGCGAGGGGAACCCCCCCACAGATTTTTTTTTCCAAAAAGTGAATCCATACTGACAATTTAATTGGTTAGAAATAGCTATGTGCCAATTTTCATGAAATATATCGGTTTCACCACAAATAAATCGTGTACCGAAGTTGAGGAAGCACCGTCAACAGCCTTAACGCTATTTCTGATGTAGCGAAGAAGCGCTAATAGACGATTTCCACTCATGCGCTCTTCAGTCCTACTTCAACAGTTTTGCAACCCGCTTAGGCCAGGTTATGGGTTACTCTTGTCTTGTGTTGTGTAAAGTGAACTTACTTTTCTCTCATTTCCGTCAAACTAAAACCACATTTGCAGTTATTCAATTCTGATTATATTCTTCAGCCTCCGACACACGAAATGTACCGATGAAAACTCGTCGTTCCGGCGGCACCTTAACATGAAGTACCATCATAGTTGCGCATTTATCACACGCCTTCACATGTACTTCCTCTTCTTTTTTTCCTCAATTTAGGACGTTTTCAGTCAAGTGCCGGTATGGATGAGGGAAAGGGATAAATTTAGTAGCTGGATCGAAACCAGGTCGACCTGGAACGGAAGAACTCGTGCAGTCGCCGAAGCAGCAATAGTATCGCATTTTTCTGACGTTAGATGAGAAGCACGCGAAGGAAGTGTAATTGTAGACTCGAAATAAACGTAAAACTCAAAAATCATGTAGTATTTGAAACCGAAATATACTCGTAGTAATGCTAGCAATGTGACAAAAATAATACTGTTAAAGAGGCTCTCGGCAACTAGAAATAAACCCATAACCTGCAGTTCTAAACCTTCGCTTTTTTAACGGAAATCGTCTATTGGCTAGAACTGAATACAACGTCAAAAATTTAAAAAACCACCTCAAATTCACTGCTAATATTGTGAAAAATCCCCAATTCGCGCGGCTAAAATTATGGAAAACGCTAATTCGCAGCTTAAATTAAGTAAAATCGCTAATTGGCTGCTAAAATTTGAGGAAAACTCAAATTCGTTGATAAAATTGAGAAAAATCGCTAATTCACAGGATAAGAAATTAATTTGCGGCACACATTTAGGAATATCACCAATACGCAGCTAAACTGTAGTACTGAGAAAAGCAGGCTCTTCCCTGGACTTCACCAGAGATGCCGACTGTTCGGCCGCGAGAAAATTCGTGCGGTCCCTGAAAACGTCAAAGACTGCCATAACCCTCGCGGGCTTATATCTGGGTGTTGGCGGGCGCCCCCCCCCCCTAACTTTTAGGAACTGGAAAATAAATATCCCCTCCCTTCCAGCTGCGGCAAAATGAAGCTCCCCCCCCCCACGAAAAAATTCTAGCTACTGCCCTTCCTGCCGTAATGCTCCATTAACAGCATTTGTGTTGGGCTTCACGTTCTACGATCATTACATAATTTTGGCTGATTTCGGGTTTTAACGGTAACATAGGTATGCCAAGGTCCAAGCTTCCAGGTTAATGGCCCGAGAGATTTAGATGAATAGATTTTATTGTTAAACCATAAGAAAACAGTATTCTTTCCATTTGTTGTACATGCTTTCTATTGATGGGGGAGCGTGGAAGGCTGTGGTCTGCTGGAAGTGTTGACGGTAGGACCGCCGGCGACGGGGACACGACACACGACACGGGGTACTGACTACTATCCGCGCGCTGAAAGAATGCCCATCCCCTGATGAAAAATTCCCTCCACCCAACCACTCCTCTGATATACTGCCTTTTCTAAAAAACATGAGCGCCCACTGAGCAAGGAGGCAGACCACCGACCTGCAGAGGGGTAAGAGGAACCCTGTCAATCATCGAAGAGCCGAATGTTTTTGAGAACTGTAATACAAGCGTCACAATTCTTTTCTCAGGGGCATTATTTCGGCGCGCGGATTGTAGTGTAGGTCAAGAAGACATAAACCCGCGGCCAGCGCTCTCCAATTCGATAAGTTGCAACTTCACTTCCCTCTAATTTCGTTGCCGAATTGGTTGTCCCAGGGCCGGATCTTGCTTTTTGCCGCCCAGGGGCTAATTTGTTTTTGCCGCCCCATGCAGCTAACCCCCCCCCCCCCCGGCCAACTTCCTACGAGACTTGTGGAGTCAAGCAAGAAACGATAGAACGGATTCTAGGATTCCCCGGCTCGAAACCCCCAGGGATGTGCGATTCCTTAAAATTCTAAATTTTTGGTCATTTTTGCCTAACCCACCGAGAGCTTTAGACGGTGATTTTCGAGTCCTTTCTACCCATCCTTAGCCAAAACACCCTCATAAGGGGTCGTCGGAAATCGAGGTCTATGTGCGCAGTTTTTTTCTCTGAGCAAGCTTACGAGCAAGTCTACGTCTGAAATTAAGAAGCCACGCTCATTTTTCGCTGTTCTGCGGATTAGGCTAAACGGTTTGAAAAACTCTAATATTCCCAGGTAAAATTGAGAAAAAGCGCTCATTTGTGGCTAAAATTGAGAAAATGTGTCAATTCGTGGTTTCTGAATCGACTTCCTGGCCAAAATTGAGAGTAAAACGCTGGTGTGTAGTTCGGGCAAATCCGCGATTAAAGTCGAAAAAAGCACTAATTCATATTTAAAAGTTGGAAACATCGCTCATTCGCAGCAAAAATTGAGAAAAAGCATTAACTATCCGCTAAAATTGAAATAAACACGCTAACTCACGGCTAAAATTAGGGAAAAGCTCTAGTTCACTGCTCAAATTGAGAAAAAGTGGTCATTATAAGCGATCAAGTAACAGCCATATTGGGGTTGGAAGAGCTACAGGCATAAAATTGTTTTTGGAAGCGCCAAATTCGCGAAATTGGTCCTTAAAAAGTGCCAAACAACGAAATTATATTTTTTGGAAGAACCAAATCCTTGAATTCGGCAATTTGGCCAGGCAGTTTGGCTCCGGACCCAGATAGGTGGAGGTTCGCCACTAAGAGAGAGAGAGAGAGAGAGAAAAAAAAAACATTTATTTTCTTTCTCTTTCATCTCTTCTGGTTCAATTTACTGGCTATTGGCTATCCTTTATTTATTAATTTATTTATAGAGTACCCAAGGTGCGTAGTTTTTTTTTTTTTTAAAGAATGCATTTCGGGCCCAATCCCGGTGCCCCTCACCAAAAATACCCCTCATAAAAAAACGAACTTGTTGACTTATTATTTCTCAATAATAAGTCTTTGTAATCGTATCGCAAAAACATTTTTTTGACCCCCCCCCCCTCAAAATTTGTAGTTTTACGTTTCAAAAGCCCCTTTTACACGAGCAAGTTTTTTGATCAAAAATAAGTTCAAAATGAAATTTGTTGTTACCTCCATATGATTTTGACTTTATGAACAGTTTGAACAAATTTGTAATCAAGAAAATTACTCGTGTAAAACGCGTCAAAGTGCGTAGAATCCAAATCTGAAAAAAAAAAAGTCCGTCCGCCGTCCAGGCCATATCTTGCCCTAGGATTGCTCGAAAAAACTCGTTCTTTCGCACATGGACTCCATTTGGGGTCTAGTTGGTCCTAACGTCTGATCAGTTTGATCAAATAACTCCCTGGGATTTTATGGGCCAAAAGCGGGTCCAAAATGGGGATTTTCAAAGGAAAAATGATCATAGGTGAGTGAGGTGTCGATTTTCATGTAATTTCAAGCCGGATTTGACTCATCCATGAATAATAAACCCACAAACAGTCGAAACAATAAGGCATTGTTCGATAATTCGCAGCGTTTTAAATTTGCATTGCCAGTGCCGAACCTTTAGGTAGGTATTATTTATTTTTGATGAGTGGGGGAAGGGATACGTCACGACACGAAATAATGGCAACTAATCAGAATTATTTCTTTATTCGACTTTCCATTTTTCGTAGGCATTGCTAAGTCTTGTAACAGCTGTGAGTGTGAGTGTTACACACAAAAATTAAATAAAGTAAAGCGCACAAATATCTTAGTAAACTGACTCGAGGATTGTATGTTCAGGAAATTAAACGTAGTTTCATTTCTTATTATGTTTGTTCGCGTTCAACAAGTTGAAGTATGAGTAAGCTGTGTTCATAATCTAATAAGTAATAACAAAAATACCTTGCGCTGAGTTTATGGCATATTCTAATGAAATTGTCCCTTACCGAGCCGAATGTCTTTAAATCGACGTCGACGAAACCTCCTGCTTTAACGGTCAAAGGCTTTTTTATGAGATGCTTGAAGATTATAAGGAGCTTTTTGAACCTTGAGTTGTAATGGTACCAAGGAGTAAAATATAGATCTTCGGCCAGCCTTCCGCACTATACATAGACAGTGACAGTATCCAAATTTTAGTTGTATGCTATACAGATAAATGTGTAGAAGTAGAAACAATGAGGATGTACCTCAGTACTGATTCGCTCGCCATAGCTGCACACCAGAAACATATTTCCCACTTCTCCCAATGCCATAGCCGTGAAGGACATCGTATTACCAACCGTCAGCGTGGCCTAGAACAATTTTTTTTTTTTTTTTTTTTAATGTTACAAATGGATGGTCAAAAACTTCTGTGCTAGGAGGCAGCGGGAATGGAACGTAGATGAGGAGGAAATGATCAACTAAATCCTCCTAATTTTAGTTGGAAGAGGAGGTACCTACGCAGTGCACTGGGCGTATTACCCCTGTACCTCGTTCAGGAGGACCATTGATAGAGCGATGACGACGGTGCCCACAATGAAGGCGCAGAGAATCAAAAAGCTCGCTAATTTCTTCGAGTACATAAAATGATAGCTTCAGATTCGTTGATGGAGGTCATTTGAAACAAAGGAAATAATCTAATTACAGAATATGTGAAAAATCAGTTTAAAAATATCCTAATCAATATGGAAATACCTAAAGCTTAACAAAATAAAAAGAAGGAAAATATCGCAACCAGGCAACGTGCTACGCATTGCAGTTGTACCTTCTAATTTGTTGATAATGAAGTATACTCTTTTTCAGGCATTTAAGAAGAGATTCCTCAAAGGTGTAGCCATCTGTATTCATGACGTGGGTTGCCCTCTCTTCAATACTACGCAACGACCAACGAAGAATCTGCAGCTGAAGAAGGATGCGCTGCGAGCCAACGGAGTACCAAAACCCAGCCATTGCAATAGAAAGGACAGTGAAACCCACTTCAACAAGGAGAACGCCAGTTAATGCGTAATAAATGAAACCCGAGTGACTTTCAAAGGGCGCGTAAACTGGTAAAACGGTCATGACATTCACATCGTTGACGTAAACCAATTTAGTAATACCGATCCAGCCGTCGATGAACATTGCCACGAAGATAATAATTCCAATGCAGAGAATGAACACGGGGACCAGGATGAGCAGCTTCCGCTCCCTCGAGATTTCATTTCTAATTTTCACGACGCCCGGACTCGACAGCTCGTACGACACAAAACCCCGTCGGGCCCAAATCGCGTGGAATTGAAACACTGCCTCGTTTTGAAAATTCGCGTAGAGGACAAACACTAAGCCAAGTATACCCAGAAGCGTGTAATGCAATGACTGGCTAAAATAAAACAGTTGGTCCGTGAGCATCATAGTACCAATTGCAGTCATGCTTAAAACAATAAACTCAACGATCAAGAAAGTCGATAAGTAAATCAAAGTAAATAATTTATATTTTCCTGAAAGATTAATGTCGTAAAGGGATAACCTAAAAATCGGTCCGAATTCTTTGGTAATTGACTCCTCAACCAAGTCATCTCTTACGTAGAACAATTGTACTTTCATTTCACTCAGAAGAAAATGAAGTGTCTCGCCTGTTCTCGCTTTCGGAGTCGAGTCATGAATTGTAAGGAAAGCGTTTACCGATATGCGGACTGCTAAAAAATGTATATGCATGGAATCCCTAAACAAGGCTTTTCTGAATAAAAAATATCGCTTTTACCGAAAAATAACAAAAAAAAAAACCGGCAGTCGCTGCTATATTATTAAAAATGAAAGATTGAATATTAGATTTACATAAAAATAAACAATATACTACCATGCCCTAGAGAAATCGAAGAAAATTGACAAAGAAAGAGCCTGCCAAAAAAGTCCTTGCACATGAAAGCATAAAACCATCTGAGAGTTAATCGAATTGACAGCGTGATCGAATCCACTGGGCTTGTTCATCAATTTAAAAAAAAAAAAAAAGTGTATACTTTACAGTCCCCGTATAGTGAATGCTTTGGTCCTTGGGTGTCCGTTTTTGGGGCAAGTGCGCGGCCTTAATTGTTTACGCCAACTAATCTGAGTAAATTAATCCAAGTTAAAACAGTATTTTTAGCTTTAGGGCTCGGATTCATATGCACGAAAAAACCTCGAAAAAATTGTTTTAAACATTGAAATATGCTCGTTAAATATGTCCCAAAACTACGATTTATGCCGATATTTATGCTGAAAGTCGTTTGACGAGGGTGGTTCTTACACCCTAAACCTTGTCGAAGATGGTCTGGTCGACTGAAACTATTAAATTGACACATGATCGGTGGGGGGTTGTTGTTGTTTTGATTTGAAATAAAAGAAAGTAAAATTTCGTTAAACGTCTCCGGCATTTCTTATATACTTACTAAATCTTATATATTATACTTGTTAATCTTATATACTTATTTCTTATATACTTATCTTTGATATTAAAACATGATGCCAGGTGAAAATGGCGGAAACCTACTAGAGCTGGCTCCAACCTCAGCTGTGCATGACATTTCTGCGTATCGACCAAATGTAATATCGACGTCAGTAATCCGCATTGGGAGAAATGGTCTACGAGATAGCAACGATACAGGATCGCAACATTCCTTAATGCTATGCCCGAAAGTTACCAAGTAAATCAACTTCTGCTGGCCCTTGGTGACTACTCAGAAGAATTGTACTTACGTTTCGATTTGAACGAAGAAGAAAAAGGAAATTACGAGATCGTTTTGGAAAAGTTCGCTCGTCACTTCGCGGGGAAAACAAATCTCGTTTTTGAAAGAACAAAATTTTTTGCTCGTAAGCAACAAGCAGGGGAACCGGTGGAACACTTCATCAATGAATTGCATGCTATCGCTCGGAATTGCATTTTGAAAACCTGACGAAGGATGACTTAATTTTACACAAGATTCTACAGGGAATGTCCGACATACGTTTGTCCGAACTTCTATAGACTGAGATTACTCACTCTACGCTACCCCTACGAGTCATGGAAGAAAGAATAAAACAGGCAGAAAAAATTCGAGAACAACAGGAATCATCAGGGAGCCTATTCTCTAAGAACAAGCAATATTTTTTTCGCCAGCCATGTGTCTATTTCATTCATTTGTTTGAAGAAACTTAATGAAATAAACATATGACTGCGAAAAAGCTATTGCTTCGGAGTTAGAGAATAGGCCCCCAGGAATCAAAATATGTATTCTTGACCAACAAAAAAAATGTACGTAAACATAACAACAACAAACTATTACAATTAGGCGCATCTACCATACATACTTCTTCTATATTCGATCAACACAGACCGTTTCAGCATCATTCTACTCTTACGTGCCACCCTAATAACATTAACAAATTCATCCCCTACAAAAGAATTATCAAATTAGCAAAACGTGCAGGAAAGATTAACCACTAAACAATGTTTTCTTTTACTTACAATTATACAGGAACTCGTTATATACATATATTCTATACTTGCTAATGGTAACTACAAGTTGTACACTCTGTCATGCACTCGTCAAACTTTTAAAAATTAATTAAAATAAATTAAAATATATAAAACAATCTATCGACCAGCCACATGACTAGAAGAAATAACAATAACCACAATTACCACAGCCAATCCTTTCAGGTCAGGGAAGAAAGTCTCCTATCTAACCCCGCCCTCCCACTAGCTACGCCTCAAACTATCAAGAAGTGGGAGATAACTCCTGTGTAAATACTGGGTATCCTCATTTCTATTGAACGTATTGTCTGAAAGTTTAATATGGAGCATTTCCGACACCCTTCTCTTATTAAAATAGCTTCCCTATCCAGTATTTGCACATTTTCCCAAGCAATGCTGTGATTGTGTACATTACAATGTGCCGCGACAACCCTATCAGCTCCATTCTTTATATCCCTTTTGTGCTCAAGAACACGACAAACCAGCTGCCTTTTTGTCTCACCCACATAACAGGCCGAGCATCCCCCACACGATAATTTGTAAACCACATTTGGGCAATTTAGTTTCCCAATTTTGTCTTTGCCTTTCTTGATTACATCCGAGAACTTATTATCCTTAACAACAGGTACAACCCTCAAATTACTATTTCCTACAGTCCTCCTAACACTCTCAACAAGCCCTCCCTTATACGGCACCAAAACTCCCACCTCCTCAACCCATCTCCCCCCTCCGCCCTGACTTCCCGTATTGGTATCCCTAATTTTGTGCAATCTTTTTTAGTGCATTTCATTCTGAAAATGCACTATTGGTCTCGTGGTGATGTTGGCAAACATGGGTCATGTCATGTTTTTTTCACGTTTCAGAACCTCTAGAACACGAATTCAGTGGCCTAAGGAGGTACGAAGTCATTAATATTGGGGGTTCCGACAAACGTTTGGCTGTCGTCTTGAAAATAGATCACGATGGTTTCTATAAACTTGGTACTAAATCTGGCATCCTGGACAAACTTCACGCCCGAAATGAGTTCCAGCTGTGTGAGGAGAACTTTATCACCGAAAGTGACGTGCCTTCTCACAGTGCCTCACTGCGCTCCATTGCCGCGGTTACATCAGGCAGTTCCCAGGGATTCGTAAAATGCAACTGCCGGAAACTGTGCGTCAGCAAGCGTTGTAAGTGCTTGGTTCTTTCAATAAAATGTAACTCAAAATGCCACTCAAGCAACCCCTGTAATAATAAATGAGACTTCATGATTTCTTGACCATGACCATTACTTGATAATTGAATAAATAAAGTTCCTTCATAAATTTCTCTATGGACTCTGAAGATGAAGATCGGACCATGTACTTTTTTCCCCTTCGGGAAGGGATCAACTTGGATAGGCCAATGTCCGAAATTCTTTCCTCGTCGAGCTCGGTACTTCTAGTAATGATCCCATCCCGACGGAGTCGTTTTCGTCGGTCCGGGCCCGATTTCTGACTCGGGTTCCAACATATATATGTCGCATCCATGTCGAGTAATTGTCCACTTCACGAAATGGATGTCCATTTCACGAAGTGGCTCCACTTGCCGTAACTTAAAAAAATTACGACATCTGGACCAAAAAATTGTCCACTTCTTGAAAAGGAAATCGTGTTTGTTCAGTTGCTGAAATCAAACTTCCTTACTGTAAGTGGATGCACAAAATCATCCTTTTCGTGAAATGGATGAGTGAGGAATCTCAGATGCTGAAACAAGTTTTGTTTTATTTAAAAATGTTATTTTATTGAGCACTCAAAAACCCGCTAAAAAATGACGTTGTGCATCCACTTGCAGTAAGGAAACTTAATTTCAGCAACTGGACAAACGCAATTTCCTTTTCAAGAAATGGACATTTTTTTTGTCCAGATGTCGTAATTTTTTGAAATTACGGCAAGTGGAGCCGGGAGTGGATACGGGAGTGGATAATTTCGCCAAGTGGATGCGACATATATATATATCTTTATGGTCGTTTTCTTGTTGGCACGATAACTCTCGTAGAAGCTAATTTAGCGGAACGCGCTTTGGCACAAAAATCAGTAGTCATAAGACCCCGGTCGGTATTGCATTTGGGCCAAATCGGTCAAGGTGGAGGGGGCGGGGGAATAGGGCTTGAAATGGTCAAAAAATCACTACAAGTCACCAGTTGATTCTCATTTTAATTTTTTGAAAAAGTCAAGGGGGGAGGGGTGGTGCCCCTGGGGTGGAAGTAAGGAGGGCTTAATTATAAGTATAAGAATCGATGCGTAGTTCCACATAAGCCTTAAGTTGAAATTTTGAACCGTATTCACAATGATGGCCATGGTGGGGAATCGAAATGCATAGAGAGAGCAAAGCAATGTGTTTGGTGGCCAGCTATTACCCAAAACATCAGAGAAAAAGTATCAAACTGTCGTACATGTGCTACGACGAGGGTTCAAAGGCCGGAACCTCTTTTACCGTCTACGCTGCCCGATCGACCATGGCAATCTCTAGCCATGGATTTCTTTAAGGGTAAAGGGATCTGGTATTTGGTAGTGGGAGATTTCTTTTCGAAGTACTTGGATATTCGTCCGTTTCCTCAACAAATGAGAACAGAAGATGTAATCAGTTACCTAAAACAAGTATTTTCTCAATTTGGGGTTTCAGTAATAATAAGGTGTGACGCTGGTCGTAATCTGACTTCATTCCAAACGAAAAAGTCTGTGAAAGAAATGGGGTTTACTGTAGTTCATTGCAGTCCAAAACATTCGCAGGCTAATGGTTTCGCCGAGGCGATGGTCCACATTGCCAAAAACATGGTTCTGAAATGAACCGATTTACAATAAATCGCTTTACTGGCGTATCGCTCCTCGCCATCAGAGTTGCTTATGGGACGCCGTAAGAGAGGAACTCTACCATAATTGACCCAGAATTGCTTGAACCAAAATGGCCTGATCTCGATTTGTTTCGAAGAAATTTCAACAAACATGTCATCAAAACTAAAACTTGGTTCTGTCAAAGGCATTCTAGTCGGGAACTGAGGGAGTTAATACCGGGAGAGGAAGTTTTCACCAAAGACAAAAATAAATTTGGTACAGTGTCTTCCAAATCAAAGGACGCAGCTCGCCGATATGTAATTTCTACCGAATCTGGGACGATTGAAAGAAATAGAGTCGCTTTGATACCCTCGAAAAATAAGCCCCGGTTGAATTTCCCGTATTATAATAGCATCGAAAAGTCCGAAAATTGCGAATGGAGTGAAATTTCTCGACCCTTACAAGATGATGACAAAATTCCTTTGGAGGCAAAATTACGACGAAACTCATGGGACAGCACAAAGAAGGGAGAAAGAAAGCAGAAAGGAAGAAAGAGAAGAGGAAGAAAGAGAAGAGGAAGAAAGAGAAGAGGAAGAAAGAAGAGAGGAACAACGAAAGCAACATGAAGAAGTTTTTGAGTTATTTTAGGGATGAAATTCGAAAAAGTAAAATCTAACGTCACTGTAGAACTTCCTGAAGATTAAAATACGACTTTGAAATCAGAGGTTGGTGCAGAAATGGAGCCAAAATTTAGGGGCGGAGTTTTGGCGAGGATACTGGGAAGGGGTCGAGGAAACCCGACTGAAACCGCGCCTTAAGTCATCCAAACTCCACTACCTCGCCACGACAAAGAGACGTTCCAATTGACGTCTCCAATTGACGAAGAGACGCACCTCCATTTTCGTTACTCCTGTCGCACGTCGTTGAAAAATATAACATCAGGAATAAGTTTACCAACACGTGCGTTGTTTTATAACCCGTTGTCGTGTCATTACCCAGGAGCGTGGGAAAACCAGCTGGACGTTCGGCGACTTCATCAAAACTTTTAATTCCACTGCGTAAGTTTATATCCCTGGCTCGGGAACCGGAATAATTGCAAAACTTCTTTCCCGGCAGGGGCGGTTTTAGGCCGCCGTGAAAGTCTCTTCTTTAACTGTATGAACCCGTCGTCGCACCTCGGGCCTACAAACTCTTGGTCAGCGGTTTTAGGCCTCCATGACGGTGGTGGCGATGAAATACTCTCACTCTCCCCTCCCACCACACTTATACTATCCGCCTAATTTCTATATTTTCTTATATATAAAAAAAAATAGCCCGAAAGCCCACTGTCTCTGTTCCGAAAAGCCTGGATTTTTTATTGCTGTTCCTGTGTTTTTATTGCAGATATCTGCTCAAGAATCTGGGTGAATTTGGTGTTAGAGATTTGATTAGAACAAACATTTGGGGGGGGGGGAGGAAAGCCCAGAAGAAACTATCTTCACCAACTCGACTTATAAGATCTGCGTACATTGTGGTGTCCCCTCAGGTTGCCCAGCCAAGGAAGACGCTAGTTTCCAAACGCGTGTAGCCATCCTCGAGATGTCCTCCGCGGTTGAAGCACATCATTTCCAAGATGGTGAAAAGCGTAACCGCCCCAGAGCCTCGCACTCACACCGTATGTGCTCTGCTGTTTCCACGGCCAAGTTGCAAAATCTGCAAATGTCCGTGTCTGACTTCACCATTAGCCTGAGTGTATATCGAAGGGCACAATGTCCCGTTAGCAGCCCCACCAAGATCCTAAAGTCTCCTCGGCTCAGAGAGATCAGGCCCTTCTCCGATCGCCCCTTTGGAGTAACAAAGAGCTTGGCCTGCCTGAGACCTGGTTGTCTAACCCAGTTTTCATGATGCCTCTCGTCCAACCACGCCAGCACGTGCCTCTTTGTGAAGGACTTCGTGACCCCGAGTCTTCGCTCCGGGCCCACGTAAGGCGTCTCCTCGTATCTCTTCGCGAGTTGATCAGCAGCCATTTCATTCCCCTCAAACCCCTTGTGACCCGGCACCCACATCAAAGTAAGGCTGTTTACCGTTGCCACAGGCCTGAGGGCTTCAAAAGACGGCCCCAAACTAGTTTCGAAGTCACAACACTTGAGCCTAGGGCTTTAAGAGCCTCCCGGCTGTCAGACAGGATGAAAATCTTCGCTTTCCGAAGACCCCTCTCCTAATCTTCCGTGCACAGGCTTCTATAGCATTGTAGTACGATTATACTACCGGGTTCGTATTGATAATTAAGCCCAATGCACACGATGCATTTTTTGAAGGAGGATTGTCTGCCTGTTTAAAAAAACCATCCGGTCACTACCCGGGATCACATGTTTTTTTTCACCCTGCATGTAATCCTCCTTCAAAAAATGCATCGTGTGAATGGGACTTTAGATATTTCAGGGATTTGGTGGAAAAAGAGTTGTAGGTGCAATATAAAAAAATCGTCTTCGTTTTTTGTCCGTTAAAAATAATCGTTCGGTTTATTTGAATGAAAAAATTGCTCCTTATCGACAACAATTATTTGCGAATAATAAAAAGAAAATCAAACGAAAAAAAAAACGAATCGTGACCAGTAAAAAATAATTGATAATTTCGTTTTCCTTTAAAAAATGTCAAAATAATCGAAAAACGCGACGTTTTACCAGGATTGACTCACTCTCTCTCTCGGTAAAAGGGGGAAGGAGGATATGGCGGGACTCACCACTTGGACGAATCGATAGTGGACTGACGGACGAATGAGCGCCTGTCACAGTCCGTGACGGAGGGCGCGTGATGAACGGCGACCCGATGAAAGGAGGCGACAGTGGTCACGTCGGACGACAAGGGACTTGACGACTCGCTGAAATACTGATGACTGCCTCGTTGAGGAGAAGTTTAGCGCCGAAATGACTTGAATACTCGGCGACGCACGGTCCGACCGTCTTGTCTTAGGTCTCGTTAATAATTGAACGACGAAGGGACTGGACGGGAAGACCAGAGGACGGACGGCGTTGACTCGGATAGCGACGGATGTTCGGTGCTGTTGTTAATTTACGACGTGGTGAAGGGTCCGAGGACTGGACACGGTTATACTCTGGGACACTGGACTGAGTACTGTTATTACGGTCACGACTTGACGGAGGGTCCGAGGACTGGACACGGTTATACTCTGGGACACTGGACTGAGTACTGTTATTACGGTCACGACTTGACAGAGGGTCCGGAGGCTGGACACTGTTCCACTTTGATACACTGAACTGAAGGAAAGGGGGAGGTAGGCTGACTGTCCTGGCTGCGGACTGCTACCGTACTCTCAACTCAACAGCCCGAACGCGAGCGCGTGATGGTATGGTTCGACTGCTTCCTGAGTACTGTCTCGAATGGGAATCATCATTTTTTTTACTTTTGGATCGGCTCGGGATCCTCGCGAAGTTGTTGGTCTGAAAGTTCAAGGGGGTGAGAGTAGGGATCGGAGCATAGCTACGAGGGTGGGAGAAGTGACGACGTAGTTTAAGGGGAATAACCGAGAGAGAGCGTGTGAGTCTACTACTTATATAAACATAAACTAATTTATTTATAATTTTTTTTAATTTTTATTTTTTTAACATTACTTTTCGAATTTCAACCTACTTAACTAATCTTAACTTCAAATGAAAAATTAAACGCTTAATCTACTGTTATTGTTACAGCATAGATCTCCGCCAGAATGATGTTGGAGGTCGCCCCAAGGGACTCCCAATGCTGAAGTCTGGGGCCAAAGACCCCAATGCCAGCACCCCCATCCTTCACAGATCCATCAGTATACCATACTTGCGTGCCGGGCTTAAACCTCGGCAAACCCTTATCCCAAAAGGTGACGATAGGCCTAACAACGGCTGAGTACAGCCACAACACCATTTTTCCGACCAGCCCACATTGCGAACGTGGCCTTATTCAGCACCCTCTTGATATGTGAGCCCCTGGTCCAGAGTAACTCCAAGGTACTTGACTTCTTTTCCTACTTTCAACACTTCTCCATTCAGTCGAACTACCTATGATGCCAGCTCCCTCCGCCTGGTAAACGCAACAAGGGTGGTCTTCTCAGGGTTAACCCTGAGACCATGCCTCCTGCACCATCGCTGCACTATATATGTTAAGGGCACCCTGCATCCTATTGGATATGCTATCCTCGAATTTGCCCCTAACTAGAATCGCAAGGTCATCCACGTCGCCAACTACCTCATAACCCTGCTCCTTTAGAGGATAGCGAGAAGCTCGTCTACCACGTGGTAGACGACCACGTGGTAGACCAACTAACTTATGGGTCGGTACGCCTTTGCCTGGGCCGAGGAGTTCGCTCCCGACTTAGGAATAAACACAACCCTGACCTTCCTCCATGCCTTCGGTATGTACGATAATGCATAACTCGCCCTAAATATCCTTCTGAGGCGTGGTTCCAGGACCTCTAGGCCACGCTGTAGCATACCGGGAATATCCCGTCCGGCCAAGGGGATTTATAGGGCTTAAATGAGCCGATAGCCCATTTAATTTTCGCGGGCGTAAACAATTTCCCCGATGCGCTCCAAATTGCATTTGTTGGCCGGCAGTCAGCCACCACTTCGCCCTGAACATATGAGGCCCCTGCATCCCTGGAATCAGGGAAATGACTACGCAGGAGGACCTCCAAGGTCTCTTTAGCGCTCTCGGTATACGCCCCATCTGCCTTTTTGATTTAGACCAATTCGGCCCGGGCTCTCTTTGGACAGGACCCTCTGCAGTCTGCCCATGACGGACACATCCTCCATCCCCTCACAGAAGGTCCTCCACGTGGCCCGCTTTGCTTTCCTGGAGGCCTTCTTAAACTCCGAACAAAATCTTGGAATACGGCCCCAGAATCCAGAACATTCTACCAAAAAACGTTGCATTTTGGCTCAATGTCTTGTAGTACGATTATACTACCGGGTTCGTTTTGATAATTAGATATTTCAGGGATTTGGTGGAAAAAGGGGGGGGGGGCGTAGGTATCGAGTGATTTTTCGCTACAATTGTAGTCGGTTTATTAGTTTTTTGGGTATAAAAAGAAAATAATAAGAAAATAATAGTAAAATAATAAAAAAATAATAAAAGAACGTATGGGGGGGGGGGATTATTTACAATGAGGGAGCATCTAGGCTGATGGCGCTTGAAGAACGCGAAGAAGCATTGAGCGAGGGCGCCGGAGAGGATGAGCCGTTGTGATGATCGATGGGGATGCTATGCTCGGATGGGGCCTCGAGGTCCGTCGAGTCGGAGGCCGGGGCGTAATGGCGTCGTCGCGGGTCGTTCTCCAAGCAGCGGGCTCGCTCGAGAGGTCGTAGGGTGGGCCGGTGACAGGACGAGATGGGGGGGGAGGAAACTGGGGAGCAAGGGGGGATTTGGGGATCCGCTGGCGTTTGAAATTCGGGATAGGACAATCACAGGCTCCGATGCGGGAGAATTTGGAGCAATTTAGACACTTTAGGAGGCGTGCTGGTTGTCGGGAGAGCCAGGGCTGTAACTCGAAAGGGAACTGAAGGGCAGCCCCTTGCACCAATCTGCCCCGGTGGTCGACCAGGTCGAAGTAGCAGGCCTCGAGTGCCGCGACGTGCCGAAAAGCGGAGATATCGGCCCCAGGGATTCCGGTTTTTAGGCCGAAGGGAGGGGAGTTTGCCTGGGAGAAATAAAAGGTTCCCGGGTTTCCCGGGGCGATGGCGGAAGGGAAGGGGGTCCCACCGGGGGGGAGGAAAAAGATGGGGTGGAGACGTTCCAAGCCCTTATTCGAGATCCCCCGTGGCCCAATGATCACCTCTCGAGAGCCTAATTTGTCGAAGAGCAAGCTTTGTTCTGCGAGGCGGGGGCGGTCCCGTCTTCGGACCAATTTGTCGGGACGCAGGGGCAGAATTTCGCTATGGACCATCTATGAACCAAGGTAAAAAAAGAAGGGGGGGGGGGGAGTTCGTCAGTCCTTTGATCCTAGAACCAATATTTTCCCCTTGATGGTTTGGGCAGTGGAAAAACCGTCCGGGTTATTGTCCCGGTCGACGGGGGAACTTTAGACCACTCTCGAGTTCTTTGCCTCAGAGAGCGCGGGAGAGGAGGGATTGATTTGGGTGGTAGAGGAAAAAAGGGGGGGGTGCCTACCTAAAACCCATAGACTATGGAGGATAATAGAGGGTAACCATCCGGGTTATTGTCCCGGGCGATGGTGGGTGTTGACCGCTCCCGAGTACTTTGCCTCGGGGAGCTCAGGAGGGTAAGGAGAGAGTCGGGGTAGGAGGAGAGGGGTCGGGGTACTATCTAAAATGATAAGACACAAATAAATACCTTGAAGATATATTTTGGTCTTATAACAGGGGACCTGGCGAATTGAATTTATTTTTCGGGTTTGGGTCAGGTCATTTTTAACATGATGTCCCGATTGGGGGAGTAGCCCCGTTAAAATATTTGATGTAACATAAGTGGGTATTTATTTTAATTACAACGACTTGATTCAAAACATATTAAAACATTAATTCTTTAATTAATTCCCCCGGAGGGTTTATCAGTTAAAAGGAAATTTCACACAGTATAAATTACTAATAACATAGGTTTAAAATAGTTCTGGTTTTCCCTCATAGGTGAGGAGTCGTTACGTCACGAGTTTTAGTTTGGGGGCACTTTTACCTGTTGACCGTGGACACCCGGTAGAGGGCCTCTGTTGTATCTTGTCAGAATTTTTTTTGTTTGTCGCTACTACGGTAGCACCCTTATCCCAAAAGGTGACGATAGGCCTAACAACGGCTGAGTACAGCCACAACACCATTTTTCCGACCAGCCCACATTGCGAACGTGGCCTTATTCAGCACCCTCTTGATATGTGAGCCCCTGGTCCAGAGTAACTCCAAGGTACTTGACTTCTTTTCCTACTTTCAACACTTCTCCATTCAGTCGAACTACCTATGATGCCAGCTCCCTCCGCCTGGTAAACGCAACAAGGGTGGTCTTCTCAGGGTTAACCCTGAGACCATGCCTCCTGCACCATCGCTGCACTATATATGTTAAGGGCACCCTGCATCCTATTGGATATGCTATCCTCGAATTTGCCCCTAACTAGAATCGCAAGGTCATCCACGTCGCCAACTACCTCATAACCCTGCTCCTTTAGAGGATAGCGAGAAGCTCGTCTACCACGTGGTAGACGACCACGTGGTAGACGACCACGTGGTAGACCAACTAACTTATGGGTCGGTACGCCTTTGCCTGGGCCGAGGAGTTCGCTCCCGACTTAGGAATAAACACAACCCTGACCTTCCTCCATGCCTTCGGTATGTACGATAATGCATAACTCGCCCTAAATATCCTTCTGAGGCGTGGTTCCAGGACCTCTAGGCCACGCTGTAGCATACCGGGAATATCCCGTCCGGCCAAGGGGATTTATAGGGCTTAAATGAGCCGATAGCCCATTTAATTTTCGCGGGCGTAAACAATTTCCCCGATGCGCTCCAAATTGCATTTGTTGGCCGGCAGTCAGCCACCACTTCGCCCTGAACATATGAGGCCCCTGCATCCCTGGAATCAGGGAAATGACTACGCAGGAGGACCTCCAAGGTCTCTTTAGCGCTCTCGGTATACGCCCCATCTGCCTTTTTGATTTAGACCAATTCGGCCCGGGCTCTCTTTGGACAGGACCCTCTGCAGTCTGCCCATGACGGACACATCCTCCATCCCCTCACAGAAGGTCCTCCACGTGGCCCGCTTTGCTTTCCTGGAGGCCTTCTTAAACTCCGAACAAAATCTTGGAATACGGCCCCAGAATCCAGAACATTCTACCAAAAAACGTTGCATTTTGGCTCAATGTCTGATCCAAAACAAATCCTGCGAGTTTGGCTCTTTCTAGAACCAAATACCGCCATTGAGAGTCTATTTTAAAAGTTTCGACCTCTCAAAACCAAATTGTATGCATTCAGCTTGTTTAAATCCCAATTTTTGATCTCTCAAAACATAATTCCGTTGGTTTGGCTCTTTCAAACCCCAATTTCACAGTCATTCGCTCTTTCAAAACTAAATCTCTCGGATCTGGCTTATTCAAAACCAGATTTCGGCAATTTAAGATTTATGATGAACCGGCATAAGCTCTTTTTATAATTTTGGTTAATGCGAAAAAATTTGGCTCGTTCGAGAATCAAATGTCTTGACTGGCTCTTTCAGACGACAAATGTCACCAAGGAAATTTGCTCTTCCATAGCCAAATGAAGGTGGACTTGGCTTCTTCAAAACAGAATTTATGCTAATGCGTGCATGAAACTGTAGCCGTAGGAGCCTATACGTTGTCTGTTTTCCCTCGTTGAGGTGCGTTAAAAAAGAACCGGTTTCGGCTGCTCGCCATCTTCAGCGTCTGGAAGTATGCAACTGAAACTCCATTTGTACCTACTAACCCTCGTAGTTTAAGCGATCACACTAACAATACCAGGATTTTTGCTGTTTCAAACACTTATTTCGCGAGTTTTTCCTTTTTAAAAAACAAAATATCGTGGCTCTAGCTCTTTCTAAAATCGGTTTCGCAGCTTTGACTAATTCGAAAGCTAATTTTTCTTTTTCAAATACCAAATTTATTGATTTGGGTAACTCAAAAAGGCAAATTTCGTTATTTTGGATATTACAAACGCCAGTTACGACGATTTACAAACGGAAAACCTCCGCATTCGCCTCCTTCAAATCCCAATTTCAGGCAATTTTGTTCTATTAAGCCCCAAATTCCGTGGGATATGCTCTTTCAACAGCAAAATTTCATGGGTTTGGCTCTTTGAAACCACAATTTCACCCTATCTTCGCTCTTCCATAACCAAATGTCTCAGATTAGGCTCCCTCAAAAGCCCATTTCACTAATTTGTCCGATTTTCTATAGTTCTAGGATCTGGATATTGTTGCAAACACGTGCCGCCGCCACCCTCCGCGCCCCGCAGTACCCATCGGGCCCTGAGGACAGTGGCCCCAGCCGTGTCACGCCCAGTGCCCAGACGTCCGGGTATCACCCCGAAACGAACGGGTTAACGGAAAAATTCAACGGTACACTTGCCACGATGATAAGCCTCTACGTGAACACCCAACATTCCGACTGGGACACGTACGTGGCCCTTGCTGTATTTGCCTACAATTCATCCCCTCAGGAATCCACGAAAATATCCCCCTTCAAACTTGTCTACGGTCGTGACCCAATCATGCCGTGCGAAAGGGCAGAAGCGAAAAATTGCCATGTAGGTATTTTGGACCATTCAAAATTATCAAAAAATTATCCAACGTAAATTATGAAATTGAAAAAAGGAAAAGAAATAAATTAGTAAAAGATGTCGTGCAGGTGGCGCGTCTAAAACCGTACTTCTCACGGGAAAATTAATCCAATGTTCATTGCCATCAATAAGTTCATAACTCAACAATAAAAAAAGAAGAGAAAAATAATAATAAGAGAGTAAAATCATCAAAGTATTCCATTTCTCCTCCCCCCAGTTCAATTTTCCGTTTTGTTAAATTAGCAGAAATGATAAAATCGCAGTATAAATTTAGTTCAAGCTTAAAAAGCAAAAAATTGAAAAGGAGAACAAAAGTTAGTTTCAAGTCCTTAAAAGGAAACTTGTTACAGGGGTAGAAAAAGAGGACACCCTTGCAACGGAGGATTGTCCGTAGAGGGGACTAGACATGTTGGGGGAGGCGCACCGTTCTTCACCAACTCAGGTTTCGAAAAAAACCAGTGAAGAAGGTTTTTAAAATAAGCTCGAATGCTCTACTATTTTTTAATAGGAGCGTATTTTAACTGAAGAGCGGGAGGGGGGACTATTTAAACCCGTTCTGGCGCCCCAGGCGACCACCTGGGTCGTCTTGACGTAAAGGCGCTACTGAACACACCACAGATAAAGAAATGCGTCGGGAGGGTTTGATAGGAGAGTATGTCCTTAATTATGTCGGGACTCACAAACCGTGAGGAGTGGTGTAACTTGCAAGGAATTTCCAAGGGGGGGGGGGGCTTTAGGTAATGCTGCAGTTTTTGAATTTTATTATAATTAAAATCTAAATCGTAACTACGAGAATAGAAAAGAATTTTGTATAAAGTTAAAATTAATTAAATATTGACGACAAATACAAAAGAGATAAAATAAAAAGTCTTTAAAATTTCTAAAATACAGTTTTCTTATTTTAATTTAAAAAAAAAAAACAAAAAAAAAACACATAATTTGTACATTCTTAAGGATAAGGGATTTCGGGGTGTTACTGTACAGGAGCAGGTGGTGGTGGAGGAGGGAGTGGTTGCGTTTGAGGACTAGCGGGAGGTATAGACGACGCTTCTGCCGCTAGCCGCCTTTGAGCTTCTTGCCTCGCTCGAAATTCCGCAGCTTTAAGCTGCTCCAAGTGGAACTGCTGGCGTTCGGCGATCAACTGCTGCCTCTGGTATTCCAAACCTACGAGAAAAACGTACATTTAAAAACACTCAAGGTTACTTTAGCGGGTGAATACCGTTCCGTCCGCCACTAATCAAGTACTGACCTTCCCGCTCTTTCTCCATCGTCGTTTCTAATTCTTCGAAATGCCTCAATTTGATCTCTAGTTTTTTCATTTGTGTCTCAACGAGAAGAGCGACGAGAGATTTGATTTTACGCTCTTCAACGGCGGCAAGGTGTTTCGCTTTAACTGCAGCTGCGGCCAAAGCAGCCGCAGCGGCTGATTGTAACTGAGCATCGCGAACGACTCGGTCACGTTCTATTTCTTCTGTGGTTCGTTCCTCTTTCTCAGCCGGTGGTTTCTCGTCCGTTTCCATAGGCTCGGCAGGCGTGCTGTCTGTTGTGTTATTATCTATGAAATTGACATATTGGCAAAAAAGTTCAACATACAGGGTGTTTCAGGAGGAATGTGCAATACTTTGCCATGTTGTAGTACGCACCTGGACGCACCAAAAATAGTATATGAGCATAAGGTCGAAAGTGGTTACCTTACGAGATATCGGCATTTTCCTGTTTTTCACGCTCTTCGTGACTTTTTTACACAAAGAGCGGGTTCACAGTTCGCAATCCAAGTTTAGACAAAAACTAATGACTGATTCGGAAAGAGCAGAGAATTTCCTTCTCGAATCTGTCGTTAGAATGGGTTTTCGGAGTTAATTTGAACATGTAATCTGCATGCAAACACAGGAAAAATGAAATGCCAAAAATAGCAGGTGAATTTCAAGGTGGCGTACGTCAGCTGTTTTATGGTCTCATGAGTGGCAAAATTGATGAAAACTTCTCCATTCGACGGCCTTTCGAATGGTGTATTACAAACCATATTTACGTGAACCATGAGGGCAGCAGGCACGCTGGAAACAGAAAAAACGTAGGAAAATGGTCGTATTGGAGCGATAATCACTTGGGATTATGTCCTTAGCAGACCCTCTAATTTTCAAAATACGATTCAGTCTATGTGAGTAACCTCATTTCAACGGCGGTATGGCCTCTCGGCGTGCTCTACTGAGAAGGGCAGAGTGCTCACCCCCCCTCCCTTCTAATGAATCAAAAATTTTTGATACATAGCTATAGCCACGCAGATAGTAGTAATCTGGGACCCATGTGGTTTTCCCGCTCCCTTCCATCGCCATCATAACCCACTCTCATGTTGGCTAGAATTATTTTTCATGTCCACAGGAGCCCAGGAGGTATGAAATGCTGAAAAAGTCGACCACGCTTCTTATGTGACGGGCCTCTGGACTCTTTTCATTAAAGAACGGGAGACTTGGCGTGATTCTCAAGGGAAGTGTAAAAATTAGTGTCAACGCCGAGTCAAGGACAAGGAATCTACCACCACCTCCGGGCTTGACGGCCGGCGGACAAGTGGTTGAAGTAACAATAATTATGGATCCATCCGTAGGGGTGGGGGCTGAGAAACTATCCTTCACATTTGAATTCATGTCTCACCGCCCCAAGATGAAGTTAGCATACCACCATATCCCATAGCCGTCTTATTTTGCAAATTACAGGGGTCCGCTAAGAACATAATCCCAAGTGATTATCGCTCCAATACGACCATTTTCCTACGTTTTTTCTGTTTCTAGCGTGCCTGCTGCCCTCATGGTTCACGTAAATACGGTTTGTAATACACCATTCGAAAGGCCATCGAATGGAGAAGTTTTCATCAATTTTGCCACTCATGAGACCATAAAACAGCTGACGTACGCCACCTTGAAATTCACCTGCTATTTTTGGCATTTCATTTTTCCTGTGTTTGCATGCAGATTACATGTTCAAATTAACTCCGAAACCCCATTCTAATGACAGATTCGAGAAGGAAATGTTCTGCTTTTTCCGAATCAGTCATTAGTTTTTGTCTAAACTTGGATTGCGAACTGTGAACCCGCTCTTTGTGTAAAAAAGTCACGAAGAGCGTGAAAAACAGGAAAATGCCGATATCTCGTAAGGTAACCACTTTCGACCATATGCTCATATGGTATTTTTGTTGCGTCCAGGTGCGTACTACAACATGGCAAAGTATTGCACATTCCTCCTGAAACACCCTGTATTTTGTTCTACCAATAAAATTAATATAATTTACCCTCATCAGTACCAGATGCCGGTTTGGTTGCATCTTCAGAAGGCTTAACAGCCGATTCTTCCGGTTTCTCCTGTTTAGGTTCCGCAGCCGCGCTAGTTTCTTCATTACTATCTTTCTTCTCTTTTTCTTCGGCCGGCTCTTCTTTTTCAGGTTGAGTGCCAGCGATACCAGTCTGGAAAATTAATTGTTTAACAAAAAATCAACCAATAATTTTAGAATAATATTCATAAATTCCACTGTCCACTTACTTGAAGAAGACCGGCAGAAGGATCGTATTTACCATCCGCGGTCGAGGCTTCAACATTTTTAATGTGTGCGTCAAGAATGGCGGCAGGTACTTCATCCTTGAAATTATTTTAAAAACTCAAGTCAAGAGATGTTCTATAAATGCGCGATTAATTTATGCAATTATCGCCCGAGCAATTCGACCGGTTTCCCTGGCCGAGTTGTCCAAAGGAACGACTGCTACGATGCCATAGCACACAAATATTCGCGCCCAACAGACTTTAGTGATAGAACTGACCGCCCTGACTTACTTTAATATTTGCAAACTCAATCATGGCTGCTTTGGCGGCTGATGCGGCTACTCGAGGATCAACTACCGAGGCCAAAAATGCGACAGTAGACATGATTGGGTTGCCCGCTTTCGAAAATGGTATCGGTTGATGAGCAAGCGGTCCCAGAGCTATGGCAAGAAAGGGACAAAATAAGTGAGTGGTGGCAGTGATTACGTTGGACAGAAGGACGAAAAAACAATAATTACCCGATTCGTTGTCTTCTAAATACGGGTCTTCTATTGGAAGTCTTAAGAAATGAAGTATACACTCGTCTTGCGTCCTTGAACCAACGTGCTCGCAAACTTTATTCCAGTCGTCTTTATACAATTCAAGGGCTTCCAGAAGAAGTAGAGTTTCCTGTTCAGTCCAGTCACGAGTCATCGATGCGGCTTGACGATTTTTCAAAGCGGCCGGCTTTTTCGCGTACCTACAGGAAACAAACAATGGTGAAATGAATCCTGGCCGACTACAGAGTGAAATCTGTCGTCGTACTGATCCAGTTTGAGACCGAAGTTCGCTCCAAGTTGTTCACCAGGCGGTTTAGTCTGAGATCCCGGCGACCCGTCCCCTTTCTTAATCGATTCCATGTCCAGAAGAGTTTTCGCGGCCGAAGGTTGTTGCGTTTTGGGCGGATTGACCGGCATGAGACCCGAAGGTGTGTCGGCAAGAACGTGAAAATGAGACGTTGGAGGCGGGCCCATGGGCGTGGGACGGCTGTCAGCGTCAACTTGATAATTGATGAGACCCCATTGTTCTAGAAATGCGTGAACACGCATGATGGCGCACACATCTCCGGCGAGATTACGTCGAGACGCGGTCGAAGTCAAATACTCAGTCGGATTAAGGCGGTACGTGTCGAGCATGAAATTACGGTAGGCCAAATAAATCTCCGGCGTCTTAGACTGGTAAACCCCTCCCTCAATTAGATATTATGACAACGGTATAAAATAACAAAATACGGAAATATTACCTTGTTTTTACCATTGAAAAACTCAGGTAACGCTCGTTTTTCAATGGAATGAATGGAGTTATAATCAAACCACGCAGAGTAAGAGGGAACAATGATATGATGCGTCTGCTCTGTTACATTGTCTTCTTGGCCTTCTTCCTTTACCGTAACTGGGGCATTGCTTATCTCAGGCTGGAAGTCAAAATAATTTCAAGATCTTATAATAAAATCAACAAAAATCCCGTACCTCGACTTGAGGAGCTTCCACACTCTTGCTTCCCAACTGAGAATCATCGTTTCCAGTCGTTTCCTCATCCAGATCCATCATCGTTCCGCTTTTTACCGGTTGACTCTCGATATCTTTTTTTGAATTACCGGACAAAGAGCCTAAATTAAATAACGTCAAGAGTGACGTTGTATCAAAGGAGAAATTTGAAGAGGACGCGGTACCTGGTTTGGGCAGCGAGACTTCAGTAATGTTTGGTTCGGGAATTGGATCGTCCATGTCCCGAGTCAGATCGCTTTCTTCTTCCTCACTTTTGATTTTCCTGGGGCCCTGGCCAGGGAGCCTACCACTTTGAGACGGAATTATGCATTAGTAAAGATTTTCATACACTAAAGATAGCTCAGAAAAGTTTCATCGATTACCTCTTTCGTTTGGTCGCAGACTTTGGTGGCGGAGAAGGAGATTTTTTCCTTTTAGCTTTCTTCTTTAGGGCTGATTCTGACTGCCCCATTAGGTCGTCAACAGAAAGACGTAGCTGTTCATAAATTAATACGATTCAGAGAAATGATAAAAACAGTATATTGTTAAACGTTCTTACCCTATGAACTTTTTTTTTCCCAGTTTCATCTACTTCATAGTCTTCTTCATTCATCCATTCATTATACATTTCTAATTCCATGGCCCATGATAGCGTAACCTAGAGGCCAACTTGAGTCATGTACGAAAGGAATAACAATTTACATTAATAATCTTACCCTCCATGGTGTCGGATGCTGAATGGGAGAATCGGGTGGATCAACAGGAAGTTCAGAAGCCACCCAAGAATCATGGGAATCGGGAAAATAATACCAATGAAGAAGAGCCATTCGATCTCGTTTAAGTACCGGCCTCGCGAATTCCTCATCAAGTGGATCAACCGCCGGATAGAGGACATGAGTAGCCTGGTCTTCGCTTTCTGCGAAAACCTGATAGTTTGACTCCTTCCCCTATTTCTCGCATTTTGTACTTACCAACGACGGTGCCTTGATGTCGTTTAATTATGTCCTTCACTTTTACAGCGACGGTCTTGTCAACTTCTGGTCTCACGTAAACGACGGGTAAAATGAGGCATTTGGACTGAACCAACGCTTTTTCAACGGCCATGAACATTTCGACGTTGCGATCCATTCGAGAAGGACTCTGTAAAAGATGGACAGGAGTCGGGATAGTTTTCTCCTAATAACTTCTCCTGTTAAAAATGATTTGCGTTGTTCTCGAGTAGACATTAGAAATAACGACATTGTTCATAAAATAAAATTCGAAACATCTCGAGGAAAAATCCCAAATGCTTGAATCGAATGTCTTGCAATTAGAATTCCCAGAATATTACTACGACAAATTAGAACGCTTATGTCACAGAACAAGAGCTCTTTCCGAGTGATTTCATCACTGAGAGAAGAACAACGTGAAAATGCAAAAATGGTATTTGTACTATCTCAACCCTTAAATTAGGCTAATTAAAATGATATGGACGTATTCTTTTTGCAAAAGCAAAACACAAAAAAGCTGTACCTTTGCATTTTAAGGACATCATGCTCATGTTAGTGATGTGATGACTATCAAGGAGCAAAATTTCAACTTCGAAGAAGTTTACAAAAAATCAAAAACAGTTAACACAAAAAGCTACAAAATATTTACATTTGTACGGTGCTAAGGTACGAAATTGGTACTAATAGTTTCGAGTTGTGCCTTGGGTTTGTGCTAGTTTTGTACAAGTCACGTGGGTCACATTGAAACGCTAGTCAGTCTCTCACGCACGTCAGTCGTGCTCGAAAGTGATTCATTTCGGTGGGTAATGAAAGAATTGGGGACAGCCCTTAGCTCCCCCGCCCGCCAAGTGTCAAGTGGGGGGGGGGTCTTAACACATCAGTCATTACAGGTGGACAGCTTCGAAATTTACGTACAATTTCACACAAAATTCCCTTAGCTCTCCTAAAACGGCTCAACAGACCACGAACGTGGGGGAGGGGGTACTAAACACGTAATTTAACACGTCAAGTAGGGGGAAAACTCATAAATATCAAAGGTTCAAAAGCCCTATTGGCCCAGTTGTTGCTCCTATTGCTAATTTCCATTTTTTGACGTTCAGAAAACTTTTGTTACTCGAGATCAGCGTACGCATCGCATTCAACTTTTGCACACTTTCTCCGAGTTAACAAAACAGAAGTGAATGGATCCCTCTCACTGTCTTCCATAAAATTGGTCACTTTGTACGAACTCACGTCATTAGTCGTGAGGCCGCTAACCCCTCCACCAACAACCAAGAATCGGACGCTGACGGCGACAGCCGGGTTAATTTTTCCAGAACCTAATAAAGTTAATACACTTTGCAGTATCCATGCAGTATTGCAGTGAATATTTGCAGTGCGAATATTTGAGAAAAACGCGGTTATTTTAGCGCAGGTTTCAGACAAAATGGGTAATTGGGAAGATTTGTGGCGCAAAATTGTTTCACATTTTGCTACCTAGGGTTCAAGAAAAGTACAATTTCGCGCCTTCTTTGGGAGGAGCAAAATAGTACAGAAAACGAAGCTAAAAAAAGGCAGAATAGCGGACAAATTCGGCCCAACTCCAAATGTGGCTTCAAAAATTAAATCATGCATAAATCTGTAGCCTACATCGATGTAGGCTCCTACGGCTACAGATTTATGCATGATTTAACCACTAACCCTCGTAGTTTAAGCGACTCTGCTAACGACTTAAAGCTTTAAAAATTCCTTTTGGTGATTACTTCTAGGATTCGAAGAGTCCGCAACGATACGGGGTGGCAAACATCCTTTTAAGGGAGGGCAGATGTTGGCCAACTCATCGCTATAAGGGTTGAAGAAACTTGCCCGAACGGAGTGTCTAATCCTATGTAGTTTTTTGTGCCCAGTCGATAAAAATCAACCACAAGTCCATGCGACGATTATTCTTTGAGTTACTATTGTACCAAAAAACCGATAAATTGTACCAAAAAATTTGGTTTTTGGCTTAAATATTACAAAAAAATTCCTCACGTCCAACGTTTAGCAATGCAGTTGACGTAGATGTTATTTCTGAAGTAGTTTTTGGCGCTGAACCGATTGCGTGGTGGCTCGTTTCTTTGGGGTCAATACTATTTGAGTTACTAACGAAAATACCTGAAAAAAGCGAGTTTTTCCCGATACTTTGATGTGCTATGAAAATATGTATCAAGATTTTGGGCGGGACTAACAATTTTCTCTGATCTAACGTATTTTTTAGTGATCAATCGAATGAGCGTTTGCAGGGATCGCTGGAGTCAATAGTTTCTGAGAAACGCCCACAAATATAAGAACAAATCCTTTAAAAATGCCGAAGATGTTTGTCCGTAACTCAAAAAATATTTTTACTACCGATTCCGACTATAGCTCTTTCGATTCAGCACTGCGTACGATGAGAGAAAATGGTCGGTCCTGCGTAAATCATGATACAAATTTTTTAGGGCACATTTAAGTATAGAAAAAATCGTGTATTATCGTTCATAACTCAGATAATATTGATTTCAGAGAATCGAGCTACCGTGCAATTGATTCAGCACCAAAAACAACTTCGGAAAAGACATATGAAACGACTTCGTCACTAAATGTAAGGCGTGGGGATTTTAATAAACTAATCAAGCCAGAAACAACGTTTTTTCGTACAAATTATGCCATAACTCGAGAAGAAACCAGCCCACGGACTTGGGGCTGATTTTTATAAACTCAGCACACACAACTGCATAAGATTAGTCACCTCGTTTGGGCAATTTTTTTCATCCCTTGTAGGCTTGAGTTGGCCAACGTCTATCTGCCCTCAAAAATAGGTTCGCCACCCCGTATCGTTGCGGACTCTTCGAATCCTCAAAGTATACATCACAAAGAATTTTTTAAGCCACATTCAAAAATTGGGCCGAATTTTGCCGCTATTCTGGCTTTATTTCCTGTACTAAAATGACACGTAGGGAGACAAAATAGTTTGCTTCCTGTAAGCTTGAATGAAAGCTATGAGCTGTAATAGCACTGTCCATGTCTTGGGTTTTTGTGAAATCATGTAAATTAAATTAGATTTATTAAATGAGATTTGACACTTCATAATTTTTTTCGTTTCTCCCTCCCTCAGTGCGAAAAAAATGTGTGAACCTCGTCACGAGCAAAGTGTCTTTTCTAACCTCGCGAGATATATGCTTGCCCTCTGCTTCGCGTCAGGCTATCCAACCTCCCTCGGTTAGGAAAGTTGCACTTTGCTCCCTAGGTTCACCATATTGCCAAAATAAAAATTAGTCCTTCACTGATCCAGGGGATTTCTGGTGCCCCCTCCCCCTTGTGAGAAACGACACGGAACGAGGAGAAAAATTGGCCTTTGAAAGTTGAAGTTTGAAAAAGCCAAAACATACAAAATTGGTCATCTGGAACAGCAAAATCTGCTTATATGGTTTTTTGAAAGAGCTGAACCCGCAGAAACTAGTCATTTGATGACGCCAAAGGTGCAAAATTTCTTTTTAGAAGCCATGAAATTGATTAATGAAAAAAGCAAAGCCATGAAGTTTGGTTGTTTGAAAATTCCAAATCAGCGAAACGAATAATTTTTTATTAGAGAAAAAACAGCCAAATTGGGGTTTAAAGAGCTGAAGGCACTTAACACTTAATAGTTTTGGTAGTGCCTGCAAATAGTGCAAATTGGTCTTCATAAAGTGCCAAACGCACGAAATTAGGTTTTTAGTAAGAACACCCCCCCCCCCCCCCCGAACTAGGTAATTTGGAGAACTCTTCAAACAAAATTCTTCAGGATAGAAATCCGCCATGTAGGGTTTTCAAAAAGACAAAGGCATGAAATGTATGTCAGGAAGTGCTGAAACCACAAATAATAAAGTTTTACAAAGTCTTCTAAAGTTTTAAAATGGACCAAGTGGTACTTTGAATAACGAAAGCAGGAAAATTGTTTTTCTTTTTTGAGGTGTAAACGTCTTTAAAATGGCTAGTCGGGGGTTCCGACAGAGTTTTGAAATGTGCAGGTGAAACGCTCAAATATCTCAGGCAGTATTGGTGACATCAGAATGAGATTTTGCAAGAATACTATTCTAGAGGAGCCAAAAAAAAATCCATCATAAAAAATGCTCTTATGTTTCATCCTCACTCCTGGGCACCGCATTATTTGACTGTTGGGGGGAAAAAAATTCCTCGGACTACATCGAGTTGGTTATCACATGAAAGAGCACAACTCAAGGACTTCAAATATATTTTTAAGCCAAAAGCTGTACGAGCGAATTTCAAAAAATGACCGTTCCCCCCCCCCACTTAACTCCGAAGATACAAAAGGTAAAATTATGGGAAAAATGTGATTAATTAGGTACAAGAGTCTAGTTGGAAGGAAAATTATAGCGAATATCGACATGACCATTCCCTTGTTCTATTTTATTTAATTTTTGTCAGTGGACTTATAGACGACAGGGTGTAACAACCTTCATTTTGACATTTAATGGTATGTTCTTTCTTTTTAGATATTATTAATATTAATTCATTAAGAGATGTTTGTAAAAAATGGTTGGTCTTATTTATAGAAACTATCACTGATGATGATGCGATAAAGCTTGTTCACGAAGTGGAGAGACATATCTTTTTTCGACCTTTTGTTATTACGTAACTCCACAATATCGTCCTAAAAAATCAAAGCTTAAAATAAGAAAAAGTGCTAAATCACGGATAAAGTTAAGAAAACTTCACGGCAAAAATTGAGAAAAAGCTCTGAAATCGATAACGTGTAAATTACAGTCATTTGCGTTTAAAATTACGAAACACGAAATCGTGAAAAATCAATAATCCGCGAATGAGAAAAAGCGCTAATTCACGCCTAAAATTACGAAAACATGAATTCTCGGTTTATTCAGAACGCAAGTTCGTGGCTCAAACTGCGAAAAAACGCTAATTCATCGCTAAAAGCAAGCGAAACTAATCGCTAATCCGGAGCTAAAATTAAGAAAAGTTGCTAATTCATGGATGCAATTGAGAAAAATCGCTAATTAGCGGCTGAAATAAAGAAAAACACGAATTCTCTGCAAAATTCAGATAAATCGCTAAATAAATAGCTAAAAGGGTGAAAAATCGCAAAAATGACAAGAATTGCTAAATCGTGGCTAAAGTGGAGAAAACTTGCTAATTTATCGATACAATTGACTCGCGGATTAAATAGATAAAACGTCAATTCGCGGCTTCTGATCGTAACTACGTACCAGAAGAAAGTGAAAAAAATCGCTAATTCGCGGCCAAATTTAAGAAAAAGCGTTAGGTAGTTTGCGGAGAAAATGGAGGAACTCTTAGTTCGTAGATGAAACGTAGAAAAATCCCTAATTAGCTGCTAAGATGATGGAAAACGCTAATTTGCGGCTGAAGTCAAGAAAAATGGATGTTTATGGCGTTAAATTAAAAACATTTGCTATTTCACAGAATGAATAGAGCAAATGGCAAGTCACGGTTTCTCGAGACAACTTCATGGCTAAAATTGGAAGATTTAGCGCTAATTAGCGGCTTAAATCAGGAAAAACACAAATTCTTTGCAAGGAAAACCGCTAATGCACGGCTGAAATGGAGATAAATCGCTAATTCGCGGCTAAAATGGAGACAAATCGCTAATTCGTGGCTAAAATGGAGACAAATCGCTAATTCAAGAATTGACAGTTTTTATCCATTAGAAGGCTACAACGATCGTTTAACCAGCAAAAGTGGAAGTTCTTCGTGGAATATTGCCCCTTTTCATGTGAGCACAGTCGGTTTCTGGGGTGAAATTCGCTTTCTTTGCCGTGAACTTTAAAAATCCTAAAAACTCATAAAAAAGAACAAAAATTGCGTTTTCTCATAAGAGCCCATGGAAAGTCTAGCGTTCTTCCTACTTCGGTGGGGCCGCCACCAGAGCGCATTTGGTTAATCTGAATCGCCAAATTTAAAAAGTGCACTATTGGTCTCGTTTGAGAGTCGAATCCACAAACTTGTCATTTGCCTTCGCTTTTCTTTTCAAGTTTTTGTCCTCGTCTGGAAGTCAAGGCTCTGGCAACCCTAGAGAAGCGCTTTCAAAAAAAAAAAAAAAAAAAAAAAAAACTGCGATCCTAAAGTCAAGTGACTTAAGAGCTCACTTGTGGCCATGGCGTCGCCGGATTCGGCTTAGCTAAGGAGGCACCCCAACTCCACGATCCACAAAAGTTCACAAAGTGTTTATTCCACCCGTGCGATCTAGATTAAAATTAACAACGAGCTAGAATTGTGTGGCACGCATATGGATTTAGCTCTCGTGTTGAAGAATAATAACATTGCGTCCACAACTCGATGGAAAGTAAAATATCGTTTTCCATAGTCTCGATCGCCTTCGCCTCACTTATCGATTGACGCTTGCACGGTATTTAAACATTTCCACTCTAATAATAGCGTGCTTCTGCGTTGAGGCTGTGTTCAAGCTTCAGAATTCATGATCAGGGGGCTTATTCTCTAACTCCGAAGCAATAGCTTTTTCGAAGTCATATGTTTATTTCATTGATTTTCTTCAAACAAATGAATGAAATAAACACATGGCTGGCGAAAAAAATATTGCTTGTTGTTAGAGAATAGGTGTGCGTTTTGAGAAAATCGCGAAAAACTGCTCATTTTTGGCACTTTTTCCAGTTTTTTGCTTATAACTCCTTAATGACGCATTCTACGGAAAATATTACCCTCTCATTTTTTAAAAAGCATTGAATTCTGCGTCGAATCGTTCTTTCATTTGTCACAATTGACCCAGCCGTTTCACCGGTATTGATTTTTTTGAAATGGTAATTTTTAGCCACTTATGTTAAAATGAATAAAAATTAATAAGGCAGCAGCAACTTAAAAACGGCTATTCCAATCGGAAAATGTAATGAAATCAAAGAGGTTCAGAATTGAATTTTACATAAGTGAAAAGCATTGAAACCTACTAGAAAAATCAGTGGTATCAGTTATGCGACAGAAAACGTGAAAATGCAAAAATGGTATTTGTACTATCTCAACCCTTAAATTAGGCTAATTAAAATGATATGGACGTATTCTTTTTGCAAAAGCAAAACACAAAAAAGCTGTACCTTTGCATTTTAAGGACATCATGCTCATGTTAGTGATGTGATGACTATCAAGGAGCAAAATTTCAACTTCGAAGAAGTTTACAAAAAATCAAAAACAGTTAACACAAAAAGCTACAAAATATTTACATTTGTACGGTGCTAAGGTACGAAATTGGTACTAATAGTTTCGAGTTGTGCCTTGGGTTTGTGCTAGTTTTGTACAAGTCACGTGGGTCACATTGAAACGCTAGTCAGTCTCTCACGCACGTCAGTCGTG
This sequence comes from Corythucha ciliata, assembly GCA_038030265.1. Classification (NCBI taxonomy): domain Eukaryota; kingdom Metazoa; phylum Arthropoda; class Insecta; order Hemiptera; family Tingidae; genus Corythucha; species Corythucha ciliata. Next base: position 31,606,057 of record CM075937.1, on the reverse strand, counting down.
CTCGAAAGTGATTCATTTCGGTGGGTAATGAAAGAATTGGGGACAGCCCTTAGCTCCCCCGCCCGCCAAGTGTCAAGTGGGGGGGGGGGGGTCTTAACACATCAGTCATTACAGGTGGACAGCTTCGAAATTTACGTACAATTTCACACAAAATTCCCTTAGCTCTCCTAAAACGGCTCGACAGACCACGAACGTGGGGGAGGGGGTACTAAACACGTAATTTAACACGTCAAGTAGGGGGAAAACTCATAAATATCAAAGGTTCAAAAGCCCTATTGGCCCAGTTGTTGCTCCTATTGCTAATTTCCATTTTTTGACGTTCAGAAAACTTTTGTTACTCGAGATCAGCGTACGCATCGCATTCAACTTTTGCACACTTTCTCCGAGTTAACAAAACAGAAGTGAATGGATCCCTCTCACTGTCTTCCATAAAATTGGTCACTTTGTACGAACTCACGTCATTAGTCGTGAGGCCGCTAACCCCTCCACCAACAACCAAGAATCGGACGCTGACGGCGACAGCCGGGTTAATTTTTCCAGAACCTAATAAAGTTAATACACTTTGCAGTATCCATGCAGTATTGCAGTGAATATTTGCAGTGCGAATATTTGAGAAAAACGCGGTTATTTTAGCGCAGGTTTCAGACAAAATGGGTAATTGGGAAGATTTGTGGCGCAAAATTGTTTCACATTTTGCTACCTAGGGTTCAAGAAAAGTACAATTTCGCGCCTTCTTTGGGAGGAGCAAAATAGTACAGAAAATGAAGCTAAAAAAAGGCAGAATAGCGGACAAATTCGGCCCAACTCCAAATGTGGCTTCAAAAATTAAATCATGCATAAATCTGTAGCCTACATCGATGTAGGCTCCTACGGCTACAGATTTATGCATGATTTAACCACTAACCCTCGTAGTTTAAGCGACTCTGCTAACGACTTAAAGCTTTAAAAATTCCTTTTGGTGATTACTTCTAGGATTCGAAGAGTCCGCAACGATACGGGGTGGCAAACATCCTTTTAAGGGAGGGCAGATGTTTGCCAACTCATCGCTATAAGGGTTGAAGAAACTTGCCCGAACGGAGTGTCTAATCCTATGTAGTTTTTTGTGCCCAGTCGATAAAAATCAACCACAAGTCCATGCGACGATTATTATTTGAGTTACTATTGTACCAAAAAACCGATAAATTGTACCAAAAAATTTGGTTTTTGGCTTAAATATTACAAAAAAATTCCTCACGTCCAACGTTTAGCAATGCAGTTGACGTAGATGTTATTTCTGAAGTAGTTTTTGGCGCTGAACCGATTGCGTGGTGGCTCGTTTCTTTGGGGTCAATACTATTTGAGTTACTAACGAAAATACCTGAAAAAAGCGAGTTTTTCCCGATACTTTGATGTGCTATGAAAATATGTATCAAGATTTTGGGTGGGACTAACAATTTTCTCTGATCTAACGTAGTTTTTAGTGATCAATCGAATGAGCGTTTGCAGGGATCGCTGGAGTCAATAGTTTCTGAGAAACGCCCACAAATATAAGAACAAATCCTTTAAAAATGCCGAAGATGTTTGTCCGTAACTCAAAAAATATTTTTACTACCGATTCCGACTATAGCTCTTTCGATTCAGCACTGCGTACGATGAGAGAAAATGGTCGGTCCTGCGTAAATCATGATACAAATTTTTTAGGGCACATTTAAGTATAGAAAAAATCGTGTATTATCGTTCATAACTCAGATAATATTGATTTCAGAGAATCGAGCTACCGTGCAATTGATTCAGCACCAAAAACAACTTCGGAAAAGACATATGAAACGACTTCGTCACTAAATGTAAGGCGTGGGGATTTTAATAAACTAATCAAGCCAGAAACAACGTTTTTTCGTACAAATTATGCCATAACTCGAGAAGAAACCAGCCCACGGACTTGGGGCTGATTTTTATAAACTCAGCACACACAACTGCATAAGATTAGTCACCTCGTTTGGGCAATTTTTTTCATCCCTTGTAGGCTTGAGTTGGCCAACGTCTATCTGCCCTCAAAAATAGGTTCGCCACCCCGTATCGTTGCGGACTCTTCGAATCCTCAAAGTATACATCACAAAGAATTTTTTAAGCCACATTCAAAAATTGGGCCGAATTTTGCCGCTATTCTGGCTTTATTTCCTGTACTAAAATGACACGTAGGGAGACAAAATAGTTTGCTTCCTGTAAGCTTGAATGAAAGCTATGAGCTGTAATAGCACTGTCCATGTCTTGGGTTTTTGTGAAATCATGTAAATTAAATTAGATTTATTAAATGAGATTTGACACTTCATAATTTTTTTCGTTTCTCCCTCCCTCAGTGCGAAAAAAATGTGTGAACCTCGTCACGAGCAAAGTGTCTTTTCTAACCTCGCGAGATATATGCTTGCCCTCGGCTTCGCGTCAGGCTATCCAACCTCCCTCGGTTAGGAAAGTTGCACTTTGCTCCCTAGGTTCACCATATTGCCAAAATAAAAATTAGTCCTTCGCTGATCCAGGGGATTTCTGGTGCCCCCTCCCCCTTGTGAGAAACGACACGGAACGAGGAGAAAAATTGGCCTTTGAAAGTTGAAGTTTGAAAAAGCCAAAACATACAAAATTGGTCATCTGGAACAGCAAAATCTGCTTATATGGTTTTTTGAAAGAGCTGAACCCTCAGAAACTAGTCATTTGATGACGCCAAAGGTGCAAAATTTCTTTTTAGAAGCCATGAAATTGATTAATGAAAAAAGCAAAGCCATGAAGTTTGGTTGTTTGAAAATTCCAAATCAGCGAAACGAATAATTTTTTATTAGAGAAAAAACAGCCAAATTGGGGTTTAAAGAGCTGAAGGCACTTAACACTTAATAGTTTTGGTAGTGCCTGCAAATAGTGCAAATTGGTCTTCATAAAGTGCCAAACGCACAAAATTAGGTTTTTAGTAAGAACACCCCCCCCCCCCCCCGAACTAGGTAATTTGGAGAACTCTTCAAACAAAATTCTTCAGGATAGAAATCCGCCATGTAGGGTTTTCAAAAAGACAAAGGCATGAAATGTATGTCAGGAAGTGCTGAAACCACAAATAATAAAGTTTTACAAAGTCTTCTAAAGTTTTAAAATGGACCAAGTGGTACTTTGAATAACGAAAGCAGGAAAATTGTTTTTCTTTTTTGAGGTGTAAACGTCTTTAAAATGGCTAGTCGGGGGTTCCGACAGAGTTTTGAAATGTGCAGGTGAAACGCTCAAATATCTCAGGCAGTATTGGTGACATCAGAATGAGATTTTGCAAGAATACTATTCTAGAGGAGCCAAAAAAAAATCCATCATAAAAAATGCTCTTATGTTTCATCCTCACTCCTGGGCACCGCATTATGTGACTGTTGGGGGAAAAAAAATTCCTCGGACTACATCGAGTTGGTTATCACATGAAAGAGCACAACTCAAGGACTTCAAATATATTTTTAAGCCAAAAGCTGTACGAGCGAATTTCAAAAAATGACCGTTCCCCCCCCACTTAACTCCGAAGATACAAAAGGTAAAATTATGGGAAAAATGTGATTAATTAGGTACAAGAGTCTAGTTGGAAGGAAAATTATAGCGAATATCGACATGACCATTCCCTTGTTCTATTTTATTTAATTTTTGTCAGTGGACTTATAGACGACAGGGTGTAACAACCTTCATTTTGACATTTAATGGTATGTTCTTTCTTTTTAGATATTATTAATATTAATTCATTAAGAGATGTTTGTAAAAAATGGTTGGTCTTATTTATAGAAACTATCACTGATGATGATGCGATAAAGCTTGTTCACGAAGTGGAGAGACATATCTTTTTTCGACCTTTTGTTATTACGTAACTCCACAATATCGTCCTAAAAAATCAAAGCTTAAAATAAGAAAAAGTGCTAAATCACGGATAAAGTTAAGAAAACTTCACGGCAAAAATTGAGAAAAAGCTCTAAAATCGATAACGTGTAAATTACAGTCATTTGCGTTTAAAATTACGAAACACGAAATCGTGAAAAATCAATAATCCGCGAATGAGAAAAAGCGCTAATTCACGCCTAAAATTACGAAAACATGAATTCTCGGTTTATTCAGAACGCAAGTTCGTGGCTCAAACTGCGAAAAAACGCTAATTCATCGCTAAAAGCAAGCGAAACTAATCGCTAATCCGGAGCTAAAATTAAGAAAAGTTGCTAATTCATGGATGCAATTGAGAAAAATCGCTAATTAGCGGCTGAAATAAAGAAAAACACGAATTCTCTGCAAAATTCAGATAAATCGCTAAATAAATAGCTAAAAGGGTGAAAAATCGCAAAAATGACAAGAATTGCTAAATCGTGGCTAAAGTGGAGAAAACTTGCTAATTTATCGATACAATTGACTCGCGGATTAAATAGATAAAACGTCAATTCGCGGCTTCTGATCGTAACTACGTACCAGAAAGTGAAAAAAATCGCTAATTCGCGGCCAAATTTAAGAAAAAGCGTTAGGTAGTTTGCGGAGAAAATGGAGGAACTCTTAGTTCGTAGATGAAACATAGAAAAATCCCTAATTAGCTGCTAAGATGATGGAAAACGCTAATTTGCGGCTGAAGTCAAGAAAAATGGATGTTTATGGCGTTAAATTAAAAACATTTGCTATTTCACAGAATGAATAGAGCAAATGGCAAGTCACGGTTTCTCGAGACAACTTCATGGCTAAAATTTGAAGATTTAGCGCTAATTAGCGGCTTAAATCAGGAAAAACACAAATTCTTTGCAAGGAAACCGCTAATGCACGGCTGAAATGGAGATAAATCGCTAATTCGCGGCTAAAATGGAGACAAATCGCTAATTCGTGGCTAAAATGGAGACAAATCGCTAATTCAAGAATTGACAGTTTTTATCCATTAGAAGGCTACAACGATCGTTTAACCAGCAAAAGTGGAAGTTCTTCGTGGAATATTGCCCCTTTTCATGTGAGCACAGTCAGTTTCTGGGGTGAAATTCGCTTTCTTTGCCGTGAACTTTAAAAATCCTAAAAACTCATAAAAAAGAACAAAAACTGCGTTTTCTCATAAGAGCCCATGGAAAGTCTAGCGTTCTTCCTACTTCGGTGGGGCCGCCACCAGAGCGCATTTGGTTAATCTGAATCGCCAAATTTAAAAAGTGCACTATTGGTCTCGTTTGAGAGTCGAATCCACAAACTTGTCATTTGCCTTCGCTTTTCTTTTCAAGTTTTTGTCCTCGTCTGGAAGTCAAGGCTCTGGCAACCCTAGAGAAGCGCTTTCAAAAAAAAAAAAAAAAAAACTGCGATCCTAAAGTCAAGTGACTTAAGAGCTCACTTGTGGCCACGGCGTCGCCGGATTCGGCTTAGCTAAGGAGGCACCCCAACTCCACGATCCACAAAAGTTCACAAAGTGTTTATTCCACCCGTGCGATCTAGATTAAAATTAACAACGAGCTAGAATTGTGTGGCACGCATATGGATTTAGCTCTCGTGTTGAAGAATAATAACATTGCGTCCACAACTCGATGGAAAGTAAAATATCGTTTTCCATAGTCTCGATCGCCTTCGCCTCACTTATCGAACGACGCTTGCACGGTATTTAAACATTTCCACTCTAATAATAGCGTGCTTCTGCGTTGAGGCTGTGTTCAAGCTTCAGAATACATGATCAGGGGGCTTATTCTCTAACTCCGAAGCAATAGCTTTTTCGAAGTCATATGTTTATTTCATTGATTTTCTTCAAACAAATGAATGAAATAAACACATGGCTGGCGAAAAAAATATTGCTTGTTGTTAGAGAATAGGTGTGCGTTTTGAGAAAATCGCGAAAAACTGCTCATTTTTGGCACTTTTTCCAGTTGTTTGCTTATAACTCCTTAATGACGCATTCTACGGAAAATATTACCCTCTCATTTTTTGAAAAGCATTGAATTCTGCGTCGAATCGTTCTTTCATTTGTCACAATTGACCCAGCCGTTTCACCGGTATTGATTTTTTTGAAATGGTAATTTTTAGCCACTTATGTTAAAATGAATAAAAATTAATAAGGCAGCAGCAACTTAAAAACGGCTATTCCAATCGGAAAATGTAATGAAATCAAAGAGGTTCAGAATTGAATTTTACATAAGTGAAAAGCATTGAAACCTACTAGAAAAATCAGTGGTATCAGTTATGCGACAAAAAACGCGAAAAAAAGCGGCCCAAAAACCACGTTTTTCTGCGCATTTTTGCCAGTAGCTCGGGAACTATTAGTCCAATTTTTTTCTATGAAAAACGATCTCAAAGCTGATAGAATTTTCTATCAGACCTATTATATGAAATTTCATTTGAAGATAAACAAAAGACAGGGCCGTAACGTCAAACAATTTGAAATTTGCTGCAAAAAAAATCTTTTTTGTCACATTTCGGCCTATAACTCAAAAACTATCCATCCGATTAAACTTTAAAGAAACTCATCTGAAAGCTCGTTAAATTTCCTATAAGGAGTCATGTATGGCGTTTTTATAAAGACCCGATAAGTGGCAATAAAACGCAGTGGGAAATTCGCAAAATGAGTAATTTTCCACTAACTCCTTTCTTCAGCCGAACGTTTTTGCCAATAACTATCGAACGAAGCTTCCGATGAAAATTGCACTATTTTTCAGTGAAAGCTAATGAAATTTACGGTCAGGAACCATATTTGCCAAATTTTTGAAGGTCCGTAAAATATTCTGTACAAGGCGATGAAAATAGGTTTTGTTTAAAAAAAAGTGGTTATGCCCACCAACTTTGTCCACAAATGTTAAAACTCAACATGTCACCAGTACTATAGGTAGCGTCAGAGATTACATCACTCAACTGAGAGTTGAACTACTTTTATTTTTTCACACAATTTTGCCAGAAGCGACTAAAAATGACCATTTCAAATAAATCAATACCGGCGAAACGGCTGGGTCAATTGTGACAAATGAAAAAAGATTCGACGCAGAACTTGATGCTATTCAAAAAAGAACAGGGTACAATTTTCTGTAGGATGCGTCATTGAGCTGTTGCAAGCAAAAAACTAAAAAAAGTGCCAAAAATTATCAGTTTTTCGCGATTTTCTCAAAACGCACAAGGAAATTTTGTTGGATCTCTTCAGATTCGTGTTCCTCACCCCAAAAAACATAGAATAAAGTGGACAAATCAAAGACGAGATTTTTGTCCACGTATGGTATTTTTTTAATACGATTTGACTGGACTATAAAGTCAAAGGCTCATAGGTCAGATTATTGGTAGTTTCCAAGCTAAGTGCAATTATTTTTACTAATTCGGCCTTTTGACGTGGACAATTGACAAAATTGTCAGATATTGTTGTGTCTTTTTACACGTCAATCTTAGAACCGCGTTTAGAAACTTCTTTTATATTTTTCGAATATTTTGATAAATCATAGTGAACATATGAAAATAAAAACATGACAATCTCCCCCACTTTTTGTTTTTCTAATTAATGACGTAATCGTTTAAATAAAGGGGCGGTCGCCTGTTCTAGTAGAGCGACGAAGATAATGTTCCGGACGCGGTGAACTGGGTAATGTTTGAGGTGCCAATTCTTCATCTTGTTGCTCGGCACTAGGCGTCGATTGTAGATCCGGTGAGGAAGTCTGATGGGACCGTGTCGGAGAGCCGATTTGATGTTCGAACGGCGGTGATCGTGGAGAGTTGGGTAGATTTTTGGACGTTGGAAAAGGGACTCCTAATATTTGCGAAGGGGGCTGAGGTGACGAATCCGACCGAAAATCTTGTGTGGAAGTCTTTTGGGGAACCAGGGTTGCTCGTAATTGGTCAATATGTCGCTTCAGTTCTCTGCCTGTGTCTAGTAAGACAATGTAGAGGCGCTGTCCTAGCTTCTGACTGACGGCCCCCAATCGCCATGTGCTGCGGTTATTGATGTGCATCCGTGTCTGGACTCTCTCTCTCACTTTAAAAGTTCGAATAGCTGTGGCAATGTGAGGATAGCATTTTTTTGTTTTCAAGTTGGGTTTGATAGCGTCGAGTCGTATTCTTAACCGACGATTCAAGTACAATTCAGCTGGTGACTTTCCACATGCTAAAGGCGTAACCCGGTAGCGTAATATGGTACGTTTCAATTTTTCTGAGAGGGGAACAGGGTCATTTGAAGCTGTGCGAAGACGTTGTTTTAGGGTCTGAACGAATTTTTCAGCTAAGCCATTAGTTGCTTGGTGGCCAGGTGCTGTTAGTTTTTGAAAAATGCCGTGATTTTTGCAGACAATTTTGAAATGGTCGCTAGTGAAGATTGAGGCGTTATCTGAAACGAGGACTGATGGGTAGCCATGCGTCGAGAAAATATCATCAAGCGTAGTAATAGTTGACGCTGTTGATGGGGGAGTCTTCGATATTCGTACTTCGGCCTATTTCGATTTAGCATCGACGGTAATTAAGAAATAGTGATTTTCGAATGGGCCTGCATAATCAATATGTAAGCGTTCCCAATTTTCCTCCGGTTCGTACCAGGGATGTACCGTAGCTTTAGCAGGGCTGTGGTTAGGGTTAGGGTTAGGGCACATTTTTCACAAGATTTGACGAGGCGTTCAATATCGAGATCTATCTTCGGCCAGTATACATATCGTCGAGCGAGCTGTTTCATTTTAACCTCGCCGATATGGGTAGCGTGAAGCTCATTCAACAGTTGTTTTCGAAGTTGTGTAGGGACGACTACTCGATCTTGCCGAAAGAGGATGCCGTTGTCAATTGTGTATGGTTCGTCGGACCGTCCGGATTGTAGACGGCGTAGAAGTGGTCCTAGTTCCGGGTCACGGGATGTTTCAGAGGCGATTGTTTCGTACGTGATCGCTTCGCTCGAAATTTGAAAAACTGTCTGAGCGAAAAGTTTTGACATTTCTTTGTTTAAAAACACGTCGGCAGTAGTAATGAACTGTTTAGTCGGCGCCCGTGAAAGACAGTCTACGTTTTCGTTTTCAATACTTTTCTTGCAGGAAATAGTGTAATTAAATCCAGACAAGAAAGATGCATATCGAAGAAGACGTGCCGAAGTCATTTGAGGTAAGGTCTTGTTCTGATGGAAAATATGTGACAGAGGTTGGTTGTCGGTGACGAGAGTGAAATGCTGTCCGTATAAGTAATTGAAAAAGTAGTTGACGCCGAAAATTATAGCTAGTGCCTCACGATCAAGTTGGCTGTCATTCATTTCCGACTGTGTCAATGATCGAGAGGCATAGGAGATTGGTCTTTCACGTCCATTTACATCGTGGCTTGGGACTGCGGCGACACCGTATGGGCTCGCGTCTGGGGCTAAAATTAGGGGAAGGTTTGGATTGAATGGAATGAGCACACGCTCACTACATAGCTCTTGTTTGAGTTTGAGAAAAGCTGTGTGACATTGATTTGTCCAGTGAAATTTTCCGTAGTAACGTGCGCAATGGAGAGGTTAAATTCGAAAAATTTGGAATGAACTTCGAGTAGTAAGTCACCATTCCCAAAATGCGACGCAGTTGTTCGACGTTGGAGGGTGGAGACATTTCAGCAACTGCTCGGACTTTTTCCAAGGATTTTCGAATTTTGTTGTGTTCTATTATGTGACCGAGATAGTCAATCTGAGTTTGGAAAAAAGTACACTTTCTTTTGTTTACGTGTAAATCGTTTTTAGCTAGACGTTTTAGACAAGCGCGAAGATTTTCCCTGCATTCTTCCAAAGTAGCTCCATGGATATCTAGATCGTCGAAATACGCTTCTGTTTTCTTGAGGCCGTGTAATATTTGGGTCAAGATTCTATTAAAGTCGGAAGGAGCCGTTTTTATTCCGAAGCTTAAGCGATTCATACGATACGTTCCTCGGTGGGTGACCAGTGTCTGAATTTCGGAGCTTTTCGTGTCGACTTTTAGATGGAGGTATGCTTTGTATAGATCCAGCTTGCAAAAGAATTTGGAATCTCTCAGACTATTCAAAACGTCGTCAATGCGGCGTATGGGATGGTTTGCGGAGACGAGATTTTTGTTAACACCACATTTATAGTCAACGCAAATACGGACGTTACCATCTGGCTTCGGTATTATCACCAGAGGTGAACCCCAGTCACTGTTATGAATTTACACTGGCTGCTCTGAAAGCGTTCGCGTAACAAAAAAATCCTCGCTGCCCTCGCCTACACCAGCTACCCCAACCTTCCACTACACTACCCTACACTTTTTCTCCGCGAACAGACCTTTCATCATTCATTTCGTTCGGGTCATATTTTAAAGTCATTGGTTGCGTTGCAAAACTCAGGGCTCGTGTTTAAGCACTGAAGTGTAGAATTAAGCGCTTACTGGAGTTTTGCAACGGTGATTTGTATCGCGATGGGACGTGTTTAAGCACTTACTCAGCACTGAGTTAGATTGACAGTTTTGCAACGGAAAAATATTAATTGCTCATTAAGCGCTGAACAAGTCTGGAGTTTTGCAACGCGGCCACTCATTCGAAACTTGATTTCCCTGGTTACAAACATCTGACTACGCAATTACGAAACTACGAACAGTACGAAAGTTGACGTGAATACCCCTAATACGCGCCATAAATTGCATAAATATGCAGCTAAGTGTGCACTTATCCGTCATAGAAAAATAGCATAAAGGCCTTTTTCTAGTAAGAGGTCATTTTAGTTTTGGGAATCCCAAGCTACTATTATGTTGTGTACCAAGGAAAAGTGATTTATTGAGGGATTAAAAAAAAAATCTTGAATTCGTGGTTTTCTTAAATTTACTTTTTATGAACTGACTTCCCTGGTCTAAGGTAAAAATATCACTTGATTGAACTCTTGGAAAGGCAGTACTGGCAAGCATGCGGAATTTTTGGTCGACCAGATGATTTTGAATGTACTTTAGCCGCAATTTTCTTCAAACGTCAGTTTCCTACAATTTTATGAATGGAATCAAGGATTTTGAAAGACCAAAGTTGGCGTTAGTCAATAGTATAAGCATAGGTAAGCCGAGGTGGTGAAATCCACCAGTAAAGTTCAAATTAATCGATTCAGTGCTATAAAAACCAGAAATATGCACTTTTATGCGGCAAACCCCATTTTATGCAAAATAAAATTGGTATATTTGGAATCAGGGCGATGAGAAACGTCAAGTATCCTAACTTCATCGAGGTACGACTAAAGGGGAAAAATATGCGAAATCATGAATCTGATCCCTTCATGTATCATGAAAGTCATTAAGGCAAAGTGGCACGTAAAACTGCACTCTCCGGCGAGAATAAAACTCCACTCGTCCTGTGAATGTTCACGTTTTGAATTACCCCGTGGTGTGGCTTAAAGAGAGGGCTCTCGGTGATTTGATTCCTTAAGTAAAGGACTTGATACCGTAAACTGACACTTCTGAGTCACGTCCTTGCCTCTCCTTAGTGCCTGAGTGAAATAGAACTATTCTCGCTTCTACTTGGCGCTTCAATACACTGATATTACATGCAATTAATAACTTTGCGACACATAAAGCAGTCAACAAGGGATTTGCTTGATAGGGACATAAGTTACAATTGGAATAAAACCTATAAGGTAATAATCAAACTAAAGTATTGCGGTGATTCGATGACACTAAACACCAAAATTCCACCAAAGGCCTTTCAGCAAGGATTCTATAACGAAAGTACGACACGCGTGGACTTCCGTTTAGAGGGTTATTTCAGTGATATTAGCTGCATTACTCTCGACACAACGTGTACGAATATGGTGCACACAAAACAAAACATTGTTAATTTGAATAACACAAGAACAAAACAAATTAATTTCAACTGGTAAAAAGCGTGAATTGAAAGGGAAAAAGTTGGCGATACGTCCATACCTTACTGACCTGGAAGTCGAACCTCCTCCACCCCTGCTCGGCCTTGTATTTATAAACAGTGGCCAATATTTGGCATAAAGAGCCGCCCGGTTTGAAGTCCATGAAACATTTCATCTGTGAGAGATTCAATAAGGTGAGGTTTATGGGTTAAAATTGAAGGAAGGAATAATTACGGGCAGTCTAGTGAGCGGAGGCTTGGTCACATTCTTTCCAAAGTTGTCTTCTTGAAACTGTATGAGTTGGATGATGAGGGTTGAGAGACTTTTACTAGTCGGCGGATCAGTTTGAATCCACTGTAAAACACGGTAAAATCCGTGGAATAAAAAACGAATGGAATAAGAGGCAAACACGTACCTTTTTACAAGTTTTCAGTAGCCAATTCTTCACACCGTCCAACGACGTCAGCGTTTCCGGCGACTCGAAAAATTTAACGTTAGGACCGCCGTCCTTTTTCGGGCCGAATCCCAGCATCATTTAGACCGTTCCACCGCGCTTGTTTTCTACGCGAAATTTTCAGTCGAGATAGAGTAAACAATTTAATTACAAAATAATTTCAAACGTGAACTCGCCCACTCACTTCTCCAAAGAAATCTATAAAATCAACCAATATGGCTGCTTCCCCTCATCAACAACCGGTTTGAAGGAGGCTTGTTAGGTTATCTCTGCGAGGACTTGCCGACTATGACGTCATGGATTATTTCGAATTGCGTCTCCACAAGCGGAAAGTAGGCAAAGAAGATCTCTCCTTTAATTGTATTCTATCAAAACTTTCGTTCATTTAATCTTATTGCATTTAATTCATAATTAAAACCAAATGAAAAGAAAATTCTGTGTGGAAATGGCCTCCTTGACATGACCCCACTTCAAACTTCAAAGTCATGTAGAAAAGATTTTTGCCCCCCTTGAACCAATGACATTGATAGGTTGATAACTTGTAATTTGCGCTCGAGTGATTATCAAGCGGTCAAGCTTGATAATCACCTCTAAAATAATTAGATTTTGTTTTTTTGTTAAAATGATCATTATTGATATTGAATTTTAAGCCGTACCTACCTACTTAGATAATCATTTTATTTTAAGGGTTTGGGTTCTTTTTTGTTATTCTTTTCCTGAGCTTTCGCCGTCCAGTCGTCGTAGGCTGGGGGCTTTCCTCTAACGGTGCCTACAGCCCAGGACACCAAAAGCTCAGTAAAAGAAGAAAAGGAAGCCAAAACCTAATAGAACTGAAGTTATCTTGTTATTGCTGCTTGTATTCTATAATTCGGTGGAGTTCATACTGTGGCGACACGAAATCGTTTCAACATCACTGACACATTTCCAGTTGTTTCTATCTACCCGAGACGCTGTTAATTTGCGTCGTCAATGTCGAAACTATATCGTACTGCTCTAGATTGTTCGCCACCTAAGTATATCAATGCAGTTGGGACTTTTGAGGAATGAAAGAACGGGAAGGGACGCCGGCGTCCAGTGACAGCAGTTACGCAGCGAGCTCCAGTTCAACCTAGCCTTGCATAAGTTCAATTCCGCTCAAACTCCAAATATTAATCCCTCGTCGGCCCTTTAGCCTGTAAAACGAACAGTTTGTTCCACGGAACATGGCCCGGAAAATTACTAACCTTGCTGCAAACATGAAATTTAGCTCCCGGAAACAGTTCATTTCTCAAAAAATCATTATTTGACCGTGCGTGATCAGTTTCTGACAATCGAAATCAAATGTGGTTTCCTTTTAAAGCATTGTAGCTTGTATTAGTGGCTTATGTATTAGTAGGTTAAGTGGAGAAACAATTTACCTTTTACATCAGTCAGCAGGATTTGTAGGAATTTTGTGTTTTACATGTGACAAGATTTGTTCCGGCCTCGGAATGGGGTCTACAACCACGAAACTAGTCGGCAATAGTTTTTGCAATAAACTGAATTGATCTACTCAAAGAAATATTCAATTAGGTACCTACCTAAAGTTACTTATAACATTCACCAAATAATGAGCCGACACTGTTTTGAAAAGGCCAAAACCCACGAAATTTGATACTGAACGAGTGAAAATCCGTCGAAGTAAGCTTTGAAGGACCGAAATTTGCAACATTTGTATTTTAAATGTCAAAAAGCTACTAAATTTAGGTAGAAAGATACGAAATCTGTGAAATTAGTTTTTCGAATTAGCCAAAATGTTTACGAATCCAAGAAATTAGTTTTCGAACTGGCCAAACCTTCTTAGAAAGAGTCAAACTCAAGAGATTTGATTTATGAAAAATCCAAAATGGACGAGCCAAAACGGGTTTGAAAGAGCCACGCTCGTGAAGTTTGGTTGGAAAGAGACAGAATCGTGAATGTTGGCTTTGAAAGAGTCAAAATCACCAAATTTGTACGTCGAAAGCAATAATGAGACCAGCACAATTAGGTTTTGAAAGAGCCAGTTAACCCATGAAATGTATTATACAGAACGCTCAATTAGAGTCGTTGGCTGATTGTTTTGGTAAGAGCAAATCCTGCTAAATTGATTCATTTTATAAAAACCCCATAATAATATAAGTCAAACCCACGAAATTTGGTTTTTATAGAAGCCAAATCGTGAAATTTGGTTTTTGTATGAGGGAAATCGCCGAAATTGTTATTTTATTTTCAATTAATAGTCACTTCGGCTATTGAGATAGTCGAATCCACGAAATTAGTGTCCTTTTCTGAGCCAAACACGTTATATTTAGTTTCGAAACCCCCTAACTCACAAGATTTGGTTTTTCAAATATAAAACTAGTGTTTCACGGGTTTGGCTCGTATTAAAACCACATTTCACAAGATAAGACCTTGGAAAACCCAATTTCACGTGTCTTGATCTTATTAGTGGCCCATACACGGGCAGATAATTCTGAGTTCTGACCGATTTGATCGGCCGATATTTTCAACAGATATCGTTAACGATCTAGTCTAGAGCAAACGATGAGATCGGTCGTCGCCCCTTAACGTACAAAAGTTATCTGTGACCGATATCTGTTACCCGATCAAATCTGCCCGTTAGAGGGGGCACATCTGGCAGATTGAGATCTGTTGCGGAAAAAAATCTGACAGATTTCATTTATCGGTCGGGTTCGAAAGATATTTGAGATCGGTGGCAGATATGAAGTTAGAAAACTAGTAGAGGGAGCAAAAAGCTTGACCCATACATACGATTAAAAATAATAGAAAATACATGTTCAGTGAAGTTCCGGTGGTTAAAATCGTTGCGTTAAGGGGCGACGCCCGATTCGAAATCGGCCGATCTATGTCTGCCAGATATCTCTCATAAGAAATCGGTTGATTAGTGGGGGACCACAGACCACATCTAGCGGATTTGAACTCCCACCGATATCGTTTGGCCGATCACGGTTGATCTGTCGTCGTTTCTTGCCCACTAACGAGCAAATTTTCACCACCGATATCCGTCAAAAACATGAAATCTGCCGCAGATATCTGCTCGTGTATGCCCACCTATTGACTTCTTTGCCGGAATCGGGCCTCAGAAAAACCAATTTAGAAGGTTTTGCTCTAACCAAAACAAACAGCCAGCATAGGTGGGGGGGGGGGGTCTCTTACTGAAATACCCAACGTTATTGAGACGAATCCTGTTTTATTCATTTTTGTGCTGGCGTATTTGAGTCCTTGGCCGTTTTGTCCCGATTTTTCCCAATTCCGAGTTCGCAACAATAGGCCGAGTAATGGGGAACTTGCATGAATGCTCGATTGGGGGGAAAAGTATACCAGTGAATTGGTACATGCGGACAACGATATCAACGGTAGTTGCAGCCCGATTGGTGCGTCTGGTGATTTCTAAATAAATTTCAAAGTTCTTCAGGAGGGGATGGATAGTGCAAGGGAAAAATTACGTCAAAGAACAGTTTTGAAGTATTTGAGGAAACTCTAAAATGTGTTGTTTACAAATAACAAGAAAAATTAAACCCCAGAAAACGCGTCTTCCCCCCCCCCTCTACCTCACACCATCCATTTCAGTGACTGCCATTTGACGTAATCAAACACTCACTCAAATTTTTTAAAAATTTGCCTAGAAAAAACCCTTGATTCAATGTTTCAATGTTTAATGTGGGCAATTGTCTTGTTGAAGAGCCCTCTTCAAGAAACACCAGTGATTGAAAAATGTGCAAGTTCCCCATTGGTTTTCCATTCTTAAGGAAGATATCGTCTATTTTTTTTTTTACCAAAAATAACATATCGTATTAGATGGATAAAATAAAAATTTTAAAGGAAAAGGGGTGGGTGCCGCCCTCCACTCAACTTCTATCCACATGAGGTAGGATCGGGACATAACTTTTTAACGACCCCTTCATATGCCACAACCCACTCGTTCTTCAAAGCATAGGACGAGAGGGGTAAAGCCATGGGTTCATGCCTTCGAGATACGGAAAAATCAATTCTGTTTATGAATTGCCACAGATTTCAAACTCGGGCAGCATTGACTTCATCTATTTTGTTGGGGGGGGGGGGGAGGCGCTTGGCTAAGGGTAAACTTGCCCATCCTCTTCCGCTAAAGTTTCATTTTCAAACACTTGGGTTTCATTTCTGGATGCTCGTGTACGCCAAAAAAAGAGATAATTTCATGAAAAAATTCTTACAGTTATCCTACTGTAAAAATAAAACACGATGCGAAAAAAAACCTGTAAAAAACAAAACAATGTCAATCATAAAAAATTATGATCTGTTCCAGTCATTGATTTTAGAATATAAAGTAAAAAGTTTCAATCACAGCACTAATTATCACAGTTAGTCCGTTGACCTAGACGCACACTTTAGAACAGGTGCCATATGGGCCCTTATGCAACAGAATCGAGGTGTAGGCGCATTTGAACAGTCTGTTCACTGAAACGAACTGCTTTGCAGCTATCGAACTCGCACATTAGGTCCATAGTAAAAATATTATTTTGGGGAAGTCGTAAGTCCTGAGATTTCAAACGGACTATAAAACAGTCCCTCCCTGATTATTACTAGGGAAAACGGAGGGGAGAGGGTTTTGAAAAGAGTTCACGGTGTTCACACTTGAATGATGAGATCTTAGAAAAAAAATTGACAATGAACAGTTCATATACAATTATTGCAGACAACACATGATGGGAATAGAAGACATTCGCGAAATGGAAAACACTTCACTAGCACATTCTCACTTTTCCTTATTCTAATTTATCTTCTTTCGCGTCGTCTGCGCTCGCGGCTTCGATCTCTCAGCCGACCACCGCCACTCGCTCGTCGTTCGGTTCGCCAGAGAAACTCCTCTACGGAGCGATCGTACGAACGCTGTTCGAAATAGTCAACAGGGATGGGCGGTGGGCCGTCATAGTAGCGCGGGGGCGGAACTGGATCGTACGGAAGATGAGCGTAGATGGGCGGCGGAGGTGGTAGAGCGTACTGGATCGGGCCAAGAGGTATGGATCGCATGGCGACGTATGGATCCGGTGGATATGGATAGTCGATGGGGTGACGACGACGCGACCCGGGTGGACTTCGTCTGAAATATTTACGAGGTCGACTGAACGGTGACATTCGATACGCGGATGGACTTAGCGGGCGCAACATTTCACGCGTTTTGTCCGACTGTCGAAGTCTCAAGTGGCGGCCCATTTCTTTTGAACGTCTAAGTATGGGCGTCATGTCGATGTTTTCGTCCTCGGGGAAAAGCCTACACAAGTCTTGGCCGACCGTTGGATGAATCTCTTGGCCGTCTCGGCCAATTTTGACTGGCTTGTCCATGTTCCAGGGATTGTATAAATTCATCGTCGATGTGAAAGGTAGCTCTTTGCGGCATATCCAGTCGACTTTGAAGACTCCGCCCAATGCTCTAGCCGATAGCCCAGGCGGAAGGACCCAAGAAACAGGTTGCACGTCGCGACGCGATTCCCCGCACATTCTCGCGAATCCGGCGAATTTTCCTGATTCTTTGACGGAAAAAACTAGAATGACATTTCGAGACATTTTTACAGCTGTGTTGAGTTTTGCTTCGTTCTGAGGAAGTGTTGACCAGACTCCTTTGGCTTTGCTCAGAGTCACGTTTTCGGCGTTGTTGCTTTTAATGAGGAAGAATCTCGCTTCACGGAACAGATAATTCAATTTCGTAGGGTAGTCATAGGAAATTCTCTTCTTCTCTACTGGTTCAGTCTTGTCCTCCGTAGCTTTGTCCCTCTCACTGTCCAATCGATGACGCGCTCGTTTCCGTTTCCGACCAGTCCTCTCGCCACTCTCGCTCGATGAATCCGATGACACGCTCACCTCATCGTGACTTCCTGTGCCTCCTACCTTGGTTTTTGTCTTCGTCGCATCACCTTCTTCATCTTCCTCTTCGTCCGATGAAGAACTCGTCGATACCTCGGAACGGGTGTCGTACTCAGTCGCCGACTCTTCGTTGCCAGTCTCCTCGCTTCGAGTGTCGTAATCATCATCCTCGATATTGTCCTCAGCGCCTACGTTCACCATTAATAAATCGTTCTCCTGGTCGTCCGATTTTTCCATTTCATCGAAATCTAGTCCTTGATTTTCACTGGAGTTGCGTTCCACTTCTGTCATGCTCTGCACATAAAGTTTGAGTTGAAAACAAAAATTAAATACACACGAGTAGATAGAACGCTTAGTATGTTTTGGTCCTCATGGGCCAGACACTTGTATTTATAGATAAAAATGTATATCTTAGAACAGATGTACATAATCCATATTAAATCAACGTATATAGAATATAACCCAAGGATTGTATGTGATCTACGAGGTACTGAAAAGTGGAAAATGGCGAATTTACGGACCGGGGCCGGAGGACCAAACACATCCGCAATTTATTCGTCGCTCCTTTTACGCTTTTGTTGAAAACAGTCGACTAGTGTGGTCCAACTTTTAGGACTTAATCGGAAGTATGAAAACTTGAAAGAAGAATGAATCAAAACAAAAAAAGATGTCAAGAGCAACCATTGGTCAGACAACCGAATTTATAAATAAATCCCTTGAAACATGATTCCAAAGTTGAAATACAGTCAGGACGAAAGACAAAGTACTTACTCACAACAACCAACACATTAACAACTTAATAACGTTTGAAATCCCCTTAAAAACATTGAAACATAGCAATTAACACTTCTCCCCCTCCTACCATTTAACTCTTTCTGTCTACTATCTACAAGCCACAAAGCTCTCTAACGTGGCGCTCCTAGCGACCAGTCTACGAATCATCCTATGAGTTCTTATCCCTCGTTTCCTCTTAAAAAATTAAGATTGTCAAATGGTTGCTTATGCGTTTGTGATGAGGGAGGGGAACTGAATCCTGGAAGGATCCTAATTATTTTTTTTTTTTATTCAAAGCTTCAAATTGGGCTCGGTTGGAAAGTACAAAAAAGAGGTTTAAATCAGAACAGGGACAACATAGAAATTCGGAATAATTAAATTAAATTAAATGAGACGAAAGATAAAAGAGACTGAAGGGTTCAATCAATAATTACTGCATTATCGGAATCTAATTTCCTCTTCTTCGCCGGAGCCAAAGGAGATGATTCACCCGATCTTTTCAAGGGAGTTTTATTCTCTCCTGAGGGTGTATGTTCGATTATCTCAATTTCCTCGTCCGAAAGTTCGGTAGTATCTTCGTTGCTGGTTTTGCCTACAACATCAATCAAACGGTGTTAAAAATTACCGGGCGGTTACAACCCACACGCACGGCAATGGCTACGGCGGTTGACAAATAAATGGCGATGCATTGTAGGGCAATGCACATGAGGCAGTCACGGCGACTTGCCGGTCGTACGCACCCAAGGCCTTTAAGAGGAAGGAACAGGTAGACTGAAAACTCACCATTCACGTCACCGTTGTCAGATTTTTCTTCAGCCGCTTTTGTTTCACGTTTGGAACTGTCTACGTCACCCTCGATTTCAAATTTGCTGTCAGGGTCGGACAACTCGTCCACGTGTTTGATTTTTACGATCAACTCGTAATTTTGCATGTAATCTTCGACAGTCAGAACGGAACCAGACTCTATACCGAAATCCTAGGAAGAAAAAAGTAACGAGTAAGAAATTTAATCGGGAGCGTCAAATGATGAGTTCTCTACTCGATTGATCCCTTACAGATAAAGTTTTGTCAGCGATGCCCTCCAGCTCGTCCTCTTCGCTGGAAACAACGATTTTTTTGTCGAAAAATGCTTCAGGCTCAACCATTTTCAAATATCCTAACAGGACGTTTTTGTGGAGTTCTTTAATCATTAATTTCTTGACATTTGTCACCAAGACGATCTGTAAAAAAGGAAGATGAGGTTAGCGGCGTCAAGAACAAATTCCGTACCAGGGTCATTTACTTGTTTGGAAGAGCAAACGTAACATTTTGGGTTCGGCGGCAAAAAACTTTTTTCCGGAACGATCAAATCACCGCGGGCGGTCAAACCAGACCTCAGATATACGACTTTACACGCTTCCATGTTTCCCTCGATTACTTTAATAGCGCGTAACACTATAATACCGGCTATGATGGCATTGCTCGTCGCTATGGCCGGTACTATATTACCAGCCATCGCTGAAAATAGACAACAGACAAGAGTTATTAATAATTTTGTATGTCATTTATGACGTTTGTTTAGTAAAAATGGGTTCCCACCCATCAACCATTATTGTAGGTGGGTAGTATATGAGGGACGAGGTCAAAGACTAGGATATTCACCACGGTGCTTTTATGGGTCATTGATGTGGTCCGCGTAAGTGGATCTCGTGAGGACCAGGGAGCGATAAAAAATCAGTAAAGGTTGGGAAGAGATAATTTTAACAGTGCCCACTCCACTTTGGAACATCAAAATTAGGCAGTTTGTAGTCCAAGAACCCACGGTTCATGCATAGCCCTGGTCTCTGGGGCGAAGCATTTGGGACGTGGTAGAAGAGAAAAACATTGACTTGACACCTAGTACATTGGAACCAGAACGTTGCGGTTAGAGTTACTCACATTTAATTTCAAATCGCGATTTCTGTTCGATACCAAAATTACGAGCTCGGAGATTCGCACAAGAAGCCACAAAATCCATTATGGCGTCGTCGTCTTTCTCCCAAACAAGATGATCCCCATCCTTCAATTCCTGTGAAAACCAAAAAATTACGTCATGAATAACCTCATGGGGAGGGGGGGTTGACTCAATCTAACTCACTTTCGTTGCTTTTTTCAACGCTATCACAGCGTCCGAAAATCGTTTTTTACACTGTTCGAACGTCCAAATTCTTTGATCTTCGATAACTGATGCTGGAATTACGTGAGACGTACCCTCGTCTGGAAGATCATCATCCCAAGCGACAGGCTTTGGAGGCGATCGCTCTTTCCAAACATCTTTCAATGTCAAGAGGTAGGTGATGTCATCGTGGAATAGGCGTTGAAAAAGTTTAATTGGATCATAGTCTGTTTCGTCCATGAGCTCTCGGAGAGATTTCTCGGATTTTTTGTCTTTACTCTCGGCGGATTCTGTGAAACCGACGTCTTCTTCATCCATTTCTTCCGGTTCACCAAAGACCATGCTGAATGTCAAACGGTATTAGTATGATAAGAGGGATGCACAGGTGAGGAAAAACCAGTATACGTAGAATAAAATTCGGCAAGCACAATATGACAAGTTAGTTTCCGTGATGCTCGGCTGTCCTAATTATAACAACGGTGACAAGCGGTCCTTCTTTAGGAATGACGGTACTACTTTATAGTTTAAGGTCCTATATGGTCCTTCGGGATCCTCAAAATGGCCCAACAAGGTACTACTTTCGAATAACTGCTAGAAGGGCCTCTTAAATATGAGGCGGGAAAATTAATTAAAACACAAGTTTACTTCCAACACAAATGAAGTGCTTTCACTCATTCGTGCCAGCATGAAGTGTTCATTCAGTAGCCCAAAAAAAAACGATGTGGTCAATGATCAAGTTTTGGAGGTTAACTATAGGTAAAATTAATAACCGTGGTGTGAAATAGTCACGAAACTGACAAGATTCAGGGCTAGAAAATAATAAGTGAGTCTGAAATTGCCAGTTTCTAAATAGCCGCTAAAATTGTAAGCAGTGGCCAATAAGTCAGGATTCGATGGATAAATAGCCTCGAATAGCAAGTTTGGAGGCTAAATATTCGCGGAATTGCTAGTTTCCAGTCTTTATTTCCGCGAAATTGCAAGTGTCGGGGCTTGTTTTTAGAGGCCGCGGCACCCGGTCTAGCTGGCCACGACTGCGGACCAAATCAAAGGAATGCCGCAAAATTGCAACATTTTGGAGTTAAATATCAGCAAAATTGGAAGTTTCCTGGTTGAATATTCATAAAATTGCAAGTTTCAGGACCAAATCCGAGAAATTTCGTTTTTGAACATCCCGCGAAATTGGTTTTTGAAGGAAACAACAATCATAAAATTGGTTGCGCCAAACCCTCGAAATTGCTTTATACGTAGAGAATGAGCCCGACCCCCAAATTGTACTGTCAAATAAAAGAAATTAAGTTCTTGAAGAATCTTTCAGAACAAAAACTGTGAGGTAGAATATTGCTCCTTTTTGCGCCCTTTTAGGGCAGAGCCTTCTTTAGATAGTAGATAGTGAAGAGAGTTGTTCAAGTGCCGCTGGTACCTATCTAGTTACGTTTTGGCCGGAACCGGCTGCGTTCCCCCATGGACGAATTCCGAAGGACTGACAAAACGGAGCGTCCGGCTCAAATTAAAACACTTGGAAATAATGATCTCAAATCTTTAAAATCGTAGGACCCAAACCCCCGGGGCGATTTTGGCAGAAATGGCAAAAATTTAAAAACGAACGAGACTGCATCTTTTAGGGTTTCACTACATGGAGAATCCAAAAATTGAAACTGATTTTTGAGAGCGCTTTGATGTGACCTTCAATTATCCTATTCGCTATTCGCGAGCAGTTGGGGGCGGACGAAGCTTGAGCGACCGCGACAATGACGTAACGGATGGCGGCTTAAGAGGGGTTTGAGTGAGCCAAAACAGCAAAATTGATATTTTTACTGCGAGGAAAACCTACGAAATTTGTTTTTTGGTCGCACTATCCGCATAGAATTATGTTCTGATGCTCCAATTAAAGATTGCTCTGAACCACCTTTTTATTAACACAGCGACCGCGGTTTCGGTCCTTTAGGTAATTTATTTTTAAACAAACGAGAAGCGACCAGCTTGGAAATGGCTTAAAGGACCGAAACCGCGGTCGCGATATTAATAAAAAGGTGGTTCAGAACAATCTTTAATTGGAGTATCGTATTTATTTGGCCACACTTGGCTAAGTCATATTTAGAATTGTGTTTGTTGACGAGCCAAACCGGTGAAATTGGTTTTATTCATGGCCAAACCAACGAGAATGGTTATTACAATCGCTTAAATAGCAGCACAGCCTTCTGCTCGCAAATTCGTGGTCACCAGGAAAATGCCACAAAACGCATCAAACTGATCGAAAATCCGCCTTTTCGGGAACTTAAGTATCTCCGATTAGAATTTTGTGTTGTAATTTTCTCAAATGTGTCCCATTTGAGCTGCACGCGGTTCATATGGGTCTCTCAGCCCACGAACAATTGATAAGAAAAGCGGCTGGTCACCGCCCAAACCCAACCAGGAAGACCAAAACTAACATTATTTAGCATTTTCGTTTGTTTTGGTAGATTCTATCGTCTCCAGGGTGAGCCATACAATTATTACGAGCCCGAGTGAAAGTGCCACAAGATGGAGTTGCTATAGCGGGATAATGTCCGGGATTCGGGTATTTTCGTTCATAACTCAAATAATATTGATCGCAGAGAAAACGAGCCACCATGCATTCGATTAAGCACCAAAAACCCCGTATCGTTGCAGACTCTTCGAATAGTCGAAGAATACAATAAACAACAAAATTTTAAGCCACGTTTGAAATTGGGTCGAATTTTGCCTTTTCCTTTAGTTTTATTTCCTGTGCCTACAAATTATCATCTTTTTGTAATTCAAAAATGTTCTATTTGTAACCATAATTATTAGCCTCAGAAATATGCAAAAATCCCAAAATCTCTTCTCACCACTCGTAAATTTGAGCTGTTGGTTAATACGCTTGAAACAAACGGAGCTTTTAATCTGAAATTGAATTTTGAAACAGTTGGTGGGCTAAAAACGCGGAAACTAGTGGAAAAAAAGAAAGGTCAAAAATGAAATTATTGTGTAATATGTCGACACCGCTAGGACTTGGGACGAGATTCACACGATACGCAGTTCGGTACCGGTGATCGGAGCATCACCGCCTGACGCTATGCCTTACATAAGGGAGTGCCCTTATAAATCTATCTCTCCTATCTGTGTCATAAGGTGTAAAAAGTGTAGAAAACATATTGCGGATAGCGCTCATGATGATCTGTGTGTCGACTACACGGGTATAACTGACGACGACAATGCATTGAAGCGATCCTCGACCATTACAGTTGGGTATCACAGTGTCGGCTCCGGTATTGATCTTTGGTCGCAGATGTACAGGAATAGGGTACGTTAAAATTCGCTTGAAATTAATCGTGACGGGGAGAGTTTTTAAAATTGAATTCGACTTTTCCACAGTATTACCAGGGCAGTAATACGCTGACCCATCGAGAGAAAATTGTGTGTACATCCTGTGGAGCACGCATTGGCACCTGGAAATTCGCGGACGACCTTCATCTCATAACTAAAAGAGTGGACATTTTTCTTACAGAAAATAAATGCAGTGGTTGATTGCTCTATTTAAGAATGAACTGATTTTTCTCTTCGAGTACTCGAGGAAGATAGTTGTGAATAATGCCCCTGAATTGGGTTGCTATGTGCCAAATAACTAGCCCCTTTCTCCCGAATAGTATTCTTGGGCCAAAAAAAAATTCGAAATTTAGCTATACGTGAACTGACAGCCTGTTCTTTATAGCTATGGAAAGCCTTTTATCCCAAAATAATAAAAAGAAAACTCTAGAGGGAATGATCTCTCTGCCAAATTTATTGAATTTTAGCCCTAAAGCCGCCTTCACATGCAAGCTTTAAAAAGCTGAGCTGTGGGCTTCAACCAATCAGAGTGCTCCGCGCTGTGGGCTTCAACCAATCAGAGTGCTCCGCGCTGTGTACTCTCCAGACCTACTCAAAGCCACACCAAATAAGACACCGTTCACATCGATCTGTATCGTTTGTGACATCGTGGGCATCGCTAGTCGACGCGAAAAAGGCTGTTTTCCTCGTAAAATCACATGTTGGTCTGGAAATTAAAGCTCGGTGCACACGATGCATTTTTTTGAAGCATGATGGCCTGCCTGTTCTAAAAAACATCCGGTCACTGATGGGGATTATATGTTTTTTTCACCATGCAAGTAAACATGCTTCGAAAAATGCATCGTGTGCACCGAGCTTAAGAATAATTTAATTGTATCGGGGACGGACACCTTTTGTTTGGCATCCAAATTTTCTCGAACATGATTGGTAGATTTTTGGATGCCACAATCATATGCTTTGATAGACCGGCGGGGGCGGGATTTCTATGGCAACGTTGCCGTGTCCGATCCCGGTCCGATCCCTATTGGGGAAATCTCCCATTTTAGGTCTTCAATCTGGCGTGGTAATTTTGCCCAACAAACTGGTCGGATTCAGGAACAATAACGAGTATAACAGTAACTTTCGCCAATTTACTAAAGCCGGCCACTCACGTGCAGTTTCACGAGCTCTGCACGTGAGGGGGTATTCCAGTCTCAGTTAAGGCGAACTGCACAGTCAAACTGACACAAATGAAATTTCATTTTTTCAAACTGAAAGCTCGAACTGATCCATTTGTGTGTGGGGGTTGAACTGTACAGTTCTCAGTTCAATTGCCAAGACCGCGTGTCTATTTTTGACATAGATGTAGAAAAAGAAGTGGAGGGAGCGAAAGGCATTTTTCGTGTAGACGGCCGGATAAGCTCAAGACGCTTAAGGCGGGGTTTCAGGCGGGTTTCCTCGACCACTTCCCAGTCACCCCTCACCTAAACTTCGCACATAAATTTTGGATCCATTTCTGCACCAATTTTCGATTTCAGAGTCTAATTTTAATCTTCAGGAAGTTCGACAGTGGCGTTAGATCTTGATTTTTCAAATTTTATCCCTAAAATAACCCCAAAGCACTTTGGAATTTGAATGTGTTTTAAGGTAATTTCAGGGATGAAATTTGGAAAAACAAGATCTAACGTCACTGTAGAACTTCCTGAAGATTAAAATTAGACTTTGAAATCGAATATTGATGCAGGGATGGAGCCAAAATTTATGTGCTTTGTTTAGGCGAGGGGCGACTGGGAAGGGGTCGAGGAAACCCCCCTTAACGCTGAAATCGCACGATTCCCGCTCCCGTACGATGGGGCCTAATGGTTCTTCACTGAGTTCTTTTAGCGAGCCGATAACCGAAGATTGATTCCGCCTTTGCCACCACCCCTTGCACTACTGTTGGCGTTTTTTCGATTGTTTTTTAGTATTCAAAGATAAGCATATAAGATGTCCATTAGATTAGACCTAAAGGTCATCTGAGGCAGGGGCGTACCTAGAAATCCTTTCGGGGCGGGGAGGGGGCGATTTCGACAGGGACTAAGGACCGGCGAGGGACGGGTGTTGTAATGAATGCCCTTCGTATTGCTGGGATTTCGCAAAAACTTGGCTAAAAACGGCCTGCCGGAGGGGGCGATCAACCCATGGCCCCCTCCCGGGAACGCCACTGATCTGAGGTCTGGTGGACATCTTTGAATACTAACAATTCTCGATGACCTCATCTAATAACACACGCTTGTTTTTTTTCTGAAGAACTACAAACAGTAAACCGAGAACGGCAACATCGTCCTGCTCTTTCGAATCCATTGTAATAACTGAAGGATTGAGCTGTGCATCTGTGGGGGGCTGAACTGAACAGTTTAAACTGTCAGCTCAAACTGCACCTGAGTGGCCGGCCTAGCAAATTGTTGAGTAAAGCTTTGGTTTCCTAGAAAAGCGGTGCCGTGATGTTACGGTAGAAATTTTTCCTTTGAAGTCAATCCATAGGTGCCTAGAGAGCGGTAAACATACCGTGATGAACGCTTTTTCCTCGTAGTTCCCACTATTTGGTAGTATTTTCTTCCGGACAGTATTAATTACAATTTCGTCACCGTCCAGGTAGTTTTTACGCTCATTGTAAACAAAAAACGTTCACAGTTACCGTCAAAATCGTTGATGAACAGTTCATCACCGTCCTGAACATCCGTCTCATTCGAAGCGGTGCCGCTGTCTGTTGACCGCTTTCTACTCTCTAGGCAACTACTGGCGTGATTTAAAAGGGGATTTTTTCTACCACTATATTACGGCACCGCTTCTCCAGGAAACCAAAGCTTAACAGAGTTGTTTAATTTTTGTTAACAGACTAACGCGTAGTGGCGTTAAAGTTTTGAAGGCACGTTCACAAGCTCTATGTTTTCGTTGTGTGGTGTCCATGCAACCTTCGTTTTTCGAGGGAATACATTTGTTTGCTTGCATAGGCTCCACACAAAGCAAACATAGAGCTTGTGAACGGGCCTTTAGTAACGCGATGCCAAGCTCATCATGTTTTATTAATTTTAGCTGCAGGCACGACCCAAGAATAGCACATTTGCCCCTTTTCACAATTTCAGCCGCAAATTAGCGATTTTTCTCTACGTTATAGCCACGTAGCCTCCGGAAACCGCAAATTAGCGTTTTCTCAATTTTAGCTGCGACTGAGCACTTTTTGGTCTGTGAATGAAAGATTTCTCTCAACTTTTGGGATGGCAATGAGCGTTTTTAAAATAAATTTAAACTGAGAATGAGGAGCGGCTTCCCCCAATTTTAGCTGTGAAGCGATCATTTTGATATTTTAAAGGCAAAATGTTCAGCATCAATGCTAATCGAATGAAAGCAGCAACTTGTCTCTTCAAACTCTTCGATCAAATTGCTGCTTTCATTCCAGATTGCAGCTGCAATGATGACTTGAAGAAGGGTGAGCAGCAGCTTACCCTTGCCCCTTGCTGGCTTCGCCCCTAGCGGACCCCACGATAATTCTCGACGATGGACCTCAAGAGGGCTATACAAGGCCCTGCGGAAATCGCTATCCAGCACAAAAGATATGAAGAATGCAGATAGTCCATGATGTCTCGTGGCTTTGGGATGATTAAATAACGGGATGTTTTCGATCGTTTCAGTCTTCAAATAGAGTCTTGTGTGAGGGGGGGGGGTGTTATCTTCCACAGGAATACTCTTTCTATACTATTTTTCCCAGGAATACTATTTTGTAGTGCGAATGAGGGATATTTCGACGATGCTCAAAAGTTTCAGACACTTTGCAATGATAGATTTCAGGGCCAAAAATTCACATTTGCGGGAAATTGATCTTAATGGTCTAGCCATGCTCAGGGCCATGATATCAAATAACAGGCGTGTAAAGCTTGCAAGACTGCGTTTCAAATGGTGTTATCATGACTTACTTGAAAACATATTTCGCCCAGACGGTACAATGAATGTGTTCAGATGGTGTCATTCGAATAGTACAGGTAGGGTACGTTTTGGGTTGACGCTTTCCTTGGCAATCGTAACACCTGAAAAGAACGGCATTTTTAAAAACGGGCTCTACTTTCACGGATTACGTGGAATAAAAAGTAATACGAACCCGGTGGTGCCCTTGATAATTGGCTCAACTTGTCCCTCATAGCCGGCTGTTCCAGACTCAATAAGAGGGACTTCGGCGGCGAGACAAACGCGATTAACGTGTGAGCGGGCCGCAACGTTATCCAAAGCATTTAAAACGACCTTGAATTGTTTGAAGTATTCCAGGTTGTACGTAGGACTTATAAATGGACAGAAATCTCGATTAACCCAATGATGCAGATAGAGCGAAGTTTCGTTGACAGCTTACCTAATAACACTTCCATGATGAGCAGAAATCTTAGCGTCGGGATTGAATTTCAAGCAGCTCTCTCGAGCTACTTCGGCTTTAGACTTGCCAACATGTTGTTTCTGGAAGAGGAACTGTCTGTTCAAATTACTTACTTCGATAGTGTCCAAGTCGATCTGTATAGATTAACAACAACAAGTCATTTAGGAAATTATAAAGAAGATACTCAGGGGGGCGAATACCTACCACGTGAATATCTTCAAAACCGATCAAAACCAAATTTTTAAGCAACTCGCATCCGATGCCGCCGGCACCCACGACCAGTATCTTGCTATCCTTGATCTTTTGTCTGAGACTGGGCGAAAGCGAAGTGAGAGCCATCGCCGTACAGTCGATTTAACGAGTGGACAAATTAAAACACAGGCGGAGTGAAATAAACAAAATTATTAGACAGGAGTCACACAAACGCTTCAATAAGCTGTAAGCTCCCCCGATTCACAAGCCGACTCTCAAAATGGCTACTGTTAAGAGAGAAGGCGCCGTTATCACCGAAAAGGTCGTTGCGCGCTAACTTTTAATTTCAAGTCAACGGTCACTGTAAGTACATAATATCTTCGCTAAAAATATTTTCCGATGGACGGTGATCCTAACATGTATGTACCACCAATTCGCGTTTGCCCCCATTGTGACAACGAAAAAGGGCTAAAAAAAATAAAAGTAATGTGAAACGAACGAATGATGCTGTCTTGAGGTGTTTAGACCCCCATTTAAAAAAAAAAAAAAAAATCATTTTCCTGGGAATTATTTTGTAATGTAATCGTATCTTATGGAGGCATAGAAAACATGGTCGTCATAAATCAATCCTAGGAACGTTCTGGGATAAATGGACCGGCATTGAACTCAAAACTGTACACTTCATGTCGATTCGAAATCTACGTAACTAGAACGATTTGAATTTCAAACTGAAAGACAATTTATATTATTATTCTTTTTAAACAACAACGGAAGAAATGCCCAAGAGAAAGAAGACAGAGAGCGAAATTGAAGCTATTTTATCTCTAGATCCTCCAATTCTTCGTCTAATCCTTCTAAATCCTCTTCAAGGAACAGATTTTCATTAATAGCCACAGCCCCAGATTCTCCATTCAGCTCATCTGTAAGAACGAACAAAAATCATTAGCTCTTCGAATAACAAGCGAAAGATATCGATAAAATACCTTCTGAAGAGGGTGGCGCGGATTTAATAAGATTTTCAACGTGATGCGACAATCGGTCGTCAGGAGCTTGGGTAATTCCGTCAGCGTCAACCTCGGACGCCTCAAAGTCCAGTCGGTCAAAGTTAATTTCTTTATACTGCGACGACGGGTCGTCCTCTTCGTCTCTTTGATAGGAATCGTACGCTTCGTCACCATCCTCCATGCTGTCACCAGCGGCCAGCTCGGGATTGAACGAAAACATTTCTCGTCCCGACAGGCCGCTCGATTTACCCGCTTTAAAGTCCTGTTTCTTTTTGTCTTCCTCCTTTTGAAGCGTCTCTTTCTTCTCGCGAATTTTTCTCTTTTTCCATTCCAAAAATGTTTCCAGCGTGATCTTGGTGAATTTCAAAGATGCGAGCGCCGCTCGTTCCCTTTCGATCAGATCCTCCAACGAAATCTCCTCCTTTTTACCCTCCTTCTTCTTGTCCTTTTTCAAAACGTAGCCAGGTGGTAGAGCATGACGATATTTACAATTTTCCCCGTTAGGACAGTTCCAGAACCATCCGTAATTGTTATGCTCCACGGCATCAAGGAAAAATTTGCAAACCTGGGAATTTATTAATTAGAAATCAAAACGCTTATACCTATTAACTAATAAGACTCACAATGTCAGTCGATGGACGATTTTTATCATCCCCGAGTTTGCTGTCGATCAAGTCCCTCATTCTTGATTCCTCATCCTCGACGCCATCTTCATCATCTCGCATGTCGACGTAAATGCTCCTCTTCTCTCCTTTCCTCTCAATGGACAGGTCGTGAGAAAATTTACATTTGTTCCCTTTGGTGCACTGGCCCTGTTTGTAAAAGGCGCATACTACCGATTTGGGATCGGCACCTGGACACCAAGGGAAGAACTATTGTTAGAATGATGTCATTGAAAAATGGGGTACAATCCAATAGGGAAATTCAGTATGGAACGAATCCACATCCGATACATTATTAAAATGCTTGGGTCTGCGCCCCACCTTACTCATAGACATCTAAATTTCATGTTTTAACCAAAAAATCATTTTTAAGTGCTCCTTCCATAGCAATTTCTAGTACAGATTGAGCCAATGGAATTTGACCGAGCATTGACTTTTATACACTACGTTTCTTCAAAAAAGTGCTAAAATCTTAAAAACGCCACAACTCGATTAAAAAAATTATTTTTTCAAAAACATTTCGCACGACGTAATCAACCGTAAGTGCACACTAGCGTTGCTCAACGCGGCGTCGACGCCAGTCACGAGGGTCATGAGTTCTCACGAGCGTTGCTCAACGCTGCGTTACCCAACTAAGTTTTGAGACTTGAGTTTATTTCTGTAATGGCGGATTTCACCAAGTTTGAGTTAAAGCGCGGGCTACTTAACTCCCAAAGTTAAGAGTGACTCGAGGTTAAGAAAGGTTTTGAGCTCTTGCTAACCCACAGGCCAAGACTAACTCGAAGAAGTGAAACGAATTTTTTTCGCTAACCCCAAGTTAGCCGTAAACTCGAAACTCAACTCTCAGCTGAGAACAAAGAATTGTCAAATTTCTAAGGTAGAAATGGAGAAAACTACATTTGGTTGGTGTTATAGTGAGGCCTAGCTAACTCTAGGAGTTAAGAGTTCGTTCGAGTTAGGATAGATCCCGTTTCACCATCAATTCCAAATTGGAGTTACCAAACCCTTAGTTTTTTCCCAGATCCCTTCGGTTTTTCGCCGAGAATATAGCACATTCAAATAACCTCACTGAGGACAATTCAAATGAAGACAATTTTCGACATCATTTCCGCTTGCCCGGAAAATAAAACGAAAACAAGAGAGAGAAAAAGAAAAGAAAAACTGCGGGGGAGAGAAAAAGCCAAGAGACGGAGTCAATTCTTCAAGATAAAGCTGTCTACAGTAGTAATTTTTATCTACACAGCAGCTCATCAGACCAATGAAATTTGTTCAGTGCAGTCGTGCTCGGACAGTCGTTTTTTTCTAGATTCGTTCTAATTTTGGAAAATCGTTCTATTCTACACGAATTTCGTTTATTAATTCATAGAAGCGGTACGCAAAATTTTCAAAGTGTCGGTTGTGGCGAAGAGATGAGGAGTTTTTGATCATGAGAAACAGAAGCAGTTGTGTGGAAAGAAAGAAAGATAGGTGGAAGGAGATCGCGGACAAATTCGACAGCATCGACTCATTCGCACTGACCCAAGCGTTATCGCTTCAGAGAAAAAGCTCATCGTCTCAGGATTACGACTACCGTCCGCCTCAGTTCCACTTCGTGCTATAGACTCACAATCAGATGCTATTGCCTTTACAGAGTATCTGATGTGTCCCGAAGTGACCGACAGGCAAAGAGGCAACTCCAAATAATAAGCAGCATAATGATGTGCGTTCTTTAGCTACAGGCTATGGAATTCATTTGAAGCCTTACAGCGGAATCAACAGTCCGGTCCGCCGATAAAGGACCGGACGACCCACAAGTGAACAAGCGATCTATCATAATATAGGATTTTGTTACTTTATACGCGTTGTAGTTCTCATTTGTTATTCAGACTTTTGTGAGGGGGAGGGGCAACTTCGCAGACTTAATTTAGCCTCAAAACGCAGAAACTGACTTCACCACACCGCTTTAGAGGGGAATTTTCCACCAGCACTTGAAACCGAAACTGGCCGTTCAGCAAGAAACCCATAAATGAATTGATAGACTCGATGGACAGTGGAGGATCAACAGATTTTGCCCAATTTTCTCAATGGTGTATCTATGCATCAGTGTGATAGGACGGAAGAATGGTAAAATTGTTTTTTTGTCTTTCTTTCTTTTTTAATGGGTGATGCAGCAGTTGTTGAACAGTTTGGAGGCTGATTTACTGTTTCTCGGCTGACATTTTGATTTCTTGGGTAAAACTACCAGTTTTGGATGGAAACTCTAATGTTTTGGCTCAAGTTACAGTCTCGTGCCCAAAAAGCAGCTCCTTGGGGTTCAATTACCTTCTATAGAATTGGATAATTGGTTCTTTAGGGCTTAAATGAAAGTTACCAGCAGAAAAAAAAAATTATACTACTTTCAGTTTCTTAGGTGGCGAACATACTAGAGCGGTACGCTATCGTTTCGACATCACCGACGCAAATTAACAGCGTCTAGGACAAGGAGGATAAAAAGATAGAAACAACTGGAAGTGTGTCGGAGTGATGTAGAAACGATGTCGTATCGCCACAGTATGAACGCTGCCTTAGGCAAACAATGAAGTTGTCTTACAGGAAATCCCGAATAATGTTCGAAAACCGAAGAGCACGTGCTCTGGAAAATCTCTAGCTATGCTATGCTATGGGATAAACAGAGCAATGCATGTGGCTTCAATGAATGAGCACTTATAATGGCACGATGGGCGTTTGAGAACATCAGGGCACATTCAACATAGGGAAGAATGGAAGAAACACGGAGTGGTTAAACATATCCCCTATTCCTACTTAGGGGCAGTCTGCTGAACGAAGAGGAAAAATACCTTCTGAAGAGGGTGGCGCGGATTTAATAAGATTTTCAACGTGATGCGACAATCGGTCGTCAGGAGCTTGGGTAATTCCGTCAGCGTCAACCTCGGACGCCTCAAAGTCAAGTCGGTCAAAGTTAATTTCTTTATACTGCGACGACGGGTCGTCCTCTTCGTCTCTTTGATAGGAATCGTACGCTTCGTCACCATCCTCCATGCTGTCACCAGCGGCCAGCTCGGGATTGAACGAAAACATTTCTCGTCCCGACAGGCCGCTCGATTTACCCGCTTTAAAGTCCTGTTTCTTTTTGTCTTCCTCCTTTTGAAGCGTCTCTTTCTTCTCGCGAATTTTTCTCTTTTTCCATTCCAAAAATGTTTCCAGCGTGATCTTGGTGAATTTCAAAGATGCGAGCGCCGCTCGTTCCCTTTCGATCAGATCCTCCAACGAAATCTCCTCCTTTTTACCCTCCTTCTTCTTGTCCTTTTTTCAAAACGTAGCCAGGTGGTAGAGCATGACGATATTTACAATTTTCCCCGTTAGGACAGTTCCAGAACCATCCGTAATTGTTATGCTCCACGGCATCAAGGAAAAATTTGCAAACCTGGGAATTTATTAATTAGAAATCAAAACGCTTATACCTATTAACTAATAAGACTCACAATGTCAGTCGATGGACGATTTTTATCATCCCCGAGTTTGCTGTCGATCAAGTCCCTCATTCTTGATTCCTCATCCTCGACGCCATCTTCATCATCTCGCATGTCGACGTAAATGCTCCTCTTCTCTCCTTTCCTCTCAATGGACAGGTCGTGAGAAAATTTACATTTGTTCCCTTTGGTGCACTGGCCCTGTTTGTAAAAGGCGCATACTACCGATTTGGGATCGGCACCTGGACACCAAGGGAAGAACTATTGTTAGAATGATGTCATTGAAAAATGGGGTACAATCCAATAGGGAAATTCAGTATGGAACGAATCCACATCCGATACATTATTAAAATGCTTGGGTCTGCGCCCCACCTTACTCATAGACATCTAAATTTCATGTTTTAACCAAAAAATCATTTTTAAGTGCTCCTTCCATAGCAATTTCTAGTACAGATTGAGCCAATGGAATTTGACCGAGCATTGACTTTTATACACTACGTTTCTTCAAAAAAGTGCTAAAATCTTAAAAACGCCACAACTCGATTAAAAAAATTATTTTTTCAAAAACATTTCGCACGACGTAATCAACCGTAAGTGCACACTAGCGTTGCTCAACGCGGCGTCGACGCCAGTCACGAGGGTCATGAGTTCTCACGAGCGTTGCTCAACGCTGCGTTACCCAACTAAGTTTTGAGACTTGAGTTTATTTCTGTAATGGCGGATTTCACCAAGTTTGAGTTAAAGCGCGGGCTACTTAACTCCCAAAGTTAAGAGTGACTCGAGGTTAAGAAAGGTTTTGAGCTCTTGCTAACCCACAGGCCAAGACTAACTCGAAGAAGTGAAACGAATTTTTTTCGCTAACCCCAAGTTAGCCGTAAACTCGAAACTCAACTCTCAGCTGAGAACAAAGAATTGTCAAATTTCTAAGGTAGAAATGGAGAAAACTACATTTGGTTGGTGTTATAGTGAGGCCTAGCTAACTCTAGGAGTTAAGAGTTCGTTCGAGTTAGGATAGATCCCGTTTCACCATCAATTCCAAATTGGAGTTACCAAACCCTTAGTTTTTTCCCAGATCCCTTCGGTTTTTCGCCGAGAATATAGCACATTCAAATAACCTCACTGAGGACAATTCAAATGAAGACAATTTTCGACATCATTTCCGCTTGCCCGGAAAATAAAACGAAAACAAGAGAGAGAAAAAGAAAAGAAAAACTGCGGGGGAGAGAAAAAGCCAAGAGACGGAGTCAATTCTTCAAGATAAAGCTGTCTACAGTAGTAATTTTTATCTACACAGCAGCTCATCAGACCAATGAAATTTGTTCAGTGCAGTCGTGCTCGGACAGTCGTTTTTTTCTAGATTCGTTCTAATTTTGGAAAATCGTTCTATTCTACACGAATTTCGTTTATTAATTCATAGAAGCGGTACGCAAAATTTTCAAAGTGTCGGTTGTGGCGAAGAGATGAGGAGTTTTTGATCATGAGAAACAGAAGCAGTTGTGTGGAAAGAAAGAAAGATAGGTGGAAGGAGATCGCGGACAAATTCGACAGCATCGACTCATTCGCACTGACCCAAGCGTTATCGCTTCAGAGAAAAAGCTCATCGTCTCAGGATTACGACTACCGTCCGCCTCAGTTCCACTTCGTGCTATAGACTCACAATCAGATGCTATTGCCTTTACAGAGTATCTGATGTGTCCCGAAGTGACCGACAGGCAAAGAGGCAACTCCAAATAATAAGCAGCATAATGATGTGCGTTCTTTAGCTACAGGCTATGGAATTCATTTGAAGCCTTACAGCGGAATCAACAGTCCGGTCCGCCGATAAAGGACCGGACGACCCACAAGTGAACAAGCGATCTATCATAATATAGGATTTTGTTACTTTATACGCGTTGTAGTTCTCATTTGTTATTCAGACTTTTGTGAGGGGGAGGGGCAACTTCGCAGACTTAATTTAGCCTCAAAACGCAGAAACTGACTTCACCACACCGCTTTAGAGGGGAATTTTCCACCAGCACTTGAAACCGAAACTGGCCGTTCAGCAAGAAACCCATAAATGAATTGATAGACTCGATGGACAGTGGAGGATCAACAGATTTTGCCCAATTTTCTCAATGGTGTATCTATGCATCAGTGTGATAGGACGGAAGAATGGTAAAATTGTTTTTTTGTCTTTCTTTCTTTTTTAATGGGTGATGCAGCAGTTGTTGAACAGTTTGGAGGCTGATTTACTGTTTCTCGGCTGACATTTTGATTTCTTGGGTAAAACTACCAGTTTGGATGGAAACTCTAATGTTTTGGCTCAAGTTACAGTCTCGTGCCCAAAAAGCAGCTCCTTGGGGTTCAATTACCTTCTATAGAATTGGATAATTGGTTCTTTAGGGCTTAAATGAAAGTTACCAGCAGAAAAAAAAAATTATACTACTTTCAGTTTCTTAGGTGGCGAACATACTAGAGCGGTACGCTATCGTTTCGACATCACCGACGCAAATTAACAGCGTCTAGGACAAGGAGGATAAAAAGATAGAAACAACTGGAAGTGTGTCGGAGTGATGTAGAAACGATGTCGTATCGCCACAGTATGAACGCTGCCTTAGGCAAACAATGAAGTTGTCTTACAGGAAATCCCGAATAATGTTCGAAAACCGAAGAGCACGTGCTCTGGAAAATCTCTAGCTATGCTATGCTATGGGATAAACAGAGCAATGCATGTGGCTTCAATGAATGAGCACTTATAATGGCACGATGGGCGTTTGAGAACATCAGGGCACATTCAACATAGGGAAGAATGGAAGAAACACGGAGTGGTTAAACATATCCCCTATTCCTACTTAGGGGCAGTCTGCTGAACGAAGAGGAACAATGCCAACAATTAGGCTCTATGAAGATCCCAGTTTTGGTATCAAAATAATTATATACACCCGGATGATGGCCTGGTCTTTTCCTACTAGGACGCAAAACGCCAGCATACAAAATGTACCTCCAGGCTTTCTTATAGCAGCTAAGATTACGAATTAAAAACAAACCTTTTTCTACTTTTTGAACAGGCCTGAACAGCAGAGCCATTTCTTTCTGTTCTTTCAGTTTCGCATCCTTATCTTTCTCCTTCGTTGTTTCCGCCAGTTTTCTCGGTGGGACCCCTCCACTTTTGACTTGTTTTTCAACCTGTTGAATGAACTTCTGCTGCTTCGCTCCCGGGAGAGAAAAAGCCAAGAGACGGAGTCAATTCTTCAAGATAAAGCTGTCTACAGTAGTAATTTTTATCTACACAGCAGCTCATCAGACCAATGAAATTTGTTCAGTGCAGTCGTGCTCGGACAGTCGTTTTTTTCTAGATTCGTTCTAATTTTGGAAAATCGTTCTATTCTACACGAATTTCGTTTATTAATTCATAGAAGCGGTACGCAAAATTTTCAAAGTGTCGGTTGTGGCGAAGAGATGAGGAGTTTTTGATCATGAGAAACAGAAGCAGTTGTGTGGAAAGAAAGAAAGATAGGTGGAAGGAGATCGCGGACAAATTCGACAGCATCGACTCATTCGCACTGACCCAAGCGTTATCGCTTCAGAGAAAAAGCTCATCGTCTCAGGATTACGACTACCGTCCGCCTCAGTTCCACTTCGTGCTATAGACTCACAATCAGATGCTATTGCCTTTACAGAGTATCTGATGTGTCCCGAAGTGACCGACAGGCAAAGAGGCAACTCCAAATAATAAGCAGCATAATGATGTGCGTTCTTTAGCTACAGGCTATGGAATTCATTTGAAGCCTTACAGCGGAATCAACAGTCCGGTCCGCCGATAAAGGACCGGACGACCCACAAGTGAACAAGCGATCTATCATAATATAGGATTTTGTTACTTTATACGCGTTGTAGTTCTCATTTGTTATTCAGACTTTTGTGAGGGGGAGGGGCAACTTCGCAGACTTAATTTAGCCTCAAAACGCAGAAACTGACTTCACCACACCGCTTTAGAGGGGAATTTTCCACCAGCACTTGAAACCGAAACTGGCCGTTCAGCAAGAAACCCATAAATGAATTGATAGACTCGATGGACAGTGGAGGATCAACAGATTTTGCCCAATTTTCTCAATGGTGTATCTATGCATCAGTGTGATAGGACGGAAGAATGGTAAAATTGTTTTTTTGTCTTTCTTTCTTTTTTAATGGGTGATGCAGCAGTTGTTGAACAGTTTGGAGGCTGATTTACTGTTTCTCGGCTGACATTTTGATTTCTTGGGTAAAACTACCAGTTTTGGATGGAAACTCTAATGTTTTGGCTCAAGTTACAGTCTCGTGCCCAAAAAGCAGCTCCTTGGGGTTCAATTACCTTCTATAGAATTGGATAATTGGTTCTTTAGGGCTTAAATGAAAGTTACCAGCAGAAAAAAAAAATTATACTACTTTCAGTTTCTTAGGTGGCGAACATACTAGAGCGGTACGCTATCGTTTCGACATCACCGACGCAAATTAACAGCGTCTAGGACAAGGAGGATAAAAAGATAGAAACAACTGGAAGTGTGTCGGAGTGATGTAGAAACGATGTCGTATCGCCACAGTATGAACGCTGCCTTAGGCAAACAATGAAGTTGTCTTACAGGAAATCCCGAATAATGTTCGAAAACCGAAGAGCACGTGCTCTGGAAAATCTCTAGCTATGCTATGCTATGGGATAAACAGAGCAATGCATGTGGCTTCAATGAATGAGCACTTATAATGGCACGATGGGCGTTTGAGAACATCAGGGCACATTCAACATAGGGAAGAATGGAAGAAACACGGAGTGGTTAAACATATCCCCTATTCCTACTTAGGGGCAGTCTGCTGAACGAAGAGGAACAATGCCAACAATTAGGCTCTATGAAGATCCCAGTTTTGGTATCAAAATAATTATATACACCCGGATGATGGCCTGGTCTTTTCCTACTAGGACGCAAAACGCCAGCATACAAAATGTACCTCCAGGCTTTCTTATAGCAGCTAAGATTACGAATTAAAAACAAACCTTTTTCTACTTTTTGAACAGGCCTGAACAGCAGAGCCATTTCTTTCTGTTCTTTCAGTTTCGCATCCTTATCTTTCTCCTTCGTTGTTTCCGCCAGTTTTCTCGGTGGGACCCCTCCACTTTTGACTTGTTTTTCAACCTGTTGAATGAACTTCTGCTGCTTCGCTCCCTTCTTGTTTTTCAACCCGAATGTCTTATCCTGGACCACAAAAATCCAATTCAAGTTACTCCAAGATGTTGGGGACCTCATCACCGTCGTAGGCACCATCAGTACGTACCTCTATAACTTTCTCTTTCTTCTTCTGCTCAACTTTCTTTCCCGGAGCAGACGGTTTCCCTTTAGGTGGCATCGTTGTGGATTAAACTAGATAATTGAAAAATGTAAAAAAGAAATAAAAACAGGAAAAGAGTTCTCAAAAATTGATACAGTGAATGTGATCTGATCTGTCCTGTATTAAAATCTGTAACCTGTCTTATTTCAACCTTCCCGTCTGGGGAGAGCGCGTGGTGATGGCATCGGGCGGACTTGCAAACGGTCAATCATAAAATTTCTACACAGAATCCTCATATTCATATTTTTACTTCCATGTTCCCGTAGGAAAAGGAAGTATGGTGTTTTTATTAGTCAAAGAGTAATAATTATTGAACAATTATTATTTAAAATTAATAAATCGTGTTACTTTTCACAAAGCTTGGTCACACTTGAATGAGTCCACACATCTTTCCTTATTGGAAAAATATCTTCCATGTACCAATATTAATCAATTTCTAGCATTGCCAAGAAACCGACCAACTGGAAATCGAAACGCATTATCCAATATTTGCCATATTATGAGTGGTCACTCCTTTACAAGGCGCTTCAAAGTAAATGTGGCCCGTTTCTAAGCTGTGCTCCAAATTGATCAATATTAAAGGTATTCGACCAATATGGACTCATGTGTGGCCACGCCTTAAGCTTAAAGAGTGAAAAAAAAGTATGTTGTGAAGCTGTTTCCACATATTATTATGTATATGACTTTGGTTACACAGCAGACATCACCAAAAAATGTTGTCCACGTCCACGCTGACAACAGATTTTGGTTTGGTGCGTTCCCCAAGGAAAGGGCATGTTCCCATATTCAGCAGATGAGTAAAAATGTCCATCGTGATTAGTCTTCCCTCACGTTAATCATGTATTATAACTTGACAAGTTTCTAATGGACCCTGAGGGCCCAAATTTCCAGATGGTTCTAGGAACCATCTGTTTGGAAAGTTAACTGAATTTACCACTTCTTTCGCTCCGTAAGAAACTTGTCGATCTATAGTTTTGTATCTTAATCCATCGATGGGTCCATCGATGAATTTAGGAACACGCCCGAAATGAGTTACAATAAAACTGACAATAATTGCAATAAAAACATTTTTCAAAAATGTAGACGAAACTCGACAGAAGAACTTATTGTATTAGTTGGGCCGATATGGTGAAATCGTTGGGTTTGTCAACCTTCAGGCGAAGTCTTACAGGAGAGAAAACTTTCAATACAACTGGTACATCTGGGGAAGCTTTCCATGCGATCGTTAATGAACTCAGTCCATCGCCTTCATCATAAGTGACTTCAGCGTCAATATTCTGCGGGAAAATTGAAAAATTCAAACAGCATAGTTAGGCGGCGGCTTTCAATCATATTACTCACCCCTGTATTAACATGAGCCATAAATCCGAATTTTTTCACAATAACATCCAAGGAACCGTTTTTGTTTATTTGGTCGATGACTCCTTGAGCTTCAACAGAACCAGACAATCTGATGAATTCTGCGACGTACAGCTTGATGTGATCATCCCCCATTTTCTTCGCCGAGTACTTTTTAGTGTTGCTCGTCTCGGCGTAACTACCAGTAATTAATACTCATATAACAAGTTTTTAAAATAACAGAGGTGAGGAGGTTTACCAATTTACTGCTTCAGTGTCCCAATCAGGCATAGGGGAGTAGCCGATCGCAGCTGCTAACAACCTATGAACAACGACATCGGCGTAACGACGAATCGGGGAAGTGAAGTGCGTATACAAGTCAAAACATAGAGCGTAGTGATGAGTGTAGTCTTCGTGGCAAAAATACTCTGCTCTCTAAAATAATGCTAATAAAAATTGAAAAAATCCAAACTTAAAAGGAAATAATTACCTTCATCGTTCTTGCGCACCAGTTGGTCAAAACAAGAGCTCTGTCGCTGTCCTCGCTCTGTATTTTTAATAACGAAGAATTGAACTCAAGCGACGAGTTTGCTGTGATATGAACTCCCAGTTTTTTCCATTTCGGCTCCATACGATCGAGAATCGAACGCTTGGGGGGTGCGTGCCTTCGAAGAAGAGCCAGCGTTGGATACGCTGAGAATATTATTTCGGCGACGGTCTGATTTGCTTGAAGCATGAACTCTTCAATCAAACTAAATCATAACGAAATCGAACATGAATAATGATGAATGCGCGTCCCTCTATAACAAAATGACACTGCTGTTGCCTCATCCAGATGCAGTACATAACCCTAAATTTCTAGACTCACAGTGACCTCTGCAATGAGCCCACATTTACCACTTATGTTCGTTGTTTCTTTGTATATGGAATACGA
The DNA here is from genome assembly GCA_038030265.1 of Corythucha ciliata. Lineage (NCBI taxonomy): Eukaryota > Metazoa > Arthropoda > Insecta > Hemiptera > Tingidae > Corythucha > Corythucha ciliata. Next base: position 31,564,472 of record CM075937.1, on the reverse strand, counting down.
TAAACACAGCTAGTGTAGGTGTAGATAGCTCAAATCAGAAGCGTGGGCAGCTTTTCTCAAGATCAGCGCACACGTTGCATTTCTTTCAGGATTGCCTGCCTGTTTTAAAAAACCGTCCGGTGACTACATCAAGCTTGAGGCGCTCCTGGGGGCAGCCGGACCGTTCCAGTGACGGTCGGCGGCCACAAAAAAAGGTGTCAATTTCTCCGAAATTAGGACCAGAAACCTACAATCAGGCAGATATTCAGCCAAGAAACTTCAGTTTGCGTGAGTATTCGTCAAGTTTTTCGTGCTCTTTGGTACCGGCTAGTATGGGTTCTGCCACCACAAAATAGGCCCCGAAACTGGCAATTTTGCTTGCACTAAGACCCTATACTAGCAATTTCACAGAAATCAAGACCCAAAAATTACCATCTCGCGGATATTCAGCCAGGAAACTTCAAATTTCGTATTCGTCATGCTCCGGGCTCTGCTAGAGCTGACTATCTGAACTTGCAATTTCACTTAAATTAAAACCCAAAACTTGCAATTTCGCGGATATCCAGCCCCAAAAACGAAATTAAGACCCGTAACTTACAATTTTGCAGACATTAAAGGTTCGAAACTCTCATTTGAGCAATAATTAAGACACACGGAACTTGCATTGTCGCAAGAATTAAGACCCAAAACTTGCAACTGACGTCGGGTGATTAACACAGCAAAAAATTAATTATACAAGTCGCCCACCCCAGGGCAAATTTCCAAGGGATCCCCACACACACAAAAAAGTAGTCGGAAAAGTCGGAAAGGGAACCGGGAACCACCCACCACCCACCGGTCAACCCACTGAGCCACCCGAGTGGGTGGGAGTGGGGGGAAACCACCCACCGACTATATGACCAGAGCGCCGGCACTCGAAAATCACTTCAAGTCAAGAAGTCGAACGGAAAACATCCCAGCAACCTGGACCAGATCTTCAGCCTGCAAACGGACTACTCGACTGGGAGGAAACAGTACGACACTCCAGCGGCTTCAAATACTGGGTACTCCAGGACACCCGACGATCCGGAAGTACAACATCGACGACGCAGTCTTCCCGAAGCGAAGGATCGCTCACCAAAAATCACGCCGTTCGGGAAAACGTCCAGCGGTCAATGAGGAAGTAACATAAAAAATAAAAATCGCTGGAGACATTTTTTTTCTAAAGAAAATGACTAAATATGACCAGGGCCCTATTGCACAATGTTTTATTTGCTAATAATATAGGTAATATTAGCTAATAAAACAGCTGTGATATTTGCTAATAAAACATTGTGCAATAGGGCCCAGGAATTGAATATTAGTGCGTAAATGATTGATTTCGATTTATAGCGAAATAATAAAACTTGCCGATTTTTTTTGTTACCTTAAACGGCCGGTCTGTGACTCGTGACGTAACTAAAGGGTCGTGACCCCTCCCAACCCACCACATCATGGCTGTTATCATGTGTTCCCCCTTCTTGACCGTCCCCTTTCTCCTAAGTCCTATTGTTTGATATGTGGGAAGCCATTGTGAAGGTTATGCGAAGGCTGTTATTGCGTCATCAGTCTATCTAGCCTATTTCAAATGGGTCCCGCAATCCAATAGTTTTAAAAATTAATAAAAAAATATAGGGCTTGATTTTATGTGAACGGATCGTGTTTTCCTGAGTTTTGGTAACCAAGCTATCACGACGGCATGGTTTTGGAAAATGTGTTTCTTCCTCATTGAGACGACTCTTGACTGCTCGTGACGTCACACCCTACCAAGGCATCAACGGGCAAAGCCTATTGGGAACCTTTCCGGCCCCTCAGTGATTCGATCCTGACTGGTTGGTACAAGGCTGACCCTGACCGAGGCCTCTTACCCCGCTTTGTTTTTTTTCCGCGACCAGTGGTGCGGATAACCTTACGGGAACCTTCCAAGCTCTACTCCGTTGAGAGGACCCCGTACGCTTGTTCAAGTTGTGGATTAGACCGCCCCTGGTTCAAGTCGTCATAAACCTGACGCCTAGATCCAAGCAAATCAGACGGATAACCTGGCGAGAACCTTCCAAGTTCGACATCCGTTGAGAAGACTCCGGACACTTGTTGAAGGGAAACCCTCATGGGGATTAGACCGTCACTATTTCAATTCGTCATAAACCTGACGCATATATCAAATCGGACCGGCAGGAGAACCTTGCGGGAACCTTCCAAGCTCGACATATCCGTTGAGAAGACTCCGGACGCTTGTCGAAGGGAAACCCTATCGTGGACCTGACCGCCGATAGGCATTCGTGCCAGACCTTTTGAGACGACTCCGGTCAAAAAATTTCTTCTCATTCCCTCAGCCTCGGTGGAACTCGATAGATACTACGGGGCTTAGCGACAGTTGTGTCTGCCCCAGAATTCATCGAGCAAGACCGATCGTGTCCGAACCTTTCCCTGTCCTTGCCGAACCCGGCGAAGAAGACGACACCGAACCGGACCGAGCCGATCAAGGACAGGCCAACGCCATCGATCAACTCCGATCACTACGGACAGCACCAAGGGACGCTAACGGACCGTTAGCCCGACAAGAGGATCTGCAACATCGCGAAGGGACGCTACCAGACCGCCAGTCGCGAGCTCCACTCCCCGGAACAACCGGAAACCGTTAAAAAAGATAAATGTTTTAATTTTTTTCGAAACAAAATTGTAAATCAGTTGTATTATATTAGGGAGTTATTGCATAGCCGTCTGACGCTTAACGTTAACAGTTATGTGACGTCACCATAAGCGTAGCCGTTTGTGTTGGTGGAAAAAGATATGAACACATGGTAGGGCATAGATGCACTTAATTGCTTCAAACAAATTAATAAAACACGTCCTCATACTGGTCTTTAAACGTTTGTGATTAACGCTTAAACTCAAAATTTTAATTTTACGCTTATCATGACGTCACATAACCGTTAACGATAACTGTCAGACGGTTATGCAATAACTCACTATTGAGAAAATATTGGGGCCTGTTACCCAAAGCAAACAACAGGTGGCGACCGTTAATTTCTTGCATCTTCAACCCTCATCTTCGGGTCGTCCGAACGACCCCCATTAAGCCACACCGCGTCACAACTTAGATTTTATTCAGCCTGGAAACTTGTAATTTCACTCAATTTAGGACCCAAAATTGCAAATTCACTGTTTGGTGCTTAATGTGGCAATTATACCCCAGCCAAGATGACAAGAACCATCAGTGTGTATTTTCTACGTTTTATTACCATGTAACACGAAAATAAACAGATAAATTTGGTTCTTCTTATATTGGCTGGGGTATTGACGGCTATTCATGAGACTATACGTCAGGGCCAGCATGCCCAAGGTCTGAGCTCACTCAACAAATAAACAAAAAAGGGCCTCAAACTGCTCTGGATCAGAATTTTATGCAAATGGAAATGCCATAAGTGTCACATGGGCCATAACACAACAACTGCGTAGTTAATTGCTGTGTGTATTAGTAAGGGTTGCCATACGTAGTCTTTTTAGAGAACATGTTCTCTTTTTCGAGCTGGCTCTTTTTGTCCTCTCTCTTTTTTCACCCATGTTCTCTTTTGTCCTCTTGTTTCATTCGTACGTGATTAACGGCTTTCTTTGTTGTGGAATAATTATTAGTACTACAGGGCCCGTCATTTGTAACTTCTTGCTCCAAAAGTGAATTATTTTGGTTGACCAATTAAATTGCTACATACATTATGAAAGAAAATAAAAGGTATTTTCGGGCGACCTGCAAAAGTTACAAATTAGAATTGTGGGTTCAATTGGTTTAAAAGCTGTACAACTTGCAAAATTTGTAACTCTTGCAGGTTTGGAGGGTCGCCCGAAAGTACCTATAAAGTTGTCTCGATGAAAACCTCCTTGGCTCTGTGAAATGGCAGGTTTGAGTAAATTATGTCCACATGTGTGTAGAATACGCTAATTGTAGAGCATAAAAAAGGAAGACCATTGTTCACTTTCGCAGTTTTCTGGTAAATAACAATTTAGTCAGCAAGTTTACTGACGAAAGCCTTCGCCCTAAGCCACGTAGGCATTCGTAACAAACAGCCATTCCGAACCGAAAAAATGACATGTTCGGAAGAGAGGCGGGAGAAATGTGGAAGGGGTGATCATTGGAGGTTTCTCATTGCCCAAAAATCATCAAATTTGGCAACAATGCATTGGGCATTTTGCATTTTGACGCGGCTGTAAAAACTTTCCCGGTTAATTGAAAAATTTGACATTTTTTACAGAAATTTGACCAGTCAAGATCCATTTCCGTCAAATCAACGGAATTTTCCGGCTGTAGTTGCACAAATCATCGCCGTACAAATCGCTCACTCGGAAGAATATTGGTATAACTAAAAAAAGTTTTTCTGACCTAAGCAGTTGGGATTAAATAACATTAAATTAACCCAAACTGGAATGGTCAGAAACACTTTTTTGAGTAGTACCAGTATTCTTCCGAGTGAGAGAAATGATGAAAAGAAAACACTCCGGCACCTGGCACTCGGATAAAGTGCACAGTGCAGCACGGTTCTTGTGTGTCAGACTATACAAAATGGTGAAAAGGAGCAGTTACCGCCAAAAACAAGTTCTAAGGGGCACAACTGCCCTCAAATTTGCCAAAAAAGCGTTTTGAATTATTGTCAGTTTATTCGTTATTCAGATTTTGTCACATCTAAGAAGGTTTCACGGCTCCAAAAACAGGAAGTATATACGGTTCTCAGCAGGCGCGTAGCCAGGATTTCTTTGGTGGCGGGGGGGGGGGGGGTCCGATGTAGGTCCGTTGCCGTTACGGTTCTCTTTTTCTTTCTACTTAGTCCTATTTTCATAGGTGTCCACTGTCCAATATGGCAACCCTAGTATTATAGCGATTTCCATTCAACACACTACACAAGTGTAGCAGTGGCGAATGCTGGTTCGAAAGGCAGGGCAAGCAAGTCGGGCATCCAAAGAAACAAAAATCACGTTTCAATTTTCAAAATATGTTACCTGAACACGTTCCCAGCGAGTTTATTAATTAGATATTAAGTATAAAAATTAGGCGTTCAACAAGATGTGTGTTGATACGAAAAACAGTGAAAACATGTCCAGACGATTAACCAGTTAAATTTTCAGACTTGAAAATTAGTCAACTGCATTGATAATAAATTTGGTAATTCGAATAGTGAAATTCCAGAAAAGGCTCATTGCACCTGAAGCAGCCTGAACGATGTTTCAGACAGAGATATTCCCAACTTTTTCTGATCGAATCTGAGAATTCATGTTGGCTTTTATGGGCCATTTTCATAGACAGTACTTGAATTGAAATTATCCTTAGAGTCTCCGCTGAAATAATTTAGCTTGAAAGAAACTCGTGCGTGTCACGGCCAGTCACGGTTTTATTTAAAGTGGAGTCCATGGATATGGGGCAAAATCTCCTCGAAATTCTACTTGCTCACAAGCATTGTTATTGTTATTTTTTATTTTTTTCAAAAAACAAATAAGGACCAAGACAACGAAAAACGGACGAAAATAGAAACGGTTATAATCAAGAGGGTATTCTGTAACTTTAAGGTAAGGTATCGCTGTCGTAATTCTTATGATTTAATTCATTTTCTTTTAAAACGCAACTAAATCACAAGTGCCTTTTCGGTTTTCGATTGAAAATCCGACACCTTAAAGTTACAGAATAGCCCCCACGGTCAAACACAAGTGGCTTACCTCCACGGACCTCCTCCAACTCGTTCATCGAATCAGAAGCAAACAAACAAGGAAGAGCGCTCCACGAGTAAAAATGCTGTACCCTGCTTGCTCTGAGGATTCGCCACTGAAGTGTAGTGCCGTGTCCTCTCCATAAACATGTTTCAATTCAGAGAGGACGGGTGGAAAAACTTATACCACACCTAACCACACTTGTGTATTGGTGGCGAGCAGCGCCGCCAGCGCTGTGTCAATGGCAACAAGATGAATTAATACAGTCCAGGGGGCTTATTCTCTAACTCCGAAGCAATAGCTTTTTCGAAGTCATATGTTTATTTCATTAACTTTCTTCAAACAAATGAATGAAATAGACACATGGCTGGCGAAAAAAATATTGCTTGTTGTTAAAGAATAGGCCCCCAGATCAAATGTAAACAAACCTCTTGATTACAAGGGAGCTTGAGTTCAGTTATGTTATTTTAGTGCGTTTTTGCTTATTTATTCTTACTTTTTCTTTTTCGCGAAGATGCTGAGAATTAATGAAATTTGTGAAGTGTGCGATTGCACCCATAAATCTAGAAATTTCATGGAGGCCGAAGAACTTATAGCTGCTGGTCTCGTTGTGCTCACAGGGAATTTGCCTTCAGATGGTGGAGGTGTTCATCTCGCGTGCATCGTTAGGAGCTCTTCCTCGCCTGACAAGATTTACCAGGTTGAGGGAGTTCTAGCGAGCCAGGTCAATTGCTTGAGAGTTACTAAAGTCAACTGTAGTAATTGTAAGGCAGGTAGCTCAGGCTCTTGCAGTTGCAAGCACGTTGTTGCCTCCTTGGTGTCCGTCAACCGGTATGTTGTAGTTCTTGCATTTTTTTTATGTGTTTGAAGGGGAACAGACATTTAAAATTTGTTTAAACACCCTGTTGTCTCACACGTAGTGTGGCTTTGTGAGAAAAGAATCTGAGATCTGAGATGAATAAAAACCAATTTTTGGCATTAAAAGAAAGACGATTGGACTCATTTATCGCTTTAATTCAATTAATGAGCTCAATTGGGATAGAAATGTTGAAGTAAAACGTCCGAAATATAGCATTTTGGACTTATATCGGCATCGTCCCTGCAAGCGGAATTCAAACCGCTTCTCCCAACGGTGAGGCCCGCCTCACATCTTCCTTGTTTATGATGAGAGGGATAATAATTGCTTCCTTCCTATTATTTTATTTGGCTTGTACACAAATAAAATAACTGAATTTGTAAAAAAAAATCAAAAATAATAATTAACAATTAATTATTAATATTTCAAAAAGCTAAGTTCTTAGTCAACGATGAAACGTTCCAAAGTCAAAAAATTACCCACGAAAAAACTTGAAAATCACCCACAAAATTTAGGGCAAGCGGTGCTTGCCTCGCTTGCTCTGAGGATTCGCCACTGAAGTGTAGTGCCGTGTCCTCTCCATAAACATGTTTCAATTCAGAGAGGACGGGTGGAAAAACTTATACCACACCTAACCACACTTGTGTATTGGTGGCGAGCAGCGCCGCCAGCGCTGTGTCAATGGCAACAAGATGAATTAATACAGTCCAGATCAAATGTAAACAAACCTCTTGATTACAAGGGAGCTTGAGTTCAGTTATGTTATTTTAGTGCGTTTTTGCTTATTTATTCTTACTTTTTCTTTTTCGCGAAGATGCTGAGAATTAATGAAATTTGTGAAGTGTGCGATTGCACCCATAAATCTAGAAATTTCATGGAGGCCGAAGAACTTATAGCTGCTGGTCTCGTTGTGCTCACAGGGAATTTGCCTTCAGATGGTGGAGGTGTTCATCTCGCGTGCATCGTTAGGAGCTCTTCCTCGCCTGACAAGATTTACCAGGTTGAGGGAGTTCTAGCGAGCCAGGTCAATTGCTTGAGAGTTACTAAAGTCAACTGTAGTAATTGTAAGGCAGGTAGCTCAGGCTCTTGCAGTTGCAAGCACGTTGTTGCCTCCTTGGTGTCCGTCAACCGGTATGTTGTAGTTCTTGCATTTTTTTTATGTGTTTGAAGGGGAACAGACATTTAAAATTTGTTTAAACACCCTGTTGTCTCACACGTTGTGTGGCTTGATGAGTATGAGAGAAAAAAAGAGGATATCTGGTGCGTGCAGCACTGTCACGTAGCCGTAGCACTTCTAATCTGGGAACTTTTTCCACTACCATTTCCTGGAAAGAACGAACCGGTACGGTTTTACAATTTTTCTTCGTTGCCGTAAGCCAAGAGCAGGCCAAGCCAGTGGCCGAAATTTCTTCGGTTTTGTCTGCTATGCTTGGCAACCCAGGGTGTTTACTTGTGTAGTACTTGTCTACTTGTAGTAGAAGTAGGTGCCTACAAGCAAAGCAAAAAATGTGAGAACTACAACATACCGATTGACAGACGTCAAGGAGGCAACAACGTGTTTGGAAGAACCTGAGCTATATGACTCCTGTCTTACAATTACTACCCTTGACTTTAGTAACACTCAAACAATTGGCCTGGCTCGCTAGAACTCCTTCAACCTGGTAAGTCTTGTCAGGCGACGAAGAGCTCCTAACGATCCACGCGAGATGAACGCCTTCACAATCTGAAGGAAATTTCCCTGCGAGGACAAAGAGACCGGCCGCTGTAAGTTCTTCGGCCTCCTTGAAATTTTTAGATTTATGGGTGCAATCGCACACTTCACAAATTTCGTCAATTCTCAGCATTTTCGCGAAAAAAAAGTAATAATAAATAAGCAAAAATGCACTAAAATAACAAAACTGAACTCAAGCTCCCTTGTAAACAAGAGGTTTGTTTAAATTTGATTTAAATACTGGGGGCCTGTTCTATAACTTTTGACTGTCACTATCACTGTCTCTTTCCACCCGTTCTCCCCATCAACATGTGATTTAATTCGGGTCGGACGGGTGGAAAGGATATTCCTAGGAACACTATGAAATTTTGCAGAACAGGCCCCCTGGACTGTATTCATCAGTGCACCCTGTACCTCCCCGTTGGCTGTCCCTATCAGCACGTCCTTGGTGAAATATTTTATCAATAACTTATCACTCAAAGTGCAGTAGGTGTTGATTCCGATTTCCGACACAAAAAAGAAAAATGTTGAGATCAAAATTAACTAAAATCCAGCTTTTCAACTTGAATGGCATCGTCCAACGCCTTCGTCACAAGAGTACTAGCGTTGCCAACGTTGAGGACCCCATCGTTTCGACAGCGGATCGTTCAACTTTCGTCTGCTGGCATCCCGAGCGACCATTTCCCTATGAATGCACGCAACCAATGCCGAAAACCGAATTAAAAGTAACGGGCAGCGTACTCAAAGAAAGTGAGCCTGTTCAGCTGTACAAAAAGCAACGCCCGGAGGTCGAGCGAGAAGAACTAATGAAATTGACCTTCACAACCAAACATCGGTGGTTTCCACGGAGTCGCGACAAACGAGCCAAGAAGACGCCACCAAACAGGCCTTATTTGTAGTTTTGTAAGCGAAAGTAGAAATAATAAAAGTCCATTTACCTACCTGTTACTTTCCCTTAGTTCGTAAATGAACACGTCCACAGGCTTATGGTTTTCGTCTAGTTTCACGCAAGTCTTGGGCTGGTTAATTTTGAGGGAACCATGTTCAAAGCGTCGTTTTAGCATACACCGTGATATACTGTGCAGTTGTTCCACAGCCAACTTGATGTCACCCGAGGTGAAATCGTTATAAATTGTTGGCAAGTTGGGTTCAGTTCCATCAATGATTGCCTTCAAGTGACAGTATCCGTTCAGCAATGGAAATACATGATCAACAATCGTAATTGTTACCTGGGCGTGAGCATAACTTAATTGGGCACACGAGTTCACTATTGTTTTAGCGATTTTAGTATCCAATATATTTCCTGAAAACTTGATTTTAGAACAGAAAAAAAAGTAGTCCATAACTCGTACACTGGACGCATATTTTTTGGTCTCGGTGTAGAGCTAATGGACCAACTTTGCGAGAACAATATTTGATATTTTACCTTCTGAGTCCATTTTCCAAATGACTGAAAAAGCTAATTTGTCTTGTCCAGGAAGGAGCGAACAGTGCAAGCACAATTCGACAGGCAACATGTGAACAACGCTGTCAACCAAGTAGATTGACGTAGCTCTCCTAGCAGCCTCGATATCAAGGCAGGATCCGTTTTCGATATAGTGCGCCACGTCAGATATGTGAACGCCGACCTCGTACACATCGTCCCATATTTTTTTAATGGAGAGAGCATCGTCCAGATCACGAGCGGTCGGTGGATCAATGGAAAATACACATTCCTGTCTGAAGAAACATTTAAGATTAGGGGTTCGTCTGAATCATAGAACAGGGCCTATATCCTTATATGTATACGGGTGTTTGGGGAGGAATGATCCGGATTGAAATATGTTGTAGTATCCGGCAGGGCGGATCAAAAAAGCCATATAAACATAGGGCCGCAAATGCTTTGTTTCGGAGATAGAGCCAAATTAGTGAATTTTTAGCCACTCTCCATTTTTCCACCCATAACTCGTCGAGACAACCCTATCGTTTAACATAGAACAAAATGAGTGACATTTCTGAAAAGAGCATAAAATTTTCTTCAAAAATGCCTAGTTCTTTCAAGCTAATAACGGGTTTAAGTATCCTCATTTGTTTATCGAAAGAGGTGAAAATGTTGTTCCCGAAATTTTCCGTTTTTTTCGGCGACGATTTCATCATACTTAATCATGCCTCACCATTTGGCGGAACTCGGGGAAAACATGTCCATTTTGTAAGCTTTCAAACGGCTCAAGAAGATTGGCAATCGGTGCTGTTTTGACCGAGATATCGCGGTGAGTATTCGAAAAAGACAGGCCAAGTGCTCAAAAACAGGAATGTTGTACCAACAAGAAAAAATTCACGTGAAAGGTTCATTGTAATTTATTGTTATACGATTCATTTATCAGCCAACATATTGATACGAACTGATCGGGAACTTACTATTCATCACGTTCCCCCCTCCCTATAATCAACTTTTTAGCTGAACGATAATCAAATGTTGTTCCAGGATGGCGGGTCAATTTGTAGGAAATCAAACTACTTAAAATACATTTTCACGATTAAATTTGAGGAAATTATTACTTCTTCCGTCATCATAGGACTTATGACTTTCAGGTATAAAGCCTACATATTATCCCACAAGAAGAGTGAATAACGTCTCAATGTCTTCTCATTTCTTACCATTACCCCTTCACTGTTAATGGCAATTAATTAAACCAATAACTTACGCTGGTAAAATGGTGAGGTCTGAGGTAAAATTTATTTCTAAAAATATTTTAATAACAATATCAAAGAAATTGTTCAAATATCCCCCCGTCAGCTTGAACACATTTCGTAGCCCTCGTGGAGACGGACCTTGTTGCTTTTCTAATTTCAGTTCTGCCATTCTTGATGACTTCTTAGATATTTTCGATTCTTTGATATTGTTATTAAAATATTTTTAGAAATAAATTTTACCTCAGACCTCACCATTTTACCAGCGTAAGTTATTGGTTTAATTAATTGTCATTAACAGTGCGGGGGCCATGGTAAGAAATGAGAAGACATTGAGACGTTATTCACTCTTCTTGTGGGATAATATGTAGGCTTTATACCTGAAAGTCATAAGTCCTATGATGACGGAAGAAGTAATAATTTCCTCAAATTTAATCGTGAAAATGTATTTTAAGTAGTTTGATTTCCTACAAATTGACCCGCCATCCTGGAACAACATTTGATTATCGTTCAGCTAAAAAGTTGATTATAGGGAGGGGGGAACGTGATGAATAGTAAGTTCCCGATCAGTTCGTATCAACATGTTGGCTGATAAATGAATCGTATAACAATAAATTACAATGAACCTTTCACGTGAATTTTTTCTTGTTGGTACAACATTCCTGTTTTTGAGCACTTGGCCTGTCTTTTTCGAATACTCACCGCGATATCTCGGTCAAAACAGCACCGATTGCCAATCTTCTTGAGCCGTTTGAAAGCTTACAAAATGGACATGTTTTCCCCGAGTTCCGCCAAATGGTGAGGCATGATTAAGTATGATGAAATCGTCGCCGAAAAAAACGGAAAATTTCGGGAACAACATTTTCACCTCTTTCGATAAACAAATGAGGATACTTAAACCCGTTATTAGCTTGAAAGAACTAGGCATTTTTGAAGAAAATTTTATGCTCTTTTCAGAAATGTCACTCATTTTGTTCTATGTTAAACGATAGGGTTGTCTCGACGAGTTATGGGTGGAAAAATGGAGAGTGGCTAAAAATTCACTAATTTGGCTCTATCTCCGAAACAAAGCATTTGCGGCCCTATGTTTATATGGCTTTTTTGATCCGCCCTGCCGGATACTACAACATATTTCAATCCGGATCATTCCTCCCCAAACACCCTGTATATGCACGTTAAACCCTGCACGATTAACCTGAAGGTCTTAATATTTCTCTCTACCCAATTCAACTATCACACAAAAAAACCGCCGACTAAGAGCATTTACATTAGTATCTTTCCCGGCCTTCTGTTACAGTCTATCTGCAGCTTGACTCGAAAAAAAGATGTACACCTCCTGCGGGCAAGAAACTCATGCGGATCTTGAGAATATAAGTATTTTCCAGGATTCTACTTAGATTTGGCTGAGGGGGTTGCCTACGGGGGAAGTGCCGTTTTACTCGAATCCAGCTTCGGATAAATGGTAGGAATAAAGGCTTCGCCACACCAAACGCGAACTGCCGCGCGGACTGGTCCGCTCGCTAGAAAACCATGACAACGTGGGTGAGGTATACCCCGTTACCACAGTTTTTCCGCGAGCGGACCAGTCCGCGCGGCAGTTCGCGTTTGGTGTGGCGAGGCCTTAATAGTTCAAGTAGAGATAATAATGCATACGTATTGAGATTAAGTCGAACAAACGGCAGGAGATGCCCATCTATGTATTTTTTAGTATATTGTGGGTGGGGGGGGGATGTACATCTGAAGATTGACATCTGCAGATATTTTTAAGCTAGAATGACGTAGATCTGCAGAAATGCAGGGTTCATCGTGCAGATCTGCGTTTTAGGCAGACCCTCAGTTTAGGCCTTTCCGACTAAGAATATCGTACAATACGTGTAAATAGCGAGTACCTCAAATCCAGGCGTCTACTGAGCTCTTCATCGGTTGTTATCATCAATTCTAATTCTCGGGGTGACAAAATATCTTTGGCTAGGCGGCGATCGTCTAATCCGTGGGTCCGGAAAGCAGCAATAGTTTCAACTTCGATGTTTCCTCTTATACCAAGAATTTCCACTAGAGCTCTGAATAATTGAAAAAAAAATCATGAAGTATTCGTTCAACTATGGTCTCAGCCCAACTGTCTATTACTAACCCCGAAGCGTACGATGGATCTTCACCCCAGTCAAGAAGTTTACAATGAATAAGCCAATCATTCATCTCTTCGTTAGGGTCCGCCAAAAGTTCCTTCAAAATTGGATCACTCATATGTTCAAGCCGAAGTCGAGGAAGTCTCTGATCGACCGGCATAACCACCGCTTTTCGAAGTTTGCCTTTTCTCCAGGCAGTCTGTACTGTACCGATGCACTCACGATTGTGTACTTTTTGTGCAATGTCTACAACCTATAAATTTGTAGAAAGTTGTATAGACCGTGAATTGTTACATTTTCCCCCTTTCGAAAGCGAGGGAGTTTTAACAGCGACAGGAAAGAAATGGAAAACATACCTTCCCTGTCTTTTGAGCATCCTCATTGCCTCGAGTCTACGGGAAATAAATTCAAAAATAGTTCACTCGAACGTAAAACGTAAGCAACGGAGACAGAGTACTTACTATCCATTTAGACGCGTCCTCCAGTCTGACAACAACGACATCGCCGTCCAAAGCTCTATTCCTATTCACTACCCCTTGAATCAAAATATCCGCACTATCCTGAGAAAAATTGGAGTTAAAATGGTTAAGATTTGTCTTCTGTTACGATTTCAACTAATTTATTGGGAATACCAAGGCCCAGGAGTGAAATTTTACCAATAAAAACCTAATAAAACTTTAGTCAAGGTGTACTTCAATAGTACTGGCTAAGCGTGTGGCTCGCCGACGCGCGCAGAACAAAATAAAATAAATCTAAAACAATAAAAACCACTGACCTGGTCAGTTACGAAGGCTTGTTTTACATTCCGAGCATTTATACGAATTTCCCCCTGGAAAATAAAAAAGTCATAGTAATCGTGTAGATGCGTACGTCTCCAATTCGAGTATGCTACTTTTATGTGGGTTCCATCTCGGAGCCCAGCGGAAATGACGCTTTCACTTTCGTAATTTTTAAATTTCTCTTCTTCAACTGGCGCCTCATTCACGTCGCTTTTCTTCCTTTTTCGTGGATTAGTTTGATTAGAAGTAAAATCCAACAACCCGATAGTTAAAACTCACTTCGATTTTTTTGTGTTTGGACCACTCCCCTCTTTCTTTGATTTAGTTAAGATATTTGCTGGTTTACTAGGTGAGACTTTTGTTTCGATAGCAGATGAAGAGGCTTTGCTGTCATTATTAATTTTTGTCGCTGAAGGAAGGCTCTCACATTGCTTTGAAGCGACTGCACACGTCGCCGGCGACGGGCCGTCGTCTATGGACGAAGATGCCTCGCATTTCCTGCTGCTCAAAAAGTGATATCGCAATCAGTTAATCCAGGATGTAATGAACAAAACGAGGGATTAAGGTAAAAGGGGAAACATTTCGAGTCAGATTTGTTTTGTCATAGGTAGCGGTTGCGACAATTTTTAAATTGGAATACAGAGATTTCAGTCACTCAGTCTGATAATACACAGTATGCTTCAGGTAATAAAACTGTACAGCAGCAGTGCAATGAATGCGTAAGTTGTGCGGTGGGGTGAGTAGGGGGTATTTTGGCGAGCAGTGGCGTAACAATAAGTTGAGCAAACACGCGAGGCGCACCTAAAATTCACCCTCCTCCCTGTCATAACCTGAGCCATTGGTACTTAACCGTTTGGGTTAAGAAGTACACCGACTATTGGATCAGTGGCAGACCACCTCCATTACCAAATGCGCCGGAGGTGTGCCATCATGTTCTGGTAGGGACCCGAGGATCTCGGTAAAATTTTGTTTTGAAGGAGCAACAACCGTAAAAGTAGTGTTCGAAAAAGCGAAAATCCACAAAACATAAGCCCAAATGACGTAATTAGGTTTCGGAATGAGCCAAATCTCTGAATTTAGTTTTTGAAACAACAAAATCAGTTTTTCGAACCAACGAAAGGGCTTCTGTGAAAGCAAATGTTTTTCGTAGCAATGTGTCTACTATTTTTTTCATTCACTCGTTTGAAGAAAATTAATTAATTTCCTTATTCGCTAAAGAAATACATAGAAACTTTGCTTTGGTAGAAATATTCCTTATTCGCTAAAGAAATACATAGAAACTTTGCTTTGGTAGAAATATTAAAATCTCATTGATGAAATTAAGAAAACAGAACGGAAACATATGATTTTCGAAAAAAGCAATGATGAAAAAAGTTAGTGAATTAGGCCCCATAAGCAAATAAATTAGGTTCTTGACGAAGTTAAATACGTGAAATTGAGGTATGAACATAGGACAAATTAGTGAAATTGTGTTTTGAAGGAGACAAATCCACGCCACTGTGGTCAAGGAAAAGCAAAATTTATGTTTGAAAGAGCCAGAATCATAAAGGTCCATTTAAGGGCAATTATAGCACGAAACTGAACTGCAGCAATAGTCAAAAAATTGCCCAGCAATAAATTCCCTGTTTCGGGCTAATTTTTCCGGTGACGGGTAGTCGGGATGACATTTCTCGAACGACTCAAAGAAACTGACATTTTTCAAACAGATCTGTACCAGCGGCGGATCCACAGAATGGATCGCGCGGAATTCCCTGACCAGTTTCGTGAAATTCCCTCGCCAAATTCATGAACAATGGAAGAAAAGTCAACGAAATTGAACACTTTTGATTCTGCGAGACAAGAGAGTCACTTGGTATTAGTGTTGGGTTCTGGAGAATTGGCAATTGACAGGCCACTTGTCTGGAAGGATTATTACTAGAATTTTACTGTCAAAATCTCAGACTCACAAGTCACAAGCCGCTTGCGGCTCGGGGCTACTTCAAAATACATACTGAAAATATATGGAGAAAAAGCCAAACACCCGCCGAGGTCCTTAATTATTGTATTACAGGCACTGTAATAAACTAATAGACTAATTGGCTACAAACCTTTCACGGGGTTCGTTCCCCCTATCGGGCGCGTCCCCCGGGTTGCGGATGGGAGACCCCACTATCGGGCCGGCTCCCTTCCTGATACGGTGCGATGGTGGGTTGGGTCGGAATAAGGCGCACCGTTTGCGGTGGGGAGTCCGTTATGGGACACACCCATTGGACATGGGGGCCGAATACGACCCCGTGGACAAACAACGGGTTAGGGGCTGTCCTGAGTCCGGGACAGAAGGGGGTGGCGTCTCCTACCTCCTCCAGTTACCCCCCCCCCCCAAGACAAGGTGTCTGGTCCGTACCTAAGGTCTGCATGGCACGGGGGGCAAAGTGTGCTTCAAGGGGTCCATAGACGTACAATAAATATTGCGCAATAAATTTGTACAATATTTCGTTTCCAGATGTTTAGGGATAAAAAAATAGGTTGTTCATTATATTGTGCAACCCCAATACAACCCACAAACGTTCAATTTTATTGTACAACCCCTATTATTGCGCAATATTATTGTACGTGTATGGGCCGCTTTAAACGGACCCCTAGGGCACAGGCCGATCCCCTGGTGTAATATGTTGAGAAAAGTATTCTCATTTTTTTAATGACGCATGTTTTTTTTATTGTTCTACCCGTTTTTTGTTGTTGGAGTTTTTTTAAGAAAAAAATAAAATAAAAATTTGATTGATAACAGGTTGTGGTCACTGATCACGTTTTTTGCTGCCGATAGCTTCAAGTTAATATGGAGCTAACAAAGGTAAACATTGGTCTTCTGGAAGGACAGAAGAACTGGATAACATGGAAGTACAAGATCAGCATACTTCTCCGAGCTATTCCAGGGTCGATAAGTTTTGTGAACGGCGCTTTGAAGCAACCTCAAGAAGGCGTGGTTGAAGAAGTCAGGAAGAAATATGAAACAGATCTGACTAACTACTGGAAAGCTGAAAGTAACGCTATGATCATTTTGACTACGAACATGGCGGAAGAAACTCTAAAGAAAGTAATGCGTTTTTCCACATCACGAGAGGTCTGGATGGAACTACACCGATTATTTGATGGAGCGTCAGAAGATAAGGCGTACGACATTTGTTCCCAATTTTTTAATTACAGCGAGATCCTATCGTTAATATAGCTAGTCACATGTCCAAATTGAAGAACTTGTGGAATGACTTGAAGATTGAAATTGTAAAAGAACGAGGACCGCATAGTGAAATACCCGATTTATTTCTGATTTGCAAGATACTTGAAACGCTACCAGAAGAATTACAAATCAAGCTGGATGTTATTAACGAAGGCAGGCAGGACCATCGAGAATTTGACCAATCAGCTATGTGCCTTTGAAAGAGCCCTAAAAGGCAAAGAAAATCAAGATAGTCAAGAGGTACTCACAGTTAATTCATCGAAACCAGTGGAACAGGAAAACTCGAGAGTAAAACCCCAGGCTAAATTCAAGTGTCAGTACTGTGGAGGTTTAGGTCACATCGTTCGGAATTGTAAGAAATGGATAGCGTTTTGGTGGTGGACGACCACCAAAACAAACTCAAAAAAAGTCAGGAGCAAATATGACTCTGCTTAGTGCAACTGCTTTTCTGTGGTAAAAATGACGAAGAAAGTTGGTTCGTGGACAATGGAGCGACGAATCACGTAACTTTCAGAAAATAATTTTTCCAAACTTTTGAGGAGTTTTCAGACTCACACAAAGTAAGTACTGCGACAGGCGATACAGTCGAAGCAATCGGAAAAGAAAGAATCCGAGTATGCTCAAAAATTGGAAGAAATCATCACGAACTCAATTTTGACGACGTATGGTATGTACCAGAAATTAAGAAAAAATTATTCTCTCCAATAGCAGCTCACGACAAACAGACAAGAACCAAATTTGTTTCTACAACGAAGCGTTGCCAATTCGAAGTGAACGATCAAGTGATATTAGTTGGTTTCAGAAATCGTCACTCAGGTCTCTTCACATTGTCATTGCAAAGCATTAATCCCAAGAATAGAACTGAAATTTGCAATATTTCAACGCAGAATATTTTTCAGCTGTACCACGAGATGGGGCACCAAAATAAAAGATATGTCCGGGACCTCATCGCGAGAGAACTACGAATTCAAGTAAAGAAATTTTGTGAAGCCTGTGTGTACGGAAAAATCCTTCGGAAAAAGTTCGGGACTCGAGAAAGAGCAAAGAAACCAGGTGATTTGATTTGACCAGCTGACGTTGGAGGACCTTTCACTCGTTCATTTTCAGGGTATCGCTACTACGTTATTTTCAAAGATGATTTTACTCGGTACAGAATTGTTTATTTTTTAAAACACAAATTTTAAGTAGGTACATCAAAAATTAAAACAAATGCTCGATGAAGCAAAGAAAAATGGTCATAAAGTGAGAGTATTTCTTAGTGACAACGTTGGAGAATTCGATGACTCAAACGTGCGAAAGATTCTGCAAGAGGAAGGAATCAAACATCGCTTAGTTATGCCTTACTGCCCGGAACAAAATGGATGCAGTGAACGCGACAATCGCACCATTGATGAAATGGCCAGAACGATTATGCATTCGCGAGATTTTCCACAAGAGCTATGGGCAGAACTGATAAATACGGCTGCCTACATTCTGAACAGGTCAGTTATAGATCAAGCATTGAAGGGAAAAGTCCAAGCGAGTTATGGCTGGGAAAAAAGCCAGCTATTAAGCATCTTCGCGTAATAGGAAGCACGTGCTTCGCTCACATCCCGAAGCATCTAAGGAAGAAAATGGACAGGAAAGCACAGATAGGAAAACTTATCGGATACGAAGAAGACGACGGCTATCGCATATGGAATGAAGAAAAACAAAAGTTGATTCGTTCCAGAGATGTGATTTTCCAAGAGGAGCCACTAGTCGACGCTGAAGGTAGAGAAAACTTTTTACACTTGAAAATACTTCAAGAAGATAAGAAAGAAGAAAGTGATCAAGGTACCGAAATTCAAGAAACGGAAAATATTCAGCTCTCTTCACATGAAAATTCGATAGAAGAATTTGACGACAGTCAAGAGTGAGAAGAAGAGGAAGATAGTGAAAGAGGCGAGATAGAGAAGGGCGAATCGGAGGGATACGCGTTGAGAGATCGTTCGACCCTAAAATTACCAAACAAAAATGACTACATTATGTCAGCTGCTGCAGACGTTTATAGTTTTTATGAGCCTACAACTTTCAAAGAAGCAGTTCAAAGCAAAACTTCGAAAAAGTGGGAAGAAGCAATGGATAATGAAATGAACTCGCTTGAAGAAAATGAAACATGGGAACTAGCAGATTTACCACCAGGAAAAAAAGCGATTCCGTGCAAATGGGTTTACAAAATTAAGACCAACGCCGAGGGTGAAATATAAAAGTACAAGGCACGACTCGTCATCAAAGGATATTCACAAAGAAAGGGTGAAGATTATGACCAAATATTCAGTCCTGTTGCGAAGGCGGGAACGATTCGAGCAGTGCTGAGCGTAGCTGCAAGCGAAAACATGCATTTCACTCAATTTGATGTCTCAACAGCATTTCTATACGGAAACCTCGATGAATCGATCTACATGAGTCACCCTGAAGGCTTTTCCGACGGCACAAATAGAGTTTGCCGACTGAAAAAAAGTCTCTATGGGTTAAAACAGGCGCCTCGACGTTGGAAGAAACGATTTAGCGATTATCTCATTCGACTTGGCCGGCGGTGGACATATATTACCCTGGCTTCTGGCTGGACCTTGAAGGGCTCACCCAGAAATTTATGAAGAACTCGGAGGGGGCTCAGAGAACCTTCCGTGAACGCCGCAGTCACCGGCTACTCCATCCGAGGTCAAACACGGCATTGATGGGACCAGGGACGTACCTGTGGAGGGCAGTTCTAAGGAGCATACCCGCCGAGGGGAGGTTTTAAAAATATACCCTCGGCGGGCCGTTCTTAAGAACACACCCCGGTGCAGGGGCTCATCTCTTCGAGTGCAACGCACTCAGCGCGCGGTAGCTCGTCATCCTTGTCACTCTCGTGCTCAAGGGTCCAGTTAGCCTGACATGTTCCGGCCAGCGAAACACTAGCTGAGGACCTCCTCAACCTCATACGGTGAGAAAGACTCTAGACTAGATCAACTTATCCAAGAGCGGCACAATAATCCACTTAGGATTCCGTGCCTGGGGCTTGTGCCATGCCCCTGCTCTTCGATAGTGGAGGTTAAAAAAAAAAATGGGGCGCGGCGCCCCCCACTAGTGCCCCAGAGGACGAATTTTACAACAAATTGACTATCATCTGAAAGGGTTACCGGAAGATAGCTTAGCAGCTTAGTGAGGAGATCTACATAAGCACCTGAAAACCAGATAAATAAAAGGCTATGCCAAACAATGGTATGAAAAGCAGCCTTTATGTTAATGAAGATCGGCATTCAAGTCTTGGACTGAAACGCCTGTATCTCAGTGTTGACAGCTGGTGAAACGCCGTGTTGACAGCTGGTGAAACGCTGTGTTGACAGCTTAGTCTGAATTCATTATTTCCCCGCCTACACGCATATAGTTTATAATAGACATGTAGGTTGGCAGTCACTCTTTTTCGGTTTTCCTTACTTCAAGGGTACAAGACGCGACGCGAATCATATTATCCTAGTTACACCGTCGTCTACCCCAACCACATTTCTCTCCAGCGACACTGGCCTCGCAGAGGACGAAGTAAATTTTTGAATTTCTATTTAAGCCAGTTTTAGGGCCGGTGCACACGAGCGATAAGAGTCGCGTGGTCGTCGTGACAATTATCGCTGCGACCATTTATTTTTTGATGCACACGAGCGATAAGTGTCGCAGTGACCGGCGATATTTACCGCCGCGACAGTTTCATAATTATGTTTACGTAGCAACGGCGCATACACCCAATACCCAGACAGTTTTTCGCTAGCCATCGTTCGCAATGGACCACCGAACAACGCAAAATGAAAGTTATATCTTCAATTTATTTAGTTTACAAGTACCTCAATAGGAAATTAGAATCAAAAAGGAAGTACTGGGTTCATCCGTACAACCTTGAAAGATCCTATAGAAGGAGGCTTTCAATTCATGCTTTAATGGACCTCAGACAAGACAATGAAAAAATTTTCAATTACTTTCGGATAATATTTATTGATATAATATATTAATATTTACTGATATTTATTAATATTAATATTTATTGATAAGTAACATACAAATAACATCCGCCAGTGAAACCCAAATTTATCGGGCTTTCGACAGCTATATTTTTCTCTGCTATGGTGAATGTGGCAGTCACCGTTGAGTCTGGGCTTTCGATGTAGGATTTGGGCTATCGAAGTAACGTGTATAGTCACTGAAAGCCCACTTGGGCTTGGGGAAAGCCTCCCTCAAAGAAGCATATAATATCATGCACATGGGTCACGAATAAATTATAGCCGAATTTAGTGGGTCGCGAGCCGCAAATGCTTGAAAACCACTGCTCTAGTGTGTACAGGCTACAGGCTGTTATATTCTTGATTCATAACAAGAAACATTACCGGTCGTCTTTACAAGGAAAATTTGTGGATGGGCCTACGCTAATTCCAAGACTTCACGGAGGAATGCTCTTTCATTCACTGGCTGCCTTATTCTTTTATCCATCTCACAGTCAGGAACTTGCGACAGCATTTCGAGTGTCGCCAGCGATAATTGGTCGCAACGACACGTGTGCATTGCCCATTGAATTATATGTTTCTCTGCGGTCGCATAATTGTCGCGGCGACCACGCGACACTTATCGCTTGTGTGCACCGGGCCTTAGAAAGATAATTATTCAATATATTTTTACATCTTTTTACGACGGGACAGCCAGATAAAACCATAATAGATCATTCTGACCACACAACCTTCCTTTAACACCAACAACCTTGATGCACTAGGGAGACAACATTTTTGTACTTTATTCTCGAAGAAGCGACTAATCAATTTTTTGAATTGTTTGTAATTCCGGGCTTTTGTGAAAAATTTGTTAGCTTCTGTGTTGAAGACTTCTTGTCCCGGGTTTTTCATATACATAATATGCCAAGAACACGAGACGGCACAGACAAGAAACATGCACTACCAATTTTTTAGACGGTATTCGCCCCTAACATGAGTTAAACCCAAATAAGCAAATTAGATAAAAATAAGGCAAAATTTACACTCACTTTCTCCACCGAGACTTTTTCTTTTTCTTCTTCGAATCATTGACAGAGTCTGTTTGTGGAAAACGCAAGTAAGCTTCATGAGGTAGGAATGTTTGAACGATATCAGAGGATGGTTTCAAGTCGGAACGCGTCCAAACACGACTTTGTATGGCAAGATTGTCAACGCTGAGCGAATAAACAGGGAATTATCGGTTTAGTCGGTCAATCGCTCCGTTTATATTTGACTGTCATAATTACCGATGAGCGAGTTCTTCATCGACGACAGCACCACCGCTGGCCTCTTCAGTGTGCCTGTTGTTGAGCAACGATCTAAATGGTTCTGGAAATGACACATGAACATTCTTCAGTTTAACAATAAAACGTAAAATATTAAACAAATACAACACAGGAGAGGGAAGGGATAATTCGAGAGTCAATCATCGCACAGAACAACAGAGGATGAACCCGAGTCGAAGCAAGACAGAGAACATACGATAAGTCCGAAATGGCAGGCCGAAAGATGGCTATTCAACATAAAGCATGCATAAATCTGTAGCCATAGGAGCCTACATCGTCGACCGGTTTCGGCTGCTCGCCATCTTCAGCATTTGGTTTCCCAACTGAAACTCCCAAGTTGGGAAACCAAATGCTGAAGATGGCGAGCTGCCGAAACCGGTCCGTTTTTGACGAACCTCAACGAGAGAAAACAGACGATGTAGGTTCCTACGGCTACAGATTTATGCATGCTTTATCCACTAACCCTCGTAGTTTAAGCGATTCCACTAACAATTTAAATGCTATTCAACATTTTGCTTCACCTTGGCTAAGAATATTCGTTTACAAATTTTAGAGAACAGGGCTACACAAGCACTATAATTATCGCTGTTAGGGGACTGTACCACAAGTTCGTAGCGCTTCAAAAAAGGTTCATTGTCTGGAAATTTTGGGAGAAATCAACATGTGGCATAAGGTCAAAACTTCACACGTACCTACCAAACGAGCAACGTGAAAAGTCAATTAAAGCGAACACACAAGAAATTACCTCGAGGAAGAAGAAAATCAGAGTTGAACTTGACATCTTGGAACTTATCCGATTCAACAATCGGCCTCTTGCAACTGTAACGAGAATGAAAAACACAAAAAAACAAATCAAATCATTTTCAGCGTCGTCTTTACAAGGAAAATTTGTGGATGGGCCTACGCTAATTCCAAGACTTCACGGAGGAATGCTCTTTCATTCACTGGCTGCCTTATTCTTTTATCCATCTCACAGTCAGCAACAATTTAATAAAATGATTATAACAAACGACGGACGGACACTGGACTCAGGAGACTGGACACGTTTTTTGCCTTGTTTGTAAAACACTCTCGTGTTATCATCAGGTTTGATAACGCCTTTACTTTTGTTGCTTTTGACAGTTCACTGCGCTATTTTGCTACGCATCTATGTCCTCATTGGTCATTTCATTCGAAAAAACGGTTACAGCGATCGTCCCGTTTTCTACGTACGACCGATCTTGCACGATCGTAGGATGATCATAGGCTTCCCAGTTCCCGCTTCCCGGCCATGGGAAGCGCATTCGCCCAGTCGGCCAAATATTCCAGAGGGTTACCAAAGGCCCTGCCACATATGCGGTACCTACTTGCCAATTTCCTATAATAAGAAATAAAATGCGCTTCTTGCTATTGTTTGGGCTTCTGGAATTCGCTCCAATGAATAGTTCCAAGGTCGAAATAATTATGCTCACAAATGGTTTTTTCATGATTTGTGGAAAATAACTTAAGGGGGAGTTGCACATGTGTTTCCTCGACCCCCCTCCAATCTACCTCCCCTACTCCGCGTTACGGAAATTACCGCCGTATTTCTGCACCAATCGTGGACTTCAAGGGCTCATTTAAATCTTCAGGAAATTCCGCACAAGCGTACGATCTTCCTTTTTCATATTTCATCCTTAAAATAACTGTAAAACGCACTCAAACTTTTACCTTGAAAATTCACACTCTTTCGACGACTTATTTAGGAAAGCAAGATCGTACGCTTGTGCGGAATTTCCTGAAGATTTAAATGAGCCCTTGAAGTCCACGATTGGTGCAGAAATACGGCGGTAATTTCCGTAACGCGGAGTAGGCGAGGTAAGATTGGAGGGGGGTCGAGGAAACACATGTACAACTCCCCCTTAAGAGCTGCTTTGTACTCTCATGAAAGTCAAGTTGTGATTGCCATTATCGGTCGTTGTCAATAGTGTGGTTGGTTAATTTTTCTTTCTAGTCTTCGTCTCCAGTTCTCTCTTGAGTGACAATAACGGGTAAGACAAAGAATTATAAATATTGTTTTGTGCCACAATGCCAAAACACTACTTTTTCGACTTCCAATAAGTTTTTTATATCGGCCTAAAAGAGACCCAGATAGAATCAAATGGCTCAGAGCAAGGTTTGGTTCAGGGCGTTTTCCATTTCAATGCAATACACTCGTGTGGTGTAAGTTTTTCCACCCGTCCTCTTCTGAATTGAAACATATGTTAATGGAGAGGACGCTGCACTACACTTGTGTAGTGAGTTGAGCACGATCACGGTCGCAATTTTTGGCTTAGGGCAACCAAATTTGGTCTAAAAATCAATAGCGTGAATATTGCGGTCGAGTTCGTGATCCAGTAGAATCGGCCCACGGGAACGTTGTGAAAGAGGGGGTTGAATTAGTTGAAAATTCGCTACCACATGGCTGTTGCTGCAATTGCCCCCAAAATTGACTCGAGTAATGAAAAATGAACGCGCTTTCGTATGAGAACCTTGTGAACCAAATCCGTTGATATGGCAGGGGAGAAGGGGCCACCCAATTACCAGAAAATTTCATTGACATTGTATTTTGAGCCGTCTCTTTTATTTTATTTGCCTTAGGGGCTTACGATCCAGAAGAAATCAATGAAATCATGAGATACCTAACTGTCGGTTTCGACTGCTGAAAATCAATTTATAGTCTGGGCCTTCAACGAATGCTCAAGTCAGTGATCAATTCCATGGTGAGTAAACTGTGAAATAGGACCAACTGTGCTTAAAAATAAAAGTTGAAAAAGCGTAAAAATATATTTAAAACGAAATATGAAATATTTTTAAAAAAATAAAAAATCAAACTATCATTATGTTTCGCCGAACTCTTTCCGTTCGCCGTCGTTTTTTGGTCGCTTACTTGCTCTGAGAACAATAAAGAGATTCCAAAATTGTTTTCACGGTATAACATATTATGTGAATGAAACGCGTGTGCGAATTCTAATACTTACACGTGGATTCGCTGCGTGGCTTGTGCGAGCCATTGCATTGATGCCGCCTTAATTTGCTGCATCTCTGCATTTGGAATTTTTTTCTTAACTGTTTCTACAACCAAAACACAAAAAAACATAGGACCTTTTTTCTCTTGATCGTTTCAACTCACATACCTGTCAACACTTTGACTAAAAATAAATCTGCAGCCGATTTTTTCCCTTTTTGCCCCTTCCAGCTTAATTTCTGACATATTTCCCCCCTTCCACAGCAAACACAAGTTGGCGAACCTGGAGATCAAAGATGACAAAATTAGCGAATGTTCGATATTTCCAAATATAGTGTGAGGCGACCCGCATAAATCAAGAAAATCTTTGAATATATTTTCGCGATTTATTCTGGTCGGACTGGGGCACGCCATTTAGGATAACCGTATATTATACGTATTTACAACCCTACAGAGAATTTAGTGCTCTTTCCAATGGTTCTTTTAAATTTCAATGAGACCATTATTTCATCAGATACAGACGAAGTACTAAGGAAAACCGTGGATGCATTCAAAATTAGGAAAACCGTGGATGCATTCAAAATTAGGAAAACCCCGATTATCTCCAAAACCATAAGTAATCAGACCATGGTGCATAGGATCATTTTGGTTCCAAATGTGACCAAGAATCACCCATTTCATTTATGCCAGACTTTTCCGTTACACCCTGTAGAACCAGTTGAAAATTCTTCTGTGCTCGCTGGTGTGAACCGGGTTTTACGAACCCGTGAGAAAATGGCGCAAGATGCGGTTGCTATGGCGGGATACTGTTATTTCTTATTCAGCGTCCTTGGATACGGATATAGAGACATTTTTTCCCGGCGAGTTCCGGACATCGGGGCTAACTTTTTTTATGTAGGTATAGGTTACACAAAGGTTACCTTATCACGATTTGCATGGGAGGGCTGGGTAGATAACAGTCCACCTAAATATAACCTCTTTAGCCCGATGTCGGCTTCCCTTCCCGGCCGTTCGTAATAGCCCCCCCCCCCATTCTGTAAACAACGATATATAAACCTGGGGGCTTATTCTCTAACTCCGAAGCAATAGCTTTTTCGAAGTCATATGTTTATTTCATTGATTTTCTTCAAACAAATGAATGAAATAAACACATGGCTGGCGAAAAAAATATTGCTTGTTGTTAGAGAATAGGCCCTCTGGATTGCTCACAGCCAAAGATATAGAAATACTGGATTGCTCACGATGGACGGGGAATCCGAGCCAGTAGTTGGGGGGGTTGACCTTGATGAAGTCCGCGTATCTGAAACCTCCGTACGTATCGCATCCCTCCAGCCCACCCCCACTATCCTGCCACGTCACCAGACCTTTATGTGCAATGTTTCCCAATTCTTTACTTATTCATTTCAGTTTATTTTTTGAATTATAACTCGAAGTTAATGCCTTTCAGTTTTATTTCAAATGTCGGACTGTGAAAAATGTATGAAATCTTTTGGTTTGTGTAGGTATTAGGTACTGCAGGATGCAAAGATAAAGAAATACTGGACTGGATTGTTCACCGTATTCTTTCAGATAGTACCGCGACAAAATTGTAATTAATAGTTGGTATCAACTGTTGTTTATTATACAGAACAGGCCCTACATGCTGAATTGTGGTTTTTAAAATTGGAGAGCTCATCCCCATTGTACGAATAACGTATAAGGAGTTTTTAAATGTGCCGCCAACCCGGACTCCCTCAAGGTCACGGGGTGCAGGTTAGACCGTTTTTCTCTCGTACAATTCAACATTCGTGAGCAATCCAGTAGTTCTATATCTTTGCTCACAGCTGACTGGATGGGCCTGGAGGGGGCAGGTCGTCCCCTGATAAACAATCACCCTGTCCTTCTCCATGTGTCGTTATGGCAACACAACTCTCTTCCGGTATTTACTTTGAAACTCCACCCTCTCATCGACGTGGGAGCCTATTTGATGGCTACGCTTTATCAGCAGTGATGAGCAATCGTTATATATAGAGCCCGGATTCGTATGCAATTGCATATTCTTTCTGCTAATAAATATGTCCATGGTGATAAGGTACTTATCCGAATCTTGTCTTTGGGATGTTGTGGTTCAAATTTTATGCTGCATATTTCTGCATATTTGAGCAATATTGCATAAATTTGCATATTTCAAGGATTATTGTAGGAATTACGCAAAATTTCATTTAATTTTGTAGATATGAGCCTTTCTTTCTAGCAGGGAAAAACACTGTATGTATCGCCTTACTCCGTAAATAAGGGGTTCGCCTCGTTCTTGGAGCAGCTCATTTTTTCCCCATCTTTAAAATAAGCTGGTATACTATCCAAAGATGAAGAAGAAGACAAAATTTGTTTTACGTTCACAAGGTGGACCCACGTGTCACAACCAAACGATAGCAAAAGAACGTTACGGTTTCTTCTCGAAAGGTCCTGGCGACCAATTCAGTAAAATTTAGCGCCTGCACTATCCACCCGTCCTCTCCGCATTGTAATATGTTTTTAGACAAGACGGGTGGGATAGCGCGGGCGCTAATTTTTACTTAATTGGCCCCATGTTGCCTCAAATGTTTTTTTGCAGCTCTGGGGAGAGCTCCCCTCCCCTCTTCGACAAACTATTCGGGCCTTTGAGGTCTTGAATTTCGTGAACAGGCGAAAATAACTCATCTCTTGCGGAATTTTCAAAAGAAGAAGGGCAGAAGGGTGTTACTGTCCCTAATAGTCAGTGTCCTGTATTTATTTTCAAGAAGAAAGTACGCACATAAATGTTAAAGCCACATTTATGGACTTAGATGAAAAATTCACATGTTAACGGCATTTATAATATCGCACAAATGGGTTTCCTTTGATATTTCAAGCTTTTTTGGTGTTTATTTCGGGGTTTTAGTGCATATTTTGGGTTTTTTAGTGCATATTTCGGGGGTTTTTAGTGCATATTATATGGCATATTTAAGGGATTTTTACTGCATATAAATCCGGGCTTTAGTTATATATATATCGTTGCTCCTAATCCTAGAGAACCTTTAAAACACAGGTACTGCAACACGGATTTCAGCGCCATATTTGGTCCCTCAGTCGTTAGGGTAAACACAATATCATGAATGAAAAAATTGTCATCGTAGCAGCAAACAAACGCGGAATGCGGTCGAAATAAATAAAAATATCCTACTTGTCAATGATATCAGGTGACAATTATAATCATATGAGGGACCAAGTATGGCGCCGATTTTCGTGTTGCAGTACTCGGGTTTTATAGTGCCTTACTAATCCTAACGCATGCGATAGCGAAATAAACAAGGTGAATAATTGAAGGTAATCAGCTGAGAAAATTTGCTAATGCACGCGTTAAGAGTTAAACCGGCTTCACATGTGATCTGAAAAAAGCTCAGCTTTCAGCTGTGTCCAATGAAATATAATTATAATTCAAACGCGGGCGGCTCTTTGATTGGCTGCAGCTCAAAGCTTGAGCTGTCACAGCGCGCATGTGAAGGCGGCTTTACAGAATTGGGGGCTGGTCTTGTTCTACATGACCTAAATAAGTCATCAGCAAAATGTATCGCGATTATTTGACACGATTAGCGGACGAGACCAAATAAATGCACTTTACTATCAAAACCTCTACGCCCCCCCCCCCAATGGTATACCGCAGCTCCAGAGGAAAAAGCCCATCGTGAACATAAAAACTAATATTCCCTATCATAATCTTCAACACTTTCAAGTGAAAATAATATTGGCCCACACCATTTTTTAAAAAGTGCAACCACTTCTATATGAACTCGAACAACGTATCCATTCGTTTTATACATTATACATTCCAGTGCTAGTGTAGCACTTTTCAAACTATGGAACGGACCTAAATATATTCGTTTTTTAGTAAGTGTTCCACAATGATAAATCTAATTTGTCAGCATAACGTGAAGTAAAGAGTATAAAATAATGAATAGTAGAGTACTCACCAGCAGTTCTCGAAAAACAAGTATGTACACGCAAATTATCTCACATTCACTTTATATTCGCGCAATCAACGGACGAACGAACTGATAGCGTTTTCCTTTTGCCATTTCAAAAGTGCTCTGGGGCCGCTCTTGTGACGTCACAAGCCCGCTCGGATCGAACCAAAATCTGGCTAAGAGTGGGTTGAAATGGAACGACTTTTAACATGTGGAAGAGAGCGCTCTTTAATAACAACCTTCCTCCTCATGACTGTTTTGTAGTTTTTGTGTTTGTTTTGAATGGAAGTACATGTTTATTTACGTGCATGAGCGGAGCACTTGTCTATTTTTGTGTGGAGTACTTGTATTTATTAACGAGAATTTACTTATTAGCATGTCTGTGAACAAATCGGGTGCATCCCTTTGAGAGTTCAATGCCCAATTCCATTAATAATGTTCTTCCAGGAACGTAATTGATATCTAATAACAACAAGTTGCGAATTTAGAAATTCTCGGCCACCAAACACGCTTTGTGGCGGCAGGAAAAATGAAGGAATGGGCTTTGGGGGAAATATGACATATTTTTACATTACATTGTAATACATAAAGGGAATAACTTCATTAATGTAGAGAATCCGGATGAACCGTTTTGTAACGAATGGAACACTGGTACTAGGTTTTTGTTATTCTGTCTTCTCCTTATTGATTGATGCTGCAATAATAGCCCACGTAGTCTTCTTATTTTCATATTTTTCGCCGGACGAGCTTGATTCTAGACTAGAGTTATCCATTCCATACATTTCAAAATGAGCCTAGTGGCTTCATCTGACCACTTCTCTGGATCTGTTGAGTAATCGACGATAATGATACCCAGTGTTGGGCGTTATATTTATCTTTAGATGATTTATTATCTAGATAATTTTTTTTTATCTTTTATCTATCTGACGGAATTTTAAGAAGGCTTATTATTTATCTTTTATCTATCACTATTCGGTTTATCTCGCGGACAAAGATAATTCCCAGATAAAGACAAAGATAATTTTTTTCAACTCCCTCAAAAACATTCAAAGTAAGCTTTTTATTAGCTCTCTATTTCTCTTAGGTTTCAGCCAGTCAAGGTCAAGACTACTACTGACTGGGCTATTCGTCTATTCCCCAGTTTTTGCCTGTGGGTTGTGATTTTAAGTGAATTTGTGATGATTTCATTCCATTACCATTAACATAGCAATTTGAATCTGACGGCGGAAAATCTAGAATTCAGGTAACGCGATACTTTGCTTCTTCTAAAAGCCAACGAATAATTTATTTTTGTTATCTTAATATTTATCTAAAAATAAAAGATAATTTTTTATTTATCTTATCTTTATCTTATCTTTTAAGGTGTCCTCATTGTTATCTTATCTTTATCTAAGATAATTTTTTCCGTTATCTGCCCAACACTGATGATACCCACGAATAACAGAACTTGAGTTAAACCGCTTTCGTTCAACAAAATCGTTGGCTTCATCCGCGACGAATAACTAAATACGAACTCAAAACGATGCTTATCACAATGAACCTTCCAAGAGAGGTTTACAGCTCCGTCGATTTTGACGGAGCAGTTGAAGTTGCTCTAGCTCTGATCCATGGAGGAGCGTAGGGATAAATGGAACGAATAAAAAGTCGCTCTGCAGAGGATCAATTGGCAAATGGAACCTTCAAACTCTTATCAGATCAGACCTGGAGCAGCCCCAGCTCTTCTTTTTGTGCTAATGGAAAACGCTATTAGTGAAATAGGTTATTTCACGGCGGGGGTTATGTTGTTACGGAAGCCCGGTCGGTACCGCGCTCTCCTGGGAAAAAAGAGAGTTTTTTTTTCCTTCCGTGTCGGCCGGAAAAAACCATTGAGTCATACACTAGATGTCGCCCATAGGCCCATAGCCCAGCTTCCCACCACGTGCCCATGTGCCATGTGGACGGAAAAAACCAAGAAATAAGTTCTCGAAGCGTGTGAGCGTGTGAGAAGACCGCGAGTAGGGGAAGAAAAACTGAAAAAGTTAGTGATGACTCGTACATAAAGCAGGGGGTGCAGGTCCGTCTCGTCATAAGGGTCCTTGTGCCTTCCTGACCCCCACTCAGCTTATGGGGGCATGCAAGTATACTAACCCTCGCCCAGTAACCCCTCACTGTTTTACGCGCTAAGTACTTGGAATATTTCATTTTTCATGATCTCATATGAAACCTATAGTCTTGACGTCTTGAGACTTGCCCAGCAGAGCCCGAATTTCAATTTTGATTTTCCTCGAATTTTAAATCAAATTCATAAACTCATAAAAACTAATTATCTATTTATTTCTCCCTACCTTTAATGTGGGCAGCCGCTAATTGTGACAGAAAAACAACCTGGGCCCGATTAGGTGGAGATAAGCGGAATATCCTCGGTATGTACGATTGTAATGTCATTTGAATTTTACGCGAAAACATATATTTAAAAAATCAGGTTCAATTAAACTTTGTTCAAACATTTTGTATCCAAATATTTGTTTAAAAAACATTTGAAAACAATTGATATATATTTGGTGAAAAAACTATTGTAGTCCCGTATTTATTAAAAGTTTAAAAAATATTTTGTCCTCAAATATTTGGAGATCAAAACTTTAAAATTAAAAAAAAATATTTAATAAATATTTTTTAAAGGATCTTTGCTACTTGTGGCGGCGTGCGGCGTGGAGGGGGCAGGTCGTCCCCTGATAAACAAATACCCTGTCCCTCTCCTTGTGTAGTTATGGCAACACAACTCTCTTCCCGTATTTACTTTGAAACTCCACCCCTCTCATCAACTTTGATGGCAGACTTTATCAGCAGTGATGAGCAATCCAGTTCTTTTATACATCGTTGCTTGTGCCACTGATTCCAATCGGGATCGGACACGGCAACGTTGCCATGGAAATCCCACCCCCGCCGGTCTATCAAAGCATATGATATGTGGCATCCAAGCAGAATCTACCAATCATGTTCGAGAAAATTTGGATGCCAAACAAAAGGTGCCCGTTCCCGATTCTCTTTAAAATGACCGCATAAACGGCGTTCGCGTTCACAAATGAAGACAATTTCATCGCCCTTATCTTCCTGGCAGAAATGAGAAAAGAATGATGCACCAACGCGTAGAATGAAATTATTTACGAACTCAGGCAAAACTTAGTAATATTCTCATTTCGCGATATAATTTCCTTTGAACTTTGGACCTTTCTTTGACGAACGAATCGAAGGGACATCCTAATTTACTGACGCACAAAAAAATCACCCGGCACCCCTCAAAAATTGAAATTTTCCCACTTTTTATGACCCATAATGATACAAATATATCATTGGCAGGCTACACCATCAAAATTACAAGAAAAATCCTAGTACTTATGGTACCTCCCTCCGCGCCTAAGTCGGAAAGTGTCTAACAAAACGCCCAGCACCCCGCAAAAAAAGTTTTTTTTTTTTTTTTTTGTGTGTTTTCCTGCACACTTGTGTGCACAATTATTAGTCAATGTTTAAATAGTAATAAATATTTTTTAAGCTTTGAGAAATACCGCTTCGAACGTAATAAAGGCGTGGCACCCGGCCATTCGAAACTCTAGGCGTTTCTCCTGATCGGGTTAACTCGAATCGTGTTGGGCTATGCCCTTCCATCGTCGTCCGGATAACATCAGTTTATTAATTAAAAAAATACCGGCGACAGAATTATTCATCATATCTATCTAACAACTTCTAGATAAGATAAAATTCGGCGTGGTTTACCGATCAGGGGCCGGGAAAAAATGCCGCAAGCGGGATCCAAGGACGCAGAATAAGAAATAACATTATCCCGCCATAGCAACCGCTTTTTGTGGCATTTTCACACGGCTTCGGAATACGGCCCCAGGAGAAACGCCTTGAGTTTCGAGAAATAGTGGCCCTGGGTGGGGTTCGGCTTAGCTTATCCCTCGGAGGTCGCGACTCCCAAAGGCGTCACCGTGGCGCAATTGGCAGCGTGCTGAACTAGTAATCCAGGGGTTGCGGGTTCAAATCCCGCAACCTGAGCCATTTTTTCTCGAAACTCGAATCGTGATGGGCTATGCCCTTCCATCGTCGTCCGGATAACATCAGTTTATTCATTTAATAATTTAAAAAATACCGGCGACAGAATTATTCATCATATCTATTTAACAGTTCTTTTATACTATATCGTTGGTTTTGCCATATAACAAAAAAGGTGCAAGTCACAAAAAAGATGAGGGAGTTGGGGATATCAGCCGGCAAGAGGCGGTCAAACGCAATCCACAGTAAACCAGAGAACGACAAACAGGCAAGACCTAACTGAGGAGTCGGGTGATATTCTGAAACTCCCTCAACGTGCTCTTCTGAAACTCTCACAACGTGCTCTTTCTGCAGCTCAGGTTTGACTATGCGGCACGAGCACGACCCCATTAGGTCCTACGAGAAAAATCAACGTGTAGGTATCATTGTAATAAGCTGGTGTTTGCTCCTGTACTCACCATACACGCTAATAATAGAAGACCCATAAATCCAACACGTATCTTCATTCCACGAGTAAACCATCCCCGGCCCCAGAAGAAGGCTGCGGGTACGTAGAAAACAACGCTAATAGTCCTGTCAAGCGTTCTGTGAATATATTCGAGCCACCGGAATACTACGAATTCCTCAAGTGTCATGATCCAGGAGTGTTTCCTGTGAACAGCTCTCATTTAAGCAAAATCCTATAAACTATACAACATAGGTCTGTTTCTTTGCTACACTAGTGTTACACCGGTGTAGAAAATCTACTAAAATAACTCATCATTTCGAAATTTATCAATCAATCATGTGCAATTCAACACCGAGCGTAGCAGTGAAGAAACATGTCCTCCTGATAATTATACGACTGTCACTAAAGACCTTTTAAACTCGGGAGACAGCATACAGATATAGCGGTCAAATTCTTCTTTCCATTCCTCTAGGTTCGATGGCATTTTGTCGCCCACAAGCGATCTATGGACTGAAAGTTGTCGTGTCTCGTCAAACATAGCTAAAATGACATCTCCAAAAACCATCCCACTGCATCCTAACAACCAGAATCTGACGAACTTCATGAGGCGATAGTTGGGTGTCGCGAGGGCCAGCGCCTGAGTCTTTCGGACCGGCGACAAGATGTTCCAAGCTGTCGAACGGAGTGAGCAGGTGGATTTTGACAGAAGCGTTGAGAATTTGGCGACGAAATACTTTTACAGGGAAATCATATAAAGTAAGAAACGTCGAGGGAAATGAAACAAGCGAGCATACCTGCTTGTTATACGAGAGTCTGGCAGTATTATTAGGGTTAAGGTATGTTCGGGAGAGTAGTCGAAACGTTGAAAAAGCAAACATTTCAAGTTAATAAAGATAATATCTTTATATTATAGTAAGTAATCCGAGAGAGATAGTGTTTTGGATTTTAGTAAGTATATACATATATAAGATTATAGTAGTTCCTAGTTCACATTCACAACTCGATAACCGAACACAACATAGATATATATTAGGTCTGTTCGCGAACCTGCTCTGGGGCGCACCAGGGTGCACTAGTGCGCACCAGAGCACCCTAAATGATTTTCCGGGTGGTCTTCACGGGTCGACTTATCACTGGTCGACTGTAATCAGGGACAACTGTAATCTAGAGTTCGACTTTTTCAGATTTGGAGTCTGAGGACAACAACTTCATAGGCCTGCTAACCGAGAGAACTCATTTCTCTTCCACAGTTGACCGTTTGATTATTGAACTATTGTTACAGAACCACATCGGGATCTAAATTTTTTGACTTTTCTTAAATCCTTATGAGTTTTGATTGGATATTACCTACTCCTGTTTAAACTACATTTTAAATATATTTGTGTGCAACTCGTAACTATTTATGTTTAATTTTCAGTTAACATGTTCAAAGGTTTGTGGTTATTGGTGTTATTCTGGACAATATTCAAACATAATTGGAGTTTGAGATGGCGTTGCAAGGAAGTTTGGCTTTGTTTTGTGCCCATAGATCCATTAATATTTTCCTCATCACGAAATGTGGTGATGAAGGCATCAATGTTTGAACAAACCGTAATATGACAGGTGACTTCTTAAGGCGGTTTCGCACTAAACTTGAGATTTCAGTTTGTATCCAATATCGGAACTCAAGTGTAAAGGAGCGCGTTGGCAGTTGTGTATTTTCAGTATCCTCGATACGGGAATCGGATACGGGAAATTCATTGGAAGCAATTAAGTACATCCATGTTCGTATCATGTGTTCATATTTTAGCGTCACTCTTAGGTGGCGAACATACTAGAGCAATACGATATCGTTTCGATATCGCCGACGCAAATAAACAGCGTCTGGGACAAATAGTAACAACTGGAAATGAGTCAGAGTGATGTAGAAACGATATCGAATCGCCTCAGTATGAACGCGGCCTTAATAGACCATTTTCAACATGAAAAAACCGCTGTTATGGCTATGAAACTTGTTAGTAATAGTTCGTGAGCTGGCGACAGTCCCATTAAACCGGAAGAACATAGTCACGAAAAAGATAGCATATCCCCCTATTTACGAGTCCGGGGGCCTAATAAGGGAATGTATTGCTAATTAAAGTCCTTAATTTGGGCCACGAATTTAACCGGAAGACAATAGTCCTGAAACTGGTCTCATTCGAAAGGTTTTATGGAGATGATTACGAATATATGATCGTCTGCCTGGGGCATTTGCCCTCTGTGGCTCGTCAAGCTCACGAAATTTAGGGAATTTTAATTAACTGGAAGAACGAAGTCCGGAAAATGGTCTTATGCTACAGGTTTTATGTTGCTGAATACGAAAATGATCGTAGAACGTAGTCCTGAAACTGGTGTTATTCGGTAGGTTTTTTGGGGATTATTACAATAACGATCGTCTGCCGGCGCCTGCCTGGAGCATTTGCCCTCGTGACCAGTCAAATTCCCTGAATTAGGGAAATTTTTTAACAGGAAGAACGAAGTCGAAAGGTTTCACGTAGCTGAATACAAAAATGATCGTCTGCCGGCTTCGGCCAAGGGCATTTGCCCTCGGTCAACAGTCAAACAGCGCGAAGGGAAATTGCTTCTCGCCTAGGGAAAATGCCCCAAGCAGACGCCGTCAGACGATCATATTCGTATTGAGGTCCACGAAACCTATTGAATGAGACCGGTGTCGGGACTACGTTGTTCCGGCTAGTTAATTTCCCTTTGCGCAGTTTGACTGGTCATGGTAGGCAAATGTCCCTGGCAGACGATTATTTCGTATTCAGCTACATAAAACCTGTTGCATAAGGCCTTTTTCCGGACTTCGTTCTTCCAGTAAATTAATATTCCGGATTTAGGGAGTTCGACTGGCCACCGAGGGCAAATGCTCCAGGCGGACGATCATATTTGTAATCGTCTCCATAAAACTTGTTGCATAAGACCATTCCCCGAACTTCGTTCTTCCGGTTAATAAAAATTCCCCAAATTTCGTGAGTTTGGTGAGTTGCAGAGGGCAAATGCCCCATGCAGACGGCGGCAGACTATCATATTCGTAATCAGCTCCATAAAACCTTATGAATGAGACCAGTTTCATGACTATGTTCTTCCGGTTGAATGGGATTGTCGCCCAGCTCTCGGTCTAGTGGTATATTAATGTTTAAAGGCAAATGTTATTTGCCTTGTATTAGCAACACCAATCTTGAAATCAAATGTTAAAACTGGCAGGATTTGGAACTTTTCCGCTTGAAAGTGAGGTCACTACACTGTAAAAAGAACTGGTGGTGAATGTTTTCTCCGTTTTTATGAAGCATTTTTTAAAAATATTGAACGCTAGGTATTTTGTTACCAGTTTAATACATCAGCCTCTTTTTACAATGTTGTAACGTCACATCCCTATTTTTCATCTTTTCATTTTTGGGAGTGGGGCAAAAAAGATTTAAATTGTTTTTTCGTGATCATTTCATCCAAATAACTCATTTTACATGCATTTTATTTTTTTTATTTTTCCGGTAAATGGTCCATTGCAATAACGTCACGTATTTAACCGTACACGTTAAGCGTTTGGCGGTTATGCAAAAACTCCCTATTCTGTAGTTTCTGTAATTTCAATCCCTCAAACCCTTTGTGACCCATCAATGTAAGGCCCCCACCTATGCAAGGCTTACCCCATTCCCGATCACTTGGAGAGGAAGGAGGAAAAATTGCGACTATACTATAATGCGTGGGGCTCGAGGAGGGGCGCGCAGGTGCGGGATCTCACGTCTGCACGGAGTAATCATTCTTTGCTAACCGGTTTGAGTGAGTGCGGGCCCAATCTCTGCGGACCTTCGGGAGTCACATAATCTTGTGTAAGTCTTGGGTTGCCCGCCACTTCCAGGGCTACGTTCGAGGGAAGCTGAGAATGGACACTTCGGCCGGTCATTCGACATCGCTACTGGTGTCAGTGGCACATAGTTAATAGAGACGGCTCAGCGTCGGGTGGGTTCGATTCGAAGTGCAGTGCCCGATTTGAGGCGCGTGGCTCCTATGTTCGAGGCTAATCTCCCGGTTCCTGCCCCAAGGTCGTCGGCAGTTGAGCTTATAGACGAGTATGACCTCGGAGGCCTTCGTGCGTGGGGCGTGAGCCCCGCGGATGATGAAGCCGCCTCACCGCAGTCCATCCACAGGTGGTCGTGGGCGAGGGGTGTGGATGCCGGGACACCTCCAGAGCTCGACGCGCATGGGTCCGCCAGCGCCGCCTCGTCCTGGGCAACCTGGACTTCTTGCAGTGCCGGTTCCAGGCGTTGGAGCCTGGGTAGGACGCCTCGGTCTTTTGCCCGAGGAGTGAGTGAGGGACTGCTTGGGGCCTCCGGCTTCTTGATGACCTTGTCGTTGAGGCTTGTTGCCAGGCGCGTTGGGTTAGCAGTTCAATGGGTAGACGATTTGTTTGGGTTTGGGCCCAACATTCGGATGAGGCTGGCGGCGTCGGATGGGGCGCAGGGACTGGGTTCAGGAACACCTTCCCTGCTCAGGCAACCCGCGGGACAGGGACTCCTTCCTGTTTTCGAGCTCATAAGGCCCACCTACACTGGTGTCTCTCGGCCGCGGCTGGTTGTGGAGGCTAACGGGTCGAGTTGAGAGATGGGACCAACTAGGCTGGGGCATTCGGGCCAAGTATGGGGCTCAGGCCAGGTAACGGCCAGCAACGTCTGGCGGTACCTACGACGCGGTGTGCGTGGTAGGTATTCCTTTTTCTCGGCTCCTCGGGCATCAGCCAACAATCAGAGAATGGAATCAGAGTGTTCAGTCACCCGCATTGATACTAACAGAGAGCCGATGACTATGGACCAGTGATCACGTCAAAAGTCTAATATTATCTAATATTAAAACTAAAACTTAATAAGTGAGAACCCAATCAACAGTTACGTTTCAAAAACGTCGCACTATGGTGACAATGAATCCTTGCGAAGTTACATTGAACATTTTCAAAACGTTGCGAAAACTGATAAATATGACATAAAAGTAACGTTATGGAATGAGTGAGGAATCTCTGATGCTGAAACAAGTTTTGTTTTACTATTTAAAAAGGTTATTTTATTGAGCACTCAAAAACCCTCTAAAAAATGACGTGCATCCACTTGCAGTAAGGAAGCTTAATTTCAGCAACTGGACAAACGCGATTTCCTTTTCAAGAAATTGACATTTTTTGTGTCCAGATGTCGTAATTTTTTAAAATTACGATAACCAACCGGAACCACTTCGTGAAATGGACATCTATTTCATGAAGTGGACAATTTCGCCAAGTGGATGCGACATATACATATGTTTATGGCCGTTTTATTGTTAGCAAGATAACTCTCGAAGAAAAGCGGAACGCGCTTTGGCCCAAAAATCAGTAGTCATAAGTCATAGGTTCATTTTGAGGGTAAAGTTTCTCTTTCGCTTGCAGTGCGAGATACTAGCTCAGAGGTGTTCGTTTTGGTTGGCCTTGCGCATGGAAAGCTGTTTTTGTAAGCGTAAAATTGTACCATACATCGTTTCATTATTTTTTGTACATCTAGACTCGTCAAAATAATAAAAGCCAGTTATGAATCGTCAGATGTAACTCTTTCCCGAATAGATTGCAGTGAGCACGCATTTGGTTGGTGCAAAATTCGCTAACAACACTATTCTGATAGCTGGCATTATTTTTGTTTTGTAACAGGATTGTTTAGGTATACATATTAGCTTTTCAATTACACATTTTCCGCCTTTTTGATTATTCCGAGATTACCGTACGGGCGACTTGCTTTGATCACATCACTAGAGCTCAATCTCCGAAACAGTTGAAAACAAAAACGTTTTTTAAGGGTGTTGGCATGACTGAAATGGTTCAAATCGGGCTTGATCCTCTAAATAAATAATGTAACATCTCAAAATAGCAATTTATGAGAAAAATAATGCCAAAAATCAAGTATAAATATAGCCGGGTCTAATAGACCCAGCGCACGGATTTGTGGTGATTTCAAACGTCATGCATACTAGGGCGTAGACGAAGATTGTTGCGGGATATTTTACTCGTGATTTTGAGTATTCCAGAATTTCACTGCCTCCCTCAATAAATAGTTTTCAACTCGATATACACGTTGTAAAAATACATTTTCAAGGTCCTAAAGAAGAGATAAAGTAATCTGCGTAAGTGCATCCAATTCAAAATTTTACGATACGATGTAACACCCAAATTTCAGGTGCTCAACGTTGGCTGCATATTTTTCAGCTCATATTTTTAATTATTTATTTTAATACAGTTTATTTGTTTTTACTTTGGTTTTAAATGTTTGCCATTTCGATGCACTTAAGTCAAGAAGTGCTAAGACCCCTATTTTGTCGTGCGACCGTTAATACTTTGGTTAATACGCTCTTTTTTGGCTGGCTTTTTCTCTGTATGTGTAGTTCGTATGTCTGCCGAGCGTTCTGCGATCGATTCGCCCCTCAGCGGAAGCCGGTATGAAATTATCGACGTAGGATAAAAATCATTAGTCCTGACGCTGACAATTAAAATGGTTTATTAGTTATTAATTATTGTTTTGGAGAAAAGAGATCAATAATTATCAACTCACTAATGGAGTTGTGAGATTGTAATAATGACGGTGAAATTATGCCCCCCTTTGCTTTTAGGAGAATTAATATTCTAGATCGGCTTAAAAAGTGGGAAACTGGTTGCATTTTCCTATTGTCACTGTTTTGCAATTATTTAAAAAATTTTGAATGTAAGCACAGGCTAATTCACTGGAACGAATTACGGTAGTCAATAAGTACGTAACGTGTGCATGTATAGGTGAGATGCAAGCACATAATTATCTCGGTTGATTAAGTTAGTGACTTGATTGTCATCGGTGACCCCATTTTTTATATCTTAATTTACGCATTAATTTTTGGTGAGTTTTTTGTCGTTTCCCATTCGAATGAAAGCTTGCACCACTGCGTCCCTGGGTTTATTTTGGAAAAATCAAATCCTGGTCGTTACTTCCTGGAATTGATATTTTCGAGGTTATACCAGCACAAGTTTTTATTCCTTTGAAAAACGTTTTTAATTAAGCCAAACGTTAAGGTCCGCAAGCCCTCACGATCATTGTACATGGTTTCTAGGTACGATGTTTACAATACATTTTAATTGCAGATTATGCTGAGATACGCCCACGTTTTCGGCTGCGTCCCACAGTGTGGCGTAAATGAGTATAGATCAACAAGTTTCTTATGGACCGAAAGAAGTGGTAAATTCAGTTATCTTTCTAAGCTCACGTTCCTAGAACCATCTGGAAATTTGGGCCCTCAGGATCCATTAGAAACTTGTCGATCTATAGTTGGCCCCTGTGCGTACACGGAAGTCCGAGTTTGAACTCAATTTGGCCATAGTATTTGTTCCTGTGTCTTAGCATGCTGACCAAGAGTTTGTAGGCCGGAGGTGCGACGACGGTTTCATACAGAAAAAAAGAGAGACATTGATTTGTTATTGTTACACGGTTCCGGAAGCCTTACCTTTGTTTTTTGAAGGGGTATGGCTTCGTGGGCCACCGTTTCCTTGGCGTGTAGGAGAGAAGCTCCTGAGCCTAATTGACGCATAGTGTTCAACATTACACACCATGGGGGAATCGAACGAGAGAAAGTACCTGAGCAGGAAGACATCCGCGACGACGTGCTAGCATTTTGCTAGCAGAGTTGTTAGCTGTACAAGAGCAGTTTGCGTCCACGATCTTCTCCTCGTTGTCTACAGGAACGTTGACCTCATGAAGAGGACCCGACAAATGACTAGTCTGTAGGCAAAGTCCGAATAGGTATATACCTAGTTTTTCTCGGTCGTTTTGTTCGCGCTTCCAAGCAAAACAGATTTGACCCACACTTAACACTGCATCGCCCTGCTTGAACGCGTTGCTCAATGCTCCTGTCCTCGCCGATGAAATCGATGATACTGGCAAAAATGTCATGATGATGAAAATGAATGGTGAACACAAAAACACAATAGTTAAAAGAAGTTATGTACCTACCAAGCCAATTCACAGTATTCCTAATGGATTACCTACCTCTCGATTGGCGTGACAGGATTCTCAATTATTAACGAACGAATAACATAATTACAACACCGTCGCAGGCCTAAAATGTCATTAGAATAAAGGGGGCTTAGCACAACAGCATGACTCAACTGATAAATGTGAAAATAGCGGTATGGTGTGGTGGTGGGTTCTAAGAGTGACAGTCTCGTGAGGAGGGGGTCTGGGGCACTTGCGTTTGGTCCACTCATTCAAATGGCAACTTTACCAAACCCGACCACCTTCCACGGATGGCTTACAGAAGTCGAAGTTAGCCATCCAAAGTCGTTGCTGACCTCAGAGTAAAAATCTGAAAAAGTTGAACTAGCTGATAACAAGTCGACCAACATTACAGTCGACCTAGATTACAGTTGTCCCTGATTACAGTCGACCAGTGATAAGGTCGACCAACATTACGCACTCGACCAACGATTACTTAACATCTATCTGTTCTTATCACAATTGTTTTGTAAACATTAGAGATTGTTGATGTTGATTGAAGAGCTGTGAAGCTGTGATCGAAGAGAGGTAAGATGATCCGGAGCCACGGCTATTCAAACGTAAGATTTCGAATTGATTTGACTTCCCTGTACAGACAGGGAAACGTATCTCTCCTCCAAGTACAATAACTTATATTCGACTTATTTACCTCGAGAATCTCTCATTCCCTTTAATGATCGTTCCAGTACTCTACCTGAGGGGGATGGCGACAGAAACAGACTCGCAGAATGGGGAAAACTTGAAAGACGAGGATGTTCCAGAGTACAGCGACGATTCGATGACGGAAGATAACTCGGATGAGCCACGACCTGAGTACAGCGTAAGACGAAAGGACTGTGACTTGAGAACGAAATATCAAGGTTCTAGTCCCCTCTTGTGTTGCAGTCAAATACGTTTTTGGTTTTAAAAGATGACCTTCCCGTGGAATTGTTCCCCATTTGGAGGATTGATGGAAAAACATTACTTCAGAAATATTTGCCTTTCAAAAACGCGAGTGGCGCGTTATTGCATAAAAGTTCGCCCATGGTAGGATAACGTTATAGTTCTAGCTGTTGACTGAAAAATCTTCTACCAAGATCGTGGCGATCAGGAAAAAATGTAAAATAGAATGCTCTATTTCAGTACGCATATTGGTCTGAAACAGTGAAGGTGAACTATTTACCAGTACGGACAGTGTTAAAGTCTGAAGAAAGGACAGAAATAGTCGTTCAATGCATCAAGCCGGAAGTTAAAAAGTAAAACTTACGTCCCACATTGTGGGTATTACATTTGTATTATTCGAACTAATTTAAAACTGGTTTCTTATAGGGAGGACACAGAATTCAAAGGTGAAAAAGAAAAATGTGATTAACCCTGGGATTGTGCTTCATCACTTTCGCTGCTTTCATCGTCGCTGGAAGACATGGTTGGAGTAAGGCCTGTGACAAACAGCACACAAATCATGATTTTGAATAATAAACCCGAAATTTCAAGGGTCTAGTCACTTCTATTGTCTTTTTCGTCCTGGAGTTCCTTCAAGTAGCCGTTCTGAGCAGCGACGACTTCTGAGCTAGTGGAGCATTCAGCATACCGTTCCAAAATCTCCCGATTCAATTCTATAAAATGCAGGCCCCAGGTGAATTTGCTCAGGTACGCTTCGGCCTCCTCTGCGAAGCCCGCGATGTAGAATAAGGCTGCCAGAGCCTCGACGCACGATAATTTCAAAGGTCGGCCGTAATTTGTTGGATTGGCCGCAACTAAAAACGGTAAAAGGCGAGGATGAGCGCCAGTCATGAGTTCAAAGGGCGTTTCGTCGACTTTTGCCCAAGAACAGTCGACAACAGCGGCTCCAAACTTGACGATTAAACCGGCATCCTCTTTCGAAACGCACTGCGAGGCTGCAGGCGTGAGAACGACTCCGGGAAATCTCTGGCGAAGCCGCAGTAACCTCAGAAGGCCGAGTCTTTCAAGTTTTCGCCCGGTACAACGCTTTGGATCGCATTGCTTCATGTCCCACATAGCCACTTTGAAACGATGGGTTTCTAAGTGAATAGCACAATGTCAGGAAAGTAAATAACGAGGAAAAAGATTGGCTTACTTGAATGTTCCAGGTGTTCCTCATTTTCCGGAGGCCGGTCATCGCAGCTTAATTTAGCAAACGACTTCGACAACTTCTTGGATTTTCTACTCATGTCAGGTTGAACTGAAACCTTCA
This sequence comes from Corythucha ciliata, assembly GCA_038030265.1. Classification (NCBI taxonomy): domain Eukaryota; kingdom Metazoa; phylum Arthropoda; class Insecta; order Hemiptera; family Tingidae; genus Corythucha; species Corythucha ciliata. Next base: position 31,520,486 of record CM075937.1, on the reverse strand, counting down.
TCGAGGTTTCAATGTTTGGAACCTGAAGCCTGAACTCCTTCAAGTTTTGTGATTTGATTTCCACACGATCATTACGAGTTCAAAAGTTTGGTGCGTCAAGTAGTAGTGACTTCTATTATTATATTCCTTAAGAAAAATGGCAGATGTCCGCGATATTCTGGACATTGAACGTCCCACGGTCGACGTATCGAAGGAGGCCATAATGGGATCGGATCGTCGGAAGCGTCCGCCAATGCTCACCGGTGGTCAGCCCAAGACGAATAAGCGTCCCGATGGTATATCGCGCGAACTATTCGCTCTCTTGTACAATGACAAAAAAGACGCCCCGCCGTTGTTCCCCACTGACACGGGACAAGGGTACAAACCGACGAAAGCCAAACTGGGTATGAAAAGCGTCCGTCCGTGGAAATGGATGCCATTCTCCAATCCAGCGCGGAAGGACAACGCTATATTTCATCATTGGCGACGGGTATGTGACGAAGGCAAAGAATACCCTTTCGCAAAATTCAACAAGGTGCGTGGAAAACCGTAATTTCTGTCTCATTCTGTAGGGAATATGCATAGTTCTAAGGGCACGAAAAGTCAATTATTTTGTTTGCTCATTAACGTTACACTACCAGTATTTTCCAAGCCTGCATTTCCTGATTGTAATGCCCTGCGTGATTCAAACTCTTGAGCGATCTGCATCATTGTTCGTGGCCCATGAACGAAGCCTAACGTGATTTGGGGGGCACAGGAATTGCCTCAAAGTAGCGCGAGTTGTAAGGACCTGCCAATTTGTCGTTGGCCCATGTGAAGGGGCCTTCACGTGCAAGCCGTGACACCTAAAATTGTGTGCCATAGCCAATCAAAGAGAAACCCACGTACTATTTTCATTTAATACAGCTCTAAACTTGAGCTTTAACAGGTCACATGTGAAGGCGCCTATAAAAGATGACAACGAAGAACAGCCTAGTGGCCCGCAAACATCCCTATCCCTCTTCAAATGTTGCATTATTTTTCAGATTATTGGCAGCAGCCTAGCCGTTACCCCCCTGTTTCAATCCTGTTTGAGGACACTGCATTCCGGGAACGTAGCCAATCCGCTGTCCTGGCTTGAGAATTCAAATAGCAAAAGATTCATGGGCGTAGCCAGATGGGGCAGTTGCCCTCCCCTAGAGTGGACAGTGCACCACTAGTGGGGCAGGTGCCCACCACTCCATTCCATCGAAAAGTGAAAATTTTACAAGGTCACCACATTTTTTTTGCATCAACGCTCACAGAAAAATCATTTCTCTGTTTTCGCTCACGATAAAGCCAATTTGATGGGATTTTGTTGCTGAAACCCTATTTCGCGCTGTGGCCTAATTCAAAAACCACTTTCGCAGATTTTGAACGCTGAATGAAAAAAAAACACACACACATTTTCACGTTTCTGGTTCACTATAAACACAATTTTGCTGCTTAAAATCCAATTTTGCCGTTTAGGCACACTAGAAATCCATTTCCGCGGGTGTGGCACGCTAAAAAAACAAATTTGCGGATTTTGTTGCTAAAACCCTAATTTCCCGGGGTTACCTCACCAAAAACCAAGTTTGCCCATTTTCTCTCCCCCCCCCCCTATTTCCACCATTCAGGCGCAAGAGTTTTGTTTCCAATGAATTTTCCCATTTTCGTGTGCTCGGCTCACTAAAAACGCAATTTCGTTGGTTTTAGGCTTACTGATACTCCTATTTCTTGGGGTTGCCTCATTGTCCAGGAGCCTACTGTAAGAAAAATCCGGGTCAATGGATCGTGTCTTGTACCTGCACAGGACAAGGTCCAGGTATGGTCTAGGAGTTGACACTATTCTGAGATCGCTATATATTTTCTGCGGGACAGGAGCCCACACTAGAGCTAGCTGCTGGCGAACACTCCTTTGGGCTGCTTGGAAACGGCTGGCCAGTGTAAAAAAATGGGTCATCGCATCCAATAAACTAGGAAACCACTGTCGCCATCCAATTTTGAATGAAGCCCTGGCTTCTGGAAAGCCTCGAAATGTTTACATATTTTAAAGCTCGCTCATGGCAGTAACTACAATCAAATTGTTTGGCGTTATTGGTTTCGTAACTTATTGGTCGCGGTAACCGACTTTTCACTCTCGCCAGTCGTTTTAAAACCACCCAAAAGTGTGTTAGCCAACAGCTAGCTCTGTTGAGAGGCCCTGACTCACGGAAAATGTCTGGCGATCTCAGAAGTATCATCTCCCAGGCCATAAAAAACGTCCGGATTTTTCGTTCTCGTTCTCGTTCGTGTTTCACAGATTTGGCTCGCTAAATACTTAGTTTAGCTATATAACAAACCCAATTTGGTGAATTAGGCTTTTCCAAAATGATAGTTATTTTACACCGGCTTTAGTTCCCTTGAATTCCAGCTTTGCTGTTTATCTGGGGGGGGGGGGGTTGAATTTGAAAAAAAACGTGTCTAGCCTCACGTGCTAGGTAGACAATAGGCTGTACCTTACACTGATGTCTTGATGTGATACTGGAGGCGGGTAAATGCCAGCCCCTTCTTTTCCTGACATTATCTGATTTTCTCAGAGAAGTTGTACTTTCTTAAGATAAAGAGGTGACTACACGCTTATTGAGGACAGGCTTGAGGTGGCTTGTGAGTTCCTTACGATAGGAACTACTTTTAATGGACAGGTCCGGTTTGGTGGGCTAAATTAGGGCCGTTACCGTGCCACTGGAACAAAATTTCGAGTTTAGCTCAAAAAATTATCACTTGGGGGGGGGGATTGTCAGGTTTTATACAGAAAAAACGGAATTGCTACAACGACAGTTCACCAGCACACATGTGAGTTTATGACGGAAAACGACCCGTTCTATGCTTGATGCAGTTTCTGGTTAAGAATTTACGATTTCCAGTGGCGCGTTCTGAATTAATGAATTGGCTGGGATTCATCTTCGAATGCCTGCAATAGGCAACGGCGCATCTGACACCTTCTCCTGTGAAACTGCCCAAGGGCCCACGCCTAGATCAAGGGCAGGCTACGCCCCTGCCAAGATCATTGATATGCACGAGGATGGGAGTTCCCACTTGTATCTATGAAGTTTCTATAGATTGCACGTGAGTGGCTGGCAAGTTGGCAACCTCTGTGCCCATCTATCCTGCTCTAAATAGAACATTATGCTTTCCGTTCGATGGGTTTTGTTTGATAAAAAAATTGTGCACATCACTCCCATTGCGACTATTTACTTGTCCTCTTCCCAATGCCCTCGTCGCCCTCCCTAGGGGCATAAGCATAGCCCCCCTCCCAGTTATGAGCAAAAAGGCCTTTAGAAACCAGACTTATCCGAAGAATAAAAGGGCAGTATTCATAGTCGTCACCCAAGCTGAGTAATTGCTTCAACGCTTCAAATCGGTCGTTCTAATTAGTGAGCCACCTGTTTTGAATTGAAATAAGGAAATATTCAGAAAAAAAGAGAGACGTTCACGTCGCGTAAAGATTACTTTATTACGGGACCGGTTTCAGCTGCTGCCAGCAATCTTCAACCATTATGTAACATAAAACAATAAATAATTAGCTAAAAGCCATACCCCTTCAAAAAACAAAGGCAAGGCTTCCGGAACCGTGAACCAATAACCAATAACAAATAAACCAATAAACAACAACAACCAATAATAAACAATAAACAAATAATATTGATTTATTTGTTATTGGTTCACGGTTCCGGAAGCCTTGCCTTTGTTTTTTGAAGGGGTATGGCTTTTAGCTAATTATTTATTGTTTTATGTTATATAATGGTTGAAAATGGCTGGCAGCAGCTGAAACCGGTCCCGTAATAAAGTAATCTTTACGCGACGTGAACGTCTCTCTTTTTTTCTGTATGAAACCGTCGTCGCACCTCCGGCCTACAAACTCTTGGTCAGCAAGGAAATATTCAGCTTGAGTGACGACTATTAATATGACCTCAAGTGCCATGATTTTTTTTTTTTTTTGGAGGGCTCGGACGGTCTCCCGACTCCGAAGGTGCCAAAAGCCTTTCGGCCCATACACCATACCCACTTGGGGCCCGGACTCGGGAGAGCCTAGTACGGCTCCTCAAACCTATTTATCCTTTCCAGCAAACTCAGGAGACGGGTCCCATTCTCCTTTGAGAAGCTGGGGAAGGATATCCTATCGTCACCAAAAATGGTGTATCTGACCGCCGCGTAGCCGTCACACTCGCATACGACGTGCTCCACGGTTTCCTCAGCCTCCCCACACCGTTCGCAGTCGGGCTCCCCTACTGCCCCCTTGATTGACAGATGCCTATTAAGGGCGTAATGTCCTGAATACATCCCTACTATCCGCCTAAGCTTAACCCGTGTTAGTCCCAGCAATCATGCCGAAGCTTCCTGGTCTTCCTCATTTATTCCCAGTTTTGCTTGCCGGCACCCTGGTTCAGTCCGCCATCTCCTCAGGGCTTGGTCACTGGCCCAGGCCCTTATCTCCCTCAAGACCACCCTTCGGGCAATGCCCACCGATGGTTCAGGTCCTATCACCAGCTGGTCCGCGCCACGCTTGGCCAGCTCGTCTGCTTTTTCATTTCCCTGCCATCCTCTATGACCCGGGATCCATCCCAACGTTAGGGAGTTCCCTTCGCCCTGGAGGTCCCGTATCCCTACTCTGCAACTCGCCACGGCCGCTGAGTCCACCACGGGTTTGGTGATCGCCCCCAGCGCCGCCCTGCTATCAGACTAGATGCCGATCGCCCTACCTGTCACTTTCCACCGTTAGTTAAATATCCATCGTTAAATGATAATTAATCTGTTCTCTATTTATGAGTGGTTCATGTACCTACTAGTATTCAGGTATAAGGAAATTGTTTCCCACACGATTTTTTCTTCAGGTTTTCAAGTCAATATCGCAGGTTTAGCCCTTTCAACACCAAAATTATGAGGATTTTACACTCACAAAACCCAATTTCGCGGGTTTTGCAAATTTGAAAACGAATTTTCGGAGTCGGAAAACGCCAATTTTGCGTGGTTGGCCCGTTCAATATCACGGGGCTCAAAAAAGCAATAGGGGTACTCAAACAATCAGCCTGTAAACCTGTAAATAAGTATTTCTTTGTAATCTTGTAATTAAGCAAAATTCCACCCCCCCCCTGTCTATGCGTTACTAAAGAAACGAGATTTATAACATCTGTTTACTGGTTTACCGAAATACTGAGATTTATTATTAATAGCACGCGTCATTGAAGACATTTCGTCATTTGAGCTCTTTCGAAGTTCAAATTTCGCGGATTCGGCACTTACAGAACCTAATTTTGCTGTTGCTTAATTCTAGAACCAATATCGCATTTGGCTCCTTAAAAAGACCAATTTCACGGATTTTACATATTTTAAAATTGAAAATTCCATGGTGCTTGCTCATTTTAAAGAGCCTTGTCACGGGTCTGGCTCCTTTTATAAACCAAAATGTCGCACGGTTGGCCCACTAAAAACTAATCTCGTGGGGATAGGCTCCCCCCCCCCCCCGGTTATAGTGGCTATGTGGCGCTCTCAAACTCGGCCTAGTCGGTTTTTGCGCCCATTAAGTGAAAATGATGATGATGAATGCACGTGAAACATCATAAAACTGTCCTTTGGACGTTCTCTTCTCCTTATTTTTGGGCTTCCCCTTGTTTTTAGTGGTCCTCTCCCAACTTTATTCCTTATTCTAATAATGTATAATATATTATATTAATAATATATTTTTAATAAAAATATTTAATAATAATATAATATTTAATAATAATATACAGGGTGTAACGGGAAAATGGGCATAATTGAAATTGGTGATTCTACATCACATGGGGGTCAAAACTGACTATCTGGACCGGATCCGATTATCAACATATTCTGAGAAATCGCAGTTTTCCTGAATTTCGAAGCATCAGGCGTTTTCTTCAAAACTCGGTCGGTATCTTAGCAACCATTGATCCTAGGAAATTTTCAAGGACACCGTTGGAAAGAGCACAAAATTTCCTTTCAGATGATCGTAAAGTTGGGGTAGGTCGTGAAATTTGGACGCCCTTAACTCTCAGCTGAATAGCCGCTTCCTTGAATTTCTCTACTCTTACTAGTCATTCAGCCAGCTGTCATTTTACTGAAAGCTCTCGGAGGAAGAGTAGGACTTCATGAAAAACTTCTACATTTATTAAGCTTTCAAAGGACCTGCTTGGTTCGGGATTTTGTATTTATTCCTTCTGAGATACAGTTCGAAATACTTGAAAACTCGTCTAAAATGTCTGGAAACGTACGTTCACAATCGCCCTCGAGCGGGAAACAATTTTCTTCCGAAAGCTCTTTGCAAACCTTTTCAGTGAATTTTTGATCCGTTAAGACTGCTGAGTCCGGTTACCTCGCTGGACTAACTTCAAAAAAGGCAATACTAAGTGCTTGAAATGGCAAGTCACTGCTCAGAACCTTGGGGTTCTGACTTGTTGGATTCAAGGGTGGCTGCCAACAGTCACTACCGTTCCCACCCTCTCCTTTGACAGATATTTCGTAGAGATCGGTGGAAACCGACAGCGGAAGTCAAACTCAAAGTCAACTGCATAGGCCGGGGGCTCAAATACATGACCCCTAACAGCTAAGTCGTACGACCCTTAAAAAAAAACAACAACAAAAACAAACCAAAAAAAAAAAACAAAACAAAACAAAAAAACGAGCGAATACAATTTTAAAACCGAGTAGAAAATCCCTCACCAACCTAAGTGACGTGAAGAGCATTTTTTTTTAAACGAATTTTTCCCGTTCTATGGCAATCGCAAACATACGTTTCCAAACGATTAAGACAGGGGCTTAAAGTATTTCGAACAGTATCTCAAAAGGAATAGAGACAAAGCCCCGAACCAAGCAGGTCATTTGAACGCTTAATGATTGTAGAAGGTTTTCCTGAAGTACTACTCTTCCTCCGAGAGCTGTCAGTAAAATGACAGCTGGCTGAATGACTAGTAAGAATAGAGAAATTCAAGGAAGCGGCTTTTCAGCCGAGCGTTAAGGGTGCCCCAATTTCACGAACTACCCCAACTTTACAATCATCTTAAAGGAAGTTTTGTGCTCTTTCCAACGGTGTCCTTGAAAATTTCCTAAGATTAATGGTTGCTAAGATACCGACCGATTTTCGAAAAAAACGCCTGATGCATTGACAGTCAGGAAAACTGCGATTTTCTCGGAAACGGTCAATAATCGGACCATGGTCCATATAGTCATTTTTTACCCACATGTGATGTAGAATCACCCATTTCAATTATGCCCCGTTTTCCCGTTACACCCTGTATATTTAATTTACTTACTATATTATTTACTACTTACTATATTATTTAATAATAATATAGTATTTAATATATATTTTTTGTGATGAAATTTCAGCAAGTTCAAATTCCCACTTATACCGATGCAGAATACGGTTCTCATCTCGTCTCGGACACTTGGACTAAATCTGAAACCGAGCACCTATTCGACCTCTGTCGACGGTTCGACCTTCGATTCGTCGTGATCGCCGACCGATGGGACTCGGCCAAATACAAGAAACGCACTATCGAAGACCTCAAAGAGCGCTACTACACGGTCATTTCAGCGTTGGCCAAAGTCAAAACCGGACCAGGGTTGACGGCCGATGCAAAGAGCTATTTTTTCGACGCTGAACACGAAAGACGTCGAAAAGAGCAACTTCTACGTTTGTACAGTCGAACACCCGAGCAAGTCGACGAGGAGCAAATGCTTCAAACCGAGCTGAGAAAAATCGAAGCTCGTAAAAAGGAACGTGACAAGAAAACTCAGGACCTTCAAAAGTTGATTACAGCGGCAGATCATCAGAACGAGACGAAGCGGTCAGACAGAAAATTCCCTCGGAAGAAAATTCCTACACCTCATTCTCGTCCCAGGATCGATAACTTAGTCAAAGTATGGAATCTTGACTTATTGCTTTGATCGTTAAAATAAATCAAATTGTTATTTTGTCAATCAGGCGGGCGAACTTTCCAGCATAAAATTTCCGGACATCAAGAGTAGCGGAGTGACTATTCGATCGCAGCGAATGAAACTTCCCGCAAATATTGGTCAAAAGAAAATGAAAGCCATTGAACAACTTTTGGTCGAAATGGCCATCGAGCCCAATCCAACGCCAACCGAAGAGATCTGTCGACATTTTAACGAGCTTCGATGCGACCTTGTTCTTTTGCACGAACTGAAAACGGCCATGGCGACGTGCGAGTTTGAACTACAAACTCTTCGACATCAGTACGAAGCCGCGAACCCGGGAAAAGTAAGTTCTTTTTTTTAACGTCTTCCTTGGACAATCGATAATGGGCAAAAACTCACGCAATTTTCTTACAGACCCTACTTATACCGAAGCAGCTATGTACCGACAACGAGTCGGCCGCGGATGGAAAGAAGGCTTCTGAGTCGACATCGTCGATTCAGGTTAAAACCGAAATAATCGATGTTGTTGGCTCCCCGACCCAGTCTAACGTTACAATTTAATTTTGGTATTATTCCTTGCTTAAATAGAAACAAAATTAAATAAGAGTATGCCCAGTCGTGAAAAATTGACTTAACGCACTTTTTAGGTCAGCCAGTTGGCATCTTCACATTTGGTAGATTTTGCTTCATTCCCACGATAAAAACGACTCAACTGACGATACACAGTCGGGCCTCAAAGTGGACAAAACTAACTATTGGCTCCGAGAAAATGGCTAAACTGACTATTAAAACTCTGAAAAAATAGATAAACTGACTTTTCGCGCCCTAAAAATGGCTAAACTGACGATTCGTGTGCCCCGAAAACATCATGATTCCCGCCCTGAAGATGGCTAAATCGACGAAAAATTCGCGTGACAGAAGTGGCCAATCTGACCACACGTGCGCCAAAAATGGACTTGGCGTCCTAAAAACTATTCTCGCCCCAAAAATGGCAAAACTGACGATTCGCGCCTTGAAAATGACTGAACTAAGTTCGTACCCTGCGATTGACGGATTCGTGCCCTGAAAGTACTAAACAAAATATTCACGCCCTAGAAACGACCACTGACAGTTTGCGCTGTGAAAATGGCCAAACGGGCTATTCACGCCCTAAAATTGGCAAAGCGGCCTATAAATGGTTAAACCGACGATTCGCGCATTGAATATGCCTAAACAGATTTTTCCTGTCCTGAAACTGGCAAAATCGACCATTTGCGCATTTATAATGACCAAACTGAGCCTTCACGCCTTCAAAATGACTTGAAATTGACGATTCGTCCTCTAAAATAGCATAACTGACTATTCGTGCTCTAAAAATGGCGTACTGGCGTAAAAATGGCGTAGGATTTGATCCTTTGCGCCTTGCAGATGGTGCAACTCACAATTCGTGCCATTAAAATGCTATGATTAACAGTTTTACTGCTAATTAGCTATTTTCGTGCTCATAACGTGTTAACGTGGAGTGTTTAGAAAAAATTCAGATTTGGAAAGTTTTGTGGTTGGGTACATTATTTTGGGGATTTCACGGTTTCCTCGCCTTTTCCGGAACGTGAGACTCGATCGGGTCTCGAACCCAGTAAATATTTTTTGGTCTAATAGACGTCTAAAGTCCATCTAAAAGACGTCTATATAACGTCTAAACGATTTATACTTCATTTGCCCTATAATGGACGTGTATTTAAGGTCCATTGGGAATCGGATAGTGAAATCTCAAGTGTGAAAGCGCCCTTAGTCGTCGTTATAGCTGCTGCTCTTTTTAGGCAAATGAAAAAATTAAAAAGTTTTTTTTCTTGATTTTGGACAGATTTTATTAATATTATTAGTTTTTAAGCCATACAACTTGATTAATGTTATATTTTTAGGGTTTTGGCTTTTTTCTTCTTCTACTTCTTCGTTTCCTGAGCTTTCGCCTTCTTGTGCTGAAGGCATCAACATCAGTTGCCATCAACAACAAGTTTTCTAATCAAGAAGAAGAAATTGACACCCCTCCATTTGTCACATGTCTACGATTTAAAATAAAAAACCCAAAAAATTCTCTGACGATGCCTTCAGCACAAGAAGGCGAAAGCTCAGGAAACGAAGAAGTAGAAGAAGAAAAAAGTCAAAACCCTAAAAATATAACATTAATCAATTTGGACAGATTTATTTTATAATTTTTTAACATAGACCGGTTTTTTCTGTCCGCGGGCTGCCTGTGTGTGCTCCTCGCGACGTTTCGTTGAAATTATTTTCAACGTCTTCTGGAGGAGGCGTTTTTTAAAAAACTTTGATTTTCAAATTTGTTAAGACATAAAAAACGGTCTATATTAACAAATTAAGAAAATTGAAGGTCACATCAAGGCGTTCTGATCAAAAATCCGCTTCAAACTTGGGAATCACCCCAAGTTATTCAGTTTCGTTCAATTTTAAATTTTGCTCATTTTCACTAAAATGAGTTGGGGTTAGACAGACGATTTATATGATTGCGGGGGGGGGGGTCATTATTTGAGGCGCGTATAGTCCTTCGGAAAATGCGGAAAGCATCCGGCTTCCGGCCAAAACACATTTACGTATGAAAAGGGCACGGGGGGGGGGGAGTCATTGACCAGAGCCTTCTCTATCCAAAACCTTCAGAAGGCTCTACCAAGACAAGGGACAAAATGAGCAATTTTAAACCACAGAAGATCCTCAACCATGAAAATAAATGCTCCCCCCTAAGACACCTCCAATGGGGAACTTGCACATTTTTCAAAAGTTGGTGTTGCTTAAAGAGGGCTCTTCCACAAGTCTATTGCTCACATTAAACTTTCAACAATCAGTCAAGGATGCTTTTTTAGTGAATTTTTAAAAATTTTGAGTGGGGGTTCGATTACGTCAAAACTTACTTATTGAAATTGATGATGCGGGGAAGAGGGGGTTAGACGCGTTTACTGGGAAGAAATTTTTCATGTTATTTGTAAACAAACAATTTTAGAGTTCCCTCAAATGCTTCACAAGTAAGTATTTACGTCATTTCCCCTCGCACCATCCATCTCTTTCTGAAGAACTTTGAACCTTTTTTAAAAATCTTAAAACGCACCAATCGGGTTGCAACTTCCGTTGTTATCCTTCAGTTCACGGGTCAAATCACTGGTATGCTTTTCTCCCTGATCTGAGATTCATGCAAGTTCCCCATTACAAAAACACCCGAAAATACCCCAAAACTGCGTATATTTGTCAATAAAAATGCAAAATATTCAAAAATCAGGAAACTGGGAATTTTTGACGATTAATAATGACAGAATAAACCGAACAGAACTTCGCACTTCATTATGTCCTGTCTATTGACAGGACACATTTTGTTCATACAGCCAATGAAATTACTAGTCTTCTACAGCTCTGAAGTCGTCAAAAGTGCTCCAAAATTAAGCGGCTGAAACGAAAAAGCATGGACGCGGAAAGAGTCATCATAACCCATAAACTCGACTAGGGCACGATCTCGCCTTGATTAGAACATTTTCGCTCTCTGAACTGCGGAGGCAGACTGCTAGCTCAGTTAAAGAGTTGTATCCATTGAGACACGTTCCTGTGGGGCCAGGGGCTTAGGTGCGGGGAGGATATGGGGGATAGATCCCCCCCCCCCAGAGTTACAAGTATACGAACGAAGGAGCATTAGTACCATAACGATGAGCCCCATAAAATCTCCAAAAATGAGCGTTTCACGTTGAAGTTAAGTTTAATAGCAGATTTTCTGGACTTAAAGCAGCCCGAAAAGGTCCGAGTACGTCCAGCTTTTTCCTTGGACTTCAGACCCAACGCAGTATTGTACCGAAGTACGGGGGGGGGGGGTTCGCCCCGGACCCTCTATCAGACAAAAGTCGGTAGAATTCGTGTCTATAGCTGCTAAAAAGCGCTGATTCGTGGTCTCGCGATGCAACTTCCAAACTAAAATTAAGGAAAAAATCGCTGATTCACGGTACATGGAGGCCATTCTTCGAATAAATTGTGGAAATCAACGCAAAAGTGTTGTATTTGGGCAAACCCACCGGTTAAAGTTGAGAAAACACACTGTAATATTGACAAATGAAAGGGTCCATAGACGTACAATAAATTTGTACAATATTTCGTTTCCAGATGTTTACGGATAAAAAAATAGGTTGATCATTATTATTGTGCAACCCATCAATACAACCCACAAACGTTCAATTTTATTGTACAACCCCTAATTTGCGCAATATTATTGTACGTGTATGGGCCGCTTAAAAGACGCTTTCAGGACAAAAATGGCAAATTCACAACTGAAATGGCGTAAAATCCCCCCCACCCCCACCCCGCGTATGCAAAAGGGAATAGGATGCTGAGTGGCCGCAAAATTAGCACAAAACGCTATTTCACAGCTGAAATTGGGAAAAATCGCTGATTTGCAATTTGCAGATATAAAGTTGTGGAAAAACGTTAATTACGGATACAAAACGAAGAAAATTACTAATTTGCGGCAAAAATTGAAAAAATCACCAATTAACGCAGCTAAAAAAAAACAAACTTTAATTTCACGTTCAAATTGGGGAAAAGTGCTAATTCTCAGTTAAAAATGGAAAAATCGCCAATTTACAGCTAAAATTGCGCCAAACGCCCATTTGTGACTGAAATTGAGAAAAATTGTAATTTGCGCCAAAAACTGAATACACGCAAATTTGCGGATTCTGAAAGCAACTTTTCAGGCTGAAATTTTAAAAAAGCGCTAATTTATGGCATTAGGTGAAAAAACCGCTAATTCGCGTAAACTGAGAAAAAACGCTCATGCATTGCGTATGGTGAACCAAAAAAATTCTAATTCGTGAAAAGTCCCCCTATTTTGCGGCTGATATTGTGGAAAACACTTAAGAAAAACGTTAATTTCCAGCTAAAACTGAGAAAAATGCTAATCCCCTGGTAAAAAAAAAATTAAAAATCGGTAAATGCTGAAACTCTTGGATAATTAAGAAACATCGCTCACGGGATAAAAACGATACTTTGCTGCTAAAGTTGATAAAATGCACAAATTCATGGCTGTGCGAGTGGGTGGGGAAAAACCACTAATCTGCGGCTGAAATTGAGAAGAACGATACACTCGGCCAAAATTGAGAAAAGCGCTAATTTGCGAGTAGAGTCCAAAAATCGCCCCTAACTGAGAGATTGAGGCTGTAATGAGGCCAGCAAGATGTCCAGATTCAAGAGTGTGCTGGCTGGGTGGAATGATGTGACTAAAATGTGAAATTCCCCCCTCCCCTCAATCTTACGAGATTTCAATCTGACCCCCCCCCCTGGACAAATTCCTACCTACGCCACTGTGTGGGGCCAAATATTCGCAGTCTGGAGCTGCAGTTCAAGCACGTTCAAGTTTTGTATTGAGAGATTCTTCAAAAGAACCGAATTTCTTGAGTATGGCTCTTTAAAGAACAATTTCGCGATTTTGGCTTCTTTAAAAGCCAATTTTGCGAGGTTTCCCTGTTCTAGTTGTACATATGTAGAAGCCTGATTTAGCCCTTCAAACTCCAATTTGGAGGATTTTAACATAGTTATTTTCAGGTTTAGGTCACTTTAGCAAACCAATTTCAAGGATGTGATCTTAATATTACAATTTAAAATTTCGGGTGTTTCGCTCAAATACATATAGGCCAGTTTTGCATTCTCATGTTTGGCTCTTTCGTGGGGCTGAATTCTTCAATAAATCAGTTATTCAGATTCTTAGCTAAACCCCAATTTCGCGGATACTCTCTCTTTTGAAAATCATTAATTTGTGCGTTTGGTATTTTGAGAATACCAATTTCATGGTGTTAACTGTCATCGTTTTAACAAAAGTGTCTTAAAGTTAAAAACTAAGTTGAGTGTAACTCTTGAACGATTATTTTGATATTCCAAGCCAGGAGCCCCCTATACGGGTCGGCCGGGCCCCTACATAGGCGGTCGTCTACCCTGCCCTTCAAACGGTCCTGAGGGGCAAGTACGAGCGGGTGTTATAATTTTAACACGATGGCGTTATCCTACCAAAATTAAAATGGCTGTCACGTACATTCCACCAGGTGGCCTATTCTCTAACAACAAGCAATATTTTTTTCGCCAGCCATGTATTTATTTGTTTGAAGAAAATCAATGAAATAAACATATGACTTCGAAAAAGCTATTGCTTCGGAGTTAGAGAATAAGCCCCCAGTGTTATTATTTAACTTTACACCCCTTTCGTACTTGCTTCTATCGAAATGCCGGCACTGAAGATGGTGCTTTTCAGTTGGGGACGTCAACGGTCATGTCTCTGCATCATCAATAATCCGTCGCTATGTTCTGTTTCCTGCTTTATACATTTTCATAGTTTTATGCTCACCCTGAAAAACGTAAGTAGAATGTGACTCAACAAGTGGCCGTTTATCTTCTGTTTTGCCAGCTCTTGTTTAAAAATAGCGCGTATTTCAGTTTTTTTTACAAGATAGTTGGCGCCCCTGGTGTTAACACTTAACACTCGTTCGTACCTGAGACATGAAATGGCTTCCCTTTATTTTTCTACTTTTATCATTAAGGAAAAGAAGTTTTATAACTTACGGATTAGTTTAATTTCGGCTTAAACCCCGCCTCTCGGTGAGTGTTTGTTTTAGGGAAAATTTTCTGGTTGAGCAAATCGCAATAAATGTTAGGCAACGGTTCTATTCGGCCGAGGAGTGTTTACTGTCCCTACTTGTCATTAGTGAGATTCTGTTTATAGTGAATACGTTTTTTTTTTTTTTTTCATTTGGAAAATAGTCGAAATGGAAGTGGGTTTTGGTAGATCTGGCGTATTAGAAACACAAGTTCGTGGTCAGTGGTACAAAGTGTTCGTGACGCTCGAAGAGGAGCATTTGACGGTGAGTCTGGATGACAGCTATGAAAATTCGACTGCGCTCAACGGCACTCTGAACAATAATAACAATACTTTGGAGTCGGCCTGTGGTACTCTAGATGACATTGAAGTCCCCGAGTCGGTGGCCAACACGAAACGACTGGTTAAAGTAATCAAATCGGACAACAACGGCCTAGGGATTTCAATCAAAGGAGGTACGTTCATGTGCTAATTGTGAGTTTCATTGGGACAGAATCTCAAATTGCAATGACGGGCGTTTTGTATCACAGGCAAGGAGAACAAAATGCCAATTTTAATATCGAAGATATTCAAAGGAATGGCAGCCGACCAAACGGAGCAGCTGTACGTTGGAGACGCGATTCTATCTGTCAACGGCGAGGATTTACGGGAAGCCACTCACGACGAGGCTGTGAAAGCTTTAAAACGGGCGGGGAAAATCGTTCAATTAGAAGGTGAGCAATCATTTATTGGTACCTTCGTACCTAATACGCTATTGATGGAGGAAGGGGCATCGTTCCCACAGGATAAGGGTCCAGTACGTCCTTTTCCTTCAGCTGGAATGGGAAACGACAGAGTCCGAAGGCCAGGGGTATCCAGGGCCGACTGTCAGGGGGCCCCAGGCTTGGAATAAACGTAGTCGAAAGGGCAGTTTTTACAATTTTGAGCCCTTTTTAATCCATGTTCCCATTGGGAAAGGAAGTATGGTGACTTCATGTTCGTGATACACAACCTCAGAAAGGTTGAAAAACATCGTTTTCGGCATTTCGTCGGTCTATCGCTTTTTTCCCGATAAAATGCATGAAAATTTCTTGGTATGAGAAGCACAGAACAGGCCCTTGTTTTGAGAAAAAATAATTTATCAGACATGTTCTCCCCGTAGCGAAATGTCGATTTCCGTCATAACTTCAAAACAAGAGGTTGCAGAATTTTTCAATTTTTTTTTGTCTGATCGCAATTTTCTAGCGAAATGACTGCAGCACTGCCGAAAAAGGGCAACTTTTTTATAGTAAAAATCGTCGTTATTGGCACAATTTGGCCAGTAGCAGTAGCGCCGATCAAAGGTGTAGCAGCTGTTACGCCTCTCTAGGGGGTTGGTAGTCCGTAATTTAGGAGATGAATAACAAGAATGAAAAAATAACAAGAAATAATGAGAAGGAAGAAGAAGGAGAAATAAAGGGTTGTCAAAACAAAAGAAGGGATGGAGAATCGGTTTTCAGTCTTATCTCAGGTCACGAAATCATAGTTCAGCCGGAGAACTGTCAATTTTAGTCTGAGCAAAAGTCAATTAAACCTAGAGTTTCGATTAAATACCGCCAAAAGAGGCAGAACCAGCCACATTTTGCCGCGAAGCCAGAAATCAGTTTGGATACTGAATTTATTCACTTCTTGATCTGAAATGGTGATTTTACCTCTAAAATTGACTTATCGTCCATGAAACTGATGTCGCCTCAGAGTCTTAGCTTGAGTCCATGAGTACGTAGTATTTTTAACCCAGAAACTAAACATTTGACTCCATTACCGACCATATAAATGCCTGCAGATGCTTCCTGCCCACGAAATTCGAATATCGCCTCAAAAAACTCAACCGTGGATGAAACCACGGAAACGATCCCCCTTTAAACGTGGTGTTTAAAATAGCTTGGAAGTTTAGGGTTGATCAGATGAAGCGACGCTCTGAACGGTTCCTCAGCCCTGACACGCTCCTTTTCGATTGTATGTACTAACCACATATCACTCCATTGACAGATCGTTGAAAATTGCAATTTCACGGCAATTAAAGCTAGAAAGTTCCAGTGTTGTGGCTATGTTTCCTTGGAACTTGAAATTGGGGTAGGTAGTAGTTGCACCCACAACACTACTGCACCACCAATAGATCGCAAGGGACGTCAGCCCGGGCACTTGGCCACTTGCAACTTCAATTTATCCCCAAATCTTACAACTTTTGCTGCTCATCGCACTCTCGACACTTGCAGTTTCGCAACTGTTCAGCCTCGAAACCTGAATTATAGCCGCAAACTTGAAATTTCGCGGCAATTTGGCAAACATTATTTTGCCTAAGCTCATGGGCGTAGTTTGACAGATGAATGGACTGCTTTTCTCATTCCCCTTGGCCAATTGAGGGGGGAGGGATCACAAGTTTCAACAAACTTAGGGCAATCGGCAACAAAAACAACCCCGAAGTTCGCAAATTCTCCGAGATTAAGACCCGAAACATCCTGTTTCGTGGAAATTAAGCCCCGAAACTTTCATTTTCACTGCAATTAAGCCCCAGAAGTAAGCATTTTTACAGGAATTTAGTTCCAAAAGTTGCATTTCCGCGCATATTCGGCCTTGGATCTTTCAATTTCCTGTGTATACAGGTTCTAGGCTCTTTTAGGGCCGGCTAGTCTTTTGGATCCACTTTCAATTCCGCTTAGGCCCCTTTCAGACGGGTGCATGTGAGCGCGCTCACGAGAGCCGCTTAAACGGCTCAGTGTGAAAAGGCCCGGCTCCTAAGACTTCTTTGTAAATTCAACCGCTGGTGGTCGGGTGGGTGGAGGGAGGGAGGAAAGTTTACCGCAGTAGTACGGCTCGTGATCCGGCTCTCAGAGCTCCCTGAAAGCCCCCATTATATATTGTCTAAAGTTAACCGCTCCAGCTCTCGTGAGCGCTCTCACGTGCACCCTTCTGAAAGGGCCCTTAAACCAACACACTTCCAAACTTCCAATTTCGCGGACATTCAGCCAGGAAACTTGTCTTTTTACTTAAATTAGGCCCCCAATTTACAAACTCACAATTTATTATCACTCAATGTTGCAATTACACGGCTGTTCGTCTGATTGTGGGCGTAGTCAGAGCTAGCCCAGAGCCCTTAAACAATTGACCCTGAAACTTGCAATTTCACTGAAATAAGAACTTGAATCTTGCAATTTTGCGGAAATGTGCCTGGGAGGATCCAATTTCACAGATGTTCGCCTCCTCAGTGTTGCGTATGGGTATGAGCACCGCGTTCTCAATACCATGCGGGAATACGGTAGTGGGGGCGTGTGACGTCAAGAGGCCGAAATGCCCACTTCTTTCCCAACACGTACCTATGACTACAGAGCTCAATGGATAGGCGTCCTAGCGTACCATGCCGGTTCTGTGTTATTCGAAGCCTCGTTTCCTAAGCCTCCTTTAGATTGCCGAGCGACATCATCACCATTATCATTTCACGGTGTTCATCATCATAATAGTCCGGGAGCCCTCCGTATGAAAAATCCGTATCTTTTGATCGTGTCTGGCAGCGGCACAGGACGTTTTTTAAGGCCTACGAGATGACACTTCCGGGACCGCCAGACATTTTCCGTAGGACAGGGGCTCACAACAGAGCTAAGTGTTGGCAAACGACTGGCGAGAGAGAAAAGTCGTTTCCCGCGACCAATAAGTTACGAAACCAATAACACTATCCAATTTGATTGTAGTTAGCGCCATGAGCAAAATTTAAAAAATGTGTAATTTTGAGGCTTACTGGTAGCCGGGGCTTCATTCGAAATTGGATGGCCATGGTAGCTTTCTAGTTTATTGGTTGCTTAGAACCAATTTTTACACTTATCAGCCGTTTTCAAGTGGCCCAAATGGGGTGTTCGCCAGCAGTTAGCTCTGGTGTGGGCCCCTGTCCCGCAGAAAATGTCTGGCGATCTCAGAAGTGTAATCTCCTGGATCATAAAAAACGTCCTGTGCAGGTGCCACACACGATCAAATGACCAGGATTTTTCGTACGGTGGGCTCCCGGACTATAATAATTGCGAGCAATTTATTTCCTGTATTACACTCGTTGAGCCCTTTAGCTCAGAGAGTGACATCCTTCATTCACTGGGGGTGATTAGTGTTCGATGATAATTTAGGAAACAATAAAAATCAAAGTGGGGAGGGGGGTCCTTTCTCTTCATATCAGTTGCCCGATCGTCTTAAAATTGAATTATAACAACGAAAAACGAAAGAGAGCGGAGAGAACTGAGAGAAGTAATAACTGAATGAGGACCTAGGCCTCTTGACGTCACGAGGAACGTATTGTGCGGGAAAGTCTTCCCGCTTGGTGTAAAGAACGTCGTGGTTATGGGGAAAGCGTTCCGTCGTGGCAGGCTAGCCCGGGGTCCGAGTGCGAGCCCACAAAAAACAATGGCAAACTTGCTGTTTCACAGAGATTTACCTCGAAACTGAGAATTTCTCCGATGTTAAGACTTGAAACTTGCAATTTTGCTGAAATTAAGACCCGAAACTTCCAATTTTTAAGGGTCAAAATTGCCCTGAGTCGGGGCATGCTATCCTAGTTTCCACCTACAAAAATGGACTAGAAACTGAAATTTTGCTTTAGTTAAGACATTTTCCCCTCAAAGCAGTTCTTTTCACAAAATCAGCCATTTTTTTACACACAATCAGCTATTGTAGACCTGCTTCTGAAAATCTGTCATTTTTCCAATAACCAGGCACTTTATAAGCTTGCAATTTTGCGGAAATTAAAACCCGGAGACCCGAAACAGCCAGTCAATCTAAAGGAAACATTTAAATTCGATCAAATTAGGACCCCAACTTGCAAACTCATTCAATTTAAATTGCAAATAAACTCAAGTTCCAATTCGAATTCAACGTTATGGACGCAGTCGGGGCCGGCTTGCTCAGAGTTCACGCCCACTAAAAACAAAAGGCAAAAGGCCTGAAACGTGCAATTTTGCCGAAATTATGACGTGAAACTTGCAATATGGCAAATTTTCAGCCAGGAAACTTCCAATTTCACGGATAGTTGTCCACGAAATGCTGCAACTTTGTGATTAAAGAGTAGTTCGTGGTATCTCGATGAAACTTCTAGGCCAAAATTGTGAAGAATTGCCAATTTCGTGTTCTTGGAAGAACTTTGTGTCTAACATTGAGAAGTATCACTCATTTGCGGCCTAAATTGAAAAAAAAAAATGGCTTGTTCACGTGCAAAATTGAGACAAAGCACTCATTTGCGGCTGAAATTTGAAAAAAAATGACAATCGCGGTTTCTAGAGACATCATCATCGCTAAATTAGAGTAAAAAACATATTTTGTTACTCTGGAAGCAATTTCACGGCTGAAATGGAGAAAAAGTAATCAAGTGCTGTCCCTTTGGAGAAGTCGGCGGTTAAATTGAATTAGGTAGTGGTAGTGGCCTGTGCCGAAAAATCATTCGGCAGTTCTTTTCACAAAATCAGCCATTTTTTTACACACAATCAGCTATAGTAGACCAGTTTCTGAAAATCTGTCATTTTTCCAATAACCAGGCATTTTTCACAAAATCATGAACTTTTCTCATAACCACCCATTTTTTTTAAAACCTGTTACTTTTCTCTAAATCAGTCATTTTTATAAAAATGACACTGTTTTATAAAAAACAGGCTTATCGCCAAAAACATTCACCCACTTTCACTACGGGAACATGGAAGTAAAATCATGCAGTTTTTCAAAATCAGCCATTTTCCCCAAAAGTTGGAATTTTCCGCACTATCAGATTTTTCTCAGATCAGTCATTTTTATCAAAATCAGTAATTTGTGGCAAAATCAGCCATTTCCAAAAGAATCAGGCATTTTTCACAAAATCAGCAGTTTTTCTGAAAATCCGGCGTCTTCCCAAAAATCAGGCTTTTTAATAAAAATAGCAGGTTCTCAAGAATCAGCTATTTTTCTCGAAATCAGCTATGTTTCTAAAAATGAGCCATTTTACGTACAAAACCAGCCACATTTTCAAAAATCAGCTATATTCTCGAAAAACAACCATTTTGAACGAAATTATAGGTTTTTAAACATCAAAACCAGCTATAGCTAGATCAGCCATTTTTACGAAATGAGCCTGACCTTTTTGCGAGGAAAAATGTTTGGGTCTCGTGAAAACACGCTTACTACAGCCAAAAACGCCATTGTAAATGTTGAGATCCACCTCTGGCCGCAAAGAACAAATTGAAATATCCGAACATAATTTTGCTGTAAATTGACTATCCCTCGCCCAGAAACTTGTCGTCTGCTCCTCAGTAGTGGAAATATTGGTCCGGGAAAAGTACTCTCAAGTTGAGTTGTCATCATTGTAGGTTTCTGGAAATCGCGTAGATGGGGAAAAATGGCTGCCCGCGGAAGCCCAAAAAAATTAATAAAGTTTGTGTTTCATAACATGATTGTGTGTTATTTTCATTTTAAAAATGCACTATGTATTGGATTGGTCTCGCCCTGATGTTTGCAAATATGGGAAGGTGATACATTTTTCTCACGTTTCAGAACCCCTAGAACACGAATCCGAGGTCGGTTCGATTTGCTATTATTTTTTTTGTTAACTTTTGTGTTTTTCAGTTAAATATCTGCGGGAGGTCACCCCGTATTTTAGGAAGGCTAGTATAATTTCCGAAGTAGGGTGGGATTTACAACGAGGTTTTCTCTCGTCGACTCAGCCAACGCCGAAATCACCTCATAGGCCTCATACTAGACATGTCCCGTTACAGTTGTGCTTTTTAACTCGAAATTACATGGTTCTCGATCCAGGTAAGTTTAGAAATGTGTATTCTCAGATGACTGAGTGATTAACTGGTGTAATTATCGGTATAGAGATGCGAACTTTCGAACTCCACTCACCCGACTGCGTGCACAGTTGTTTTCTTCGAGCTGTAGATGCTGTCGAGTGCTCGGCTTGGTACAATAGCGTTCACAGCATTCTTCTCGGTCTCACGCAAAAAGCCCTGCGTCACGCCAATTCCCTGTTGACGTCGCTCACAGGTGAAATCCACCACATTGGCTGGCTCTCACGTGTGGCAAATCATCCATCGTCATCGTCAACGACGACGTCGTCGTCGCAACAAAATGGAAGCGTCGACAGTGGCGGCGAAGAGAGTTGCTCTGACGGTAAATGGGTGCCCTCGTTCGCAGCCGTCACCGATCGTGAGCTTCGTCTCTACGACGGTGCTCCTTGGTCCGCTGAAGCGTGGGCCTCGCCGTGCCTCACCTGTCCACTCGTTTCGACTCGACTTTTGGGCTGTAGTAAATTGGAAAGTGAAGCGATTACATTCTCCGTTCGATGTGGCACTCACGAAGGAGTTCGAACGCACGTTTTCCGCGTTCAAACGCATCGTGACCAGGCTGCCTGGGCTCACGCCATCGTCAATGGGTGTCACAGCGCTGTCCTCCATCAAGTTGAAATCTCTTTCAGTAAGTTCCTCGCAAAATAAATTATCAGCAAACGTATTTTAACTCCACTCCCCTCACTATTTCAGGGTGCATCTTTAGAAACGAGCCCAGTCAATTGATACTTCACTACGAAAACGGGTTTAAACTTGTTCAAAATAGAACGACTATCTGGCAGTATCAGTTCCATGAACTTAAATCCTCGGCTGACGACGGCCAACGTTTACTTTGGCTGGACTTCGGACCTGAACAGCCTGACATTGTAAGTACCCCGAAAACATTTACTTTCATCTATGGTACCGTAATTTCGATTGTGTTCACCCCAGGAACTCGATCTGGAATGTTGTCCCAAACCGTTTGTCTTTATTTTGCACAATTTTCTTTCGGCAAAAGTTCATCGAATGGGGTTGTTCGTGTAATCCGGAAGACAATTAGGTTAAAAATATTCCCCCAAAATAAAAAAAAACACTCAAAATCTTCCTTCCGTCCCTTTAACCCCATTTTGAAAACCCCTTCACAACGAAACATCACCTTCGATTTAAAAAAAAAAAAATCAACATAATTTATGAATAAACAAAAACCAAGACTGCCTAACTAGCGTGTAAAGTAAAAGTCTAGTTCCTTTCGTGAAAACTTCGCTTGTCTTCTTACATCACGAAGTTGGCCTACTTGCAGAATGCATTAGCCTAAAAAAATAAGAAATCAAAAAATGGCTTTTTATGTGTAAAATTTAGGTGTTAACGGGCAAATCTTTGACGCACACTTTCAATTTAGACTTTTTTGGTGGAATTAGTAGGGTATATACGTTGTCGTACAAGAACGGAAATGGGCGGGGGCAGCTTTGTTAGTGCAATATTTTAAAGAATGCTTTAAATTTGTTAATAATGAGAATTAACCTGTTGAAAACTTTATAAGTTTCTATTTCCAATCGTACAATTACTTAGTCATAGTTAGTACTATTTTTTATAACAACTTCTAACAAAAATCGTGGAAGAAACATTTTTGCCGTACTCCCCCTTTTTTTTATACATGTAGGGAAAAAAGCAAGTAAAACATTCCAGTTCTTTATAACAATTTATACTGTTAGATTTTAAGGTTTACAAGACGTCAATTGATGAAAACTAAATTTCTTAGTGAAAAGCGTAACATTCCTGTTGATTTAGCTGATTTTGTAGGATTTTTCTCGTATTTCCATTGCATTTACGTAACATTCGGCTCGGGACAAAAAACCAAAATGTTTCACGAGACTACGTTTTGTTTGCTTCCCAAGAAAACTCAGTGCTCATTTCGTCGGGGAAATATTTTTCAAATGAATTTTATTTATATTCATTGTTCCTGAACAAATTTTTTGTATAGTCTAAAAATTTAACTAGCTAAAATTTGTTGGTTATAATAAAAAATTAAAACTCTTTTGTATATTTTTTTAATCTGATTTTAATTTCCTGTCTTCCCAAGGGCGACAAAATTGGGGGAAGTCATTTAGATTACTATCCTGCAGGTGAACTTTCAATTCATTCGTAACGACGAGGAACAGTATGATGAAGCTCATCGGAATATTTATTTTGGTAATATTTAGGGTAGACATACCGTACTTAAATGTTTAAAATGTTATTATTTATTTATTGCATCTATCCATCCATCAAGGCGATCTGTGTGAATCTTCATGGGCAAGAGATTCAAGAAGGTGCAACGACAACACTCGCACCGTTGTCCGATGAAAAACGTAAGTGTGTATTTAGTTCCGTAGTATAAGGTTTTAATGTAGTGATGAATCGTACTCAAATTCTATTAAGAAAATCTCTATAAAATGAATGCCTTTTCTTAGTGCCACCAAATGTTCTCTCATATCCTGTTATATTGGCTTAAGCCCCTGCCACACAGAACTTGACAATGCAGAAGGTGTGATCCATGGACGCTTTTTAAGACGCCGCCGTGGCAACCATACTTTCGGGATTGTTTTATTTTTATTTATTATTTATTTTTTACCGAGCGCTCGTTCTAGTGGTCCTGGAATTGAGAAAATCGGCTGAAACCAACGACCATGACGGGAAATATTCATTTTTGGGCAGCTAAAAGAGCGCTGGCGGCACCTCTGTTACGTGTCATGCTGGAAACGGCTGTATTTCTCGGTTGAGCGTGGTTTGAAATCACGACTGTCTCAAACCCATTAGCGTACAGACTTGGTGGCGAGAGGAGTGGAAGCCACCAAAGCTCAAATAATAAGAAACAAAGGATTTTTAGGTTTTAAAGCGTTGATCCGCGGCTGTTCTGAGCTCAACAAAAATATCTTCGTCAAACAAAAATGGTTAGTCCTCACGCTGGAACACACAATACCATGAAACCAAGCGGAAGCGCTCATTTGCCCCTAAAATTAAGAAAAATACTCAAATTCTTAAGGCAACCAGCTCGTCAAGAGGGGGCGGGTGTCTGAAGCCAACTTCATGAAAATGCGGTAACCCCAAGTTTCTTTAGGCCCTTGATAGCAGACCAAAACTGAGAAGTAGCACTAATGTGCTAATCTTTGGGCAAGCACGTGGCAAAAATTTTGGGGAAACCCCAGTATTCGCGGCTACAATAGGGGAAAAGCGTCACGGCTGAAGTTGAGAATAATCCATAAATTGCGGATAGAAGTAAAAAACTACAGTAGACAAATCACTCCCATCAACGTTAGAAACTGACGCATCCGACTGAGCTGTAGATACAACTCTCACTCAAGCAAAGGCGGATCTGGAGTGAACTTTTGGGGGAGGTCACTCGAAAAATTTGACGGCGATAGGGGGGGGGGGGGTAATAGGGCATGCAATTTGAAAACATCGCCAAATTTCATTCATTTATCTTAGTGTAAACAGGTAGGGGGGGGGGGGCGTTGCAATAGGCCTTTCAGCAAGGTGTTTGGAACATGTACGGAGCAGAGTTGACATGGGATCATCCAATAAAATGTAATCATTTTGGATTTTATTGGTTGGTCCCATAATATGGGAACTCTTCTCCGAACATGTTCCAAACACTTTGTTTAACAGACCTAATAGTGCGTTCTATCGTGATACCAATCTTCTGAAAGATTCATAGGGGTCTTGGGGAGAGGGTGATCATTGAAGGTTTTAAATTACGGAAAATCTTGAAATTTGTGCTACTAATCTCCCCAAGAGGTGTAGAAGTCGGCGCACAAAGTTATTTCAATTATGACCATCAATGTGAAAGAGGTCGTACAAATTATTTCTAGGTATTTATTTATTTTTTTGTCGTGTTTTGTGGTGGGGAGGGGTTAATATGCCTTCGCTAAAAGCCTAAGCTAAAAAGGATACGTAAAACTTTTACGTAGGTACGTAGGCTTTTAGGTAGGGTTTTTGGTAGGTTTATTATAGGATTATTATAAAACTATTAATATTGAGAATATTCACTAATTTTACGCATGAGAATATTCATATTCTAATGATTTGGGGGGTGTCATGACCCCCCCCCCCTCTGGATCCGTGCTTGCACTCAAGAGGGCCGCCCAGTGGCTTTTTTCTTCCGAACGCTGACCAAATGTGAGAAAAACGCTTTGAATTATTATTAACCACAAATTCGCCTATTTGCGTGTACAGGGTACGAATCATGGCTTTTCCTAAATTTTGGCCGCTGGAAACTGTGGAAAGGTAAGTACAGCCTCGGTGTACATCTAGCGATGAAGACACAACTTTTTAGCCATCACTCGTCCAAAACTGTCGAGAAAAATTTACCATTGAGTGGACGACGGACGACATTCTTAAAATCGAGATTTAGGCCTTTTTGGGGTCCAAGAACACGAATCTGGTGTCAGCTATTTTTTTTTGCCATTACCAAATTTCTCCACGGAAACATGGAAGTAAAACCGAAAAAAAAAACACTAGTTTATGGCTAAAAATGTGAAGAACGTTAATTCGCAGCCACAATTGAGAAAAACCACTAATTAGCGGCTATAAAATACGCTATTTGCTTAAAAACCGGTAATTTTTCCGTTTAAACTAGCCATTCGGCCCTAAAATCGTTCAATTACGCCCAAAGCTGCGAGCTGTTTGCTGTTGCCCTTTCCTTAAAAAAAAAAATTAAATCTTGATTAAGAGGAATACCTAATGCTAAAATTTAGTCAAAAACGCCAATGTGCTTTTCATGGGGCAAGTCCGCGGCTAAACTAACGAAACTGCGCTAATTCATGGCTAAATGTGAAACAAACGCTAATTCACAGCTGAAAATTGAGGGAAAAGTGATAATTAACACTAACAGCTAAAATTAAGAAAACGGCCATTCGCAGCTTATGGATGGCTTAAATGTAGAAAAAGCGCTCATTCGCTGCTAAAATCAAGAGATTGCTAATTCGTGGTTTCCTGGAGGAAAGTTCGTGGCTAACATTGAGAGATTGAATTGCTAATTCGCAGCTCAAATTGAAAAAAAAAAAAAAGCTGATTCACATAAAATTAACACAAATATCTTAGACCAGTCAATATACAGGGTGTTCATGAATTACCTGGACAGAAGAAAACCAGTTATGGGGCACATCATTTGCCATCAAAATGACTATTTGGAGTTTTTGGAAATTCCGCCTTGTTTCCGAGATATCACACATTTTATGATTTTTTCACGAATTCCCTTTTTTCCCACTTAAATGCTTGCCATATGCTTATAAAATGGTATTATCCCAAAACTAATCAGCTCATTGGAAAGAGCACAAAATTCCCTATAAAATGTGTTCACTTTCGGGTGAAAATTATTTTCGTACCATTCGAGAGAGCAGCCGATTTGCTAAACAAACTGGTGACTCATATTTCAATACATTTTTCCGACGCGATTTTCACCTCTTCGTCATAAGCCCCTTTTACACGAGTAAGTTTTTTGATCAAATTAGCCATTTTGAAAAAAATTAACAGATGTTCCCTCCCTAAAATGAGTTGTTTGTGATCAGATTGAACATATTTTTGAACAAAAAACTTACTCGTGTAAAAAGATCCATACGGAAGAAAAAATTTGAAATCAGTGGAAAAACTTCCTCATTTTGTAAGCTTTCCAATGATGTGCAAAGGTTCATAGTTACACCATTTTTCCGTTGAGATATGAGCAATAAACTTGAAAAATCCATCCAGAAAACGTGAAATTCATGCATTTCTTCGACAATATTTTATTACACAAGGAGACATTTTTTTCTTCTTTTATTTTATTTGTGGCTCAACTTGGTGGTTTATTCATCTTTCATCTTCTTAGTCAATAATTTAAGTTCCTCTCCCTTCCGAAAGAGACCCCCACCCCCACTCATATGAGTGCCTAAGTAATTATTCCAGGGGGAGGGGGGGGATGAGTTTACGAATCGAGCGTAAATTATTAATTAATAAGATAAAAGATAAATAATTAAGTCAAAAAAATAAATAAAATAAGAAAACGATAGTTCCTTCGGTTATAATGGTAATGAAAAAATGCTTGAATTCCTCGTTTTCTGACTGAGATTTTTCAAGTTTTTTACTTATATTTCAACGGAAAAATACTGTAAGTGTAAACTTTTACACATCGTTGGAAAGCTTATAAAATAAGGAAGTTTTTCCACTGATTTCAAATTGTTTCTTCCCTATGGCGAAGAGGTGAAAATCGCGTCGGAAAAGTGTATGGAAATGTGAGCCACCAGTTTCTTTGGTAAATCGGCTGCTCTCACGAGTGTTACGAAGGTAATTTTCACCCGAAAGTGAACACATTTCAAAGGAAATTTTGTGCTCTTTCCAATGAGCTGATTAGTTTTAGGCTAGAACCATTTTATGAGGGTACGGCAAGCATCTAAGTGGGAAAAAAGGGAATTAATGAAAAAATCATAAAATGTGTGATATCTCGGAAACAAGGCGGAATTTCCAAAAACTCCAAATAGTCATTTCGATGGCAAATGGTGTGCCCCATAACTGGTTTTCTTCTGTCCAGCTAATTCATGAACACCCTGTAGACACAAAAATCGGGGTAAATCGCAAACATGCATGTAATTGATTTTTTTGTTGCGTGTTGTTGGGACCTATGAGAGCAGTTATTACTCAAGTTTGCAACCCTCAAAACCTTATGCTTAACTAATGGCACTCGAAAAACTAAGAAATTTCATCACTTTTTCTGGTTTTTTAAACAAAAATACCAGAAGAAAGAGTTTTTCGAGCATGACCACGGTATACATTGTTAAAGTCAACTAAATTTGCTACAATTTAAGCCATGCCCGAGCATCTTGGGTCTGTTAGTTCAGGAAATACAGGCAATCAACAAAATACGTAATCTCGCCAAAAAGCGAGATTTTATTGGAAGGGTAATTTTTCAAAAACCGTAGCACTCAAATACACGGTGCTTGGTACTTGCTTGAACAAAATGAGAAGGATGATTGTACACCCAAAATGCAACAAAAAATTTCCTATGACCTAAGGTCAGATTTCCATTCCTAGTTCAGATAATCAATTTGTTGTTTTTTACCACATCACGGGTTTTCGCAACGAAAACATCTGTAACATGGGAAGTAAGCGTCCTAGGTTAAATCCAACGACACCACTGAAAAGAGCAATCTTTTTGTGTGTGTGAGTAAAGACATTTTGTCTGATGATAGCGAAAAATTCTTTGAGTAACCTGGGAAAATATCAGGATATTTTAAAAAATGTCAGTTTTTGACAACTGTTCAAAGCTAGACTACATTAGCCATGGTGCTCCTAGCGCCCGGCAAGTTCCTCTAAAACTGTATGAAGTAACCTAGTTTAAAACTTCCTGTTTATTTTACTCCTGTCCTTTGCAATTTTTTGATAAAAATCCATTGTTATACCAAAAAATGAGGCAATTAGGCCCATTTTGAGTGCCTACAAGAAGATCAAGAGCCATTCCCAAAACTTTTTTTTCAGCTTAATTCACTTTTCCTTAGCTAATCTATGAGGAAAGACAAATAAAAGTGGAATAAGCTGAAAAAAAAATTCTTGAAATAGCTTTCGTATCATCTTTTATGCACTCAAAATGGACCTAATTGGCTTATTTTTTGGTATAACAATGGATTTTTCTCAAAACATTGCGAAGGACAGGAGTAAAATAAGCATGAAGTATTGAACCAAGTTACTTCATACAGTTTTAGAGGAATTTGCCGGGCGCTAGTAGCACCATGGCTAATGTAGTCTAGCTTTGAACAGTTGTCAAAAACTGACATTTTTTAAAATATCCTGATATTTTCCCAGTTTACTCCGAGAATCTTTCGCTAACTTTGGACGAAATGTCCTTACTCACACAGAAAAAAGTGTGCTCTTTTCATTAGTATCGTTGGATTTAACCTAGGACGCATGCTTCCCAAGTTACAGCTGTTTTTGTTGCGAAAACCAGTGATGTGCCAAAAAACGTGAAAAAATCTATTATCTCGGAGGAAAGGAAATCGGACCCTAGGTCATGGGACAATTTTTGTTGCATTTTGGATGTTTAATGACCCCTATTATTTTGCTAAACCAAGTACCAGTCACCCTTTCCCATAGAATATCTACGCGAAAATAAATTTTAGGCAATAGCGTCAGATTAAAATTGAGCTACTGCCTAAGAATTATTCTCGCGTGGATATTCTGTAGGAACATTATGTTTGAGTGCTACGGGTCTTGGAAATAATGAAATCTCGCTTTTTGGCCATATTACACATTTCTTGATTGGCTGTATCTCCGAAAATAACAATCGTAGGACGCTCGGACTGGGCTTAAATTGTAGCAAATTTAGTTGGCTTCAACAATGTATACTGTGGTCATGCTCGGAAAACGCTTTCTTCTGGTATTTTGGTTTAACAACCTAAAAAATTGATGGAATTTCGTGGTTTTTCGAGTGCCACGAGTTGAGCACAAGGTTTTGAGGGTTGCAAACTTGAGTATAAACTACTCTCACTGGCCCTAACAATGTGCAAAAGAAAAAACAATTACATGCATATTTGCGATGTTTGATGTTTATATTGACTGGCCTATCTGTTTCACTGCTAAAATTGAGAAAACGCAAATTAAGCTGTTTCTGGAGACAACCTAATTCTTGGCGAAAATCGAGAAAAGCGCTTATGGTTATAATTGGAAAAATCGATAATTATTGGACACAATTGAGAGAAATTGATCATTAAATGTCTCCGGATTCTGGCTTCTCAGCGACGTGTTGGGAGAAGTGCGTTGCATGAATGTTGAGGGCGTTCTGACGACATTATGATCCTCGTCACCCTTCAACGCCGTCCCCCGTGGCCAGCTAGCTCGGGGTCCGAGTGCACAACAAACAAATCCAACTTGCAATTTCGCATATACAGCGTTATGCGAATTCAGTGACATTTAGAACAAAAATCTGCAATTCAGCGAGAGTAAAGACCAGAAACCAGCAATATCGCGGATGTGTTGACCCGATGCTAGCGATTTCGCTGATTTTTAGCCCCGAGGGAATGATTTCGTAGTTATATTGGACGGGATTTGGGCGCTGTCAGGGCCGGCTAGCCTGGGTTTTACGATTACTTGCAATTTTGTGGATTTTCAACTTCTAATGTAGCAATTTTGCAGCGACTATCGGCTCCTATGTTGTAATTCGGAGGCTTCTTGGCAATGAAATTTATTTATTAACTCACTAATCCGCTCGCTCATTCAATGATACGTATAACTTTAAATGATTCTGATTGTTTTTCATTTTCAGTTTTTCACCCTAAAGTATTGATTTCGCGTCTGTTTATCCTCCCAAACATGCAGTTTTGCGACTATTTAGCCCTAAACTTGCACTTTTCGGATAATTAACCTTGAAACCTGCAATTTCGTGGCTATTTATCCCTCGAATCTCGACTCTTAGGCTACTGCTTGCAATTTTGTGGCTATAATTAGCCCTGAAACTGGCAATTCAGCTATTTAGCCTTGAGTACCTGCAGTTCCATGACTATTAATTTTATTGATTGTTAGGCCCAGAAACTTCATTATTGACCACATCGTCTGCTTGATCACTGAATGAACACGAATCACTTCATGAGCAAAATTTCAATTATTTGACAAATAAAAATCCAATTGGTAGTTGTTACGAGGGTGAAATTGACGACCTCTTTGAGATAAACCACCGTAAATTCCACGGCCAAAAGGCCACTTTTGACAGTAATGTATCGATTCCAATTGGCTTCTTCTGAACATTTACTGACGTTTTACAGCCAAACCAATAAGGTTCTGGACCTAAATTTGCAATTTTCTGCTTTAAAGTCATTCGTTAGGAGAAAGAAGGGGTAAAAATTGCCAGTTTCTTGGTCAAAGTTGGCACTATTTCTACTAAAAATGGCCATTTTGCCGTGGAAAATCTGTTTCTCGGGCTCGGGGAAGTGTAGAGTTTTAAAGGCAAGGTGTCCCGTTTTAATGCTAATTAGCCAGTTCGAAGGGGTTGACGGTTTCCGAGTGTAGCTGGTTTCGACGATCGTCATGAACAAAGACGAGTGTTGAAGAAAGATGGGCAGCTGCCTTGCCTCATCCTTGCTGCGCTTTTAGTCGGCCCCTCTATATCCACTCCTGTCTTTTTTCTGTCATTCTCTACACAAATTGTATTTGAGGCCTCACGTCTGTCAGCGGATTATTTTACAGATATCAATAAAAATGATTTAGTTAAGATATAAAAAAATAACTGTTAAGAAACATTTTCTAGCGTTACAAATTCAAAAGGAGGCAACGTAGAACATTACTCCAAAGCCTTGTTCGCATGCGTAGACGGGATTTTATAAAGCTAGAATCCAATCCCGCATGCGCGGGACATTTAACAACTGTACTGCCAAGAAACCTGAAAAAACATTTTCTCGAACAGGAGAGAATGTTATTTTGGAGTAATTGCTTGAGCAAGGTGAGTGAAGCCCAATTTTTTAGCTGAATCACTTATCTTTTCGTAAGCGTTCTTTACATGACTCAAACAAGTTGACAAATCGAGCGGGTCAAAAGATTCGTGATTCAACAGAGAATCAAAGATTGGCTCCCAAACGTCTCTTACGCAAGTTCTGAAACATAAAAAACAAATTGAATAAAAATTGTTAGTATAAGCGCTTAGGGTATGTTTATGTGAGAGCGGTGACTAAAGAGATGAGCTGCGAGGAGAGCATAGCGGAGAAAATTTTCATATTTTTGTTTTCAACGGAAATGTTTCTTTCAAAGCTGCGAATAGGAGAGGGGTGAAATTTCTAGGCTCACTTTATCAACCAAGAGGGACTCTCCTCTTAGCTCTTTTCTTTAGTCACCACTCCCCCTTATGCCCTTATGCTACGAGGATTAGTAGGTAATACATGCAAAAAAGCGTAGCGGTAGGAGCCTACGTTGCCAGACTTCCATCATCGAGGTGCGCCATCGACCGACTGGTTTCGGCTGCTCGTTATCTTCAGCGTTCAATTTCACAACTGAAACTCAGTTCGGTGGGTTTGGCCCTGGTTTCAGTTGTGAAAATGGACGCTGAAGGTGGCGAGCAGCCGATACCGGTCCGTCGATGACGCACCTTGACGAGGGAAGACTTACAATGAAGGCTCCCATGGCTAAGATTTTTTGCATGCATTACAAATTTGAATAATCTACGAATATAAACGTCGGACAAGTAATGTTGCTCACCGAGGAAGAGCTTTTGCTAACTTCCATCTTCCGTTTTTTTTAACATTCTCTTTCATATACTCAGAAGTTAAAATAACGTGAAGTGACGCGGCTAGGCCGTAAAGATCAATCTGCAAAATAATAAAATAATCAAAATATTGATTATAAGAAAACCTCATTTTCCTTATTTACGTGATAAGTCCATGGCTTTTTCTCCTTCATTTCGTTGGACGTAAACCCATCAGTCGTGACAACAACATCGAAAGTAGTGTTTTGTGGAAACAATTCCATATCTATGGAACGTCCAAAATCAATGAGCACAAGGCAGGGTACCTTCTCGGCCGGTTGTGGTCTGAAAAAATGACGTTGCTGTTTTTTTCCGCGATGATATTCAGAAAAAAAACTAGCTAGCCGTTGACTTACAGTGCTCGCAAAACGAAATTATCAGGCTTGACGTCAGCATGAATGATTTTGGCTCGGTGCAAGTAATCCACCAAAGAAAACATTTCCATGGCGAAGTGCATTGCTACAGAAGTTCCCATTGGTTGGTTCTAAACAAATTAAAAGCACATAGTGAAACCCCAGATCGTAGTTGGATGGAATTAATGTATTAAATAATGCTAAGATAAGACAATAAAATGATTTCTTCAAAGCCTAGGCCCTGCCGCGAGTTTCAAGTAAAACACAAATCGGAAAAATGAACTAACGTGGGTAAGTTTGTGTTGAGAGGCTGCGTTAAGCAGAGTACCGAGCTCTGCAAATTCTGCCACAAGGATGCTGCCATCTGTGAAAATGAAAGCTTGATGGAAGTTCAAAAATCCGGCTTTCTAAAATAAAATTTCTTATTAGAACGAGGAAAAAAACAAGTTCAAGGAATATGACGTCCTTACAACACTTCGCTTAACACGTTTTTGAATTTCTTGAGAAATATATAACTCCCACCGACAGCAGGGTTTCTCTAACTTGAGAGACACTTGACTACCATCGGGCAAGCGTGCTCGCATGACTCGACCATACGCCCCTCTGCCAATCTCTCCCAAAACGGAATACATTTGTGAGCCCAATTTGATTTTCTTGTTCATAGCCGGTAGTTTAGTGGGTAGAATCATGTAGTCAGGGCTGTTGGCATTTTTGTCATCAAACTTCATTTTAGCCAGTAAGCGTTCCTTCAGAAGCGATCTAAAAGGATCAACATTTTCTGTGTCCTTCAGGATGGATTCTGTTCCTAGAAAGGCAATAGATGAGAAATAGCGGAGTGCATGAATAACGACAAATCAAAAACGTTTTTCTAACCTCTATCAACCGGCGTAACAATTTGGTATCCCACACTGCCTTGTGATCCGCTACTGGAACTACACCTTTCATGACTCGCTTCTTCAATTGCGCTGAGCTGTTGTGTCATCCTCTCGTTCTTGACCTCTGACCTGCCGATCGAATTTAATGAATGGACAACTCAAGTACTTTTAACTATCCGTCAGCCACGTACTCATCGTTCTTTTCCGTTTCAGCAGTTTGCTGCCTTTTTTTAGTCACAGGCGTTGACGCATAAGGTAGAACGAACGCGAAGTTTCGTGTAGAACAAGAAACGTCGAGCATTTCGTTTTGTTGAACAGGTTTCAGAGGAACCGGGAGCCCCACAGGTGGATTTACTTGCTTTTCAGTATCTTTGAAATGAAGACTTTTTCGCGCCTCAGATTTTGCAGGAACCGCTGTGATCGGCTAAAAATAAATCAATTAAAAATCCTTTTGCATTCATCGTAGTAGGTATAGGAGTCAAAGATTGGATCAAGTCACAAACCTTTGTGTCGGCTTCTTTTCTCTCGGAGAGCGAAAGACCTTGCAATTGTGGTACAAAACGATCATTTGTGGCAGCCTTCCGTTCGGAGTGAAATTCATTCGTCCGAATTGAGCTATCAGTGAAAACGTCAAATTTCACTATGCGATTCATATGAGCTGGCTGCCCCTGTGAAGCAGACGGTTCTGGTTCGGGCTCACGATTCTGTAAGTTTTCATCAAAAATGGGGAAATGAATGGGTTTTTTCTGCTGAACTGGTTGCTGATCACGAGGTTCTGAAGCTGTAAAAATAAAAATATAACGGTAGTTAACATTCCAACAACAGCGATTTAGCACAATGACAATTTGTCAAACCTGAACTACAAGGGCTGTTCCACATATCTTGAACCACGTTCCAAGCCATTTTTGTACGCAATGTGACTGATTGAGCATTCACGCTGGATACCTCTTCTTCCTGTCAGAGAAAGGAAATTTGTACTTTGGCGATTGTCACAAGCCGATTTGATTTACCTTTCTCTCGGAGTTGATCATCAATTTTTGGATACTTTCGTCAGTTTTCAGCGGTTCCATGCTGTTTTTGAGTGTTTTCTCTTCTTCATTTTGTTTAACTGTTTAGTAAGAAACTGTTTCATTAGACGAAAATCAATTACTTGTCAAGAAAAAAGTTACAAACTCTGATATTTTTTTATGAAATCCCGGGCTTTCAGTTCTTCGAGACTGTATTCCTTCGTAGTCGTTGGATAAACCTGAAAAGTAATCAAAAATAATTTTTCAATAGCGGAAAAATCTATATTGTCGCAAGTATTTCGAATTACCATTTTTTTCGGATACATTGGTTGAACGGATGGATTTGGCTCTTCGAAAATCGCCGTGGGCCATTTTGTATCGTCCTGGTCCTTAGACACGCCACAATGGCCCGAGGTGAAAACCTGGGCGTCTGACTGAGGAATTATGTCATTGGAAATGCTGGAGGGCCCACCGCTCTGCAGTTCATTATGATTCTTCAAAATCATAACAACACAACAAACAAATTTTAATGAATAGAAAGCAAAGACAGTCACAAAAAATAATTGAAGATCGACTAACGGGGCGTGTTTGAGTCTCTGTGTTGATTTTACAATTCTCCGGATTCAGCTTTTTTTGACAATCTGGGCACCGAAGCTCTCCCTTTAAGTAACGCTTTCCGATGATAGCTAATTTTTTTCTGTGAACACACACAAAAGAAACGGGGAGTGAAACTAGCTGCCAACTACCACGCTCTCCGAGTGTCTCGAAACAACTCAAGTTTATGCATACACAATTTCCTTGTTCAGGAACAAGATGACCTATACTGGTGCCAACGTAACTTGAGCCCTGAGACTTTTTTGTACTGACACGGAACCAAAAATGCTCAGAAAGCTCTTAAACCGCAAAATGCGAGTGCCATTTTTGAAATCTGAGTTTAAAAAATGATGCATCTCGAGGAATGATCACAAATCTTTCTATACCTTCGGTATTGAAGAAAGCAATACATAACATAATGGGGCTAATAACCAGGGCTAGATCTATAGGGGGCGCATTGGCCGCACTCTGCAGGGGTAGCAATTAAGGTCTGATTATGAAGAAAATTGAGAGGAACCGAAAGTATTTTCGTGTAAGTGATAAAAGCGAATTCAGATTCCTCTGGCTTAGCTATTTCTCGGGAAGGAAACGAAGGAGGAGGATTTAAACAAACAATTGGAACAACAGAAGTAGAAAAAGTTGTTTGACGATTAACTAACCCATGGACCGGTCGCAGTTGAGTTATTATGGGCGGGGTGAGGGGTACAAACTCGATGATTGGCGTATTGAGACGATTGTGAGTGACCCCGTGGTGACACATAATAATGAGAATGAACAAAAAACCGTCCTAACCGATAGTTCACCTTTGTACATTCGAAACATTTGTTTTACGCATCGGGCCAACTTCAAGCTACCTTGCACATGAACAGAACCGTTTGATCAGCACTGTATGTTAAGACCTTTCTTTCTGTGATGGGAACTTTGTATGGTTGGAGCATTTTGTGATTCGATCTTTTCAGAGTTCCAGCATTTCGCTATTTTATAGATATTTTGTGATTAAAGCATTTTGTGGTCCAATGTTTTTATGATAAGAACATCTTTTGTTCAGTAATTTTTTGTTAGTCGTTTGTGGGCTACAAATTTTTGTTATTAGAGTTTTCGAGGTCAGGACTTTACATGGTCCCTTCTTACGTGAGCGAGAGTCGCGCGATGTGTGGGTCTTCTTTGTGGTCGGATGTGTGGTTTGGAAATTACTGCGGATCGAGGTTATAACTGTGGTTAGAGGTTTGCTATGGTTGGACCTTTGCAATGGTCGGACCTTTAAATGTGGTAGGAGCTTGCCGTGGTTGGAGCTTTGGTGTGGTTGAGCTTTACAGTGGTTAGAGGTTATAAATGTGGTTAGATCTTTGCTGTGGTTGGGGCTTTACTGTGGTTAGAGCTTTGCTATGGGTGGACCTTTGCTGGGCAATAAACCCAAAGAGGACAGCGGAGTTGGCTTCTGCTACAAGCAAAATGTCAAGCCGGATATTTTCATAAGATAATCCAGTATCTTATGATGATTTCTTTATGCGTATTTGAGTAAGGACGTTCAAGGCGAAACGATAGTTTCCTTATTCATTTTAATTATATTTCAATAACTTATTACGGCTGGAATCACACAATTTTTATCAAGCAAAAAATGACGGGACACCATCCAAATTGTGTTCCGCACGAAATGTGTGTGCAGCGGTCGAATGCCTGAGAAAAACTCACTAATCGTAGCAGACGAGGAACCAGGGGGAGGGCTCAGGGGACTTGAGAACGAAACTTAAGGCTTCAACATTTCAAGTTCCTGTGCTTCGCAAACTTAGTCATGTATCGTTGAGTTCCGTTGATCTCGTTGCACCTGATCGTAAATTAACAAAAACCAAAACAAACAAAACCAGAGAAATGCGGTTAGTCCAAATTCTGACACATCTGGAGATTAAAATGATGCTCTCCCAAGTACAACAGAATCTTTTCAAGGGTCCAAAGAAACCACAAAGGGGGGAAGCTACATTCCTCCCTAAGAAAACACAAACGAAAAATTATAATCTGCTGACACCTATAAAAAAAACTCACATTTTGTCTTCGTGACTGGACATTTTGAAGGTTGCTGCAGCTTTTTCAATCCCACAAGCGATGGATGTGTTAGTAGAAAAACTACTCTTCTCTGTACAGCATTTCAAACAGTTTAGCGTAGAAAGGACGTGTAAAACTATTTCTCTCTGCGAATCACAATCATTTCACCCTGCTGAAATCACGGCACTGCACTTAGACGGTTATTTAATTTGAACCTTGGAGTTTGAGCTTTTCAAACGTAAACGATAAACGGATAAACTCAAACATAAAAGCGAAGCGTGAGCCAGGTGGGAAACGATGAAGTCTCATTGGTCCAATCAGACAGGCAAACTGTTTGGATTCCTAACGTATTTCTAAAAGAAGGTTTGAGTACGGTTTCTGGAATTCCGGAGCAACTGTGGCGGGATGATTTGTTGATCCCTTTTAATAAACTTTACAAGATTTCGTATAACTGAAATGCATGTTTTCGAAAAATAATAGTGGAATTCCTAATCAAAAGTTTAACCGCATGTAGACGCAGTAGCGTTACACAGTAGGGGGGGGGGGGTTACGGGTGCCTTTGCTAGCGGGGGTGCACGGTCTTTCCGTACACGCACAAAGAAATTGTACGTAATATTTTGTACATAATACATTCCGTACATTGGAAGAAGGAAGAATAAGACAGCAAATGTCACACTCCGACATGCTTCCATTTCATTAAAAAAACAACAATAAAACATGGTCATTTCGGCCCCAAAATCCACAGATTCAAAGTAGGTATACTAACCAACACATCATGTACTTGTACATCTATGTAAACGGAAAAAAGCCCCCCCCCCCTCAATAATCAGATTCCAACGAAATTTGGTACGTGCAGTAACTCCGACTCAAAACTCTAACTCTACGTGCCACGGGGTCAACACCGCAAAACTATTCGAAGATACTTCCCCACGAACGGGTAATCTTTGTTGAAAATGCGCTCCCCCCCCCCTCCCGCAAAACTAGCCTTTGGCGTCCTTTCGTCAAATTTCCGGCTAAAAAGATTTGAGTGGGAAGGACAGCTTTTATGTTTTTTCAGGAAGTCCTCATCTTAGCTTTTCACGCGCAACGCTATAGATACAAAAACATTGGATTGAACTTTTGTAGGGGGGGGGGGGATTTCAGACGGGGTTTCCTGGATCCCTTTCCCTGCCATACCTCGCCTAAACTTCGCCCCTATATTTTATTTCTGCACTAATCCTCGATTTCAAAGCCTCATTTTAATCTTCAGGAAGTTCAACACAGTGACGTAAAGTAAAGTCATCGTTTAAACAACAGGGCTTTACGTCCAACTATAGGTGTCGTGGCGGAAAGAGGGCGCTTTGAGTGCACACTTTACTTTTAAACGATTTTACACACAAGTTGACCTTTGCTCAAATAATCCAGCCTGTAGTGGGAATCGAACCCACCCAGCAGAAGATACCTGGACATGAGAGTCGACGCCCTAAAGCGACCTGCTCGGTCACTCTGCTGGCCTCAGTGACGTTAAAGATCTTGCTTTTCCAAATTTCATCCGCGAAATAACCTTAAAACGCATTCGAACTAAGAAGTGTTCTTGGGTTATTTTTAGGGATGAAATTTGAAAAAGCAAGATCTAACGTCACCGTAGAACTTCCTGATGATTATAAAATAAGACTTTGAAATCAGAGTTTGGTGATGAAATGGAACGAAACCCCGCCTTGGGGCAAACCATATGGTATAGAAATTTCGCTGAATATATACAGGGTGTACAAAAAGCGACTGGACAGAGAAAAACCTGTGAAGGGGCAACGCTTTGTTTCCGAGATATCCACCATTTTCTGATTTTTTCAGAAACAGCTTGTTGAACACGCAATAATTGTTGCAATGGCAAAAATGATGAGCCCATTGGAAAGAGAACAACATTTTCTATTTAAAGAGCCTATTTTTATCCATATCAGACGACGTCTACTACGCTTTGAATCAGCTTATTATCGAGAAAATTTAATTCCAGAAGTATTGGTGATATGGTGATGTAGTCAGAAAATTACGTTTTAGTGCATTTCATTCAAAAAATGCACTATTGGTCTCGCCCTGATGGTCGCACATATGGGTTGTGATACTTTTTTTTCACGTTTCAGAACCCCTAGAACACGAATCCGAGGTCGGTTCGATTTGCTATATATATATATATATATGGCCCCTCGCTTGTTAGCACGATCACGGTCGCAATTTTTGACTTAGGGCAACCAAATTTGGTCTAAAAATCAATAGCGTGAATATCTCGGACGAGTTCGTGATCCAGATGAATCGGTCCACGGGAACGGTGTGAAAGAGGGGTTTGAATTAGTTGAAAATTCGCTACCGCACGGCTGTTGCTGCAATTGCCCCCAAAATTGACACGAGTAACGAAAAATGAACGCGCTTTCGTATGAGACCCTTGTGAACCAAATCCGTTGATATGGCAGGGGAGTTCTCGGCGGAGGGGAGCTATTAAATTAACGCTATGCCTTACTGGACCACCCAATTACCAAAAAATTTCATTGACACTGAATTTTGA
Source organism: Corythucha ciliata (assembly GCA_038030265.1). Classification (NCBI taxonomy): domain Eukaryota; kingdom Metazoa; phylum Arthropoda; class Insecta; order Hemiptera; family Tingidae; genus Corythucha; species Corythucha ciliata. Next base: position 31,480,548 of record CM075937.1, on the reverse strand, counting down.
GCCGTCTCTTTTATTTCATTTGCCTACAGCCTAATAAATATTGAGTAAAAAATCCTGAGGTGGGCCAAAAAGGGAGGAACAAAAAAAAATTGTTTCGGATTCGAACCCAGGCACTCCGCATTCCGCAATGATGAAATTTTGACATACCATTTAACCTAATGCAACTGATCTGAAAATTAACGTAATCTGAAAAAAGTTTTGTTCCGACAGCAGCCTGTCGGGAAAAGTGCATTTCATTCATGCGACAATCGAGTCAAACCTCATAAGTTAGAACGAGATCAATCAATTATGAATGAAATTTAGGCCGGGATAAAGATTTTAATTGCAAATAACTCCTCTAACAAGAGTCCGCTTTCCCATATCGTGTAGGCAACCAAACCGACTCTGTTTCATTTTTCATTTTCATCATTTTGTTCCCCCTCAGTTGGTGCCAAAAAAGGGGCCTGCGGAAAAAAGAAACACGATTTTATTATTTTGACTTTCTATACCACGGCCTAAATGTCATTCATAATTGATTGATCTCGTTCTAACTTATGAGGTTTGACTCGATTGTCGCATGAATGAAATGCACTTTTCCCGACAGGCTGCTGTCGGAACAAAACTTTTCGCCAATAAGCTGATTCAAAACGTAGTAGATGTCGTCTGATCTGGATTAAAAAAGGCTCTTTAAATAGAAAATGTTGTGCTCTTTCCAATGGGCTCATCATTTTTGCCATTGCAACAATTACTGCGTGTGCCACTAGCTGTTTCTGAAAAAATCAGAAAATGGCGGATATCTCGGAAACAAAGCGGAATTTCGGAAAAGTGCAAATAGTCATTTCAATCAGAAATGAGTTAATTGCCTCTTCACTGGTTTTCCTCTGTCCAGTCGCTTTTTGTACACCCTGCATATTTATAGCCCTTGATTGAGGTTTTTATAAGGGTGTTTTTCCACTCACTGCCTAAAGGTACCAAACGTGATTATCTTGGGTCATCAAACGCTCTACCATGGTGGGGTGTGCCGACGGGCAGAGGGTGTGGATCATGGCAGAGTCTAATTTACGGAATGAGCACTGCAAAATCTTACGGAAGGTGTAGACACTATGGCGGACCTACGCCTATCGGAGCCCGGAGCGGAAATCTCCAAGAGGCCCCTAAGTATATATACAGGGTGGATCCGTATAAGTGTGACAAAAATTTTTGGGTAAAACTACGTTAAAAGTGGGGTAAAATGGTACCTTCGGAAGTGTCCTACGTTGATCCGTTCCGGAGTTATGATTTTTTTTGTGTTTAAAAAAGTAACCAATGCTTGCTTCAAAAAATCCGCAATTTCTCGGCTTACATCGCACCAAATCCAAAAAGTGATGCCATTTTCAGAAACTACGGAACATTTCCTTTAGGATAGAGGTCATTTTATTGCTAGAAATAATCGTCAACACCCAGAAATCTGGCATTTTTTCCATAAATTTACGTGTCCTCTAAAATTTGTCCGTTTTACCAAAAGTCGCTGTACCCAAACAGCTTTCTCAACAGATTTTCGGCATATCACAAAAACTTCCCCGTCTTCTAAGTTTCCTTTTGGCGTGTTCACATTTCATGTTACCACTGACGTTTCTCACAAAAACGTCACGAGAATGCACAAAAACCGTGTTTTTACGAAACATGGACCATTGTCAACGGTATTCGTGAAGGGTGCAGGGAGATCGGCGGTAAGTGAGAACAGTATATCTTACCATGGAGAAGGCAAGAGGCATTCGATTTGACCCCTTCCCCCACCAGTGATTCATTAAATTGTTAAATTGTCGCCATTCAGGGGGGGGGGGTATAATTGATTGCCGTTTGCCTACGATATCTTCTCCTTCCTAAAATATTCTGTCCTCCCTTTCTAAAACAGTATTTTGACAGAAAAATATTGGCAATTGCCTATGTGCCAGGTGCCAACAATATTCGTGAAAGGTGCTCAGAGACCGGCAGAAATGGATGGGGGGGGGGGTCAAATTGAATGTCTCTTGCCTGCGGTATCTCCATGGTAAGATATCCTGTTTTCACTTACTGCCGATCTCTCCGCACCCTTCACGAATACCGTAGATAATGGCCCATGTTTCGTAAAAACACGGTTTTTGTGCATTCTCGTGACGTTTTTGTGAGAAACGTCAGTGGTAACATGAAATGTGAACACGCCAAAAAGAAGCTTAGAAGACGGGGAAGTTTTTGTGAAAATCTGTTGAGAAAGCTGTTTGGGTACAGCGACTTTTGGTAAAACGGACAAATTTTAGAGGACACGTAAATTTATGGAAAAAATGCCAGATTTCTGGGTGTTGAAGATTATTTCAAGCGATAAAATGACCTCTATCCTAAAGGAAATGTTCCGTAGTTTCTGAAAATGGCATCACTTTTTGGATTTGGTGCGATGTAAGCCGAGAAATTGCGGATTTTTTGAAGCAAGCATTGGTTACTTTTTTAAACACAAAAAAATCATAACTCCGGAAAGGATCGACGTAGGACACTTCCGAAGGTACCATTTTACTCCACTTTTAACGTAGTTTTACCCAAAAATTTTTGTCACACTTATACGGATCCACCCTGTATATATAAAAAAGAAATGTAATTTTTACGTAGCGTTAAACTGTGGCCTCTTCTTTATTTTAACCACGAATTGTGCACTATTTCCACAACTTATCCACTGATTAGCGCTTATGCCCAGTTTAATCCTCGAATTTCTCAATTCGAATAAGTGCTTTTTGACAACTTAACCCACACATTAGCGTTTTTCTCAGTTTTGACCGGGTGTAACGGTTTTCCCTAATTTAGCCTCGGATTAGCGGTTCCCTCCCCTCGCCATAAATAGCAATGAATTTGCTCTTTTTCTCAACTTTAGCAGCGTTTTTATCACGTGAATTAGCGTTTTTTCCTAATTTTCCATGAGTTAGCGTGTTCATCAATTTTTAGCTGTATATTTGCAGGGCTATTTTAGCAGGGAAATAGCAATTTTCTGAGTTTGAGCTAATAATTGTCGTTTTTTCCAAATGTTTTCCTGAATATTAGCCGCGAAATAGCGGGTTTTTCCAACTTTTTTTGCGCAAATTAGCATTTTTTTGTTCACCAAACGCTGATCCCAGTTTTAGCCACGCATTAATGGGGCTTCCATCTATAGCCATAAATTGGCGCTTTTCCCCAATTTTAGAATCAACGTTGCCTTCAGAAGCCGCAAATTGGCGTACTTTTAATTGTTGACTCAAATAGAAATTTTTACCGTTTTTAACCACGAATTAGTGATTTTCTCAATTTTTTCGGCGCATTTTCTTAATAATAGAAGCGTATTAGTGTTTTCTAGCAACTTTTTTTTCAATGTGTAACAGCGAATTAGCCCTTTTTATCAACTTAAGGCTGAAAATGAGTATTTTCCTCAATTTTAGCAGCTAATATTGCTTACTGACCGCAAATTAACATTGTTCTTCATTTACATTTTTGTATCTCATCTTCGCATCAGCAATTCTGTTTTACTTTTGACTGTAGTTTGCCGTTTTTCTCAATTTTAGCCACAAGGTTGTATTCAAAAGGCGCGAAGACTTGTATTTAAATTAGAAATTTCACCACACTTTATCGGCGAATTCAGTGATGTTTCTCAATCTTAGCCTTGAATTAGCGCTTTTTCTCAATTTTAGCTGCAAATTTCCATTTTGTTTAAATTTTTAGTAGGGAATTAGCACATTGATCAGATCCACAAATCTGAGGTACTTATTGAAAGGCGTCTAAATCCGCGAAATACGTGGGAGTGGAATGGGTAGGAACCGTAAAATTGAGTTTTTGATGCACTGAAATCTCCGAATTTTGTTTTTTCAGGGAGCAAGCCCCACAAAATTGGGTTCGAACGAACCAACTCAAAGAAATTTGAGATTTGATGGAGTCGAAATTATGTCGTACGCGCAAAATTGCCCAACTAGGCTACTAGCCCCAACTAGGCAACTAGCTTTTCGAGTGATCCTAACCCGTGAAATTATTATTTCGAGGGGGAGGGGTGAGTCAATCCAGCTGAATTGTTTTGGAACCGCACTTTTACTTTTGAGCCAACATACAGTGAAATTGCTTTTTGAACTGGTCAACAGCGCGAAATTATATTATTGCAGCAGCCAAAGCTACGAAATTTGTTTTTGTGGGCGAGCCTGTACCGTGAAGTTGGTTTTTAATAAACCAATTTCACGATTTTTTTGTTTTTTTCAGGGAGCTGCGGCCCCGCGAAACTTGGTTTTAAACGAGCCGACTGTACGAGGTCAGCCGCGCGATATTTGGTTTATTATTTAGCAATTTTTTTTTGCGAGATAGCTTTGCGAAATAGATTTTCAATTTGAATGGGCCAACCCTGAGAAATGATGTTTTTGAAAGGAATCTAGACCTGCGCAATTGGACCAACGCCAACTTCACGTTTGGATAGAAAAACGAGTGAAATCTTATGACGTGAAGTTGGCTTTTTTATGGAGAAAAAAGTATATTACACAACGAGTGAGGGGGTAGAATTGCCTCGTTCGTTTTTTCAGCCCACTCGGCCTGAGCCAAACAAAACTCGCGTGCAAAATTCTACTTCCCTCACTCGTTGTGTAATATACTATTTACTTCTTTCAAAATCTCCATAATATTGGAAGTTTCTTGAAAATTGTTTATTTCCGGCAGAAGCGTTGGCGTAGGAGGGAGGGGGTCCAGCACTGAAATTTCAGATTTTATTTCTTTTGTCAGTTATGTTAGCAAATTTTATATCATTCTTGAGTAGTGTAGTCAGAACAGAGCATGAGGTGCAATGCACGTCATGGGCTATTGGTTAGCATTTATGAGCGGAAGGGGTTTTTTCGATGTTGCAAACTCTCCAAGTTCAAAACTGCTGTTTGAGAAAAATCCAAGTTTTAAGGAAACGGATCTTGATTTAATGCCAATTTACCTTTCTCATACTTTGCTGGTGTGTTTTTACAGAGCATAAACCAATTTCATCAACGACGATTTCACCAAATTTTGTTACTTCGAGGGACTATCCGCCAGAGTGCAATAGCGGTTTACTTTTCGTCATTTTCAAGCCAATCATCTGCTTTTTTAAATCCATCTTTGGCCAATCTGACCCATGCTGCCCAATGGAATTGCCGTCTTTTCCGCTCTTTCGATCAATGGCGACAAAAAAATATTAACATTGATAACTGACTTTTTAATTTGTATAATAATGTCTTAAAATTAACAACAAACTGTAATAAATATATTTGACAGTTGGTAAGTAACATTTTATTTACCGAAGCAAACGAAACAAAAGCCAATCGATTGCACTAAATAATACAATACCGACCACAGCCACTATTTGTTATTTCCTTTCTCCTCGAAAAAATCAAAACATGGATTCATTAAGTATCACGTAGGAAATCGAAGACAAGGTCGAAGAAATGATTTCAAGTGAATATTTTCTCAGGATACATTGATTTAAAAAAGAAAAGAGAAAAAAAGTGGCATGACTAGACGGGAAAATGAGTGAGGTGCCGCCAATGGAGGAGGGAGGCCTAGGTAAAGGTGAGAATAACGGGTGGAGGTGCAAGTAAGTTTTTGAAAAAACTTGGGCCGTGTCATGCTGTCGTCACTGACTGCAGGGCATGATTGTTGCTAATGGAGAAAAGTGGCCCCACTCGTAGGAACAACTTAGTCAGCAGCGACCTCAGCTCAGGTTTTAAATCAAGAGCTATCAAATTACACAGCACCGGGTAGTGGGCTTTGATGTGGATAGCCAGCTATTTTTTTTAAATAAAAGACAAAACAATCATGAAACTCGATGTTTGTTTTTAAAAAGAAGAAAATAAGACTTACTTTATCGTCCGGCATTTTCAAAAGTCGAGTAAAAAATAAAAGAAGGAGAGATGTCCACTCGGAACGGTGAGTCTCCGAAGGAATGGCTAAGAAGTAGGAAATCATTTCGTTCGAGACGCCAATCAGCGTGTGTTGAATCGAAGGCCAGGCGTTTCGACGATTCTCGTCACAGGACATCTTAAGAAGAATTCGTAAGGCGCTGGCGAGACTCGCCGTCTCCTGAGCGATGAGATCCGGCTTTTTGTCGTAGACGCCGGCCTTCCATAGAAGATTTCTCTGATTGTGGTTCATGTTGAACTTTTTCGCGAGACCATGCGTTTTGAGTAGACAGTCGACGAGAATCATCAGATGACGCGTGCTTAGAGACGTGTACATGCCCTGTTCTTCACGCTGTGTCTCCGCCAAATGTTCCCCGAGCTCGCCCTTTGAAAAGTGAATAAGCTGAGCACTTTTTTCACCCTCTCAACCGTGACAAAACAGTAAAAGAAACTCTTACCTGAGCCAAAGCCAAATTCTCAGCGTCTTCTTTTTTAGACGTGGAAGGGTAGAACACGATGTTGTCCACAGTCTGAATCAACTCAAGGTGAACTGCGTTCTGTATTGAATACAGTTCAGGCTGCATGAAAAAAATTACAAATACCACGGTTCAAGGAGGAAGTGGCCTGATTTTTTCTTTAACGTTGTGCACACACTGGGACCAAACTTGAACTTATTGTTTTACAGTCTAGCCTTACCTGATGAGCTTTCTCTTCGGGTGTCCAAGTGAGAAGGTCATGAGGCGCCGTTGAGTCAAACATTCTCAAAAGGCACTTACAGGTCATGTCCCAGGTTTCTTCGGAAAACTGTTGTCCGGTTGAAATAACCAAATTGTCCAAACAGTTTGTACTCGACATAGCCAACTGTTTATTTTCTGAGAATTCCAGGCAATTATACGTAAATGAAATGTAAAGCGAAATGTGGGAATCATATAATGAATGACAAAGGTAGGCACTTACTTTGTTGTACACACCAAAGAAGCTGATTGTACAAATCTTGGAGTAACAGAGGACCAAGTACTGGAAAGTATTGAGTGAAGACATCAACAATTGCGTACAGGGCATGATTGCAGGTTGTTGTCATCCAGTCAGCTTTCTAAAAATCATTTAATACGATTAAAGTCGAACCATCATCTCGGTTATTGTTCCTGTTCAATTCGTTAGTGATAGGAAGTCACCATGTTATATGTATAAAATGAAGAAGCCCATTAATATGAAGAAAGAAACGGAAGAAACGAAATGGGCCGGGAACTCTTTAAACTAAAAAAATAAGTCCCTCCCATCAAATAATTTGTACAAATGACCTCCCCCATAACTCTATACGGATCTCTTATTTTATAACATTAATTATATTATCTCAAAAAATGACGTAAAATCGTAATAATTAATTGACAATACAATAATCAACAAGCGAAATCGGGCATGTCATGAACTTACGGATTTAACGTACGAGGAGAATACTTGTTTATCTACGCCAACGATAGATATTAGGGAAGGTTCGAAATTGGTAAGTCATTTCCTTGTAATTTGTAAACGGTGATATCGGGCCTCAACTAAAAATAATGGCACTTTCAATAACTGAGGACTAAATCAAAGGTCGCACGGTTTGGCCGGTGAGGCACTACGGTTTTATGCACGGGCGTAGGCACCTTATGACATAAGAAATGCATTCTGCATTAAAACTGTAAAATGATTGGGGGGAGGGACAGTTGTAGAGTGCAATACTAGATCAGACTCTTAAGCAAAATTTACAAATTCAGTAGTTTACTACTCTACAGTAGATTACTACCAATTTATTAGGCGGTGTAAGGGTGGTCATTGGAGAGGACCCAGAGACAAAACCAAAGCTTTTCCCCTGTCATTTATTCCACAACGAAATCTGAAAATGTAACCCTCAAAATACAGTTTTGAGCTTTAGGAACTCTTAATTCGACCAAGAAAAAGAAAAACTTGGGTTAATTTCCCCCTAGCCTATATAGAGTCCCAGACACCATTCGTTCAACTCTGTTCGGTCGTGCCGGTTGAAGCCTATTTCCAATGCCAAAGCCCACTTAACCGTACCAGTGCAACATTTTCTTTTAGTGCATTTCATTCTGAAAATGCCGGAATTCATATATATATATTATATATTTATATATGTATTGATTGATTTATTTATAATATTATGGCCGTTTTCTTGTTAGCACGATAACTCTCGAAGAAATCAATTTAGCGGAACGCACTTTGGCACAAAAATCAGTAGTCATAAGACCCCGGTCGGTATTGCACTTGGGCAAAATCGGTCAAGGTGGAGGGGGGAAAATAGGGGTTGAAATGGTCAAAAAATCACTATAAATCACCAGTTGATTCTAGATGCATCATATTCAGTACGAATACTCCATGTTAGAGTAGCCTTTAATTACCATTTTAATTTTTCAAAAAAGTCAAGGTGTGGGGGTGGTCCTTCCGGTGTGGAAGTGTAAAAATAGCGTTGAACTTCACTAATTCATCTTAGCGCTCTAAAATTCGACTCAATAATTTAATGTAACGAAAGCCCTGGGTTCCATTGAGATTTATCGAAAACTTTGATGGGGGGGGGGATGAAATTTCAAAAAAATCGTTTAAATTCACACGTTTAGGTATTATAAAATACGGTACAAAAATTTAATATAACAAAGCCCTTCGAAAACTACCGAAACTTTTCGACATTTTTGAAGAGAGGGTGGTGAAAATAGAGGAGGAAGTTCGGCTTAATGAAACAAATTATGGTATCAAAATTATTACTTCTAACACCCGAAGACCCGAAACTCTCGATTTCGCGGACATTCAGCCAGGAAACTTGTATTCTTGCTTAAATTAGGGGCCCGAACTTGCAAACTCACAAAACATTTACCAATCAATCAAACAATGCTATTCGTCAGGTTATGGGCATTGTAGTCGGAGCCAGCTAGCCCAGAGTGATTAAACAATTGACTCTGAAACTTGAAATTTCACTGAAATTATAGGGGTTGAAATGGTCAAAAAATCACTATAAATCACCAGTTGATTCTAGATCGCTTGCAATTTTACGGCCTGGAAGGATCCAATTTTACAGATGTTTGCCTCCTGATCGTTGCGTATGGGCCTCGTCGGCCTACGACGCGTTCCGCTGTGGCCGGCTGGCCCGGGGTCCTAGTCAACGAAAAACGATTGCAAACTAGCTATTCCACGGAGATTTAGCACCGAGAATTTTGCTGAAATTAAGACCCGTAACTTCCAATTTCGTGGGTAATCGTCGGGCCTGAGTCACCCAGACATGCTAGTCTGGGTTCCGCCGCTACAGAAGTGGTCTCGAAACAGTAAATTTTGCTTTAATTAAGACGCTAAACTTGTAATTTCACAAAAATGAAGACCGGAAACTAAGCAATCGAATTTTCTAACGCAACTTTCAAGCTTAAATCTTCAATTTTCAGTGTCGCGCAAATATTCAGTCATTAAACTAGCCATTAAGCCAAGTCGTTCCTCGAATTTTCCTCAACCTCAAAGCTCCACAACGCACAATACATAATGAACAATCCATTGTTTTTAAAACGATGATTTTTTTTGACAGGAATGGTTCACTTGATTGTAAATTTTTTGACCGTTTTATTTCTGTCTGTTTTTCTTTTTTGACATTATGATTGTGACAAGGACGAAAAATCAAAAATCCAATAATAAATTCCACCGCCACGGCAGAAGATGTTTGAAATCGTTCTAATGAAACGTCGCCTCAAAAAAGAAAAACAGACAGCAATAAAACGGTCAAAAAATTTACGATTAACCCGTTTTTTTATCCGTAAACATCTGGAGACGAAATATTGTACACATTTTGCGTACGTGTATGGACCCCTCAAGTTAAAAATATTCGGGCAATGGCATGTGTTTGTAAAGGAGTAATTGGAGCTGGAAGAGGGCCGAAAATTGCATTAAATTCCTGCCATCCTACTCTAAAGCAGGGCGCAATTCAGTTGAACCACTAACACCTACAATCACACATTCCTACCACCCTTCAGACTCTGGAAATTCGCATTAAAAATAAGTGTAAAAAAATACCGTTTTGGTTAATTAATTCAACACCACTACATGCGTTACATGCCCCTGATTAAAACATGCTACCGCGTCATGAGTTAATAGCCACCCCAGTTGATACGTACCGTCAACCCTGTCACTCCAGGAATTGCTACAGTTTCTTGTTTATCACCCGTACTGGACTGCTGGAAGAGTTGAATTCAAGGTAATAACCAACAGAAAAAAAAAATGAACAGAAGAACGAAACAAGCAAACATAAAACTAATGAAAAGAAAAATAATGTAAAAGGCTGTACGGGGAGGGGGGGAGAAGCTAAGAAATAAGAAGTAATAAACTTACGTCATTTTGCAGTTCTGGATGTTTCATGTTATCGAAAATTCTGAAAAGAACTTGGAATAGATCACACCACCAGTGGGGTTTGAAAGCGCCACCGTGGGTTTTGACGATGTCAAACAGGACGGTCAGTGCCCGAGTTCGAACGTCCAGTTTACATCTTGAGACAATACAGGACAATTCGAAAAGCAGCGGAAACCAGCCGCGAACCCACGGCCCGTCTTCGGAATCCTCCCAGTGTTCGGAGACGACCTGTTAAGTCAGGTTGGAAATTTTTGGATGAGCTCCTAAACCTCGGTTGGGAAGGTTAGCATAATGAGCCTTCAAACCAGTTGTTTTTTCTCCACTATGATTGGAGTACAACTGATTTGTTTTTTCGCACTAGAAAGTCCAGCAATACAAGAAATCCGTATCATATGATAGCGTCTTGGATTTGCCTGTTAGCGGTCACCAGTATCGAATGAAATTATAGGTGAAATAAGAAAATAAACCAAACGCCAAGAAGTCACATTCCTGCCGTCTTCAACGAAACAGGCTGGAACAGACGATTTTCCCACTTTTTAGTGGCAATGAGATTTTTTTCATTTTCGCTAGCCCTTGTCATGTCTTCCGTGGCTTTGTTTCTTCCTAGCCTAGAAATCACCTCAGACACTATCATATGCTACGGATTTCTCATACGGTGGCCTTTCGGCCTGTTTCGGAGTCGTTAGGCAATGACTAAGAGTAAAGTAAGTAGACGTACGTGCGGTTTGTCGTGGACACAATCTGCACAGGAACGAATTAGTCGAATTGCCTCCATGCTCGTATCGGGGAAACTGGCATTGCAGGCAAATTCCGACAGGCACTTGACGGCATCTTGGAAACTGTCAAGCATGACACTGAAGTGATCAGAATACAAGTGTTCTAAAACATAAAAATATAAATAGTTAGATCTAAGTAAACAGTCGAGCGCCAAAACGCTTACTGATTATATGAGCCGTCGTATGAAATGCCATTTCAACTATGCTCTCCTCTTGATCACACGCGGCTAAGTGAAACACACTGAAAATGTTTTTCCAGCCGGATTTTATATTGTGAGCCTGTGAGTTGACCATTTGAGCTATGCAACGAACTACCATATCCCGTATCGTGGGATTTCTTGAAAACAGAAAAACAATGCCGATTCAAAATTCATTCAAATGATTCACTTACGCATCAGCTTACGAGTTCTTCTTCATGATGTGTTCGAAAGGGCGAAGAAAATCTTTTTGAAATCTAAAATTGGGAAATTCTCCCTTCTCAATGAACTTCATAGACAACTGTCTCAAAGAGTCGATAGCAAAAATGGCGATGTCCTCGTTAGGATTACACCCGACGGTGTTAAACAGTTCGCCCAGTACTTGCCAAATTCTTGACCACTGAAGACGAATTCGACCCATGTTGTAGTAAGAGATTTCAACCAGTTTCTGAAGCGAGAACATACGAGGTCCTGAACTGTGCGACAGTTCTTCCGTACAGACCTGAAATTTATGAAATGGTGGGGGGGGGGGGTCAAAATAGTTAGTGCAGATCCGTGGGGGAAATACTTCCCCCAAAGAGGAGACTAGAACAGACAACTTACCTGGCAAAGAGCTTTAACGAAATCGACAATGGCATCCCCGTCGAGCCTCATGGAACCAGTGAAAATCCGGTCGACGGCGACGACGACGCTTTGGGAACTCGTCTCGCCAATTGATTCTTTGAAACTCGCTAGAAAGTAAAATCCAATTTATACAGACTGCGAGTAAGTTATTTATTTTACAATGCCACTCACGATCTAATGAGTTCAAATTAAGTTTCATGGCAAGCATGTCGGCCGCTTTGTTGTTGACGAAATACTGCGGGCGAATCGACGTTCCCACCATTTGAGCCAATTCCAACTGCGATATACACTTGACGATGTCCAGCCACGATGATCCGAGGTAGTTGCCGTCAGTGTATGCGACGGTGATGAGAGTTTTTATCGTATTGATATTTTTGGCTTTCATTTCCGTTATCGGCGAATTCGCCGTGAGAAGTGTGAATCGCGCAAGGGCTTGAACAAAAGCGTCCCTTTCCAACTGCCAGAAGGAATGTTTATTTTTTAGATGTGGGTCGTCATAATATTTTTACTAGACTAATTATGAACGTTCAATCAAACTGAACTTGAAGGAGTATGCAGAATTTCAAGTAATTTAGGGGGGGGGGACTGCCGTAAGCACGATTTCTATCACATATATTGAACCCTGTCCTCCTTTAGAGATAATTTAGCCAAAGATCTGTTGGCCAACTTTTAGAACACGTTCAAGTGAACTCGGTTCCAGACCCTATCAATCAATCAATCGAACGTCATGTAAATGGTTCCGGTGCCGTTCCATAAAAGATCTATGGAAGGGGATGAATCCTGTAGAGGCTGCGAAGCTCATCCTACTGCACCTTAATGTGTGGAAACCGGATGTGAGGTGAAGAGGTTTACTGGTTTATTTAGCCTAAAATAATAGTCGTTAAGCGGGAGTTCTACATGTGTTTCCTCGACCCCCCCCTCCAGTCATACCTAGCCTACTCGGCATTACGTAAATTATCGCCGTATTTCTGGACCAACCCTGGATTTCAAAGTCTCATTTAAATATTCAGGACATTTCGCACAACCGTACGATCTTGCTTTCCTATATAAGTCGTCCAAAGAGTGTGCATTTTAATGACAAAAGTTTTTGTTGCTTTTTACAGTTATTTTAGGGGTGAAATATGAAAAAAGAAGATCGTACGTTTGTGCGGAATTTCCTGAAGATTTAAATGACCTTGAAATCCAGGATTGTTGCAGAAATACGGCGATAATTTACTTAACACCGAGTAGGCGAGGTATGATTGGAGGGGGGTCGAGGTACATTACAGCTCCCTCTTAAGGGGGGGTTTCAGGCGGGTTTCCGCGACCCCTTCCCAGTCACCCCTCGCCTAAACTTCGCACATAAATTTTGGCTCCATTTCTGCATCAATATTCGATTTCAAAGTCTTATTTTAATCTTCAGGAAGTTCTACAGTGACGTTAGATCTTGCTTTTTCAATTTTTTCCCCTAAAATGACCCCAAAACACTTTAGAATTCAAATGTGTTTTAAAGTAATTTCAGGGATGAAATTTGGAAAAGCAAGATCTAACGTCAACTTCCTGAAGATTAAAATAAGACTTTGAAATCGAATATTGGTGCAGAAATGGAGCCAAAATTTATGTGCGAAGTTTTGGTGAGGGGTGACTGGGAAGGGGTCGAGGAAACCCGCCTGAAACCCCACCTTAAGCGTATAAAGTATTACAGCCGACCAGCAGTTACTAACACAACAACATTAAGAGCTTTCATCGGGGGCGGATTTTCTCACTCATTCATTCTCTCTCACTTTTAAATAAGAGCACAATGGGTCCAGTGGCACAAAGCGAGGCGCGCGGTTGAAATCTCTATGAGGCCCCTTAGACTCTGAATAAACAAGAAATATAAGTATTACGCGGCGTTAAATTAGGGCTTATTCTTAATTCAAACAGCGAATCAGGGGTTTTTCCACACCTTACCCGCAGATTAGCCTTTCATCTAAATAAGCCGGGAATCAGCGCTTTTTAAATATAAGGCCGCGAATTAGAGATTTTTCCCCACTTTAGTCGCGAATTAGCGTTTTTAAAAAGCTTTATGGAGTCCCGTTCTACGGGCGAAATATTACAATTTTAAACGAATGTGGAAGAAACCAGAATGATTCTCGGGCAAAATTACTGGCCTTTGAGCACAAAAACCTACACTAACTATAACGAATACTCAACGCGGCCGGACTATAGTGGGATCGTTTATTCTTTGAGGGAGTACTCAAGCGAAATCATGGGTACATCCATCCAGGGCATTCAGAATGTCGTTTTACGTTCTCCTCCTTTTCCGAATTTCAAGTTCTCAGTAGACATCCATACCAATGTTGGTTCTAACCAAAACTACCAAGCTATTGCAGAGAGCACATAGATTGCGCTCTTCTTCTGTTAAGGCCCCCCGGGACCACAATATCTAAAATGGATTGTTCGAACCCAAAAACTACAAGTAACTAGTAAGGCGAAGTACATAGCGCAAGTTTCTACTCCTCACCTCACTGCCGATGCCAATGAAATACTAAGACCAAAGAACATACCGTCATGTGAAATATAGAGGCGATTCGAATGGCACATCGAAGTCCTTCCAGGCACAACGCGGCAATTTCAGGGTCATCGCAGTCTTGAAGTCCGAGACTGAAAGCGGCCAGGTACGACGTCCAAGAGAGCTAAAACAAGCGTAGATGGTTCATTATGTACTATATCAAAAAGAGTTGATGAGAATCACGGGAGAGGTAGGTATTGAATCTTACTTTGAACATGGGCTTAACGTGCTCCAAATGTATGGCTGACGTGAATGGTGCTTGGACATGACTCACGGACTCCATAAGGTTTTTCGCTGCAGCCGAAATGGCTTCCATTTCCATGTTCCACAATAATTTTCGTTTTTTCTCGTTTGCTATGACTGGAATAATATAAGAGAATGAGAACGTTACGGAGTTATCTTGAGGAGGATGATGGTAAGTGCGGAACGCTTGAGGATACACTCACTCTGTTTTCCTAATTTGCCAGCGTGCCGGTAATGGCCTTATTTAAATGATTTTGACTATCCTTCTGAACTTAAACTATGTACTTATCTAAAGAACAGCACGTTCAAAAAGTAATACCTTGTTTTGCCAGTTTACTCGTTGTTTTCATTTTAATTTCATGGCCAGCTATTTCATCGTAGATATTACTCAGATACTCCTCGGGTAGATCTTCGGAGTCGCTGATCCCTCTATTTAATTTGATGTATTGCTCTTTGGTCATTTTATGTTTCACTTGAGGCGAATGCAAATCCGTCGTGAGCATAATTATCGAATACGCGAGGACGTAGGCAGTGTCAGCGCTTGCGAATAACCCGTTACTGTAAAGAATCAAGACAGCAAGTATGGACACAATTGAATACAAAATAGGCTAAATTCTACAGAATAACCTTCTATTTATAATTTTATAGAAAAAAACAAATGGAGGATAGAAAATCAAGAACTTACTTGGGATTACACTCGCAGTATCGACTGGCGAATTTCTCCATGAGCCGATCAATTTTCTGGGCTTCACCTGGAAGCCGAAAGCCCTGGAGAAACTGTCTCAAAGCGGACACCAGGTCTTTCCCACTAAAATTCATTTGATCGACGTAGCTGTACATAACCTGCGAATAAAATGACTAATTGTAAGGGTGACCCAACTAGGGGAAGAAAACTCAAACCTCCTTAGCGAAGTCAGTATTGTCGCCCAAGAGATCACCGATTCCAGTTTTATCCAGTCGCTCGTCTGTATGCAACCATTCGGCTACTTCAGCCGCAGATTTCCCGAGAACGCTCTGATCTTGAAGGTAGACAACGCCTTTTTTGCCTGATCGGTTGAACCTGTAATCAAAATTTGAATTATAAAGCAAAAGCAGACAACGTAAAAGAAATGGCGTTACATTTCAATCCCAGTCTCCCAAATTTCCTTTTGCTGTTTCAACTGCTGTAACTGTTGAGGAACGTCCTGTTTTCCCGACTCACTTCCTAATGAACTAACACTCCCGTAGGATCTTAAACTCGTTTTAGGAGTACTCGAATCGTCGTTCTGAGTTTTTCCTTCCAAACCTTCAAATGAAAGAGAGGACAAAATTAAACCTATCATTATTAGGGTCTATTATTCGAAGTTTTTACCGAGGCTAGCGTTCATATTAGGGTTGACGTACAAATCCCGACTCCATTCTACCATGCATTTCAATATAGACACAAGGCACTCGAGTCCACGGATTCTCATCGACATCTCCTGGTTGGGTGTAGCACCCAGTTCAAGCGCTTGTCTACCTTGGGCGATTCTAGACAAGTCGTTCACTAGTCTAATGCGAGAAAAAGGAAGGCATTGTGTTGATGAATTCGGAATTGATCAAAATATGTATATGTATGTTTTTTTTGTCGCTCACCTTTCAAACAAGTTGGCTGCACTAAGATCGCAGTCGTAATTGACGTACATATCGACAACGCTCTGAGCGTCAGCGCAAATCCTCGTCAGAGCTTGTATGACCATCCATTTATGTTCAAATGTCGAGCTCGACGTTTCCAAAATATTCAGAAAAATGTCTTTGAAAAATACCTAGACACCGCTTTGAATTAAGTTCAGACATGAAAAAGATTCCGTCGAATCGTACATACTTCTATTTGCATTTTTAAATGCATTTTACACTTATCCAACAGCGCCAAGAAAATTGACAGTGACAACTGGAAAACTTGCGGTACCGACGACACTCCATTGTTGGACAGAGCGACGCACAAATATTGTTTAATGGCGGTTACAAACATCGGGTGAGTCCGAAACACGGGACCGGCGGACTGAAGGATAGAAAGTAGAAGGTGAAGAGAGAGGATTTTGGATCTTAATTCGTGACTCCTGGATGATGATAGAAAGACACATAATTCAAAATGACATTGGAATGTAAAATAAACAACGGTATTCTCACTTCGGATCAACATTGCCTTCAGGCAATGGCTTCATTGATAGTTTGCACAACGACCTAAACACCAAAAAGGCGTCTTTTTGAAGGATGTGAGTAAACTGAGGCTGAGTTTTGTTGCCCTCAGATATTTCATTTGTCTGCTCACTAACATCCATGCTGTCCTGTCTCGGAAAAATATGAAATGAAACACATAAAAGAGTGAGAGAGCCAATAGATGAATTTACTTGAGAAGGCACTCGATGTAAAGAATTCGGTTGAGAGACATTGTTTGGTAATTCTTTCTCTTCCTTATTTACATCATCAATTTCCGACACGGCGTTAATTTCTACAACTAATTTTAAATAAAATAGAAGCTTGAAATAAATTGAAAGTTTAACAAAACTGACATACCGGGTATACTATCGATTATTGAATTTAAAATAGAACTAACGATTTCAGTACTGGACGGTTCGGCTTCTGGACAGGCATCTCTGGAACGCTCAGCATCATCAGCCTGATTAATTACAAAAGTAAAAAGTTAAATAGTGCTCCAAACAACTTCCCAGTCACAGTTTACCACCTGAGCTTCCATCCGCGAGAATATAACGTTAATGCCCTGGGTGAGCGTCGCTCGTGCCGTCGTTTGATTGATGAGATTTTTCGACGCCAAATAGATATTGTACACGGTTCGAATGGCCAACAGAACAGTCCCTTCGTGAATTTCCACATTCTGAGAAGTGGAGACCGTGAGAACAGCTTTGATGATTTGAAGTTGAACTTTTTCGTCAGTCGACGGGCCGATGAAACACGAACAAATGGTTTCGACGATTCGATCGATAAGAAGCTTGCCGGGCGTCGTCGAATCAGGTACATTGCCCGTAAGGTGGCCATAGGCAATTAGTTTCTAACGATGAGCACACAAAACAAATTAAGAAACCGTACTTCTAAACCAGTACTAAGTCTCGCACCTGAAGACAATCAAGCGCGGTCACCACAAGTCTGGGAGACTTGCTCTGGCAAGCTAGTTCGAACGGAAGAAAATATTTTTCAGCAGAAACTATGTCACTGTTTTCTTTCGGAAGAGGGAGAGTTGAGGAAACTGACGGATCTTCTGCTTCCGTTTCTTTCAACTCCTTTTTAATTTCATCTGAAAAATATAAAAAATATTTCGGTTTAGAGAATGTTTTGTCGACAAGATGCATTCTTTTTAAGAAACTTAACCAAAACCTGAAGACATCAAACAACCATAAAATACCCTATGCAAAGGCTGGTGCTCTACCTTTGTGGGCTAGGATAACGGGACCAAAAAGCAGCGAAAAAATAATCCACCTCCTTTCTCTTATTTCCCATTTGTTACTCCTATACGACCTTCCTCGTCTCAGGAACTACAAAAAAATATTTTTGCAGCTTTATTGTGAATACATTTCGGGCACAGACCGTAGCCCTCCATCACCACCTCTGCTCAACCACCTCACTCTCTGCTGTCTTTTCTTTGAGCAGTTTAAGGTGCTGATGAGGGGCTACGTTCTGTACCCGAAAAAATGCATTCACAATAAAGCTACAAAAAGATGTTGTTTGTAGTTTCTGAGAAGAAGAGGAAGGTCAGCAAAAAAATACTTCTTCGACCATTTCTTTTTTCTTCAAAGTATCGAAAATTGTTAATCCGTTACCTAAAATTGTAACTGCGTTCTCAGATTTGGCATATTCGAAAAATCAATTTCGCGGAAATTTCTCGGACTTTGATCTCATAGAACTCAATTTAGCGGGGTTTCCTTACTCGACAAGCCAACCATGCAAGCGAATCAGCTGGCTCCCGAGTCACCCGCCTCTTCTTCACGGTCTTATCACGGTCGGTAGCTAGAATTTGCTGTTTTCACCCTCTTTAAACCAAAATGTCTCGGATTTGGCACTTTGAAAAGTCAATTTCGCGGGATTAGTCCTTTGAATACCCAAATTTTGTGGTCGGTCCACGGGAAGGGTGTGAAAGAGGGAGTTGAATTAGTTGAAAATTCGCTAACGCACGGCTTTTGCTGCAATTGCCCCCAAAATTGACTCGAGTAATGAATAATGAGAAATGAACGCGCTTTCGTTTGAGACCCTAGTGAACCAAATCCGTTTATATGGCAGGGGAGTTTTCGGCGGAGGAGAGCTATTAAATTAACGCTATGCCATACTGGACCACGCAATTACCGAAAAATTTCATTGCCATTGTATTTTGAGCAGTCTGTTTTTATTTGATTTGCCTGCAGCTTAATAAATCTTGAGCATAAAATCCTGAGGTGGGCAAAAAAGGGAGAAACAAAAAAAAAAAATTGTTTCTGATTCGAATCCAGGCACTCCACAATGGTGAAATTGTGACGTACCATTTAACCTAATGTAACTTATCTGAAAATTAATGTAATCTGAAAAGTTTTGTTCCGACAGCAGCCTGTCGGGTAAAGTGCATTTCATTTATGCAACAATCCACTCAAACCTCATAAGTTAGAACAACATCAATCAATTATGAATGAAATTTAGGCCGGGATAAAGATTTTATTTGCAAACAACTCCACCAACAAGTGTCCCCCTTCCCATATCATACAGGCAACCCAACCAACTTTGTTCACCGTGGTATTGTGTATTTATTATATTTACATTTTTCATTCCCGTTCCAGCTCAGTTGATGCCGAAAAAAGGGCCTGCGGTAAAAAATAAACACTATTTTATGGTTTCGACTTTCTATACCACGGCCTAAATGTCATTAGGCCGGGGATTGATATCGTTCTAACTTATGAGGTTTGAATGGATTGCCGCATAAATGAATTGCACTTTACCCGACAGGCTGCTGTCGGAACAAAACTTTTCCTATGTTTTATTTTATTTGCTCGTTCAATCATTCACCTCCGTCTCCTTTTATTTTGTCCATCCAATATAATTATAACGGTGCTGCTATTCGCAATAATTTTTCTTCAAACTAGACCCTTGTACCTAGCCTAGCCAATTATATTTCTCCCGAAATTTTATGCCTCGTATCTACGGAGTTGTGAGGGGAGAACGGTCTATTCGACCTATTTTGATATTGCACGGACAGCTTTTGGCTTGAAAATTAATAAAAAATGTATTTAAAGCCCACGAGTTGTGCTCTTTCATAGCATGCCCTACTTCTTTGGGTCCGACCAAATTTGTTTTTCAAAGAGTCATAAATTTTGTCCCTGGAAGTGGGGGTGAAAATGGCAAATGCATTTTTTATAACTGAACTTTTTTTTTGTCCCAAAACGCTCATATTCATGGAAAATTTCATTCTGTTATTACCAATAATGTCTGATCGTGAGATATTTGGGCGTTTCACAAAAACTCTGACTGAACACCCATCCAACCATTTAAAAGACGTTTTCACGTCAAAAATCGCTTTCCGGTGGTTGAAGCTCTACTGTGGCTGCAATTTTACTTGGGTTACAGCTTTTTGATGTAGGAGCTTAGCTGTGGTTGGAGCTTTGCTGTGGTTTGGAGCTATGCTATGATTTGGAGTTTTGCTGTGGTGTAATTGGGGCTTTTTGTAGGACCCACGGAATCCTAAGTGGATTATTGTGCCGCTCTTGGATCGGTTGATCTAGTCTAGAGTCCCTCTCACCGTATGAGGTTGAGGAGGTCCTCAGCTAGTGTCTCGCTGGCCGGAACATAAATATCAGGCGTGTGAAGCCCGAAAATGCTGATCCTGCGAAGATAGCTCTCTCCTCTTAATAAGGTTAGAGAGGTCGTCGCTTCTTAGAAGCGATAAGAGATAATCGCTAACTGGTCCCTTGAGCACGAGAGTGACAAGAATGATGAGCTAGCGCGCGCCGAGTGCGTTGCACTCGAAGAGATAAGCCCCTGCACCGGGGTGTGTTCTTTAGAACGGCCCACCGAGGGTATGTTTTTTAAAAACTCCCCACGGCGGGTATGCTCCTTAGAACTACCCTCCACAGGTACGTCCCTGGTCCCATCAATGTCGTGTTTGACCTCGGTGGTCTCCATGGACGGAGCAGCCGGTGACTGCGGCGTTCACGGAAGGTTCTCTGAGCCCCTTCCGAGTTCTTCATATAAACTTCTGGGTGAGCCCTTGAAGGTCCTGCCAGAAGCCAGGGTAATATAAGTCCACCGCCGGCAGAGCCCTGCATGCCGTAAAGCGCCGAGGCCAGCGGTAAGCCTATTACACCAGGGGATCGGCCGGTGCCCTGGGGGTCCGTTCAAAGCACACTTTGCCCCCTGTGCCATGCAGACCTTAGGTACGGACCAAACACCTTGTCTTGGGGGGGGGGGAGGAATAGCTGGAACAGCCCCTAACCCGTTGTTTGTCCACGGGGTCGTATTCGGCCCCCATGTCCAATGGGTGTGTCCGATAACGGACTCCCCACCGCACACGGTGCGCCTTATTCCGACCCAACCCACCATCGCACCGTATCGGGGAGTAGGTCGACCCAATGGTGGGGTCCCCCATCCGCAATCCGGGGGACGCGCCCGATAGGGGAAACGAACCCCGTGAAAGGTTTGTAGCCATTCACACGGATCAAGTCCGTCACGGGTTGTAGGACCCTTGCTTTAGTTGGACCTTTGCTGATTTCGGAACTTTGAAGCGGTTAGAGCTTTTATGGTTGGTTATTTGTTGTGATCTCGAGCTTTGTTGTGGTTTGAACGTTTATTGTGGGTTTAGAGCTTTGCCATGGTTGTGAACTGTGCCAAGATTAGGTGCTAAGGAAACGATTGGCCCTTCTTTGTGATTTTGAGATTTGACGTGGTTGGGACTACTTTGTGGTTTAAAATATTTGGCACAATAGCGAGATACTGAAACAGTTGTGGGGTGGGGATAGGTGTCTCTGAATGGGCCCCCGTTGCCGTTCCATCCCCGGGCCAAAATATTCTTTCAAAGGCACTGCGCATGGGGAATATGAAATATTACCAGGAAAAAGGAAGGCTTATAAGGGGGCCACACACGATCAAACATGCTTGACAAGCATGGTTTGCCAACCTCGCTTGACAAGCAGGTTTGATCGTGTGTAGGGTCATGTTTGAAGGTTTGACATCACTTTTGACGCTTTTCAGTCACTGCTAGAAAATTTGCTTGCAAACAAGAGGTTTGACAAACAGATTTGATCGTGTGTGTGTGTTTCAAACCATCGATAAAAAAGAGTATTGGGACACTGCTGAAGCTTGGCCGCACGTTTGAAGTTGAAGCTTGACGGGCATGCTTGTCAAGCATGTTTCACCGTGTGTGGCCTCATTTACGAGGACAAATGTCCAAATATCCAAAACCTGGGTTACTTTTTTTCTTCAAAGTAACTAAATCGTTAATCCGTAACCGAAAATTGAAACGCCGTTAGCAAAACGGAATGATGATGGACTCAGAAATTTGAGCATCAATTTTGTAAGCTTTCCTAACTCCAACGCTTCTTAAGGTTGAAAAGTGCTATCAATGGTCGCATATCTTCTATCTGCACTCTCTTGAAAAACTTGAGCCAGGCACTCTGGATCACGACCAATTTTTGCTGCGGATAGAAGCATCATGGAAGTCATCCGTTTTTCAGAAAAGCCCCAATATGACTTAGTCGAAGCATGACGTGTAATCTGTTTGTAGTTTGTAGATTTCACGTCCAATCGAAGCAATACCCCTTAAAAATTGGCTCTGCGAAAATCATCGTCTGACACACAACTATAAATCCCTCGAAAAAGGTCTGAGAACGTTCCGTTGATGAGACATCTCGAAAATCAACTCAAGTCGAAGGTGGAACCACTCCAACAAAGCAATGACAAGAAGGCGCAAAAGAAAGGAAAGAAACATCAGTAAAGACTGAACAAAGATCACCAGGAATATTGCACCCAAGGTGCGGTCCAGTCTCCGTTTCGACCTCAGACCCTCAGCCACCAGGACTACTCGGTCCTGATCTCATCAGCCCGGCAATCGAGCCGAGTTCGGAGCCGATGGACCGCCCCTTGCCGGGAGCGGAGGTGCTTCTGCACTACGATCCCCACCCCCGGCTCTCAACCCGTTCTGGCATGACCAAGGCTGAAGGTCTGAGGTCGAAACGGAGACTGGACCGCACCTTGGGAGCAATCTTCGTGAATGTTTGGTGGGCGCATGGCCCCCTACATCCAATTTGTTCTAATTTGAACACTGGCCGCAGCGCCTGTAGCCGCAACATCGCCAGTCGCAGTTTCGCCCTCACGGTTCTCATCGGTTCTGGTAGGCCGGGTACTCCTCGTCTTGGTATTGCCAGTACGGGTTGATAGCCGGGGACGGGGATCGTAGTGCTGTAGCACCTACGCTCCCGGCGAGGGGCGGTCCATCGGCTCCGTATTCGGCTCAATTGCCGGGCTGATGAGACCAGGACCGAGTAGCCCTGGTGGCTGAAGGTCTGAGGTCGAAACGGAGGATGGACCACACCTTGGGTGCAATCTTCGTGAATGTTTGGTGGGCGCATGGCCCCCTACATCCAATTTGTTCTAATTAAAGATCACCAGAGTTTATAGATAGCTGAAAATAGTCAGGCAACATCTTGGTCAACTATCATTGCGCAAATTCCTCAGATAATTCTGTTCGCTACGGTCTTTTTATGGGTCGGTTGTATAAAGTTATCCAATGGATTCACATGTCATGAAATATCTTGTGATTAGCCCTTGGACAGTATCAGCAGGTGGTTTTGTTGTCACTTGGATCAAGGTATCCGATTTCTTAAAAACATATTTCCACAACTCATGCTTTTTTGGATGCCAGGAATGAACCAGAGGTCATAAGGTCCTTGAAACCAGTCCTCCATGAGGTGACGCGGGACAAGCTGGCTGACGTGATCTTGCGAATTTCAACAATAAATGTCAACATTGATTCATAGCAATGGGCGTAATAACTCTAGCTACGGTGAAAAACCAGAAATCCTAATGAATAATTTATTAGCTGGAATGGGGAGCCTTGGAGCTAGTTTAGTACAAAAACATTTTCCAATTTTCTTGGAACACAGGTATCAGTAAAAATAAGGGCAATCCGATAAAAGTAGTAAAATGAAGACACTCCTCGCAACACAAATAAAAATAACGTGTTGAAAAAATATGATGTAGATGTACAAGCATTATGTCACATACCTAATGCGATTTCGCATGCTCGTTTTAATTGCGAATGGTTCGATTTTTTAATGTCTTTGTCGCTTAGTATTCTCTCGAGGGCTCGTACGATGAACATTTCTTTCGTTTTAAAGCTGTTTTGCATGATTTCCCCATAAGAAAAACAAATTTCACTCTCGATCGAAACACCTCCCGATTTCAATTGAAATTCGACACGTACGGTGTAAAAAAAACAAAAAACACGGCTCACATCGCGATGGGTACTCCGGAAAAAGATGAAATACTACTAGCGGGCTTTTTTGTTTTCAATTTGTATTGCTAATTACGTAAAACATGATCACATTCACTTCCAACTTACAACTTTAGAGGAATAGGGCAGGACGACGAGAAGGAAAGAACAGAATGATAGCAATTCTCTGACGGCAGCCAAGAACAGATAATATTGGAGTGGTCTACAAAACTGTTAACCCGTATCGTTCGACAAATTTAATCGGAACAAAACCGCCCTCAGGAGCCATTCGTAAATTTTTAATGAAAAACAAATTTCACAGGGAAAGCCACAATTCTGCTAGGAAAATTCGAAAGAATATTCAAACCGAAGAACAGCTTGTCATTTTTGTGAAAACTGCGCCGCAAGCGCACTCTTAAGATGTGATTACAAGAGATAAAAAAAAAAAGTTGTCCTTTCGTCAAGTCAGTTCTAGATTTGATTCATTCTGAAAAATGTACCTTGTTATGCTGTTGTGAGCCCCATTTTGTCTACTCTTTTCGAAAACAACTGTGTCCAATTCACCCATCTGTAGAAGTGTTTTTCTTCCTCGAAATCATTTTGTTTATTTAGTTACAAGCAAGGTACAAGGCGGCGATGTATGTACAATTAGATGGTTTGTACCGATATCTGATTAATTTCTAGTGTTTTCTATTTCAGGAATGACGATTTGATGACGACTCACAGTCTAGGGGATACTTGTAAGTAGATACATTTAGTTTGTCATGAATATTATCCTATCAGTGGGATTTTTCAAGAGATGGTGGGAGGTGGTAGGTGGAACGGAATTCAGGGAGCACCGCATACGACCTTTAAAATGAATAGCTTTGGAAGTAGCGACAGAACCAGAATTTGCCGTACATTTTCAATCGATGATAATCGTACATACATTTGGTTTAACGTAAAAACTGTTTCAAAATTGGTGATTTAGTCCTGATACTCCCTAATGATGACTGAGTTGACAAATGGCCCTCTCAAGTCATTATTTTCTATGCTATCATTTTCCTGTATTGAAACAAGGACTATTGTACTGGCTATAGAATGGAGCTGACAACATTCACATGTAGTGTTCATTCCTCGCCTATAATTATCAATCGTCCCAGAAAACCACATTTTGCCGCATGTGTGGAATAAAGTTGACTACAGGCATGGAGGTGGATCTGTCAAGCATTCTTCATAACTGGCAGCAAAACCAGAGGCCCGCGAAAGCAAATTCTGTGTTTGTTGACATGAATCTCTTCGTCTTTCAAAGCTCGGTTTACCGATTGTTAGGACACAGTTGCTTCTTGGGGGTGGGGGAGGCTGGAACGAACAACTATGTTCTGTTCAACAAAGATCGGTTCAGTTGTTGGGGGCTGCAAACCCACCAGACAAACTCGAGAATGCTTCGACCTCAGACTTTCAGCTTAGCTACTCGGTGAACCGAAATGTTATGCTTCTGCGCTCTTATCGTTATTAACTGACCTTATCCCACTGGATTCCTTCTTTAGTGGAATCCATCCTCGAAGTCTTCAGCAAAACATTTTATTATATTTATTGGATTCGTGGTCGACACCCTCGTCCTGATCTCATCTTCCTGGCAATGATCTCTCTACATCAATGTAAAAGGGATAATGACACCGTTAGATTTATAAGGCGTGCAATTTCATACAAAGTAGATAGCGCCAGTCATCACGTAGCCACCTGGGCGTTAACACATTTGGCTAAATCCACCTAAGAGTAGACGCTTGAACACCAAGCGCCTGTTCCGTGCCAATGAAGTCACTATCCAAGGGCAGGGGATCCGCCTGCTTGTTCCCCCAGACACCTTTGTGATCCCTCCTCTTTTATTCAACGCTGACCTTTTTGCTCTAACCCAGTAGGCAAAACCTTTACAGCACTCCCATGCAGTGGTGGCCATTCTGTCCGCCCCAATGACTGTAGCGCTATCCTCGTCCATTTCGAATAACCTTATTATCCATCATCATCATCACATCACCGGTGACAGGCTACTTCAAGCTCTAATAGTAACCGGGTCGCACCATTCAATTGGCCTCGTCTATCAGGGCCCTAAGGGAAGCAGGCTGCCACTCAGTAGCTTTAATTTGGAAACCGGCTGGATATGTCAATTTATCATAGACCGAGGGATTCATAAACCACGTTCGGCCCAACTCGGAACACTTTGGGAATGGCCCTCAAATTTGAGAAGGGTAAAAATTTCCCAATTTTGGGTAAAAAATCAAAATTGGGCGCAGGTATTTTGGGTTTTTTCCTACTCGGAGAATCCGAAAATCAATACAGATTTTCGAACCCTTCGATTGGATGAGACGTCGAAGGGATTGTCAATGAGGTGCCACCATTTTTGGCCCCTTTGACTTATTTTCTCAACGCGAGGTGTCACAAAATCGTCCAGGTAAGATCCTCGACGAATTCAGCCATCGCTGCCCTGGGCGTGGGGGTCGAGAACATCGGTCAAAACCAACAACTACGCGAGACGCTCATTTTTGGCCACTTCAAGGTGCGATTTGGCCACATGCTGCTGCATTTACCAATTGACCCTTGTACCCCCGAATTGGCTTCCATCTGACACAAAAATGGCAGTTTTTCACCATAAACTGACAACTTGGCCGAAAAACGTCTAGTCTAGTCTGAACAAATAGGTTTGCGAGCTAAATATAAAGTTTTTGAACCCTGCCCCCTCCTCAAATAACCCAAATCCCCACAGAATTAAATAGTTCATCCTGTCTTTTAAGTTTTTCACAAAACCGTCTTAAAAGTTCAAAGCGGAGCCTTCACCAGACCCCCCCCCCTTCTACTATTAGTGTCTTGATGGCAACCTCATTGTCTGTGTGGATATACGGATATGGGCACTTAGACTGCCCCTCCGTAGGTTCTCAGCAGCGCTGGCCTCGGCGTTGAATCGTCTTTCTTTCGGGTTAAATTGGTGCCTACTAGGCCCATTTGAAATTTTACGAGAAGAAGAGCCCTTCCTGTCGGCTTGTGAACTCCATGATCGAACTGTCTCTCATTCTATTATTTTAGAGATAGAGAAATACCTCTCTATCTCCAAAGACATAGGCTGTTGCGAAACCAACTGGACATTTTAGAGTTGAATTTCGATTTTTTAGGCCGACAAATACGATTTGTGGCTGGGGAGGGTTTTTTTGGGCACACCAGCCCTACTCAGACTCAGTTTTTTTTATTTTTTATTTATTTATTTTTTCTTTGTGAAGTCAGAAATCTGTTGTGCCATCGGTTTAAGTCAAAAACTCACGGTCTCAGTGCGAAAAAAAAAAAAAGATTCTTGAACTATCCTGAGATTTTGAATTGAAAAAACAAAACACAAATGGAAGCTTTCATAGCGAGAAAAATTACGAATCCATTAATCCAACTTTTTTTCACGATCTTCTACGAGTCATGATTATTTTTATCCCAAGAGAGAGAGAGTAAAATATATGGATGGTGTTGCGGAGTTGAATAGGGAATTCAATAAACCACGATCAAGAGGATGTTTGTCGGCGATAATGTATATATTTTACGGGACCGGTTCTGGACATTCGGCGACCCTTATCGACTGTTAATTAGCCGATCGGTCACGGGGACCTTCTAGGAGCTTCAATTCTCTAGATACTGAGGATTTAAGTTCTGAGAAGAGTTTTTTGACAATGTTTTGTGAAACGAATGAACAGTCAAGGATGCTCCGTGCTACATACGTTTGCTCACTTTTTTTTTTTTAATTAAATTTTTTTGAAATGCATGGATTTGCCTATCCTACATTTTGGGACCTTTTTTTCCACAGTTGTATCACCTTGAAAGGAGAATCACGTGGTTTTCTCAAAAGACTCTTCTCCAACAAGACGAAATGGATGAAGGAAGTGGCGCTGATATATGCCGAGTGTGTCGATCGGAGGGCACCTCCGACCGCCCGCTGTTCCACCCCTGTATCTGCACAGGTTCAATCAAATGGATTCACCAAGAGTGTTTGGTTCAATGGATGCGCTACAGTCACAAGGAGTTTTGCGAACTGTGCGGATATCGATTTTCATTCACTCCGATCTACTCGCCCGACATGCCACGGCGGTTACCTATTCGAGATGTTGCCGGAGGTTTATTGAGTAGCGTCGCGACTGCCGTGAAATACTGGATGCACTACACAATTGTAGCAATAGCCTGGCTGGGTGTTGTTCCGTTGACGGCTTGTCGAATTTATAGATGTTTATTTAATGGGTCTGTTGATTCGGTAAGCATTACATTTGAGTGGTGAATAGTTGAATTGGATGAATTGGCTCTTGTCTATTATGTTTTTGCAAACAGGTACTGACTCTTCCCCTAGACATGCTGTCTACTGAAAATATAGGATCTGATATTTTCCACGGGTGTTTCGTTGTGACGTGCACGCTGTTTGCTTTCATTGGTCTCGTGTGGCTTCGGGAGCAGATCCTTCACGGAGGTGGTCCCGACTGGTTGGAACGAGGTGGGAACGAAGACGCCGCCGGCGCCGCCGCTCCTCCTGCAAACGGCGGCGCCGGTGTCGACGCTCCACTTCTGCAACAACAGCAGGCTTTACAGCCTCCTCCACCACCGCCGCCGCCTCCCCAGCCAGAGCAACAGGCTGCCCATCAAGCGCCCGTCCAAGCAGCCGCCGCTCGAGCTCTACCCCTTGCTGTGAACAACAACTTAGCCGAACCACTTCTCAATGATGAGGGGGGTGAAGGTGGTGGTGATGAGAATGGAATCGCGGGCGCCGACTGGAATCCTCTAGAGTGGGATCGAGCGGCTGAAGAACTCACTTGGGAACGCTTATTAGGGTTGGATGGTTCACTAGTCTTTCTCGAGCACGTCTTTTGGGTCGTGTCATTGAACACATTGTTCATCTTGGTGTTCGCTTTCTGCCCGTATCACATGGGACATTTTGCTGTTACCGCTTTAGGTTTTAAACAACTCGTTAGTTCTTTCCACTTTCAAGGTCTCGTTACGACTTTGTGCGGGTATTGCGTCATAGGCGTCTGTCTCATCGGCCTTCATTCCCTGGCTGCGCTTTTCAGCCTCGTTAGATCAAAGCGCGTTTTGGGACACTGCTACGTTGTAGTTAAAGTAAGCTTCATCGACGTAATACTTTAATTCCAAGTTTACTTAACATCTACTTTTCCAGGTATCCTTGCTTTCCGTCGTTGAAATTGGCGTGCTTCCACTGGCTTTTGGTTGGTGGCTAGACATTTGCTCGCTAGCTCTGTTTGACGCCACGCTGAAAGACCGTGAAACTTCTTTTAGAACCGCGCCCGGGACGTCCATGTTTTTGCATTGGCTCGTTGGTATGGTGTACATCTACTACTTTGCCGCTTTTATTATTTTACTTCGCGAGGTCCTTCGACCGGGCGTTCTGTGGTTTTTGAGAAACTTGAATGACCCCGATTTTAACCCCATTCAGGTGAGTGTCTTCGTTTTCTTTGCTCGGTCTCATTCATGCGGGGCGTTGGGGTTTAGCGATTTTTTACTTGAAAAATTATGCGGAAGCTTGACTCCTCGGCACGCTGATTGTGACCGTCGTAAAGTTTTGATGAAGCCACGTATTTTTACACGATTTTTGCCCTCACAGGAAATGATTCATTTACCGATTTTGAACCACATCAAAAGACTCGTTGCTTCTACTGTCATTTTCGGCATGACTGTCATCCTAATGTTGTGGGTCCCTATAAGGATACTTCGAGCTGTCTTACCCAACTTTTTGCCCTACATTGTCATGACACAGGCTGAGGCTCAAGTTAACGAGCTGTCCTTGGAGCTGCTTCTCCTGCAGGTATTCTTTCGTCTCATATTTGCCTTGTTCACTCAATCGGTATGGAATTGGAACACGGTGGAAGATGATTAACTTTCTTATTAGTGTGCCAATTCACCGAAGAACGAATATAATAATAGAACAAAATGTACAGTTTCTCTTTTTACACTTTTTTTTTTTTTTTTTTTTTTTTTTTTTTTTTTTTTTTTTTTTTTGAAAAATTAATCAGGTTATACTTCCGGCCCTCCTCGAACAATCTCACGCTCGATCCTGGCTCAAGTCGCTGATCCGATTCTGGTGTCTGGGAGTGTCGTTTTTTCTGGGCCTTAAATCATACTTACTTGGCGATACGGATACACCTCAAGTGATTCAAGTTGAAGAGCGATTGGCCGATCTTGGTGCGGCTCACCAAGCGCTATTCCATCGTGCAGGTCCTATTGGCTTCCAGCCGTACACTCGTCCAAGGTTTGTTCGTTGTTTTTTTCTAGTTGATAGATTCCGTAGGCGGGCTTTTTTTCTTTCCTCTCCGAGTTCATTCTCCGACATTTCGTGTGATTTCTTCATCAAGGGGGTTTTGAAATGGTGACAAATCGTAGATATTTTGAAGACTGCAATTCTACATGATGTGATACTACATTTCACTGAAACGTCTAATTTCGTGTCTGTATTTAGGTTCTTTGTACTGCGAATCATGGTTTTAATTGGACTAGTCTTCTGCTCGCTGATCGCTGCTAGCCTCATCGTACTTACGGTCCCTGTGTATCTTGGACGAAAAATGATGGTATTGCGTAACTTTCTTTAATTGCCTCAATCTTCCATCTTAAATTGTTTTTTATCTTCCTCAGGAGCAGTACCAATTTGCAGGGTTAATCAATTCAAATCCCGGCGATCAAGTTCACGAGTTGTACACTGCCGCCCTTGGTTCTTACTTGTGCTGGGTGATAGCTCGGTCCATTACTTTTATCCTCAGTTGGCTACCTCAGGGTCGCCAGGCCATCGCAGCAATGTTATACAATTGGTATAAAATCCGTTTTTTTTTTTGTTTTTTTTTTTTTTTTCTCAAAAACGCGTCTGAATTGTTACGTAATTCTTTTTCACAGGTCTATCGTCGCTGGAAAAGCCGCCGTAACGCTTTTTCTGTTCGTTGGTGTCATTCCACTCCTGTCAGGACTACTTCTCGAGTTGGTTGTCGTCATGCCGCTCCGCGTTCCTCTTGAGCAGACGCCTGTTCTCTGGCTGTGGCAGGACTGGGCTCTGGGAGTCCTCTACACCAAAATCGTGTGTGCTGTGACCATGATGGGCCCTGACTGGTCTTTGCGGCGAGCGATTGAGCGAGCGTATCGAGACGGATTGAGAAATATGAGTTTAAGGTAAAAATCAAGAATTAACTCGAATATTTCAATGAAAACGATAGTGAAACATTCATGTAAATGTCAAGGGAATTTCTATTAGGTGCCAACCGTTAACAGTAGCCCTTTTCTAGACCCAAAAGTGCAAACAATGTTGCATAACGATACGCTTCCGCTCCGAAATTTCCCAACTGCTGGCTGTATAGTGGTATCGGGTTCTATAGGGCCCCCCCACCCTTCGCCCCAGAAACTGCCTCTTCAAGCATAAAACGTGACATGTAGCCCCTATTTAACGTGATTGGTGTTGCTATAAATCGTTTATTTCACCCCAGAAACAGCAAAGTTGGCTCTAACTGACGCTTTTACTTCCAAAAACGTATACGGATACCGGAAACGGGCCCAAAGCACTCTCCATTACCGTAGAGATACGAAACGCGCTAGGCATTAGACTATCTGCAGCTGCGGATGATTTACCGTTGTACCTATCGTGCGCGTGCCACTACAAAAAAAAAAACACCATAGGTGCTTCCATTCTCTAAAGAAACACGGAAGTTAAAAAAAGGTGGATCTCTGCCGGCGTTTTTGACGAAGATTAGTGGCGTAGGTAGGAATTTGTCCTGAGGGGGGGGGGGTCAGATGGAAATCTCGTTAGGGTGAGGGGAGGGGGATAATTTCATATTTTAGTCATCATTCCACCAAGCCAGCACACTCTTGAATCTGGACATCTTGCTGGTGTCATCATAGCCTCAATCTCTCAGTTAGGGGCGATTTTTGGACTCTACCCGCAAATTAGCGCTTTTTTGGCCGAGTGTATCGTTCTTATCAATTTCAGCCGCATATTAGCGGTTTTGCCCCATCCGCTCATTTTTTGCATTTGAGCATTTTCTCAACTTTAGCAGCAAAGTATCGTTTTTATCCCGTGAGCGATGTTTCTTAATTGTCCTCGAGTTTTGGCGTTTTCCTCAATTTTAGCAGAATATTACCGATTTAAAAATTTTTTTTTACCAGGGGATTAGCACTTTTCTCAGTTTTAGCGCTGGAAATTAACGTTTTTCTTAAGCGTTTTCCACAATATTAGCCGCAAAATAGGGGAACTTTTCACGAATTAGGATTTTTTTGGTTCACCATACGCAACTCATGAGCGATTTTTCTCAGTTTACTCGCGAATTAGCGGTTTCTTCACCTATGGCCATAAATTGGCGCTTTTTTTCAATTTCAGCCTGAAAAGTTGCCTCCAGAATCCGCAAATTGGCGTATATTCAGTTTTTGGCGCAAATTAGAATTTTTCTCAATTTCATTCACGGATTAGCGCTTTTTTTAAATTGTAGCGGCGACGCGTCGTAGCGTTTCAAACCTGTGAATTCGCGAATTTTCTCAATTTCATTCACAAATTGGCGTTTGGCGCAATTTTAGCCTGTAAATTGGCGATTTTTTCCATTTTTAGCCGAAAATTATCAATTTTCTCAATTTTTAGGCTTAAAATTAACCTTTCTCTTAATTTTGACCAGGCAAATTATTTTATTTTCTAAATACTACACCTGTAACTTTTATAGGTGTAGATTTTTGCTTCTTTGCAGTTCTAGCCTTGAATTAGCGTATTTTTTAACATTATACTATAGCCATGCATGAATTTGCCATTTTTCTGAATTTTAGTCACAATTTTTTTGTACAAATTTGTTGTAACTTTTTTTGTTCAAACCTTTTTCAAACCAAAAAATTTACATCTATCCATCCATTTCTGTCAAAAAATCATCATTTTTAAATTATAAATTTCACAACGCAATTAATTCGAGAAAGAGCGATGTTTCTCAACTTTAGCAGCGAATTTTCGCTTTTTCTAAATTTTAGCAGCGTGGTAGCGCTTCCAACCCGTGCACTACCTACCGCATTTTGTCAATTTTGCCAAGAATTGGCGTTTGACTCAATTTAAGCTGCAAATTAGCATTTTTTTCCATTTTTAACTGAGAATTAGCACTTTTCTACAATATGAACTGATGAACTGAAAATTAACGTTTTTCTTAATTTCAGCTGCGCTAATTGGCAATTTTTTCAATTTTTGCCGCGAATTAGTAATTTTCTCCATTTTGTATCCGCGAATTAACGTTTTTCTACAACTTTATCTGCAAATTGCAAATTTCAGCTGTGAAATAGTGTTTTGTGCTAATTTTGCGGCTATTCAGCATCCTATTCCCTTTTTCATACGCGAATGGGCCATTTTACGCCATTTCAATTGTGAATTTGCTATTTTAGTCCAATTTTAACCTGAAAGCGTCTTTTATTTGTCAATATTATAGCGTGTTTTCTCAACTTTAACCACGGGGTTTGCCCAAATACAACTCTTTTGCGTTGATTTCCACAATTTATTCGAAGAATGGCCTCTGTGTCCCGCGAATCAGCGATTTTTTTCTTAATTCTAGTCTGGAAGTTGCGTCGCGAGACCACGAATCAGCGCTTTTTAGCAGCTATAGCCACGAATATTACCGATTTTTGCCTGATAGAGGGTCCGGGGCGAGCTCCCCTCCCGTACCTCGGTACACTACTGCGTTGGGTCTGAAGTCCAAGGAAAAAGCTGGACGTACTCGGACCTTTTTGGGCTGCTTCAAGTCCATAAAATCTGCTAAACCTAACTTCAACGTGAAATGCTCAATTTTTGGAGATTTTATGGGGCTCTTTGTTATGGCACTAGTACTCCTTCGTTCGTATACTTGTAGCTCTGGGGGGGGGGGATCTATCCCCCATATCCCCCCCGTACCTAGCCCCTGACGAAGAAGTGTAATTTTGGGGTGCAAATTAAGTAACAGCACCTGTAGTGGACCAACACAAATCGGGGCCATGGGCGGAAAACAAATGGGAAATGAACAAAGATCATAATTTGAAAATTACATTTGCATTTACAATTACAAATATGCTACGTAATTTTAGTGTTAAATTATGGTTTTTCCCCAATTTTATGAGAGGCTAAGGGCCGTATTCAGAAACCCACCTTTACGAAGCCTTTACTTTACTAAAGGAGTTGAAAAATGTGATGGTTTATTAAATGTGTCATATGTTTTGAAGCGCTTAAAGGAGACGTAAAGGTTAAGGTTGGTTTCTGAATACGGGCCTAATTCCCTCTATAAACCACGATTTGGTGTTTTCTCAAATTCAGCTGCGAATGACTGTGGTTTTTTGTTTTCGTTTTTGTTTTGTTTTGTTTTTCAATTTTAGCCGTGACTTAGCGCTTTCTCTCAAAATCCGCGAATTTTTTGTTGTGGGTTATCCGTTTATCTCAATTGTAACCATAAATTAGCATCTTTTTGTATCCACACATAGGTGATGTTACGGACGGGAGGTAATTTTATCCGCGTATTTGCACTTCTCTCCAATTTTAGCAGGAAATTAGAAGTTTTCCCAATTTTGGCCGCGTATTAGAATTTTTCTTAATGACCATTTTTTTCTCTAGCTACTAATTAGTGATTTTTCCCCTATCAGCAGCGTATTAGCTATTTTTAAACTTTAGCCCATGAATTAGCTCTTTTTCTCAATTATAGCAGTGGCTTATTGTTAATCGTTTCTCTCAGTTTCAGCCATGAATTAACGTATCTATAAATTGGCGTTTTCACCATTTTATCAGTTTATTTGCGCTTCTCTCCAACTTTAACCGATAATTAGGAGCTTTCTCAATTTTGGCCGCACATGACAGCTTTTTCTCGCTTTTATCCGCGAATTAGAGAATTTCCTCAATTTTAACCGTAATTTTAGCCACTTTTCTTCAATTTTGAACCGCAATTTTAATTGTATCAATTAAATGTATCAATTAAATTTTAAATGATAAAATTTTGCTCAAGTCTACCCGCGAATTAGAGATTTGTTCACTTTTTATCGCGAATTAGTGATTTTTCCTTTTTATGTCACGAATGAGGGGGTCTCTCAGTTTTAGCCGCCAATTAGCTATTTATCCCAATTTTAGTTGTGAATGAGCGCTTTTTCTTAATTTCAGCCGTGATTTAGTGATTTTTCACAAGTTATCCGCGAAGTGACGCTTTTTTCAATTTTCCCCCCGAATTAGTGCTTTTAGTGCATTTCATTCTGAAAATGCACTATTGGTCTCGTCGTGATGGTGGCAATCATGGGTCATGTCATGTTTTTTTCACGTTTCAGAACCTCTAGAACACGAATTCAGTGGTCTCCGGAATTCATATATGTATAATAATAATATATCTATGGCCGGTTCCTTGGTAGCACGATAACTCTCGTAGAAGTAAATTTAGCGGAACGCGCTTTGGCACAAAAATCAGTAGTCATAAGGCCCCGGTCGGTATTGCATTTGGGCCAAATCGGTCAAGGTGGAGGGGGGAAAATAGGGTTTGAAATGGTAAAAAAATCACTACAAATCACCAGTTGATTCCAGAAGCATTATATTCGGTATGATGATTCCATTTTGAAATAGCCTTTGATTCCCATTAAGTTCAGCTTAAACAAACCCGGCAGCAAACAGTACGAGGGAGGGTCAAACATTAACGAAACAAATCATGGTCTCAACATTACTACTTCTGGGACGGCTTAGGGTACCCGTATACAAAATGAAATGCACTCTTTCCGACCGCCAGCTGCCGGAGCGAAATTTTATACATTGAAATCTACTTTTTAGTGCATTTCATTCTGAAAATGCACTATTGGGCTCGTCGTGATGGTGGCAAACATGGGTCATGTCATGTTTTATTCACAATTTCAGAAGCTCTAGAACACGAATTCAGTGGTCTCCAGGATTTATATATATATAAAAGCTTATGGCCGTTTTCTTGTTAGCACGATAACTCTCGAAGAAATCAATTTAGCGGAACGCGCTTTGGCACAAAAATCAGTAATCATAAGACCCCGGTCGGTATTGCATTTGGGCCAAATCTGTCAAGGTTTAGGGTGGGGGGAATAGGGGTTGAAATGGTCAAAAAATCACTAAAATTCACCTGTTGATTCTAGATGCATCACATTCAGTACCGCAGTACGAATACTCCATGTTGGAGTAGCCTTTGATTCCCATTTTAATTTTTCGAAAAAGTCAAGGTGGTGGGGGTGGTCCTCCCGGTGTGGAAGTGTAAAAATAGCGTTGAATTTCACTAGTTCATCTTAGCGCTCTAAAATTCGACTCAATAATTTAATGTAACAAAAGCCCTGGGTTCCATTGAGATTTATCGAAAACTTCGCGATGGGACGGGGGATGAAATTTCAATAAAATCGCTTAAATTCACACTTTTATTGTAAAATACGGCACAAAAATTTAATATAACAAAGCCCTTGGAAAACTACCGAAACTTTTCGACATTTTGAAAAAAGGGTGGTGAAAATAGAGGAAGAAGTTCGGCTTAATGAAACAAATTATGGTATCAAAATTATTACTTCTGGGACGGCTTAGGGTATCCGTATACGGAATGAAATGCACTCTTTCCGACCGCCAGCTGCCGGAGCGAAATTTTTTTTTATAATTGTACCCGCGAGTAAGCATTTTCATACTTTTATCTCCCAAACGGCGTTTTCTTAATTTCATCCGTGAATCGGCCTTTTTCAATTTTGTCTTCGAAGTAGAGCCATGACCATTTTCCTCAAGTTTAGCCAAAAGTTTCATATTTTCCTCGTCCTTTCATTTTTCAACAGGTTCGTCGTTGTGGAGCTTGCATTTCCGGTCATAGCGAAACTCGCTACAGTGCTAGCCGTTCCATACGTTTTCGCTCATTCCATCGCTCCGCTCTTCTTCAGCAGCCCGTACATTCTTATTCTTATTCAAAGGCGCATCTACCCTTGTCTGCTTATTTTATTGGGCCTCTCAGCCCTTGTCGCCTTTCAGGTAAATACCCATTTACCTTCGTATCAAGCGTATTTCGTTCTCATATTGTTTTTCTTTATTACAGGTAAAGCAATTTGCCAAGTTATACGAGCACATAAAAAATGATAAATATCTGGTTGGACGACGACTTGTAAACTATCACCACAAGAGTTCACTTCGATCAAATTGAAGACACTGGATATTGAAAAACGTACAAAAATGGGGAACACCAAGATGGCCAAATTTCTTCTTCTTGCGTTAAAAAGTCTTCGTCGAGCGCATTCGAAGTGTGAACTTAAATGTAATTTATACTTTTTGTGTCGAAATCGAACTAATTTTTCTGTACATAAGGCTCATTGTAGAAAGTTGAAGGAAACACGTTTTATGAATTAAATTTACCAAAATTTATTATCATTCCGATGTCAACGCTGTCGTGTTTGTTTCGCGGTTGAGGGGCTTCTGGTAAAGTGGTAGAATGACACAGAAATGTACTCCATTTTTGACAAGTGTGAAACGGAAAAATGTAGGTACAATATTTTTTGTTGATCGAGATGAAGGTATATAGGGTGCAAAGGGATAAGTGTGACAAAATTTTTTGGGTGATAGTAGGCCTCATTTGCGACCGAAATCACCATATACACCATGGTCCGAAAATCAAAACCCTTCGAGATATGATTATTCTAACGATTTTTAAAGCTTACATATTTTTTTTAACTAACAACGAGAAACTTGCATTCAATTTGAATTTTTGCAACTTTTGGTGATGGATTCGGAAAGAGCACACTATTTTCTGTCAGGATTAGCCATTTTCGATAGATGTTAACTATTTTATGTGCCCTTAAATGCGGCGCAAATTCGTGCACATCGGAGATTTAATTTTTTTCAAAAAAAGTCAGTCCCCGTTTGTTCACACTAAATCTGAGTGTACGGACAACCCGTGATTCAGAAAAACATCTTCAAAGTGTCCTTTATAAAAACATTCATAAGCGTTTTCTAAGTTGTTGGGTGATTTTTCGTCAGAAATTACGATTTCTTAGAAAAAATAATGATTTTTTAATCATTATTTTTTGAAATAATGATGCTTTTTTAAAAAATAATCAATATTTTTTGAAATAATGATGCTTCCGAGCTACGGAAGCATTGTTTTCACTTTTAGTAAATATTTTTTTTTTTTCTTCTTTAAAATCGAAATTTCCACTTGCATTTCACGTTTTATACCTTCCTGAACAATTTCGGTTTCGTGTCTGTCTGTCTGTCTGTCCGCAAATCCTTGTAACAAGCATATCTTCCATAGTTTTTATCCGAATTTGATGAAATTTTCAGGGAATATATGTGTTGGCTAGCATAGGGTCCCCTATCAATTTCGTCAAAATCGTACAAGGGGGAGGGAGTGAAAATAGGGGTTGAATTCTCAAACAAATCAGCGGTTAAATTTACAATATTTCCTACCTCATTTGACCCATTGTTGAAAGATGCTTATGTTTTGTTTTTTAAAATGATTTGAGAAAACAGTAAAATATGTTAACAAAAAAAGCGAGGAAGCACTGTGCTATAATCATTAGCAGACGTTTTTCTCTTGAAAATCACTTGTTTTAACCTGAAAAATTTGAACAAGTTACGTGATTTTAGCGTGATAAAAAGCACTAAAACCTTATCCAAAGCTATACGTTGAATCGAACTGATTATGCACGCCTACCAAAGTAACAAAAATGTCGCTCCGGCAGCTGGGGTGTCGGATAGAGTACATTTCACGAAATACGAATTTCTTTAATTTAACTTTTAGCGATTGTTCAGCAAGCGATGGCCATAATAGAGTAACAAAGTGAAATGATAATTAATGCCGAATAATAAGCTAAATAAGTATATAAGATAACTAAAAACGTCGAAACTTGTGGTAGTGTAATGCACTTAACCCAACAGCCAGCTGCCGGAGCGACATTTTTTGTTACATTGGTAGGCGCACACATTGAAATTCCATTCCGAGGATAGCTTTGGATGAGGTTTTATACCTTTTTAGCGTGTTAAAATAACAAGGATTGATTGAATTTTTCAGGTCAAAACAAGCGATTTTGAATAGAAAAAACATTATTTTCTCTAAAAAATGGTGATTTCTGACGAAAACTCGCCAATCAACTAAGAAAACGCTTATAACAATTTTCGTAAAGGACACTTTGAAGATGTTTTTCTGAATCACGGGTTGTCCGTACACTCAGATTTAGCGTAAACAAACGGGGACTGACTTTTTTTGAAAAAAATAAAATCCCCGATTTGCACGACTTTGAGCCGCATTTAAGGGCACATAAAATAGTTAACGTTTATCGAAAATGGCTAATCCTGACAGAAAATAATGTGCTCTTTCCGAATCCATCACCAAAAGTTGCAATAATTCAAATTGAATGTGAGTTTCTCGCAGTTAGTTAAAAAAAATGATTTAAGCCTTAAAAATCTTTAGAAAAATCGTACCTCGAAGGGTTTTGATTTTCGGACCATGTTGTATATGGTGATTTCGGTCGCAAATGAGGCCTACTATCACCCAAAAATTTTTGTCACACTTATCCCCTTCCACCCCGTATAGGGAATGAACCAATTGACTCCAAAGTGTGGAAGGCAGTGGCGTAGGTAGGAATTAGCCTGGGGGGGGGGGATCAGATCGAAATCTTGTTAAGGTGAGGGGGGGATTTCACATTTTAGTCATCATTCCACCCCACACTGTAATCTGGACATCTTGCTGGCCTCATCATAGCCTCAATTTCTCAGTGAAGGGCGATTTTTGGATTCTACCCGCAAATTAGCGCTTTTCTCAACTTTGGCCGGGAGTGGTTTTTCTTAATGACCATTTTTTTCTCTAGCTAATTAGTGATTTTTTCCCTATCAGCAGCGTATTAGCTATTTTTAAACTTTAGCCCTTGAATTAGCTCTTTTCCCCAATTATAGCAGTGGCTTATTGTTAACCGTTTTTCTCAGTTTTAGCCATGAATTAACGTATCTATAAATTGGCGTTTTCACCATTCTATCAGTTTATTTGCGCTTCTCTCCAATTTTAACCGATAATTATTAGGAGCTTTCTCAATTTTGGCCGCACATGACAGCTTTTTCTCGCTTTTATCCGCGACCATGGTGTATTGGTGATTTCGGTTGCAAATGAGGCCTACTATCACCCAAACTTTTTTGTCACACTTATCCCCTTCCATCCTGTATAAGGAATGAACCAATTGACTCCAAAGTGTGGAAGGCAGTGGCGTAGGTAGGAATTAGTCTGGGGGGGGGGGATCAGATCGAAATCTCTTTATGGGGAGGGGAGGGGGGATTTCACATTTTAGTCATCATTCCACCCCACACTCTAATCTGGACATCTTGCTGGCCTCATCATAGCCTCAATTTCTCAGTTAAGGGCGATTTTTGGATTCTACCTGTAAATTAGCACTTTTCTCAACTTTGGCAGGGTGTATCTTTCTTCTCAATTTCAGCCGCGGATTAGCGGTTTTGCCCCACTCCCTCCCATAGCCATGAATTTGCGCATTTTCTCAACTTTAGCAGCAAAGGAGCGTTTTTATTCCGTGAGCGATGTTTCTAAATTATCCACGAGTTTTGGCGTTTTCCTCTATTTTAGTAGCATATTAGCGATTTTTTTGAATTTGTTTACCAGGGGATTAGCACTTTTCTCAGTTTTAGTTGGAAATTAACGTTTTTCTAAAGTGTTTTTCTC
The DNA here is from genome assembly GCA_038030265.1 of Corythucha ciliata. Classification (NCBI taxonomy): domain Eukaryota; kingdom Metazoa; phylum Arthropoda; class Insecta; order Hemiptera; family Tingidae; genus Corythucha; species Corythucha ciliata. The sequence goes on along the minus strand of CM075937.1, from coordinate 31,439,876 downwards.
AAAACACTTAAGAAAAATAGGGCAAGAAATAGGGAAAAGTAGGGGGACTTTTCGCGAATTAGGCTTTTTTTGGTTCACCAAACGCAATGCATGAGCGATTTTTCTGTTTACAAGCGAATCAGTGGCTTCTTCACCTTTTGCCATAAATTGGCGCTTTTTTTCCACTTCAACCTGAAAAGTTGCCTTCAGAAGCCGCGAATTGGCGTATGTTCAGTTTTTGGTGCAAATTGGAATTTTTCTCAATTTTAGCCGTGGGTTAGCGCTTTTTCTTAATTGCAGTGGCGTCGTAGCGTTTCAACCCTGTTAATTAGCGAATTTTCTCAATTTCAGTCACAAATTGGTGTTTGGCGCAATTTTAGCTGTAAATTGGCGACTTTTTCCATTTTTAGCCGCGAATTAGCAATTTCCTCAATTTTTAGGCTTAAAATTAACCTTTCACTTAACTTTGACCAGGCTAATTATTTATTTTCTATATAACCCGCAAATTAGCGGGTTTTCACATTTCACCACCGCATTAGCAATTTTATAGAACTTTTGTAGGTATAGATTATAGCTTTTTTTCAATTCTAGCCCTGGAATTAGCGTATTTTTTAACATTGTAGCCATGCATGAATTAGCCATTTTTCTGAATTTTAGTAAAAAAAATGCCAATTTAAATTATAAATTTCACGACATTTAGGGCCGTTTTCAGAGACCTTCCTTAACTTTAAGGCCGCCTTAAGGTCTATTCACACACTTTAAAGGTCAATTCACACACATCAGTGCCGTGAACGGGACGTGCCCCGTCCGGGACACGTCTGACAAGTAAAATATTATTCTCATATGGGAATTGAGAGGCTTGTTCACACATATCCGGCACGAGTCAGGGACGTGACACCCTTCAATTTCCATTGAGAATAATATTTTATTTGTCTGACGGGGCACGTCCCGTTCACGGCACTGATGTGTGTGAATTGACCTTTAAAGTGCTTGAAAACAGATGATGCATTTAAATAAACCTTATGATCTTTGCACACGCCACTGGTGGAAGGCTATCAAAGGACAATTCTTGACGAGCAACGCGGACTACTGCTCTGGAGTGTTGTCACTGTATGATTTAAAATCTAAATTCAAATTTATCGAAGGTCAAAACATCCTGTGTGCGAGTGGAGCATATAAACATAAACAGTTAAAGCACTCTTTTCATCTACTTAGTGCTGAGATCTGTATGGCGACCTTCGAAACATCACTTTAAGCCCCAAGAGTCCTGCCTTATTTTGTATCAGGATCATGAAATTTCAAAAATTATTTACCCCATCAGACTGAAGAGGTTTTAAATTCCTCCCCTCAGATCGCTTTCCCCCTTGTACCGTACTACTGCAAACTCCGTTCAAACCGGAAGGGCACCTGCTCTTTTGAAAAAAAAAAGGCTTTCCTTCACGCAGATGTAGGGAGGGGGAGGCTGTGTGGGCTGTTCGACTCTGGACCTCACGACAGGGCGAAGAGCGAAGTTTCCTCAGTTGGTCCGCTGCCCAGCGTGATGGCGTGTCAATATCCCTTTAGTAACGACCTAGACCCTTTAAATTTTTTACAACGACTCTAGTCCCTCCAATTTATTTTTTCTTTCGCTTACGTTTACGTCCGAGGGTTGTGCTTCATGAATATAAATATTTTATTAAACGGTACTATTTAAAATTGTCTGTGAATACGCGGGGGCGGACAAATAATTTAGTATTTATTTTTTGGTTTCCCATGCCAATCGGTTCATTGTCTCTCTGAAGTTTTCGTCAAAATAAACGAATCATGTATTGTCAAGTCGATAAATCAGCGTCATCAACCAAGCTCAAAGAAGGTATGTTGTAAAATAATTGTCATATTTGAACATTGGAATGGAATTTGTCTGAAGAAAAGCTTGTCAATCCTTGCACTAACTTGTTACCTCTCCGAGTAACATAACCTGCCCATTCATTGATGGATTTTGAAAGGAAGAAATAAATTATTTATTTCTAGTTTGGATTGAGGGCGAAGATGACTCACGCGTTAAGACTTTGCCTTACCGTGAGGCCTCGTAAAACTCCCTCATTGTTGTAATTTTGTTATCTCTGAACGACTCGGTATGAGTGAAATATTTGAAAAGGATAACAAGCAAAAACAACAAAGCGTATTATTCGTGCATTGAACCAGCACTGCAATGCAACCTTGCCATGCAGTTGTGGTTTTTTAGGGCAAGGGGCTTCGATCTGTTTCGACACTTGTACGTACAATTAAAATTAAAAATAATAAACGATACGAGCTTGGAGCTTCTCTTTTAGGCGCTAAAATGTAGGTGATAAATTCAAATCTTCTAAATGATATGATGCTCATTTTTAAGTGGTGTGCACCAGTTAAGGTAAGGCACTATAAAACACGAGTACTGCAACACGGAAATCGGCGCCATGATTGGTCCCTCACATGATTATAATTATCACCTGACCTCATTGACATGTAATATATTTTGATTTATTTCGATCGCGTTCCGCGTTTGTTTGCTGTTACGATGACAATTTTTCATTCATGATCTTTTGTTTACCCTAACAACTGAGGGACCAAATATGGCGCTGAAATCCGTGTTGCAGTGAAATCCGTGTACCTGCGTTTTAAAGGTTCTCTAGTTAAGGCAGGTTCACACCTATCATGCACGCTTCCGATCCGACACCGATCATGCACGTCGATCGGAGACTATGGAAACCCTCGTAACGGTTAGACTATATTTGGGTTGGAAAGGCAATCTGAGAGGGCTGAGAAGCCTAATAGCCGTCAATTATTCAGTATTAACGCCTATTACGGTCCCCACACCTATCAAAAAATGCATGATCGGTGTCGGATCGCAAGCGTGCATGACACGTGTGAACTGGGCTTTAGCCAGTTCTTTTGAATTGTTTTGAACCCCCCCCCCCTTCACAATGCCTGTCGACTTGATTCGTCCCTGAGGTGGGCAAAATACTCTGACTAGTGACTTTGTGTATTTTCATGAAGATACAAATACAAACTGGTCCTGTATTTTAAATACAACTGTTCAAGTGCATTACTAGAGTCCCTTGAAATACAAAATAACAATATTTGAAATACATTTCTAAAATACCTACAACATTTTAGTGCATTTCATGTTTCATGGTTGTGAGGGCAATTGAACGCGTCGTGCCTGAAAGTCTGAAAACTCGGTAGTGCTAGCTGCTAGCCGTGGGCTGGCCGTGCCCGCCCTTGACCAACAAAAGTGTAATTTAGTAGTAGCGTATCGGGGGGGACAGACCGCCCCCGAGCACCCTATCAGGTGGGGGCCCTCAGAAAAAAATGGAAAAATGAGGATTTTTTGGTTTAATGTCCGTGGATGTATGAACCGTGGTAACCTTTGACCAGGTTGGACGGCGATTTGCCTCCTTCCGACGATTTCCAGTTCATATACGGTCTGAAGAATAGAATGTTGCGGTGCTCGCCAAATTGTGTGGCTGAATATTCGCCACAGCGAAGTACAGTAGTCCAGAAGTCAAGTACTTTTACTACTTTTACCTGGACATAATTCCGAAGTCGAATGAAATTTTGAGGTTTCATTCAGGGATTTATGAGGACGTATAATACGAGTTTTCTACCAAAATTTCCTTTAGGAAACTTCAGGAGGGCCAAAAAACCAAGATTTTTTTCGATGTTTTGTAACTTACAAATTACGCGTTCTATGGGAAAATGTTACCAGTAAATGATAGAGAGCATAAAATTTCCTTCAAAGTTTACTAGTTAAATATCTTTGTCGGTAGCTACAGCAAGCTACATTTAGGCTAAATAGGTATAAATTCTGACAGGTCCTGAATTGAGCCCAGCGGTCAGAAACTAATGAACATAAGGGTGAGTTGAGCAGACTACTTTTAGATCCCATCTGTTTTTTGGAGCCAGCAACGGAATAAGCGCAAAGGATTGTCCGTGAAAAGGATACCACCACCACCTCTTCTCTACCATGAAGTCGTTGGCTCAACAGTACAAGGTGGATACGTTTAAGTGCGAAAAACAATTTCGGGCGAAATTGTATAGGTCTGTTCGCGGAGAAAAAGTGTAGGGTAGTGTAGTGTAGGACAGGTTGGGGTAGCTGGTGTAGGCGAGAGCAGCGAGGAATTTTTTGTTACGCGAAAGCTTTCAGAGCATCCAGTGTAAATTCACAACAGTCGTGATATTTTCTCACTCCTGTGCATGTTAGATAAGAGTTATCAATTTATAACAAAAAATTGGAGTAACTTTGGGCAGCCCGGAGTAGCTCTGAACTCATCGCGAACGCCCTACACTCGCTACACTAACTATACTCGTCTGCTCGCGAACGCTTTTCAGGCGCCCGAGTCGCGAACAGACCTTACGTCTAATGTAGAGTGGAATGGCACCTCCGGAAGTGGCCTATCTGGATCCGTTAAGGATTTATGATTTTTTCTCCGTTTTTAAAAATAACCGAAAATAAGTGAATTCTCGGCTAGTGCCACACATTATCCACAAGTGATTTCTGTTTCCAAAACTGCGATTTTTTCCCCATAGGATAGAGACCGTTTTGTGGTCTTACATGATCGTAAACTACTAGAATTCTGGCGTTTTTGTCTTAAATAACAAAATCCGCAGAACTTGTATACGTTTTCCAAAACATTGCTTATCCAAACGGATTTATCTGGTGACTTAAGAGACATCACAAAAACTTCTCCATCTTCTAAGCTTTCTTATAGTCCAGGAGCAGGTTCGAAAATCGTGCACTTTTGAGTCGAGCTTTCAAACTTTGCAGGCGTCTTCTACATGGCTGATGAGTTGATTTTAAGATTGAAGGCAATCGCGACATCGCATAGGACGGCTGTTATTCAAGATAGCCGTTGGAAATATTAGTATTTCCGCCGTTTCAGCGCTTTTTTCAAACTCTTTCCGGGTTGAAGCGCTGTTAAGGACTACATTAGACTGCTCTGAGTTCGAAAACAACCATTGGAGAGATCAATTAATCCCGCACGTGGATCATGCAGCAGCTTCTTTTATGCATCTTTACAAAAAAAATAAATGATTTTCCATGCTCGCCGATTTTGGATACTAAGGGCCCATTGAATTCCACCCTTGTCCTAGGGTGTCTTGGACTTCTGTCTGAAATTTCGCCTCAAACCCCAAATCGCCCCCTAGCTGGTGGAGCTACAAATGTATTCTATGCCCCGTGTTCAACTCCCTTTCAAGAGCTGAGGATCCCCGATTTGCGCAAGATTTTTTCATGAACGTGTCTCTCACATACGAGGGCGTAATTTGTGGTTCAGAGCCGATCCATAAAACCAATGTGGCGGCCGTAATTCGAGCTGATTTCTAATAATTGCAATATTTCATACGTTTCCGACCTATTTCTCGCTCGCGACTAGCATAAATAAGTGTCTCCAGTCAAACATTGTCGTCATCGGGCTTCAAGTAAAACTCCTTCATGTGTAATATTGAATTTCTAACGAAAGAATCGAAATATTAATGCATGACTAATTCAGAAATAATTCGAGCAAGGATTTGGCTTTTCCAAGGGGGCATTTACATCCTAGTTAGAATACCCCCTCCTCCCCAACACTATCACCGTCATGCGCACTTTTCCACGTTTTCCAACAGACGTGTACTAAGATACGGAACCTCATTGAAATATAGAATGGGATGCACAATTTTTATAATCATATTAAAAACGTTTTATATTTAACCATTGAAAAATGTCAATAAAGTAATAATTTCAAAATCTGGCTCCCTAAAATGCCGGATACGTTTAGAAACTCTCATTAGGTAACCTTATTAAGCTATTTGAAGAGCCGTGATCTTAAATTTACCATCGATTCTTAAAATTACAGTGATACTTCTGGGGGGTAATTCTGCTGTTACCCCCCCCCCCTGGAACCACCTACGCAGCATAGCCTTTAAAGCACGTGCAAAAAACAGGGAACAAGCTAGAAGCTCTGCTGAGTTACTACACTGAGGTTCACACTGTTTCTGCTCAGAAAGTAGCACCACATATCCCGACATTTCACGGTCTTGAACAGATCTGGAATCGCCATAAAAATTTCAAGGAGTATCAGCGTGATGGAAACGGCTTTGCAAAAGAAGACGAATGGTGTCAACATGTTTCTGAGGTAAGCAAAACTGAATCAGAAATCGACATCAGTGCACAGCGTGGAATTTCCTGGGCTGCCCATCATGCAAATAATGTAGTTATAGAAGGGCTTAATTCGCCAATGACCATGTCCACAGCACTGCTTCCTCTCTCACGCCATGATCATTATTCGAAAATCTATCGACGTGTTCAGTCCGGGGCAGACTCCAGTTATTACTTTCGATCCACCTCTGTTCAAAGTCGCCAAAGATGTTCATTGGAATTGGCCAGAAGCCTACAGTGAGGACAAGATTGTGGTTATGCTGGGTGGACTAGCACACATTAAGATGGCCCTACTGAAAACACTTGGCGATATGATCATGATGCCAAATATCATGGAAATTCCAACAAAACGAGCATGACAATGATAGAGTTGCGGGGGGGGGTATTCTAACTAGGATGCAAATTTTTCCTCAAATTATTTCTGAATTAGTCATGTATTAATATTTCGATTCTTTCGTTAGAAATTCAATATTACACATGAAGGAGTTTTACTTGAAGCCCGATGACGACAATGTTTGACTGGAGACACTTATTTACGCTAGTCGCGAGTGAGAAATAGGTCGGAAACGTATGAAATATTGTAATTATTAGAAATCAGCTCGAATTACGGCCGCCACATTGGTTTTATGGATCGGCTCTGAACCACAAATTACGCCCTCGTATGTGAGAGACACGTTCATGAAAAAATCTTGCGCAAATCGGGGATCCTCAGCTCTTGAAAGGGAGTTGTACACGAGGCATAGAATACATTTGTAGCTCCACCAGCTAGGGGGCGATTTGGGGTTTGAGGCGAAATTTCAGCTGTAGACACCCTAGGACAAGGGTGGAATTCAATGGACTTGAAAGAGATGCCCTTAGTATCCAAACTCGGCGAGCATGGAAAATCATTTTTTTTATGTAAAGACGCGTAAAAGAAGCTGCTGCATGATCCACGTGCGGTATTAATTCATCGCTCCAGTGATTGTTTTCGAACTCAGAGCGGTGTAATGTAGTTCTTAACAGCGCTTCAACCCGGAATGAGTTTGAAAAAAGCGCTGAAACGGCAGAAATACTAAAATTTCCAACGGCTATCTTGAATAAAAGCTGTCCTATGCGATGTCGCGATTGCCTCCAATCTTAAAATCAACTCATCAGCCATCTAGAACACACCTACAAAGTTTGAAAGCTCGACTCAAAAGTGCACGATTTTTCTATTTTTCTTGAATCTGCTCTTGGACTATTCTGGTATGTTTACATTTTACGTTACCACCGACGTTTCGAAGAAAAAGCCGCGAGAACAAACAAAAACTGTGTTCGTACTGAAAAAAAAAGGCTTATAGGGCTTCCCACACGCTCGAGAATATTCCGGCGAGCGAAACTCCAGTCGAGGGCCTCCTCAACCTAATACGAGGAAAGAGGGACTCTGGAACTCTATAGACTTAGATGAACATATCCATGTGGCGCACAATAATCCACTAGGGATTCCGCGCCTTGGGTATGTGCCACCCCCTTGTTATTGGGGAAGGATTAAAATGTTATAAATGTTAATATTATTAATGATGATAATCCATCCACCACTGCCAAACCAAACCACCCAAAACCCAAACCACCAACCAACCACCAAACCAACCAAAACCCCACCACCAAAACCACAGAAACCAAATTCACCACCAAATTTCACACATTCGGTTGTTTCCAAAATAAACATTATTGATTTGTCTCTTTCAAAACATAGCTCTTGTGTAATTTCGCTCCTTTAAGAACCAAATTCACTAATGGTGAGTTTCACCACCGGGAGTTAGGTTGGAGTTACCAAACTCTAACACTGTTTACATAAATTGTGACGTATTTTTTTTCATTAATTCTGAGTTAATGTAACTCAACCTTAACTCTCAGTGGTAAAATTCACCATAAAAAAACTAATAGTTAAGCTGGTTTTTGGCTGTTTGAAAAGAAAAAAAAACAATTCTTTGGTTTTGTTATTTTAAAAACCTATTTCGCTGGTTCGGTTCTTTCAATATACACCATTTCGCGTGTTGGATCAATCAGAAAACCAAATTTTTCGCACTTTGCTTTTGGTTTATTATTTATTCCGCCGTACGTCGTCCAGGCCTAGGATTGCTCGAAAAACTAGTTATTTCGCTCATAGACTCCATATGGTCTTAACATCTGATCAGTTTCATCAACTAACTCCCTGTGTTTTTATGGGCCAAAAGCGGGTCCAAAATGGGATTTTCAAAGGTTTTGAGATCATAGGGTTGTGGGGTGTCGATTTTCATGTAATTTCAAGCCGGATGTGGCTACATTCATGAATAATAAACCCATGTATAAAATTTGCAGCGTTTTACGCTTGAATCGATTCGAGAAACACATCCAGCTGCTCGTCTGAGTGGAAAGGCGACGTGATTATCAACATTCCCGTTTTCAATTCGTGTTTTCATCAAATTTTAAAATTAGTTCATTTTTGCATCGGATATTTTTAGGGTCATTTTCTGAAAGTGTGTAGATTTGACTAGGGCGCTGCTTATGAATCTCTCGTGCCATGCTCAATCACGGACTGCTGGCGGACTCGGGCAAAAATCATCTAAGCCCAGGGCACTGTCGGAGAGCCGGGGATGCCGGTTTCACATTAAGAACCCCAAACTCGAGCTTTGTAGATAGACGATGGGTCGAAGAAGAGCCTCAATTCAAGTAGATATAGCTGGCCCATCGCGAAAAGCTCATTTTTGCCTCCTTTACGGGCACAGTCGATCCCCGACAGTTCCCGAACCTTAGATGCTTTTTGCTCGGGTCCGCCAGCATGTCCGCGATCGATCATGGCACGAGAGACTCGTAAGCTTTCTCAGAACTGGCGTAGGTAATAAAGACCAATGACTTAATGAGTTACCTTCAGGGCATGATGGTTATCCCCCAATCAGGCATGAGGGTCCTGGAGCCAGCCCCATAAATAAGGAAGGTACATGTATTTTCTCACAGGTTTTGAAGATTGGAACTCATGGCTCATGAGTGGGAAAATAAACGTCTTCCATGCCAAAGCGGTTACTTTCAAAGTTGGTGGCCGCTTTGATGATGCAAATTTTGCTCATTTTTTGTCATGAATGGAATTTAAACACATCACTCTTCGTGTCGTCCCGTTTGAGGACATCATTCTCTGCCAGTCAAATTCGACTGGACGAGAATTTAAATTGGGTAAATTTTCACCAAATATACAACTATTTTGTCATACTGGAAACTCATAATGAAAATACGTGGTTAGCAGCAACCGTGTTGACAAAAGCGGTTGACAACCGAGGGCAGACGGGGGCCATATTATTACTCAAAATTAAACAATTTTGTCATGTTTGAAAATTTGCACGGTGAAACTGCATGGCAAGGCGGCACCAAAAAACCTCATCTGCCAACAAAAAGCGATTGTCTAAGGATGGCAGACGAGAATTCAAAACTGACTAAATTTCTCCCCAAAATTCAACTAATTTTGTCCCATTTGAAATTTCGCACGATAAAACTGCAAGGTGAACCTAGACCAAAAAACCACATCTGCCAATAAAAATCAATTACCTAAGGATGACAGACAGGAATTTAAAAATGAAAAAAGTTGATAGGATTTGAGGAAGAAAAAATGGCTAAAGTAATAACCAAAAGGGACTTCGTTTTCCGATTCTAAATTTCCCTTGGGTGAAGAAGGACCAAAGAAAACGCAGGAGTTGTGTTTGAGAGGGCCAGAGAGTCTAGGAACAGAGTAGTCTTCTTTCGGGATGGGTTTGTCAATGATTCAATACTGCCCTTACCTTCTCTTCATATGGCCCTTTCCCTTAACTGGTCATAACTGGATCTTCCTCGTTATGAATGCTTTATGGAAGGGTGTTATTGGACAGAAAAATCTCAACCGTCCCTCCCATGAAGTCGTAAAATTATTACGAGACCCTCCCCCCTCACGTGCTTAATCAACCACATTTTAGTTCAGCCTTGTGTGTTTGAGTATATTAGGTATTTTATTATTTGGGAAGTTGCTTCCTTATCAGAAGCGTGCAAAAATTATTAATTTCACGGGCGCTACGGTGCCGATGTATATCATTTCTGGGTTATTTTCCATCCTTTATACTTAATTAAAAGCGTCGCAACAACAATAGAGGCAAAGAAGGGTGACCTTAATCCTCGTAATGGAAGCAAGGGGAAAAAAAACTGCTCAAGGGAGGTAGTGGGGAAGCGAATTCAGGCTGGCTATTAGACAAATTCGTTTTATTTTGTGAACAGGAGCGTACGGCTTCTGTATTGTGACGTGACCCGCTGTGGACGATGCCGGAGTCTCTTGTCAGTGATGCACTTTCTATCTTCCTTCTACATACAATACATATACTAACCTTTTTTCCTCATTGTTTTTAGTATCCCCTCCCCCTCCCCTGCCTACGATTCACATTGGATCGTCTTGTCGGTAGAAAGGCACATCGGACCCCCCCCCCTCCAATCATTACGATAAACCCATGAATTTGTTACCGGATCACTTGCCACGGCCGGTTAACTATTACAGATGAAATTTAGATTGAGGAGTGAGAGAGTGAATTCCAGGGAGAGAATCGAAAGGATAAGCTTTTGCAAACCTGTAGCACTAAAAAAAAAATAATACAGCTCATAGGATTAGTCTTTCCATCTTCCCTTAAGGGGGGGGGGGGGCTCAGGCGGGTTTCCTCGATCCCTTCCTAGTCGCCTCGCCTAAACTTCGCACATAAATGTTGGCTGCATTTCTGCATCAATATTCGATTTCAAAGTCTAATTTTAATCATCAGGAAGTTCTACAGTGACGTTAGATCTTGCTTTTCCAAATTCCATGCCGGAAAATTACCTTGAAACACATTCGAATTCTAAAGTGCTTTGGTGTCACTTTAGAACTTCCTGAAGATTAAAATTAGACTTTGAAATTTAATATTGGTGCAGAAATGGAGCCAAAATTTATGTGTGAAGTTTAGGAGAGGGGCGACTGGGAAGGTGTTCAGGAAACCCGCCTCCCCGCCTTAACAGCTCCACGGTATTAGTCCCTCCGCATAAGAAGAGATTTCCAACTAAACTCTTGATGTCCATTGGCTCGTCTCTTCTTAACGCTTTACCAAATCACTAAAAATTGAATAATAATTAATTTTAAACGTTTACTTTTATACTTCCCCCTATTACACTACAATGAAGTTGAATTCGTGTGCAACTGGCTGGCACACATTTTTAAAAGTGTTATGTTCCCACACATTTCCTTCCATGGACCAAATGTGTTCACGGAAACAGCAGCCACAGGCATACTCGCACACCCGCGTGTGAAACTATGTAGTAGCTTAAACCATTTCCATACCCTCGGAAGTTAGCAGATGGCTGGTTACGACCTAACTCACACTGAGGTTAAAACTTAAAACAAATAATTTTTGAGGGGCTGAGTTCTACAACTGATGCAGTTCAGTATTCTATAAGTTTCTGCTCAGAGTAGAGAGAAGTCAAAACTTTAGCAACAATAATATGTGTTTTTGTCCTGATTATCCGAATGTTTGTGGGAAACCCATACGCCAAAAGGATATAGGAAAGAACTCGCTTAGGAATTCAAGGAGGAATTATTGAACCCTCAGTCATATATTCATTTTTTTAGTAGGACCGCTCCATTTGATTGCACTAGCTACACTAGAGAACCTTTAAAATACAGGTACTGCAACACGGATTTCAGCGCCATATTATTTGGTCCCTCAGTCGTTAGGGTAAACACAATATCATGATTCATGAATGAAAAAATTGTCATCGTAACAGCAAACAAACGCGGAACGCGGTAGAAATAAATAAAAATATCCTACTTGTCAATGAGATCAGGTGATAATTATAATCATATGAGGGACCAAGTATGGCGCCGATTTTCGTGTTGCAGTACTCGTGTTTTATAGTGCCTTAGCTACACTATAAGGCACGTCCCGTATGCTAAGTCGCTCCTCGAAATTTCCTCAACTCCAACCTTCCTCGCAAACTGTAGAATCACAATGTTATTTTATAATTTTTCCAGTTTGTGAGGGAGATTTGAGGTTGAGGAAAATTCGAGGAACGACTTGGCATACGGGCCTAAGGCACTATAAAACACGGTACTGCAACACGCAAATCGGCGCCATGCTTGGTCCCTCATATGATTATAATTATCACCTGTTCTCATTGACAAGTAGGATATTTTTATTTATTTCGAGCGCGTTCCGCGTTTGTTTGCTGTTACGATGAAAATTTTTTCATTCATGATATTGTGTTTAGTCTAACGACTGAGGGACCAAATATGGCGCTGAAACCCGTGTTGCAGCACCTGTGTTTTAAAGGTTCTCTAGTGTAGCACCTGTGTTTCAAAGGTTCTCTAGCTTCACTAGAGAACCTGTGATCTCCCTCATTGTATTTTAGCGCTTTTCTCGCTACGGTTAATTCATTTTCTGCTATAACTTCAAACGCCCGGCATAATATTCTCCTGAACTACACGCGAACCGTTTTCATTATCAAGAAAACGTTTGCCTGCGTCTTCTTGTTCTTCTTTTCGTGAGCTTTCCGTCCTGGAGACTAGAGCATCGTCGAGACATTTTTTTACGTTTTTCATATTTTGAATTCGAAGACGGAAGAAGAAGAAGAAGAAGAAGAAAGAAACAATAACAAGCCTAAACCATAAAAATAAAGTATTTATCAAGTATGGCTTAAAAACTAATAATATTAATAAGGTACATCTTTATTTTCATTAAAAATTAGAATAATTCGTTAAGAGTTGTTTATGGACTATCTTCTGTTATTGTACTTTTATTGTTTACTTGTACTTTTATTATTACTTTTATTTACTCGTGACCAAGATTTGTCATACCACTCCGCCTTTTTTTGCGAATATTTACTTCAAATATAATTATTTAGGTGGTAATTTATTTTTGGATGTTGGTTTTGAGTGTAGGTTAGATATGATATCGAGGTTTTACGGAAAGCAGGGAAGAAAAGGAGTAAAAGGGTTTGGTCCGGTCGATAGGGGGTTGGTGGTCCTGTCCTGACCCAGTTATCCTACCCTTCCCCACCAGAAAGTAACCCTATTTTCCTTTCATTGGGCGGTGAAGGAAGGGCCGCTTTTGCATTGGTAAAATTCTCCATTTCCTAAGTTGTGGAAGGGGGCACTATCTTATTATACTCTCGTTATTCCCTCACGAGGAAGAGAAATTAATGGAATCTAGCGAACACCCATTTACTCGTGACACAAAATTAAGTGATGTAGTGATGTTCGTGCTAATCCTAACTTCCATTTACATTTCAAGCGTAAAACTTTGGATTTACATGTTTGAGAAAAATTTCGGTCAGCATGCCCTATAGTATAGTCATGACATTTTACGTCTTGATAATCTAAACTTCTCTAGCGTCGTCGATGATAAATGTGTGGTAGATACATTCAGCCCCCCCCCCCCATCACGATTGAGTTTCTTTGAAAGTTGGACTAAAAAAATTCGTTCGCAGTTATAAACGAAAAACTGCAATTTTGGGTGTAAAATATACGAATTCATTAGCATGCACTATTAATTACATCAAGAGCCAGCGACGTAAAAAGTTCAGCCATTTGCATCCTTTCCTACCCAACGCATAAAATCGAGAATAATGCCCTAGTGAAAAAAAATTGTCTGTCTCCATTTTTCACAAAACCGGTGGCAGACGGCATCAAAGATCCATTGTAACACAAATTCCGGTCAGACGGCAAAGACGTTTTATTCACGTGATAACGCATTGAAAAATATCGGGAATTGAATATTACATTTAATGCTACCAGGGGCCTTATTCTCTAACGAGATTGAAGCATTGCTTTGGTGGAAACATGAAAATCTCATTCATGAAATTAAGAAAACTGAACGGAAACATGATTTTTGAAAAAAACAATGTTGAAAAAAGTTAGTGAATAAGGCCCCAGGTTCTGTGAACTTTTTCTGGATGAAAATAGGGTAAGAAACCTATAAAAAATATAATCAAAAATCTATGATGAACGGTTCAAGCAATCGCAGAAAACCCGTGTCACTTCAGGTAAGAACACACCCCAAAACATATTTTGGGAAGCAGCGTGAGTGAAATTATGGTTAATTTAACCAAGTTCATAATACGCATTTTCCATGCGCCGCAAATCAGAGTGCAGCCGATGGGGTCTTTCAAAATGCATCGACTAAGTAAAACGGATTCGATACTGGAATTTTTCGTCCCATATACCATAATAGGCACCATATACCCTGACACCGACAAGCGGTACTTTAAATTTAAGGGGTTATCGGCTTTTCCTTTGGCTCGTAGCCGCAGGACCCGTTAGCGTGGAACGTAACATTCATTTCTCATATTTTCCAATGCGTAATCGTTTTTGCCGTCTGACCGGGATTTGTGTTACTTCGCCCCAAAAGTGCATACCGCCTGCCACCGGTTTCGTCTCACCCAAATTGAGGCCGACAATTTTTCCCATTATTAGGGAATTATTATTGATTTTATGCGCTGGGTAAGAAAAGTATGCAAATTGTAGCACTTTTTACGTCGCTGGCTCTTAGACTACATTTTTGACTTATGAAATTACGTGCAAAAAAAAAAAAGTCGAAAAGGCAGACCGCAAAAACTTCGATTTCACGTTATAGGCGCGAAAAACTGCAGTTACCGCGAATACGAAGGGTGGTGCTATATTTAAAGCCATAAAAAGCGTCTCTAAAACTAATTCGCGGCTTAAAAATCAGATGTCTTCACCTAAAAATCGTCTGATTTTCAAGCAGCAAAAATTAGCCGCCGTGGATACGCGGCGTATTCTCGTTGGTTTTAGATACGCTTTAAAGACCATCCTCCTGGAATTTCTGCAAAAGTTTAATTTTCGATTTAGTCATTTCGACTAAATGAGAGTGAATCTTTCCGGGAAAAGCTCTGTGTTGGACGACATAATCAATTATTATTATTTGATGAAAACCAGCTTTATACCCTCGCTTTATGACATTCATAATTTCTTCTCGCATTAACTATTACAATCTCCTACATTTATTTTGTTCAGAGTACAAGACTTCCTCTTTGTTAACCAGACTTGTTAGTTGAGACTGCGAGTTCGGAGAAAAACGGAGTTATGGTTAGAAGTTTGGAACTGTTTCTCCTTCTTATTATCCTCCAGAGAGCTACATAAACCGAATAATTTCGCCCAGAAGAAATAAAGTATGGCCCAGGAAGTAGGTCGGTAGAAAAAAGTAAAGTTCCTTATTTTATATGTATAGCCATACCTACCCGCCATTCAGCCCGAAGCATTTCATCCTGGTTTAATTGCCCGCCCAACGTGAAGTAAAATACAGTGAAGGAGACCATCAGGTTGATTTTAACAGTCGAGGTCGCACTATTTTTGATTTTGGGTAGGTACCTACTGAAAAAATATTTTTGTTATAATGACTTTTTATTTTACTTTAAGTTGTTCTTTCTTTTATTCCGGACTATAATTACATACTTTTACCTATGTAAAAGACTCTTAGCATCGTAAAACAAATTTGTAGTATCCCCTTGATTGTTTTTAGCAATTGTAACCTTTGATGTAATGTCAAAGGTTCCCAGAACTTGGGTTCTGTACCCAAGTTGGGGAAAGAAGAGGTCATCTTAGAACCAAGTAAACATCAAGAGTCTGACCAGCCAGCAACCGCGGTGATTGAAGAAAATGAATTTTAAAACACCTTTTTCATTTGTAGGAAATGAATAGTTATAATATTATAATTATTATAAAATTGTAACTATTCATTTCCTACTAATATACATCCTTCACAACGTCGCCGCAGCAAAAGTAGAATGGACCTTTTTCATTTAAGCTCGGTGCACACGATGCATTTTTCGAAGCATGTTTACTTGCATGGTGAAAAAAAACATATGATCCACAGCAGTGACCGGATGTTTTTTAGAACAGGCAGGCCATCATGCTTCAAAAAAATGCATCGTGTGCACCGAGCTTTAGTTCTGTATTATGTATGTTTGCATGGCGATGAGGCCTACAGAAAATCTGTTCTGTTCAAAGCCTAAATTATATTTCAAGGTCATTTCGTTTTGTTTTTTAGGGTCGTGGTGACCTAAGCCTGCAGTTTACTGAATAAAGCTGGTCATAACATAGCACGTGCAGTCTGAACTGAACAGTTGAAACTGTTCAACTGTTAAAACTGTTTAGTTCGTGCACACACACACACACGCATTCAATCCTGAAGTTATCACAATTGATTCGAAAGGCAGGACAATGTCGCCGTCCTCAGTTTACTTTTTGTAATTTTTGCCGAAAAATACGATTTTTTAAGGCCTGAACATAGTCGCTATCTACAGTTTTCTGGCTGTAAAAAGGCGATCTTTTGAACATTCAAACTAATCACTCCCCGTCCAACCTATTCATAAATGTGTTTGTTTGTTTTTTGTGTATTTGGGGGGCTCATATGCCCCCCGTTATGTTTTATATGTATACCGCCCTGTAAGTTCTCTCTGAGAACGCCCCCATAAACACACATTGAATCGACATCGATTCGACGTGATTCATTCGATGATCGATCAAACATCGAGTTGACAATCTATCAAGCATCGAGTCAACGATCGCTCAAAAATAGAGTCGACATCGCGTCAAAAATGTCCCGCGATTCTACATTGTTTCGATGTCGATGGGCCGAACAATGGACAAGTTAAATTAGACAAAAAAATTTACCCTGACATTTTCCATTGGTAGATTCGTGCTATACCATTTACAATTTGAGCTATTGTAACCGATCTGGCAATTTACGTATAATCTGAAAAAACATTATAGCTTTAGGAAGCCTAATTTACTATATTTGCGGAACTTGCACATTTTTCAAAAATTGGATTTTCTTTAAGGCAGCTCTTCCGCAAGACCATTGCTCATATTAAACATTAAAATGAATAAAGGATTATTTTTATCGAGATTTTTGAAATGTTGAGTACCTAGCTGTACGATT